>CM065782.1:23722571-26122571 GCA_033296515.1 Macrochelys suwanniensis
TCTGGTTTTCTATCTCAAGGAATGATCAACTTTTCTCCTGCCATCTGGGATGCCTGGAACCTCTTCCTCAGCATGTCCCATGTGACAGTACTCTCCCCACCTTCAAATCCCTCCTACAACTTACTATTTTATAATTTACCTACGTCCCAACCCTCTTCCTGACCTTGCTCCCTAATTTTAATATATTAACAAAACGGGAGAATGTTAAAACAGATTCATGGCCTGTGTTATGCAGCAGGTCAGACTAGATTATCATAATGGTCCCTTCTGGCCTTAAATCTATGAAAGCATCTCTCACTGTTATCCATGTCCTTCGCGCCACACCTTTTACTGTCAACTTGCTGTGTCAGGTCTACTTTAGACTATAAGCTCTTTGGGGCAAGGGCCTGGCTTTTTGGTTTGTAAAGCTCCTAAGTACATCCATGGCACAGTAAAAATAATACAGTTCTAAAGCCATTAATGTGATCAGATTATAAACACTACTGTTTAAAGCAATGTTTGTTGTACTCTCCATCCCTAAACCAAAATAAAGATGTCTGAAGATCAAACTGGGTTGAATGTTTGCACGCAAAGGATCTTGAAGTGCCTGATTGGTTCAACTGGAGGCCATCTTTTAAAACCAAAAAGAAAAACAAAACAAAACCCCAGTTACTAACCTGTTCCACATGACTATTGCACTCTTACTGCGTGCGTACCCTGCTCAGCGTTGTCAGAAACTTTTTCCCTCAGAGGTGCTCATGAGATCTCTACTGCCACGCACTCTGGTTAACAGACAAAGGGAGCAGCAACACTGATCCCCTCTCTCTTCTTGCCGGAAACTCAGATGCAGAGGATAGGAGAGGGTCATGGAATGAATGTGTACAGCACATCTCAAACCACAACAGTTACAGAACAAGCTAATAACTTTTTTTCTTCTTTGAGTGATTGCACACGCGCATTCCACTCTTGGTGACTCATAAGCCATGAAATCAGGAGGTGGGATAGGAGTCTATCTGAACAAGGACTGGAGAACAGCTCTCCCAAATCTAACATTTTTACAATGCTGAGTGATGGAACAATGGGATGGAAATGTGTGCATTGAAGACCAGGTTGCTGCTCTACAGATATCTACGATAGGCACTTGAGCCAGAAAGGCCGCAGAAGCCACTTGCCATCTCGTCGAATGTACTGTCACTCTGCTTGGCGGAGTAACACTAGCCAAAACTTTGCACAAGTGAATAAGGGAGACTATCCAAGATGAAATCCTCTGAGAAGAGACTGGGAGCCCTTTCATCCTGCCTGCAATTTCCACAAACAGCTGGAAAGACAAGCGGAGCTGGTTGGACCTGTTGAGATAGAAAGCCCACACTCTTCTGATGTCTAGTGTGTGCAGCCTCTCCTCATCTTTATTCGAGTTAGGCTTTGGGAAGAATGACAATAAGTAAACAAGTAAATCACTTGGTTAATATGGAAGTTAGGCAGCACTTCTGAAACAAACTGGATGAGGACGTAGGTGAACCTTATGTTTAAAGAAAGTTATATAGAGAGATCCAGACATTATTGCATGTAGTTCATCTACTCTCCTAACAGAAATGATGGCCACCAAAAAATGCTACCTTCATTGAAAGATGTATTTTAAGGAGCAGGTAGCTGAAAGCTCAAAGGAAGGCCCAAGCTCTGACAATGTCAAGTTCAAGTCCCATAGGGGAACAGAATCTTGTATGTGAGGAAATAACCACTCCAGGCCTTTCAAAAATATAATTGACATCTTATTAGAAAATACAGAGCAATTATGGACCTGAGGGTGGAAAGCTGAGATAGTTCTATCAAAGTCCTCCTAGCAGATAACAGCCAACACTTGTTGTTTTAGGTATGAGAGAGAGTGCAAAATAATATGGATTGAAGAATGTCGGTAAAACTTCAGATTATTGGAACCAGATAGAGAATTGCTTCCACTTCACCAAGTAAGAAAATCTAGTAGATGGCTTCCTACTATTTAAAAGCACATCCTGAACCTCTTTTGAACAAGACTCTTCCCGAGGGTCTAGCCATGGAGCATCCAGGCTGTTAAATGAAGTGCCTGCAAGTTTGACTGGAGTAGGCAAATAGGGTCTTGAGAAATTAGGTCTGAGACCAACAGAAACAAAATTGGAGCTTTTATGAAAGGGAGAGGAGAGTGGAGAACCAGTGCAGCCGAAGCCAAGCTGCCACCGCTCTTTGTGGGTGTTTTAATTATGTCACTGGGAGAGCTCACCAGTCCGCTTAGAGCGGCTACACAAGAGATCTTACAGCGATGCAGCTGCATCAGTACAGCTGTGCCACTGTAAGGTCTCTAGTATAGACATAGACAAAGAGGCTGTGAGGTTGAATGAATTGGCAATTCAGAAATCCCAGAATCAGACTGCCTCTTGGCAGAACTGGGATGAATGGTCCCCTCCTGGCCATCACCATCAGTTTTCCATTTGACAGTACTGTAGGATGAGAGCTCTGAGAAACGAGCAGCAGAACTGGGCACTGCAGTGATTGAACTGGTTCAGTGAGCGCTGATGATACCATGGAAGCGATTTCCTGTGGAAACCAACACTGACAAAGACAATAAGTCCTTTGTTGCTGCAAACACCTCTGCCATCATTGGCAATGGAATGGCTGCCGCAAACACCGCTGCCATAGTTGGCAATGGAATGGCTGCCGCAAACACCTCTTCCATAGTTGGTAATGGAATGGCTGCTGTTTGGTGAGTAACTGAAGACAACAGCACCATAGAAGTTGCAGGTGCTGCTTCAGGTATCAGACTTGACTGTGCCTGTCCCAGTGCTGGAGTCAACAGTGCCCTCCTTATCTGATAATCTGGATGAGTGCTTAGATTTAGGATGTTCTCTACTCAATCCTCTATCCTCCTTCCTGGTGTGGTTTAGGACCTAGAAATCTTCCTCTTCCGGCCTTTTCCTTAGAAACCTTATGCTTCCTCTGCACCGGAGATTGTGACTGGTGCCAGGTCTCCGCCAATGTTGGCAGCGCACTTTTCACTGTTGATGAAGTGGTTGTTCTCTCTGTGTGGGAAGGCTCCGATGGTGGTCTCAGCACAGCTTCCATTAAAAGAAACTTCAGCCTGGCCTATCTTTTTTCAGTCCTAGGCTTGAAGTCCTTACCAATTTGATATGTGAGATTCACCCAGGCACTTTAAACAGGTGGAGTGCAGGTCACTCGCAGGCATCAGCTTAGATGAAAAAACAAGACTTGAAGCCCGGTGACCGAGACATTTCTTGGTACCAAAAACAGAACCCCAAGCAGGGAAACTGAAAAATAATGACTGCTTGGGTGCCTTATGCAAGCTGCCCTGCAATGCATTTAGTTATGCAGTACATTCTACCACAGTACAAGGTTTGTACGATTACATTCAATGTCTTCCTGATGTTCAGAGATTAACAAAAAGTGCTAATGCTGCCTTTGTGGCTCTAGCAGAGAATATGGGATATACAGACAGAAGGAATTTCCATAGCATGAATACATTGGTAATCTATGCCCTAAAAATAAAGTTCCCCATAATGACTGCTAAATTTCTAGGATTCAGGAAGCAGTGTTTAAAGAGAAAAAGCTTAAGTCAATGAAGATTCCATTTGTCTACTTATCCTTACTGCATCTTAAAGATTAGGAACAGAATTTCTCCCTGGTATTTTGACTTGATGAAACAGAGATGAAGAACTAGATCCTTGACTGTGGTTGAAGATCACACAGCACAGATCCTGGGGGGTCATGGCTAATACTTCCCCTAACACCTCCTTTGCTAAAAAAGAAAGGGAGGGTGTGGTATAGGAACCACTATACCTGTTCTATGCCACTGGAGGATTCCCCTTATACTGGGGTAATCCTCTCACGCCCATTTATGCCATCTTTACAGGCAGAATCCACTAGCAGTACAATGCAAAGCTGTTCCACCACACTGCTGGCTATAGCCAAATGTCCGCTAGATAACTGTGATGGAAGTGCTGCACTTATTTTGTGTCTTAAATTTCTTCTGAATGTATGAAATGGGTCAAAATTACAAAGTACTGTTTGACATTATCCAAAGGTTTCTGTAGTTTTGATCATTTTGAAAAAAAGTCAGCTATGCACTATAATAGAGGAGAACATCTCTACTTCACACACAATGTTGTGAATTAGTGAGTATCTGAAAAGGATAACACATGAAAACAGTGTACTTCATTTATTAGACAACTGTGATTTTAATTCTTTATGATAATACTTCATAGCATTCTGGAAAATACTGTAGTACATTAATGTTACAACTTTGATTAGAATGAGGCCTTGTTATAGCATTCTGCTATTTAACCTTTGCATGAGAAATGGCAAGGGCCAACCTCGTTTTTACACATTAGGAAAGTGCAAGCCAGAGAGATTCCACGGTAATTGAAAAGATGAAAATTAATTTGAAATGTTACGTCCGGCATTATAGGTTCTGTAATTCAACTACAAGCAAATCAGCATTTGGGGTTGTTATATTTTTTAATGACTTCTTGAAGTGAAAGCCAGAGAAATAGATGATGGCACTGTTTGTCTCAGCTAGCTTTGTATAACTTAGTGGAAGTTATCATGGCAATCAATCATTCTCTTGACTTTATAAAGCAAGCATGAGCATGTGAACATGAGGATTGGCTTCCAGTTTTGGGGCAGTAAGACAGTATTCCCATCATAATTTTTTGATCATCCTTAACCTTGGAGTTCATCCACATTTCTTTCAGAGTGGCCAGATGAGCAAATAGCAGCCAGGAACTTGCTCTTGCATGCATACAATCTTGGAAGCATCTCTCTTCAGTGCTTTAGGTCCATTCACATTGTGGGAGTTGGCAATAACCTACAACAGCATTTGGTCCTATTAACAGAATGTTTGTTTTACTTCTCTTGGGTACAGAAGTAGCTATCCTTGCCTATGGGGTATTGTGAGGCTGCAAGGCATGAAAAGCAGAAGCTATAGAAAGCCCAACAATTCTCACATAAGCCTAGTAGTGAAAGAAACTAGATTCACAGCACAGCAGCTAGATCTTAGGAAGGGAACTCTCAGAGCTGTCGTTTACATCCATATAGGATGCCATTTGCCTCCTTTTGTCCAGTTTACAAGTACAGGCAAACAAAACACAAGTTTAAACTGTACTCAACTACGATATTTGTATTTGCAAAGTGAAAAGGAGATGGAACCCTGCATGTGGGCGCGCACGCATGCACACACACACACACGATGAAAATGACACTCAATGTGTCCATTTCTAACTTTATTCAGCATTAACAAGACACCGCAAATCCTAGAGACTGAAAAGGTAGAACAATTAGTGCAATATATTGCATTTTACCACAGCGTACAAAGTAACCAGCATCCCTAACCTTGAGATTGTTCCCTTAAATTCAATCACTGGAGGAGAGGAAGCCCACACATTTTGACGACCATCACCAAGCATCATGGTTTTCCACATCTAGTCCAAGGTGTACAGAACCACTGACATGGCCACTGATTGCCTTCCATCTACTCTCTTATGCTCACAGGAGATGGCAGCACTAAAGGAGACAGCTGAGCAAACACACAGCTGCTGTTGATCAAACCTGCAGAAGGAGGAGGAGGAGCTCCACTGTCAGAACTCCTAGTGAGAGATGGAGAAATGCAGGATTTTTCTTCTTGACCACTTGCCTGATGATTCTGACTCATGGCATAACTAGGCAGAGGGAATACATCCTATACGTAGAATATGTGTATCTTGTATACAAACACACAGTAATTTAGGATGCCCACCTTAAAGGGGCTTGATTTTTAGAGAGTAGGTGTGTTACAATTCCTAAACACGCTTTTATGGCTCAAGTTGAGCACTCAAAAAATCACTGGTTGCTTTTGAAAATTGCGTCCTATACATTTGAAAATGAAGTAAAATCTTCAATATGAGTTTCGTTCATCAATGTATTTTTATCTCCAGATAAATTGTTCTAATCCAAGAATATCAGTGTCTGCATCTAAACTAAAACCTGTATTGCCTTTGTTCTCTTACTAAGCATTTTATGTGCCTGATTAAAATTTTAAACACCCTTAACTCATTTTACAAAAGATGAATAAAATTTACACAGTGCTAATCACCATTTTATTTTCAACCAATTAAAATGAAATGAACCTAATAACATGTAAACAAATGAATTCTGACCCATCTGTTTGTCACTGTTTAACAAAGCAGGAAGGAACTGCAAGTATTTTCCATAGAAAGTACAATTTTTTAAGTTAAACTCAAAATCTTAATTTGAAATTTAGACTATGAAAGAAAAACTGAGTAGTTTAATTGTAAATTAATGTCTGTTAAGTAACTGTAAAATGCAATTATATTGGAAGTCATCTGTTTCTTCTGCATTATTCCTCCAAAGGGGTATCCCTTCACTGGACTGCATTGCTCGCACAGGTTTCCCAACAGATAAGTTCAGCAAATTTTAACAAGGTTATAGTGGCAAGTATTAGTTCATTTATCCAAAGATGACTCCCATCATCCCCTACTTCCCTAGGAGGTAACCAATCCAAAGAGCAATGAAATCAGACGTTTCTCAGCAAAGGAGGGTTTTAAATAAGTTATTAAAAGCAACTAATTAAAAAAGATTGTATTATAAATATGCTAGAGATGACAGCTCAATGTGTACTTCTGGTGCTGCTTGGAGCTGACATTCCATTGTCTTAAGGAGAAATGTCACCACCTGCCTCCCTTGCAAGTGTGTGTGTGCGTGCATGTGCGCGTGTAAACTGCCTATGGGTTGGGTTGGTGTGAAGATTTCACCAGTGAAGCGGCACATGAATGTCAGCTCCATATGTCGGTAAGGGGGCCACACCAAGATTGGTTCATATGGAAGTGGCAGCTTGTACTCGCTGCCTTGAACCCACAGGCATGGTGATAGCCACTTCCCCAACCTCTCGTCTGGATGAAAAAAGCAGGGAAGGAATATCTCCGTAGATCCTCCTTCTATGGGTGCCTACAGGAGACATGCATCCCTTCCTCATGGGGGAAGCCAGGAGAGACAACAGCTCAATTCTTTGGGTGCTGACAGCTTCTCCCAGAAGTGCTGTTTGTAAAATACTAGATTCAAGAAGGAAATGTTTTGGAGTAGGTGTGGAGGGCAAAGATTCCATTCTGAGCCAAGACAGGTGAGAGTGAAGATCCCTGCTGCCAGGAACAGGCTCTCATTGTTGGAGCTCTGCCAAAGTAGTATGCACTGGAGGTGCAAGGAACCATCCTCGTGGTCCGCTTTCATTATAGTTACTGGACTACATTTTGAAAGCCCTTACCAGGATCAGTACTGGCTTCTGTGCATTGGATTGTTGTTGTTGAAGTATTTCTGTGTTATAGGCCCCCATAAAGAACAGCAAAAACAGAGCATTTTAGAAACCTGAACACTGTACATTTTACTTTCTTGACATACGAACGCAGTTTCAGTGTTTTCCTTCAAATTTCACAAAAAACCTCTCTCCTCTATACTTGTGGGAATGATTCTTCTCCCAGCTAAATCATCAAAGAACAGGAATAACTTCACTGAAAATGAATGAATTTACATAGCACTGTAAAACTAGAGAATCCGGAATCAGGTCCTGAGAATAAACAAACGAGAGATGGGGGGGAGTTTTGGGGCCAAAGTGAGATAAGGGCTGAAAACAGAGATGAAAATGAGACCTTAGTTGCAAGGTTAACTGTGGAACTACTGTGCTGAGCAATTCCGTAATTACCTTTCACAATCACTAACTGCTCCAACCACAACCTTGGTCTCTCTGCTCCCCTTCTACAGCTCTGAAGACCCCTTATCCATTTTCTTCCTTTAATTTTTCATTTGATTCCCCATGTTGCAGTCCTCATCCTTCCAGCTGTGGATTGGATGGGACAGTCAAAACTGCATTAAGATCCTAATACAACAAAACATTTAACTAACATAAGTAGTCCCAACTACTCACATGCTTAAAATTAAGCAAGTGCTTAAGAGCTTTGCTGAACTGGAACCTCAGTGGCAAAAGCAAGTTCTTGTTGAGCAATGCAAAGGCACATTTACACTACAGGACTAATTTAATATAGTAATCCCTTGGGATTACCATCATACATTTTTCCCCTTAACAGTTATTTCTAGAAAAGCAATTTTTTTAGTTGCTAATTTTGAAGGTTTCTGTTCTCAAATTAGGATCAAATAGTTCTCTGGGGAAACGAAACAGTAATTTATTTGCTAAATGTAAGTACTAAAAAGGGCAGCAAAGGGATACTAGATACATTAGGATGTTCATGTACTAGTTTCTAGTAGCAATGTGTGTTTTCACCAGACAAGTAGAGTACATATAGGAATGCTCAACCCTTCAGAAGTAAATGCAGAGCATTCTAGGTTGCACCGCTAGTGTGGGCCTCCCACCCCCAGCCTTAGAGCAGACTGACAAGCTGTACTGAACTGTAAAGTTATTATAACTAACAAAAACCTAAACTATTGTACTGTTCCATAATGCTAAGGTGTTTTCACTTAATATGATCAGTATTTAACAAAGGACTGGAAGAAATAAGCATCCGATTTGATTCTGGCCTCAAATTGCCATTTAATTAAGCTTTCAATTATAACAAAATTAAGAGATTGGACACTTATCATTGAAACATCCCTTTCATCAATAAAATATCTGTAATGTTACTGGGTTACATCATATGAGGATAGTTCAAATGTCATCAATATTCTGATTAAGCAAGGTGTATACGCATGTGCTTAAATTTAAGTGTATGAGAAGCTCCACTGAAGTTAGGCACATGTTTAAATACCGTGCTGAATTGAGGCCCTACTAATAAATGTTTTGTATATGATGAACGAAAATAGAATCTTCCAACATACAACTTCTTTTTCTTCCAAATTTGACTTAACATTTTTCTTCACCCTCTCACTAGAACAAAATAAAAGCAGAATTAAAAAAAAAACCCAGACTGAAATACCTCCTAACTTTTTTGCCTTTTTATACACAAACTCAATCCAAATTTGTCTGCATATATTAGTGTACAAAAAAAATTCATAAATTTTTAGGATGTCTTCTGTAGTATTCTCGTTAAGCTTGACTAAGCTATTTTAAAACTTAATTTAAATATTTTTGTTCAAGAGTACGTGATTACTTCATGCTACTTACAGGATATTTTAAGAATCAAAGAGCCGTTATGTTGATTTCTAACATTTTGGCAATTCATTCTGTACAGGCTGTCAACCAGTTGGCTGCCACAGCTCCTTCTAACTAGTATTGTAATATTTTAAAACCAGGTTGTGTGTCCATTTCATGTGAATACTTGTTTTATAGCTGATTTACATTTTACATTAATGGCTGTCCAGGCTCTTCCTTTTCCAATTATTTAAAATATTTTTAAATCTAATGTTTGTGCTTTTTGTTTTAGAATGGTAAAGCAATTATCTTCCTTTTTTGTGTATGTCTGATTTGCTCTATATTCAGAAAATTGGTGGTTTATGTTTTAATATTAATACTCCCTTTGGTTTTTATCCTTTCATTTCTTGTGTGTCTGTATATTTAAATGAATTGTGCGCTAATGTATTGAGTTTGATATAATTCTTCAATTTATAATTGCTAAACTCTATGTGGTTGTTGTCCTATTTTTATACTAATATGGTAACAGATTACTACTAATACAAGAGAAGCGCTGTGTTGAAGTCAAAATTGGGTGCAGCGTTTCCTTTTGATGCAATTCATATGTAATAAGTTCTTTACCTGAATTTTTCTCAGAGAGCAAACAAATGAGAAATCAAAGAGAAGGCTTTTAATGGCTACCATATTACAGTGGTTTAAAAACTGGAGGAAGTATTAGAGATAATGTTTAAGGACCTCAAGAAACGGGGATGGACATTTGGTGGTACCCAGAATACCAACAACCTTATGGTACCATTTGAATAGAGTTGCCAGCTATCTATTAGGCTATTCCAAGTAATTAAGATACAGATCATCACATTATCAGGCAAAAAGAAAATAAATGTGAAACATCCCCAGTCATTAACATAGAGTATATGCTGCTTGTCCTTTTCTCCAAAGAATGCCTTGCGACAAAGTTACATTTATGAAGAAACAGACAAGAATGTGAAAACAGCTACTTTGTAAGAGATGGACATCCAGTGTAATGTAGAGCAGTTTCAGGGTTGCTCTAAATTCCACCTTTGGCAATGACCCCCCGCCCCAAGGGGCTACTCCAGGAGCAGGGATTGCCAGGGCATTCTGCCCCTCACATGCTCCCTAGATAAAGGCCTCCAAGGGGGTGGCATAGAGCTTTACATCATCCTATGCCAGGGAAATCCCTAGGTAACTGGGTCTGTCTAGCTGCTTTGTACCAGATGACGGGGAGGATCTGGTCATAGAATCATAGAATCTCAGGGTTGGAAGGGACCTCAGGAGGTCATCTAGTCCAACCCCCTGCTCAAAGCAGGACCAACCCCAACTAGATCATCCCAGCCAGGGCTTTGTCAAGCCTGACCTTAAAAACCTCTAAGGAAGGAGATTCCACCACCTTCCTAGGTAACCCATTCCAGTGCTTCACTATACTATTGGTATACTAGTGGTCCTATACTATTGGTAATCTTCTGTTATAGCACGGAGATAAAGTATATGAAAATCATATTTCTGCCTTCCCACAACGCAGTATTCCATTGCAAGACATTACACAATAACCAAATGAACCATCCATGGTTATTAATTTATTTATGCTGTAAAAATATTACTGTGACATTTCATCTGGTCAGCCATCTTAAAGGTTAATTCTCTTTCCTGTTTCGGATTTTCCTCTAGGTGAACCAATCTGTGCAGTTCCTATTTACCTATTCCAAACAACCCACAAACTGTTTCACTGCTCACTCTCGCTGTTAAGAACATATTGACTTGCTGCCTGCTCTGTTGTTTAATTCATTTATGCTGAGAGTCAGGCATGAAGACAGAATTTTAAATGTGACATTTGCAGGCTGTTGGGTCATCTGAAGCTCTGACAACACCAGGGAATTCCTGACATACAAACTGGTCCTGATTTCCAATCTCCAATGTTCTGAACACATCAGATATTCTTCCCGGAGGTGCAGATTTCAGCCAAAAAAAATTAAAATCCCTTGTGTTTACATCTCGCAGAAAAGGCCTGTACACTTGAAAGTTTTAAAATAAAGCCCATGTTTCCTTTAAGCTAAAACTGGCATTGCCTGCAGCAAGCAATTCAACTGCAAAGAAACACTCTGATTGACAAAGATATTTGGAAAGATCTACAACAACAACAATTAATAAATACTCATAGGATATTCTCAGCAACTTTGACATTTGGTGGATTTCCATTTTCTCCTCTTGATCTATCATGGTTCAAAGTCAATTGTGTCTGGAAGGCCAGAGCTGTAGATAATCTGCCATCTAGACAATATTAACATCTGGCCCAATGGGCCAGCAGTTAATTAGAGCCACAATTAGAATGAAATACCTAAGGCAAAACTCTACCAACAGTGCTTTTTGCTGTGATACCAGCTATGCTGCGCAAGGAACAGAAAGTATGATGGCACTGCTGTAGTTGGAAATGGAAATGTTACTCAGACCTTATTCAGAATTATATTGGGAAGGGAAATAACTCTTCATTACAAATACACTGTGATAATGGTATTGTAGTTTAGCTGCTATTTCAAAGACAGCAGGCATGTTGTGATTCGGGTCAAGATGCAAGCTGGAAGAAATCTAGTTCTGTTTTTTAGGAAAAAAATTACAAAATTTTTTAACTGCACCCTGTGCCATCACTGAAGTCAGAATTCTTGTGTCGTCCTACAAATATCCTTTAATTGCTGTGCTTTGAGTAAGACTATTATGATTTAACAGCTGTCATCTAAAGTTTGTGTGTGCCTCTAGTATAAGCACATTGATTCTGTAAAACCCAACAAAAGTATTACATTTTAAAGATTATGAATCTTGCCTATTTTGAAAGCAAATACTTGTAATGGAAAGGCATACCTGGTGTATTATCTGAGCTACAGGAAGCTGTTCAGCATATTTTAGTGGTTCTGTTGCCATCTCATCATTTGGAACCCTGAAAATAAATGAAGTTCATATTACTAAATGTTCTTATAATTATTACAAAAAACAAACTCCTGGAATTAAAAACAAAAAATGATGTTACTACCAAATAGTGTTTGAAATGTTACATCTAGAGGGAACAATGTTTTGCTTCACTATAATCAGAAAAGTAAATTCCCACCTTAAAATAGTTTTTAAAAGCAAGAGACAATAATAAGACAAGTTAGTGTAAATAAAACTTGTGTGT
Source organism: Macrochelys suwanniensis (assembly GCA_033296515.1). Classification (NCBI taxonomy): domain Eukaryota; kingdom Metazoa; phylum Chordata; order Testudines; family Chelydridae; genus Macrochelys; species Macrochelys suwanniensis. The sequence goes on from CM065782.1 coordinate 23,734,847, forward strand.
TAATCATGGCTGCTGTTTTTCACTGGAATAATTCAAATATCTAGAAAGTTTAAAACCAACAGGCGGAAACCTGAGAAAACTTTTTCATTTTGTTTTAAGTGAATTCAGTGCTGGTGAAAGATGCTTGCCTGACCTCCCTAGAGAATGAAGTTGTTTGTTTACAGAACAGGTGCAGCATTGGCAATGACAGTGCAAGCTTCTCCATATGGTCCCACTAAGGTAACTCAAATGTGACACCACTACAGGCAAGAGGATAAATCATTCTCCTTCCCTTCTCTGCCAAAATTGCCAATCAGTGCCAGCTGCAGTGGCGAGTTTAACAATGCAACCACTTGTCCACTTTGAACTGGAGTAAGACCTTCAGCTGGCTACCCTGTTGATATGCTGTTGACACTGTACACTAGGTTTCCTTGTCATTAAACCCAGAGAGAGCAGTTTCCTTGCTCTCATAGTGACAGACAGAGAGAGATGGCCCAGAAAGAAATCCAGTTAGCATAAGATCTCTCTAGGAAAGAAAAAGTGAGCTGATTAGTAGGGAAAACCATTCCGAGGAACTCACTGAGTCTAAACCTGCTCCAATGTGTACACTCATGTACACTCATTTCAAAGTGGATTTCAATCTTGGAGCCTCACTAGACAGCTCTCTGCTCTGGATCTCCAACTACCAACAATGGCCAGAAATACACTCACACTCTCTCTCTCTCTCTCTCTCTCTCATCTACATCTGACCAGAAAATTGAGCTCTCTCCTCTCCTGTACAGCACCTGCTATAGGTCACCAATGCTTTGGTTACTTCTTTGGTTGGAAACATTGTGTGTCTGGGACTAACCACCTAGGCTGCTCAGTCTCTTCATCTAGTGCAGAATGCAGCTGCCTACCCCACTGACTAGGGAAGAATTGTAAAAGCATATCACTGGCTGGCTACCAGCAAAACTCAAGGTGCTGGTTGTCTTTTGGGAGCCACAATGAACAGCTCACCCCATGGGTCAATACAGAACTGTTCCTCGTTTTAACCTTCCCTTTGAACAGAACACTCAGTTTAAGATTGAGTTAGGGATGCTTGTAGGAGAGGAGTATCACTATATCGTTGTATTAAACATTAGTACCAAAAATATGCCCTTGTTCTTCCATGGCCCTATGTAAACATAATTCTGACAATTATTCTGGAAACAAATTAACCTGTAGGCAGGGAAGGATGAGGACAGGCAATAATAAGAAAAGGGAAACAAATTTAAAAGGGTTTTTTTGAACATCTCTCTATTCAGCAGTGTGGACCACCCCATCTTCTTCTGCCCGCACCCCCTGTCCAGCCCCCTTCTTCTTGCTCCTATGTAAATTTTGGAATTTTCCTGTTTCAGCTGGAGGGAAAGACTGAGGTATTCTCTTTTGGGGGCTGTCTGCTGCAACAAATTCTTAGTACAAAAGCCAATCAGGGCAGAAGAATTAGAGTAGTCAGAGTAATATGCATAATCATTGTGTGATTACTGAGAAATAACGCCACTGATTGGCTAGCTGTCATTACTAGCCCACTAGGACATAAGGATCTGCATCCAGTATAGTTATTAAGAAATAACCATACAGTGATTATGCAAATCTGATATCCACAACCAGAGTGCAGAGAATTGCACAACTGAGAAAAAAAACCTCTAGTTATCCATCAGCAGCTGTACAGCATCCCTGCACTCTGCTTGGCTGAGACAATACCATTTGATTGGAACTGCACAGAAACTGTTAGTATCTCTGCTACAAACTAAGGTAACTGCTCTAGAATCCCTGCTTTTCATACCCTCAGACAACTGTGGATATACTTTATAGCATGGATGTTCTGTATACTCCAACAGGGATGGGGTTGGCACGGAGTTCACTTACACCAACTATGGCTTTGATCTTGCAAGGTGTGCAGCAGGAAGTGAGATGCTGTCATAGTCCAGATCAAGTCTCAGTAGAGACTATGAGTGGGCATATAGCCAAGGGTCCTCTATGGCGTGGAGAACCAAATCTACAAAGTGAAAATCTCAGACTACTTGTGCATCCAATCCCTTGCTCTCTCACGTCCACAGGGCAAGAGAGGGGCAGGCTGGAAAATTGATTTTTCTGACGAGACAGGCCTAAGTGCAGTCCTCAGGAAACCAAATCAGGTTCTTAGTTATGTGTGCCCCTCTTTGGGCTTTCTAGTACACGCATATGCCACACCATGCTATACCTAGCCATCAGGACTACACAAGAACTTTGCTATTTCTCTCCCATAGATGAGACTTCTTAATCATGCGAGCCTCTGTTGTTTGCATGCTTTTATATAAACTGGATAAAAGTAAAGGTTCTCTGATCTTAAAGGAAGTTGCAGTAACCAAAATGTTGATACTCCTGTTTGAAAAAATCTCCAAAGACACATTTTAGTAAAGCAGAACTTCACTAACTTGCACTAATAACTGATCTGTGAATAACCACTGTGAATCAACAAATTTTGAGAATTAGCAAGTTAGTGAATAAAAATTTAGAAAGGATACTTCATGACAAATTTACTTTGCTCATTTGGCATATGCAGTTCAATTTTCATTATTTATGATACTACACTGTACCAGTAAACCTACTGTATAATATTTTGTAAAATGCATGAGGTCTTACTAAGATGAAAGCTCCTTATGGCTCCATACTCACAGATCTTTCCTGACAAGAATGGAGGGGGTGGGGGCTTGTTTTTATAAACTCTTTGTGAATTATGGAACATGCAGGTTAGTGAAGTAACTAAGTTATGGGCCCAAGGATGGATAGATTTCTCTCTCAGTTTTTTGGGGGGAGGCTTGTATGTCTGATTTTACAAAAGCCTCTCTAGACATTTTGCTCTCAGCTTCCTTCCCTTATCAACCTTAGAGCTGTTCAACATGATAAATAGTTTGCTACAGAACAGTCCTATTTTTCTAATGGCATTCTGATGCTTTTATTATAACACCTGCATTCTTGGCTCTGCTCTGAGGGAGCCAAGACAGAGCTACTGTTATGGTCTCAGTTGAGAGCTGTGTATATGTTGTGATATTAAGCATGTCTATTATGGGTGTCATTCCGTTTAACTCAAAAAGTGTGCAACCTTTGGACAAGCTCTTAGGCACTATGGTAATACATATAAATAATAAAATAATTAATCACCACCACCACCATCATAGGAAAATATTTCCTTATTTAGTGTCTTCACTTAACATTCATACCACGTCTTTATCCAGATTCAATTCAGAACAGGTTTCAAAGACCTTTGGGCTCATGTACGCTAGAAAAGTTGTACCAGTATAACTATGTCAGTTGGGGGGAGTAATTTTTTACTTATACAGTTATAATAGTATAAGCCCAAGTACAGATGGAGCTATACTACTGTAAATGTACCTTACACTATTAGAGCTTATTTCATTTTCGTAGCCGCAGGGTTTTCCTTTTCTGGGGGGCGGGGAAGGGGGAGACACAGAGGATGGGAGAGGCATGATAGGTGAGGCTGGCTCTTTTCTGCTTTTCTTCACTGGGGAGGGGAGAAAGGTCAAGGGCTTCCCTGCTTCCTCTTCTCCATTTCAGAGTGGAAGAAAAGACCAGGTTAGAAGAAATGGCACCTTCCACCATGGTCATTCTTGTCCTCTTCACAGTGAGATCAAAGGAAGCTAGCACTAGTACCTCCTCAAGAGAACCCCCTAAAGCAGACCCTGGCGGTATGCATCTATTCTGAGAGAAGATGGACATCAGGAAAAACTACTTATCTTATTGAGCCCCTCAGGGATTTGTCAGTTGATGAAAGTGTGATTGATCACAGATCTATTTTTTGGACTATAATTTCACAAAATCCCCTAGCTTCACCATTTAGTTCATTTATATTTCACACTCTAAGCTTTATAAAATTAAAAGCTAATTTACTTTAATGTGGGCTTCTTTGTGCTTTTATCTTCTTTTAAAATAATTCTATTATAAACACACAGACACTTTGAATTAATTAATTTTCCAACCAGCAATAGGCCTTTCTGTCCCAATTGAGCATGACAGCAGACTACTGCCAACAGTGTCAATACAAGCTAGCACACTAGCGTATAAAAACAGTATTCCAGCATGCCCGACATCTGGTAATGTAGAGCATAAGGAGATTTTGATTCTCACGAAGGAGAGGGGAGAGAGACATGAAATCAGAGGAGAATTAGGAAACAGCAAGAGATATCAAAAGAATATCTTGAAAAAATTCAATTTGAAAGCAATTTCTGTATTGCTGCTGTGACTGCTCTTAGCCCTGGTCTACACTACGAGTTTAGGTCGAATTTATTAGCGTTATTTCGATTGATCCGTGCACCCATCCACACGACGAAGCCCTTAACATCGATGTCTAGGGCTCTTAAAATCGATCTCGCCACTCCACCCCCAACGAGGGGATTAGCGCTTAAATCGATATTGCCGAATCGATGTAGGCTAGTGAGGACGCAATTCGACAGTATTGGCCTCCTGGATCTATCCCACAGTGCAACATTTGACCGCTCTGGACAGCAGTCTGAGCTCCAATGCTCCGCCCAGGTAGACAGGAAAAGCCCCGCGAACTTTTGAATTTCATTTCCTGTTTGGCCAGCGTGGTGAGCTGCAGGTGAGCGCAGATCTCATCAGCAGAGGTGACCATGATGGAGTCCCATCAAAAGGATTTTTTGCTCCCCCCTCAGTTGCTTTCACGGAGGGAGGGGGGAGCAAGGGTTAGGCTCATTTCCTTCTAGCTGCAGATGGTACAATATGCGGTGAGCAAGGAGGCGCCTTCCCTTCTAGCAGCAGATGGTACAATATGCTTGATATCCATCATCAGCTCCTGGCCCCCTCAAGGATTGAACTCGCAACCCCGGGTTTAGCGGGCCAACGCTCAGACCGCTGAGCTATCCCTCCGCCCGTGTTCCAGGCAGTACTGAATCTCCCTTAAACAAAACGTAAAAAAGAGAATGACCAGAGTCACTCTGGTCACTCCCATTTATGTCCAAGCGCCCCCGGCCAGCCACACCATAGGCCGCCGGCCAGGAGCACACGAATACCAATCATATTGTACAATCTGCTGCGAGAAGGAAAGGAGCTTCTGCTGTGTGGTCCCGCGACCATGACCATTTATGGCATATTGCACCATCTGCAGCTAGAAGGCAAGGCGCTCCTGCTGTGTAGTCCCGCGACTACCAGCCTCAGGCGGAATGGCCCCCTCAAGGATTGAACTCGCAACCCCGGGTTTAGCGGGCCAACGCTCAGAACGCTGAGCTATCCCTCTGCCCGTATTATAGTGTGACTGAATCCCCACTAGACCTAATGTCCAGGCGTACGCTGGAGATGTACGGTAATTGTGAGCTGAGCAGGCTTCCGTAGCAAACACGGAAACCCCGGAAAAAAGGCGCGAGAAATATTGCTTTCCCGGAGGGAGGGATGACATGTACCCAGAACCACCAGCGACAATGTTTTCTGCCCCATCAGGCTTTGGGATCGCAACCCAGAATCCCAATGGGCGGCGGAGACTGCGGGAACTGTGGGATAGCTACCCGCAATGCAATGCTCCGAAAGTCGATGCTAGCCCCGCTACTGTGGACACAGTCAATCGACCTCATGGTCTTAACGCTCTTTAGTGGGGACACACACAATCGATTCCATAAATTCGGGTTTTAAAATATCGACTTCTATAAATTCGACCTAATTCTGTAGTATAGACGTACCCTTAGACAAGGGGAAGGTAGCAGAAGCCACAGAAAGTGAAGGTAATTCTAGTAAAATGTGTCAAGATACTTAGTGAGGAAGCAGATTTGTTATTTATATAGCGTCATGTGGGCACATGATGTTTTGCAATAGGCAGCAAGTGCTAAAGAAAGAACTAAATCCCTATCACCAAGAGATGACATATTAGAATATGGGATAGGCACAATTTAATACTCATAAGCATGGCCAAATTCTGGTATAACACTGAGAACAAAATGTGGTCACTATAGCTCATATGATTCACCCCAGAAGAAGAGGGCTTTCAGGAAATGTTTTAAGAGTTGGAAAGGATGGGACTTGGTAAAAAGGACACGCCAGAACATGTGGTTGCTTTGAGACTGCAAAACACTGAATAATTGTCTAGGAGATTGTGGGCTAGCAAGGGTAGACATTTGTTCCTTTGCCTAGAGTCACCAGCTTTGTTGGTCTACACTGACTGAGTAGCTGTTCCAGGCATAAGAGCAGCACGACAGAAGAAATGCTGCAAGTGACAACAAAGTCACTATGCGGTAGCAGGATGCAAAGAGTGTAGCAATGGCCTGAGACAAATCCAGAACGAAAGAGAAAACAGTGGGGGTGAAAATATTAATTTAAATTCTTGTCTGGCACCAATAGGTTTACTGTCTATAAATACATGAACAAGTTTGCATCTGGCAATAAAAACAAAACAAAATACCAACGCTTTATGCACCACATCAGAGAAAGTTATTAGGTTCCCCATTAAAAAGAGACTGAAATGGGCTATATCTGGTTTGAGTGAATAGTTTTTAAAATTGACCATTGAGAAATTTATGTACTATATCAAGACTAGAGAAGATTAAGAATTAAACCTTGTTTAATGCCATCTACTTGCTCCACCTGCTAAGTCCTAGCTTTACCTATTCTTAAACAGGATAGGTTTAGATGGTAAGAGTATCATTCAGCACCAACCATCATGTAAAGCACCAAACCATGGAAAGCATTACTCCTCCCTGGAGGTAGCATAATTAAACTCTACAATGGGTGGTAATCAAACTCTTTTCTTACCTTTCCAGCACGTGAACGTTTCACCTACAGATACGCTCAACTATATTATTTGACTAAAATGGGGGAATATTAAAAAGTAAGTGTTTCAAAGAGATTCCTTACAGAACTTTTCCTTTACCCCTACCCATTTTCTCAGTTAGATAGATGAATATGCAGGTGATCTAAGAATATATTTCAGCGCAAAACACTTTGTGCTAACATACTTTGTCTTAGGTAGTGCAAATATCACATACACATGCCTATCAGAACACGTGGTGTACCTCATCCAGTGCACTAAATGCTTCAGTTTTAACTATGTGGTGCACCTAGTACTCAACACAATTTCACTCACTTCCATTTCACTGTACCTTGGTAAACTGGACAGCTGGCAGCTTACCTTGGGTGACCTTGCATGACTGTCTAGCAGAATGCTAACATGTATCTTTTGCAGATCATTACTGTGGAGCCCTCAAAGTCACGTCTTTTAATGGGCAAGTGATTAGTGCATATTCAAGGATAAGGCAAGAAGGGAGCTATGGCTACAATGGAAATATGCAGCCATCTCATGATTCATGAATACTGCCAGGCATGCCAAGATCTGTTAATAGGGGAATTTGCTCCATGATGCTTATAGAACCTCTTCCCGCAGTGGCATGGCATTAAAGATGTTTTAAAAAGAAGATAATCTATAAAGCAATATGTAAACAATACATGCATCTTATCTAGACGATAATGAAAATGTATACCTGAGGCAGAAATGATATTTGAAATCATGAAAAAGAATTACTCTGAATGCTGCACAGGCAATCAGAGGGCTGTCACCTCCCTGTACACCAATATCCCTCACAACGATGGCAGTCTGCCTGCCTCAAATTTTTACAAGATAATGGACAACATTCAGATATCCACCCCAAACTCATCCATTTCATCCTCACCCATAACAATTTCACATTTAACAACACACACTTTGTCCAAGTGTTTGGGAACAGCCACGGGGACTCGGATGGCTCCACAATATATCAACCTCTTCATGGACGACCCTGAAGAAGAATTTCTGGACAAATGCGCCACAAAATCAATGATATACCTAAGATACATCAATAATATTTTTATCTTCTACACAGCCAACCTAAATTCCCTCACAGATTTCCACCACAACTTCAACCACCATCACCCTTCATTAAACTCTCTCTAGAACACTCCCACACTAGCATCAACTTCCTGGACACCCCAATCAGCTTCAATAATGGAACCCTACAGACACTATTTACAAGAAACCCATGGGTCACCACACTTATCTTCATAGACCCAGTAACCATACTTAACACACCAATAAATCTGTTTATCTACAGCCAGGGACTCAGATACCATATAATATGCTCTGAAGCAGTGGTTCTCAACCCACGGCCCATGTGACATCCTCAGGGCCATACAGGTATTATTGGATGCAGCCCACAATGGTAAATAGGTTGAGAACCATTGATCTGAGGAGAAAGTTTGAAATATACACCTTCACACACTTAAACCGCCTTCATTAAGCAAGGACACTCCATCAGAGAAATAGATCACACCATGAAACAGGCCACCCAAATACCCTGAAAAAACTTGCTTCAATATAGAAATAAGACCCTCTCCAATCACACACCCCTAGTTGTCACTTACCACTCTACACTGGAACCCATACAGGGTATTATCAAACAACTACAACCCATATTCAATGGGGACCACATCCTGAAAGAAATCTTTCCTAATCCTCCTCTTCTGGCCCTCAAAAAAAAAACAAACCACCACCCAACCTCATCATCAGAAGCAAGCTCCGACAGAGCAGGACATACCAATTCAAAGCAGACTCTGCCAGAATAACAGATGCAAAACCTGTAGACATATCTCCACTGCTACGATGATCGACACCCCCCCATCCAACACGCCTTTCAAGATCCATGGGTTCTACACATGTCTATCACAACATGTGGTGTACCTCATCCAGTGCACTGAAAACTTCAGTATCAACTATGTTACTGGGGGTCATAGTGGATCACAAGCTAAATATGAGTCAACCGCATAACACTATTGCAAAAAAACAAAAAACAAACATCATTCTGGGAGTACTAGCAGGGGCATTGTAAGCAAGACATACGAAGTAATTCTTCCACTCTACTCCACGCAGATTAGGCCACAATTGGAGTATTGTTTTCAGTTCTGGGCACCTCATCTCAAGAAAGATGTGGACAAATTGGAGAAAGTCCAGAGAAGAGCAACAAAAATGATTAAAGGTCTAGAAAACATAACATGAAGAAAGACTGAAAAAATTGGATTTGTTTAGTCTGGAGAAGAGAAGACAGAGGGGACATGATAACAGTTTTTAAGTACATAAAAGGGTTGTTCCAAGGGCGGGGGGATTGTTTTCCTTAACCTCTGAGGATAGGACAAGAAGCAATGGACTTATATTGCAGCAAGGGCAGTTTAGGCTGGACATTAGGAAAAACTTTCTTTCTGTCAGGGTGGTTAAGCACTGGAATAAATTGCCTAAGGAGGTTGTGGAATCTCCATCATTGGAGATTTTTTAAGACACACACAGTTAGGGATGGTCTAGATAATACTTAGTCCTGCTATGAGTGCAGGGGACTAGACTAGATGACCTCTCAAGGTCCCTTCCAGTCCTACGATTGTATGATTCTATGTGGGTGAAACCAGACAATCACTATGCTCTCAAATGAACTCCCACAGAAAAATGATAAACAAAAACACCAGATCAGTTGTGAGTGAACACTTTTCACAAAGTGATCACTCTATATCTGACCTCAGTCCTCCTACTCAAAGGAAACCTGCACAACACCTTCAAAAGACGAGCCTGGGAGCGTAAATTCATAAAACTTTGTTAGATACTAAGAATCATGGACTGAATGGAGACACTTATTACAACAATTTATAACTCACTTACCCCTCCCTTTAGCTTCCCTCTCCTCTAACCCCCCAATCATTGGAGAGGTGTTATGGACCTTGAATCATCCCCTGAAATGGGTGTTAACTACTTATGCTAAACCATCTGTTCCACCTTGTATTCTGTCAGGTTTCAGAGCAGCAGCCGTGTTAGTCTGTGTCAGCAAGAAGAACAGGAGTACCTGTGGCACCTTAGAGACTAACACATTTATTTCAGCATAAGCTTTCGTGGGTTAGAACCCACTTCATCAGACGCATGGAACGGAACACACAGTGTATTCTGTGTCACTCTGAGTGCATTTCCATGACCTGAAGAAGAGCTCTGTATAAGCTTGAAAGCTTATCTCTCTCTCTCTCACCAACACAAGCTGGTTCAGTAAAAAGATAAAATGCCTCACTCACCTTGTCTCTCTAATGTAAGATAATAATTAGTTGGTGCCTCAGCTAACAAACCAGTGGTCTCTGTTTAATACTCGGGTTAGGTTCCTTCATTCCTAAACCAGCAGGGTTTGGGAGAGACAGAAGACAAGGAGTGCCCTAAGTCACTCTCACTCTCTGCCAAATTCTCCAGAAAACTCAGTAATGCTGCTGACAGACTCCGGATGCAGCACCGAACAGCCCTTCTGTTTAATAGTGTGGAGGAGGAAAAAATTGCAGAGCTCCTGGGCGCTTCAGAAGAGCTTTGATGAATGCTCTCTTCTACTCTCACTAGCAAAACAAACAATCCCAGGTGAGAATAAATCCACAACCAGTTACAGCTTTACTTTAAATTTGGTATCACTTTATAGTTGAGAATAATCTGAGATTTAAAATAATACTTAAGGTCACAAATTGTTTTGGAAATAATCACCGTTTAATTCACAATCTCTTTTTTAATGAATGGAATCAAGATACAAAACAGGGCTAGGAAAAAAACACTGGAGGAAACTATTTCTATTGAGAATAATATTAGTATGTTCTGAGTTTAAAACACTGCTTCTTTTTAATAACAGCATAAAGACTGAAGTCTATCCACCCATCCCTGTGGCACTTCACTGCCTGACTGCTCATGGCATCTTGCCCATCCCATTATAGTTGGAATACATCCTGAGCTTTGCTTCTTCCACTTATGACAATACTCACAACAGTCCATCAAGAGCATCACTTCATTCTCCACCTTTGCTCCTTGTGCTAGCTTAATAGCAAAAAAGGTGATGAAAACAAAAGTCAACACCATCCAGAAACCTCTCACTGAATTTCAATGAAATCTTAACAAAACACAAATCCAAAAACAAAAAAAAAAAACAAAAAAAAAACAGAGTCACAACTATCAGTCAGAAGGCTCGAATACTATTTAGACAACAATACTGCTATAAACAACATGGTACACCCGGCTGCACCTAGACAAGCCTGTTAGCTAAAAGTTTCGGTTATCAGCATTGCAGCGGTTAATAATTACATGGGACCAAACACCAAATCTATCAGAACATGGAGAGTCACGAAAATCAACAGTGAGCTCTTCTTACTAACAGCAGTTGTGCCAGGATATGAATACTGACCATTAAATGGTTATAACTAGGATTTACACTTATCAACCCATTAAGATAATCCTTTCATCCCACTGTTTCTGCCTGGCTTGCTTCAGATTCAAGAGAACTGTTGTGCATCAGTTTATACTGTCAAGGCTTACTTTGCAACCAGAAGCATTTTTAATTTTTTTAAATTAGATTCTCATTTTGCTTAGATTTACAGAGTAAGTTTTTCACAACAGATCTTAAGTTCTCACATTTTCTTCACCTACAGTATATAGTTCTATTTTCCCAGTTCATGAATCATGCAATGTACCAGCTCAGCTCTCATTTCTCACGGGACTGTTGGCTCCATCACAAGAGTCAGCTCGCTACTTTGGTGTCAGGGTAGTGGTGGCAACTTCATCAGATCCAGTTTTACATCTCCCTTTGGGATTTTAGACTTCCTACTACTTATGGCCCTGTGAGAACAACATTGTAAATGTAGACCATTGGTCTCTGTGCTTTTACTGACAATAGCAACTGTGTTGTAGTGCTGACAGTATTAGTTTGTCAGCATTTCTGCTATCTATCTCATTTTTCTAGGGTATGTAAGTTGGCTATAGAATTGTAGTCAAGGTTGAAATTTAGCATACAAATACTTTTTCCTTTACCAAATTGTGGGAGAAAAAACCCCTCTGATCAGCAGTGTTAAACTACAGGAATGAGAGAAAAAGGTTAGTGATGTAAAATATACTTTTACATTCCTATAAATATTCACAAGACTTCATTCCAGTACAAATAATGGGTAAGCCATTAAGTTCAAAATACCACCTAGTATTTTGGGCATTTTGAAAATGAACAGCTGTATTCTAAAATGTGGTTTACTGTATTGTAACTGTACAGGTAGGGTCTGCCCTGAAAAATAAATGCAGCATTTGGTCCTCTTGGATAAAACACTATCAGTGGTATATATGCAGAGAAAAGAACACAGTACAGAGAGGATTCAAAGGCAGTATACTATAGTATTTAGCTAACCATGTTTTTCCTTTTTAAAGAGGATTTTGTTTATAATGGTTCCTTTCTATAAACTACCATAAGTACACCACATACTGCCATGCCAGAAAGAATTTAGGACAGTATCCTATCTCCACCAATGGCCAATATGGAATGCTTCAGAAGGCCTAAGTGACTTTCCCCAATGCACTTCAATGTTCAGTGCTATACTGCTGAGAATGTTAGGAGGGCTTTCCCACCCCACCCCACCCCCAGCTGCACAGGAAGTGCATCTATCTTTTTAAGGTTCTGTCAATCTTACCTCCCATACTGTGATTTTCAGTAATGTATGGAGGAGTTCTGTATTTATTTGTTTGGTTTTTGTTTGTATTTTTAGTAACAGACCAAACTGAAAAATCCAAACTCATTGCTACAATATATTCACTCAAGCCAGAGACTTCAGGCTATTGGACCATGGATTAATTAATAGGTGATCCTAAAGACCTGTCAGCCTTCCTCTCAATATTGCCATTTTACAGTTTGCTTTGCTATCTTTATTTATTCAGTATTTCAAATATGAATTACAATGATGAGTCAGTTTCATTGCAATTTTACTGCTCTCTGCTTAAGATAATATGAACTGAAACAGAATATAAAATGATCTAGTATACTAGTTCCGCATGACTTACTGATGGATTTCCCCACAGCCAAGATTTTTTCTTTCTGAGGACAACGGAATCCACCTCCTTAAACTCCCTAAGCAGATATGCCTACTCATTCACAGGGTTATTCAGAGTTAGCTCCACTTCTATGCAGCATTTTGTATGGCTCACTGTAAAAGTAAAGAGATTAAAGCATTTAATGCTAAGGAGCTTTTTTTTGAAATCTCTGTTTATTTCCAACCCTAAATTAGTACAAAGTCCATTATGTTCAAATCCTGCAACGTGGCAACATCTTATTCATTAACATTTTAAATACGAAGCAATTTTTAAAATCCTTGTGATTTTCATTATAAATTAATAAATGCAAAAAGCCACTTTTCTGCAATGTTATGTTTTTGCAAGATTAAGAGTAAAAGTTTTTGAAGCAGCTAAGTGCCTTAACCCATGTCAACATGGGAAAGGAACTGCCAGTGTAGTCATCCCAGCAAAGCCTCCTAGTGGAGATGCGGTTTATAGGGGCAAAAAAGAGTGCTTTTGCCTTACACCAGTTCCCTGAATGAAATAAACTATCCCAACAAAAAAACCCTTTTGCTGGTATAACTGAGTCTACTCCAGGGCTTTTGCGGGTATAGAAATGTCGTAAAAAAAAAACAACCCTCCTAAGCGACATTACTATACCAGCAAGTTTCCAGTGTATTACATGATCACATACTCTTTGCCAAAAAAATTTCTGCAACCTTAGATACAAATGATTAGCGTCTTCTCATTTTCTTCACCATCATAGAGATCCAGCATTCCACAATCTAACTGACAGATTAGTTACATGATCTGTTTTCTCCTCTCCCTAGTAGGGATGCTACAATGGTTCCATAATTAAAGTAACGCTAAGATTTATACTTAAAGCTTTCAGTTGTAAGAACAACGTACAAAATTTCCCAAATATACAGCTCTTGCTCTTACTCTTTTTATATGGAATTAATCTCCTATGAATTTTCAAACAAATCTGAGTCCATTTAAAAATATTTATACTCATAGACTCTTTTAAGAAACATTTGTTTTACTAAGTATCAGAGGGGTAGCCGTGTTAGTCTGGATCTGTAGAAGCGACAAAGAGTCCTGTGGCACCTTATCTGAAGAAGTGGGTATTCACCAACAAAAGCTTATGCTCCACTATGTCTGTTAGTCTATAAGGTGCCACAGGGCTCTTTGTTTTACTAAGTACCTTTTTCCTCTAGAAAATTATTTACTGAATTTTGAGATATGAAATTAGGTGTTTATATTTTAACCAAAACTGGGTAAAATAATTAGGATATTTATTTTTATTTATTAACAGTTAGGTATAACTGTTTCTACCTGTATTTCAATGTTTATTGACATATATAAAATATAAATACATAAGTATTGGATGCTCCAAAATCAGAGCTCTCATTTTATCAATATTATGTTTGAAGTCTATGGTTGTGGATCTGATGCAATGGTATCTTCCTTAGTCTGGAAACAATCATTTCAGTTCAGTCAGATATTGAGTACAGATTTCCTGCTCTCAGCTGCATATGGCAGAACTAACACATACACAAATAACGGAACAATCGGAATCACCCAGCACATATGTTCAAGAAAAAATCCAAAGTGACCAGACACAAAAAAGAAAATATCTAAAAATTGATTTTTTTTTTCTGCAGGGTATAACTTAGCATTTATGGAGCTAAGTAGAAAATTCACATCCCTGTTGGTAATTTTTTTTGTGTGGGTTACAAAATGGCCTTGATTTCTGAATTAGAAATCTCTCTCTCATTTCTACCTTTGCGTGTCTAATGTGCCCATCTCCCTGGTATTTAGGCTACTTATACTGTAAGCTCTTTGGGGAAGGGCAGTCTTTTGTTTGCACAGTGCCTAACACACTGGGGCCCTGGTCCATGACTAGAGCTCTTGGGTGCTATGGTAATACAAATAAATAATAGACATAAGCACCAGTTTCATCATCAATGATACTACCAAGTTGCTTTTATGTATATACTACAAAATATATACTTTCGGAGTACTGGCTTCTAGTCCTGTTCTCTTTGTAGAATAACTAGTATGCAGTATTGCGCAGTAGCACTAGAATACATGGGTCCCATACCAGAAATATTAATGAAAATGTGTTCCTCCTGCATTATAAGTACAGTACTTCTGCAGCAGTTTGTCACTACTTTTCCTGTGTATCAGGGACTACGCATTCTTCCAAATCACATAATAAAAAGCTGAATATCCATTGTCTATCTGTGATTAATGCTTTTTTTTCTTTTTTTACTTTTCTTGGTCAAATGAGATTTCGTAAGTATAGACAGAGTGTAGGCAGAGTGTTTTATGTTAACTACCATTGGGTTTACTTTTCACACCGCAATGGCCTCTGCCCTATGTTCCTAAGAACACTGCTGCTGCATTTACCAAGACAAGGATGAGGGCAGCAAAGACACTCATCCTCACCAATAAATATATGACCGGTCGCTTTGAAATGAAAAATTTCCATTTAGGTAAATATACTGCACTGTAAAGTACTGAACTTTCACTAGAGGGCTGCTTAGTGACCGCGGTTATTGTCTTGTTACAGAAAGCTGGACTGAGCCCTGATAAACGTGGTATTTATTGATGAACCATATTCACTGGGAGACAAAGCCTGGAAAAAAAGATACAGCGAAAACTGCAACTGGGGCACCTGCCGACTCTTGCTGTAATGCCAAGTAGCCTACAAAATTCTTACTGCAGTTCTCTCCCTTATAACAAGATGGGGCTGTCTTCCTATTATGGCAGTGGTACGGTATGGCTCCCATCACACTTGGGAGAACTTGGGTGGCTCCTTATCAGAGGAGTACACTGAGACCATGGGAATTTCATCATGTGTGGGTTCTACTTACTAGAGAAGGGACTTTTCTTCATCTAAATGTTTTCACTGCTATGGTTTTGTGGCCAAAAAGAAGTTGAGCACAGCAGCTACAGACCTGAGCATCTTTAATAAAACCCTGGCTTTCCTTCAAAGATTCTTTAGAAAAAATAATCCCTATTAAAAGGTGAGAACACCTGCCAGTGGAACACTAATAATCTGACCAATCCCAGAAGAAATCATTACAGCATAGCCTCTGCAGTGGAAACAGGCAATCCTGGGATACAACCAAACCCAGGAATTAAGTGTTTTCACATTTTTCCACTAAAACCCTATAGAATAATTGATCTGTTATATCTATCTTACATTACACATACCATAATTATACATCAAATTTTATACAGCAGAGTTTAAAAATAAATCCACTTTATATTGCAATTAATTGTTTGAAAGCTCTCTGGGTCACAAATTTACAACCACACAAAGTTGATTGTACATACATCATACTTCAGTACAGTAAAGCAAGCCTAAAATAAAAAGAGCCAATGACAAAACATGACAGCATAGCTCCTGAAAGATAATTCTCCATGTGGAAGCAGAGTCTGAAAATGCCTTCTTGAGCCCTTAGGAGCTATATGTGGATTTTAATAGCAGCCACTTGTCGTACCACAATGAAGCACAGCAGCAGATTTCTGCTGCTTCCTCATCATCTGATGTGTATGACCACATTACACCATCTTAAATGTTTGAAGGCGTAGATATCTAAGACGATACAAAGTACAGGATACATTCTTTTGCAGCATGTGAGGAGGGTGACCTAAAGCACATGTCCAAACACAAAATGCAATAATTCATTTCCTTAGATACACCACCCACAGTCTGAAGAAAATCCATAAAAGATGTTTTAATTCAATAAAAGAAATAGTCTACAAAGATACATGTCACACTGTGATTTATTTGTTTCTGCCACCTACTGGATGTTAACTCTAACTGTAGAAATAGTCTGACATGTTCCTGTTTTATGACACCATATTTTCTTGCAGCGTGCCCAGTACGGAATCTGTTAATGAAGGTTGCATGATGCAATCTGTATAGTCTACAAACACAAGTTTCGATGCATCTATGAAAAGAGGCACATCATCAATATAAAGTTGTAAGAAACAATTCCAATTTTACCAGTGTACAAAAGGGTTCAAGTGATAGTATCAGAGTAAAAATGTTGTGGAAAAAGCTATTACACAATGTAGATTTCTGAGTTTAAAGAACTAGTACGCTACATCCTGTTTGAGACGGTGCCTAATGTTAACAGGTTGATAAAGAAAGGAATCGAGACAATATCCACACTACAATGACGTGTGTATACATAGTTTTCTGTATAAAGGATCACACTGTGGACACCAGAGTGGTGTCTTAATTTTGCATTCAGAATTAAGAAAATGGGTGAAAAGGTAAAATATGTGCATTTCCTCTGATGCATAATGCACACTATAGAGAGATGGGCATTTTCTAATAGGTTCTGGTTCTACACTTCTTAAAACAGTAAAATGACTAAAGAGCCCATTCCTGCAGCCCTTGTTCTAACTCCTATTGAAATCTATAGGAGGTTTACACATGGAAAGCTGCAAAAAGGGGGCCCTAAATAATTTATAGAAATTATGCATTCTGAAGACTGTAATCCAGTATCATAGTAATATTATCACCTAAAATACACTGAGTCTGAAGCTAATGCTTTTTTTTCCGTGTGTATTGAACACTACAGAGGAAAGGTTACTACATCATCTTTCTGACAAAAGACTGAGTAAGAGTATTTAGTTTGGGATGCACATAGGCACACTAAGGAAAAAATGCAAAACTTTTATCTTCCACATAATTTTGAGAGAGAAATATTTATTTCATACTTCTATATAAAATGTAAATAAGTCCCTGATTCTTCATATACGTTTTCTTCAGCAAAATTGAAGAAACAGACAATAGCACTAGAACTTCACTGATGTGTATGAGAAGCCTCAGGCGCTGGAATAATCTATGCTGGTTATGTACCATCTAGACTTCAAGATAGAATCATATTTTAATACTGTCAGGGGTATGTGTGTTGCAACCAAGTACTCTGACAGTTGTTTGCTGTGTGGACAGAAAGTCAGTAATTATTGCGCAATTTTTTCTTCCAGGGAGGGGGAGTAAAAATTTTCCAGGGCAGGTTAGTCTATTCCTATAACTCAAACAGAGCTCTGAAATCTTATTTTCAATATTCAAATACAGAACTCCCTTAAGAATAAAAACTCCTGTGCATTTCTTATTTTCACAGATTTTTATTTTTTTTTTAAGGCCAAGGGACCATTTTCGCCAATGTGGACTGAGATCAAATCTGGATTGGGTAGTTGTACAAGAATAATGTATGGAAAGATATGTTTGCTTTATGATTACATATGAATTTAGTGTTCACATAGATAAAATCTTAAACTGCCTCCAAGAGGCCAGTGCATGATTATAAATGTCAAAGCAATGGAAGGGCAAAACATGAGTCAAAGTTAATACCTAACAGCAAATCATTGTGGGACACTGGTGTGTGTGCAAAAGAGAAAAATCAAAATAGAGCCTTTAAATTTAAGACGTTGATGTGATTAGAACTTGAGAACAAAGACACAGACAACTGACCCTGTGCCCACACACTATTGACTAGATATCACCTTTTTCAGTTCCTATTTTGCTGAGGTAGGGTGGAACTCAGCAATGTGGCTTTTTCTTGGAATGAGATGCTTTCAAAGAAGCTACAAAGCCACCTTCCTCTCTCTGGTATCCAAGGGTAGTTTTATGGGCAGTAATGACAAACAAATAATCACATTCAGAACTATTGCACACCATACTATGGGACTACTTTGGTTATTAAAGCTTTAATTAGTTGGTCTACGCACTATGTAAGACCTTTACAGGGTCTGTTCTACTACATTGGATCAAATCACAATACTTGAAACTACACTGAAGCACGTACAATAGAACAAGAGATATCAAGCAACTTTCAGTATAATTTTCACCATATTATAAAAAGCATTTCCTTTAATAAGGGGCTTATTTGACCGCTATTGCTGAAATTACGTATATAATTTAAGCAACTCCCTCCCCTCTTTTTTAATTTTGGAGGAAAACAGCGCTTAAAAGGATTTCTAATTGATAAAGGGTGAATATTAACCCTACATGTAGGTGTTTAAAGTTCATTTTGGATTTGGGGTTTTTTAATATATCCATGTGTTCACTTATATTTTTCTAGTTACGTTTCTCCTGCTTTCAAACCTTTTTACCTAGCTTCTGCCTTCAGTACTAGTAGTTGCTATGGTAACTTTGGCTCTCTTTTTCCACTGTTCATACAGGTTTTCATCAAACCCAATAACTATTTTTTTAATGTGATCTGCTCCAGAACAACAGTTCCTTGAGAAAGGTGAATACATTGCACTACAGCAGACTTTTACTAAATAAACACTACTGATTGGGAGTACCATCAATTCCCGAATGTTGTGAATTAGCAAGTAAAACAATTTGAAAAAGTCAAGGGTAGCGCCTGACAATATGTACTTTGTTCATTTATTTGACCACTGCTCACTTAAAATATGCCCATAATTCATAACAGTAGTAAACATATGATGGCAAGATTTGTACAAGTGAGGATGCTTAGTAATAAAAGACCTTCCTACAGCATCTTACTATGGCAGTTTTGTGGAGAGAAAACCAAACCTCGTCACCCCTGTTTTGTGGATCACGAGCATTCGAGGGGACTAGTGCAGTGAGAATTAACTGTTTTATTGTAACTGATAAAAGTAAATTTTTAATCCTTCAGGTATAGTTGCAGATCATACCTTATGTTCATGGCTTCCCTATTTTGGGAAAAATATGCTTGTTCAGCCTTATAAAATATTTCATAAGGATTAGAATATAGAGCACAGTACTCGGCTGCATTCTACAAAAAAAAAAAATGGCCAGTGAGGCATACATGACTATAATTTATTCATTATATGACAGCTGGCGTCCCATAATAATTGAGCCAACTGCAACTGCCTTCCAGTATAATCCGGGTCTCTCACCTCAATTTCCCAGAATACTTAGCTTTTAGATTAAAATACTTCATGATGGTTTTTTTCCTGGAGGTATTTTTTATTTTTAAATTTAAAAAAATGAAGAAAATCCTTTCTGCTCTTTTGGCATTACAAGGGGCCAACACCTCCTTCTCTCACCTCCAAAGGAATCCACTCTCAGTAAAAACTGATCGCTTCTTTTTTTTTAGGGGGCGTGCGGGAGGAGAGTTGCACAAACTCTGCTCACCACTGAAACGCTAAGCTAGATAAAAGTTTATTTAAGATTAAATATGAAGCATTTAAAATGGTGAGACTGAGCATGAGAAACACAAATACACACAAAGCTATTAGCTGCACTCTTAGGAGCAGATTCCAATACCCTTACTCAGATCAAGTAGTGCCTTATTCCACAAAGCAGTCCCAGTGACTCCAGGAGGATTATTCATAGCTCAACATGAACAAGGGTATCTCACTCAAGGAACTACCCAACATGAGTAAAGGGATCAGAATCTAGCCTTAACCATGGATATAAGTCTCATGCAGTTAGTTAATGTCCAAATTTGGTTAGATGAATTTGCAAGATCAACAAGTGATGCTGTAAAAAATAATTGCACAGCACATATGCGCCATGCTTAGCTATTGCAGCTCTAAAAACTACCCACAAACACAGAGCTGTGAACTGAAGACAACTGAGCCTTCAAAAGTTTTAACTGGAAAGCAGCAAACATGTGTAGTCAGCCCCTTACCAAAGAAGCTTATAGTGTCTTTCCAGCAGAACTAGCCTATGTGTTCCAAAACAAGGAACTTTTTCAAACTCTATTGGTGAAGGCTGCAGTGCTTATAAACGGGGCAAATCACAGAGCTATGGATCAAGGAACTTACATTCACCACTTATTATTTGTATTACTGCAGCATGCAGAGGACCCACTCTGATCAGGGCCCAATTTTGCTGGGTGCTGTACAAACTCATAGGAAGACATGGTCCCTGCCCCCAAAGGGCTTGCAAGCTGAAGACAAAAAAAAGATGAAGTGAGGGTAAAAAATACAACACACCACTTCACATATTGGGGGCTCTATCGGTATTTTGAAAAAATATAAAATTTCCCCTAGCTGCACCCTCCTTATGAAACTTGATTCATACTTTTCTGTTTTAAAAAATCTATAACCAATACTAGTCGGCTATTATAAAACTCCCCTTTTGTCCCCAGTCAGCCTGATCTCAGTAACTAAACCTGGATGCTTTAGCATTTCTTGTCCCTTGCCTTCCCAGTCCCACCTGCTCCCTTCCCCCTAATTTGTACCTTGAGCTGAGAAAGGAAGAGAACTGAAACCATCAGAACACCTCAACAGCTGTCCAGGCTCCAAAGCCTGTGGAGGTCACACTGTCCACACACGGGGCCCTCCTATCCAGGCGCCTAATCACAGCAGCTCCAGCTACCTCTCCCTACTCAGGATGATACGTGGAGGAAAACGTCGGAAGTATAATCATGCAGAGTAGGCTGTGATGTCAGTACGGCCCTGGGACTCTGATGATGCTTCAGAAATCCTGCTGCCTCACACGAAGGCAGGCCCTGCCCCTACAAACTACTGCTCTGTCTCAGCCTATGATGCTGAGGGAGGGCATCTACGATCCTTGCCTGCTCCCCTACTTTCCTGTTACAGGATCCAGGACCCTGGAAGGACGAGTTTTTTCCTCTTAGCATGTAAGCAGTGGATAGGCTGTGAGGAAATGCTGTACTGTTAGTTGTGTGATGCTGATTCTTATTGGTAGGTCTGTTGTAAACAGCAAGAAAGTATCTTCTCTGCCTTAGCCTGAGATTTCCAAAAAAGGAGATTGCGTGTATCCCACTTTGTACACCTCTGTTCGAGACTGGTGTACATAGTGTGAACAGTTACATTAAGACAGTACCCAGATGGTGTCTCACTGATTTCTCCTTCAATGGGAAACTCACCTAAAGGCAAAGGAGCAACAGACATTATTT
Organism: Macrochelys suwanniensis; assembly: GCA_033296515.1. Classification (NCBI taxonomy): domain Eukaryota; kingdom Metazoa; phylum Chordata; order Testudines; family Chelydridae; genus Macrochelys; species Macrochelys suwanniensis. The sequence goes on from CM065782.1 coordinate 23,756,576, forward strand.
ATGTTCCACAGAAAAGGGCACACAACATAAAGTGCTACGTTGGGAGAGTAAACCTTAACTTTTGAAGTCTCCTGACTTCTGAGAATTTGATTTTGCCATCTGCATTAGCACTTCTTTTGCATTTAATTTCTATTTAGCTTGACAATGATGGCTCATCTTTTTCAAATATTATACAGACGTGCAAATTTTCCTCCTCTTCACTTTCATTTTTCTTTTATCCAAGTTAGCTTGAGCGGACGTGGACCTTAAAACTATACTCTCTCTTTAAAAAGACAATTAGGGTGAATTTAAAGAAATGCCATCAAATCTGCTTCACTTGATTTCAGTTATTTTCTCTTGATATTTCTGGTGATGTTGACTTATTATATAATTATCCTTTTGCACAATTCTGGTTATATTTAGCAAAATAGACACAGTAGGTACAAAGCGTTTTCACAGCATTGAATTGGAGAACCAACTTTGCGATGTAGTCATAAATTAATCTCTAAAACTGTTCTTGCAGTTTCTGTGCATGAAAAACACGCATTTGTACCAGTACAAAATGAGCAGGGAAGCTACTAATTAGCCACTGTCTCAAGTTCAATTAATGACTTGTAGTTTGCTTTTTTTTGTTTTGTTTGTTTAATTTTTGTTTAATTGATCTGTCTTGTGAAGGAATTCTATTTTAAACTAGGCCTCGTTCTGCATCCTTAGCAGAAGAACCACAGTATCTTTTCCCCACACCCCCAAAAAATTGCATACTGCATATAAACACTGAACTAATTACATCAACAGAGGTGAATTTCCATGCATAAATTCCAAGCCACACCACTTTATACATCAACATTACTTTAACAGATCCCTTGCATTTATTATGAGCAATAAAACCATTGTACATCTACACAAAGTTCAATACAGCGTTAACGATAATCATTTTTAAAAGCACACTATTAATTTCATCTCATAACAAATGTAAAGACAGTCATAACTTGACAGCAACACCACCACATTAATCATTTTTTTCAATATATAACGCAGATTCTGTCACACTGTTAATCAAAAATAAATTGTTCTCTGGTGCAGTTCAGTTCTGCTGTGAAAAATTATTTTTAAATTTAGTTTTGGGGTGAGGAGAGTCATACACATCCTTCACACAGTCAGTCCTGCGAAGCCATCCACCCTTTCCGCATCCTCATGACTCCACAATGTAACTGCCTTCTTTCTGGCTGATGCAAACTTAGCTATACTTCCCTTATGAGCCAGATAACATGATATTTAACCAGCTATACAGAGGTCACTGCTGAGAATCAAAAAGCATAAAAAGCACTACTGAACATACCTCTTAATGCCCACAATGTATTAGTATTAGAGTAGCACTTAGAAGTCCCAACAAGGTCAAGGCCCCATGGTGCTAGATGCTGTACAGACAGATTGTTCAAGACAGCCAATCATAGTTTAAGACAAGATTTAAAAGGATGGTATAGCAGACAACCAGTCTACAATGGTTATGTCTGTGTCTGAATGGTCAGTGGAAAAGAGGTTATGAATAACACCCTTACCAAAGCACACATAATGGAAAAGCTACTGCGGGTGACCTTTAGTTTACGGACACCGTACACCACATTTCTTAGAATACAGATGGTAGGGCTGTCCTTTGTATCTAACAATGATGTCACAGTGTCTCACCTGTTCTCTTGTAGCCATATAGTCCAACTGGCGAGGAGTAAGGTCACAAGCTGATGTCACACAGGAATGAACTCCCACTGAAGACTTGGCAAGATGTTTGGCCCTCTTTTCCAATCAGTTTTTCACATCCGCCTTTCTCGAAGTGCTTACAACCTTTACTGATAGTTGCTCTCTGTTCATGTCTGTCTTTGGTTGTGTCTTCGCAGTTATCAATATTAAGATGCACGAGTTGAGATTCTGCTTGTGCGCGTCTCTGAAGCATGTATGCTGACTACCCTTTCTGAGGTTCAACTCACCCTAGAGGACTTTTTGCATATCAGCATCCAGTCCGATAACATGATCTGTCCATCTAAGCTGAACTTTGATAATCATTGCCACAATGCTGGTTGTGTTTGCTTTCAAGGATGTCAGGCACTACAAACACATTCAATGGAAGACACACTAACTTTGAATCAGATTCTCCTCTAAGCAAAAATTATCTGAGTAAGGGACAGGAAGTTGCATGGGAGGAGGGGAGGAACTTCACAGAGATCATTTGGCAACATACTCCCATTTCTATGGCAACATTCCTAAACCCACTGGGACGGGATCCCTAGGGGGCAACCTGGGGCTGTGGGACCGTTGTGCCCCCTCTCCTCACTATTCTGGGTTGTCTCTCACAATGCCTTACTGAGTAGTAACAGCACCTGGTGGGATTTGCTGCCATCACACCCACCTATTGGCAGCATGATCTTAAATGGGGATTTTCCAAAGGGTGTGTGTAAAAAATAGGGGGCATGGCTGCAATTCTGAGGCTAACACTCAGTCCCTCCCTACAAATAGACCTTGGCCCACATAGAAGATCTACTCCCCACTTCAGTCTACTCCAGACCTCACCTCTTCTGCTTATGGCAGCAGAGGGGACTATGTGGCCTTTTGCTAACAGCTTTCCAGAGTTCAAATCTGTATACTCCTTTGAAAAAGTGAACAGTTACATGTTAAGCAGCTGTTGTCAATACAGCATGTATATATACACATTTAATACTGAAAGGTGATAAACTGATACAACTGGAAACTGAAGTTGTCTATCTACAGAGCTCACAGTGCATCAGTACAAGTTTCACCACAATGTCTCACAAACATGTTCCAGTCTCCATGCACATTCAGTTCTTGGCTACTCTAATGAAAGTATCAGCAAGAACAACAAACTGTGGGTACTGTTTTTGTGATATGGCCCACCTGTCTGTCCACTAGCAACTGGACTGAGATCACCAACACTTTTCACATACTGTTGTTGTTGGCGCGTCCGTTAGTCTCGAGAGACGATGGATATGCGCCCTTGGGGAATGTTTAGTTGATGGTTGTGCAGCGTCTGTTGTGGCTGTGAAGCCCCACACGAGAGTAGCAGTCTCAATTGCATTTGCTGCATTTGAAGGCAGTGTCAGCTGTGGGTTGGAGCCGTTGCTTCCTTTTTCGTTGAACCCGCTTTTCCTTGGCAAGCTGCTGCAGCTTGTCTTCGCCAGTTTTCAATCCAGTGGTCAGAGTGTGTCTCCATCTGCATCTGTCCTGGGTGAGCTCTTCCCAGCTGTTGATGTCGATTTGAACAGTCTTCAGGTCCCTCTTACAGACATCCTTGAAGCGAAGGTGGGGCCGTCCTGTAGCTCTGTTTCCAGAGGCAAGTTCGGCATACAACAGGTCTTTGGGGATCCGTCCATCTTCCATGCGACTTAGATGACCAAGCCATCTGAGGCGGCGTTGACGGAGGAGAGTGAACATGCTGGAGATCTTGGCACGTTCCAGCACCTCGTTGTTTGTTATTCGATCACTCCAAGTGATCCCGAGTATGCGACGGAGGCAGCGCATGTGGAAGGTGTTCAGTCTCTTTTCTTGCGAAGCGTAGAGGGTCCAAGTTTCGCTGGCGTAGAGTGTTTAACACACATGCACCGTACACAGCGACCTTTGTGTTGATGGTCAGCATGTTGTTGTTCCATACTCTCTGTGACAATCTGGCCAAAATTGTGAAGGCCTTGCCGATTCTACGGTTGATCTCAAGGTCCAGTGAGAGGTTGTCCATGATGGTAGATCTGAGGTAGGTGAACTGACTGACCACCTCTAGCACATAGTCACTGATGGCAATGCTTGGATGTTCTGCATCCTGGGCCATAACTTTGGTCTTCTGAAGACTGATTGTCAACCCGAACTCTTCGCAAGCTCTGGAAAAGCGATCAATCAGATGCTGGAGATCGGTTTCTGTGTGGGTGGCCAGGGCAGCGTCGTCTGCAAACAGCATGTCTCTGATTGTTTCCTCCCGTACCTTGCTTTTGTCCTTTAGTCGAGCCAGATTGAAAAGTCTCCCGTCAGACCGGGTGTGGAGATAGACTCCCTCTGTGGAATTTCCAAAGGCACGTTTCAGCAATGCTGCAAAGAAGATGCCGAAGAGTGTGGGAGCGAGAACGCAGCCTTGTTTTACTCCACTGTGGATGTCAAAGGCATCGGAGGACGAGCCATCATACAGTACTGTGCCTTTCATGTTGTCGTGAAAAGACTGGATCATGCTCAGCAGCTTCGGTGGGCAGCCAACCTTTACCAGGATCTTGAACAGCCCATCTCTGTTCACAAGGTCGAAAGCTTTGGTCAGGTCTATGAAGGCAAGGAATAGCGGCTTGTGCTGTTCTCTGCATTTCTCTTGCAGCTGCCTTAAGGAGAAAACCATGTCGGTTGTGGATCTCCCTGCTCGGAACCCGCACTGTGACTCTGGGTAAACTCTGTCAGCAAGCTTCTGCAGTCTATTCAGGATCACGCATGCGAAGACTTTACCCACAACACTCAGGAGCGATACGCCTCTGTAGTTGTTGCAGTCGCTTCTATCACCCTTGCTTTTTGTAGAGGGTCACGATGTTGGCGTCTCTCATATCCTGAGGTACTGCACCTTCGTCCCAGCACTGACAGAGGAGGTCGTGGAGGTGTTCTAGGAGGACGTTGATGCCACACTTGATAACTTCTGGTGGGATGCCATCCTTTCCTGGAGCCTTTCCTGTGGACAAGCTCTCAATGACTTTCTTCAGTTCTTCCATGGTGGGCTTCTCATCCAGCTCAGTTTCAACGGGAAAACTATCCACAGTATTGAGGACAGCTTCGGTGACTGTGTTTTGCCTGGAGTACACTTCAGAGTAGTGCTCCACCCATCTATTCATCTGCTTGCCCTTGTCCTGGATGTTTTCGCCTGTTGCAGACTTTAGTGACACTCTCCACTTCTTTGTGGGTCCCATGGCCTTCTTGATGCCATCATACATTCCCCTGATGTTTCCAGTGTCAGCAGATAGTTGAATGCTCCGGCAGAGCTGGAGCCAGTAATCATTTGCACACTGTCGAGCTAGTCTCTGTACTTTGCTCCTGGCAAATCGATACTCTTGTAGAGTCCTCTGACTGGGGGAACGCTTGTACTCCAGGTGAACAGTGCGGCGTTCTTCAATGGCTGGAGTGAGTGTGGCGGAGTTGGCCTCAAACCAGTCATTATTCATGTTTCGTTTCTTTCCAAAAACTTTCATGGCTGTGCTGTGTACTGCGTCTCTGATGTGGTCCCATCTCTCTTTGGCGCAGCCACCGGGAGGCATACAGTTCAGCACCTCGGAGAGCTCATGGGTGAATTTCTCTGCCTTGTCTGGGTGTGCGGTCTTGCTCACATCGATGCGGGGTTTGCCCTCTGGCTGAGCGATGAATCTTCTTTGGCTGTAGCTTCATCTTGCTGCACACCAGCGAGTGATCACTGTCGCAGTCAGCACTGTGGAAGGTGCGAGTAAGCAGGATGCACTTCAAGGCAGACCACCTGATGATGATCAGGTCGAGTTGGTGCCAGTGCATGGAGCGAGGGTGTCTCCAGGACACTTTGTGTTGAGGCTTTGTCTGGAAGAATGAGTTGGTGATGCTGAGGTCATGGTACGAGCACAATTCCAGAAGTCGTTGTCCATTCTCATTCATTTCTCCAATGCCAAACTTTCCAAGACAGGTTGGCCAAAAGTCATGGTCAGTGCCCACTCTGGCGTTGAAGTCACCCAGTAGTATCAAGTGCTCTTCTTTAGGGATACTCCTGATGATCGTGTCTAACTGATCATAGAACTCATCCTTGGTATCCCTGTTGGCGCTGAGTGTTGGTGCATACACGCTGATCAGGTTGACGGGTCCAGTGGATGCGTGGAGTCGGAGTGATAACAGTCTTTCAGTTCCTTGTTGACCAGGTTCCACCATCCCCAGTAAAGAATTTCTCACGGCAAATCCAACACCACACTCTCTGATTTCTTCGGCACTCTTCCCTTGCCAGAAGAACGTATAGTTCTTTTCCCTGAGAGTCCCAGCGTCTGGCAGCCGTGTCTCCTGCAAAGCGACTATGTCGATTTGGAGTCGTGCTAGCTCATCGTTGATGACTGCAGTCTTCCGAATATCGCTGATTGCCTGAAGGTCTTGTGATAGGCCAGTTGTCATGGTCCGTACGTTCCAGCATCCTAACTTGAGGGCTGGTTTCTTAAATGTTGGTTTTCTTTTGTTGTTGCCTGGTGCATGGTTCACAGTCCACTTGTCGGGTACTCACGTACACTAAGCCCCACACACCCAGTAAAGCAGGTGAACTGTGGCGGGACAACACCTTATTGGCTGGGGGCTGCCCAGCTTGAGGCGGGCGATAGTTGTCCAGTGAGACATGGTGATCCCTCCCACCGTCGGAAGCAACCCCTGGCGCCAGCTCTACGCCAATCGAGCAGGGGGCTTATAACCGGTAAACTGTTGCTTCCCGTGTTGTGTCGATGCTGTGAAGCGAAGCTGGAGTGTCCTCTCCAGGGCGCAAGCCAGGGCAGGGTGATATGGAGGAACAGCTGTTGCCCATGCAGCAGAACCCCCCTCTCCACGCAACTGATGGATCCAAGGGAAAGACAATGTCGATACAACTTGGCACCAGTGGCGTCGCAGGAGTTGCCGGAATGACGTTGAGGACAATGTCAGACTGCCATTGGGACTCCAACACCGCATTTGGTTTCAGGGTTGACTCCCTTAGCCTTTCCCATGAGTGGGTATTGCCACAAGGCAGCGGAGGTTTTAAATCAGAGTTTTCCTTCTCCTAGGTGGGCTGCCTTCCAAGGCTGACGTGCCCAACCTACTCGGTCACATACTGTATGCCACTGAGAAAGCATTATGAGAACTCACTTGGGGCCACTCTTGAGTTGAACCACATTTCAATCAGTGATCTGAAAAATCTTACTGCATACAGTCAAGGCAATGTCCCCACAAATCTCCTTCCTAAACTACTTTTCAGACTGGCATATAGTAGGGCTGGACTATGCCAATATTTGTTAATGTATTGTGATGGGGCAAGGCCAGATGGCTATAGGAAAGTGGTGAGGAACCAGTATGTTAGCTCCAGGCTAAACAAATCCCTGATACCTTGTTAACCAAATGGCAGTTGCTCCAGGTTAATCAAGACACCTGGGGCCAATTAAGATCCTTCTAGAAAAAGCAGTGGAGATGGCTAGATTGATTGGGACACCTGAAGCCAATCAAGGGCTGGCTGGAACTAGTTAAAAGCCTCCCAGTTAGTCAGTGAAGAGGGGATGTCAGGAGCTGTGGAAGAAGGTTGCGTGAGAGGAGCTGGGAGCAAGAGGCACTAGGAGCTGAGAGTAAGAGGGCGTACTGCTGGAAGATCCTGTGGTGAGGATAAAGAAGGTGTTGGGAGGAGTCCATGGGGAAGTAGCCCAGGGAGTTGTAGCTGTCGTGCAGTGGTTCCAGGAGGCACTCTGAACAGCTGGGCTGGAACCCGGAGTAGAGGGCAGGTCCGGGTTCCCCCCAAACCTCCCAACTCCTGATCAAACATAGGAGGAGTTGATCTAGACTATGGGTTCTACCAGAGGGGAAGATCTCTGAGGCAAACAAAAATCCGCCAATAAGCACAGGACCCACCGAGGTAGAGGAGGAACTTTGTCACAGTATTCATAAAAATGGATTCATAAGCAATTATGCAAAAGCACTGTTTAACTGAAACTGTTCTGTCTAGCCTCTCACCAGTTGGTGGGGGTGTTTTTTGTTGCGCACACACATGCATTTTCATTTCTAGAACACTACAATATATAGCAGTTTTATCCATCATACAGGCGCATCATATATTTTTATGGGGACATTTATAAAGCTTTTATGCATTTAATAAGAAAGAAGGCAGTTCAGAATATTTGATAATAAATTATCTATTAGTGAAAGCTCTAACAGAGGGAAATACACACAAAGGAAAAAGGAACCAGAGCACTATCTGACAGCTAAGAAAGAAACAGAGGTTATGTCCTCTGTGGCTGAGATTCAAAGCAGTTTCAGTTAGTGGCTGTTTTGCTCCAATTCCCCAGATTGAATTTTGACCTACAGCAAGTGGCTTCATTCCTATTCTATTCTAGTGGGGTAGTCCTGCTTTAGTTTCTTAAGTAACCAACAGAAAAACTCAGTTGGGAGCTATGAAGCTTAAATATTATGTCACAGTTAAACAGAGAGCGCCTCCTATAGTAACTATAGTGGGTTATTACTGAATTCCCACAAACTAAAACTCTTCATAAATTGCTAGGTATGTGAAGATAACACATTCCTCCAACAACTTCAAATAGAAAATCACTGAAATGTAAAAAGAGTTGAAATATGCCAATGGCGCCATAATCCATTTGTGAACAATGCAGGACAAGGAAATCAGCTAACAATACCTGGCAACCCTATCTCGATCTTTTCTATCTTCCACTCAGGTTGTTAATATAGTTATCTTTATTAACTTGGATGAAATTGGCTGATGGGGTAGAAATATACTGTGGAATTACTGAAACTCGTACTTTCCCCCCTTTCATGCAGTTTACATTTAGCTGTTCTCTTTCCTAGCACATAGCAAATGACCACTTTTATTTCTTTCATAGCATTCTGCTACTGATGAAGAAACTCACAGATATAAATTACTAGCTAGGTCTGCCAGTATAAGCCAGGGCACTACGTCCTCAGCAGCAGAAAGTCAGCCATGGGGAAAATAAAATGGGTTGGCACAAAGCAGCTATAAGCCTTTGGTCCTTCTGAGGGTCCTTATGGGGCCAGCACAACCTGAAAAGCAAAAGTGCTGGCCACCAGGGAGCATTCAGTGCCTGCCCTCAGCAGCATCTGTCAGCAAAACTACCGAGTCCCAGTTACAAATTAAGACTGCCCTATCCCGAGTATAACCTCCGAGGATGGGAGTGGAAAGACCATCTGCTCTCCTCCAGCAGTGAATCCCTTCCCTGTGAGGACAGCAGGTTTTGCTAGTGTAAGTTACACTGCCTAATGAACTACTCTGTACCAGCTGGCCCACAGAAATTATGCATTTTATTAGAATGGCTCATCTTGCTAGGTAATTTGGCTTTCCTACTTCACAGCATGTGTGACTTCATGGCCCCGATCCAGCACAACCACTCAAATTCATACTTAACTATGACTACTTGGATGCTTAAAGTTAAGCCTGAATTTAAGTGCTTGTACTGGGATCAGGGCCCAAGTTAACCAATGTTGGCAATTCAAATACCTTTCAATGTACTACAGTCTCTTGAAGTTATGATGCATCCTGAGTGTGCCATGGGTAAACAAACAAGCCACCACGGAGGCAGGAGTAATCAGAAAAGTTAACGGGACACTCAATTTGAAAAATCACATCCCTGTCAGAAAATTTACCACCTGGTGCTATTATGAATAATATTGTAACTAAAAGATTAGAGAAAAAGGTTTGTGTCTATTTTTTCAGTTTGTGTATTTGACAACACTGTGTGTAATTAGTTGCACTGCCTCCTCCCATCCCCGCAAACCGCAATAGGGAGAGAAAACATTTTTAAAAAATAGAATTGTAAAAACCAAAAACCTGGCACTGGGAGTCAGGAGAAGGTGTAACATCTGAAAGTCTTTTTTTTTTTTAATAGACTAGATTACTAGTTGTCTGTTCCTTTAATCTTGGAATAGACTCAAGTAAGGGACAGTGGGTAGAGTTCAAAAACAATCTGCTTGTTTGTTTTGTTTTCCTACAAGGAGACAAAAACCTAAAATGACTGCTGGCATCCCATACTATTAAGGTATTTATTGCAAAGCAACACAGAATACAAACACATAATATATTCCTCCTCTAACAAGGATGTTCTGTTAAACATTGGAAAAGTCAGACGAAGAGTGATGCACCCATAAACGAAGGTAACGCACATTTTCAGGAACTAGGATGACCACTATGGTCTTGACTTCTATTGGTGCCCTGTGAAGACCACTGGAATCAATCACATAGTCCAAATATGCTGGAAAACTTTGCATTTCACCTTACAGACAGACTATCATACTCCAAGGCTGTATCTAGATTCTCTGGGTTGCTCAATTTCATTCTTTCCAGCTACTAGAATGTGATCCAAGCAGTGCTGTACTCCTGTCAATCCACTCCAATACCTGTCAAGACTGGGGCCAACATAATCCACAAAATACATGATGGTAGCAATACAATCCCTTACACATCACTATTGTTAACAATTCCAGTGATTCTTCCTCCTCTTGTAAACGTAAGCAAGTTTGGAAAGGCTCAGTTTTGCTAGACTTGCAGAGGTCTTCAATCAGTGGATGTGGGTATTTTTCTGCTCAGACCACTAAACTTATTACCACTGAAAACCACCACAAATTCCAATGGTGAATTTTAAAATATGAATGTGTCTACACACAACAGGCATTGCTCATTCACTATATACAACAGGTGGAAGAACTCCTGTCTTTGTGTTCCAAAAAGGATTTGACCTTTGGGCTGTTCGTGTGTGGTACTATCCCTCTCTGCTGGGCTGGTTTAATGGTGAGCTTTAAAGGTTTTTGCATTTAACTCAGTTCGCTCTCCCCATTATGTAAATTTGTGGCAAATTTAGCCATATCTTTTCAAGCTCTGCTTGCCCCAGAAGAGATGGATAGCCAGCATTTAGCATGAATGCTGGCAATCTAGCTGCTGATCTATGAAGTTCAAACTGCACATCCATAGTCCTCATCATGATCACTAATCGCCCTAGAAATGTCCATATCATAGCTTGGCAGATTGTAGATGACAACTAAGTTTGTTATGATACAAATGATACTGCAGATTCTGTACCCAAAGTGGACACCCATCCAACTGTCTGATGAAGGAAGGATATGCAAGGACATTTCTTCTGTCCTCTCGTTTTGGTCCTGCTGTAGGGAATGCAAACTCTTCCTTGCCCTGCCTGGTTGGCCTTCATTTTTCTTCAGGTACTTACCAGTACCAGTCTTTGATATGAATTTTCAGTGGCAGAGATTTCTGACCATCTGGAAGATAATCTCTCAGGCACTGAAAAAACTAGTGTAAACTTTATGATGATATTGAGGCGGGCAAGGACTGAGACCGCTGGTATATGGTTTAATGCCAAACACAAAAATATTAAGGTTGCCTGAGCCCTGGAGCCCTCTAGAATTTATAGTTATGTTTTCAGGTCCATTTTCAAGGGCATAAAGGGATGGCAAAATAAACTGCTTACCAAAAAGCCTGAGATCTAATAGCCCAGTAATTAGTATTTCAACCTGCTGGCTCTTTTCCTTTCAGCTCTACCCTCTTAAAATTCCCATCATCTTATTATTGCCCTCATCCTCTAAGCCACAAAGACCAAAGAGGAATTCTAACCATTAACCATTAGCAGCCATTTAGTGCTTCCAATTGCAAACATTTAACAAGCATCACTACTAATAATCTTTACTGGGATAGTACGTCATGCTGTCCCAAAGAGCTAAAGAAACCCATAAAACCAGATGGCATCAACATCCTGGTCTCAAAGTGTTAAACACCAGTACTACATAGATCAGGATTTAATACATTTTACTTGAGTGGCAGCAAACTGAGCATAACTGCAGAAGTGCACCTGAAAAGAAAAACTGATTTATGTTTAGCATGCTGGCAGGAAAGAAAAATGTACCAAAATCATGCTATCTGAGGTGTCTGTACAGAGTACATCAGAGATCAGAACTCTAGAACAGACCACTTGCGTGCAAGATCACACAGAAAAGGTAAAGGAGGAATGGTGAGATAGAAGAGGAGAGAGAAAAATGCTACAAAGGAAGGAAGAGAGAGTTCTTAAGTAATAGTGGGTGGGTGAGGGACAAAGACGAAGAAAGATTGAGCAAGTTGTCATTTGTCTGCCCATCAAGTAAATTCCTAGATATTCTCACGTTAAGTGCTGTCAAAATCTGCTGTAAAATTTACTTACAAGCCCTTTCCAAATCTGACAATTAACTATCTTCGACGTTATCCATTTGTGTTAACTAGATCTATTGCCATTATGATGTACATGTCAATGAGCAGATAAAAAAGTGCTAACAGAGAATGCACGCTGACTTAGGACCTGATGCAAAGCCTATAAAAATTAACTTCAGTGGGCTTTGGGTCAGATTTTTAGTTGAGGTTTTTGTATTACTCCCAATATGCATTGCCATCACACACTAACAATTCTCTCTCATGTCAAAACTTATTAAAAAGCTACATTCATATTTACAGCAAAGTAACGTATACTGAAAACATACAAGGTATCAGTGGTATCATTTCTTTTACCAAAAATAAAAAACATGTAGCAGCAGGAACCCTCAAAGACAAACAAAATTTCTGAAAAAATCTAGCTGAAAAAGGAATCTGAATCAAAAGCTACAATCTTGTAAATTTTATATATATTAAGCAATTTGATGCAGCCCAAAAGGCCACTGGCATTTTATAAGCCGCATTGCAGTTTGTGGTTACTAAACTAATGCTATCAACTTTTCAGTTTTAAACCCACTTTTTACATTACAAGTTTTCCATAGAATGAAGATATATATACATATATTCATTCTATGGAAATTTTGGGCGGCATCAAATTGCCTTAATATGACATGCCCTCTTTTAGGGGAAGCAAAAGGGGAGCTACAGCCTGCCTTGTCTGGTAGATGCACTGGATAGTCTAATAGGAATTCCCCATCTCTAGCAACATTCCTCTTTGATGGTCCAACAACCCCACATCACATGGGAACCCACCACACCAGCAGGAATTGGAACTTATTTGCCTGATCTCTGAGAAATCTCACTCAGAGAAATAAAATGGAGTTAACCTAGAAAGAGCAGAGTGTGACATTTTGAAACTATAATGATATGCTTCATTACGTGACAGAGTGCAGAGAGGGCTCTTAGTGGAGGAGGCTGCAGGTGCATGTTTCCCCACGCAACACACCAAGAGCTGCTGTTGACACAAAAGTCACTGCACTCAATATACTTACATGATGTGGCAGACACACATTTTTGGACTTTGACATAATTATTGTTTTGAGGGACTGATCCAGCAGCTGTTTTATAATCCCCACTGAAATAACTGGAGTCTGTGTGCGGGGCATTGAGTCCTGTGCACAGTTGTAGGAAATATATAATTTTCAGCATAGCCCACCCTCCTTACAAGAGGAGGAAGAATTCATACCTCAGAGTCCCCTCTGCAGCTCTTCCCCCACCTACTGATCCCCCACCTAGAGATCTGGAACTACACTTCCTTCAGCAACTCCACATGGAGTGAGCAGGGAGCCTTCGGCCCTGCACCAGCTCAGTCCCCTAGAGGAATTACCTTCTTCACCAGACCCATCCCCCAGTCTGAGGTAGTGATAAGAGAAGGGGAGAATAGCCCTTGGGCTTTCTAAAGGACATATTCCCTCCCCTCCTAGCCAGAAGTGCTGCTTCTTCTGAAAACAGAGGGAAGGCTGAGCCACTGAGTAGCACAGCATAGAAAGAGTAGCTAGCTATATAGGGAAATCAGGGAGTTCACTCCCTACAAAGCTCATTAGCCTCCTAGACATAGTGGTGCTGGAACAATTTATATAGTGGGGGTACGGAGAGTCATTGAATCAAACTGTAAACTCTGAATATAATGGAATCCACTTCAAGCTAGGGCGTTCCAGCACCTATGGCTAGACACACTCCTTGACAATAAAAGAGAACATTTGGGAAGGTTAGGGGATATGCATGAGAGAAGAACTTGGATCTGATATTGTGGAAAGTAGATGTGGGGCCTGAATTATCTGCTAGGATCATCTACTGATATCTCAACTAATCAATTCCCTGACACTGCATTGGTGGTGCCTCAGTCTCTCCTGTTCTCTGCCAATGACAAACAGTTAAATCTTCTGAAGACTGAAATGGTTTCATCTAAATAATGTATTGAGCCCAATGATGGAGGTATCTGGGTGAAATTTAATGGAAGTCAAGCTAGATGATCTAATAGTCCCTTCTGGCCTTAAAAATCTATGAAACTATGAAGTGAACTACTGATTAAGGCCAATGGGAGAACATGATATGAAGCATGAGAAGGAGTATAGAAGTGTCAATGGAAGCAAGGAGGTATGGGGAATTCATTACAATTTCGGAAGGCAGAGCATTAGGAGGAATTCCTCTTCTGGGGAAAGGGAGGGGAGGGGAAGGATATACTGACATAAGGAAGGAGTGAAGGTGTGAGCTGTTAAGTAAAGAAACCTATAGAGAAAGGATTAAACATTGTTACATGACTTATTACTTGCAGTTAGACAACTCTAATATTGCTCTTTTCCTTTTTTAAAAACACATTATTCTAATGAATTTTTTTATCCATTACTAAATAGGGAATATGATTATCTACAGCATCATTTTCTATCGTAATGTATTTTAAATCTAGCCATCTCTTTTATGCCTGTTAGAGTGCCCAATGATCCTGTCATTCTTATTTATTTTCCCTTGACTTTTCACTATGTAAATTCAACTCTACTGTATTAATTCTGCCACTGTATTTGTTCTATTGTTAGAGGTCCACTCTTCCCGTGTGAATTTCTCTTTATTTTCCATTAATAAATATAGCCATTTATATATATATATATATATACACACACACACACACACACATTTTGTAGGGTTAATTAATGCCACACAGGCAAATAGAAAATACAAATATATTTACAACTAGAAGAAATTAGCAATAGTACCAATAGCACTTCATGTATTAAGCTTTTAAAATCTTTTCATGATCAACAAAACATTTCGTAAAACAACAATTACATTTTTGTGTTGCAACAACTTGAAGATGTTAAACACAAATGCGGTAGATATGTAATTACCAGTTTGATTCATAAACAGTATGTGGAACTTATCCTAAAAGGTTTCAGAAAACAGAATTGCTTGGTAATTTACAGCGCTCCTACAGATAGATTCACAACCCCATAGATGAAGTACTGATCCCATTTCAGAACAGGAATCTGCTAACTTATATGTATACTGTGACAGGCTCGGTCACATAGACCCCCTTGGGACTGTCACCTGATGCGCTGAGACTACCTCTGAGCCTGTTTTCTCTGCCAGTTTGGGCCTCCAGAACCCTGTCTTGTTGGGCCAGATATGCTAATCTGCTGCAACACAGACCCAGGGTCTGAACCACGCCCCCAAAGCTGCAGATTTAACTGAAAGCGGCTTAGCAAGTGCACCCAGACACCCAGCTCCCAATGGTATCCAAACCCCAAATAAATCCATTTAACTCTATATAAAGCTTATACAGGGTAAACTCAAATTGTCCACCCTCTATAACGCTGATAGAGAGATATGCCCAGCTGTTTGCTCCCCCCAGGTATTACTTACTTACTTACATGATTCAGTTCTGCGGTGACCTGGAAGCTTACTTTCGCCGTCTCCGACTCAAAGAATACTTTCAAGATAACACCGAACATCGCACAGATACACAGATACCCTCCCACCAACAGCACAAGAAGAAGAACTCCACATGGACTCCTCCCGAGGGTCGAAATGACAGTCTGGACCTATACATAGAATGCTTCCGCCGACGTGCACAGGCAGAAATTGTGGAAAAACAACACCGCCTGCCTCATAACCTAAGTCGTGCAGAACGCAATGCCATCCAAAGCCTCAGAAACAACCCTGACATTATAATCAAAGAGGCTGATAAGGGAGGTGCTGTTGTCATCATGAACAGGTCTGACTACCAAAAGGAGACTGCCAGACAACTCTCCAATACCAAATTCTACAGGCCACTCTCCTCAGATCCCACTGAGGAATACACTAAGAAACTGCACCATCTACTCAGGACATTCCCTACACTAACACAGGAACAAATCAACATACCCTTCGAGCCCCGACCGGGGTTATTCTACCTACTACCCAAGATCCACAAACCTGGAAATCCTGGACGCCCCATCATCTCGGGCATTGGCACTCCCACTGAAGAACTGTCCGGATATGTGGACTCTCTACTCAGACCCTATGCCACCAGCACTCCCAGCTATCTCCGTGACACCACTGATTTCCTGAGAAAACTACAATGCATTGGTAATCTTCCAGAACACACCATCCTAGCCACCATGGATGTAGAGGCTCTCTACACAAACATCCCACACACAGATGGAATACAAGCTGTCAGGAACAGTATCCCTGATGATGCCACAGCACAACTGGTTGCTGACCTCTGTGATTTTATCCTCACGCACAATTATTTCAAAATTGGTGACAATATATACCTCCAGACCAGTGGCACCGCTATGGGCACTCGCATGGCCCCACGATATGCCAACATCTTTATGGCTGACCTGGAACAACGCTTCCTCAGTTCTCGTCCACTCACGCCCCTTCTCTATCTACGCTACATTGATGACATCTTCATCATCTGGACCCATGGGAAAGAAACTCTGGAAGAATTCCACCACGATTTCAACAGCTTCCACCCCACCATCAACCTTAGCCTGGTCCAGTCTACACGGGAAGTCCACTTCCTAGACACCACGGTGCAAATAAGTGATGGTCACATTAACACCACCCTATACCGAAAACCCACTGACCGCTATGCCTACCTACATGCCTCCAGCTTCCATCCCGGACACACCACACGATCCATTGTCTACAGCCAAACACTGAGGTACAACCGTATTTGCTCCAACCCCTTTGACAGAGACCAACACCTACAAGATCTTCACCAAGCATTCTCAAAACTACGCTACCCACATGACGAAATAAGAAAACAGATCAACAGGGCCAGACGTGTACCCAGAAACCTCCTGCTGCAAGACAAACCAAAGAAAGAAACCAACAGAACTCCTCTGGCCATCACTTACAGTCCTCAGCTAAAACCTCTCCAACGGATCATCAGTGATCTACAACCCATCCTGAACAACGATCCCTCACTTTCACAGGCCTTGGGAGGCAGGCCAGTCCTCGCCCACAGACAGCCCGCCAACCTGAAGCATGTTCTCACCAGCAACTACACACCACACCATAATAACTCTAACTCAGGAACCAATCCATGCAACAAACCTCGATGCCAACTTTGCCCACATATCTACACCAGGAACACCATCACAGGACCTAACCAGATCAGCCACACCATCACCGGTTCATTCACCTGCACATCCACCAATGTAATATATGCCATAATATGCCAGCAATGCCCCTCTGCTATGTACATCGGTCAAACTGGACAGTCCTTACGCAAAAGGATAAATGGACACAAATCAGATATAAGGAATGGCAATATACAAAAGCCTGTAGGGGAACACTTCAACCTCCCTGGACACACAATTGCAGACCTAAAGGTAGCCATCCTGCAGCAAAAAAACTTCAGGACCAGACTCCAAAGAGAAACTGTAGAGCTTCAGTTCATTTGCAAATTTGACACCATCAGCTCAGGACTAAACAAAGACTATGAATGGCTAGCCAACTACAAAAGCAGTTTCTCCTCCCTTGGTGTTCACACCTCAACTGCTAGAAGAGGGCCTCACCCTCCCTGATTAAGCTTACCTCGTTATCTCTAGCCTGAATCTTCCCTGCACTTTTATATCTGCCTCTGGACATTTCCACTGCTTGCATCCGAAGAAGTGGGTATTCACCCACGAAAGCTTATGCTTCAATACCTCTGTTAGTCTATAAGGTGCCACAGGACCCTTTGTCGCTTCTTACTGAGAATAGTCCTTTCTCAAGAAGCTGACCAAATGCTTCACTGAGGCTACTTAGAATAAAACACATTGAAATACAAGTACATAGCCAATACTCAGAACTTCAAATACAAAAATGATACACACATACAGCAGCATAATCATAACCAGCAAATTACAACCTTTCTATAGACACCTTACTTGACCCTCCTTTGTACAAGATTTGGTCCAACTATAGGACCTTGGTTGCAACAATGATCTATATGGTCACAGTTCATGTCAATAACTTCACATATAGATTATTTTTAATGATAAATTCACGAAGATTTTCTTGTAGGGCTGTCAAGCGATTAAAAAAATTAATTGCACTGTTAAACAGTAATAGAAAACCATTTATTTAAATATCTGTTGATGTTTTCTACATTTTAAAATATATTGATATCAATTAAAACACAGAATACAGTGTACAGTGCTCACTTTATATTTATTTTTGATTACAAGTATTTGCACTGTAAAAAACAAAAGAAATAGTATATTTCAATTCACCTAGTACAAGTACTGTAGTGAAATCTCTTTATCATGAAAGTTTAACTTACAAATGTATAATTATGTACAAAAAATAACTTCATTCAAAAATAAAACAATGTAAAACTTTAGAATCTACAAGTCCACTCAGGCCTACTGCAGCCAATTGCTCTGACAAACAAGTTTGGTTACAATTTGCAGGAAATAATGCTGCCCACTTCTTGTTTACAATGTCACCTGAAAGTGAGAACAGGCATTCGCATGGCACTATTGTAGCCGGCATCGCAAGATATTTACGTGCCAGATGCGCTAAAGATTCATATGTCCCTTCATGTGTCAACCACCATTCAAGAATACATGCATCTATACTGATGACAGGTTCTGCTCGCTAACGATCCAAAGCAGAGTGGACTGACATGTTCATTTTCATCATCTGAGTCAGATGCCACCAGCACAAGGTTGATTTTCTTTTTTGGTGGTTCGGGTTCTGTAGTTTCTGCATCGGAGTGTTGCTCTTTTAAGACATCCGAAATCATTCTCCATTCTCGTCCTTCTCAGATTTTGGAAGGTACTTCAGATTCTTAAACCTTGGATGGAGTGCTGTATCTATCCTTAGAAATCTCACATTGATACCTTCTTTGAGTTTTATCAAATCTGCTGTGAAAGTGTTCTTAAAATGAACATGTGCTGGGTCATCACCCGAGACTGCTATAACATGAAATATATGGCAGAATGTAGGTAAAACAGAACAGGAGACATTGAACTCCTTGGGGGAGAATTGTATCACAAATTTAATTAACACTTTTTTTTTTAATGAGCATCAGCAGCATGGAAGCTTGTCCTCTGGAATTGTGGCCGAAGCATGAAGGGGCATATGAATGTTTAGCATATCTGGCACGTAAATACCTTGTAAAGCCAGCTACAAAAGTGCCATGAGAACCTGTTCTCACTTTCAGGTGACATTGTAAGTAAGAAGCAGTCAGCAGTATCTCCCCTAAATGTAAACAAACTTGTTTCTCTTAGCAATTGGCTGAACAAGTAGGACTGAGTAGACTTGTAGGCTCTAAAGTTTTACATTATTTTGTTTCTGAGTGCAGTTATGTAACCAAAAAAACCCTACATTTGTAAGTTACACTTTCACGATAAAGAGATTGCACTACAGTACAGGTGAATTGAAAAATGTTATTTCTTTTGTTTATCATTTTTACATTGCAAATATTTTAATAAAAAATAATAATATAAAATGAGCACTGTACACTTTGTATTCTGTGTTGTAATAGAAATCAATATATTTGAAAATGTAGAAAAACATCCAAAAATATTTAATAAATTTCAATTGGTATTCTATTGTTTAACAGTGCGATTAATCGTGATTGTTTTAATCGCAGTTAATTTTTTGAGTTAATTGTGTAAGTGAACTGCAATTAATCGACTGCCCTAATAAAAACCCAAGTCCTCCTTTCCTTCTCCTGACCTAAACAAATCACCGATTGATAATACAAAAACTGTTTCCACATTCAGCAGCACTGAGTTAATCCTGCATATTACCTCAGGGCACTACCTAATAACCTGCAATGTTTCTAGGTCAGTTTTTGAAATAAAACAGTAATGAGACAGTTTCACGCTTAACAGTACTGCCATCTTCTGGTTCAAAATACCACCCAGTTCTACACACAATTACTACTGAAGCTAATAAAGTTGCATAAACCATTTCAATTTATCCTACCGGAGAGACAGAATACCCAAAATCGGATTTCCCCTACAAAAAAAAAAACTTGCAATATTTTAGTGTTATTGGTTTATACTGTAAAAAAATTTGGTCTAAGAAGTCTGTGGAATACATTATACAATAAGAAAATATTTAAGATAGTCTAAATGGAGCACTGGCAATGCTGTCAAATGACAGGCAAATGATAGAGGTTTTTCTTAAAAGCTTTTAATTGCCCTAGTATAAAGGCTAGCCAGAGAATACTACAAACACTGAGGTATCTTGTGGCAACGATAAAGCAATCACTGGTGCTAAGAGCATCATAGGGTTCAAAAAACAATTGGGCATTTCTACTGAGAACAAGAGCATGCAGAACTACAGAAGAAATTTTAAAAAGTTTTGAGTAAATATAAACCCTCCAACTTCTGGGCACAGACCACCCTGGTGATCTTCAAACCAGCCAATCATGTTCTCCTATTTTTAGAAAGGTAGATCTCTGCCAGTCACCGGTCAGTTTAACTACCCACCAAAGCATGATCGCTTTAGAGGCAGGATTACACAATGGTACCTCTGCCTATTCAGTATATAAAGTTGGATATGCAGAAAGAAGAAGAAGAAGAAAGGATAGGCAAGGAAACACTGAAAAGAGTAAGAGGAATATTAGCCACTTAACATATAGTAAGAACGGACCTTCAGTTACCTAAATGAGTGCTCTTTATTTAGGATTGGATTAGATTTTGATTGGTAAAGTTTGACTTCACCATACAATTACAAGAAAAAAAATATTTTTAGATAGGCAAAGGAAGGAAAATGGTGCTAGAGAACTTAAGAGTTTGATTTAAGAATATTTACTTTGTATATTTGGACATGGGATGCGCTGCCAATTGGTGTTTTAACTGTTATAAAGCTTTAACTCTTTGAATCTTGTCTGTCATTAAATAATTACACTGTTCAACACACACACACACACACAATTTCCTGAAACTATGAATATGTAAACAGGTGAAAAATGCTAAAAATATGCTTAAAAATAAACATATCCATCAAAATCATAAAAATATAAATAAAAACACCAAGCCTACACTTATTGTGTGAAAAGTAGAAAGGGTTATTTCCAGCTAAGGAATATCTTTTACAGATATTGCCCATTTCATTAGCTGTGTCTGAAACTTAACTTCCAGGGATTTAGCCCAATTATCAATATGAACTTCCACCATCTGTTTTAGGAAAGTATTAAACAATGAAGCTTAATTGTCAAGGATAACGAAGCCAAAAATGACCTTACTTTATCTTAAATTCACTTTACACTATCACTCACATGTGAAAAGGACATCCCTAATTTGTACTGTTACCTCCATGGATAGGAATCTCCTCCTCATGACAGGAGCTGAAAAGGAAGAAGTGATCAAACTGGCTACTGAGAGCTCCTACCTGAGTCTGACAGACTGAAGATTCTAAACTTGATAAACATCTTAAACTCTGCAAATCCCACTTGTCTAAAATACAGGATTTCTTCCACCCTGTACTGTTTCCATCAGATCATTTTAATTCACTTTAAAAAAAAGCAACTGAGACCTCAGGATCCCAAGACCTTCCATTTCTGTGCTGAAACTGGCAACTCTAGGTTCAGTCAGTGCTGAGGTGTTTGTAAAGTGAAGCCTACAAAGTTACAATAGCTCTGATTGAAAGTGCTTTGAAGAAAGAAACTAGGATTTTTTTTAAATGAAACTTTTATTCTACTCACAAATATTTCACTACTTGGATGCAGGTAGAAAGAAAGCTTTTTCTTTTGGGTAATTGCTGGTTTCACTTCACAGAAGTCTCAACCCAAACCAAGTGAAACTTCAAAGGTTATACACATCAGACATCATAGCTGATGCTCAAGGTGAAATTGCCAGCTGTAATCTGGTAGCACAGCTATAGTTAACGAGCTGTTGTGTGACTGTGTAATAAGAGTAACAGCTAAGCAATCATGTAAAATAAGAACAAAGTTCCACTGCAGAGTTCTGGCAAAGTCAAAGCAGAGAGGGAGAAGGAACCTTGAGTGGTTTGCCATCTGTATGATCCCAAAATGGAATTTCCTTGTAATACAGGGCTGCATTTTTATTATTTATTACCTGTCAGGAGTAACCAGCATTTTAAAAAAAACAGTCCTTATCTCTTTGAATTAATTATGTGCATTAGACTCTAGCAAGTTTAAATGCAAGCAAGAGCCCTTTTTTATGCTGACTACTAACGACTGAATTGGAGTCACATCTTCCTCAAGGACCTCCATTTCCTGAACAATGCTAAAGGCTGAGAAAATGGAACGAGCTTTGGAGGAAGACACCACCAGTAGGATAAACAGACATCTTGGGCAAATGCACAAGAGGGTCCTACAGGCAGCTTCTGGCCTAGGTGGTGAGGGTATGTTGATTCCTATGGCACCCCAGCTACAAATTAAAGCTGCCCTTGCCTGGCAGAACCCCTTGGGAAGGCAGAAGCATAAACACAGTTTATACTCCTGAGGATGAAACCTCCTAGGGTGACAACTGCTTCCACTGGCACAGTCTGACCCCTCTATGCTATCTGGGGTAACTTTAGTCCAATATTAATTGCAGAAGTAGAAGCTAAGTTGAGCCAGGGATGGAGAATTCAGTAGACTTTTTAGTTTGTCCAGTGCTCAGCAGGTATGCCAGAAATGTGATTCTATATAAGTGGGATTTTCACTAACTATGGACATCTGTGAGCCAGAAGGGGAGACACATTGCAACAGGGATTCTGATAACATCATGCTAACTTTGAATGAAATGACATAGTCTGAGTATATCTTTGCTGCAGAGTTAGCCCAGGCTCTCACTCAAGTGTCATCCCAACCCCCCCCCCCAGTACATACATAAAGCCTCTCACCTGAGTTAAGGGGTGCTTTCAACCCAGGCTAGCTGGCACAACTGATGATGTGGGTTAGAAAATGGATTCTGTTTTCATTTGGGCTCATAACCCTTCAACTTTATAGTGAGGAGACAGGCTAAATCATGAGTGCTATTAGTCTTCTAATGCCTTTCCCCCATGTTCACAGAAGGGGAGACAAGTTTTCCCACAATTCTCTCTCTTTGGTAGAACAAAACCCTGTAAGCCAGAAAATGTTTACAGAGTTAAATAATGCTGCTGGAAGTTAAAGGTGACTAGGTCCAGAGGCCCCACGCTAGAGGCCTCAGGGCCCTGCCTCATTCCGCCCCAGAAAAGAACAGAGGAGAAGTACTCTAAGCAGCCTAGAGTGGCTGCAGTGGAGCAGCCAATCAGAGGGGCTGCTGGAGTGACCAATCAGGGGCCAGAAGGGCCATATAAAAGGGAACAGCGGAGGCAGAGCAATTAGCTGCTGCCTGGAACTCAAAGAGGGAGCACTGGGTACCTGGCTGGCTAGAAGAGCAGCAGGACCATGGACATCTCAGTGCAGGTAGGCTGAATCCAGGGGACTGAGCCCAGAATCTAGATTAGATTGGGAGGATGTCCCATGATGGCCCCTGATGGTCTGGTTGAAGACTGAGCCTAGGGAGGGCTGCTAAAAGGACACCAACTGAGGGGACCAAAATGGGCCCTTGGGCTGGTAAAGAAGACAGTGTCTCCAGGAGGAAGCATTGGTGCTACAGCTCCATACTAGGGCTGTGAACAAAAACTAGAGACTGTGTACCCAGAAGGAGGGACAGAGTGTGTGACTTGGCCAGAGGGCTGAGTCACTGAAGACTTGCCGAAAGAATCATCAGCCAGGGAGAGTGCCTGCGAAAGATGGGTGCTACCCCATTCAGAACTGAAAGAAAAGCAGGCTCACACCTGACTAGAAGGGGACACAGGATAGAAGCGACTTTGTCTGTACAAAGTGCAAGCTGATCTCCATATTGGAGGAGAAGATTCAAGGTCTGGAGAAACGAGTATCAACCCTGCGTTCCATAAAAGAAAATGAGGAGTTCCTGGATAGACGTCAGGATAGGCTTCAGCGGGCACAGTGTTCTGAAGATTCAGAGCAGGCTACGCAGCGGGGACAGAAGGCCAGTGAGGATAATTGGCGGCATGTGACCTCCAGAAGAGGAAAGAGTACGAGACAAGTCCATGTACCAGAAACGCAGATTCAGATAAGCAACCGTTTTCATGTTCTCTCCACAGGTACTAGTGCAGAGAGTGGAGTGAATGATACATCTGAGGGAACAGAGCAGAAGGAGACTCCACCGATTGGAAGGCATGAGATGCACTGTCCTACAGATGGGGGTTCCACGACCACCACTCCCAAGAGGAGGAGGAGGGTGGTGGTGGTCGGGGACTCTCTCCTCAGGGGGACTGAGTCATCTATCTGCCGCCCTGACCGGGAAAACCGAGAGGTGTGCTGCTTGCCAGGGGCTAGGATTCGTGATGTGACGGAGAGACTGCAGAGACTCATCAAGCCCTCAGATCGCTACCCCTTCCTGCTTCTCCACGTGGGCACCAATGATACTGCCAAGAATGACCTTGAGCATATCACTGCAGACTACGTGGCTCTGGGAAGAAGGATAAAGGAGTTTGAGGCGCAAGTGGTGTTCTTGTTTATCCTCCCTGTGGCAGGAAAAAGCCGGGGTAGAGACCATCGAATCGTGGAAGTCAACGAATGGCTACGCAGATGGTGTCGGAGAGAAGGGTTTGGATTATTTGACCATGGGATGGTGTTCCAAGAAGAAGGAGTGCTAGGCAGAGACGGGCTCCACCTGACGAAGAGAGGGAAGAGCATCTTTGAAAGCAGGCTGGCTAACCTAGTGAGGAGGGCTTTAAACTAGGTTCACCGGGGGAAGGAGACCAAAGCCCCGAGGGAAGTGGGATACCAGGAGGAAGCACAAGTAGGTGAGTGCAAGAGGGGAGGGCTCCTGCCCCATACTGGGACAGCAGGACGATCGGTGAGTTATCTTAAATGCCTATACACAAATGCAAGAAGCCTGGGGAACAAGCAGGGAGAACGGGAAGTCCTGGCACAGTCAAGGAATTATGATGTAATTGGAATAACAGAGACTTGGTGGGATAACTCACATGATTGGAGTACTGTCATGGATGGCTATAAACTGTTCAGGAAGGATAGGCAGGGCAGAAAAGGTGGGGGAGTTGCATTGTATATAAGAGAGCAGTATGACTGCTCAGAGCTCCAGTATGAAACTGCAGAAAAACCTGAGAGTCTCTGGATTAAATGTAGAAGTGTGAGCAACAAGGGTAATGTCGTGGTGGGAGTCTGCTACAGACCACCAGACCAGGGGGATGAGGTGGACGAGGCTTTCTTCCAGCAACTAACAGAAGTTACTAGATCACAGGCCCTGGTTCTCATGGGTGACTTTAATCACCCCGATATCTGCTGGGAGAGCAATACAGCGGTGCACAGACAATCCGAGGGTGCTAAAGGAGTTGGCAGATGTGATTGCAGAGCCATTGGCCATTATCTTTGACAAATCATGGCAATCAGGGGAGGTCCCGGATGACTGGAAAAAAGCTAATGTAGTGCCAATCTTTAAAAAAGGGAAGAAGGAAGATCCGGGGAACTACAGGCCAGTCAGTCTCACCTCAGTCCCTGGAAAAATCACGGAACAGGTCCTCAAGGAATCAATTCTGAACCACTTAAAGGAGGGGAAAGTGATCAGGAACAGTCAGCATGGATTCACCAAGGGCAAGTCATGCCTGACTAACCTAATTGCCTTCTATGATGAGATAACTGGCTCTGTGGATGAGGGGAAAGCAGTGGATGTGCTATTTCTTGACTTTAGCAAAGCTTTTGATACAGTCTCCCACAGTGTTCTTGCCAGCAAGTTAAAGAAGTATGGGCTGGATGAATGGACGGTAAGGTGGATAGAAAACTGGCTGGATGGTCGTGCTCAACGGGTAGTGATCAATGGCTCCATGTCTAGTTGGCAGCCGGTATCAAGTGGAGTGCCCCAAGGGTCGGTGCTGGGGCCGGTTTTGTTCAATATCTTCATTAACAATCTGGAGGATGGTGTGGACTGCACCCTTAGCAAGTTTGCAGATGACACTAAACTGGGAGGAGTGGTAGATACGCTGGAGGGTAGGGATAGGATACAGAGGGACCTAGACAAATTAGAGGATTGGGCCAAAAGAAATCTGATGAGGTTCAACAAGGACAAGTGCAGAATCCCATGCACTGCTACAGACTAGGGACCGAATGGGTGGGCAGCAGTTCCGCAGAAAAGGACCTAGGGGTTACAGTGGACGAAAAGCTGAATATGAGTCAACAGTGTGCCCTTGTTGCCAAGAAGGCTAACGGCATTTTGGGCTGTATAAGTAGGGGCATTTCCAGCAGATCGAGGGACGTGATCATTCCCCTCTATTCGGCACTGGTGAGGCCTCATTTAGAGTACTGTGTCCAGTTTTGGGCCCCACACTACAAGAAGGATGTGGATAAATTGGAAAGAGTACAGCGGAGGGCAACAAAAATGATTAGGGGGCTGGAGCACATGACTTATGAGGAGAGGCTGAGGGAACTGGGATTGTTTAGCCCACAGAAGAGAAGAATGAGGGGGGATTTGATAGCTGCTTTCAACTACCTGAAAGGGGGTTCCAAAAAGGATGGATCTAGACTGTTCCCAGTGGTAGAAGACAACAGAACAAGGAGTAATGGTCTCAAGTTGCAGAGGGGGAGGTTTAGGTTGGATATTAGGAAAAACTTTTTCACTAGTAGGGTGGTGAAGCACTGGAATGGGTTACCTAAGGAGGTGGTGGAATCTCCTTCCTTAGAGGTTTTTAAGGTCAGGCTTGACAAAGCCCTGGCTGGGATGATTTAGTTGGGGTTGGTCCTGCTTTCAGCACGGGGTTGGACTAGATGACCTCCTGAGGTCCCTTCCAACCCTGAGATTCTATGATTCTATGACACTCGCGAGAGGCGGGTGCCACCCCATTCTGAAGTAGAGAGATCACAGACATGTATTGGCCAGAGAGGGGTGCTTGTGAGAGGCAGGTGCCGACACCATTACAGTGACCCAGAAACGGGAGAAACCACGGAATGGGCCTTGAGTTCCTTTTTTGCTTATTATTTTTTAATTATGTTATCGTATGGTGCCTAAAGATGTGTCCCCTTCTCTCCTCATCCTACAATTTTTATTTTTTATTTATTTTGTATTTCATATTAAAAATTCAGATTTGGCCTACCCAGAAATCTCTGTGGTGACTGGAAAGACAAACCCCACATGAAACAAGAGGGAGTGATTTTGAAAAAGGAAAAGCAAAACCAAAAAAAGGCATAGACCCGATTAAAAAACATTTTGTAAGCCACCTTTAAAAAAAAGAGGGAAAGTAGTATAGACAAGGGTGAAAATGTGAGTTTTAGTGATGATGGGCCTGAAACAAAATATCTAGATTTAAATGTCCATTAAGAAGATGTAAGCAAATTTTGCGACTTGACTCAATCTTTAATTTTCAGTTAAGATTTAAAAATATGTATTATACCCTGTAATCAAATGTATAAATGTGTACAGATTAAAATATGTTATATTTATATAAAAATGTGTATTACACATTTATAAACATCTATATATAAACTCTACAGGGAGTTATTTTCTTATATTTTCTTTGCAAAGCTTTTTCCTCATTAATATTAAGGAAAATATTATGCTTGCTTAATAAAATTAATTTAATTTCAGTACTTTGCAGGTCTTTAAAAAAAACTTTTGAATAACTTTATTTGTTATACAATCAAAGGAAAATGTAACGAATCTTTTCATTGCAGAATTTTTAAGATACTAAAACAAATCCTACTCCTAAGAAGCTATTAATACGCGACAGAAGCAGTATGGAAAAATATCAAAAGAGAACCTTTAGTTAGTTCAAATAAACATTTGAAAGGCACAGAGTTAAAGTTTTCATATATAAAGTAATGAGTTAAACAACTTAATTTACCATTAAAACAATTTTTTTAAAATTTTTTTTGAAGACCACTGAATAAGCACAGCATTAGCCAAAATAACCTCATGAAGGGCCAAATGTACATTTAAATAAGCTTCCTTTCTGCCTAAATTATGTTAATAAGATGACTTTGGCATCATATTTGAAAAAAAATGTGTAATTGTTTTAGACTTTACTGTCATTTTCACTGAAAGTAAACACAGAGGGTTGAAAGCCGGAAGACATACATAAAGGGTATATGCCAATGATTTTCTTCTCAAAATCTCATATCCACATACCAGGAAAAATAAAAATCTTATTTAGAAATACCCTTTAGGCTCAAAGTTTGCTCATGATACAATCCCTATAAAACAGTACAGCCAAATCTACTGCAGCCAGTCTAGGGGATAGAAATAAGGAGACAAATATTAAACAGGAGATTTTAAAAATATGCACATTTTCTTCAGAATATAAAGTGAGGGCCCCAGCTGAGAAACGTAATTCAAGACAGGAATTAGCTACGAAACAATAATTCTAGAAACCTTGGACTACCTAAAATCCTTACATTAAAAGATTTCAAAAGTTTCCATCACACCAATTTTTCAGAAGTGTCTCCTGTATATTTGTGCAATCATGAGAAAGGGTGATACTCTGTCATGCTATAGCTATATTACTTAATGAAGTTTATTGAAGGTATGTGTTTATTGTCCAGGCACAGCAATCTCATTAATTTTAACAGATTAAACAGTGGTCAAATATTCAAGAGTTCTTATGTGATTTAGTATCTTACGTCCCATTTTCAATATGCAGAAAGTCTGTAGGATTATCACTGGGAAGATCATTGACCCATATTTTTAAATTCAGAAACGATGTTTATGTTCAGCTAGGGAACATTAAATAGGGAAAATTAAATAGTTAATCTGGACTGTAAATGTTCAAAGTGTCCCATTACAAGTTCATGTCATAGAAAAGTGCTGTGGCTTTCTAATATCACCTTCATGAACAGCTGTACAGAAGGTTTAATAAATTCCTCAGACAAAATCCCACATAATAAGCTTTTTTGTATAGCAGGCCCTGCAAAGTTGTATTTTGGTACAGCATTGCTTTAAAAAAGAAAAAGTTTTAAAAAAACTCTCATACTCAGTCACAGCACAGCCCACTCATGAATACAAAAGGTGTGGACAGCCACCCGTGCCATTATATACCGCATTAACTGCCTTCCCCACCGTTTTTTCTGTTCCCACTGCCTCATGTTCAATCGCAAATACAACAATCACTTACATCCAAAAGTATGATTAGGATGGCACTTACTAAATTTCAGTCATTGTTTAATGTGATATAGAAACTGGAAGAACAGCCAACCTACCCAGGGCCAACCACCAAGTGATCTGTGGAGCACAGCAGTCCACAGTTTGACAAACTCTGATCTCTACTAATTACCATTTCACGCTATTGTCCTTTTACGTGTCTAGCCCCTCCTCATCTTTGCCTCACATCTCAGTCCCCATCCAAGCCAGCGGCTGAGGGTTGTGACAAGGATGTACTGAGAAGGAGGATGATCTGCCAGACATTTAAAGAGGACAATACTGGGAAATGGTAATTGGCAGATATATTCCTAAGTTTTTTTGTACTTAAAGTTACATTTCCTCACTGTTCACTGTAGCGAAATATAGCTTTGAAGACTCTGCCATACTGAGAGCTAATTCGTTTGAGGAATTTATTACACATTCTGCACAGCTGTCTTTGAAGGTAATTCCAGAAAGCCACAGAACTTTCTACACTGCTCCAAATGGTTTTTGCTATTAAAAAAAAAGTTACGTTTTAAACCATACCAACAGAGCTACTGAAAATTGAGACCTGAAGCACTATAAAATACATTGTTGCTTGAAAAAACATTTGAATATTGTAGAACACCTAATATTATTTTACAAAAGATCAGCACACAGTAGATCCATATGCTGCATACACCAGATAATTATGCTACAAATCTAACATACTAGACTAGAAGCACCAAATATGCAGGTGTCTCCCACTTACGCTAAAGAACTCACCTACCTGTTACTACTAGTAGTTTGTCCCGTAACTTACCTACAAGCCAAAAACCAAAAATCAGATTTTTCAGGCCAGAAGGAAACGCTATAGTCATCTAATCTAACCTCCTCTGTAATACAGGCCACAGAATTTCATCCAGGTATCCTTCCTTTGTGCGTGTAAGTAATAATATTCTGGCTCCTTCTCAGGCTCAGGTTGGCCACCCCTGGTCTAGTCGTACACACCAAGCCAGTACAAGGGGAAGGGGAAGGGGAGGGATAGCTCAGTGGTAAGAATCAATCATAGAATCATAGAATATCAGGATTGGAAGGGACCTTAGTAGGTCATCTAGTCCAACCCCCTGCTCAAAGCAGGACCAATCCCCAAGAGCATTGGCCTGCTAAACCCAGGGTTGCGAGTTCAATCTAGGGCAAAAATCTGTCAGGGGACAGTACTTGGTCCTGCTAGTGAAGGCAGGGGACTGGACTCGATGACCTTTCAAGGTCCTTCCAGTTCTATGAGATAGGCATATCTCCATATATTATAAGGATGTGTGCCTGGCATCATAATAGTTCCATACTCATGCCAGTACTTCTCAGGACTAAAAATTAAAAGATTTACTGTACCTGACTGCCAAAGAGGTCCCAGAACCTGCCTCTACCATTATGCAGAAATTGGAAACCCAAGCAGTTGTTTTACATCCTATCAAGCTCCAAAACTTCTATTATTTTCCTAATGTTGCTTCCACTCATAAAAGGTTAAAACTACCTTTACCTTAAGAATATGAGTTAGAAGAGGCACTAAGGCAGTTTCAGGATTAGTTTAGGCTTTGATCTGTATTTCAGTGCAAAATGTGGAGGCCAAATGCAGCATGAAAACAAAATGCAACTATATTAATACAAATTACACTAAGTTTTGAATTAAGTGAGATTTCATTTCCCCTCTCCCCCAAAAAATGCACCAATGTTGCACTAACTTTCCCTCAAACTCTCGGAAACAGCTATCAATTATTCCTTTCCATAATACAGGGTGATATTTCACACCACGAGCAATTCCATACAGTGTTCTAAGAAAAATGATGAATCACAAAATATTTATATCCATATCTATATACATAAAACAGTCTATAACTGGATTCATATTTCTTCCTGGCAGATGGCAACACAATGTTCTCAGGTCATTTTACAAAGGGCTGTAACAGAAAGGCAAATACAACATGAAGGAAGCTCAATAATACAAATCAGTCATCTTGTACATGCTCCCAATAGATGGCAACAGAGTACCAGAAATAAAGTGAACCTAAGGCCTTGCTTAAGATGTTATTGAAGCAAGAAACCATCAAAATGGTTATCAGTGGGCCCAATCCAACAAATCCTTATGCCTAACTAACTTTACTCACATGAATAGCCACTCTCAAGCCCATGGAACTATTCCCACAAGTAAAGCTACCCAAGGGCACAAGTTTTTACGCAGGATCAAAGCATCTATTAAGAAACCTGGCAGAGGTTTTTGTGTGTGTGTATAGCAAGCTACCTGATGGACCATCTCAGAGGAAAGATGAAGACATATATAGTTTACTAGCAGTGATATGAAGGAAAGAAATGTTTGTTGCATACTTAACAAGAGCTTCTAATAAGGAAAGTAAAAACTGGTTTGTTAAAAAGCTTTTGTTGATGGCCATATTTTGATCTTTGACTATATTTTTGCAACAGTTTAGAGAAGAGAGAATTTTTCAACAAATAAGTATTTAGCCCCCAAATTCCCATTTTCCAGGAATTTTTTCAGCTGACTTCAGACAGAATTATCATACGTACATCATTTTGCTGTGTGAAACTGGCTAGGAATTATGCCAAAGTGATGTCTGAAAGCACAGTGATTGAGTTTGGACACAACTGTAAGAATTTTCTAGAGCCTTAGATGTTAGAAATATTTATCTCAAAATATCAATTTAAACTGAAAACTAGAAGTCCTGTTTTTATCGTACAGTATTGGAGAGAGAATACACTTCGTCAATTGGCTGACACTCCCTGTATCCCCTGGCTCTATCTTGAATAACATCATGTATACATACCACATGGAGCTCAAAATCCCAAGCAATATTGCAGAGTTGCTTCTCTGTGGAACACTTCTCTTTGGCTACTTCTCAAGATTTAAAAGCTTTATTTTCAAATAAATAATATATTAGAAGACACAGAAGGCAAACCCTCTGGATTTTCAATGGAAAATTAATCTAAAAATAAAAGGGACAATCACATTCCCCCAGAGAAGGGGCTGAGATATTTTTGGTGCAGGCTGGTATGGAGAGGATTTGGCACCTTTCATGAGAATCCTAAATCCACCACAATTTTATAAAAATAAACATGGACAGTGCAAACTGGGCTTGCACGCTGAACAGCTGCTGTTGGGTGCCAAAATGCAGCAGCATTATATCAGTTATAAAATTCCTTACCGCTGGAATCTCTAGTCTAAAACCACTTTGTACTATGTAGCCCTAAACCACTCAGACAGCCATGAAGAGAATTCTTCTCGCCTAGGTTTTCTCTCCACCAGTGGCTAGATGGAAGAATGAAGCTCAACTGCCTATTGGACCAGGCGCCCACCTCCCACTGCATAAGGGGAAGGAGGAGGATGTGTTGGAGTGGTACAGAAATGGGGGTACAGCGGAGCAGAGCTTCACCCTGCCTGACTCTCCAATGACGCAAGTTAGAAGTGCTCCTATGCACCCCTAACTTGCACTGAAACTGGGCTGCCCTGAATCAGGGAACTGCAGCCCCCTATGTCGAATGGAGTGGAGAATCAAAGCCTTACTCATTAAAATATACTGCATGTTCGCAGACTTCATATGGAGTATAAAACAGGTAGGTACAGCTACAGAATATGTTCTCTATTTATACTACATGAAGGTATATGAACCAAAACTGAAAAAAATATATATACCTGGTTTCCAAGCCAACTAAGTTAGGATCCAGAGCAACGGTCTCTGTTGTAATTTCCACCTTTCGTACACTGCCAAAGAAGTCTGTTATCAGAACATTCTGAGGATCTCTCTGAAAAAGATCAGTCCGGTGTCCAGGTGTAGAAACACACAAACTTCTGGGGCATACCTGAAACTGAACATAAAAAGGAGAGTTACATTTTCCCTCTCACATTTACTCTTTAAATTAGTCTCTGTTGGTGTCTGTCAGAATATTGTTGGGAAAGGAGAGACAATCGCTAAACAAAATCAGCATTGATTTCACGGGAATCAATAACACATACAATGGTTTTCCACACTTAGAAAAGGTGATTTAACTAAAGAACTAAGAAGTGCTGCTTTGTCATGATTATGCATTTAGAAACCTCTTCCGCTCCTGATATGCACGTAACTCCCATTAACTCTAATGACAAATTAATATTAAAGAGGAGTTATATGCAACTGTTCTGGGAGAAAACAAGCCGTTCATCAGAACAAGCTGTTTTTCAATGTACATGTGGCAACTTCTGAAAAATAAAACTAGGTGGGAATCCTATAGGTTGATCAAAGGGAGGCAAGAGAGGCTAGATAAGTGCTCACACAGCCTTGGAAAGTCTACTCAGCTAATTAAAAAGGTTGCAAAAATGAAGCAAAAATTTGGATTCCTGACATAGGTCCAGAGGAGCTAAAATCCCAATAGTTGTCTCCCTTCTACAGCCTGTAAATTAACTATGAATTAGAATCATCATATATTACAAATAATTTAGACTTATTTTACGTTAGTGTAGATGTGTCCGCAGCTCACGCAGCATATTATCCACAGATCAGTTCCACTGCTTTGCTGAATTCCAAAATGCAGGACTGACACTACTGTAAAGGCACAGCCATCAAGGGAAGGAGGCAGTAACAAACTTATCTAGGTTTTCCTTAGATCCCAAGAAATTTCGATATAGCAAAGACTTTACTGAGAGTATGTAGGCATCAGTGGGGACAAACTCAACTTAACTTAGTATTTCAAGTGGCTGTAAAAGTTTATTAAATAAGTAATACAACAAGACATATGGTTCTAGCAACCTCTGAAAGCAGGGGCACAAAAGGGGATGATAGCATCATTGCTTATGCATCGTTGCTGTCCATCCTCCTCTCCTCTCCCCTCCCAACCCTCCCATTTCTGTAATTCGGTAAACATGGCTTTTCAGATCTAGACATGTACCTTCTTTCCAAAACCCTAACAAACCCTCCTAAACCCATGGTGTAACCAGGTCTGTATTTCCATTCAAAGTATTGCATTAGGGTATCTCCAAATCTCACTTAGGTATGTGAGAACACCCCATCTTTCCAACCTCTACTGGCAAGGGATAGTGGGTTACTGCTCAGTCCATGAGAAGCCACTTGACCATAAATTAAACACACAACATTATTAGGGCTGGGGAGGACTCTGGCTATAATTCTTACTGCTAGGACCAGGTACCCAAATTACAATCCTCCAAAACCCAACAAATGCAATCCTAGACCTTTTCCTTGCCATCGCTTAAAGCACACACCTACAATCTAAAATGAACACTAGTAGTCTTTACAGCAAGTTTACAACCAAAGTGGATTCCAACCCCTGGATATAGCACGGAGCAATTTTGGAATAAGACTGATTTATATAGCACCTTCTATCCAAGGACCTCAAGATTAAGTATCATTACTCTCCCAACTGTAAAATGAAAACACTGAGAAAAGAGAAATTACATGTTCATGATCACACAGCGAGTCAGTAGCAGATTTGTGAATATGACCCCTCTCCTGATTCTCAGTCTTCCGCTCCCCAGTAGATATTGCTGCCTCTGATAGGACATAGGAAATACAGAACCAAATGGAGGAGTGGAAGGTGGGAACAGTTCTTTAGTCACAGGAAGAGAAAGAGCAAAGAATCCTCCAACTACTGGTCCCCGTTTAAGGATGGCAACAAACTACCAGGCAGCTGGACTAGTATTTTCTCTTCCCATTGGAACATCATGATGTACTAGACTAGTAACTAGATGGTGCTGGCTATTATCAGATGCTTTTATTACCATTGAAAAAAACTGAGTGTTTGAACCAAAATGTGCTGCCAAATATCTGCTTTTTAAAAAAAAACAGGAGGAACATCTCAATAGTATTTCCGATGTACCCGGCCGAAAATATGCAAGAAGCCAGACAACTACGTCATCAGCCAGGTGTCCTGGGGCTCACCATAACACAGCTTATATAGCATGATGTAGCAGTACAGAAAATAGAACAGTTAGTCTTAGGTAGCAATAAATTCAGAGTGGTCCATTCGATGAGACCTATTCATAAAAGATATCAGAGAAAACAGAACCTTCACTTCCCCATAGCTGCCCATACCCATGTCTGTTCCATCCCATTTACACTTGGGGTGCACACTGGTTGCACAGTAGAGTCATCCTGGAGGATTACATCTGTGTTTTCAGCCATGGCCCTTACATTGAACTGTGCTACTCTCCGGCTCTTTGTTAACTCACCAACTCTGGATCCCATCCATGCCCTACCCATTCTTCAAAGCATTTTTCCTTTTCTTGCAGGCAACCCCTTAGTTTACTGTTCCAACTTCATTATATACTGGCAGAGGAAAGTGATCAGAAGCAAGAGAGAAGTCTAGTTTTCTATGGTTGTTCTTTACCAGCATTAGCAGCTCTGGAATTGGGGACACACATACTGGCCAAGAGCTGGGCACATGGATGAGTTTGGCTGTATGTCTTCAGATAAGTGAGTAGACCAGGGACTTCCTCTGTGGTCATCTTGCAATCACAACTTCTTAAAGAGTCATTTTCCCTCGCTCTAGGCTCCTCAAAGAGCACAACCTTAAAAATCTAAATCTTTAAAGCCCATGAATCCATAATATTTGTATTTTTTAATTCACAAATTATTCAAGACATAAGTCTTCTATACTGCAGCTATGACATCAAGCCACTGCACTGGCTAGGAATGTTATAAAACATTGAGTAACCGTAACAATTTTATATTTTTGTAATGTCACCACCACCACGAATTGAGGTGTATAAATGATTCAACAAACTATCAATGACTTTTCAAAGCACATCACCCGTAACTTTTATTTATCAGTTCCCAACAGAATTTCAAACCTAGCACCAAAGGTTTTTGATTGAACTTGACTCTGTTGCAAATAGCTTCAAAGACCTCAGAGCAAAAACTGCTTACTAATTCTTCTTTATGTTAACTACTGAAGGCACATGACGACAACAGTTCTTTTATCTGAAAGCCCACTGATCCGCTCTCTTATTGGTGAAATAGTAGTGACCAATTCTTCCATTTTATTCCTATAAAACTGCCAATTTAAAAAATCCTCCCTCTCTTTGAACGGGTACATTCTAAGAGTGAATTAAATCTGTGATAAACTGTATATGAAAGGGATTTAAAAACACATCTTTAAAAACCCAAGACCATCCTCCTTTGGGGTCAATTGTGCTTTTATCACAAGCCCAGAGCAAAGGGTGTTGTATTAGCTGCGCAGCCCCAGGAATTTCTCAGGAAGCAGTCTGCAACTCTGAGCGCATCCCTTCTCTGCCTAGATCAGTGTACCTTCCTCCATCATGCTAATGTACCTGTAGGCACCAATAAAAATAAAATCATGAGAAGTATACATTGTCTAACAGAAAATAACCAGTTTGCCCCAGAAAGGGTTAAAGTTAAGGTAACTGCAGAGGATAAGTAATTACCAATTCAATTATTTTGTTGATCTGCTCACCTGAAGAGCATATTTTGCATCCAGAACTACAGATTTTATTTCAATCCACTGTACCAACATTCACGTCTATCTGCTACAATAAAGTTCAGTTTTGAATCCGTGAGAAGAGTTTTGCTCTGCTAAGCATAGATAGCAAAACTACTCTGCCTTTTTCCAGTCGAATATCAAGTTGGAAGTGTCAGGAGTGCTAAAAGAAATAATCTGGTTGCAAAATACAAATAATAATAAAAATAAGGTGTTAGGTGTATGGATAGCTCACTTTGCCATACTCATTAGCTGCCAGACAAAAGCTCATACATGTAAATAACTATTAAAAATGAATGTTGGGAGAACTCAAAAAGTCAGAACTCTGAAGTATTTCACTTAAGCCTAATCCTGTTATGCTTCATCATGCTAAAAATCATACCATCAATTTTAAATTAAGTTTCAAAGTGATCTTATTAATTAGCTCAGCTAACCATGGGTGGAGGTGGGACTTGTGATCTTTGGATGTACAAAGAAGGAGTGGTAAGTAGAAATAAGGAGGTGATTTTTATCAGTGTACACAATATTGATGAGACCAACACTGTAATACTGTATCCATCTCCGGGGTCCACATTTTAAATAGGATGTTGAAAAACTGGACATGTTGCAAATAAGAGGCACAAAAAAGATTACAGGGCTAGAAAAAAAATGTGTTACAGTGAGAAACTTCAGGAGCTCAACTGTTTTGTTTATCAAAAATTGGACTGAAAGATGAAATGATTGCAGCATATAAGTACATTCATGTGAAGAAAATATCAGGCACTACAGAGCTCTTTAATCTAGAGAAGAAAGGCAAAACACAAACCAGATGCCAAAAAAATTCAAGTGCTCCCAATTCCACCCTCTGTCTTTTGCAGCAACCCCTAGTGGAGGCAGCTAGATTGACTCTTGCTCAATTTCAGCCCCAGGTCCTTCCTGTCCAATGGTTCAACTCACCCTGCAGCACTCCCTGATGTAACAATGTGGCATTGCAGAAGGTCTTCATCTCTAGCACCTTCTGTTGACCTCTTCTTTGGCCATGTGATGGCTTGTTTCTGTCTATACCTTCCATGACCTCGCCCTTCAGCCAGGTCACCTTTCAGTTCAGTCGGGATAACAAAAGTCCAGCTGAAACATCCAGACAAATCAGTCTTCCACCCCTTTTGGACTTTTCCCTTCATCCCTACTCTTGACCCCTGAGGAGTTCTATGCTCCTTAAACTGAACACTGCCTTCCCAAGGCTTTCCCCCTGGATGCACTTCTATCCAGCAGATTTTCTTTTAGATGACAAGGTATAGAAATAGATGCAGATTTTCCCTCTAACCTAGAGAACATGAATTTAGTTTATAAAATTTACTCAACTAGGTCAGAGATTAAGGTTATAAAGTAAAACCAGAATAATGGCCCAACTCCCTTCTGTGGGTTAGCAATGGGCTTAATCTTTACCCACAATAAATGCTGTCTATTGCAGCTCTAGACTGTATGGATTGAACACGACCTGGGGAGATGCTCCCCAGTCATCTGGCACCTTGTGGTATGTCAGTCATTCCATAAGGTGCTCCTACTGTAGGCACTTAAGAGACAACAGCCAAATGCAGCCCAGAATTAGTTTACTGTATATTCATAAGTCTTTACGTTCTCCAAGACTGCAAACAGCCACTTCTGCACAAAATAAAGTCACTCTATATGCAAATATATGCTTCTTGGCTAAGAAGAATAATTAAGACTAGATACTAAGTATTTAAGAATTTAAAACATCAGAGTATGCCAATAACAATTACTTAGTTAAAAAAAATCTTTCTAGAGAGTACAATTGTTTTTACAGTATCTATTAATACATGAACTTTACTAAACACTAAAAAAAGGGGGTCGGGAAGAATAAATTATTTACAGTTTAATACAGAGTATGGTTGGCAGTAGGGGCAAACTTTTCCTAATAAAAAAATTATTTGAAATTGACAGGGGATAGCACTAGGGAGATAAATAAGGAAAGTAACAGAAGATAAAAATACTTTTACAAATTTGCAAGAGAAAAAAGTGGTAACATTTGAAAGACATGCGTAACCTGAGATTTCACTCAATTTAATAAAAATCACCAGAAGTAGCATGTCATGGGCAGAGTAAAGATGTTTCACTCTGTAATATGGTGAGACCCTGTTAAGTAGAGAGAGATATAATGACTATATTACTGTAATGATTATTGTCTTGTCTCTGATATTTACATGGTAAGGATTTGTAGTCCTGTTAAAAGTTCCTAAGTGAAGAAATAGTTAAGAAAGAAAAAAGAAAAGGAAGAATAAGCACAACTATACCATAAATAATGTAAACTGAAATAGCCCCACAAGTAGATTACAGGCCAAACTGTTGCCTGGGCTACAGAGTGGCATTGGACATAAAAGGCCACAAGGTTCCCCTTTCTGCCTCAGTAACATACAGCATGGGTAGCAGTGTCAGAGGACAGAGTCTGCAGAGCCAAATACATCCCCTAGCCATGCAGGTGGGCAAAAGGGTTGGGAAATGGGTGGAGAAGAGCACAGCAAACAAGACGACCTTATTCTCTTCAACATTATGGTGCCAAGAGCTCAGGTTGGTCTGAGGGGGAGGTGTTTTAGGAAAGGTGGCTGCTCTGTGCATCATAGGGTATAGGAACACCTTGAAGTTGCTATACTGCTCCTTAAAAGATTACACATTAGGAATAACAGGATACAATTCCTTTGAAAAACAGCACATGGAAGTCAGAGCCACCAACAGTCTACCAGCTCAGATTAGACAGGCCAGCACAACAGCAATTAACCTGACAATCAAAGCTGGAGTCTTCTCAAGGCAAGAATATCTCCAGCCAAATACCCACACCCAAAACCAGGAGACTGTTTGTTTAGTCACTATTTTGAAATGATCCTGCCTAATAAATTTTAGATTTTCTATAAAAACACAGAACCATGCTATAAACAAAGTACTTCTAACCTGCAGTTCTTCTGGTACAAGCAGAAAGTTTTTCCAACTGATTGCTACCACTGTGTTTTCCTCCTGTGTTCAAACTGATAACATCACATATTCCTTAAAACTTTTAACCAACATAAATCCTCTTGAATAAATGCCATTTAATTTGGATTTTTTTCTTCTAAATAAGAAGAATTCAGAGACTAAGAATGAAATTAAATATAGACATATGACCTAGTTTTTCCTCTTTCCCATTTTATATTCAGCCTTTGTAGAGAAAGATGTTATCAATTAAAGGTTTTAAAGAGACCTTTACTATCACAACAGCAACATTTATTACTACAAGGAAAATGATTAAGGTGCAGCTATCTGCAGAGGTTGTAGAAGTGAGATACTTCTTATGATGGATCGTACATATATCAGATTCCTTGGATTTGTTAATAGAAGCCAAGTCCCTGTTTGACAGTTCAGATCCATTATGTATAGTATATGGTTTTAAGCAAGCAATTTTGGCCATTTTCAGAACAAAAACGAATAGGATTTAATCCTTCCGAGAGGAAGCATAATAAAAATCCTTAAAAATCAAGAATATTCAGTTTCAGAAAGAAAGCAATTACACTATTAGGCAATGATATATACCAGAATATCCGATACCTTAAAATGGAGAACTTTTAGCTTTCTCTTTTACGTAGATTGTTTGCATGGCTAATTTATAAAAAAAACATCTTATTGGAGGAGACAGGAATCTCTATTTGACAAACTACTGATATGCTCACCTATCTTATGTAAGCAACACATATTTTCCCTATCATAAAAGTAAGTACTATATATACACCTCTCCAATGATTACCTTTATAAAATCAATAGAAACTAAAAGGAAAACTTGGATAAACTTGATCCCATTTAAACTGCTTGCTATATAAAGCACAAAATGAGGACCATTGTCTCTTGCACTTTGAGGTTGGAGCACATCCGTCCTGTCAAGGCAAGGGGTTCATTTTGATGGTCTGCCTAGGAGGTTACTGGAACCAAAGGACTTGAAGGGGGAAAAAAAGCTTACTTACTTGTACAGTAACCATTGTTCTCTGAGATGCGTTGTGCACATATACATTCTGCTGCAGGTATCTGTGCACACAATGCACTCGAGTCAGAGACCTGTGTCACCAGTACCACGAGGCAGCACATGAGCCCCTGCTCACCTCGTGCTGTCTTGACTACAGATTGAGTGTTTCAGCCAAATTCATTCAAATAATGTTTTTTAAAATATGTACATAATCAATAGAAAAGCTACTTAATCCTTGTGACATAAGTTTTGTTCTAAAATTCTCCACATCCCATCAGAAATTAGAATATGATGTAATGAAATGGATTTTCGTACTCTTGGTAGTAAAATGTCGGCATATTAGTCACTGAATCAATTCTATGTCAACACAAAATCTGTCAGTGTGGGCTGCTTTGTGTGAAATCTACTACACCTCATCTAGCAGCGAGGCTGACACCAGCCTCCACAAACATTGACATAAAATGTTTGAACAGCTGCTCCTTTTACTGAAATGGAGATTTAATGTGTGTGGTCAAGGGTGGCTCTTAAGTCTCGGACAACAGCATGACAGAATTTACTGCAACAAGCCACAAAAGCATAATGCATCATCATGAAAAAAGGAACGTTTGACCTGTTCAAGGCCAACGGGCTAAGAGTGCTACTGAAATGTAGCTGCTTTTTCAATGTATGGTATCTAAGACGGAACATATGTAACTGTTCAAAAAATATTTTCATTGAACTTCACCAAGACATTTTTTGTTGGATCATATTTGGCAATTATAATATTTGCCCGAGAACAAATAAAGCCCCAGGATTTGCACAGGCTGTAACTGGATTTGTAACTGGATTTGCACAGGCTGACCTCTGCACCTATGTGGCGAAGCACTGAAGTCAATGGGGCTCTGCTCATGTGTTTCTGAGTGCAGGATCAGGATTCCAACATACAAATTACCTCTGCAAAGCAAATGCCAATGACTGCCTCTCCATATGTGCAAAATGATTGCAGTCCATGATTCTAGCTACCATGCAAGAGGATCAGTTCCACAGGATGCAGAGATAACACACATAAGAGACATTTTTCAGTAAAACAACTTGTTTTAATTTAATTTTTTTCCTAATCAAGCAAATAAACAATTTCCAACTGTGGACTCAAGTCTCCAAAATGTCAATATATAATGATTTTACTAAATAACAACATGAGTAAATGCACGTTCTACGGTGGCAGAGCGGAAATTGAGCGACAAGAGGTTGCTAAAAATGTCAGGTGGTAGGCCAACATGGAAAAGGACAATCCTCGCTGTGTGTACTTACAATTGTAGGTCACTGGCAAAGGAGGAAACTTTAAACCATCTGATGGAGGAGAAGAAAAGGATAAAATGCGATATTCTCGGTGTCTGCGAAACCCGACGAAAGAAGGAGTTGGAAGTCAACTGGAAGGATGGAAGTGCTGTGAGGCTCGGAAAGGGAGATGGCGCTAGAAATGTTGGAGGAGTCGGATTTATCATCAACAAAGATTGGTATTCGAAAGTCATATCATGCCAGCTAACATCATCACGTATCGGTGTGCTGCATCTTCAGATGGAGTCAAAAGCTACCCTCAAGGTCATCCAGGCCTACGCTCCCACAAGTGCAAGTTAGGACGAAGAAGTGGAAGAATTCTACCGAGAGCTTGAAAGAGCTCTCACGCAAAAGTCCACTTACACTGTCACGATGGGAGATTTCAATGCCAAGGTCGGGCGAGGGAAAGCTGGCGAAAAGTTCACAGGGAGATACGGCAGCGGCAAAAGGAATGAAAGAGGAGAGAGGCTGGTAGCGATGGCAGAAATGAAAGAACTGTACGTGGCAAACACCTGGTACAAAAAGAAGATCTCAAGAAGGTGGACATGGACGCGCACCAAACGCGTCAATAAAAGGCGCACCGTTCAAGACGTCTCTGTGGTGCAGCCATTCAACACCGGCAGTGACCATCGCCTGCTTAGAGCGAAGTTGATTTTCAACGAAGTGGTGGAAAAGAAGGCGTTACAGATGGCAAACAGGAAACAGCAGCTGAAGACATTCGATGAAGCAAAGCTGAAAAAATTTCTGGGTTTGACTGGAGCCAGATGGAAAAGTGTGATGAGGACTATAGTATCTTTGCTGACAAATTGAGATGTTGCGTAAAAGCAGCTGAAATTAAAAAGCTGAAGAAGGTGAAGGGAAGAATCTCCATTGAAACAAAAAGCTTGTTGGGGAAGCGGAGAAACATGAAAAGGAGCTCGGATAACAACCTCGAGTACTCCATTCTGTGCAAGCTTATACGGCGAAAACTGAAGGATGACTTCGAGAACTTCCGGAAAGAAAAGCTCCTTAAAACAGCTGAATCACGCAAGACCCTCAGGACATGCAAGCGGGAATTGACGCAGTATAGATTGAGCGTAACAGCATTGAAGAACAAGGATGGAGAGACAGTAATCGACAGAGCACGGATGGAGGAGGTCTGCAAGGACTTCTATACAGAACTGTTCAAATCAAGAATCAACGTCCCCCTCCCAACCCTCGAAGAGTCAGAAGAACGCGTCCCCCCAATAATCGTCAGCGAAGTCCGAAGCGCACTACACCAGATGAAGAAGGGAAAAGCTCCAGACAAAGATAGAATAACATCAGAAATTATTTATGCAGGAGGCGAAAAACTTTGGAAGGCCCTCGCTTTAAGATTCAGTCGATATCTTGAAGAAGGAAAAATACCATCAAGCTGGAAGGAGTCGAATACCATCTTGCTGCACAAGAAGGGTGATCAAGAAAATCTTAAGAACTACCGCCCTATATGCCTGCTCTCTCACATCTACAAGCTCTTCACAAAGGTGATAAAGAATCGACTTTCGCAGAGTCTGGATGAACAACAGCCGAGAGAGCAGGCAGGGTTTCGAAGAAATTTCAGTACAATCGGCCATATATTTACCCTTAGCCAGCTCCTAGAAAGAGCGAGGGAATACAAGCTCCTGCTGTGCATTGCTTTCGTCGACTATGAAAAGGCCTTCGATAGCGTCGAGTTTAACGCAATATTAAAGGCGCTCGCAGAGCAGGGCATTAACACGCAGTACATTAGTTTGTTGAAGGAAGCGAATACTGGATGTACAACAGACATTACTCTCCTCGAAACTCCCCTCCGCATCCCAATCGAGAAAGGCGTAAAGCAAGGAGATACAATTTCACCAAAACTATTCACCGCCTGCCTCGAAATGGTTATGAACAAGATCAATTGGAGGAGTGGTGTCAACATAAATGGAGAGCGATTATCTCATCTCAGATTTGCAGACGACATTGTACTAATTGCCGAAAGCACCAACCAACTGCAGAGCATGCTACGAAGACTCGACAAGAAAAGTAGTCAGGTCGGCCTGAAAATGAACCGCTGCAAAACGAAATATATGCGATCAGACGTTTTACGAAAAGCCCGAATAACGGTAACAGGAGAAGACATCGAAGAAGTGGAACAGTACATATATTTGGGCCAAGAAGTTAATATGCGCCAAGACCTGAACGGAGAACTCTTGCGAAGGATTCAGGCAGGATGGTGTGCGTTTAATTCCATCAAGGACGTCCTCAAAGGAAAAACTGACAAGACGACATGTAAAAATATTTTCAATTCAGCAGTGCTACCAGCCATGCTGTATGGCAGTGAAACGTGGGCACTGACGAAGAGAGAAGAGCA
The DNA here is from genome assembly GCA_033296515.1 of Macrochelys suwanniensis. Lineage (NCBI taxonomy): Eukaryota > Metazoa > Chordata > Testudines > Chelydridae > Macrochelys > Macrochelys suwanniensis. The sequence continues at coordinate 23,800,705 of CM065782.1, forward strand.
ACGGCTGTTGGTAGCTGAAAGGGCAATGGAACGATCTATGTTGGGAATCTCCCTTCTGGATCGTATACCAAATGAAATCATCAGAGAACGCAGCGGTGTGAAATATATTGTCGTGGAAAACAGACATAACAAGATGCGATGGGCAGGCCACACAGCACGGCTCACGGATAACAGGTGGACCGCAATCATTGCTGAGTGGTACCCGCGAGAACAGAAAAGACCCCCCGGTCGGCCTGCAAGAAGATGGGAAGATGACATTGTTAAACGTTTCGGACGAACGTGGAGAAGAAAGGCAAGAGTGTGAGAAGAATGGCAGACGTGTTGTGATCGGCGCAGTCTTAATGACAGCTGAAGTCCGATCGATCCAGGTGACTAAATAAGAACAAAAACATTTTAAAAAAACCCAACCCCTTTTGATATGTAGGAGAACAAAAAGGGTTGTGAAGTTCCCATTGCCAAAATGGACCAGTTGTGAGAACACAGGAGTAGTTAGCAAACTAATGAATACAGTATGCTACTTACTAGGTCATTCATATTGGTCTGGCTGGCTGGGTGAATTTCTTCCAAGAACTCCAAGACATAAAATGTGTATCTATCCATAAGGTGAACGCCAATCCCAAGATCAGGCTGATGCTTAAAAACAAAATATACATACTTAGAGTGTTCCACAGCAAAAACCTGATGGGAATAGAGCAAAACAGGACCATGCAAGTGTCAAACCTATGAATTATCTTTACTGTTAGTCAAATTATCAGAAGTATGCAAAAAAAGATTACTAACCATCAAAAAACCCAATACACTGTGTAAATGAATCTGTATATTGTATGTTATCTTCACCTTTTTAGGCTAAATTCTGACTAGCCCTGTCTTTGCCTGGTTGCAGGGAGCCTCTTCCTTCATTATGCACCTGTTCAGAACTCAGGTAAGATCCTCCCACTATGGCCTCTTGAGCATGAGAAGGAGCGTGCGGGGAGATAGTCCTATGTGGCTCCAGGAGGCCATGACCAGTTGCAGTAGGCACATGAGTAGAGCCTGATTTTCAGAGATGTTGAACACCTACTGGGGCTATGGTGCTCACTACCGTTAAAAATCAAACAACTGCAGAATAGGATGGTTTCACAAACAGCAGCTGTCTCATGAGGCCATAGTCTAAAGTCAGAAAGACGAAGCTTAAGCCATTTGCAGGTTTAGGGAGAAGATGACTAATGTCCCTCTTCAAGTGCGCTACCCATTGTACATAAATCACATTTTCTATTCCCTATTGTTACATAGCAGAAAAAACGTATTTATCATTAAGTTTTTTAATTCGTTATTTTATGTTTGAATTGTAAAACTTACTGAAAATCAAATTAGGGGTCTACATTAGCCTAGTGGGCAACTGACATCCCCACACTTTTGGACAGCACAACAGAACAACGTGAAAAGTACATCAAACATTATACGAGTGATGCTTTAGAGGCTAAACACCCTTTATGTTGTTAAGCAGTTAAGGGGGAGATTTTCAGAAGTGCCAAAGAAATGTAGCAGCACAAGTGCCACTGAAAGTTAATGGGACTTGTGATCCTAAATCCTTTGGGCACTTTTGAAAATATCCCCTTTACCCTACCTCCAACTACCCTACCCATAGGAACCCTAAGCCTATGGTGAGGAGCTGTACCTATAGAAACCCTAACCCTTGCTCCAAGCACCCTACCCATAGAAACCCTGGCTCAAGGGTGGAGAGCTCTATCCATAGGAACCCTAACCTTAGCTCCAAGTACCCAACCAAACTCATACTTACTGAAAGTGAATCTTCTCCTACTTGGCTACTAGCCAAGGCCATTATATTTGGAGAATAAAATCGTTCATACATGGATGCTCCTTGGCAGGTATCAATAATAAACAGCAATTCGTTGTATCTGAAAGAAATAAAACAGCTTTCACATTTGGCATTCTGTAGACTGTCTTCATTCATACACTTCACTGCATAGTTACCAAGATATTTAATAGAGATCCAATTGCCTGAACATTTCAGACACTTTATAATTAAAATAAGCACATACAGCTGTTGAGCCAAGGTAATTCATTTGAGTGGCTGAAGATTATAATAGATTTCCTTCTCCTCTGGAAAGGAGAGCTTCAGGCAACCTCAAGGACAACAGCTATTTAATACCACTGCTGAGGTGACGGTAATTTTTTGCATTTTTAAACCACAATCAGAATAAAAATAATTAATTTTGCTACCCTTCACTATAAGAGTGTGCTGTTTTAAACAAGTATTAAATAGAGGAATGAAAGGCTACAAGCCAAGTTTTACACCTGTTGGTGACATACTGTATTTAATTGCTAAGTAATAAATGTTTACCTTCTTTTCTGCCACATTTGTTCAAAGGCATCAGCAAGTTCTACATTAGTGATCTCTTCAGAATCTTGAAATTTCAAGAAACCATTTCCACCATGACCTTGTAGAAAAATTCACAAGGTAAATAAGCATGTACGTTAAAGATAGAAGTACAATATATACAAATATGGTTGCCAAAAGGCCAACAGAAACAGCTTATATGCAATCTCTCTCCCTCTTTGGTGTGGGACGACAAAACACGATACGAGGGTAATGAGGACAGTATACGTGTATGGTTTAATCTGGAATACATCTATTCATTCATAAATTAATAGATACTGCTTTAAAGATGCTTCCTTGATTACTATTTATGCAAAACCCCTTCACATAGTAATGATTGTTGTAACTTCCAGAGTCATTACAAATTAGGCTCTCTTGATCATATGCTCAGGGTTGTGGAATACAAGTGTGAGACCCAGATTTTTAAGTGGTGTAGCAATCTTAGTTATCAGAACTTTTTGCATGGATTGTTTTTAATACTAATAATGGATGTTTTGCTCAAACTAATGTGAATCCATGATTACCTTGTATTTGTTTTACTAATTTTTCAGTGTTATTTGGCAGTCTCATGAGATTTCACTCTGCTACTGTGCAACAAAACCAATAAATTCCTGTAATTACCTGTCATATATATTAGAATATTGCTTCTGTCATCAGAAAGTAGGCGCTTGGATCTAGGTGTGCTTGGTGGGATTCTTCCTGTTAATAGGCGCAAGAAATTCTCCACGGTAACCTACAAACACCAAAATGAAGTTATTTCTAACTATCATAAGGGATATCTATTGACCACTATTAGATGGGGTTCCACAAAATAATGACACAAACTATGCACTATATATAAATAGGTCCACCAATAGATGGTATAAATTGCATTACCAGATTTATTCTATTCAAGGTTTTACTGTGCTACTGCTCACCAATCACAGTTTTTTATCGCCCCATTAAAATCAACCTGTTGCTTTACTGTATTTGAAAACTGTTTCATCAAACACACTTCTACGACCATTATAGTCTTTTAAGATATCTTCATTGATTTGAACACCTGTCACACTGTAGTGTATATCTTTACTCCATCAATGCCACTTACGCATTCACAAAACACTGCAACATTAGTATGTGTTACCATGGAAAAATGTTAATAAATACTCTAAGGCTTAAATTCTCTGTGCAACTCAGACAAGAAAAAGATTCCTGTGGCACAAACATCGAAAAGATCAGATGTAGTCCATCTGGACAGCGACCATAAAACATTTGATTAAACATTAGAACTACTTGTCTGAATGCAGATTTACAATACTCAAAAATGTTACCAACAAAATCCAGACTCATGACAGCTAAGGGTTTTTTTTTGTTACTATTATCTTCCAATATGCACTTAATGGACTCAGGACATTAAAAATCAGAGAGCACGACATCTTCTATATACTCTAATAGGCAAATACGGTACAGGGTTTAATTTGTTCCTGTAAAACATACATTTTTGTTTTATAAATCATTTGACTAAGTGGTACTAATTAAAATTCTGTAACTGAAGTCTAATTAAAATCAGTCCAATAAAGACTTAGAAAAAAAATTTGCAGCAAGAAGTGTTTTCTGAAAACAAGAATGTGGTAAAGTGCTGCAGATATTTCCTTTTACCAGCTGCTATAAAGTGGTTAGAAATGGGTTACTTACAGAAAGGACATGTTTTATTTGGAAAAAATGAAAACAAATATTTAAAAAAAGATGTTGAACCTGCAATGTGCAACACACATCTGCTTAACGTCAAAGCTTATGAAAGTGTTAGCAGTTTAACCAATCATACAATCTACACTATTTCAACAAAATGGAAAACCCAGTAACATTTTTATATTGTTAATATAGTCAGAGATCCTCACAATCTCCTAACCACAACTCATAACAGCAGCAGCAGCAACAGTCATGGGAATGAATGTTTTCTTTAAAATAGCCAATAACAATGTATAATAATAAATTCTAACTGGTTAGAAAGACATACAAAGTTGTAACAAGTTACAAAACTCAGTAAGAATTTTCTTTTTTTATATATATATATATATATCAATCGAGAATAAGGGCCTGATCCATAATCCAGTGAAGTGTATGGAAAGGCTACCACTGACTTCAATGGACTTTGGATCAGAATTTAAAGCAACACTACAGAAAAATCTGGTTAGATAAACAAAGCATTGTTACCTCATAGCTTCTATAGTCCACTTCCACATCATCTCCATAAACATTTAGCTCCATGTTTTTGTGACTAAACACAGTTGCTGGTTTGGGATTCCTGGGATTACATGCCATATCATCTGCCAGCATCAGGACAATGTGACTGGGAAAAACAAAATAACACAATTTCAGATATTCTATTTTAATGCAATAAACAAAAGGAAAGTTGCAAATAATGGAGCCAACAACCATGACCCATTATGAGAGCCCTGCAAATCTGCAGATATCCGCTTTATATCTGCGGACTATGCTTGCTGATCACAGATCGGCTGAAGATACAAATTGTGTATCCGCGCAGGGCTCTACTCATTATTAAAACAAGATTCTATAGCATTTAGAAAATTGCCTGGAGTATAAGTATGAGTTACTTCAGTAATACCTTATTTCCCCAGGGGACAGTCACCATCACAACACTACTACATAAAGTTTTTTGTTTGTTACTGTAATGGTATTTGTTTAGCACTAGCAACATGCTCAACGTCATATAGTACTTCACAAAAATGGATGGCTGCTGCCTCAAAGAGCTTAAAAACTAAGTCAAACAGAAGGTGGGTCACCCTGGAAAAAAGATGAAGATGGCATAGTGGTGTTTTTTCCAACCCCCATTATAAAGCCTTCGCACAGGCCTTGAAGAAGTGGGTTTTAAATGGCACTGGTATAAAGAGTGCCTTGCACATGACAGATTTAGTTAAAAATTAGTGCACAAAACTGCAAGTACACAAGGCCTCAGCCTCAAGAGCAAGGGAATTCTGAGTTGAGGCGGTTAGGAACCCATTAGCTCTACCACCTTGTGCAATGTTCTTGAAGACAACATGATGCTCTATCACCAAGACAGACAAAAATGAGTAATTACATACTATTGGGAAAATCAATTTCAAATATAAAAGCACATCAAGTTACCATGCACATTTAATGCACTGTGTGACATTTTAAAAATACATGTGAAACACCTACACACACAAAAACAATGTGCCACTACATATTAATGTTAGTGGAATTGCTACCACTGCCATCCGTTAGTATCCATGTTGGCATCTGTGCATTCACTGTGGTAATTTTAGAGTGTTATTTTGGAATTTAATTGTTAAACAGAAAATGTGTCTGACTTGACCAATTAGATTATTGCCATCACAATAACTTTTTCATATTGCAGCCACTAAACTGATTAGAACAATCATTAGAAACAATCTTTTAGGCAATCTTAGTTTTATTCTGGATGGATCACTTTATGATTACTTGTTCTGTTCATTCCCTTTGGGGCACCTGGCACTGGCCACTGTCGGAAGACAGGATACTGGGCTAGATGGACGTTTGGTCTGACCCAGTACGGCCACTCTTATTTTTGTAACAATTTTCTTTCTACAAATAGGAGTGCTGTGCTACATGTCAAGAAACAGGAGTATCTAAAGATCCAGGAAATCAAACAGGATTTTCTTAACGTCTTCTATTGTTGGATGACAAATCTGGCTATTTAAACCCCTAGACTGAAATTATTCACAGCTGGGTTTCAGATGGAAATAATCATTTTTTAAAAACCCAGGGAGGATACTAATAAATTTGATTTTAAGATACGGCATTGCTATTGTTCGTCACTCTCTATTTCTAAAAATAATTCTTAAAACCTTGCATTTTAGTACATTTTGAATACAATTTCTGTGGCACGTGTTATATAACACTGAGTAGGTGACATAAAACAGAGAGGAAGCTCCTAAGTGACAGACTCATTGCAACCAGAGTGAGAACATTGGCCAGGAACTTCCCTGGAAGCACGGAGGAGAATCAAACACTATTCCAGTAAGAGGCTGCAATAGCGGCAGAGGCATAGCAGTGCATCTCCTGTGACATGCTACAGGTTGAGTGGGTGGACTGTAAAACCACTACTTAGTTCCCCACACAAATCCCAATTGCTTAAGCTATACATTGGCAGGAATGAAATTTACTCATGTTGAACAATTGTGAAAGCGGGCGTGTACTAATAACACTTAGCTCTCATATAGCTTTTCATCTATCTGAAAGGAAATCACATTCCCCATCTCTAAAATGGGGATAAACTGAAGAACAAGGAAGCAAAGTAACTTGTGCGAGGTCACCCTGCAGAGCTCAAAACAGAGCCCAGGTCTCCTGACTCCCAGCTCAGTGCCCTATCCACTAGAAAGCTCAGTGTCTAGTTCCAAGTACTCAAGACCCAACTGTTAAGCCCTATGAGGCTATTAATACACTCACTGTTATTAACACCTAAGGATTGTTCTGAGCAGAAGCAGCAGACTTTTTTTTTCCTTCATGCACAACCCCTTGGGCCCAGTAATTTCTCCTCAGAATATGAAGAACAATGAAGAATGAGGACAAGTCTGCCAGGAGGTAGTATTACTCCAGAAAGAAGCTTTCCTCCTACTAGCACAAATACTGACCTGGTGAACATTTTCCCTTCTTAGTATTAGACTTGGTTAAACATTAATACAAAATCAGCTCAGGAAAAGTTTTTAGTTTTTAAGGCCCGGCTTGACAAAGCCCTGGCTGGGATGATTTAGTTGGGGATTGGTCCTGCTTTGAGCAGGGGGTTGGACTAGATGACCTCCTGAGGTCCCTTCCAACCCTGATATTGTATAATAAAACAAAGCTATTCTACCCAAATAAAACAATCTGGGGCTTAACATGTCGCCCTACAGCAAAACCTACAGAAGTGGGACAGCAGGCCGAGGAAACTTCCTACGGGCATAGAGAAAGGAGAGATCTGAGGGACTGCTGACGCGGCAGCTTCCAAACCCTACAGCGTTCATGGGAAAGACAAGCTCCAGGGACGCAGAGAGACTGAACCTCCATGCTGATCTCGGGAGCCATCCTTTCAGCTGGCTGAACAGCTTACCAACAACCCATGTTACCATCAACCATTCCAGGCCCACCTGTACCTCTGCTGGGAGGGAAAAACAAGCAGCAGGAGTTAATGCTACTAGGAGCATCATTTCCATAGTTTTTACTTAGGGTGTTTTCTCCCGCTTCTAAGAAGAGCATTCTGCATAAAGCTGTTTGGTTCCACGTTGCCCCTTTGGGCTTTTTCATCCCATTTTACTTCAGTTTGTTCCCCGCTACTTCTCAGAGGGGCTTAACAAATCAGTACTCCTTTGCCGTGTTATCTGTATTACCGTAGTGTCTGGGATCCTCAACCACGGTCCCCATTGTAGTAGGCACTGGGCAAACAAGAACTACAGAAAACCTGACCTAGACAGCTCACATTTTAGGTTTCTGACAAGACAACTGGGTGAAACAACAGGAAGGCAAGAGGACAAGGCAACAATAAAACAAGAATTATTCTCCCATCACAAAGCTTTTGCAAAGTGAGACAATAAAACGGGAAGAGATCTGCTGCTTTCCACAGACCTGAGTTTTAATGGGGGCTGTGGGGGCAATGATATTGTTGAAAAGCACAATGCAGGATTGCAAATTCACTCATGGTATATACCAATAATAATGTCTGAAATTCACTTAGGGCCACAGATGTTCCACAAGGAGAACACCCATCTGCACTCCTACACAAAATGAAGTATGGAATTCTGTGAATATTATTTAAAACTAAAAAGAGGAATAAATTTCTTATACTAAACAGTCCACTGGGTCTGTTGCAGCCTGAAGGGAAAACAGAACACACACACACACACACACACACACACACACACACACACACACACACACACACACACACACACACACACACACACACACACACACACACACACACACACACACAAATTAAATAAGAGAAGTAAGGAACAAAAGGAGGGGGAAATCCATGCCTCCAAGGTCAGTTCAGTCAGCAGCTTAAACACACCTCAGAACTCACTCAAAAAGGAGAATACCTTATGCACCATTATGTTGGGAACCAAATATATAAACATTGCAAGCTTAGAGCACAGATTCCAAGTGTCAGAACACTGTCAGGCTTCTATGCAGCACGTAAACAAAAAACAGGCCCAGGTGAGACTGAATACCAGACATGCACATGGCAAGAAGTTAAGGGCACCTAGACAGCTCTATCCAGCATCAGACATACTCATACTATAAATGTACTCAAACAGATAGCCTGTCCTGATACAAAGTACAGGCCGGGTATAAAAAAGTTTCTCAAACAGTCAGCCTGTGGGCAGTCACACACCTGGAATTCTTTCTTCCTTTCCCAACTGGGACTAAGAATGTTTGACTTCCTCTGATGTACTGAAAATGTTTGTTCACTCAAGCCAGTTTAGCTCTTGTCTATGGCTACACTAAGAGCTCTTTACCAGTATAGGAATACCAGTGTACTATACCACCAATGTGTTCCTAGTGTAGACTCAGCTATATCAATACAGTTAAAACACTCCAGGGAGCAAAACAAGCTATGCTGTTAAAAATGCTGAGCTCTGTTGGCCTAGCTGAATCTATGCTAGAGTGTTCTCTTGTTGCAGCTATGTTGATTAAGGATCAGACCTCGTCACACCCCTGACGTCAGCTGTGCTGGCAGATGTCCGTAGTGTAGTCTTGACCCTCATCTTGCCAAGCAGAAACAGCAAAGCGATTAATCCCAAGCTTCCTTGCCATGGTTTTGACAAGCATAAAGCTTATTTTCCTTTCAGTGAGGTTGTGTGTCTAGTGATCAGTCCTGTACCCACAGAAGTCAATGAGAGTTTTGTCACTAACTCAACTGACAGCAGGATCCTACCCATAAGTTGGGAAAAATTACACATAGTGAATAGGCAGGGCATGAAAGATTGAGTCCTGGAAATATAAATCGTGCATAAGAGCATGGATTTACCCCTAATTTACACACTAATTCATAATGTGTACAGTCACGCAGGCACAGGACAGAGCTTGAGCAGACTTCTTATTAGGGACACTTCTGGCAAATGACAACATATCAGCACTTGAGCAAGGTCCCAGTTCAATAGCATCCTCCTTCCCAACACCACAAATAAAACCCCCAACTTAGGTTGTGTACTGACTAACACAAAGCTGTTTTTTAAAGTGAGATCACGGATACGCAATAGTTATATCACTGTAAAATCCTAAGCAGAGACAAGGCACATGTCATTTTTACCATGAGGTTGCCAGGCAAGGTCAGCACTATACCCCGCTACCCCAACCCCCCATGAAAATACAGTGTTCTGTCTTCATTAGGTTTTTACAGCAGGACAGCTAATGCCTGTTAGTTATCTTGCCATTTCTAACACAATTTTTTTTGCCAGTGAAGACAATCTTAGATGAGCAAGACATTAGTCTCTAAGGACATTAGTGCCCCATCCAGCACAGTTATTGCATGCATGTTATTTTATCTAGATTGTGTAGTTTAATAAGATAGTCAGGGTCAAATCTGGAGCTACAGCACCTTACACCTCACTGTCCTTTGGGAACAAAAGTTCTGGTAGAAGCCAATATAAAGTAAGAGCTTTTTAAAACAAAACAATCTAAGAACTTTGTACGTAAATCCAACCAAAACAGGAAAAACTGCTCTGCTCAGTCTTTCAGTGCTCCCTATCCACCTCAAAGAAGTGTGTATTGTCAAGTCCCCAATAGATCTCATCTACGCTGTGGGCCTTGGCTAATTTGAGCTTCTTAACACAAACACAGTTTGGACAGAAGACAACGCAAATAAAAATGTGTAACAATTTTTAAACGTAGAGAGCTGCTATTTGGAAAGTCGAGTGAAGAAAGAATGCTCACAAATCACAGATTAAGCTTTCAGCATTTTAACAGTAGCCCACGGATCACAGAGCAATCAGCAGGTTTAAATTTAAAACCAAAACAAGGCCAAAAAGCATGAGAAGACATTACTGAATACCCACTGAAGACATCCCTCCAGAAGTCACTCATTAGCAATTCCCCCGTGATACCCTGGACTGAGCTCTTAGAGAACACTACAGTTGTCGACATTATAAAGGGAACATAGATCTCAGCATTATGGTCTCACCATGGTATTACTTTAATAAAATAGGGAGATATTAACTTAATGTGATATTGGCTTTTTCATGGTGAAACAACCAATTCCTTTTCAGTGTCTACCATGGTAAAGATCCCCCTAGTTTTTCCATTCTGACATAACATAAAACTGAGACTGGAATTGCCAAAGGAGTTAGGTGCCTAGTTCCTACTAACATCCAATGGTATTTGGGCACCTCACTCTTAGGATGGGTCTGCACAGTTTTTGTACAAAGATAACTACTTACCAAAACAGTTATACCAGTACAAGCCTGGTGTGGATGCAGTTATACCAGAATAAAGATGCCTTATACCAGTATTGCTTATTCCCCTTCTCATACGACACCTTTATACTGATATAATTGCATCCACATCATGGAGTTTGTGCCATTTTTCACTACCCTGGTGTAGTTAAAGCAGCACAACTAGTGCATGCAGAAAAGGCTCCTGGCTCCTTTGAAACTCCCAGTCAAAATGTCTTTTTTTAAATATAGCTTGTGACATGCAGGAGCTTCTTTGTTAGACACCAGTTATTTAGAGGTCCTCACTTTAATTGTGTGCCCTTGATTTAGCTGAAGCACTGTACTCGTACTGTATTTAGTCTTGCTCATTAAGTGAAGTGTTCTCTGATCAAAAGGCATATTAAAAAGACATTAGCTATCTTAGACATGAAGTTGCAATACAGTAACAGGTACATGTCAAAGGATTGCACTGTCTATTCTGAATACATTTTACCAATTTTCTCACATTGTACATTCACCAAACTAATTAGCAGTGCAATTTACTGATATAATTGTAAATTATACAATTTTTGTATTGGTTGGTTAGCGTCACATCATTTAATCTAATTATCCGTTTCTGTTTGGAAGCATCATGGTACATATGTTTTTCATTTTCCTTTCCAATAATATTGTTCCAATTTTCAGTAAATTAACGTAATTAAGTCTGTGCTCTCTACCTTTTACTTGCTTATGAAAGGAAGAGACCAGCATTTTAGTCCTGCTTCAGAAGATGAGACTGAACTTTTACTTTAATATCCAAGTTTAAACAATTGTGCTCTTCAAGATTCTCTTACCTATCAGGAATGCCTAGTCTCTTGACGCTTCTGTAAACTGAAAGCGTATTTGCCACATGACGGTAGTTAAACCAGAAGCGAGATGTACACACCTTTAAGTGTTAAAAAGAAATAAATGCATATTAGAAGATGTAAGAAATGCATTCTGAATTAGTATATACATCAATGGATATTGATTGATAAGAAGCCAAAAAACTTGTTACCCAGCAATCAGTGCCTAGCAACTTCAAGAAATCAATGCCATAAGTAATACACACCATCTCTGGAGAGAAAGCTTTTTCATATTTTGAAAATAAATGTTAATATATTGAGCCATGAAGAAAACTTTCATTTAAAACTGGATAAAGTACTTTAAAAAAAAAAAAAAAAAAAAAAAAGTACCGTAGGGAATAATCCAGCACTGGCAAATGGATTAGCTAGATTATTTAATGTTTTATCCATTTCAAATTTCTACGATTGCCCTGTTGTGGTAAAGTGTAAGCAAATGAATACAAGGTCCACATGTAAAAAGAGGGGAACTTTTGCTGAGGGTGTCTGGTTTTTAGGGAGTCAACTATAACAACATTAGAGTTGAGGCCCAGCCAAAGAGTTTGAATAAGAACTCTAACACAATTTAGGAATGTTCAGGTTCCAGTATGGGAGCCCATTTCCAACCCATGTGTCAGGCTGTTTAAATACAAGTAAGCAAGTAACTACAAGAAGAGTGTCAGAAGTAACTTTCAGAAACTGATTAAGAAGCAATAAGTGTATTATATGTTACAGAGCCTTCAGACAGACAATGACTAAGTAAATATGAATACTAATGGCCTAGATACTATGACAGATGGAAAGAATCTTTCAGATGTATGGAGCAATATTAAAACCCGTAAGCATGTTTCCTGCAATCCTCTGTAACAGAGGCATGAGAACTGAAACAAAAATCATAAATCACAGACTTAACACTTAAAATTTTTTTTAAAAATCACTTCTGTCTGAAGATATTTCACTTACCATTTTTACAAATTACACCTAAATTTAACATAACTCAGATTAGAAAAAAGAACTATACTTCCTCTGTGCATCACATAGTATTTTCTGTACAGTCACTGGCAGTTTTCCCTTTATAGCCAGTTGCCAGATTTTTTTGTGTTGTGGGTTTTTGTGTGTGGCTCTTTTGATCAGAAGAGGAAAGATAAGACATTTTAAAATAGAAGAAAACAGGACTGTACAGCCACACAGAATGAGCAGGGAGGATTTGGGGGCAGGTATAGTACCAACTTTTTAAAAAGTTGACTAGATGTAGACACCAGTTTAAAAGTTTTGCTTTGTATCATTTTTACTCTGAACCTGGCTCATGAAAAATTAAACAACTTACTTTTCAGTTAGAATCATAAGACTCCTACCTCTTGCCTTCCCCAGCTTCCTAAGAGATTCCTGTCCTGCCTAGCTGGTTTTTAAAGCGAGGCTTTTTAAAGGGGCCTAACGGAGTTAGGCAGATAACTCCCCTTGAGTGCTAGTTACTATGTATTAAAATAGAGTTACTATGCTGGCTGGGTCTGTGTGCATTACACATCCAACAACAGCCCCGAAAGAGTGTGGCTCCTCACAGAGGAGGACCCAGGACATAATCCTGAGAGGAAGGGGAGGGGATGGTGACCTTCCTGCCTGAGGGAAGATGCAGGGTTTTAGGTATCAGTACCATCACCAGCAGGAGGAGAGCTGCTTCTGTAACCTGTTCCAGTAATAAAACACATGTTCTGTTATTTACCTAGCTCATGCCTGTGTCACCATTTCAGGACTTTGCCTGCTTGTGCCAACCCACAAGAGAGGACCAGGTCATGCAATATTTCCCTAAACATACTTAAAGTTAACTACATTTAATTGCTTTGTTGAATTATGACACCAGGCCCTTTCGGAACTGTGAACTAAGGCTCTAGCTTCCAACCAGGCTCAAGCTGTCTCCAGAACAACCAGTGAGAGCCATGAGAATAGCTGCTATTTAGCACAGCAGTAAGTGTCCTTGGAAGGCTGACCAACACAAGAGACATTTGTTAGGTTAAAGCTACTAGAACAGCTCGTAGAAATCATGATCAGTTAGAAGAAACTGCCCAGTCTCAAATGAATAAGATCCTGCAATAAGTACAGATTAACAAAATATACTAGCCAGGAGGCAAGATATTTAGCTTAAAAAAATCTTTAAAAAGAAGTATTTGAGATAGGAGAAGATCAATTAAAGGAGCATCTTTTGAAGAGATGATTTTTAAGTTGCTTTTATATTTAGGCAAAAAAGAGAGCAAGCGAGAGAGCAGACCGTTAAATCGGCTTTTGAATATCAAGCTCTTTAGTTTTGTTGATCAGTGACGAGCACAGTACAAAGACTTAGATAATAACAAAATAGTATTTAATTCATTTATTTTATACTTCACAAGTGGTGTTATCACTTCTATTTTATAAACGGAGAAAATGAGGCATAGATGGCATGAGGCAGAGCCTAAATTTCTGGACAATTTGGGAGAGCAAGGAATACAGTCTGGCCACAAGTAACTTCCTCGGGGTCAAACAGGAAATCAGTGGCAAAGACCGGGATAGAAAGCAGGTCTCTCTGTACCTTCAGCACCAAGAACTTTCTACTTCCCTTATTATTACTAGTTTGTATCAAGTGTATTGCTCTGACCAAAGAAAATTGTATTTTAACTCTCGGCTTGCTTTTAACATTGAAATAGAAACAGGTATTTAATGTTAATAATGTTAAGTTTGTGCATTAGGGAATAAGAGAATGATTCCTATTCTTTCAATTATTTATCTATTTGTCTTTTCTTGCTAAATTTTAATACTTAGAAAAATCACTGTGTCATGTCTGACTGCTCATATAATATTTTAGAACTGATCATTAGTCATTATGCTCAGAAAGTCTGATTAAAAACTGATGGAATAATATGATCTGAAGTTACCCAGATACAAAATTAATACTAATAGTTCTTACCCTAAATATTATTTTAGGAGATTAGAATAAAAAAAGAAAAAAAGTTTGTCAGAAGTTAGCAAGTTTCAAAACAAACAAATCAGGAAGATGGTGTACCTTTCTAACCAAGTAAATGTTTAAAAAACAAAAACATGACTGTAATAATATACAGCATAATCATTTGTTTACATTTTAATAGGAACTTTAATTTTATAAATACTTCACATGTGCATTAATGTTCTGGATGCTTGTAATTAAGTTATGCAGAAGAGATAATGGTAATATAGTACAGCAAACTGGCAGGGATAACTCAAAGTCATGCTATAGTCCAGGGGTCAGCAACCTTTAAGAAGTGGTGTGGCAAGTCTTCATTAATTTAAGGTTTCGCGTGCCAATAATATATTTTACATTTACAGGGGCTGGCGGATGGAACCCCAGACTGGAAGCGGGCTGAGCGGGGCCAGCAGCTGGGACCCCCAGACTGGCAGAGCGGGCAGCGGAAGGGACCCCAGACTGGCAGCAGGCCCCTGCCAGACGGGGTCCCGGCCGCCAGCCCTGCTCAGCCCGCTGCCGGCCCGGGGTTCTGTCCATCCAGGGCAGCAATGGGCTGAGCGGGGCTGGAGGCCGGGACCCCAGGTTGGCTGCATGCTGAGCTGCTCACCCTGCTGCCAGTCTGGGGTTCCGCCGGTGGCCAGGACCCTGGCTGGCAAGGGGCCAGCGGCCGGAACCCCAGACCGGCAGCGGGCTGAGCGGCTCAGCCCACTGCCGGTCTGGGGTTTCATCCACCGGCTCCTGCCAGCCGGGGTCCTGGCCACCAGCCCCACTCAGCCCGGTGCCGGCCTGGGATTCCATTCACCCAGGCCGGCAGCGGGCTGAGCGGGGCCGGCAGCCAGGACCACGGCTGGCAGCAGAGTGCCACTAAAAATCGGCTCCCGTGCCACCGGTTGCCGACCCCTGTGCTATACTTACTTCCAGGCCTTGATCTTGCAACTTGCTGCATATGGGCAGACTGCCATGGCACCAGCACGCAACAACTGCAGGATCAGTGTTTTATTTAAGAAGATTGAATACAAAATGCTTACCAAAACTGCCCAGTTATTTGTATGCCCACTTCTAAAAAACTGTTCTGCTTGGTCCTGCAAAAGACAAAAAATATTGGAACACTTGTGTAGAAACAAACTTAGGAAAAAAACTACAATACAGTACTTTTTTTTTTTTTTTGGTTGGCTCTTCAAAATATAAAATGTTAATGTCATATGGAATTAAAACCTTAAACCAGCTAAATAGAAAACATGACTTCTGGTTTATAATACCCTCCTGATGCCTGAGAAAAGGATGCATTCTATATTCTGTTCGGGCTGTTCTGTCCACATGTTAAAATCAGACAAGTAATATGGTTCTCTCCCAAACTCCTTATCAAAGCTTGGTATCACATTAGGAAACACTTGCCTGGCAATGAAAACAAAACCAGTGAAATTCAGAGTGGTGATGAAAAGAGAGAGGCAGCAAACTAGGATAGGGAGAAATGGAATGAAAAAGAAACATTGCATTCTGTCCAAGAGGGCAATATCTGGGAAAGATTTAAATCCCAGAATCTTTCCATTTACAAGTCTCTAATCAGGTGTTAAACAATGACTCCACAAATCATCTGAATCCAGGCTAAAAAAAATATGGAAGGTGGTTTAAGCATTCAAAATCTATCCTGCGCTAAAGTGAATGGAAGAATAGAGTGGTAGGCTCTGTTAATTTAATTTTTAAAATATGCCCCCAAACATATTGTTCTGTTTTAGAGAACACTCCTAGGAACAGATGAAATGCTTCCTTAAAGCATTTCAGTCCTCAATCCTTCCTTAAAGTGAAGAGCCTCAGATAAGTTTTTCCTTTCACAGTCCCCACTCCCTTCAAGAATACCAGATAGGAAAATAAAAGATCCCACACATTTAAATCAGCTTCAAAGTAAAGACCAGATTATGTTGGACCTTCTAACGTAGAAGCACAAGTACAGTGATTAATAAACAATGATAATAGCTGTATGCAGTGTTGTTATAGCTGTGTTGGTCCCAGAATATTAGCGCGACAAGGTGGATGAATGAACTTCTGTAGCTGAATGACACAAACTTTTGAGCTACACGGACTTCTTCTATGCAGCTCTGAATGGTAACTTTACAAGGTTCAAAAATTTGTGTATTTAAAATGCTTGATCTTATTTCCATTAGCTATTTTGTTACATTTTATTAATCTTATTAAGTGTGCATTATAGAAAGCATTTGACAGTGAAGTTTTCTGCTTTATCAAAATGTTAATATGGGATTCATATTAGACTATAAACATCATATCTAGATTTAAAGTGAGCAGTATGTAAAAAAGTATCATTACTGAAACATGAAAAAGGCAAAATTGTAATGATTCCTGATCAAGAGACAATATTTGATTAACTCCTTCCGTTTATAAAAACATGAAGCTCTGAAAAATTCACATGCAACAAATACACAAATTGACCATAATATATCTGGATTGATCACAAAAGTGAACAATATTATTCCTGCATGTTTAACCAAACAAAAAAAGTTTACTGGAAACTGAGAATCCTAATCGGCAAATAACTCAAAAGGATTTTTAAAAAAACAAAACCCTCCCTATATTATATTCCCTATTTTGCATGCGAACAAAACTGAAAATTTATTTTGATGCAGCTGAATTAGCTGTTTATAATTATTATACAGTTTAAACAAGACATGGTGCATATAAGAACATAAGAATCTCCATACTGGGTCAGACCAAAGGTCCATCTAGCCCAGTATCCTATCTTCCGACAGTGGCCAATGCTAGGTGCTCCAAAGCAGGGCTTTGGAGCGCGGAGCAGTAGGTTTATGCCCGGAGCAGAGCAATTCAAAAATTTGATAGTTCCAAATCCCTGCCCCAAAGGGAATGAACAGAACAGGTAATCATCAAGCGATCATCCCGTCGCTCATTCCCAGCTTCTGGCAAACAGAGGCTAGGGACACCATCCCCGCCCATCCTGGCTAATAGACATTGATGGACCTATCCTCCATGAATGTATCTAGTTCTTTTTTGAACCCTGTTATAGGGTTTGGCCTTCACCCCATTCTCTGGCAAAGAGTTCCAGAGATTTACTGTGCATGGTGTGAAGAAATACTTCCTTTTGTTTCTTTTAAACCTGCTGCCTATTAATGTCGTTTGGTGCCCCCTAGTTCTTTAGAATCAGTTATAATTTCCATCTTTTATAAGCCTAAGGTGTATATTTACATAAAACTGGGTATTCATACTGTGAGAGTTGGTCAACCAGGAGGATTTTTTCCAGGCTCAGGCATAGGAGAAGAAAGCAAATAATGAAAAACAAGACAGGCAGGAATTATCCTGCAGTGCTTGGGCTAGAAGGGGGCTGGGGGCAGCTCAAGGTATCTATAGGTTTAAAAGGAATTTTAGAGCAAGAACTAGGGAATCTCCAATAAATAAGACGCTCCAGCCTCCCAGGAAGCAGGGGGCAGATCTGGTGGGGTTTGGCAGAACTGTACACACACGGGGGGGGGGGGGGGGGAGAGAAAGGGGTGGCCAGGGTTACAGCCTCGCCCCCAACGCTGCAATGGGGGCTGCGGACGCGTATCCCTCCCCAGCACAGCAGCCGCCCCCGGGCGTGGCGCCCATGCAGGGGCAGGTCCATCAACGCAGCCCCCGGGCCTGGAGCTCGAGTCACCCCCATTGTGCTGGGCGGCCCGACGCGCTTCCCCCCGGCTCCCCTACCTGGATCCCGTCAGTAGCTGCCGAGCCGCAGCACGCCCAGAGCAGGGCGGCGGCTGCTGCCGGGAGCCAGCGGGGAGCGGGGAGGGCAGCGGCCATAGGAACCGGCTTCGCAACAGGAAGAGGCGGGGAGGACGCGCGCCCCGGCTCCACCCCGCCCTAAAGCAGCTCCGGGCCGCCTGTGCGAGCCTCCCTGCTCCCAGGGCCCCGCCCCCCCGCGGCCGCGGAGCCGCTCCGGGCCGCCTGTGCGAGCCTCCCTGCTCCCACGGCCCCGCCTCCCCGCGGCCGCGGAGCAGCTCCGGGCCGCCTGTGCGAGCCTCCCTGCTCCCACGGCCCCGCCCCCCCGCGGCCGCGGAGCCGCTCCGGGCCGCCTGTGCGAGCCTCCCTGCTCCCACGGCCCCGCCCCCCCGCGGCCGCGGAGCCGCTCCGGGCCGCCTGTGCGAGCCTCCCTGCTCCCACGGCCCCGCCTCCCCGCGGCCGCGGAGCAGCTCCGGGCCGCCTGTGCGAGCCTCCCTGCTCCCACGGCCCCGCCCCCCCGCGGCCGCGGAGCCGCTCCGGGCCGCCTGTGCGAGCCTCCCTGCTCCCACGGCCCCGCCCCCCCGCGGCCGCGGAGCAGCTCCGGGCCGCCTGTGCGAGCCTCCCTGCTCCCACGGCCCCGCCTCCCCGCGGCCGCGGAGCAGCTCCGGGCCGCCTGTGCGAGCCTCCCTGCTCCCACGGCCCCGCCCCCCCGCGGCCGCGGAGCCGCTCCGGGCCGCCTGTGCGAGCCTCCCTGCTCCCACGGCCCCGCCCCCCCGCGGCCGCGGAGCCGCTCCGGGCCGCCTGTGCGAGCCTCCCTGCTCCCACGGCCCCGCCTCCCCGCGGCCGCGGAGCGGCTCCGGGCCGCCTGTGCGAGCCTCCCTGCTCCCACGGCCCCGCCTCCCCGCGGCCGCGGAGCGGCTCCGGGCCGCCTGTGCGAGCCTCCCTGCTCCCACGGCCCCGCCTCCCCGCGGCCGCGGAGCCGCTCTGGGCCTCGCTCTGGGGCTGGGCGCGGGGAGATACCCCGTCGGAGTCCGCTCCTGCAGGCGAGCTTCTCGGCTGGCTGCAGTCTAGGCTCCCCCTGGGTAGAAATGGCGGGGGGAAATTATCCAGGGTAAAAACAGATAATAGCACTGGGGTCCCCGTCTAAGATTAGGGCTCCTGGCCACTTAGGTAACACCAGATAAATAGTTGCTGGTGGAAGACCCAATCCTAAATGTAACTCCAACCCTAACTGCCCAAACTAACCATACACCAGGGAGCCCAGCTAAACCTAGTCCTAGTCTATGGAGATCTAATAACCTCAAACCCGAAATCTATGTCAGGGTGGCCTAACTGCCCCAACTAACAATAGACCAGTGAGCCCTACTGACTCCAGCCCTAACCCTAGACTGAGGAGCCCAAATACCACAACCCAACCCTAGGCTGCAAAGCCTTAGCTTCCCCTACCTTAACCCCAGGCTGAAGTGGACTAACTGCCCCTCCCCTAACCCCAGGCTAGAAAGCACTGTCACCTCAAACCCTGGCCCTAGACTGGGGAGGCCTAACTGTCCCCAACACTAGCCATAGGCTGGGGAGCACTCTGGCATAGGATTCAGGTGGGGGTTCAGAGAGCTCTACCTGTCCCATTTCTAACCCTGGGCAAAGGAGGCCTAACTACCCCAACCCTACTCCTAGGCCAGGGAACCCCAAGTACTATAACCCTAGGCTGGAGAGCTCTAACTACCCCAACCCTATAATGGAGAGCCCGACCAACCTCAACCCAAATCCTAGGCTGGGGAGGGGTACCAGTCCCATCCCTAAAACTAGGTCAGGGAGGGAACCCTACCAACTCCAGCCCTAATCTGCAAGTGAAGCCTAACCATAGGCCATGATAACCTAGCAGCCCTCCCCTACCAAAGTTCAGGGTTGAGGCAAAGTACCCCAGCCCTGAGCCTAGGCTGGGCTAGGGTGTGACAAATGTGGGAAATTTTCTGCAATAATGTTATGAACTATCTGTATGATTCTCCTATCACTTCGGCATCACTACCCCTTGATGGGGGAAATGATTTTCTTCCTAGAATATGGAAGATCAGGCTAGGTATTTGAGACATAGCTGCTAGGACTGCCTGGGCTGGAATCAACACTTTTGAAAGGAAGACTACAGGGACAGTGGCTAGCTGCAGAGGCAGCCAAACATGTGAACACAGCATGATTATGTCCAGAGAACAAAGACAAAAGAGTGTCAGGTGGCTCTATTAAGAGATGAGCTCACAGAGGCTGTCCAGCCAGTGTTTTGGAGCCCCCAGTGGGTCAACAGACTCATGCTACTCTAAAAACAGATGTACATACAGGCTAGAGTTTTGGCTATGAAGCCTGGGTGGGCCTCAGAGGCAGAGTTCCAGCCCAAGCCACAACTTTGAAGCACTGTCCATACAGCTATATTTAGAGCACTAGCCCGAGCCCTGCTAGCCCAAGTCTGTTGACCTAGGCTGGGGGCTCTAAAATGCTGGGTAGACACACTTACAATTCAGTGCACATACCTGGGAATAAAGGAATCAGCAGTATGGCTCATGGAGCTCTGGCAGTCTGAACTGTCTCAGCCTTTTCTTCTCTACGGTAACCTAAGAACTTTCAGATTCTGTTTGCCAGGTGACTAATAAAAGACTGCCTGGTGTTTCTGCGTATATCTGCTGAGAGCATTGGATAAAGTACAAGCTTCCTGCAGAAGACTGGCGTGCCTGGATTTACTGCAGGGAGCTCTGGAGACAGAGATCATTGGTGCCAAAGGCCCAGTTCTATGTGGACTCTTGGGGTTCAGTGCTGGAGTATAGACTAGACTCGCTAACTCTGTGATGAGTACCAGCCCCAGCCCTGAACCTAGGTCAGGGAACTGTAACAACTCCAGCTTACACTTCATCTAGGGAGCCCTACCTGTCCCAACCCTAACCCTAGGTTGGTTTAGTTTAATTGCCCCAGCCCTAACCTTGAGCTAGGCAGAGGTACTGTCCTCAGCCCCAAGTCCAAGTCGGGGTACCCTACTGACTCCAGCCCTAATCTTCGGCACAGGAAGCCTAAATGACCCAACATAACTCTAAGTCGAGGTAACCTAACAGCTCCCACCCTAGGCCACGGAGGGATACCAGACTCAGCCCTAAACCTTGGGGAACCCTATTGACCCAACCCCTAACCTTCAGCAGGGGAGGCCTAACTGTCCCAATCCTAACCCTAGGATAGGGTATCCTAAGTGCCCCATACATAAGGGGGCTCTAACCCTCAACCAGGAAACCTCACTTGTGTTGTTTTATATTAATGTAATATAACAACTACAGAGCATCTCAACTCCTCTCAATCCAGCAGCCTAAAACCAACTGCCTTCTCCAGCTGTCAGGTCCCACTGCCTAAAGATTCTACTAATTCTCTTGAAGCCACAGTAATACCACATCTCCTTTCTGTTAATTTGTTTAAGCACAGTTATTTGTATATATCAGAATTATCTTAACAGCTGTCTATAAGTCTTAACAGGTCTCCTTTGATGCAATGACCATCTAACTTCTATATTTGCTGTATTATTGAAGTTGTTCTCACTGTTTAGAGGACTGATGTCATTTTCTTGCTGCATTATATAATTTCTTCTTTCATCTGAGTCTGGTCTTGCAGGTAACAATTGTAATTGTGTCTGATTTCGTCTATACACTTAAGCATAGTCAATGACATCATCAGATTGAGGTGCTACCTCTTTTGTTACAGTGGCTTTCTGAGCCCAATTTCTACCATTATAGATACACACTCTATCATTTGGTTCCAAAAAAGGTAGTTCATGTGATCCTCTATCATTATAATTCTTTTGATACAAACTCAGCTGATATTTATACTTATTCCTTTCCTTATAACTTTCTTGAAAAAACAAATCTGTTTCTAAGCTTTCTATTAAACAACAACTGTGCAGGTGATAAGCCTTGTTGTAATGATAATGTTCCATAATTTAATAATGCCAAATATAAATCAGTATTTGTTTCTTCAGCTTTTGTTAGTAATTTTCAACTAGCTCATTAGATTGTGGGTAACCTGGACTTGATGTAATGTTTAAATCATATGCTATGGTGAAATTTTTCAACTCAACTGTGAATTTGAGGTCCATGATCAGTCATGACCGTATTGGGAATCCAATGTCTTGCAAAAATTGATTTAATTTAATTAATGACTTGTTTGGCACATTTTTCTGGTATAGATATTTCAGGAAAATGCGAAAAATACTCAAGAACTATAACCTATGTATGTTCTTTATAGGCTGTCAATTAATCACAGTTAACTCATGGGATTAACTCAAAAAAATTAATCGTGATTAAAAAAATTAATTGCGATTAATTGCTGTTTTAATCGCCCTGTTAAACAATAGAATACCAATTGAAATGTATTAAATATTTTTGGATTTTTTTTATATTTTCAAATATATTGATTTCAATTACAACACAGAATATAAAGTGTACAGTGCTCGCTTTATATTATTATTTTTATTACAAATATTTGCACTGTAAAAATGATAAACAAAAGAAATAGTATTTTTCAATTCATCCCATACAAGTACTGTAGTGCAATCTCTATCATGAAAGTGCAACTTACATATGTAGATTTTTTTTTGTTACATAACTGCGCTCAAAAACAAAACATTATAAAACTTTAGAGCCTACAAGTCCACTCAGTCCTACTTCTTGTTCAGCCAATCGCCCAGACAAACAAGTTTGTTTACATTTATGGAAGATAATGTTGCCCACTTATTATTTACAATATTACCTGAAAATGAGAACAGGCGTTTGCATGGGACTTTTGTAGCTGGCATTGCAAGGTATTTACATGCCAGATATGCTAAACATTCATATGCCCCTTCATGCTTCAGCCACCATTCCAGAGGACATGCTTCCATGCTGATGATGCTCGTTAAAAAAATAATGCGTTAATTAAATTTGTGACTGAACTCCTTGGGGAAGAATTGTATGTCTCCTCTTCTGTTTTACCCACATTCTGCCATATATTTCATGTTATAGCAGTCTCGGATGATGACCCGGAAACTACAGAACCAGAACCACCTAAAAATAAAATCAACCTTCTCCTGGTGGCATCTGACTCAGATAACGAAAATGAACATGTGTAGGTCCGTACTGCTTTGGATTGTTATCGAGCAGAACCTGTCATCAGCATGGATGCTTGTCCTCTGGAATGGTGGATGAAGCATGAAGGTACATACGAACCTTTAGTGCATCTGGCATGTAAATATCTTGCGACACCGGCTACAGTAGTGCCATGCGAACGCCTGTTCTCACTTTCAGGTGACATTCTGAACAAGAAGCGGGCAGCATTATCTCCTGCAAATGTAAATAAACTTGTTTGTCTGAATGATTCGCTGAACAAGAAGTACGACTGAGTGGA
This sequence comes from Macrochelys suwanniensis, assembly GCA_033296515.1. Classification (NCBI taxonomy): domain Eukaryota; kingdom Metazoa; phylum Chordata; order Testudines; family Chelydridae; genus Macrochelys; species Macrochelys suwanniensis. Next base: position 23,824,450 of record CM065782.1, read on the forward strand.
TTTGTAGGCTCTAAAGTTTTACATTGTTTTATTTTTGAGTGCAGGTTGTTGTTTTGTTACATAATTCTACACTTGTAAGTTCAACTTTCATGATAAAGAGATTGCACTACAGTACTTGTATGGGATGAATTGAAAAATATTATTTCTTTTGTTTTTTACAGTGCAAATATTTGTAATAAAAATAAATATAAAGTGAGCACTGTACACTTTGTATTCTGTGTTGTAATTGAAATCAATATATTTGAAAATGTAGAAAACATCCACAAATATTTAAATAAATGGTATTCTATTATTGTTAAACAGTGCAATTAATTGTGATTAATTTTTTTAATCACTTGTCAACCCTAGTTCTTTATAGTCAAATAGATCTAAACCTATTTTAGACCAAGGTCTTAGGTTTCATTTTCAGTAAACATAAGAAAACAAGCTAAAGTAACTATAAAATAAAGCAATGAGAAGGAAAATGAAATTCAGCTGACATTTATTTTTAGTATATATTCAGGGCTCTACCCTATCAGTTCTGTTCTGTAATTATGCATTCAAATCCCCAGCACATCAACAAGAGAATATAGATTTCCTGATGCTGTATCATGGAACAATCCAATATTTCACTTTCAGACGACATGAGGTTAGAAGTCATTTTAATATCGTATAAAGCTCATTCTATTCTGAGAGGATGAAATATGGGAAAAATAATGGCAACTTGTTTATATTCTCTGAGTAGGTAATGTCAGAACCATAGATCAGAGGTGAATGCATACTTGCTTTTACGTGGACCAATGGGTTAGTTATTAATATCCTTTTTTTGGTTTTCTGGATGTAAGGTCACATTTAGCACTTGGAACCTTCATCGAAACATTGACTGAAACAAAAATACATGAAAGGAATAATAGCTCAAAAATAGTTTTCCCTTCAAAAAAAAAAAAAAGCATACTTGTTTGTCACTAAAAAGCTGAAATTGTTATGAGCTGAAATCACTGAGCATTGTGTTAAGTAGTGGGGGAGCCGGAAGATATATTGCTGAGCGGCTCGTGGAGCGGAGCTGCTGACGGAACAGAGCAGTTGGCGGGACAGCCGGAGCGGCTTGCAGGCCGGCTGATGGAGCGGAGCAGGTGGCGGGACAGCCGGAGCGGCTTGCAGGACGGCTGAGCAGAGTGACTCATGGGATGGCTGGCGGAGCAGAGCCGAGCGAAGCCCCACGAAGGGACGGGGCAGTCAGCTTCGAGCCACGTAAGGTGCCCCTTACCTCTCCCCTCCCCATTTCTACCCAGACTGCGGGGGGGGGGGGGGAACACTCTGCAGATGAACTTTTGAACTCTGGGTCTGGACTTTTGGGTTGTTGGACTTTTGGGACTTTGGGTGATTTTTGGGGTTGCTGGACTCAAGAACCAAAGGGAAAGGACATGGCCAATTTGCTGGGGTGGGTCTTTGCTCACAGTTTGGTTTACAAAGCCTAGATGTGGTGTTTCCCCAACAAAATGCCGCATTGTTTCTCTCTGTCATTAAAAGGTTTTTCTACACTCAGACTCTGTGCTTGCGAGAGGGGAAGTACTGCCTCTTAGAGGCGCCTGGGGGGGTGATATATATTTGTCCCAGGTCACTGGGTGGGGGCTCGAGCCGGTTTTGCATTGTGTTATTGGAACAGAACCCCTAGATATGGAACCCGGCCCTGTTGCTGCCAACTCTGACTGGCAGAAGGGTTACATTTAGAAGGGGGTCATAATGGTTTCAGAGCAGGACACTGGTGTTTAAGGTAGAAGCATAGGATGTGTGTCTAAGGCCTCATCTACACTACACAGTTTTGTCGACAAAAGTCAGCCTTCTTCGACAAAACTTTGGAGGTGTATACACTGAAATGCTCATCCCGCCGACGTAACTCGCCTGCTATGCCAACATAATAAAACCACCCCGACAAGAGCCAGGGCTCTATTTGAGATGTAGTTAGAGCAACACAGCATCAATGTACATGCTGCACTTGCTTATGTTGCCCTAATTGGCCTCCAGGAGGTGTCCCGCAATGCTCATGATGACCACTCTGGTCAGCGGTTTGAACTCAGCTGCCCTGAAGGTACACAGGTATGTGCCCCTCTTCTGTTTAAAGACCCGGGAATTTTTTAAGTTCTTCTTCCTGTTTTCTCAGCATGGACAGTTCCATAGGTGCCGACCCACCATCAGCCCCCCATCAGCTCCTCCTACCCCTCCCAGTGCCTCCCGCCTGCCGGCAGGCCCCACAGATCAGCGCCTCCCTCCTGCCACAATCAGCTGTTTCATGGTATGCAGGAGGCTCTGGGTGGCAGGGGACAGGGGAGGAGCGAAAATGCGGCTGTCAGGGTTCCCTCCCCACTCTAAACTCTAGGGTAAAGATGTGGGGACCCGCATTAAGAGCCCCTAAGCTTATTTTTACCAGCTTAGGTTAAAACCCCCAAGGTACAAAATTCCCTGCACCCTGAGAAATGCTTCTTTCGCTGCCCCTATAGTTGCCCTGGTATCTGGCTGCTTAAAATCAGCAGCCAGACCATCAACCTCAGTGTTCCACCCCTAGGGAAACTTTCCCCCTTCGCTTCACAAATGTTATGCAGAGTACAGCAGGCTGCAATGACCATCGGAATATTTTCCTCATTGAGATCTAACCTGCCAAAAAGGCAGCGCCAGTGATCTTACCAATCAGCCAAAGGCACATTCAGTGGTTATTCGGCACCTGCTGAGCCTATTGTTGAAGCACTCCTTGCTGCTGTCAAGGTTACCAGCATAAGGCTTCATAAGCCACAGGAGCAAGGGCTAGGCATGGGCATTTCCTCATCCCCCAGTAGAATCTTCTGGTCTGGGAAGAAAGTCCCAGTGTGCAACTTTCTATACACACCAGTGCTCCTAAAGATGTCAGGATCATGTACCTTCCCTGACCACTCCTCATTGAGGTCAGTGAAATGGCCCCGGTGATCCACCAGCACCTGCAAGACCATGGAGAAGTAACCCTTTTGGTTGATGTACTCCATCGCTAGATGGTCTGGGGCAAAGATTGGGATATGCGTTCCATCTATTGCCCCGTTCCATCTATTGTCCAGTTAAGGAATCCCATTGCCACAAAGCCATCCACTATTTCCCGCACATTGCCCAGAGTCATAGTCCTCTGTAGCAGGAGGCAATTATTGGCCCTGCACACTTGCATCACTGCAACCCCTACGGGTAGACTTTCCAACTCCAAAGTGATTCATGACTGACTGGCAGCAGTCCGGAGTTGCCAGCTTTCAAAACAGTGATTGCCACTCACTTTCCCACAGTGAGGGCAGCTCTCATTCTGGTATCCTTGTGCCACAGTGCTGGGGCAAGCTCCACACACAGTTCCAGGAAGGTGAATATGAGCATCCAAAAGTTCTGCAGCCACTGCTCATCATCCCCTATATGCATCACGATGCAATCCCACCACTCAGTGCTTGTTTCCCAAGCCCAGTACTGACGGTCCACTGTGTGCAGTCACTCCATGAATGCCAGTGGCAATCTTTAATTATTTCTTTCCATGGCACACAGCATGGCAGGCACCACCAATTCACTTTGTTTTGCAACTCATTAAATACTGCAAGACCAGCCACATTGTATTCATAACACTCATTGCCAGACTGGTCAGCAGTTCAGGATCCATGCTTTCAGGCAGAGATGGCAGGCATACAGTTTACAAGGGCTGTTCAAAAATGACACAAAATGAAATTGGAAGCCCATGGAATGATGGGACGGAAAGAACTGCATCATAAAATGGTGAGCATGCTGCCTTCCCACCCAATGCACTGCAATCTGTTCCCAGTGGCAGAGGGTAGTGAGTTGCACAGTGGGATAGCTACCACAATGCAACATTCTCCATTGATGCAAGAGCACTAACTGTGGACATGCTCTGTCGACACAAGGAGCGTTGTCTGGACATGCACAACTGATGTAATTAAAATGGTTTATAATCGTCAACTGAACTCTGTAGTGTAGACATGGCCTTAGAGATTGCTAACAGCATCCAGTAAGAGTGATTCATCAAGGGACTCCTGGGGAGTTTTAATAGGATACGAGTAGTTCTATTAGTGTCAGTGAGACAAATTATGTGCTTAAAGCCAAGCACGTATGTACATGTTTGCAGGAATGCCCCTTCTTCATTCGCCCTTTAAACAAGGTTGGTTTTTTAAACCAGCATAGCCTTCTTCCTCAATTGGGGGATAGTAGGTTTTGGGGCAACTAAGGCATTCTTAAATGATTCCCAATCATCATTCACATTTTTCTAAATAAATTCTTCCTCCCAAATATTTGGCTTATAACTGTTTTTAGCTTTCAGTATCCGCCTTCTTAGTCCTTAATCTTCTGTTTTATTAACCATACAATATAGCTATGCTCACAAAAATAGTAAGATGAAATCTGCTGTCAAGAAAAGAGTGCCATTATAGCTCCATAAACTGAACTAATGCCAAAAGGCCAAAGTCTGCAGTATTTATACCAGCACAATCCCATTAAAATCGCTGGTTAAAATTTACTCCTATGAAGAGAACCAGTACAAGGTCAACTCACCATTAAAGTCCCACTGGTTAAATTAAGATTTAGCTAGTTCATAGATCTTTTGCTGGTCTGTGCAAGATAGAATTTCACCCAAAGGAATTAAATGGGATGTCAACAGAGTCAGAGAATCTGGATTAAATTGAACAGTAGATGTAGCAACAAAGTTCACTGGTGACTATGCAATTTGCAAACTATTTTCTCCCATGGCAGCCAACTAGACAAACTGTTGGTGGTTATGTGAATGCTGTCCAGTTACAGAACTCTTATTATGTAAGCTAAGACAAATATAGCCAGGGAAGCTGTATTGAGTACTATGGAAAGTTATGATGAAAGTTCTCCCATATTGTTCTGCAACCCTATTATGAATAAAATATCCCGAGATCCCCTTCCTCTTACAATTGTTTTTGTAAGAAAGTGTGTGTCTCAATGAGGCTGTTCTGTGGTAGGAACTGAATGAGAATCAAGAAATACACACATTGATACCAAGGATTACTCACACACTAATGTGCGTCTGTTGGTTCTTTATATCTATCTCTTTCCTGCTCTTGACCTGAACTAATCTGTTTTACTGATATACTTATCTGCTGCATGAAAAAGCAGCTAGTGACCTTTTACAGTTGTAATAGACTTAGTTTACTTCCTCATTTGGGATATCGCTGTCAGTCTTGTCAGCTACTCAGAGCTTTAATGGACACTTTTGGAGGATTATTACCTCAATGAAAGTCAGCTACGAACAATTTCAACCTTTGCACTTTAGCAAGAGCTTTTAAAAAAAAAAAGATTTATAAAGTAATGCAATCTCTGATAAAGCGGATAGGCAAACAATTTATATTGAACTTGCAGAAAAACAGTAAGCACAACTTTCAAAGAACTGATCATACACATGTAGACGTTTAAGATTTAAATCTCAGGGCCAGATCCTCTTGTGCATCTCAGTTATTGATAGCTTTGTGCGGGGCAGTCGTTCTCAACTGTGGTCCACCGCTTGTTCAGGGAAAGCCGCTGGTGCACCGGGCCCATTTGTTTACCTCCCGCATCCGCAGGTTCAGCCAGTCACAGCTCCCACTGGCCACGGTTCGCCACTCCAGGCCAACGGGGGCTGCAGGACGTGGCAGACAGCACATCCCTCGGCCCGCAGCCCCCATTGGCCTGGAGCGGCGAACTGTGGCTAGTGGGAGCCGTGACCGGCCAAACCTGCGGACGCGGCAGGTAAATAAATCGGACCGGCGCACCCGGGGCTTTCCCTGAACAAGTGGTGGACCACAGTTGAGAACTACTGGTGTAGGGAGTGCTGCATGTTCCTACCACCCCTTTTTGTTTGAGGGTGGGAATATCCAAGGCCAAGAGAATGGCCAACTGGTCCTGACACCCCATTGGTCCTTTGATCTGAAACAGCTGCTGATGTGCAAGCCAGGCAAAAATCAAATCAAGCCTGAGATTGCTTTAAATGTATGCTACCCCCAAAATTGAGGGAACAGAAAGGCAATTTCAGTCTCCCTCCATTGTTGAGCTGAGCATAGCTTGGCTGGACTGGAGGACTTCAGATTGGAAGTATAGTATGTTGGATGGCATAGACAATTAGTGGAGAAACATGTGGTGCCACAGGTCTCCCATGTGAAACTCATGTTCTGCAAGCAAAACCTCTGCTACATGAGCTAGATGCAGATATATGCTAAATTTTCTTAGTTGCATGTCAATTTTACATACATCTTAAAAAGTAAATTTGTAGTGTGTTTCAAAATTGTACATCTCATTTCTGGAGTGCAAATACTTTCAGATTCAGGTTGCAAAATCATAACTAGAATACATTTTTTTCAGATTCATATTGTCAGTCTCTAAATACAGATATTCAAGGTTATATTACACTGAGGATACAGAAGTCACTTGCTGTGTGTGTTTGAAATAAAGATGAGATGTCATAACCTCTGATTCAGTCTACTATGGTAAATATAAATGTAACCCTTCTGCCCATCAGAGTTGGCAGCAACAAGGGGCGGGTATAGTATCTAGAGGTTACGTTCCAATAACGCAACGCAAAACCAGCTCGAGCCCCCACCCAGTGACCTGGAACAAATAGAGGCACCCAGGGGGGTGGTATGTAAGAGGCAATACTTCCCCTCTCACAAACAGAGTCTGAGTGTAGCAAAAGCCTTTTAATAACAGAGAGAAACAATGCGACATTATGTTGGGGAAACACCACAAACAGGATTTGTAACACAAATCATGAGCAAAAGACCGCCCCCCCAAGCTAATTGGGTTGTGCCTTTTCCCTTTGGTTCTTGAGTCCAGCAACCCAAAGTCACCCCTCCCACAGTTCAAAAGTTCATCTTCAGAGTTTACCTCCCAGCCTGGGCAGAAGGTATGGGGGCACCTTACGTGCTCCACTGCTCATGTCGATGGCTGATTGTCACGCCTCTCCGTGGGGTTCTGCTGCAATCTTCACGGCAAGCTGCTCTGCTCCACTAGCCGTCCTGCTAGTCGCTCACCAATATATCTTACCCTGGGTATCGGGGGGGGGGGGGGGGGGGTTTCCCTAGTTCTTATCCCTTGACAGGGGAGTTTGTGCCTCAGCAGGCTGGGGATCCTAGGCCCTACCTCTCCACTTGGTTCTGGTCCAGGGACCATTGAATAGAGAGTCAAGACTTGACTACAGACACCCCTTGCTGCCTCCCTAGACCACATCCTTCCTTGCCTTGTTTTGGGTCTTTGCCTTAGCCTCTTACCAGGCTCCCCATGTCAGCTCTGCTCCCGCTAATCCTCTTCCACTGGCTTCTGGCAGAACTTCTTAGCACTGTCTAGCACCCAGCTGGCTCTACTGGAGGAGAGTTTTCTCCACCCTCGTCACAGGGCAGTCTTCCTGCTCCCCGCAGGCTCCTCCACCAGCACAGAATCCTGGGACTGGGGGGACTTACTTTCTGCCACTTCATCCCAACTGCCTCCTTCAGGAAGGCTCTGTCTGCTAGCAGTCCTACTCAGCTCCCTGACTCCAGCCTGGCTTCTCTTACTGAGAGAAAGTCACAGATCAGCTTGCTTTCCTGGACAACACCTAACAGAATCAGGTTCAGCCCTTTTAGCTTCTCCCTCCAGCTTTAACACTTACTGCAGATGTAGCGGGTTGAAGGTGATTGCACCCACAGACAATCATAAACCTCTGCAGGCCCAGCGTGTGGTTGGTACACCCCCTCAAAGTACATAGTTTGTATCAGGCACAACTGATACATTCATACAGAATCAACTCCCCAGCTATCCTTAATGGAGTTCCTCTTGAAAATATCTGTCCTTCTTTACCTGGGCCCTTACTTATGCAGGACGCCTAACTCCAACCAATCCTAAAGCCTCCCAAACCCAGCTGCTATTTAAAAAACAAACAAGCTTCACTTAATTCAGTTAATTCAACTTTCCTAAAGTCTAAACTGAATCCCTACAAGTCAAACAGTTTAATCTGTTCTAAATGGTTCAGCTGATTAAACCATTTTAAAACTTGTGATAGGGCACTAAGAGGGACAGAAAGCCTAATGGCTAGTGCACCTGACCTCCAGCCCCTTGTCTCTCCATTGAGCAGAGGGGCAGTAGGGGTTCCTGATTTCTGCCCCCAGACCAGGAGCATTTGGACCTCCACCTGCATCTGGGGTTTTGCCCTAAAGTGGGGAGTGGTAGGGGGAACCAGGCCCTCCCTCTCCACCAGGTCCCATCCCAGGTCCCTGTGGGAAGTAAAACTAGCAGAGTCCTCCCTGTAGAGAATGTCTAAGTCTGCCACTCTGGGCTACTGCCCATCCATGTGCTCCTTCAGTTTAGGACATGGCCCCTATAATCCAAACAGTCAATAGCTTAACAAAAAGTCCAAAGGTGCAGGGTCCTGCAAGACCTGCTGGTTCTCAAAGGGAGTGGTTGGAGAAGGCTCCTAGTTGTGCTGTGCCCTTTGCAGGTTTTCCCCTTGCAATCCCCCCGTCCCATCTTCAACTTCTCTGAGCTGTAGAACTTACCACACTACACTGGTTGTCCTGGAGTCCCGCTCTTCCTATGTTTCATGGAGGTGATCCAGAATTCCCCTTGGCTGCCTCCCATACAATAATTCAAACGGGGAGAAGCCTATGGATGCCTGGGGCATCCCACAGATGACAAACAGGAGAGGTGGGAGCAAACTCTCCAAGTGTCAGAGATCAATGACTATGAACTGCCTCGATGTCTTGTTAAACTGTTCCACCAGTCTGTTGGTATGGGGATGGTATATTGATGTTCTCAAGGACTTAACTCTTAGCAGGTTGCACATCTCCTTCATTAATTGTGAGGTGAAATTTGTCCCCTGATCTAATCACATCTCTTTGGGGACTCCTCCCTCTCCCACCCCAGACAAACATCTTCAGGAACTCATTGACAATTATGGCCACTGTAGCTGACTGGAGGACAGCCTCGGGGTGTCTGGTGGCATAGTCCAAGATCACCAGTTTTACTTTTCTAATGGGCCCGCCAGGTCCATGCTTATCCTTTCAAAGGGCATCCCTACAATGGACAGCGGTACCAGGGGGCACCTTTGGGACCTTTTTATGATCTGTCCACTAGCACTTGGGACATGACATGCAATATTCCCACACATCTGAGTGGATACCTAGCCAGTAGAACCTTGTCACTGAGTGTCTTCTCTCTCCCCAGAGGGTCCCCCACAGTATTGGACAGTCTAATTGGGGAACATACACCCCTTCAGAACTTTCTTGGTACCAGCACCTGCATTCTCACCTCCCCTGTCTTGGAATCCTTCATGGCCCAACACGCCCTTTCCTTAACCAGCTCAAGATGGGGCTACTGTTTCAATTGCTGGGGATCTAGTACTATGTTGACCAGATGGGCAAGCTGTTCATAAACCTGACCCAAGGTTGGGTCATTCCTTTGTTCTTCTACAGAGTCTGCTTCGCCAGACAGCAAGTCCACGTTAAGAGGCAGCAGTGGGGCTTTACTGCTCTGAATAGGCTCTAGTGAATAGTCATTCATCCACAAGGATGATTCTTCTCTTAGGTCTTCATCTTTCCCCGGAGCCCTCTCCTTATGATGTTCTTTCTCTGCCACCGCATATATTTCCTGTGTCCTGGGGTCTTTTGGCCTCAGCTGTGTCTCCACTAGGATGTGCCATCCCATCTCTGGGCAATCTCTCAAAAGAAACAAAAACCTTCCAAGTCCCACTCCAAGATGACCAAAGATGTCTTTGGCCACTCCAGCCTGCATTGTCTAGGTGAGTCAGTTTCAACTCTCTCATTGGGTAGGGTTGTATGTCTCCAGAGATACACCGGAAGTAGATAATGCCTCCCTTCCCCCACCCCCAGCTCCCACCCCACCATTACTCAGTCCACTTGTCTGGGGACTAGCATTTTCCCTGGGCCCTTTTTCTGAGTCTGGTTATCTGCTGTCCAGTCTTACCCATAGTTACAATCCATGAATGAGATTGTTGCCCACATGCAAAACAGGCCCTCATAATAAAAGGCAATTCCATTGTTAATTCTCCAAGGGGATGGCTCCTTCAAGTAAGGTTGCTCCACCACGGCTGAATCCCTCCTAGCTGACTGAGAGTGGGCTTCTGGTCTCCTCTCAAGGCCTTTGTATCCCTACACTGGGGTTCTGTGTCCAAGTGCCCCAGACACCTTCAGTTGGGTTCAGGGCTCAGTAGTGCGTGGGTCTTGGGGTGCACCAGAACAACCTTTGGCATATCTGCTTCAGACCCAATGGACATCTGATAGTTCTCTGCCAGGGTGACTTCCTCTGTCAAAAGTTCCAGGACAGGGAGGATCTTCCTTCTCGGCCACCTGAACCCCCAGGGAGTCCTCTGTCTGGAGCCACTGCCACCAATGTTCTTTCAGATCCTGGGCAATGGCTGAGGGCTGAACCCCGAGCCCCAAGTGAAAATTTCTTGTGGTGAAACCACTGCCAGTAGGTTTCAGGCAAGATGTTCAGGTCCTCTTGGGTGGCTGCCTTGACTTGGATATAATCCTGGGTGGCCACCAAATGAAGGCCCCAGTACGCTGCATGGGCCAGGCCTATCAAGGGGGGGGAGGGCCAATAGGGTGGCCCAGCTTTCCATGGGCCATTGAGTCACAGCAGAAACCCTTGCAAACATGACATGAAACACCTCTGGGTCATCCATGGGCCCCATTTGTCAGTATCCACCAGGATGGATGACATCAGGATGGTATTTGCCTTCCTCTGGTGAGACTCGCTGCTGCCCCAGGGGCTGTAGGAGCATTGCCATCTGCTGGATGAGCCATCACTGCTGGGCCACCATTTCTTTAGTCACTTGCTGTTGGGCAGCAAGCTGCTGGAGCAGTTGGTTCTGCTGCTGGTTCTTCAGGCCCCATTTCAGAAACTTCTCAAAAATCCATCTCTGCTTCTTTTGTTTGTTGCCTCTTCTCCTACTCTGGCCTAGGATACCATGAGTGCCTGCATTCTCCACCACACAATAGGGCGCTCAGAGGGCCAGGTAGCCCAGCAGTTAGCACATCTGACCACCAGCCCCTTGTCTCTGTTGGGTGACAGTAGAGCTACCTGGTTTCCTGACCCCAGGCCAGGAATGTCTGGGTGTGCACTTGGGTCTGGGCCTTTGCCCTTACGTGGGGAGTCACGGGGAGACCCAGGTCCTTCCTCTCCATCAGGTCCCAGCCCAGGGCCCTGTGGGAATAGCAGTGGTAGGGTTCTCCTGCACAGAGTCTAAATCTGACACCCCGGGCTACTTCCTACCTATGTGTTCCTTCAGTTTGGGGGCATGGCCCTGTTACCTGCACAATTTAAGACTCCACCCCTACCCACTCTTGTGGATACTCAGGGCCATACTATAGCTCTCCCACCCCTACCCATCCTTGTGGGTACTCAGGGCATAAGAGACCCAATTTTACCCCTCCATCGGCTCAGTGCTCTACCCCTCTGTGGGATCAGGGCTAATGCCCAATCCCGGTGGACTCAATACTCTAGAGGTCTGCACAAAACAAAAGTGAATTAGCAGTTTCAGAGTAAGGTCTGAAGAAAATCTGAGAGGACCTCAGGATTTGGCCCCATTATTTAAAGAGCGTACTTGCCTGCATTACTCATATCATATTGGATTAACAACTCCCCTTTTTCCACTCTTCCCAAAAAAACCAATTCCCAACCCCATACACACACACTTGAGATCTAATTTGCTTTCCAGATTTTCTGTTTATTCATTTTTATTTTGTAGTGCATTGCAGTACATTTTATTGAGTTTGGAAAATAAAACAAGTCAATCAGTTTCGCTGTAATTTCTAGTCAGTTTCATTTTTCTTGTTCTTATTCATTAACCGAGTGCTGGTTTAAAAACCACAATACTGTAAGAGAATATTTAAATAAAATAAGATTATTAACTTTATAAACTAAATGAAAATATTTACATTATTGGGCTGTGTAACCATCCCCATACCCCTACCTCTTTTTGTTTTTAAAATAATTAATTTAGGGACCTAAACAAAAGTTGATGGCATCTCCACAAATTATATGTAACAGCAATTTTGAAGTTAAACCAATGCTAGATTCAGAAGTTAGATTCCATAATGTAGAATCTTCACCACTTCTTGAGTCATGATTCCACTTCACTCAGGTAATCTGAATAGGTACCAATAAATTGTATTACAATTAACAAAAACAAAATCTTAGCTAAGTGTAACAGAAAGGGGGAAAACCTATGGACGTTATAGAAAGCTTGTTAGATAGCTATATGGCAAGAAGTGTTCAGAAACAGTGTTTTTCCTCTCTAAGGCACAAAGATTTCCTGTTAGTCATCCTTGTCTGATGAATTTTCAACTTGCTAATGGACTGAGCACAATGTAGAATTGCACAGGTTGTACATCTACATTAAAAGACATTAATTCTGGAACAGAAGCATATGACTCAGCAGGTTCTGTTGAAAAGGTCTCATAGAATTGTATTTCTCACAGACTCTACAGATTCAGGCTTCCCATGTATGTTGCATCAACTTGGATAAATGCGTCAATCCAAAAGCATGATTCCTTGATTTGGTAAAGCTATCTAGCAGAGCAGCAGCTTCTGTAAGAAATGCTGTTTAGGAATGATTCAATGGTAATGTTTAAAAAAACAATGAAAAAACCCAGATGATGTTTATACATTGCAGGTGTGGTTCTGAAGTGATGGTACAAACACAGAGCCTAATCCTGCTTTCATTGAAGTCAGTGGGATTTTTGTCATTGCTTTAAGTGGGAGCAGAAGCAGGACCATAAGGACCTTTAGCTGGTTTCACACATTTTACACCAGTCTAGTGGACAAGCGGATGAAAGATCAGAATCAGGTCCATGGTACGAAATTCACCAGTCAATTTAAAGATGAGTTCCCAGGGATGAATCAGGGTTTGAATTACATTTTTGAGAGCAAACTTCTGCTCGTGACACCCTCGTGTGGGCTTGGGTTGTGTAGCTGCAGCTCAAGCCGTAAGTAGAGCCCCCGGGGACTTTCAGAGGGTTCGGGGCATGCATGCCCAAATGATTCTTCCACCTTTTCTGTAGAGTACCACAAAAGGGACTTCACACCCTCTTCTTCCTGTTATAGAATCTGGCCCTGAGTTAGAATTTTGCAATGCTGTAGAATTCAAATTAATTTAATTGTTTATAGTGAACTTTGTGTGCACCCTTGTGCTTTCTCCCAAACAGCAAGATTGTACCACTTCCATTTGCTCTCTGATGTTCTGATATTGTTAATTGGCAGAGTGCTATCTTCAAGATACATGTATAACTATCAGTACAGCCAAGCTGGGTTACTCAGCCTTGCATGTACATTTAATAAATGCATCCTCAGCCTCTTCAGAGGCAGTCTCATCTGATTTTTTCCCTATATATTGCAGTAATGTAGATCTTGCCAAAAGTAAAAGTTATATCAAGGGAGCGATGTCATGTCAGTTAGATCTAACAGTCTGATTTCTAGTTACAGTTCACATATTCAGATCCTGACAGATTTCCAAAGGAGCAATAATTTTCCTGGGATGGTAAATTGTACAGCATAGAACTAGATTCTGTTTACCAAAACCAAATCAGCCCCAGTTCTTTCATTGTCTGATAGTAATTTAGAAGTGCATAATAACTGATATTTGCGTGGAAAATCAGAATCAGTCTTTAATTTGACCCCAAGAGATGCCCAGAAGCTGGCAGCCAAAACAGTTCTGTTTACTCATGTCAGTTCTGACTTTGCACACAAATTGTTTAGGTTTCTGAGGAAGACACTTGTTGAAGATAGAGCATTTAAGGAATGCAGGTGAAAAGATTTCCCTTAGAAATCAAACTCCATATTTTTTGACTGTTACCAGCAGTGCAGAATGAAAGGTTATAAATGCAATTTGGAATGCATTGTTCTTCGGGGACAATGATACTTTCACTGTACCTTCGTCATATAAAGTAAAAAGATATGAATTTCTAAAACACCCAGTGCTTATTTAACATTGCTGTAGCCTGTCTTCCTAAATACAAAGTTAATTTACATTCACCATTCCCTAGAGCAGATCAAGAACATATCCATTTAATTGATTTCAATCCTCCTTTTGCCTGAGCTTCCGTTAAGGTATCGGAGAATAATTCTCTTCTCTTTTCTAACAGGTATACGCAAGCCTTGTCTATTCTTTACTGATTTAAATTAAGTTGATATAAGGCACTTTTCAACCAATTAAAGGGTGCCCAGACAGGGGGGTTACATCAATTTAATTAAATTGGTGCAACTTTTGTGCATAGATAAGGCCTTGGTGAACAGTTCTTGTTGAAGGACTTAGTTGACAATAGATTGCCAGCTTCCTCGTCATGATCAGAATTATTGATGCAGCTGTAACCTTACTCTCTCCCAATCAGGCCCTCTAGACACTCTTGATATTGAATAGCAAGTTCCAGATTTGACCAAAAGTTCACATTTTTCAGCCAGTTCTGCAAATTACCTTGGTAATCTTTGATAGCAATTGGGTTCTCTTTATTAGTGTCGTATCACTAATCCTTCTCAAGACAGCTGAAATTCCTGCCTTAGCTAGAAGCTAGGGTTTTCAGTGCTGGCAGAAACAGACACAAGAATCTTCACAAGGAGTAAGGGAGAGCATGAGGAGTGAGTGATCACTGATACTTACTTAGATATTGAAGCAGTTAAGTTTTCATTAAAAAGTCTCTTGGTTAAATCTCTTGTTAACACAATAGAGCATTTAAATTAGGAGTCAGCTAGTCCAAAAAGTTCTCATGCAGAGGCTGCTATTATCTGAAACTAAAACTTAATTATAAGTCAGACTCATCAGTGCCTAGCTTGAAAGTGTATGTTAAGTAAAAGGTCTCTATTACTATTACGTAAAAGCAATCCATGACAATGCACAGGACAGCATCTCATGTCTGCAGTGTTGTAGCCCTGTTGGTCCCAGGATATTAGAGAGACAAGGTGGGTGAGGTAATCTCTTTTATTGGACCAACTTCTGTTGGAGAAAGAGACAAGTTTTCGAGCCAACAGAAAGCTTGTCTCTTTTACCAACAGAACTTGGTCCAATAAAAGAGATTACCTCATCCACCTTTCATAAGCTGTATTATACCATTCAGCCACCAATTGGCACTGTGTGCAAAAAACTTATTTAAAGGAACCTCAGTTACAACAGGGAAAGCATTCAAATGATGATGAACTCATCTAGTGTGTATAAGCAAGCTCCTTAGCCAGGCCATATCTGGTATAGAAGTAGGACATTGTGTCAGGAGCAGGATAAGAACAGAAACAGAAGAAACAAACCAACCAAGGTTGCAGGCCTTCATTGCACCAGAGAACTTCAGCTTTGATAGACCTTCACAATGGACAGACTGGAAGCAATATTTTGCAAGGTTTTGAATTGCAAATAAACAATACAAAGAAACTGGAGATATATAGGTATTTTCTTTAATTTATGCTATAGGAGAAGCAGGGAGAGCCTATCTTTAAAGCCTTTGACTTCATTGAAGACAGTTACAAAGATTACTATGAAAGGGTTCTGGCTATGTTTGATGACCACTTTATACCTCAGAGAAGTGTGGTTTATGAAAGGGCATATTTTCACCAGAGAATTCAAGAACCAGGGGAATGTTTTATAAGAGCTCTGCGTACATTGGCTGAAAAACTGATTTTGGGAATGCAAAACATGAAAATCTCAGACAGGCTGGTTATTGGGTTGAGAGATAGAAACCTTTCACAGCAGCTACAATTGAAGAGGGATTTAACCATAGCCACGGCTATTTAGACAGTGAAGCAGTTTGAGCTGGTGAGACAGCAAAACCAAGACCAACTCAAACTTAAAAAAACAAGAAACTAGCTTAGGTTGAGGTTAGCATGAGGTTGCGTCCCTGACCATCCTGGCTAACAGCCATTAATGGACCTATCCTCCATGAACGTATCTAGTTCTTTTTTGAACTCAGTTATACTTCTGGCCATCACAACATAGCATGGCAATGAGTTTCACGGGTTAATTGTATGTTGTGTGGAAAAGTACTTTCTCTTGTTTGTATTAAACCTGCTGCCTATTAATTTAATTGGATAAGCCATAGTTTTTGTATTGTGGAAGAGGGTAAATAACATTTTTCCCACATCATTCCTGATTTTACACACCTCTATCATATCCTCCCTTAGTCATCTCTTTGCTGAACAGCCCTAATCTTTTTAATCTCTCCTTGTACAAAAGCTGTTCCATACCCTTGATCATATTTGTTGACCTTCTCTGAACCTTTTCCAGTTCCACTATATCCTTTTTGAGATCGGGCGACCAAAACTGGACAAAGTATTCAAGGTGTGGGTGCACCATGGATTTATATATTGGCATTATGATTTTTTGGTCATTTTCTATCCCTTTCCAAATAGTGCCTAACATTTCATTGGAGGTCGTGCTGTATATTGAACTGATCTTTTCCGAGAATTATCCCTGGTGATTCCAAGATCTTTCGTTTGAGAGATAAATAAAGAACTCATTATGTATGTGTAGTTGGGATTATTTTTTCCAATGTGCATTATTTTGTCCTTATAAATACTGAATTTCATCTCTCATTTTGTTGTCACCAAGTTTTGTGAGGTCCCTCTATAAGTTTTCGTTGTCAGCTTTGGTCTTAGCTATCTTGAATAATTCTGTATCATCTACAGACTTTGGCACTTCACTGTTTACTCCCTTTTCAAGATCATTAATGAATATGTTGAACAGCTTTCTGAAAATGCAAGTACACTATTCAAGTAGATTGGAACTGCTCAAAAATTATAAAAATTCATTGTTCACTGAATAAGGCTTGGTCTATACTATCAAGTTAACCATCAGTGTAGACAGTGCTATGTCGACAGGAGGGTCCTAAGACCAAGTACCAAGGTATTATCATTGGCTGAATATTAAAGGAGCAACTATTTATGAATTCTTGCCATGCTCCCATCAGTAAATCAGTATAAAAAGACACCTAATTAAAAAAAAT
The DNA here is from genome assembly GCA_033296515.1 of Macrochelys suwanniensis. Taxonomy (NCBI): domain Eukaryota; kingdom Metazoa; phylum Chordata; order Testudines; family Chelydridae; genus Macrochelys; species Macrochelys suwanniensis. The sequence continues at coordinate 23,841,405 of CM065782.1, forward strand.
TGTAGGCACTGAATTTCTAGTAACAAAAAGGCATTTTTCTTTAAAGATCCCACTTTAAAGCGTCTTTACTTCCTGACAGAATCTTTTGATCTTAAAACCATATACAAAGGAGTCCCTTTATTTTAGTGGAAGACATATAATTGTAGGCTTCCTAATGAAACTTAGGCAACAGAATGTTTACAGATGTGTTTTCACAATCAGTTTAAAGATTCACAATCCAGATACTTGAGACAATAATATCTTAACATTTTTTGTCTAATTAAAAGTCATATACTACCCTAGACCATAGCAACCATTCAATTGTTATAAACCATTAACTACATCTCTCCAAATATGAGACTGAGGGCACTAGAAAATAACAGTAGAATAACATGCCTAGAGGAAGTAACCTTCTCCCCCGTAAAGTGTATAAACGCAAGTTAGGATGGTTATGGGAATCACTACTTGTAGAGTCTCTGGCGTTTAATAGAGTCATTGTTCAAAGAAAAGGATGTTCTTTAGTGGCAACAGAGGCAAATCTGTGGCCACTCCTATATCAACAGTTGAATACACCCTCAGAATATGGCACAATCCCTGTAGATGAGGAATGTTGCACTATTTGAGCTGGAATGGGCCATATCCCCTAGTCTACAAAGCTAGGTTTAATTATAGATGAGGAGCCTCTGCTTTCTTGAGGGGGCAGTTTATGATACTAGTTTATGATCCAGAGTTAGCGCCATTCAATTTTCATTAATACAACAACTACTTTATGGTGTAGCTAGGGTGACCAGATGTTCCGATTTTATAGGGACAGTCCTAATTTTGGGGGCTTTTTCTTATATAGACACCTATTCCCGCCCCCACCCCGCCCCCAACCCCCGTCCTGATTTTTTATACTTACTATCTGGTCACCCTAGGTGTAGCTTGCTTGTATTCCCTATGATTTCTATAGACCTGTAAAAGGGCCTGCCTGTCCAGTACCACCACCTTCTGGCCAAGTGTAGCTCTGCTGAGGCCTGCCTCTGTTCCTCTTCAGTGGTCAGCAAAGGGTTCACTTTAACAGTCCAGGCAGAGCCCGTGCTAGGCATAAGCAGACTAAACTATTGCTTAGGGCCCCAACCAACTCAAGGGGGCCCTCTATTAATTATTAGTATATGTTGTGTGGGGAGGCCCCCAAAAACATTGCTGCTTAGGGTCCCCAATGGGCTAGCATCAGCACTGAGTGCAGGAGACAAATACTGTAACATAAGACAAATATTATAACATAAGCATGTCTCCCTTCAATAGAAGCAACAAAGGGTCCTGTGGCACCTTATAGACTAACAGAGGTATTGAAGCATAAGCTTTCGTGGGTGAATACCCACTTCTTCGGATGCAAGCAGTGGAAAATGCATCCGAAGAAGTGGGTATTCACCCACGAAAGCTTATGCTTCAATACCTCTGTTAGTCTATAAGGTGCCACAGGACCCTTTGTCGCTTCTACAGATCCAGACTAACACGGCTACCCCTCTGATACTCTCCCTTCAATGACCCTCCCGCCCAAATGAGCACTTTAACAAAAGTTTCAGTTCTCAAACTTCATTGCACCTTTACCCCCTTCTGACAACAAAAATTAGTACACGATCACAGGAAGGAGGACCAAAACCTGAGACCACCTGAGCACCGCTGCCCCGGGTAGGGGGGCCAAAGCCTGAGCCCCAGCACTGCCCAGAGCTGAAGCCCTCAGACTTGGGCTTTGGCCCCGGGCAGTGGGGCTTGGGCCCTGGGCGGTGGGGTTTGGGCTTGGGCTTTGACCTCAGGCTCCAGTAAGTCTACTGCCAGCCCTTCTGATCCCCTTAAAACAGGGTCACAACCCACTTTGTGGTCCCGACCCAAAGTTTGAGAACAGCTGCATTCAACTATTCACTGAAGATACCCTTGTTAACCTGTGTAGTATTGTCTTTTTTCTCCCTCATGATTGCATAATGTTAAGTTGAAAAACAAATCTCAAAACAGACTTCTTCATGTAACTAGTTAGTTAGTAACATGTAACTGTTAATAGATGCAGTATTAGTGCTAAGAGTCATTACCATAAGCCCCCTGAGGCGAAGAGAAAAAACTGCCAGCCTAAGAGGGACAAATTCCAGCCTACATGCACAATGTGTGGAGAAAGCCATATCCCGAGAGATGACGCATGTGCAGCCAGAGGTGCATGGTGTAATACATGCATGACATATGAACATTTTGCAGCTGTTTGCTGCAGCTGCACCAAAGCACTCAGGGAGTTGATTCACATGACACACAGTCAAGAGCCATTGTTTCTGGAATCTATCACTTGTGATGACAGAGCCTGTCTAGAGAATTAAACTGAATATTCATGGCAAGACTATTAACTTTAAAATTTACTCAGGAGCTGATGTCACATGACACAGTCATCTCAAAAAGGACTTTCAACCCTTCCCAGAGCGGATGTCATATGACACGTCTGACTCATCTTGGAGGTGTTATGAATTGCATGGGCCAGTTCACCAAACAATTTACAAAGACAAAAGCTATACATTCAGAGTGCATGTGATTAAAGCAGGCCTGCACAACATGCAGCCCCAGGGCCGCATGCGACCCGCGTGGGCTCACTGTGCGGCCCACGGAGGGGTGAGTAGGCAAGTGGCGGGGTGGGGCAAGCCAAAGGAAGGTGCTTGCTTCTAACCCCCAAGGCCGTCAGTATGTCTGCTCTTCTCTAGTCAGCCCACTTGACAAGTTTGATTGTCCTTGGTCTGGTTCCCATCCCCTCTCCAAGGGTTGCAACTGTCTGGAGGTGCCTGCCTTCCACGCCTTCCTCATTCACACCTCATTCATTCAACAGGGCAATTGAATACAAAGTGGGGGGAAGATCTTATTCTACTTCTAGCAAAAAGACATTTTTCTTTTACCTTAATTATACTACCTTAGGGGCCCGCTATAACATATTACCAAGGTTCAATACAAAGTCAAATAAAAGTTATACAAAAATTCATAATGCAGAGATTTATCTACAACTGCATTGATTGACTGTTGTGTGCAGTAATATAGTGACCACTGGGGGGGGTGAAAAGGGGTGTGATGGTGGGGCCGAGTGGGGAGGGTCGGGTCCTATTTTACTGCTGTGATCTGGTCACCCTATGCACGCTGTTTCTTTCCCCCTCTACAGGCTTCCACATCCCAGCGCTGGGGAAGGAGGGGTTGTTTCCGTGGGCGGGTGGCTCGGGGGGGGGGGGTGTTTCCGCGGGGCCAGGGGATTTCGGCCCTCAGCTGTTTTCTTTGAAGTAATATGGCCCTCGCCGCTTTACGAGTTGTGCAGGCCTGCTTCAGATTTTGGCCTCAGTGTAACAGGGTTCACTGACCACTAGGGTGCCTCCTCCTAGCTGCTGTGGGGATTAGCACCTTCCAGGTCCAACAGCTCCTTCCATCACTCATGCCATGCAGGGCCGGCGCCAAGATTTGGGGGGCAGTGGGCGGCTGCCTCCTGGCTCCCCGCTCAGCGGCTGAGTGGGGAGCCGCGGGGCAGCCGCCGTGAGCCGCCCCGCTGCCCAGCGCCTGAGCGGGGGTTCCGGGGGGAACCGCCGCGAGCCGCCCCTCCGGTCAGTGCCTGAGCGGGGAGCCGGGGGCAGCCGCCGTGAGCCACCCCGCCGCCCAGCGCCTGAGCGGGGGTTCTGGGGGGAGCCGTCGCGAGCTGCCCCTCCGGTCAGTGCCTGAGCGGGGAGCCGGGGGGCAGCCGCCGTGAGCCACCCCGCCGCCTAGCGCCTGAGCGGGGAGCCAGGGGGCAGCTGCTGCAAGCCACCTCCCTGCCCCTACGCTTAGCGCCTGAGCGGAGAGCCAGGGGGCAGCCGCAGGGGGCTGCCCCCCTGCCCCCTGCTTAGCTTCTGCGGCCCGCGGGTGGTGGTGGTGGGGGCTGAGCGTCCGCGGGTGGTCGGGGCGGGCTGAGCGCCCCTGGGCGGGAGGAGGCTGAGCTCCCGCGGGCGGGGGAGCTGGCTGGGGGGGGGAGTGTCATTTGGGGTGGTGGTGCAGGGCTGGTGCAAGGAAGTTTCACCTAGGGCTCAAAACTTCCTTGCACCGGCCCTGATGCCATGGTCCCTCTTGCTCTCTCTGGGATTTTGCATACTCTCACTTCATGACTTGCTCTTCATGGCTTGGCCCTCCAACCAGGTCCCTAAAGTCCTTCTGTGGTGTTTAGATGTTGCTTGTAATTATTAGAACTGGGAGCACTGGCTGCTGGGAGTCTGAAAGGACAGGAAACAGGAAGGAGGGAGGAGGGAGTTGAGAGGCTGGGAGAGCTACAGAGGGGGCAGCAGCAGCTTGGTAAAGAGGTTCCCACTTTAAAATAAAGACCTGTTGCAGTTTGTTAGTATCTTGCCTGACTGATACAACACCTTCCCTTCCAGATAGCAACATCTCATTGGATAACTGTCCCAGGCAATCTTCTGCTCCACTGTCCAGTCTGTACCACTTCCCCAGTGGCTGGTGTGGGAACCCAGGCCCACTCTCTACTCCTGGTTCCAGCTCAGGGACCCTCAAATCAGCATCCAAGATCTGCAACATCCTACCTTGCTGTTATTTCCCTGAACCTGTTCCTATTCTGCCTCTCCCAGGCTTCTGCTCCACCATCCTTCTAGATAAATCCTTCCTTCAGGCCCGGATCCCTAGGGTTTCTATTTCTCCCCGGGCACCCTCCCTCTCTAACATCCAGAGAATAGCTGCAAGCTCCCTCACTGTAGCCCTGTTCTGCTGTCAGCTTCCTAGCTTTACACTAGCCCTGCCTACTCGTTCTCAGCTGCGTTCCATCATCATTCAGGGGTTACTTAGGCCATCTAATTCCCCTCAACTGTGGCCTATTCATTTCGTTGACCCCTTCTCAGACTCATTAACCCCTTTTAAGTTAGTATGGGATGAACACCCCATCACACTCCGTATTTAAGGATGATGTGTCTAATGACACACATCTCAATCCCTCCAACATACACGAAGGTGTCAACTGTTCTAGGAATGAGTAAACAGAGTGTTTTTCCAACTTCTCCCATACCATTCCAGATGCCCATGCATTCAAATGCATCATGTTAAAAGTGGAAATAGCATATTTGTCAACACCGCCTCTGGAAACCACAAGAGGTGACATGTTGGTTTTCCCTACACAGTAGTGTTGTATTTCCCAACTCTCTTACACAACGTCATGGTGGGAATATGGATGTCCCAGCCCCAGTAGCTAGAGATTTCCTTTCAAAATACCCCAGTACCACATAAGGTGAGGATGGTTTTTACCAGGGAGATGGGACCAAGATATATCCACTCTGCAAGGTGTGTTGGAAGCAGGCTTAAACACCTGTCCCATTTTGAATGTGATATTGTAAGGAAAATTAAGCTTTTCAGATTGGACACCTTGCATCAAGTCCTTGCAAAGGACTCTGTACCAGATGCTAAATGAATTATCTAACTTCATGACTAGATATGATTATTGCGGGACAAGACAACATTTAGTGCTTTCTGATTTGGTAAGTCATAGTCCTTGAAAAGGAACCAGTGACCTGCAGCATTTGATAGTCCTAAGAAGAGTATCTAGGCTGCCTTGACCCAATAGCAAAGATTGCCTGTGAACACAACCCTTCCTCACCTTGGCACTCACCCAATCTGGAAATCTTATTCTAAAGAGTCCCAAGGGCTTGACTGGGATAATCGATGACATAGAGGAGGGGAAGCGCTGGGAGATCTAACTGGAACTGAGGTAGTTATTCACTGGTAAGGTGACCAGATGTCCTGATTTTATAGGGACAGTCCCGATTTTTGGGTCTTTTTCTCACATAGGCACCTATTCCCCCTCCCCCCGCTCCCGATTTTTGACACGTGCTGTCTGGTCAGCCTAGTGCACATGGACTTCACCACCATGTTTACAGGTACCTGCCCTTGCAGCCTCCCTCTCCCTATCTCTTCAGTACCACGGGCACGTATTGCATTCACAAACACGTTCGTACGCCGGTTCATCCACAGACACACACAGGCACACTCACATCCCTTCCTCCAGTCTCAGCCGTCCACTCACACGCAGATGGCTCAGATAGATTTTCTGATGACTGCAATAACTAAGCGATGATTTTTCACTCATCGGGCACATTTCGGGTTGCCGCTGGAGGCCCCCAGTAACAGCAGTGTCCTCGCTACACACGTGTATCATGAATGCACTGAGTACCAGGGCCAGAGGTCGGAAGCTCAGCTGGTGCCCGTGCTGCGTGTCCCGGACTTGGGCTGCAATCTGCACTGGATGCATTGCAGCCTAGGAAACTTTCCTGACGGCTGTGGTCTGCTGGAAACGCTTTCGATCCAGCGGACCCTGTGCCCCTCCTCCCCGCCTGCAGACTGCTGCCCGGGCAGACATGTGCAGCGGGGAGGGGGACTGGGGCTAGGGGGATCTCCTCTGGCACGGCCAGGTTAACCCCGCTGTCAGGTGGCCGCATTGGGCTGCCCAGCGGTGCCTGCAAGCGCTGAAAGGGGCAGTGCCGTGTGCGCGATGCAGCCCGCAGGAGGGGGTGTGCGCTGCTCAGCCTCCCACTCACACCGCCAGCCTGAGCTGCGGAGCGCGCCTGGCTCCCGCGGCACACTGCTGGGCGGCCGCAGCGGTGCTCAGCGGAGCGGGCTCTGCCTCCTCTCGCTCATCTCTGCCCTCCGGAGCGGCCAGCCCGTGGCCTGAGCCGGCGCCACGCTGCAGCCCTCGGCTCCTGCAGTGGACCCGGGGGAGAGGAGGCGCCCCGGGGCCGGGGGAGGAGCAGCAGCAGCAGCCGCGGAGCCGTCGCCCCGCTCTCCGGCAGCCGGCGGCATGAACACCTGCGATGCCAAGGAGTACCTGGCCCGGAGGGAGATCCCGCAGCTCTTCGAGGTAAGCGCGGAGCCCAGTGACCGCCCCGCGGACCAGAGCCCGGGCAGGGGACAGAGTCCGGGGGCCGCTTCCCCGGGGCGAACCCGCCGGATCCATCCCGGGGCGCCGAGAGCCCGTCGACCCCGGCCCCGTCGCCCCTGGGCTGCCAGCTCCCTTCCTGCCCCTTGGGCCGGACCCCAGCGCGGGAAGGGGGGACTGAGCCAGCCAAGGCGGGGAGACGGGGGCCAAGGGGGCCCGGAGTGGGGGCAGGATGGGTAGGAGGGAGGGGGCCAAGGGGGTCCGGAGTGGGGGCAGGATGGGTAGGAGGGAGGGGGCCAAGGGGGCCCGGAGTGGGGGCAGGATGGGTAGGAGGGAGGGGGCCAAGGGGGTCCGGAGTGGGGGCAGGATGGGTAGGAGGGAGGGGGCCAAGGGGGTCCGGAGTGGGGGCAGGATGGGTAGGAGGGGTGGGGCCAGGAGTGGGGGCAGGATGTGTAGGAGACAGGGGCCAAGGGGGCCCGGAGTGGGGGATGACCAGGAGACGGGGGCTCGGAGTCGGGGCAGGATGGGCAGGGCCGGCGGGGTCCTAGGCTGGGCGGGAGGCGGGAGGAGAAGACTGGAGCCCGCTCCGCTTCCCAGAGCCAGGAGAGAGGGGCCGGACTGGCAGGGACAGAGCCTGCTCGGGTAGCCCGAGGGCCGGGCAATACATCTGGGCTGCGCTTCTGCAGCCAGCTCCGCGGTGCCCGACCGCGTTCCTCAGCTGGAGAAGGGCCGGGTGGGGCGTTCCCGCGCCCCCCAGTCAGCGCTGGGCCAGAGGCCGCCCTGCAGGTGACCCCGCTGCCAACACGGGCTTTCTGGCCCCTCGGACCGGGCTGGGTTTGCCTCAAAGCACAGAAACATCCACCCGCCCTTCCGCTCGGGGCTCGGGTCCCAGCCTGGCCCGCAGCAGTCCCTGGGTGGGCTGGGAACGCAGAGCGATCGGGAGCCAGGAAATATGTGTGTCAGTCACATATTCCACGTAACTCTAGGGCGGTTTGTCAGCCTTGGCTGGGAGGCGTCATGTGCATCATGCTATTATTATCTCTTCCGTGATCATTTTGTCCTTCAGCCAACAGTAGAAAATGTCGTGTGTGACCAAACCCTTAAAAAAAATTAGGTTAAAAAAACCCCCCACTTAGATAAAACCCATATGCCCAATGAGTTCCTATAGAAAAATGAAATGATTGTCTAGGAACTCAGGCATAAATGATCCTCCATTGTTCAAGAGCTCAGTTCACTGACTGATCGATAACCCAGACTATTTAATGAGAGTTTTTTAAGCATAAAATTGTTGAAGTGGTTTAGTACAAGCTACCTGGCTGGTGTGTCTGTTAGTGAACAGTAATTTGCTTTTTCCAGTACAATGTGGATTTTTCCACAAACCATCTCCTGTCTGATCTGTATGAAAATATTATTTTTAGGCTATTTGAAACAAGACTTTCCCTATGAATGATTGAAAAGACATATATATAGGGCAAAGGCTATGCTTATGTTTTATTCATAAGTTTAAAAAATAAATGATTTAATTATGGATACTGGCAATTGTGCATCTAGAGAGATGCAAAGACTTGTGTTAGCAAATAAAAGGCTCTGGTACAGTACTACAAAGATGTGCATTCTTCCACAGAAATATGTACATAGTTGCAATGCTCAGTTATTTGATTATACAAAAGGTGTAATATGCATACAAATTATTTATTATATTATAAATGCAAGTGCATATAAAAGCAACATTTAAATAACTATATAAACTGTAGCTATTAAAATAACACTTGGAGAAATATTGAAACATGAATGCAAGGTATTTTCATGTATTATACTATAGCACCCAATTTTATGCACACAAATCAGGGAACACTGAAAAATGCAATGGAAAGGACTACCTCCTAAAGCATATGTTAAAAGCTAAGAGTATGAATTGCCATACTGGAACTAATGGTCCATCTACCCATGTATCCTTTCACCAACAAACAACAATCCTGTCTGCTCCAAGGTGGTTATAACACCCCATAATCCACTCTACCCTTCATATACATTTATCCTGTACCAATTAATGCAAAATTACAATTAATACTACACACTGGACATTTTCTAAATGACTGTAACTGGTGATCAGTTCAGCTTCTTATACCACATCCATCAGGGCTTTTATGATCTATCTAGTTTTTATTATAGTGTTGTCTCTCAAACATTAATATGAGCAAAATGCTTGTCATCATATTGGTTTTTTAGAAAACTATACATTTTTATTGAACTAACAAGTAAACTAGAAAACATACGCTTTGGGGCTTATCTAGCTAATACAAGAAACACTATATATATTTGCCAGTCAGAGATGTAGTTCTAAGAAAGATTAAAGAAAACTTGTTACTATTTTCTGCTTTAATTCCATTTGTAAACAGGAAAATAAAGACATACCCAGGAGCCTTAGATTCTAAGTCGTATTGGTGACCTCAGTAGGCCCAAATCCTACATTCCTTGCTTGTCCCAAACATCGACTTGAACTGGAGGTTTTGGGGGTGCAGGGAATGCAGAAATGGGTGCAATAAAATTAAATTCAAAATTCAAGCTTGTGTTTATTTTCATAACCTTGGAACTATAACTTATTTTTGGATGTTATATTTCAGAGTCTGTTGAATGGATTAGTGTGTTACAAACCTGATGACCCAATAGAATATTTGGAAGGCTGTTTACAAAAAGTGAAGGAACTAGGAGGGTCAGAAAAAGTGAAATGGGACACATTTGTTAGTCAAGAAAAGAGGACATTACCCCCGCTCAATGGAGGACAATCAAGAAGATCCTTTTTCAGGAATGGTAATGTATATCCTTGAGCTGAATATTTTGTGTATCAGTGTAATATTAGGCAGTTTCAGATCCACTATTTTAAAAATGTATATTTACACAAGTTATCTTGTACTGCTGTGACAAATTAGATGTTACACTTCTTTGGGGGAAAAGTTGTAGAAATACAGACATATATACACCAAAATATTTTAAACAAATGTGCAAGCAATTAATTACCAGTTAAACCTGAAATGGTAATTTAATTAATTATTTAAAAACTACTTTCAAGAGTGTTTGTTTGTTGTTTTTTGGTTTGTAATAGTGGGTGGGTTGTTTTGTTTTCTCATAATGGTTGTTATGTAGGGGGAAAACTGATTAAAATTATGCCTCCTATGATGAAGTAGTTTGATGCAGAGGGGGAAGAAGTGTGTTGTCAAAGCCATGGTTCCTGGAGGCATTATGCCTCAACTGGTGTATGGGGAAGTGCTCGGAGATGCAACCTTTGTCAACACATTTGAAAAGGTGCATCATGGTGCTTGACGCATAGGAAATGCAGCTCTGCTAACGCACACACATGTTCTTTCCCTGGCTGCTAGCACCCTTGACCTTGCCATAATTGGCCACCATAATCCTGCAGCTAAATGATGAATATTTGTTGTGTGGATACGCTGCATTGTGGGAGAGTAACACATCTACATATGGACATAATTCAGCCTCAGATCTTTACAGTATTTGGGCCAGATCTTTAACTGGTCCTCATGAGCCACACACTCATTGACTTCAGTGGACCTACACTGCTTTACACCAACTGACATTTTGTCCCTTTATGTTCTAAGCAGTTATTAGAGCTGTACATTAATTTACTAACTATAACATATATGAAGAAATGATTTAGAACTAATGCTTCTCAGTAAATCTAAATCTGTCATATCAATACATGCCATTCGTATATTAGTAACATTAATGATCAGTAATTAGTTCCTTTTCAAGTTGCCATAGTTATTCCTCCTATCTAATATCTGTATGCAACATAAAAGGAGTTTCCACTCTCAAAATCATGGATCCCAGGGGATCTACAGGAGATGAGGAGGGCCATCTGCTCAGAGGCTTGTGCCTTCCTGCTGTCTGCGAGGGCAGATATTCATTAAAGAATAAAAGTACTTTACCATAAATGCAAGCTTGTAAATTTCAAAAGACAGTAAAGATATCTTATCAACTAAGAACTAGTTGTTTAAAATTGAATAAACCAGCTGAATGGAGAGACTCAATACCAAATACTTCTAGTAAGTAAAACGACATTTGAGATATTGAAGAAATTTTAGGTTTCAGTGTAGTAGCCGTGTTAGTCTGTCTCAGCAAAACGAAAATAAGAAAGAAAAACTTGTAGCACCTTAGAGACTAACAAATTTATTTTATAACAAATAAATTTGTTAGTCTCTAAGGTGCTACAAGTTTTTCTTTCTTATTTTCGTTTTGAAGAAATTTTGTTACCACCATATTTCTTAATATAGTAACACTAGTCTTCTTTGTTTCAACCTCATTTAATAAAAAAATGCAAGTAATGTTGACTTTGCTATTTATTTCCACTATTTCCCATTTATTTTATTGTTTTGCAGTGATGCCTGACAATCCTAACTTCCCTTATCGACGATATGACCGACTCCCTCCAATCCACCAATTCTCCATAGAAAGTGACACAGATCTTTCTGAAACTGCTGAGCTAATTGAGGAGTATGATGTATTTGATCCTACAAGACCTCGACCAAAAATCATCCTTGTCTTAGGTATGAAGGCAAAGTGAGGGTCAGTTGTTTAACAAACCCGTATTATTATTCTCTCTGCACTGATATTTATAATGTAAATAAATCAGACGCCTACAGTGTTTAAATGTAAACTTTCTACTTAGGTTAAGGAAAGAATATGGTCCAAGTGCAAACTATGTCTCAGGTTGGTTGCCAGATAAGAAAATATAGTTGTCCACATAAAAGGAAACACCTGTAAAATTAGATATACTATATCCCTGGTCTCCTGTGACCTGCGCTTAAAACTCCTTGATGCATTAAATAACCAGCATATCCTGCTTGAGTGAAAGCGTGCCTCTTCAGCCCACTACTTTGATAAATTCATCTCTAGTTACACTCAGCCAGTTGTGTGTGATGTGCTCATCAGTAAGAATGAACTACTTAATTACACACTTTTCACAAAATTCATCATTGCTTGTTGCTTAGTGTCATTTGCAAGCAAACTGATAATTTTCAACCTCAGGTAAGATACGCTAATCACTTAGTATACCTATAATTTAAATCCAGGTCAATAGTTTGTCCAGTGGACATGAAGCATTTGCATTTCACTTGTCTGGATTAGGTTTTTTGTTGTCTGGGTGTTATATTTCCATATGCCAAGAGGGCCTGATTTCCAAATGCCATATCAGGGCCTGATTCTGCAATGGTACCTGTGCAAAATGAGTGTAAATTGCTGCCAAATCAGAATTCTCCTCTCATTTACACTGGTGGTAGTGCTTTGTGCCCATTTTGCACTTACTTTGCATGTGTGTAAATGACTACACAAGGTGCAAAGCAGTGAAGAATCAGATTCTGAATCTAAAAGGACTTATATTAAAGGGAACAAATGCAATCTCCATGAGAGAGGATATTGTGTGTGTTTCCTCTACAAGATACAGCAGAAGCGCTGAGAACAAAATGTCTGCTGAATCTGCACACAGGGAGAGTTCTTAGAAATGTAAAGGGCAATACACATAAAACAAAAAAGCATCACATTTTCATAGCTCCTGGTGCATACTCCTCATAGGACTGCTAGACAATGGTGTTTTCCTCAGCCTGTTGCTCTTACTTTCTAATGCAGAAATCAAAACATGGGAAAATTCCAGAGCCTTCATATTCTTTGAGCTCTATGACCTTCAGCAGATGGAGAAGTAACACAAATGCCTTTTATTTTTCTTATTTTAACAAATAGATGGGGCCGTTCTTTTCATAAGGGAGCAAATCCAGGCCTCTCTACTTTGTGGCCATGGAAGGCCCTCATGCAGTGGAATCAATGTGGTCCCATTGCACAAGTAAAGTGGGTGAAGACTGGATGTAGGTGAAATGCACAGTACGTGTGCACTCCTGGAACAGGGTGGAGTTCTACTCAGTGCGTGCTTCCTGCCTGACGGCATGTAGGGAGCAGGGGATGGGTGCTGTGAAGATCTTTCTGTTTCCCATCTAAAGGGGAACTATGTAAGCAGCCCACAAAAGCTACTTCAGCCATTGGGCTGACTTGCCCCCATCAAATGGCTCTGAAGCTTAGTGGGCAAAGAATCCTCCATGCATCTATACATCATCTGTTGGAAACTCTGTTGTATGTGGCGTATAACAGCTACTTTCAAATTCTGTACATTATCCAAAAAATATCAACCAAATTCAACTTCCTCCCTCTTTGTAAACACACTTGTCACCTTAAGTCATACCAAATAACTAGGAACATCAAATCTGCAAAAGAGGAAAATGGACAGTTATTTGACATGGGAAATAATTTTGTCCTAGTCCTCTTAATTTAGTTTATTCTCTGAACTTTTTCTCATTGTTTCATAAATCAGTTTGGTATAAGGGTAATTTTCTGACCGATAAAAACCTTCTTCAGATATGAGAAGGTTATGAACCTTCGATGCCCAATAATTTGTGGCTTAATTATTTTTGAGGGCACAAAACTAAGATGAAAGCATAGAAATACAGGACTGTGTGCACTTCCTTTTTACTATGTGTTTCAAAGGAAAGTTTTCCTGAAGATAAGAGTGAAGTCCTCCTCTGTTCAGCAGGCTGTGTGGTTTCTTTCAGCTCTTTTGAAAATTTAGGAGTAAAGATTTGAGATTCTCCGAGTATTAGTAAAGGGGATATTAATGGATAATCTTTTTCCTAGTTCTTCACATCAAATATCCTGTACTGCTCTGATAGAATAAGGAAAACTTTTTCCTCCATCACCAAATTTTCAATATCAGACAATATTATCTATATTTATTCTGCCTGTTTAATTATTGCTCCATTGCAGTTAGGTGATTTCAGGAAGATTTTGAGTCTCCAGGTTAAAGGATAGGGAACTGAATTGACTGTCCCTCTTTGGCAAGTCTGTTCAACCTTTAAACCTGGTAAAGTGTTTTGATTCCCAGTTGATAGATGGTTTATAAATAGATAGCCTGTTGCCTGTAAATAAAGCCTTGCAAATTCATAATAATATATTTAAAATTACTTGATAATTACCCATTACAATATATATAGGGCTACATTCTGCCATCCTTATTCTCACTAAGTAGTATCTCACTCCACCAGTAGTCCCACTGATTTCAATGGCAGAATCTGGCCCATAAAAAATGGCCACAAGTATCTAACCCTAAGTCACACTATATTTTGTAGCACATATGGAGAAATATCCTAAGGTGTAATCTTTCCCACAGATATTTGTTAATTATATAAATCCTTAAGAAAGGTTTATGGGATTAATATAGGTAATATAAGGAAGAGGTATGTTATTTCTTGTAACCAGTTCATGTTATCTGTTATCTCAAATATTAATATTTGCTTCCACTGCATTACTTTATTTTTAAAAGTACACAGAAGAATAAAACTAATTCTGAATGGTTCTTAAATTCTTGGGTACCTGAAGTGTGTATGCTTTGACAGAAATCATTACATATACCAATTCGCTTATACCTTCTCCACTCATTTAACATTTTAAAGTATGTTAATTTTACAAAATCCAGAATTTTCTGCAGACATATTTAGGAATAGTCATTGATACTCCTATTCTATTGTAGTTCTATTGACTTCAGTGGGATCACTTGTAGACTAAGGTACATTTTCAGTGTGAATAAGGGCATCAGAATATCTGTCCTTCCATTTGGATTCTGTTAGTAATAACTTTCCTTAACTGAAATGGAGAAGAGGATTGATACTCTTCTTCCTTAAACTAGTATAAACCAGGAAAAGCTCCACTAAAGAGGTTAGTAAAGGGAGGTAAGTGAATGGAGAATCAGGCCCAGAAAGAACAAGCTCATCTGTGTTTTTTTGACTCATGCAAATATTTTATTTTAGACTTTATTAGACTTTAGGTTCTGTCCTGCAATAGATCCACTTCCACTGACTTTGATAAAAGTGCTAACCATGGAAGAACTATAGGATTTGATTTGATAGTACATTGGGAAATTGATGCTGATGACAGAGATGTCATAGTGAATTTGACATTCCAAATGAAAGCTCAATTTTTTGCTTATCTTTACAATAGGTGGCCCAGGAAGTGGGAAGGGAACCCAAAGCTTGAAAATAGCAGAACGTTACGGATTTGAATACGTATCAGTTGGTGAATTGTTAAGGAAGAAGATCCACAATACAAGCAGCAATAGAAAATGGAGTCTAATTGCTAAAATAATTACTACAGGAGAACTAGCCCCTCAGGTACAACTCACCTAAGAAATACCCCCTCTTTGGAATTTATTCTATAAAGATTTTTACATGTTGCGTTAATTTGCATCACCAAAAAACTTTTAAAACTATTTCTCTCCATGAAAGGAAACAACCATCACTGAGATAAAGCAGAGATTAATGCAGATTCCTGATGAAGAAGGTATAGTTATTGATGGATTTCCAAGAGACGTTGCACAGGCACTCTCCTTTGAGGACCAAGTAAGAGACTGTCTTTATTCTTAAGAAAACTTGTGTGTCTCATATCATTGTTAAGCTTCTTGAAATTAATGAGCAGATTCTCAGCAGTGCTCTTTAAATCTTTTCAAATACATAATTACAGTTGACAAAAGGTCACTTTCTTGGCATATACTTTAGAGTATGAAGACAGAAAATTCTGTAAAAAGACAGAATGTGATAGTGGAACCAATAAGCCTAACCTCCTGCTAATGTAATGAAAATCCTCCCAAGTTGAAGGAAAAAATCTAACAATTTTCATACATTAATCATTTAGGAAGGGAAAAAAGTTATCCTTTAATATTTAATTGTACAATTTAAACATTCATTAAGAGAAACACATTGCAATCAATGAATTCCTTCACAATCAAGGAGGAATGGTCTCAAGGTTATTCTGAGGAGCTGAAAAGACTGAAACAAATGCTAAGATTAAAATTGCCTGCATTTTTGTGAGCTCACTTAATCCAGTAGTGGTGTCTCATTTTAGAAATATTTGTCTGTTGGCTTGCCTAGTTTTGATTATTGAAATTAATTTAGTCAGACTAGATTTAGTCAGATAAAATGATTGCGTAGTAAAATACAGAGTCCTATCAGGATGACATAGACATATATATAGACATGTATATAAGTTAATTAATCTAAAATATGTAAATTTAATTTCCACTTGGGTGCAGTGTTGTGAGGCAAAAAGTTATTTCATCTTTTGGTTAAACACTGTAACATGTAATATTTCTTTATGGCCATATGCAAAGGTTACAATTCAGTATTATATTTCTAGAGTGCTTTTCAAGCAAACCATTTCAGAGTGCTCCATAATCACTAAAAGCACTAATTATCATTTCTGTACTTTGAATTCTAAATGGAATTGCCTCAATAGAAGTAACAAAAAGAAAGCAGCCTAATGAGGCTCTTCATTATTGCTCTTTTATAAGGTATAATTCTGTGTGAAGTTCAGAAAATCAAATTGAGAAAATTAAAATAAACTGACAAAATAGTTATTATGGAAAACAGTTGATGACTGCCAGCTACATTTGCTTATAAATTAAGAAAGGAGAAGTTTGTGGTTAGTGTTAATTATTTTAGAAACTAAAAAAAGAAAAGAAATTTAGTCCGAATCATCATTCCTTGACTCCGTTTTTGTTTTCAGTAGTCATTGTTTAAAATATCTTTTTATAATAAAATTGCAGTTAGTGTAAGCAGGGTGGTGTTATATGAAGAGAGTTATGTCAGGCAGGGGACCATTATATCTAAGGTTTAGGCATTACATAACATACGTACAGCTATATAAGAATAATGATCATACAATGTAAGTACATACATCATTAAAAATTGGGCCTTATTCTTATTTACTCTTAAGACCATTTTACATTTTTGCTCAAGCATTGTAACTTGGCCTTGAAAGGATAAGGCCCCATGACACTGCCAGAGCCTTACTGTAATTGAGAATCAAGCCCAGCATATTTATTCATCTCACTGAGCCTTTTGCCTAAGTCTATGTATGTATTTATTTCTTTAAGAACATATGGTCTGATCCTGCAGTCTTTGTGCACTAAAATCTCCCATAAACATCAAGGGAAAACTTGAGTGTGCAGAGATAGCAGGAGTAGACCCAGGGGAGTCCCTACCCATACGCAAAGTACGCAGCTGCGCAGGGCACCAAGAAATTTGAGGCATCACATTTCCTGGTGCCCTGCACAGCTATGTACTGCTCCAGCCTCCAGCCCCTGCTCCACCTCTTCCCCATAGCCCTCACCCCGCTCCACCCCAGCCCCAACTCTTCCCACCCCTGCCCCCACTCCCCTGAGGATTGCTGCAGGGGTCGGGCCTGCACTCACCACGTGGTAAGTGAAGCAACCCAGCCCCAGCCTGCTCCACTCCCCTGGCTCCCAGCCACGCCACCAAGTGCTAGGGGGCGGTTTCCCCCTGCCCCCCAAGGCTGGGAGCCAGGGGAGCAGAGCGGAGCAGACTGGGGCCGGGGGGACAGTTTCAGCAATGCATTTATGAATGTTGTTGGCAAAGGAAGAATGAAAAGAGATGGGAGTGGAGGGATAGGCAGGAACTACGCTGCACGGGTTCTTCATACCCCAACAACTATCCTACGGTGAAATTAACCCATGTACATAGGACCAGCACTTGGCCTATAAACCTCTTAAATCCCACATAAACCCCTACACAGGGCTGCATTTCACTCTTAAAGATGTTGTGACTAATACCGCTATGCCTCTGTCAAGCCTGAGGGGGTAATGGAGGTAGCCACTGAAAGGTAAATCCATCTGCACAGAAAGGGAGCAGGACGAGGTAAAGGCTCATTTGTGAACTCTTCTGTTGCTGCATTCAAATATCTCTTATTTGCTTTTTAAAAAAATTCAATTGTCCTGTCAAAGTTCCTATAATATGTGCTAAAGATACCCTCTGGCAACATTGTTAGCTCTCATTGTAAACAGAGGGGGATGATGACAATGCTAACTTGGGCACCTTTTTAATATGTCCCATTGCTTCAGGGCTGCTGTAGATTTATTCTTATGTTTTTCAGAGGAAAAAGGGGATATATTTGGTTATTTTAGGCTGGAATATGCTACCAGTCACTTCCTTCATTTCCAAGCTGATCAAATGGCATTTGCTAAATTATATTCCTCAGAGCCCTATTCTGAGTGCAAGCAGGGGCAGCCCTACTAATTTGGGCCGCCCAAAGCAGCTGCCGCCAAATTGCCACCGCGGCGGAGCTGCCGCCAAATTGCCGCCGTGGCAAGCAGAGCGGCGGAGCTGCTGCCGCATTGCCGCCACAGCGAGCAGAGCGGCGGAGCTGCCGCCGAATTGCTGCTGCGGCAAGCAGAGCGGCGGTGCTGCTGCCTCATTGCCGCCACGGCGAGCAGAGCGGCGGAGCTGCCGCCGAATTGCCACCGCGGCGAGCATGGACTGCTGCCCCATGCTTGATGCCGCCCCAAGCTTGGAAAGCTGGTGCCTGGAGCTGGCCCTGACTGCAAGATACAATGTAGTGCTATTTGCTTCTCTGTGCGTAATCCCATGTATGCAGCCATGTTCCAGTCTGATCTATTCTGGTCCTTCTGGGGTAAATCAGACCAGTGACAAAGGGAGGAAGGAATCATCACCAGCTCCACAAGCTCGGGTTGTGGAGCTTTTTGGGATAGGGTCATGGGGAGAGAATACTGTTTTCCCTATTCTTGTCCCTTCCCTTTCCCCACACAAGGGCCATGGAAATTACTATAGACCTAGGGCTGACATATGCATTAAAATATACTAGAACTATTTTAATCTGCTGTGTGGCATGATCAGTAGGGAGAGGGCCAGGTTTTCTCCTGGTTTTGTATTTTATAGAAGAAAAGAATGCTAGTTATCTCTTACAAGATCTCTGTAGAGCAAGCAACAATTCTCCAACCATAAGAGGGATGGTCTTGTGCTTAAGGTACTGGATTGGCAGCTAGCAGCTAGCAGCTCTGGATTCTAGTCGCAGCTCTACCACAGACTTTCTGTGTGATAAGCTTCAGTAAACCACTTACCTTCTCTGTGACTCAGACCCCTCTTCTGTAGCATGAGGATGATAACTGAAGGGATAGCATAGTCTTCAGGCTAAACTTGATAATGTTTATAAAGTGTTTAGAGATCCTTAGGTAGAAAGTGCAGTGGAGTTGTGAAGTACAAACTACTGAACGCGTCACGATAATTTGTATAAGACTGCAATTAAGAAACATGACTCATGTTTTCTACAACTTATAAATGTTTAAGCTTTCTTACTGGCTGTGTATAGAAGCTATTCATAATTTATAAAAAGGACAGGGAAAAATTGTTCTCATTAGCCAAAAGTGAAAAGATGAGAAATAATGAGTTGAAGCTGCAGCAAGGGGTGTTTTGATTAAATAAGAAGACACTTCTTAATTAGAAGATCTACTAGGAAGTAGAACATGTAAGGGAAATGGTGAAATCCCCAGTAATGAAAATAATCAAACCATATTAGGCTGGAGTATGTACCCCTTATTCGTGTTGGTGAATACTTTGTCACACGATTGACTTCAATCCCTCTGAAGTCAACCAGACTACGCATGGGAGTAAGTGCTCACCAGTGTGAGTAAGGGGTGCACAATCTAGGTTATTACAATCAAATTTTAAAAGGTTAAATGTAATTGAACCATCAAGATGTACACATGCTCACAACAGGTGATCTTTTTAACAACCATTTCTCTTCCTCATCCCATCCCCACATTACAGTTTGGCAACAGCATTCATCACACTGAATTTAAAATTACTAGACTAAACTCTTTAGAACAGTGACTGTCTTATTATTTATTCTATAAGGCACTTTGCACACTTTTGGGTGCTGTGAAATTAATAATAAATATTGTGAGTTTGAATTGGGATATGCAGAACATGCCACAGTACAGTGGATGTATAGATGACCCTCTAGGATCCCTTGAAATAGATAAAATATGGATTGGTGGGGACGGGACAACAATGGGAAGTGGGGACAGAGTGTTGTAATAAATTCATCCCTTGTCATTTGTTATAATCTGTAACGTGTTGGGGATGGATGTGTACTGGCCTGTGAAAGTGTGTAATTACCAAAGGAGTGTTCATTTCCAAAGCAGTATTTTCACTGGAGTCCCCTCCTTTTGACACTGTTTATACAGAGCTAAATCACATTGCAAGAACATACATAATGACATCAAATCAAATGGGAGAGAATGAACAAGGAGACTTTGCAAAAGGGTAAATGGTTAAATTATGTGGAATTGGAGATGAGTAATAAAGGAAACTGGGGAGAATAGGTAAAACAGGAAGGGAGATTAAGTTGACATGGAGAGGGTGGGGAACAGAGAGCAATACACAGGGCAGGTTTCAAGAACAAACAGCCTTGTTTAATTCAATTAAACATTTTTGCAATTGTGGGTCTTTTTTCTTTTGGCATCAGAGGCAAATAGAGAGGGCCTGTATAGGTGCTCCGTGCCATTTGAACCCTATATTTGCTCTGCCTATGAGATGTGGGGAAGTGAGGCTGAGGAAGATGTCTGGATAGAGTGTCCGCATAAGAGGTCTCTGTACCTAAGATACACCAGAGAGGCAGGCTCTGAATAGGCTACTGTGGAGAGTGTCATTGTTGGCAGGCTGGAGGTGGGCCAGGAGACGCTCCATTTTTATCAAGATCCAGTGCTCCAAAACCTCCATATAGGGTGTGTGTAAGGGCATCGGCTGCTAGGCTATGGGCTGGAATGGTAACCACAGGGAGGAAAACCTGCCATACACACCACAACTCTACAGAGTTCCCTGAATGAAGGAGATTTACTTAACCTCTATGCAGTGTTAGGGTATAAATGTCACTACAGAATCAAAAATGTAGGGCTGGAAGAGCGGTCATGTAGTCTAGCCGCCTACGCTGAGGCAGGATCAAGTATACCTAGGCCATCGCTGACAGGTGTTTTTCCAGTCTGTTCTTAAAAACCTCCAATGATGGGGATTCCACAACTTCCTTTGGAATCCTATTCCAGTGCTTAACTATCCTTATAGTTAGATCCTTTATCTTAATATCTCACCTAAATCCAGGGGTGAAAGTAACACAGAAGACTTACCGATGTGGGGCCTGGCTCCGGGCCCCCAGAAGGGGGCGGGGACTTGGGCAGAAGGGGGTGGGACCTTGGTGGAAGGGGGCAGAGCTGGGGGTCAGCCTCCCCCAGCCAGCCCATCCGCGCTGCCTGGCCTGCACTGCCCGGGGCTCCAGCAGCGATTTAAAAGGGCCTGGGGCTCCAGCTGCTGCGGCGGTAGCAGCAGTGGCGGCTGGGAGCCCTGAGCCCTTTAAAATTGCTGGGCCCCGGGACAGCTGCCCCTTTTACACACACCCCCCTATTGGCAGCCCTGCCGATAGGATCCCTACTGGCAGGGCCACCGACGTGGGGCGGGAGGAAAGGGGCAAAAGCAGCAGTGATGTTAAAGCGCTGCCGTGGCAGCACTTTAACATTGGCTGAGTATGGGCCGGTACTGGTGGCCATTTCATACTGGTACGCTGTACCGACCCATACCGGCCCACTTTCACCCCTGCCTAAATCTCCTTTGCTGCAGATTAAGCCAATTACTTCTTGTCCTACCTTCAATGGACATGGAGAACAATTGATCACAGTCCAGCTGTACTGCTGCCTCGCCAGTTATTCCCCAATTTGTATTTGTGCATTTGATTTTTTTCTACCTGAGTGTAGTACTCTGCACTCATCTTCACTGAATTTCATCTTATTGATTTCAGACCAATTCTCCAATTTCTCAAGGTCGTTTTGAATTTTAATGCTGTCCTCCAAAATGCACGCAGCCCCTTCTAGTTGGTGTCATCCTCAAATTTTATATGCTTACACCAGTGGTTCCCAAACTTGGTTCACAGCTTGTTCAGGGTAAGCCCCTGGCAGGCCGCGAGACACTTTGTTTACCTGAACGTCCACAGGTACGGCCACTCGCAGCTCCTAGTGGCCGCGGTTCACAGTTCCAGTACCGGCCCGTTCCTGCAGCTCCCATTGGCCAGGAACTGCAAACCGTGGCCACTGGGAGCTGCGAGTGGCTGTACCTGTGGACGCTCAGGTAAACAAAGCGTCTCGCGGCCTGCCAGGGGCTTACCCTGAACAAGCCGCGAACCAAGTTTGGGAACCACTGGCTTACACTCTACTCCATTATGAAAGTCATTAATGAAGGATTTATGCCAAGTATTTACAAGGACAAGCTAATGGCTAATTAGCTAATGGCTAATTGTCAGAAATGGCTCACCATACTAATAAAATACACAGGCTAAGAGTAGGGAAAGCATTCTACCATTTTTGTTTGCAAGCTAAATAAGTGCCTGCAATCACAGAAGCACACAATATCTGATATTAAAATTATGTGTATTTAATTAAAAATTAAACTTATTTGGTTTTCCAGCTCACATGGCTCAATTATGAAGCGTTAGCATTCTTTGGGCTTAAATCTTTTTCTTTACTTTTCTTTACTTCTTTTCTTTAATTTAAAAAGAAATTATAAAATGCTACAGTATGAGCATTAATTACAATGTCTTCTCTTGCATACACTTTTTATATTAAAATATCCCATTGATAGTGAATTCTAGTTAAGCTTCTGATGTATTTACTTCTACTAACTTCAACACATTTCTTATTGCCACTTTGGCTAATCCAAAAGCTTGATTAACTGAACTTCACATACTCCCTTTTCTCTAGAACAAAATATAGTTGAGCCAAAACAAACCAATTAATGCTAATATTCCTGAATTTAGGAATAGTTTAGAGATTATAGTATCTCCCAGTTATGTTTCCACCATCAGCTTGTTTGTGTTGCAAAGTAGTACTATGTAGAATTATATCAAAACACAGTGCATCTCAGCTAGTCAGAATGCCTGTAGTAAATGGGCATCTTCAGAGTACCCAGAGGTGGCTATTACTTCTGTATCACTTCAGAGCTACAAATCAAGGGGAAGAGAGACAACCCTCCAAACAATAATCTCTAGTCATGCTAGCCCTCCCTGCACAGCATCCATATTTACACCTTAAAGTCCAGAGGAACAGAAGACACTTCAAATTAGAATTGAAGCGCAATTTTATTTTCTTGGTCTACAAAACCTCCATATTTCTATGCAAAAATGTCTCAGCTCCCTCTGTAGATACTGGATTCGTTAGAATAATAAACTCGCTTCTAGTTTTTCTAATTTTGGTAATTCCGAGGCTTGTGTCACCATGGTATCTGAGCAGCAAAAGTGCTCAGCATCCAATAGCAGCCATGACCACTTGGTGTAATTCCAGTAATTAAAATGATTTTATTACTGATATAAACTAGTATGATGTCAAAATCAGACTCTGAACACTGGGAGTCACAGTTTTCCTCAGAGCGACTTGCCTGTGTCCAAAGGAAGGCCTTTATTTCTCTGCTTTAACTTATTCTCCTCATGACTGAACCTCTCACATCCTAACCCAGATAGCTTTTCTCACAGGAAGGCCTTGGAGTCTTGCCCAGTTGGCTTGCATCCGACGAAGTGGGTATTGACCCACGAAAGCTTATGCTCCAGTACCTCTGTCAGTCTATAAGGTGCCACAGGACCCTTTGTCATTGCCCAGTTTTGATTCTCCCATTTCCTATTTCAAGAGTGTTGCGAACTTTTGTGATATTAGTGCTTATTCTTAAAATTCCAGCTCCTTGAATCATGTGATTACATGAAAATCTCAGCTACCATTTTAAATGAAAATAAGTTTCTAGCCCTCCTGGTCATGGAGGAAAGCTTGAAAACATTAACTGAAAAGCAAATAAAAAGAACCCCAAATTTGTTCATGATTTTTTTTTTTTGGAGACTTGTTCATTATGTTTGAATGCTTGAGGGTGTCAGTACTGCTGATTTAATTCTGGTTTGTCCTTTGAGCCTCAACAAATAAGTACCCTAAAAGCAAGCATTCCACTTTCCTTTAGATTGGAAAATATTGGAAAGTAATTTAAATTCCAAGCACGTTTTGGAAAATGCTGAGGTGAAAGTGATTTACTTAGTATTAACCTGTCAGCTTGAAATCCAGCAAGTCACCTACAGGAGCAGCATGCTCATGCATGTTAAGTATCTTCAGCTCCAGTGACACCATAATGCGATGGCTCTGATTAGTGAGTTGAACTCAAATCGCCTATGAAGAAGAAACTGCAGCTTGACCTTCTCATCCAGTCTCGGAGGTGACAGTACTTCTTTCCTTCCCAGGAAAACCACAGTATTACAGTATTTTTCAGTTAATTTCAATTATTCTTATTCCGTTTTCATGCACTCGTATTACTCTTTCCTTCTGAGTTCAGCAGGGTTTTTTTTAATCTCAGCAGGAATAAATACACCCAAAATTTGACTAGAATTTATTAACAGGTAGATACATCAATAATGAAATGAAATGTAGGGTAGATATTGCAATTAATGGATACATTAATGAAGAGTGTAGAGTTTAATTCCATGTTTTTAAAAAGGGATTAATTTGTAAAGAATACGTATTTTAAATTGTGCTGTGTGAGCTAGATAATATGGATGAATTTGAGGAAGTTAAATTTCAATCAAATATGTATAATGTTCTTTTAAAGATGCCTCTGAAAACATGTAAATTCATTTCTACATGTGCTTTGCAAACAGGAAGATTGGAAGCCTTTTGTTTTTCTTAATTTATAGAGAACCATTTTGTATGAATTAGGTTAACCTGTTAATTCCCAAATACAATTAATTCCCAAATACTCCCCCAGGTAGGAGTCCATGCTCCCTCCACAATGCTGGAGTAAAACAGGTTTTGTGCAGAGAACACTGTAGGAACTTGGGGAGAACTGAATTCTCATCCTATACAGCAGCAGGCTCAGGGCAGCACTACAGGTCCTCTAGGTCTGTTACTCAAACCCTTGGGCAGGAATAGTGGCTGCAACCCTTATAGAGCACCACGTTGGTGTTTATGGCCACTAATCGTGTTCTCTGTGCTGGGATTTGCAGAGCAGAACAATTACAAGTCCACTATATCACAGATCTTTTATGACCATCCACTGTTGGGTGAATTTCAATCTTAATGCCTTTAGAGAAAAGGCAGGTACTTAGTAAAAGGGAAGGGATGGTGAAAATTTTGTTCTTCAGAACAACTGAAGTTCTCTTGAATTCAACCGTGCTGTTATTTATCTAAGATGAAAGTGCCTCCTCCTGCTGTTTCGTGCATTTTGGTTCATTCCAACAGCTACATACCTACCACTACCCACAACCCCTCCCACATAGTGTTATGAGCCAGATTCTCTACTCCTGCAAAACAAATCCATCTTTTCCTATCTCATCCGTCACCCCTAAAATAAATCCATTGCCCAGAAAGTAAATCTACCTTTTCCCTCTCAAAAATCGATGTATCTTCCTCCTCTTGCCTGCGCCTCTCCTGTTTTTCCCCATTCCTAAAACTCCATCTCAAATAGCTCACTACCCCCCACAAATTCAACTGTTTATCTCTTCTTGGCCCCACCATTTTATCCTTTGTCCCTGGCTGCTCAAGTCCCCAAATATCATTTCCTAATGGACTAATACTTGACTAAAGGCATAAGGGGTAGGAGCCCTGCCTAGCTGGACAAAGCCTAGCTAGACAGAATAGTAAAGTTAGTCTGCATGATGAGTAACCCTTGCTTCCTAACTCCTATATGCTGAGGTGAAGGGTTTTAACACACTGCCTGTGTGTTCTAGTTACCCTCCTTGAGGTGCCTGCTGCCTAGGAGTGAGAGTTACGCTGAGGAAGGAGCAAAAGGCAGAGTTGCTGACTATATGTTTGGGATGCTGATCTGCAGGGAGAAAGGCCAACTAGCAGGTAATGCTGTTGGCACTTGTTATGAGGCCCTGCTGGCTGCTTCAGAGTCATAAGTAACAGAGCTCCCAGTCAGTATATTGAGGATGATATTTATATGCACAGAGAGGGCCAGCACACGGTTTTATATACCATTTAAATCCCACTTAAGTTCCCTCTGCACAGGCATCAATTTCATGCTCAAATCACATGCATCTGAGAGAGAAGAGACCCTCCAGCTGGTGTGAAGAGCTAACTCCTAGGTAATTGCCCCAACTCCCAGTCTAGGCCTAATCAGAATAAATACCTGTATGAATATCGAGGAAACAATTGTGTTACCCATGTAGCACCCACGTTATGAAAGACTGAAGTCAATTAGCAGCAAACCCCCTACCAGCAGAATGCATCATTTGGCATAATTGGAAACACATTTTTGTTTTCCTAAAACAAAAAAGAAAAATTATGCAAATAGTCTAATAACCCGGCAGAGATGGGATTATACACAGCAGATCAGTAATTATCATGGGGAGTAACAGCACAATGGACATAAAGTAACTTTATAGTAACCTTTATTAGTATAATTAGAGTTAAATGCACTATTGATCTAATGATGAGTGTGCATGAACTATAAATTAAGTTTTCTCATGAGTATCCAGTAGAATGTACCAGGATTAAGAAATGAAGCAAATTAGTGATATTTTCTTTTTTTTTTCCTTTTGTTTATGAGGAAAAAAGAGAGTTTAATCATTTAATTTTCTAGCTAGCTACTGTTGCAATCTGACTAATAAGAGGAGACGTGAAAAATACCCCCAGAGATTACAAAGCCTCCCTGTCATTTACACTGGCTTTATTCCAGTAATACCATTGACTTCAATAGATTTACTCCCAATTTACAGTGGTTTAAGTAGGAGGAGGCTCATACTGAAAAGAGAATGAGATTTGCTCACCAGAATATTTTATTATAAAAGATAAGAGGACTGGCACCATTGTGTACCCACCTGTTGTATTTAGAGTTGAAACTGTATGTTCTTTGCCTAGTTTAAAACGCAACAAGCAAGTCATCCATAGTAGAATACCTACTACATACACATGGCCAGATTTTCTTCTCTGCTGAGCTCCACTCAGTGGGGGGTTGGGGAGCCAATTCCAGCTCTCTGACCATGAAGACCAGTCTATGCCAGTGAGATTTAGAACAACCCCTGATTGTTCTCATTTGCACCACTGGCATGGGGCCTCCAATTGATTCTACATCAATGGAGGAAAGAGGTAGTGGAATTCTACCCCATGACAGCCACATCCCATCTCAACATGCCCCACTTTCCCTAGACACTTCACCTACACCAGGGACAGGAGCAGCTGGCGCAGGAACCACCTCTACCAGCTTTATGCTAATGGGAGCTTCCCTATGGCAGGGGAACTCCCTGCTGGACATTTATGGCCAGAACGTGGCCCTCTGGTGCAGTGCAAAGGGGTTGGATCTCAGGTAAAGAATTTGGCCTATAGGTTTTAGATTTGGGTAATTGAAGCATTGTGATTCTAGTTACTCCCTGCCTGATCCAGCACCCATTCAGATCAATGGAGTCTTTCCATTGACTTTAAAAGGCTTTGGATCAGGCCTCAGATGAGTAAGATGCCTTTCCCTGTACCCTTCCAAACCTGCATAAGAGAAAGCATGGAATACAAATATATGACATATATGAAAGCTATACAGATAGCATGTGTTTTACATATTGGTCTTAAGAGTTCATGTACTGAGTCATGTATGAATTAGTATGGCCCCTTTAATATGCTACAGTTCATATACATGTGTAACATTAATAATCATAGAAATGTAGGACTGGAAGAACCTTGATAAGTCATCTAGTCCAGTCCTCTGCACTCAGGCAGGACTAAGTATTATCTAGACAATTCCTGACAGGCATTTGTCTAACCTGTATTTAAAAACCTCTAATGATGGAGATTCCACAACCTCCCTAGATAATTTGTTCCAGTGCTTAATTACTCTTACATATTTTATGTGCACAGATAACTAATGTATGTCCTTTCTACATGGATGGCCCTTAATTTTAAGAACAAATGTAGAAAGGATAATTTGTGAGCACTGAATCAGTCTGGGTCTTTACTACCTCAATGCACAGTCTAATCACGTATCATGGAGCATAAATCCACTGGAAACATAAGGCTTTGCAAACATAGCAGCATTTGTTCAACTCTGGAAATAGTTCAAGTGGTTAATTCTTCACGTGCTCCTTGTAATAAATTAAACCTCCTCCTCCCCGCCTTAACTTTCACATCAGTTTTTAACTACATTTTCTTCAGTCTTTTACATTTTTCTTTTTACTGTGCCAGCTGCTTTGGGAGCCAAGACACTTTATATATATTTTTCAGCTTCATGGGAGAGAGGTGCAGGATGCTGATAAATTGGACAGGGTTCAGAGAAGAGCCATGAGAATGATTAAAGGATTAGAAAACATGCCTTAGCAATAGACTCAAAGAGCACAGTTTATTTAGCTTAACAAAAGAGAAGATTAAAGGGTGACTTGATTACATATTACCTACATATGGAACAAATGTTTAATAATGGGCTCTTCAATCTAGCAGAAAAAAAAGTAACACAATCCAATGGTTGGAAGCTGAAACTAAACTAGAAATAAGGTGTGAATTTTTAACAGTGAGACCAATTAACCAGTGGAACAATTTACCAAGAGTCATGTTGGATTCCCTCACTGACAATTTTTAAATCAAGTCTGGATGTTTTTCTAAAAGATATGCCCTAGGACAGCGGTGGGCAAACTTTTTGGCCCTAGGGCCACATTGGGGTTGCAAAATTGTATGGAGGGCCGGGTAGGGAAGGCTTTGCCTCCCCAAACAGCCTGGCCCTGCCCCCTATCTGGCCCCCACCCACTTCCCGCCCCTGACTGCCCCCCTCAGAACTACCAATCTATCCAACCCCCCTGCTCCTTGCCCCTGACCATCCCCTCCAGAGACCCTCCCCCGCCCCTAACCACCTTCCCAGGACCCCACTCCCTATCTAAGCCCCCCTGCTCCCTGTCCCCTGACCACCCCCTCATGGGGCCCCCACCCTAACTGCCCTCCAGGACCCCCCCCCACTCCCTGTCCCCTGACTGTCCCGACCCCTGTCCACACCCCCGCTCCCTGACAGACCCCCAGGACTCCCACACCTATCTAACCCCCCACTATTCCCCATCCCCTGACCGCCCCCCAACCAGAACCTCCATGCCATCCAACCGCCCCATTCCCCATCCCCTGACTGCCCCTTGGGACTCCCTGCCCCTTATCCAGCCCCCCGGCCCCCTTACCGTGCCGCTCAGAGCAGCGTGTCTGGCAACCGTGCGGCCCATGGGAGTTCGCAGCCCCGCCCCCCCTTATTATGCCACTCAGAGCAGCAGGAGCTCAGGCCCTGCCAGAGCCAGCCACACCGCTGCAGCCCAGGAGCGATGGGCCAGAGCGCTGGCAGCGTGGCATGCTGAGGCTGCGGGGGAGGAGGGCAGCGGCGGGCTAGCCTCCCAGGCCAACAGCTCAGGTGCCGGGCAGGATGGGCCCACAGGCTGGATGTGGCCCGCAGGCCGTAGTTTGCCCACCCCTGCCCTAGGAATTATTTTGGGGAAGTTCTATGACTTGTGCTATACAGGAGGTCAGACTAGATGATTACAGTAGTCCTCTTCTGGCTTCAGGATCTATGAATCTATTAAAATAGGAAACTGAAAACGTATTTAGTCTTTTGAACCATAGTTCCCTTCTGGGTTTTCCTTTGTATTCCTCAGAGGAATGGAGAGTGGGGCTTATCTCTCTATGATGGGAAATGGAGCGTGGCTCACAACCCTGGTAGTTCCCCAAGGGACACAGGACTAACCATATGGAAGCCCTCTGCCTTCCTACTGCCTATGGGTCCCATTCCTTGGAGCCAGACAGTCGGTGTCTATTCACCGACTTTTAAAGATGGGTAGTGAGTGTGTAGCTATGAGATGCCAAGAACAATGGGTTCCTGGCTGTATCTGCATCCCTCCTGCTCCTTGCCTGTGCACAGATTGCTGGATCTACAGAAAGCTATCCTTGAGTCCCAAAAGAAGAGTATTGGGGAGGGGAAGCACTAGTATGGAGATGATGGATTTTTCTTTCTGTGCTGGGCTAGAGAGATCTGCATGTGGAGGATCACTTCTGCATGCTAATCCTCAGAACACAATCTGCCCCCTAGTTAGGAAATTCAAAGCAATGTACTTTTGAATGCATCTTAACAGCAGGCTGATTTTCAACTGAATTATAACCACGTTTGAAAAAAATTTTTGTTGTGAAAACATTTTCCATAACAATTTTTATGTAAGGGATCTATATCTATCACCAGTGAATTATTCCCACACATCTCTGTGTCCACAGTAATTTGTCACGTCCCTTCTTCATAATCACACCCTTGAAGCCATAGCTGATGCATATTCTTGAAGATATAGCTGTGGCTGAGGTTAAGTGGTAAACAGGAAACACGAGGCTTCTTGAAGAAAATAAATGCAGTCATCACTAATATTTGGAGTGTTTTGCACTTTTCCCATAAAAATTATATCTGCATGTAAGAGAGATGTTATCTTTTTGTGAGCAACACACTTCTTGCATCTAAACACCAAGGAGAAATGCTAATAAACATAATTTTGTAGCACAGTTTTTCAACTGCTTTCTGATTGAATATTTGTACTCTACCTATGAGGGGTATTCATGGAGCCCTCTTAAATTAGAATCTATTTTGTAGTCCCATCACATATGTTAACATCTAATATAACCTTGAATCACTATTTCCTTTTAAGAAATCTTTTAGAGAATAGCTTGATTTGACAATAGGCTTCATGTGTTGAGAATTTTAAACTACTATTTGCACTGATATTTTCTCTGGGTAGATGATATGTGTTTTCAAGCATAAAAGCCAAGGCTTCAGGATAAACAGCCTTAGCTACTGGGTTTCTGGTGTTAACAGCTTGACGCTTACTACACTATTACTGTTGTTAGTAAAAAACATTAACAATAACAATACTTAGCACTTTTATAGTGCTTTACATTTTAAAAAGCAATGTGCAAACAATTAATTCTTCCTCACAGCACTCACTGTGATGTACCCTCTTTTTATCCTAATTTAAAACTTGGGAGAGAAAACTAAGACCCAGAATGTGTCTTTTCATTGACTCTAAAGGGAGCTGGCCCCTCACAGTCAGCCCAGTTTGTGTGGTTGGGCCACAGCATTTGCCAGCCCATGGTAGCTTTCCTTTGTTAGGAGAGTTGCGATTGGTCAATCTAGTGCTTCTTATAAGCGCTGAGATTGACTAGTGAGAGGTGCAGGGGAAGAGGCTGCTCACAAAAGGTGATGCCAGACAGAAGGCATCTTCCTGCCTTGCCCTCTGTGCCACTACACAGTCCTACGCTCTCCCCTTTTTCCTTGGGAGCTATTGGTTTCCTGGGGAATCTGTTTCTTGTTGCTCATTCTGTGTGTGGTTTTAGGCAGTACATGAGGTTAGGGCAGAATATTGCAGTCACTGAACTTGAGCAGCCCTGATGGTGGCCTCATGCAGCGGAAAGCATGGGGTTTCGGACATTGGCTAGGCCTTGGAACAGCTGAAGGCCTTGATAAGCCCATGCTACATTAGGATGCTGTGGATTGGGGTACCAAAAGAAGGGAAAAACCGGTGACAGTATGGGGAGGCTATGGCCTTCTGCCCACCTTTCTTCACTTCTGCTAGGACAGGTGGCCATCAGGAGATATGCTGTGTAAGTTAAAAGTTAGCCACAATTTTATTTACTTGTCCAAAATACTATATTGTCTCTGTCCATACTGGCCCTCTGCTATTCTCAGTGGAAACTGGATCAGGTCTTAGGTGACTTGCATAAGGTTGGTTAGCAAGTACAAGACGGTGGCAGAGCCAGGATTAGAGCAGTGGAGGTCCTGGGTACCACTGATATGCTCACCCCACTAGGTGACACTACCTTTCCACCATGCGTTCTATAGCCATATGGTTCCATGACTTGGAACACTTTGAAATACATAGTACTTTTCCTCCAATGGTGAGTAAATCTCATGTTGTAAATCGGGTTTGTTTACTACTATATGCCCATTAAAACCCCACAACTTCTGGTTCTTCTTCATATCCCTGCTTAACAAAAACCACCTGAATTTAACATAGCTGCTTTTACCGGAATGCATTTTTTCTTCTGTCTTACTGTTATTTAGAGTCCTAAAAATGTTCCTATTATCTAGTCTAAGTTTCCCCTTTTGTACTTCCTAGGTTCTGTGCCGCTGACTTGCTGCATGATGACCATAGGCTAGTGATTTGGGCTCAAATTTTGAAATGTTTACATCAGTTTTGGGTGCCTCAATTTTAATTTTTTTGGTGGTGAGCCGCTGTTGCTTCCATTGACTTCAGCTGGAGTTGCAGGAGCTCAGCATCCCTGAAAAAACAGGTCAAAAATGTTTACAGTTGGACACCCAAAAACAGAAGCATGCATAACTAGAGGCCACTTTTCAAAATTTCAGCAAAAAGAAAACAAGAAAAATACCTGTGGCACCTTAGAGACTAACAAATTTATTTCAGCATAAGCTTTCGTGGGTTAAGAACCCACTTCATCGGATGCATGGAATGGAACATGCAGTGAACAGATATTTATACATTCAAAGATACATGAGAAGGTGGAGGTGTCTATACCAATGTTAAGAGGCTAATTAATTGAAAGGACCTGTTATCAGTAGAAACTTTTGAAGTGATAATCAACAGGGGCTATTCCAGACAGTTGACACAAAGGTGTTAAGGGGGAAATAAATTCAATTAACATAATGACCGAGCCATCCACGGTCAATATTCAAGCCTAAGGTAATGGTATCTAGTTTGCATATTAATTCCAATTCCACAGTTTCTCTTTGGATCCTCCCTAATCACTCAATGACAGATATAAAAGTTGCAATTTTGCAACAAAATAACTTCAAAAACAGGATCCAAAGAGAAACTGTTGATTATCACTTCAAAAGTTTCTACTGATAACAGGTCCTTTCAATTAATTAGCCTCTTAACATTGGTATAGACACCTCCACCTTCTCATGTATCTTTGAATGTATAAATATCTGTTCACTGCATGTTCCATTCCATGCATCCGATGAAGTGGGTTCTTAACCCACGAAAGCTTATGCTGAAATAAATTTGTTAGTCTCTAAGGTGCCACAGGTATTTTTCTTGTTTTCTTTTTGCTGACACGGACTAACACGGCTACTACACTGAAACTTTTCAAAAAAAATTTCTTGACCTCTCCACATTACCCACCTGTAAAATAGTGACAGAACTTCTGTACTGAACCTCATATGGGTGTGTCAGCCTAATTCACGTGTTAGCCTAAGCACTTCACAATTCTGAGATGGGAGGTGCTACCATAGCTAAAGTGTTAATGACTACAGTAGCCTTCTTATGATTGATTATACTAATAAACATGTCAGGGTTCCCTCCCCACTCTGAACTCTAGGGTACAGTTGTGGGGACCCGCATGAAAGACCCCCTAAGCTTATTTCTACCAGCTTAGGTTAAAAACTCCCCAAGGTACAAATTCTACCTTGTACCTTGAAAAAAAGTAACTGCTGCCACCACCAAGTGATTTAAACAAAGAACCAGGGGAAAGGACCACTTGGAGTTCCCCTTCCTCCAAAATATCCCCTCAAGCCCTTACACCCCCTTTCCTGGGGAGGCTTGAGAATAATCTCCTAACAAATTGGTTACAAATGATCACAGACCCAAACCCCTGGATCTTAGAACAATGGAAAAATCAGTCAGGTTCTTAAAAGAAGGATTTTATTTAAAAAAAGAAGGTAAAAACCGTCTCTGTAAAATTAGGATAGAAGATACTTTACAAGGTACTCAGCTTCAAAACACAGAGGCTTCCCCTCTAGGCAAAACCTTACAGTTACAAAAAGAAAACCCAAGAATATACTTTCCTCTCAACACAGGGAAAGTTCACAAGCCAAACCAAAAATAAGCTAACACATTTCTGATTAGTACTTACTAATTCTAATGGAGCTGGATTGATTTTTCTTGCTCTGTCTCCGGCAACCACACAGAACAGACAGACAAAGCCTCTCCCCACCCCCACCCCCCAGATTTGAAAGTATCTTGTCCCCTTATTGGTCCTTTTTTGGTCAGGTGCCAGCCCGGTTACCTGAGCTTCTTAACCCTTTACAGGTAAGGAGGACTCTTAACCCTTTAGCTGTATGTTTATGACAACATGTTACTTTAGGTATGTAAATCATTCCCTGTCCACATTTTAATAAGTAAAATGCATGTGAATGCTTAATGATACTCCTTTAATGTTACTAAACATTACCTTATTTAGATAGTGCAGACAAAGTCAATTTACACATAGGTAACTTTATGGGAAAT
The DNA here is from genome assembly GCA_033296515.1 of Macrochelys suwanniensis. Classification (NCBI taxonomy): domain Eukaryota; kingdom Metazoa; phylum Chordata; order Testudines; family Chelydridae; genus Macrochelys; species Macrochelys suwanniensis. Next base: position 23,875,447 of record CM065782.1, read on the forward strand.
AATCCCTGTACCTTGCACTCTTGACCATTAACTATTATATTATCATATACTTTACACACACAATACAGAGAAGTTAAAATTTTAGCAATGAATTTTAGGGACATCAGAAATAAATGTATGTGGGAATGCACACAACCCCTTTGTAATCTGTAGTCAGATCTGTATAATAGAGTTTATTTTTATCCAGCTTCCTTAACAGTCAGGAACATCACACTCTGAAAGGCTAAAGAGAAAAAGATTTCTTGGTAAGATTTAAAGAGAAACAACTTGCTTTGTTACAGAAAGAGGAGGACGTTCAAGATAGATGGAGCAGAACAACTGAACAAGGGCTTGAACCAAGGCAGGGGTCCAGTCAGTCTTGTGAAATAGCACAGCTTAAGTAGGGTTGCTGAACATGATGCTTTGGATTCACAGTCCAATGAGAATATCGGGTAACATTTTCAAAAGCACCTAAGTGATTTAGGAGCCTAAGTCCCATCAACTTTCAGTAGGATTCAGAATCTAAGCCACTTATGTGCTTTTGACATTCCCCCCACCCCATTGTATTTATCATATGGAATAAAGCAATGAACAGTGGGCTCTGAAGACTCCTGTTTCAAGAGAACTTTTATAAACTTTTCTATGAATGGCTATCATGGCTCTGCTGGTCTTACTTCTTCTGTGAGCATCTCTCTCACTTGAGAAACTTCTGGTTGATAACAGAAGTAACTAAGTCCATGAAGAGCTTTGAAAATCATAAGGACAATTTAAATTGAATTGTGAGATAGCTAGAATTTGAGGAACCATTGGGTTGATATGGTCTCACTTTCAGCTGCAGCTGTATCATCTGGCTATAGAATTCTGTACTCTGTAGACTTTAGTGCATAAGGACTTAAGGAAAAGATTTAGGGAAAACTGACTGCAATAGTCAAGTCAGGGTTAGGAAACATCTAGAGATGGAAATATGCTGCCGTACAGACAAAAGAAAGATGAGAAAAAAAGAACATTCTGAAACAAGAATAACTGGATGATACTATCATCATTTTACTATAAGGAAACTGAGCCATGGAAAAATAAAAGACTGTCCTTAAGTTGCAGAGGAAGTTTATAGTGGATCTGGGAACAGAAATCAGGTCTCCTGTCTTCTGGTTCTGCACCCTAGTAAACTTGATAGTGACTGTTGGATTTTAAATGCCATCTTATTGAGTAAATTACTCACTTTTGGAAACTACACAGGGATTTCCTGCGGAATATGGGATACTTATATATTTTGATTTTTTTAAGATCTAAATTTTAATTACAATGTACGGAAACCTTTTAGTAATAAAAACGTGACAAACATGTCTATATATAAAGTAGCCTGCAAAGTCAACCGAGAATTACTGAGTTTGTCAAAGTCAGCAAGCTGCTCAGAACTAATATATGCAAGTATAGCATATTTAAGACTTACATGAAAAGGTTACTGTTGTTTATGGCTGTGCTGGATAGTTTATTAAATCATAGTCTTTTTGGTTAATCCTCACTACAGATCTGCACTCCAGATTTGGTGGTGTTTCTGGCCTGTTCCAATCAGCGGCTGAAAGAAAGGTTATTGAAACGTGCTGAACAGCAAGGGAGACCTGATGATAACCTCAAAGCCACTCAAAGACGATTAATGAATTTCAAGCAGAATGCTGTTCCTCTGGTCAAATATTTCCAGGAAAAGGGGCTAATCATCACAGTAAGTTGTTTAGCCATCAATATATGCACCTGATAAACGAATGTATGGCTGTAGTTGAACTCAGGAGCTTAGACCTGTTACTCTGCATTCTCTTTGCTTTATATTAGAGAGTCTGAGTCAAATTCTGCTCTGATTATTACACCTGTGCAACCACACTGCAGTTACTGAAGGCAATGGTTGACTTGTATCTTTGTAGCTATGGAATGCAGATGTACTGTATTATCTCATGAACTTTACATTATTTTTATTCACAACTCCATATTAACACAAATATTTTTTACTTCCAATACTAAGGAGATCACATGGAAGTCAAAGGCTAATTTGTTTAAAGTGGATACCAAAAGAATGTTTGCCATGCATGCAAGGACTGGAACAATTTTCTCAGCTCTATGGTTGTGACTTCAATATTAGTCATTTGTTCCATTTCTGGATTTTTGGGGTGAGAAAGTGAGGAACTAGATTTCAGATAGTATCTCTGTAATACAGATATGAAATTTATACTTTAAGGATATACCTGCACCTTGAGCTGTCAATGTAATTCCCAACTCAAGGAGGCATACCTGCAGTAGCTCTGACTGAGTGAGCATGCTAAAATTAGAATGGAGCGATGGCAGCACAAATGGCAGGAGAGGCTTAGCCACCCTAAGTAGGTACTGTCAGAGATGTACATAAAGCAACTAGCCTCTCCTGCCACTCACGCCCATGCAGGGACACTATTTTTAGCGCAGTAGCTCAATCAGAGCTAGTATGGGTATGTCTCAAGCTAGAAATTAACCCCCAGTTTAAAGTGTAGACTCACCCTTAATTTGATGTAGACTGCATAGCAGTGTAAACTCAGACAGAAATTATATAACTGCTGTGGAGCATAGTTTCTCTAAAGAGCATTAATGCGTATGGAGTGAAATTCAGCCCAGTGCAGACAGCTGACCACTTAAGCCCCCCCTTCACTCAGGGCATAAATTGTTCTTAGGGCCTTGAATTTTATCCAAGGAAACAAAAATAAAAAACTATAAGCTTTGATTACTGTTTTAAGGTTAAACTGTCAATGCATTTCAAACACCTTTGGGATTCTTTGTCTTGAAAATATCAGAGAAATGTTACATTCCATTGATTGCAGGGCCGGATCCTCAGCTAATGTAAACCAGTATAGATCTTCTGAATTCAATGAACAATATTAATTTACACCTGTAGAGGGTTTGGCCATTAAAGTGTAAGCTCTTCAGATAAGTCACATCCTGTTTATAATGTACCACATACATTGATGGTGCTATATAAATGACAATTTTTAAAACTTTGGATGGCAGGAAGGTCTGGCATAAATTGGTCCTTTTTCAAAATCAGTATGAATAGTGATCTCTGCGATATGCTGGAAAAGATAATCCATCTTTGCACGCTAAACAAGTTGCATACGTAAGTGCAGCCAGAAGGTTTAATTAGTGCAAGCAGGGTTATAAAGTACTGCAAAAGTATTTCAGTGATTACCCCAAGCTTATCACCTGCATCACCACAAGTAAGATAGATTATGACAGCTTTAATAAGGGGATGATTAATTTAATATATTTTTTGCTTGGTGAAATGTCAGTAGTTCTAACAGAGGAACTGAATAACAATGCAGATCCTGAGTGTGAAAACAGATGAGCTTTAAGATGAATACCTCTAATTACTATAAAAGGATACTTTAAAAAAACTTTAGGAAAAGTGCAGAATAAGCAGAGAGTCTGATCTGGTTTTAGAATCTACAGAGGAGAATTCACAATACACTTGAAGGAGCACTGTATAAAATATTGACAAGTATATCTCTCCAACTCATTTATCTTCGGTTGTATTTGACATCTTTCATAGTCCAGTTGTAAACAGTAATTCACTGCTGTAGAAAAGGAATCTAGATAGTGCAGTTAGACTAATAATTGTTCTGTTTATTTCTCTCTTACAACTTAGTCCTGCAAATGCTACCAGGTTTAGCAAACGCTAACAGGTTTAGCAAGCGCTAGTTAGTTTAGGATTTCATCCTGAGTGCTTCCTACTATGAGTGGTCCCACTGAAGTCAATGGGACTACTCAGAGTGGTTAAATTACAAACGATGAATTATGAGCTCTGCCTGGTAGTAAGTGTTTGGAAGATTGACCCTTAAGAGAAAAACTGGCATTATATAATGTATCATGTACAACCTCTTTTGGAAAGTTCTGTAAACCATACAGATAATTTTTCCTGTCATTACAAATATGACTAAGTCTTTTTAATACTATGTGCTAATCAGATTCACAAATGTCAAGAATGTCCTTAAATTGCAAACTAGACATGGTATGACAAGGATAGTCAAGTATTTTTTTTGTCAAGGTCCAAATTTTTTGGTCAAGGTATAGTCAGGGTTCAGACTCCAGAGAAAATACAACAATAATAATAAGTAAATAAAAAGATTGGATTAAAAATAAAAAGATGTATTGGAGACCATTTTTTATTTCAGAACGTGGAGAAAGCTACTAGGGGAGAGGCTGTTCTAGATTTGATTTTGACAGATAGGGAGGAACTGGTTGAGAATTTGAAAGTGGAAGGCCACTTGGGTGAAAGTAATCATGAAATGGTAGAGTCCATGATTCTAAGGCATGGTAGGAGGGAAAACAGCACAATAAAGATAATGGATTTCAAGAAGGCAGACTTTAGCAAACTCAGGGAGTTGGTACATAAGATCACATGGGAAGCAACTCTAAGGGGAAACCAGTTCAAGAAAGTTGACAGTTTTTCAAAGAGACATTATTAAGGGAACAAGAGCAAACAATCGCACTGCGTAGGAAAGATAGGAAGTATGGCAAAAGACTACCCTGGCTTAACCAGGAGATCTTCAATGATCTGAAACTCAAAAGTGCTACAAAAAGTGGAAATTAGGTCAAATTACAAAGAATGAATATAAACAAATAATACAAGTATATAGAAAAATTAGAAAAGGCCAAGCCACAAAACGAAATTAAACGAGCTAGAGACATAAAGGGTAACAAGAAAACATTCTACAAAAACATTAAAATCAAGAGGAAGACCAAGGACAGGGTAGGCCCATTCCTCAATGAGGGGGGAAAAACAATAACAGAAAATGTGGAAATGGCAGAAGGGCCAAATTACTTTTTTGTTTCAGTTTTCACCAAAAGGTTAGTAGCGACTGGATGTCAAACTTATTGAATGCCAGTGAAAATTAGGTAGGATCAGAGGTTAAAATAGAGAAGAACAAGTTACAAATTGCTTAGACAAGTTAGATGTATTCAAGTCACCAGGGCCTGATGAAATATATCCCAGAATACTCAAGGAGATGCCTGAGGAGAGAGCTGAGCCATTAGTGATCATCTTTGAAAAGTCATGGAAGAAGGAAGAGATTCCAGAGGACTGGAAAAGGGAAAATATAGTGCCCATCTATAAAAAGGGAAATAAGGACAACCTGGGGAATTACAGACCAGTCAGCTTAACTTCTGTACCTGGAAAGATAATGGAGCAGTTAATTAAGCAATCAGTTTTCAAATATCGAAAAGATAATAAGGTGATAAGTTACAGTCAGCATGGATTTGTCAAAAACAAATCATGTCAAACCAGCCTAATAGCTTTCTTTGACAGAGTAACAAGCCCTGTGATGGGGGGGAAGTGGTAGATGTGGTATATCTTGACTGTAGTAAGGCTTGTGATACTGTCTCATAAACTAGGGAAACACAACCTAGATGGAACGACTATAAGGTGGGTTTGAAGTGGTAATGAGTGTGGCCCATTTCAGACAGTTGACAAGAAGGTGTGAGTAACAGTAGGGGGAAATTAGATTTAGGTTTTGTAATGACCCAACCACTCCCCGTCTTTATTCAGGCCTAATTTGATGGTGTCCAGTTTGCAAATTAATTCCATGTAGGTAAGTATAGCGGTCAGTAGCTTTCTGGTATAGGGTGGTGTTTATGTGACTATAGCTTACTAGCACTGTTCTGTCTAGGAAGTGACGTGGACCTCTTCTGTGGACTGGTCCAGGCTGAGGTTGATGGTGGGGTGGAAATTTTTGAAATCTTGGTGGAATTCCTCAAGGGCCTCCTTCTCATGGATCCAGATTATGAAGATGTCATCAATGTAGCACGAGTAGAGAAGGGGCGTAAGGGGACGAGAGCTGAGGAAGCGTTGTTCTAAGTCAGCCATGGCATACTATGGGGCCATGCAGGTACCCATAGCAGTCCCGCTGACGTGAAGGCATACATTGTCTCCAAATCTGAAATAGTTGTGGGTGACGACAAAGTCACAAAGTTCAGCCACCAGGTTTGCCGTGATGGTATCGGGGATGCTATTCCTGATGGCTTGTAGTCCATCTTTGTGTGGAATGTTCATGGCACTACAGCGCTAATATGCGATGGTCACATAAACACCACCCTATACTGGAAACCTGCTGACCGCTATACTTACCTACATGCCTCCAGCTTTCATCCAGACCACATCACACAATCCATTGTCTACAGCCAAGCTCTAAGATACAACTGCATTTGCGCCGATCCCTCAGACAGAGACAAACACCTATAGGATCTCTATCAGGCATTCTTAAAACTACAATACCCACCTGATGAAGTGAAGAAACAGATTGACAGAGCCAGAAGGGTACCCAGAAGTCACCTACTACAAGACAGGCCCAACAAAGAAAGTAACAGAAGGCCACTAGCCGTCGCCTACAGCCCCCAAGTAAAACCTCTCCAGCACATCATCAAGGATCTACAACCTATCTTGAAGGATGATCCCTCACTCTCACAGACCTTGGGGGACAGGCCAGTCCTCACTTATAGACAGCCCCCCAACCTGAAGCAAATACACACCAGCAACTATACACCACACAACAAAAACACCAACCCAGGAACCAAACCTTGCCACAAATCCCGGTGCCAACTCTGTCCACATACCTATTCAAGGGACACCATCATAGGACCTAACCACATCAGCCACACCATCAGGGGCTCATTCACCTGCACATCTACCAATGTGATATATGCCATCATGTGCCAGCAGTGCCCCTCTGCCATGTACATTGGCCAAACCGGACAGTCTCTATGCAAAAGAATAAATGGACACAAATCTGACATCAGGAATCATAACATTCAAAAACCAGTAGGAGAACACTTCAATCTCCCTGGTCATTCAATAACAGACCTAAAAGTGGCAATTCTTCAACAAAAAAACTTCAAAAACAGACTCCAATGTAAAACTGCAGAACTGAAATTAATTTGCAAACTGGACACCATCAGGTTAGGCCTGAATAAAGACGGGGAGTGGTTGGGTCATTACAAAACCTAAATCTAATTTCCCCCTACTGTTACTCACACCTTCTTGTCAACTGTCTGAAATGGGCCACACTCATTACCACTTCAAAAGTTATTTTTCCTCCCTTGGTATCCTGCTGTCAATTGAATTGTCTCCTTAGACTGACCTCACACTTGGTAAGGCAACTCACATCTTTTCACGTATTTATACCTGCTCCTGTATTTTCCACTCCATGGATCCGATGAAGTGGGTTCTAGCCCACAAAAGCTTACACCCAAATAAATTTGTTAGTCTCTAAGGTGCCACAAGGACTCCTCGTTGTTCATCCCTAGAGAGTAGTTATCAGTGGTTCACCGTCAAGCTGGAAGAGCATATCAAGTGGAGTCCTGGAGGAATCAGTTCTGGATCCGGTTATGTTCAATATCTTCATGAATGATTTAAATAATGGCATAGAGAGTACACTTATAAAGGGAGTATTATGTCCAGTTCTGGATGCCACATTTCAGGAAAGATGTGGACAAATTAGAGAACATCCAGAGAAGAGCACAAAAATGATGAAAGGTCTGTTTAGTCTGAAAAAAGAGAAGATTGAGAGGGGACATTCTAACAGCTGTGGTGAGCTGCAGTGGACCTTCCACCTGCCCGTGATGCGAAGGGCCTGCCGAGAGCAGCCCCCTGCCCAGGGCAGGTGGAGAGTCCGTGCTGCCCATGCAGCTCTTATGATGGCTGGTCTGCGGCTCTGAAACCCCACCCCCAGGCCAGAGCCAGGTCGGGGAGAGCCACGTGGGCAGCTGTGGTGAGCTGGTGTGGAATGGCGGACCCTCCACCTGACCTGGTCTGGGCAGGGAGCTTGCGGGGTGGGAACACAGGCTGGGGGCTGCTCTCAGCCCCTTCCCCACCGCGGGCAGGTATATGTTCCGTGCGGCTCCATGGTGGTCTGGCTTGGGGGGCGGGGAGGTTTGGGGGGAAGAGAAGGAAAAGGGGGCAGGGTCCACCCCAGCAAAAAGTGGGAGGGCTATGGTCCCCCTGACCTCCCCATTTCCAGCGCCACTGGATAACAGTTTTCAAGTACATAAAAGGTTGTTACAAGGAGAAGGGAGAAAAATTCCTCTCAACCTCTGAGGACAGGACAAGAAGCAATGGGCTTAAATTGCAGCAAGGGCAGTTTAGGTTGGGCATTAGGAAAAACTTCCTAACTGTCAGGGTGGTTAAGCACTGGAATAAATTGCCTAGGGAGATTGTGGAATCTCCATCATTGTCTAACCTGCTCTTAAAAATCTCCAAACATCTGTCAGGAGTGGTTTAGATCAGTGGTTCTCAAAGCCTTGGTGGGCCGGGCCTGTTTGTTTACCTGCAGCGTCTGCAGGTTCGGCCGATCGCAGCTCCCACTGGCCGCAGTTCGCTGCTCCAGGCCAATGGGGGCTGCGGGAAGCGGCACGGGCCGAGGGATGTGCTGGCTGCCCTTTCCGCAGCCCCCATTGACCTGGAGCAGCAAACCGCGGCCAGTGGGAGCTGCGATCGGCCGAACCTGCAGACGCTGCAGGTAAACAAACGGGCCCGGCCCACCAAGGCTTTGAGAACCACTGGTCTAGATAATATTTAGTCCTGCCATGAGTGCAGGGAACTGGACCAAATGACCTCTGTGATTTTGGGGTCCATTCAAAAGTATCTGGTGCTCCAGATCTGGCCCACAGACCACCCCTGTGGTATGATATTACTGCTAATAATGCACTTACAAGATTTTGTATCTTTCAGTCTGCCAGTTGAAAAGTCAGTGGGATTATTTTAGTTTTCCCTTTTAGAATTTCTGTTATAAATAATTTTATATTGACCCATCACTACTCATTGCTTGTCCAGTATAGCAATTTTTAGGATAGGATGAGACCATCTAAGGTTGTCCCTTTCATTGATCTACAGTGCTCACAAATTGCCTGTAAAAATATTTGAAGATCCAAATCATGTACCTAACTTGTTATTAAAGTTATATGTATTATTTCCTCTCCATGAATGAAGTTCATTTATGATGTAGAGGGGCTTGCTAGACCCACTATAGACATGTAGCCACAACTTTAGTTTCCCTTGAACTCTGGGTAGATTCTCCCTCCATCCAAACCAAAACTCCAACCTCAAAGGGACTGCACTGGAAACCCGTGGCTTCACCACATATTTAAAGAGGGTGAATTTCACTAATCACCTCTGCTTATTGCTCTATGCATAACCTTGGTACAGGAGGGTTGAATTTTACCTTATTTGAATAAAAAGTTTCTCCAGTTCCTATATTATTTTGATTATGCTGTACTGCACCCTTTACTACTTAGTTCCAGCTTCACACACAGCCCACTAGTTCCTTATATTACTCATTTTCAGAAATAAGAGGAAAGATACTATGACGCTGCAAAGCATTATCACACAGTGCTAGAAAATTGTCCTATGGTTTATCTGTAGTAGTTATGGTTGTGCTGCCCAGTATTTTGTTTGTTTTTATTTTTCCTGCTGGTAAAGTTTGAGAGTAGCTTTCCCGATTAATAACCCCAGGGCATTCTTGTGCTTTCGTGATAGATTACCAATGAAAATATTTCTTGTTTCCCTATTTTTTGTTTTTTACGTCCAGACATATTCCATTATGTTTTTTCTATACTAACTTGCACAAGTTCCTTAAAGGTACATCATTTAACAGGTTCAGCACAGAAATGCTGCCCATGAGACAGGGGAGCATTAAATTGGCTTTCAGAGCCATGGAAGTTGGTGGTTTTCCCATAGAATGGGTGGTGGTGGGATGCAAGTAAACATATCAGACACAGGTTAACCACAGCTGTCAGAGGAAACAACCCTGCAGACACCTGGTCAGCCACACTCCTCCCCAGACCCCAAACCAGCTGATGGCTGGACCTTGTGCTCAGTGACCCATAATGAGATGGAGTAGTGATATGAGAGCACACAAGGGAATTCACGTTAACGTGCCAAAAGTAGTAGTTAAGTTCTCCTGCAGTTCCTATGGGATTGCTGCTTTGCATCTCCCCTTTTCCCAAGCAGACATTAGCTGGCTCTCATCCACACCATTATTTTTTCTGCAGTTTTGTCCCCCTACATATCACATAGGAGGGAGCCAGAGAGCACAGGGGACCAGGAAAATAAGAGCTGACGTGAGCATTTTAGATATTGTCCCAAGTTTCAAGTACAGAGTTCTTATTTGTGGGTAGATTCGTGCTGACTATCCTTAATAGAGCTTTCCAAATATTCCCCCTTTTCTCACCTAATTTGTCTTTTTTTTTTTACTACTGTTGAAGTCCAACATACTGATTTTTTTACTGATTATTTAATTTAATAATTTAAATCTTTTCTTAACACAGCTATTGCAATCTATTTTCTCCAGTCTCTCAATTCTTTATCACTACTTTTTCCAAACAGTGTTTAAACAGAAATATATCTGCTTAAGTTTTCCTTGTCTCTTTTGCTCCGTCCTCCAAATTCTGACATAGATGACCATTTTTTAAGGAGTCTTAATAGACTTCTGACATCCTAGTTCCCCCATAACCTGCTAAGATTTCGATTTCACATGATATTTCTTCTATCCACTGGGAAATCTGTCTCTCTTTGGGCCAACTTTCCATTATCCTTCATTGTGTAAACACTAAGTCAAATAATTGATTCGTTTTAAAAATAAATTAATGCCTCCCTCTTTTACATCAGTTGCCGCTGCTGTTGCTTGGAGATCCTGCTGTATTTCTCACTGGCAGACTTGAGTTTTCTTATGTACTCTAAAAAAAAAAAAATCTTACTGTTTTTCTTAGCGTCCTATGAAATCTTTCAGTTCTCAAATTTGGCTTTTTTTTTTTAAACGTTTAGCTTATTTCTGATCTCCCTTCTGTTTGATGATTGTTATTTTAATATGCCTTTTTCTTAACTCTCCCTCTTTATTCTTTACTCATGCTTTTAAGCAATTTAATCCTAACCCTATGATGCTCAGTGATACAAATTTAGTCCCTCATCCTGGAGTGAGCTCCTCACTGAAAGACCCCTGCACCTGCATGAAGTCCCATCCCAGCACAGAGCCCCATTGATTTCAGGAGAACTGTGTGCAGGGGCGGCTCTATGATTTGTGCTGTCCCAAGCACGGCAGTCAGGCAGCCGTCGGCGCTGTTTCTGCGGGTGGTTGCTGGTCCCGTGGATTCGGCGGCGTTCCTGCGGGTGCTTCCGCCGGTCCCGCACTGTCGGCAGACTCGGTGCCAAATCTGCGGGACCGGCCGACCTCCCGCAGAAACGCCGCCGAAGGCTGCCTGACTGCCACCCTCACGGCGACCGTCACGCTGCCCCCCACGGCTTGCTGCCCCAGGCACGCGCTTTCTGCACTGGTGCCTGGAGCCGGCCCTGACTGTAAGTGCAGGGGCCCCTCCACATGAAGTTCATTGTGGGTCCAGGGTCTTACGTTGCAGTAAAGGCAAATCCCTCATTAGAGCTCTGGCCCAAAGGCAATTAAACAAGATAGAATTCTGTTTGCTCCCTTTTCAGCTGGTATCACATTCAAAATTGCACTGTGGGAATGTGACAAGAGAAAGTTTAAATTTAAACTGCACCTAGGAATAACTCTTACAGAGGGTTGCTAATTTTGGATGGAGGTATTCCTGGAGGTTTTATCACATGACATAATCTTTAATTAAAAATTAATCTTTAAATTCCTGGAGACTCCAGGACAATCCTGGAGGGTTGGCAATCCTACGCAGCAATTCAAGGACTTAGGGCTGGTCCACGCTAACCCCGCAGTTCGAACTAAGATACGCGACTTCAGCTACGTGAATAGCGTAGCTGAAGTCGAAGTATCTTAGTTCGAACTGAAACACACTTACCTCGGGTCCACGCGGAGCAGGCAGGCTCCCCCGTCAACTCCGCGTACTCCTCTCGGTGAGCAGGAGTTCCGGTGTCGACGGGGAGTGGCTCTGGGATCGATTTATCGCGTCTAGACAAGACGCGATAAATCGATCCCAGAAGATCGATTGCTTACCGCCGAACCCGGAGGTAAGTATAGACGTACCCTTAGTCTTTATATTCAAGGCACTCGGTCTGGGCCCTAGAGTACTTAAAAGATCATCTGATGCTCCAGGATGAGCATTGTGGTTGATAACTTTGCTCCTCTGGCAAATTTAATTGCCATCACCAGGGTAAAGCTTGTCTGTGCGAAAGACAGAGCTTTCTTGGGATCCAGTCCAAGACTGTGGCACTAACTCTCCCAGGATCTAAGAACCACCACTAACCTTACCACTTCTCCTCCAAGTATAGGGGGAAGGTACACTTCAACCTTGACTTTATTAATATGAACAGTGTACCTATAATACATTTAGTTCTAAAACTTTCCATACATTCTCCCTCTGGGAAGAGGAAGGGAGAAAGAAAGAATCACATGTGACAGATGCTAGTCCTGACGTTCAATCTGGAATGCATTTAGATTCTATGGTGATGAGGGCAGTGTAAGAATCTGAACAGAATAAAATAGAATGACAGTAACCTAATTCCTGGAGTAATGATGCCTCAGGCAAGACCAGAGTGGAAAAGATTTGTAATTTTAAAAAATTCCCTAATCCTGTTTATCTGCTACTTCTCACTGATATTCAGCGCTCCAAGCCTTAGAGGCTTCCTCCATTCCTTACTCTGATTCCACTCAGGGAAAAGTAACAAAACAATTTGTCATATAGACAATCACAACTTTCAAATGCCAAGTATAAACTGCTTACAACATATTGATCACAATCAATCAACAGAGCAAGAGAGAAAAGAAAAATTCAGCAGAAAATGTGACGAAATATGATTGATGTGCAGACATTTGAGGAAATTGCAGTCTGCTTATTGATACTGCATGAACAGGGGAAAAAAAGGCTAAATACCTAAAAAAAAAATTCACTCTCCCTTCAAATTTATGCTACACTGATTTTTATATATTTTGGTTAAACTACTGAAATTAAAACCCCTCCTGCCTATGCATATTTTCTTAGTCATACTTCTTACATTTGTATTCAGATATATTGCCTTAATTGTTCTTCTTGACATTTTTCTTGTTTTAGACCTTATTTGTTCTAGTGCTTAATTTGTATTCTTCTTTCTTATTGTTATTTTGATTATTTTTTCCTTCCTCCCTGCTAGTTTCCATAGGGTATTTTTCATATACCTACCCTTCGCCTACAAAGCTTGCTATCTTTTCTGCCTCTTTGGTACCTCTGTTGTATTCAATTATGTTCTATCCCATCTGTAATAGTGTTTATTCTAAAGAAAGATCCAGCACCCCACAAATGTAAAATCCTGACATTAATGCCGGCTATAAGGAAAGAAAAAATAATAATGAAACATGTAGAAGTAACCATTTTCAATAAACACTCACTCTATCCCCAAATATCAGAGGGGTAGCCGTGTTAGTCTGGATCTGTAGAAGCGACAAAGGGTCCTGTGGCACCTTATAGACTAACAGAGGTATTGAAGCATAAGCTTTCGTGGGTCAATACCCACTTCTTCGGACTGCTTGCATCCGAAGAAGTGGGTATTCACCCACGAAAGCTTATGCTTCAATACCTCTGTTAGTCTATAAGGTGCCACAGGACCCTTTGTCGCTTCTATCCCCAAAGTCACATCCAACCTTGGCACCATTGAAGTCAATGGGAGTTTTGCCATTGACTTCAGTGGGGTCAGGATTTTATTCAGGATCACAGATGCTACATTATTGGACATAATATAAGACTATAGATAGATGCCTAACCAGACAGATCTGCAGAAGTTGACATGTGTTTACAGTTTACTTTACTACACCAGCACACTTTTTTCTAAACTATGCTAGTGCGTTTTAAATGGTTTACAAGACACCAAACTAAGCAAGGAAAGAAGATTCAGTGAGAAGAAGGAGGGGAAACCCACTGTCTGCACCAGCTGTAAGCTTCCTGGTGGCTCAGCACAGAATGTCAGCCCCCCATTTTTCTTAAGTAAAGGTTTCAGGATTTAGATTTGTGAGGGTAGTTTGTTCAGGACAGTGATGCAGTGGTCAGTGTAATAGTGAATACTGCATCTTACTGCCTGGGAAGCAGATTTTTTTAAACATTTTCTTCAATTTACACACGATTAAATTTTAGTTAATATAAATACAAAACATTCCCAAGTATATATTAAGCCAGAGAAAAGAAATAATGTGGGGTTAAAGAAGGGATTTGTTCAAAGCCACTTCTTTCCCCTAGAATGTACACTTATGACTGCAGAGTTTTAAATTGAAAGATATAACTCCTTATGCCAGTTGATGACAGTATTAATGCTACAGCACAAAATAGGCTTAAGTGGAACTTCAGTGATGGATAGGTCTTATCCTGGCCCTCTGCATAGGAGTGAATTTCACTCCTATGTAATCAGCTTGACTGAAGAATAGGTAGTGCAATAATAATATCCTATACTTGACATTTAGGAGATATCTCACCTGATATGAAACCAGCTCTTATCAGCTGGAGAAACAAGTACATTAAGTTGAAGATATGGTCTGTTCTTGACCTAGTTTGTTCTCACCTATTTTCTTCCCAGTAATCATCTAGAGATGAATACTTTATAATAGTGTACATTGGCGCTGATTTGCTGAAACACCATTCTGTCTGTGCACGCTGTTATGCCAAATAAACCAAGGATGTTATAGATAAATGGACTTAAGTAGAAAACCTTAAAATAAAATGTCTGAGCAGTTGAATTGTACTAGGCAGAGCTTGTTGTTCAATCACAAACACTTAACTGACACATACCATTTACCTGCTAAAATAATTGTTAGGTTATACCTTGCTGCATGTTTAATAAACTGTAGCTACAATAATCCTTAATACGAAAATTCTACCATTGCAAACATGACACCATTTAATATATTAATATTGCCTTCTGAGGGTTTCATTGTATTTTTTTTAAATTGTAGCACAATTAGAGAAACAGTAAAACAAAGCAAGAGAAAATAAATAAATAAATAAATGTATAACCAGAGATGTCTAACTAGTTACATGAAGAAGTCTGTTTTGAGATTTGTTTTTCAACTTTAACATTATGCAATAATGAGGGAGAAAAGAGACAATACTACACAGGTTAACAAGGGTATCTTCAGTGAATAGTTGAATGCAGCTGTTCTCAAACTTTGGGTCAGGACCCCAAAGTGGGTTGTGACCCTATTTTAAGGGGATCGGAAGGGCTGGCATTAGACTTGCTGGGGTCTGAGGTCAAAGCCAAAGCCTTAACCCCACTGCCCAGGGCCTGAACCCCACCACCTGGGGCCCAGCCCCACCCCAAGCCCCACCACTCAGGGATGAAGCCCAAGCCTGAGCACCACCACCCGGGGCCAAAGCCCAAGTCTCAGGGCTTCAGCTCTGGGCAGTGGTGGGGCTCAGGCTGTGGCTTTGGCCCCCCTACCCGGGGCAGCAGTGCTCAGGTGGTCTCAGGTTTTGATCCTCCTTCCTGTGATCGTGTACTAATTTTTGTTGTCAGAAGGAGGTCAAGGTGCAATGAAGTTTGAGAACTGCTGATTTAATGCAAAGATAATGGAGCTAACTCCTCACCTGTTGTAAAATAAGCATTGCTTCATCTTTGGAGCTACACTGATTTACATCAGCTGAAAATCTGGCCCACAAATTTCCTCATTGTCCAGGGAGAACCTGTTATGAACAGAGCTCTTCTCTGTATTATACGTCCATGAACTCTTTATGGCACCAAGCAGAAATTTCAGTTGAAGAACTATCCTTCCACTGTGTTATTTTTCTCTACCAGGTAAACTAAGCAGTGTATCAGTATTTTTACCATCTGTTAGCCCTGAAATAATGGAATAACTAATCCCTAAGAGATCTGCAGTGTGGTGCTTAGAGAAATCATATTCACTAATCTCTGAATAAAACACTGCATTCCAAAATTATTTTTATTAGTGGATGTCATCATCACATATCCTTGTTTACTTAATTCACTCCACCACACAGAAGTCCTAAGTACTGGGATGGAGTGTACTACCTTTTAAAGGCTGACCAGGAGCTGCAAACAGAACCACCTGCATATAATCAAGGAATCTCATTCGTGTGTGTGCACACATGTACTAGAAACTGCACAGCTGGAAAAGGGATGGTAATCTCTGGCCCAGGTCCCTGTTTGGGAGCTTTCAATCTTGAGTAGTCCAAACCAGGGCTCTGAGGTAACAGCCTTTAAACTTTTGTTGAAGTGCCCCTTTTGCGGGGCATCATTGAAGGGAGACATGCTTATGTTATAATATTTGGCGTATGTTACAGTATTTGGCTCCTGCACTCAGTGCTGATGCTAGCCCATTGGGGAACCTAAGCAAGAATATTTTTGGGGGCCTCCCACGCAACACATATTAATAATTAATAGAGGGCCCCCTTGAGTTGCTTGGGGCCCTAAGCAATTGTTTAGTCTGCTAATGCCTAGAATGGGCTCTGCTTGGACTGTTAAAGTGAACCCTTTGCTGACCACTGAAGAGGAACAGAGGCAGGCCTCAGCAGAGCTACACTTGGCCAGAAGGTGGTGGTACTGGACAGGCAGGCCCTTTTACAGGGCTATAGAAACCATAGGGAATACAAGCAAGCTACACCTAGGGTGACCAGATAGTAAGTGTAAAAAATCAGGACGGGTGCCTGTATAAGAAAAAGCCCCCAAAATCGGGACTATCCCTATAAAATTGGGACATCCAGTCACCCTAGCTACACCATAAAGCAGTTGTTGTATTAACCAAAATTGAATGGCGCTAATTCTGGATCATAAACTAGTATCAGAAATAACCCCTGGCCCCCCCCTCCCAAAAGAAAGCAGAGGCTCCTAGTCTATAATTAAACCTAGCTTTGTAGACATGGGGTATGGCCCATTCCAGCTCAAATGGTGCAACATTCCTCATCTACAGGGATTGTGCCATATTCTGAGGGTGTGTTCAACTGTTGATATAGTAGCGGCCACAGATTTGCCTCTGTTGCCACTAAAGAATATAATTTTCTTTGAACAATGACTCTATTAAACGCCAGAGACTCTACACAAGTACTGATTCCCATAACCATCCTAACTTGCGTTTATACACTTTACGGGGGAGAAGGTTACTTCCTCTAGGCATGTTCTACTACTGTTATTTTCTAGTGCCCTCAGTCTCATATTTGGAGAGATGTAGTTAATGGTTTATAACAATTAAATGGTTGCTGTGGTCTAGGATAGTATATGACTGTTAATTAGACAAAGAATGTTAAGATATTATTGTCTCAAGTATCTAGATTGTGAATCTTCAAACTGTGAAAACACATCTGTAAACATTCTGTTGCCTAAGTTTCATTAAGAAGCCTACAATTATATGTCTTCCACTAAAATAAAGGGACTCCTTTGTTTATGGTTTTAAGATCAAAAGATTGTCAGAAAGTGAAGATGCTTTAAAGTGAGGATTTTTAAAGAAAAATGCCTTTTTCTTACTAGAAATTCAGTGCCTATAATTTTTTTTAATTAGGCGTCCTTTTATACTGATTTACTGATGGGAGCATGGCAAGAATTCATAAATAGTTACTCCTTTAATATTCAGCCAAGGATAATACCTTGGTAATTGGTCTTAGGACCCTCCTGTCGACATAGCACTGTCTACACTGGTGGTTAGGTTGATAGTATAGACCAAGCCTTATTCAGTGAATAATGATTTTTTATAAATTTTTGAGCTGTTCCAATCTACTTCAATAGTGTATTTGCATTTTCAGAAAGCTGTTCAACATATTCATTAATGATCTTGAAAAGGGAGTAAACAGTGAAGTGCCAAAGTCTGTAAATGATAGAGAATTATTCAAGATAGCTAAGTCCAAAGCTGACTGCGAAAACTTACAGAGGGACCTCACAAAACTTGGTGACAACAAAATGAGAGATGAAATTCAGTATTTATAAGGACAAAATAATGCACAGTGGGGAAAAAAATCAACTACACATACATAATAATGAGTTCTAAATTAGTTCTCTCTCAAACGAAAGATCTTGGAATCACCAGGGATAATTCTCGGAAAAGGTCAATTCAATATACAGCACGACCTCCAATGAAATGTTAGGCACTATTTGGAAAAGGATAGAAAATGACCAAAAAAATCATAATGCCAATATATAAATCCATGGTGCACTCACACCTTGAATACTTTGTCCAGTTTTGGTTGCCCCATCTCAAAAAGGATATAGTGGAACTGGAAAAGGTTCAGAGAAGGTCAACAAATATGATCAAGGGTATGGAACAGCTTTTGTACAAGGAGAGATTAAAAGATTAGGGCTGTTCAGCAAAGAGATGACTAAGGGAGGATATGATAGAGGTGTGTAAAGTCAGGAATGATGTGGGAAAAACGTTATTTACCCTCTTCCACAATACAAAAACTAGGGCTTACCCAATTAAATTAATAGCAGGTTTAATACAAACAAGAGAAAGTACTTTTCCACACAACATACAATTAACCTGTGGAACTCATTGCCATGCTATGTTGTGATGGCCAGAAGTATAACTGGGTTAAAAAATGAACTAGATAAGTTCATGGAGGATAGGTCCATTAATGGCTGTTAGCCAGGATGGTCAGGGATGCAACCTCATGCTCTGGCTGCCAGAAACCGGCAGGGGAAGACGGGGTGGGATCACTCCAAATACCCTGTTCTGTACCCTGCGTCTGAAACTCTGGCACTGGCCACTGTTGGGGACAGGATACTGCCCTAGATGGTCTGAACTAGTGTGGCAGTTTTTATGATGATTTCTTTACCATGATAAAAATTGGGCGTGGGAGAGTGAGAGACAATCATGCATGTCCTCTTAACATGAGAAGTGCAATATTATTTTTGCCAGTTTATACAATGTATTGAAATTAAGATTTCTGGTTTTAAGTTTAAACTGTAAAACTACATGGAAGTCATTTTTCACAGTTCATTCTTCAAAAGAAGAAGTAAGCACTATTATTTGTAAATGTCTTTTTTTGTTATTTTAACCTTTCTGCAGATTGTATCAATTTGTTATTGAGAAGGTAAATGACACGTATAAACACAGAAGGCACTGAATGTGCAATTATACAGCTTATGACTTTCAGTGCTATGTGACAGAGCTGTCTTTACGTTTGAAAATTAAGTGGAGGAAAACTTGTACTAAGAAACTTTGGAATTTTTTAAAATTATTTTTATTCTAAACAAAAAACAAACATACAAGTTGGAAAGCTGTAATAATTGTCATATAATAAAGAATTTCAGAAAAAAATAAACACTGAAAACCAGAAACCTTAACTATAAATACATTAAGCTACATGATTAGTTACAAGTAAGATGGTACCACATCATCTGCTACTCTTCTCTGTGGGATTTGCCATAACACCCTGGAAAGAAGGTCATGTTGCATAGTGGGATGTCAAATTATATCTAATCACATTGACTTAAGGTACACACACTTTTTTTTGGTTCACAGACAAATAAGGCCCCAGTCCTGCAGTGAGCTCATTGCAGGAACAGGATCATGATGGCCAATGCTAAAACAAAATAAAAGATGATGAGCTGATAGCATAGCCATGGGAAGAAAGCACATTTTGTTGGTTTTTTAAAAGTAAAACAATCACATAGCTATAAACTCAGTCTTATATGTACAGAATAAACTGGGTGTTATAAGGTTTAAGGCTAGCTTCTGCAATCCTTACTCACTTTGATTAGCACTTAGACAAGTAAGAAGTCTCATTAGCTTCCATAGGACTTTTGTATAAATACTCACCAAGTGAGTGAAGGGTGCACAACCTAGTTCTTAGTGAATCACATTACATTTCTGCTTCCAAAACAAAATGAATTTCAGGACATCCCACAATCAAAAACTGGACATGACATAGGAGAGGAGGATAGGGAAGAATCCAAAATATCATATCTACTTCTGTTTATAATAAACCAACCTTTCTGAATTAAAATATTTTTATGCAGTCAACAACTAGTCTAAAGGCATCATCCTTCCCAATGTATTTAATTACTAACAGTCATATTAGTCTATCAGGTGTTACTCTCAAGTCCTCCAATATTATTCTATTAACTTTTCCTAGTTAGGGTTAGAGATGGTTCTTGTTTTCCCAAATTAAGTATGGTTTCCTTGCCCAATCAAAAAGAGTGGTTTTGATTGTCTTCTGATGCATAGCTATTTGTTTCAGTACATTAAAATGAAAGGTAAGAAGTCAGCATACTATCATCATATAGACCCAGGATCAGACCTGGTTTATCTTAGGTATATTATATGTAAGCACAGTGCTTCACATGTCAACCATGAGTTAGAGTTTGTACAAAATCCCATCAAATGACTGGCTTCAGTGAAATATTCTTTTTAACAAAGCATCAAAAGGAGGGACTGCATCTTCATTCATAAACTGATTGATTAGGACAACATGCTGTGGCATGCAATGCTGATTTCACTAAGATAGCTTCATTATTTTGCATTTTAAAGAACTCACTTCTCCCATTCAGAATAAGACATTCAGATGAGCTACAGCTGCAGAGCACCCACCAAAAGCAGCAGAAGCTGGAAGTGGGTTTGTTGTGCACAGATTTAGAAGTTTAATAGTTATCAGCAAAGGAATGGCTTATATAGTTGTCTGACCTAATTAGCATCAAACAAGCCTAATGGCTGTCAACTGTCATAGAAAAACTCCACACTGAATTTAGTTGCATAAGATTTTCTCTTTATTGGGTGGAAAAAGTGGATTTCTGCAGTGTTTGAATACTTCCTCCTCACCTCCTTGCCCTTCTGAATGGCACAGCCTTCCAAATGTCACTCACTTGCACATTGACGTGAACTTTAGCTATCAAGCTGACAAAACCATCCATTACAAGCCATTTCAAAGTTCTGGTGCTATCACACAGGATCCCAGCTTGAATGTTTTGGTTTTCTATCTTTTGGTTTCTTACTTTTGGCATTCTGAGTATATGTTTATGTAACTCAGTGTTTGAATGCAGTACATAGTATAGAAAAACAATGTGTGAGTTGTAAAAAAAAAAAAAAAAAAAAAAATCCTTACCCATTAAGTATCTTTCTAAATTTCTGAAAGGCCTAACTAGTGATTCAGAGAAGTGAGGGAATGTGAAGAATTCTACTGGAGAACTGAAACTGCATTACTGCTACACTTTGTTGTGAGTGTGCAAAAATATTATTCTCTTCCACTCCAGATTAATTTGTCAGTGTTAATTTTGTTTCACTCAGCCCTGATAGGCACTGAGGGGGGTCTTTATCGTAAGTATCACTTCACATTGTATGAACTTTTGACTCCATGGTAAGAAGTCAACAATTGTTTGATTTCAGTATTTCTAACTGATGATTAATGTAGCTGAAACCTCAGTTGAACCACAGCTGCCTTTTAAGTGCTCTGCAGTGCAAAGCCCTCAGTTGGCATCCTTCCAAGCCTTATTAACCTAGGAAACAACTGCAGCTACCTCTGATTGCTTGTACCCATCCCTATTTCTGAGATTTAACATATTTTCAGATTTAACCTTTTGGAGATAGAGGAAATATATTATTTCCTGAACCTTAAGCCAGTATTACCAACCCTTGCAAGCATTTCAAACTCTTGAGCACTTCCTGGTACCATTATGGGATGGTAATTTGATAGCATGGCTGTGGCAACTGTGATGGGGTGCGCTGCACACTGCTAGAATGGCACCTCCTCCTGGTCACTCTGGGGAATAGCTCACCAGGTCAACCCTCCTTCCCACAGTTGCACAGGGGCCTCTACCTCTCTCCGTGGGTCTGCCATCCCTCTCTTGCTCCATAGGCTGCTGCCTCTTTGTGACTCAGCCTTCCAGCCAGGTCATTACGCACATTTTCCCCTTCTGGGTGCCAAAGGGTTTCTCCAGCAAATCCTGGGCAGTGTTCCCATTCACTGCCACATAATGCCACACCCTCAGTAGCTAGCATGGGAACCCAAACCACCCTCTAATCCAAGGTACATTCCCTTCTAAACCTTACCACCTTCCCCTAAGCCCCCCCACTTTTTTTTAATTACACAATCTAGCACTCCAGGCTTACCAGCCTCCTAACTCCCCTCTCCCAGGGAGAAACTGTGAACTACCTATCCCTGTAGCCTCTGAACACACCTCCCAGACTTTCCCAGTAGCCCTTTCTGCTTCCAATTTCCTGTCTTTGTAATCCCAGCCCAGCTCCTTCCTCCTCATCTGGGGATTACTTAGCCACCTGATTCCTCTCAGCTGTGGCCTGTTGGGTTAATTAGCCCCCTTCTCAATCTGCCTTAACCCTTTTAGGGCAAGTGTGGAGTGGATACCCCTTCACAGCAGCCAATTTCATTTTACCCAAGAAGAATCCTTACTTAAATTGATGGAGTTACAGCTGATAATAGAAATCATAAGGGAGCCATGTACGTATCTAAATGGAGAAAAGGCATTGAATCTGAGAGCAGAAACACAAATGTGTTCCACCTGCTAAATAAATTCCTCTCTAATTCCTGGGGTTATAACACCTCTGCATTTGCTGTCAACAGGATGACCTGATGGGGTGTTTCTACACTGCAATTAAAAACTCTGAGGTGGGAGGGTCCCAGGGCTTGGGCAGCAGCCCAACCCCCTACACCACAATTAAATAGCTCCTTAACCCAAGCCCTATGAGCTTGAGCCAATAGGCATGGGCCAGCTCCTCTCTGTGCTTTCCCTGCCTTGTTCCTGCTCTCTCCTCTCTACCCCCTCATGTGAGCAGTGGGCAGGACCTCAGGTAGAAGAGGCTGAGCAGGGGTGGAGTGGGGAGGCATAGCCATAGTCTAGACACTGGGGCCCACAAAAGTTTAATCTGGCCCTGGGTACAACTGCGCTGTTGCAGCACTGAAGTGTAGACAAGCCCTAACTCTCCAATCCCTCAAGAAGACTAACTGAAGTCAGTTTGTGGATGCAGAGGTCCATCCATCCGCACTGATCCTCTTGCAGTATTTGGCACTTTTTTCATTTTATGCCTTTTGCAGTGCTGAACATTTGTCAGTGTTTAATTAATAATAACCAAGGGGAACTAGTCTTCAGCAGTGCTCTCTGGGCTTCCATTTTCCAGTCATTCCAATAGTTTTTTCCCTTAAGATTCATTCAGCCCCTTGGCATTCTCATTCCTGCTGTGTCTAAGTAAATTTTGCTTAGTTTTATGCTTGCCCTCCATCTGCCACAGTGACCACTGAAGCTTTGATGAATACTCCAGTTCTTATCTCTGACCCTGATCATTTGGAGTAAAGCACAAACAATTTGCAGCTCTGTGCACACCAGCCATCTCTTCATTTGTGCTAGGGTGACCATATTTCCCTATGCTGAATATGGGACACCTGGTAAAATTACTTGTATTCAAGTGAGTTCAACGGCAATCAATCAGAACTATACAGTACAAACAAGTCAAATTAACATCAAGTTGACTGAGCCCCTGTTAAAAAGAAATATTGTATAGTGGGGTTATTTTTATTTACCTTCTTATCTTTAAGGCTTTAGGGTTCACATGAGGAGGGGTGACACACACAGAGAGAGGTGACACACACACATTCCTATACACCTCTCTCACACTGTGGGAGTCACCACCCGACCAGACCCTCCCTGCCCAGCGCTCTCTGCCCTCCATGCTGGCTGGGCCCTTGGGATGGACCCGCCTCTCCTGGTACCTGGTGCCATGGGGAGCATGCAGGATCACATGCCCCCCTCCCCAGATTTCTGCCAGGGTTCATACCAGAATATTTCCAGCAGCAGCCTTTTAGCACTGTGAGGGAGGGAAGGGATGGGAGCTGCTTCCAGCTGCAGGGGTGGTGGAGGAGGGGGAAGGGATGATTTGGCTCCTATCTTTGCAGAGCTCATCTCTCCCGCTTCCCCATCCCCTGTGGCTGGAAGCAGCGTGTCCCTTCCTGCCCACACAGCCTCGAAAGGCAGCTAACATCTCCAGGCTGCTGCTGGCCACAGACATAACCCAGCCACCTCCTGTCCCGCAGCTACAGCGTGGGCAGAAGGGGGTTAAGCCTTAAGGCTGCATTGTGTACCAGGCCCCAGGGAACCTGACTGCAGGGGCTTCTGCGAACCTGTCCAGAGAGGTGGCTCAGCAGGGGTGGGTGTCTAGGGGAGGGAGCAGCCCTGCTCTCCCTGGGGCAGGACCCAAGGCCAGGGCAGGCTCTACCTTTGTTGCCGCCCCAAGCGCCGAAGCAAAGAAAAGAAAAAAGCTGCCGCAGAAGTGCCACCGGAAAAAAAAGAATTAAAAAAGCTGCTGCCGAAGTGCCGCCAAATCAGAAAAAATTTAAAAGCTGCTGCCGAAGAAGAAGACAAAAAGCCAGAGTGCCACCCCAAGACTAGCCCGAGTGCCGCCCCTTCAGATTTGCCGCCCCAGGCACCTGCTTCCTTAGTTGATGCCTCGGGCCGGCCCTGCCCAGGGCAGAGGTGGAGGGGGGCGGGTGAAGAGGGTGCTAAGCCCCTGCCCCGGGGGTTGCTGTGGAGCCTGCAGGGTTGGGGCACGAAAAGGCTGGAAATCGCTTCCCCCCCACACACTCTAGAGCTGAGCTGAGGGGTGGAGAAGCTCCCCCATGCCAGCACTGTGTGGGGCTTTGGCACATGCAGGGCTTGGCTCCTCCTGGCCAGCGCCCCGGGCCGGAGGGTCCCAGGCTTTCCGGGGGCACTGACTCAGCCAGAGGCAGTGGGGGAAGGAGGAGTCTGTCGGCCAGGCTGTTGGTGAGCTGAGCGCTCTGACCAGGGGCCGGTTCTCCACACAGCGCTGGGAGCGGGACGGAATATGGAGGAGTAGCGGGGCTGCGGGAGTGAAGGGGCAGAGCAGGGAGAGGACAGCGAGAGGGAAAGCACATAAAGGCCAATGGGTGGGCAGCAGAGGCGACACTTAACTGGCTGCCGCCTGGCACCCTGCCTGCACTCACCAGCCACCACAGCTCGCAGCCAGTGCCAGCAGAAAACAGGATGGGGTGTGGGGCCCCACTGGCCAAGAAAAAGTCAGGACA
This sequence comes from Macrochelys suwanniensis, assembly GCA_033296515.1. Classification (NCBI taxonomy): domain Eukaryota; kingdom Metazoa; phylum Chordata; order Testudines; family Chelydridae; genus Macrochelys; species Macrochelys suwanniensis. Next base: position 23,900,359 of record CM065782.1, read on the forward strand.
CTTGCAGGATGGCTTAAATACGGAATGTCCCTTTAAAAACAGGACGTCTGGTCACCCTAATTTTTGCAGTTCCTGTTCTCTTATGGCTGTTGGATTTTTCTAGAGAAGGTCAGGTATCATGTGGAAACTGAAGTCAACTTGTTTTGGGGAGTTTTTCATTATTTTTGACAACTACAGTCAAAAGACAATTCAAAAGAGTTTAATTTAACAGAGTTGGTTTAAGATTACATAAGCTAAGCAAATCCGTATCTTCAACAGTTAAGACATTATAGTGCAAATCATGGGAACTTTTCTTACATTTGGGGTGATAGATATAAAATTACAGTTAAGTATTTATCAATTAAATACTTCGGAAATTACATTTTATAGAGGGTATTTGGAAGCACCTGCTATAGTTAAAATGGCAGAACAATTTCAGTTAAAAGTTCCTATTCTTCAGACACTCAAAACTAAAGCTGGGCAGAAATCACATTGTCCATTTTGTGTGAGAGTCCACAAATTAGAATTTTTTTCCATTCCAAAACAGAATGAAAACAAAAATTCAAAATTTCCAGTGAAACAAAATTCTGGGACAAAAGCATCTCAGATCAATCAAAACCCTTCATTCCAATTTCAACCTTTTTAAACTGGAATTTTTTTGTGGGTGAAAAAAAGTTTCAAAATGAAAACTCAAAATGTTCTGTTCCAAAAATATCAAAAGCATTATTGGAATGCTTCATTTTTTTAACAAAATTTAATCATAATTGATATTTTTGAAACATTTGGACATTTTTCATCTAAAAACCATTTTGACATAAAATTTCCAATGAGCTGTATTCACTTTCCAAATATTCATTTATAAAATTAAAGTTCATGCTTGCTCTCTGTACAGAGACAAAACTTTAAACAAAATGTCTTAAGCTATTTATGAGACCAGCAAAAGGGAAAGGGAACTTTTCTGATTAAAAAAAATCGAATTCTCTTTTTTTAAGACAGAGCTACAATAAAAATGTCATTGAACCTTGAAACAAACAATTTCCTTGGTTTGAATAAAACAAAGATACAACTATTTGGAAATTACACTCTGAGTGTACATAGTAGGTTTGTTCTTAATCGCTGAAGATACGGATTTGCTTAGCTTATGTTGAACTGACTCTGTTAAATTAAGCTCTTTTGGGTTGACTTTTGACTATAGTTTTCAAAGATAATGAAAAACTCTCAAAAACAAGTTGACTTCAGTTTAAATAGGTCTACAAGTGTGCACTGAAACAGATGTGCTATGTGTGTACAGCAAGTTAAATGTGGATCTTGCCCCCAAAGCACATGTGCCGAGTGTCCATGCATGGATCTCACTTCCTTTCTACATGGAAGTCAGGTCAGTCACTTCCTAAAGCCCTGTGGAGAGCTCTCCAGAGGGTTGGGACCTAGAGTGGGTAGCTCCACACTAGGTCTCATGTACCCACCTTTAAAGGAGTGCCTGTGTTTAAACGCAGTTTCCCTGATGAGTGTAGATAGGGCATAACTCTATTGCAGTATAGGCCAGGGGTGGCCAACCTGAGCCTGAGAAGGAGCCAGAATTTGCCAATGTACATTGCCAAAGAGCCACAGTAATTCGTCAGCAGCCCACCATCAGCTCCCCCGCGCCCAGTGCCTCCCGCCCACCGGCAGCCCTGCCGATCAGCACCTCCCCCTCAGTCCCCACACCTCTTGATCAGCTGTTTCATGGTGTGCAGTAGGCTCAGGGGGGCGGGAGGGCGGGAGCGAGGGCATGGCAGGCTCAGGAGAGGGGGCAGGAAGGGGTGGAGTGGGGGCAGGGCCTGTGGCAGAGCCAGGGGTTGAGCAGTGAGCATACCCCGGCACATTGGAAAGTTGGCGCCTGTAGCTCCAGCCCTGGAGTCGGTGCCTATACAAGGAGCCACATATTAACTTCTGAAGAGCCGCATGTGGCTCCGGAGCACCAGGTTGGCCACCCCGGTATAGGCTTTACATGTACCTAGGTATCCACGTTTAAACACAATGTGCCAGAACCAGTTAAACAAACCTTTCCCCGTCTTCAGTATAGACCAGATTTAAGAGTGCTAAAAACTAAAAACTGAATTACATTTGCTTGGAAGTTTGATAGTGACTTTCAAAAGCTACTGAAAGCTACCTCACTGCAGCTCAATTTAGAGAGAAATTATGCTGTTTCCACCACTGCAATGACAATGACTGTGCAGTGACTTAACCCAATCACAGTAACACTCCTTTTATAAGCACTTAGCCACCAATACTTAGACATCTGCAGACTTCCTACTCCACCCCCATCTTCTGATTGAAAAGACAATATGCTTTTAATTAAATTTCACTGCTCTGGGAGGATAACTGCACTTAGAAAACCTTTCTACTTGAACCTGATTTAACTTGGTAAATAATGGTCAAATATACGATAATTGTATTAGAGAACATAGAAACATCCAGTCGGTCCCTTGCTTTGTGGCTTGATTATAGTGAAATGTCTAACATTAAAAATGTATGTTTAACAAAGAAAAATTGTGAAACCTATTTAATGGGAACTAGGGAAAGGACATGATGACAGCTATGCAGAAAAGGAAAAGTAAACACAGGAAGGCAGGTCTCTTCAGCATAATCACTCCTGCTCTGTGAGTCAAAGACAAAGTTTAGCTTTTTTAGTATATAAAAAAAAATTAAATTCCCACAACAGAGATTAGCATAGTTATTTGATACTGTACTGTTTTTCATAGCTTCTTATTCTCTGAATTGTAGTCTAACAGTAGAAAATGAAGGAATTAAAACATACTAATTGCCTGAATTTAGACTTTCCACTATTCTGTCTATGAGAGACTAAGAAAACTCAGTGACTGACATCCTCTACTTATCCTACTGGAATCCATTGGCACAGTGGATTAGAAGCATGGTTCTACTCTGAAACATAGCTCTTGGCTGAAGCTGAACTATGGGGCTGCCAGCACCCTGCTACACACACCTATCACAAAAACAGCGAGGCGTCCGGTGGCACCTTAAAGACTAACAGATTTATTTGGGCATACGCTTTTGTGGGTAAAAAACCCCACTTCTTCAGATGCACCTATCACGAGTAATGGAGTTAAAATCTACATCTGCCTTTCTGCCATTGCAGCTGCTGGACTACGCGGGCTTCCAGCAAAGCCCACTGGTAATATTCATTCAGTTTATTAGAAAGGAGTATCTAACACCCTCTCTTACTTTGTTATCACTGCTCCAGCTTCTAGCTACGTCCACCTGAGATCCAGATATTTGTTTCAATCCTGTGCATCTCCACTGCTGAGCTCTGGTAGCACCCAGCCCCTAGCCAAGCCCACTTGTAACATGGATGCTTGTTCACAAGCAGGTTGTTGATAGAGTTCACAATTTGATGTGCATTAGTTAGTTGGGATGCATTGGTCACATGGTGTGTTGCTGTTCCCTGAGGATGAGCATAACTCTTAGAATCAGGTTTCCAGGGCAAATACTTTAAATGTATTAGTTTAAAATTTTCCCTTATGAGTATTCACCAAAAATTCACTTTGCATTCATTCATAAGACTGTTCACAGAAAGCAAACCTCCAATAGGGTTGAACACAATGAAAGCTTACTAGTTTGAATTTTCAAATAAATATTCAGACTTTTTTCAGTATTCACCAGTCTCTAATGACAAGACATCGAAAGAAGATCAGAAAAATGTATGCATCTAAGCCAGTCCCGTGTAATTCATTATTGTCCTTAAAATACTAGTACATTTTCATTCTGAACTCCAAATAAAATAAATGGCCACAAATTCACCACTTTCCATTGTAGATTTAAATTTTTATTGCTCTTGCACAAAATGTGTTTTCAAAAACTTTTCCTAAGCATTAGATCCTTAAGTATTTTATCTGTCATCTCAATGAATTTAAAAGGTGTAAAATGTTAACTGCATAAAAATATAAAATTATTGCTGGTAAAATTTGCAGATGACAAAAACTGGTGCAGTGGTAATAATGGGGATAGGCTGGTTATACAGACCTCAGTTAGCTGATGAGATAGGGCCCCTTGAAAAACATATGTTCTTAAACACAGTCAAATGCCAGGTCATCAATCTAGGAACAAGAAATATAGGTCACACTTATATGATGTCAGACTGTGTCCTGGAAAGCAGTCGTCTCTGAAAATGATTTAGGAGTCATGGTAGATTGCCAATTTGACATGAGCTCCCCGTGCAATGTTGTAGCTAAGAGGGCAGCTATAATTCTTGGATGTATATGAAAGAGGGTAGCAAGTAGGAGTAGGGAGACGGTATTACCTCTTTGTATGGCATTATTGAGTCCATTACTGTAATATTGTTTCCAGTTCTGGTGTCAACGCTTCAAAATGGATGTTGAAAAATTCAAAAGGGTTAAAAAAAGAGCTAACAAATTATTTGAAGTCTGGAAAACAAGCCTTACAATGAGAGACCAAAGAAGCTCAATCTATTTAATTTATCCAAGAGAAGGCTGAGAAGTGACTTGATCACTATCTCCAAATGTCTATGCGGGGAAGAAATTTCTGATAATAGATGACTCTTTAATCTAGGAGAAAAAGACATAAAGAGATCAAATGGTTGAAAATTGAAGCTAGACAAATTCAGACTAGGAATAATGTGTGCATTTTTAACAGTGAGGGTTATTAACCATTGGGACAATTTACCTAGGGATGTTTGTTCTGTGCCTCTGTAAGGTCTTCCGTATAGTCGCTCTGTGCCAGGGGTAGGCAAACTTTTTAGCCCGAGGGCCACATCTGGGTGGGGAAATTGCATGCAGGGCCATGAATGTAGGGCTGGGGCAGGAGGCTGGGGTGCAGGAGGTAGTACAGGGTGTGGGGGGTGCAGTGTGTGGGAGGGGGCTTAGGGCAAGGGGTTGGGGTGAAGAGAGGGGTACTGAGTGCAGGAGGGGTCTCAGGGCAGGGGGTTGGGGTGCGGGGTGCAAGAGGGGTGTGGGGTGCGGGCTCCAGCCCAGCGCCACTTACCTTGAGCAGCTCTGGGGTGGCAGTGGCACGCAGTGGGGCTCAGGCAGGCTCCCTGCCTGCCCTGGCCCCGCCACTTCTGGAAGCGGCCTGCACCACGTCCCTGCGGCCCCTGGGGGAGGGAGGGGCCGAGGGCTCCACGTACTGCCCTCGCCTTCGGGTACCTCCCCGAAGCTCCCATTGGCTGCAGTTCCCCGTTCCCGGCTAATGGTTGCTATGGGGGGTGGTGCCTGCAGGCAAGGGCAGCGCACGGAGCCCTCTGCCCGCAACCACCCACCCAGGGGCCACAGGGACGTGGTGCCGGCTACTTCCGGGAGCGGCACGGGGCCCGCGGCGCCACAGGGGTAGCAATCCCGTGAGCCGGATCCAAAGCCCTGATGGGCCGGATCCGACCCGCAGGCCGTAGTTTGCCCACCCTGCTCTATGCCATTGGGAGAGTGCTCTCCTGCCGGCATAATTAAACCACCCCAATGAGCGGCAGTAGCTATATTGGCAGGAGAGCATCTCCACCCGAAATAACACTGTCCACACCAGCACTTCTGTCGGTCAGCGGTGTGGCTTTTTCACACCCCTGATGGACAGACGTTTTACCAACAAAAGTGCTAGTGTAGACATAGCCTCAGTCATTATGTAGGGTGACAGTCCTGTATGTTTCTCACTCATTTTGGAAGTCTGTCTGCCATTAAGCTAGATGCTGTGATAAATAATTTTGGAAAACCTTTTTTTTTTTTTTTTTTTTTTTTTTTTTTTTAAAGAAGTGTGACCCTGGAGCTCTAATGCTTTTGCAAATATGGAAGTAAAGGTGACAAACCTGTTGTTATTTTAGAAAGTCATAAGGAAACAAAATTCTGAACAAAAATATTTTGGCTAATGTCTTACTTTAGCTTTTGGGCCTCCCCCCTTTGGATAACACCTCTAGGGCATCTAGTAGAGGTTTTGGGGTGTCAAGTGCACTGATCCCTTTCAATGAGCTGGCTGCTGTGAGAGTAGGAGCATAGAATCATAGAATATTAGGGTTGGAAGAGACCTCAGGAGATCATCTAGTCCAATCCCCTGCTCAAAGCAGGACAAACACCAACTAAATCATCCCAGCTAGGACTTTGTCAAGCTGGGCCTTAAAAACCTCTAAGGATGGAGATTCCATCACCTCCCTAGGTAACCCATTCCAGTGCTTCACCACCCTCCTAGTGAAATAGTGTTTCCTAATATCCAACCTAGACCTCCCCCACTGCAACTTGAGACCATTGCTTCTTGTTCTGTTATCTGCCGCCACTGAGAACAGCCTAGCTCCATCCTCTTTGGAACCCCCCTTCAGGTAGTTGAAGGCTGCTATCAAATCTCCCCACTCTTCTGCAGACTAAATAACCCCAGTTCCCTCAGCCACTCCTCGTAAGTTATGTGCCCCGGCCCCCTAATCATTTTCGTTGCCCTCCACTGGACTCTCTCCAATTTGTTCGCATCCCTTCTGTAGTGGGGAGGACCAAAATTGGACTCAGTACTCCAGGTGTGGCCTCACCAGTGCTGAATAGAGGGAATAATCACTTCCCTCGATCTGCTGGCAATGCTCCTAGTAATACAGCCCAATATGCCATTGGCCTTCTTGGCAACAAGGGCACACTACTGACTCATATCCAGCTTCTCGTCCACTGTAATCCCCAGGTCCTTTTCTGCAGAACTGCTGCTTAGCCAGTCGGTCCCCAGCCTGTAGTGGTGCATGGGATTCTTCCTTCCTAAGTGCAGGACTTTGCACTTGTCCTTGTTGAACCTTATCAGATTTCTTTTGGCTCAATCCTCCAATTTGTCAAGGTCACTCTGGACCCTACCCTCCAGCGTATCCCTCTACCTCTCCCCCCCAGCTTAGTGTCATCTGCGAACTTGCTGAGGATGCAATTCATCCTATCATCCAGATCATTAATAAAGATGTTGAACAAAACCTAACCCAAGACCGACCCCTGGGGCACTCCGCTTCATACCGGCTGCCAACTAGACATCGAGCCGTTGATCACTACCCGTTGAGCCCAACAATCTAGCCAGCTTTCTATCCACACTATAGCATGTTCCTACTCACTGTATAGCATGAAGGAAATAAGCAAAGGACACTCTATGAACTGGTTATCATCCTGTACTTGGTAACCCCTCAAGAGCCTGCTGGCAGAGAGCAGCCACCCAATGACCACTGAAGAATGAGGAAGTCATTGAGCCCCCAAACACATCAGAGGCAAAGATGGAGGAGGAGTCCCAGGGCTTGCTGGGGAAGGAGAAATGTTGCTATGGGGAGTGAGGAAATGCAATTGGTGTGGGGGGGGGGGGAGAGGTTTGTGATTTTGGATCTGTCATGAGCTGAGGTGGTTAAATGGAACTAGCCACCAACCCAGGACATACCTGAGTAGGTTTCACATGAATGTTTTGCACAGTTCTGCACTTTAGTTGCTTTTGACTGTGTCTCAGAATACTACATTTTATACTATTGGTTCATAATTTGCAGCATCGTGTCAGCTCTGGCACTGTAATAGCAAAGGGTATTGCAGTTAATACAGAGTGCACTGGTAGAGCTATGGTTAGAGGATGTTTGAACAGCATCTAGCCACTCCATGCATGACTCCAGCCAGTACATTCCCTCCCTCCACTTTTAGATGCACTAAAAAAAAAATAAACCCCATTTTTAGAGTGAGCGCCAGTGGAGATGACACTCTCAGACCATCTCTCCCTAAAGTGTGACATTTTCCTAAAGCAGCGGTGTCCAGTAGAAATTCAATGCTAGCCACACTTGTGGTTTTGAATTTTTCTTATTTGCCACATTATAAAAAAGGATTTAAAAACATACTACAAATGACATTTCAAATTATTTGTATTAATATCAAAAATAAGTAGATATTACCAAAAAAATATATTAATAGGTACTACTAACACAAAATTACTTCAGTGTAACACTTTGCATTCTTTTTCTTGTACCATAACCCTGAAATCTGGCATATAATTCATACTGACCACGCATCTTAACTCAGCCTCCAGATTTTCATCCATAATACTTGATCTGTACTTGGATTTTATAAAATTTACTGCAGAAAAAGTGGATTCACAGACCCATGTGGTTCCGAACATACATAATAGCTTCACAATAGCTAAGTTGAGTACCAAAAACTCATTTCTTTTTAAAAGGTGAGTCCACATCATCAAAATAGACTCGTCATTTACAGGACAATCGATTTGGCTTTGAAGCAAAAGCATATCTGTTTCAAGACTGCACCTGTCCAAACAAAGCAGACTTACGATCTCTTGAGATAACTCAGAATTATTGATGTCAAATCGAAGTGAATTTTGCATAAATTGAAAGGCAGGTCTGAATTTTTCAAAATCGCAAAAGCGTTCTTCAAATTGCTTTTGCAGATTCTGTCTTCAATACACCAACGCATTGCTTATGCATTAGCCACAATTCAATAGCCTATTTGCCACATGTGGCTAGTGGCGAACGTATTGGACACCGCTGTCCTAAAGTGTTATGAGCCAAGCAACAAACAAGCCATGGGGCATCCTAACCCAGAGTGTAATTTAATTTGCCATGCTAGTGTTCCAATAGCAATCTGTCCTGCTGTCAGCCACCACTGTACTACTTCTGTGCAATGTAGCTTGCCTCCAGAAATGGAGAATAGGGAGTGAAAATTACTCTGCCAGTGTGGAATATAAAAACATGACACGTTGGTGTTTTGTGTTGTCATTTCAAGATAGAATAGCGTATCCAGTGTTTGTGCAAGTGGTGAAATGCCTCCTTGTTCTAAATTAATTCCCAAAACTAATTGATAGGGTTAGATTTCCTATACCTTCTGCAAGACAGGTACATCCCACATGCATCCTATAAAGCACTCTCGCTTTTTCCTGTGCAAGTTTACAACAGATGCTGTACAGTCCTGGGAGAGTTTGTATATGGAAGCAACGGACTATGCTTGGAATACTGAAAAGTCACTAGTTACTAAGTCTGTTGGTAGGCTGTGTGTTCAGAATGAGGAAACAGGCTATGGTGAGCTTTGTTATGTCATTTTGGAGTTTGTTGTTGTTGTTTTGTCCGAGACAATATAACAAACCTGCCTATACTTCCTAATTCAATTCTGGTTGTGGGAGAGACAGCTTGTGGGAGAGAGTAGAACAGTATGTCTACTGCATGGTTAGCCAGCATGGAAAGAAAGCCTAAAACTTTTGTAATGCTTTAATACTTACTGTGTTAAAAATTGATGGGGGGAGGGATGGAAGAAAGGGGGAAAATATGTTTGGATATAAATACAACATTAAAAATGCCTATATGAAACTCTAGGCACCTTTGGTATAAATAAAAAATACAAAATAATTACAAAGCCAAAACACATTAATCGTCACCCTTCACTGCATAACAATCACTGCTCAACCATATATTATAATTCAGAACCTCTCATCTCCTATAATCTTTCTAGACAAAAATTAAGATCTCTCTATAGCCATCTCAATTCTCCCCAAATGCCTTCTCAAACATGGGCTTTGCATCTTAGAGTTACAAAATCTACATTCAATTTGAATATATTTCAAAACCTCTATACAGCCCCCTTCCCAATTTCACCAGCCCCACTGCAAACCCATCAGTTAGCTCAACACAAATACATTAGGCCTTCTCCTGCCATGCCATCAAGCATTGATTCCCCCTTTCCCCCCACCATCCCCAGTTCAAGCTCTCCCTGAGTCCATCAATATTCCATCCTACCAAGTCTAATAATTGTATGGTATCTTCCCCATCAGTTCTCTTTCTCCCATAAAGCATTAAGCACATACATTTTTATGAAACTTGTCGACAGTTAAAAACCATTGGTGTGTGAAGCTTCAGGATGCTGCTTATCATAATCAAAGCGTAAGGGATGATTCCTTCCCATTCATATCTATCAAACTTGTTATTCCATACAACCCTACAATGATTTAGGTAATGGCATAGAGAATTCACTTATAAAGTTTGCGGATGATACCAAGCTGGGAGGGGTTGCAAGTGCTTGGAGAATAGGATTAAAATCAAAACAGTCTGGACAAACTGGAGAAATGGTCTGAAGTAAATAGGCTGAAATTCAATAAGTACAAATGCAAAGTACTCCATTTAGGAAGGAATAATCAGTTGCACAAATACAAATGGGAAATGACTTCCTAGAAAGGAGTACTGCGAAAAGAGATCTGGGGGTCATAGTGGACCACAAACTAAATATGAGTCAACAGTGTAACACTGTTGCAAAAAAAGCAAACATCATTCTGGGATGTATTAGCAGGACTGTTGTAAGCAACACTGATTAGGCCTCAACTGGAGTATTGTGTCCAGTTCTGGGCACCACATTTCAGGAAAGATGTGGACAAATTGGAGAAAGTCCAGAGAAGAGCAACAAAAATGATTAAAGGTCTAGAAAACATGACCTATAAGGGAAGACTGAAAAAACTGGGTTTGTTTAGTCTGGAAAAGAGAAAACTGAGAGGGGACATGATAAGAGTTTTCAAGTACATAAAAAGGTTGTTAAAAGGAAGAGGGAGAAGAATTGTTCTTAACCTCTGAGGATAGGACAAGAAGCAATGGGCTTAAATTGCAGCAAGGGAGGGTTAGGTTGGACATTAGGAAAAACTTCTTAACTGTCAGGGTGGTTAAGCACTGGAATAAATTGCCCAGGGAGGTTGTGGAATCTCCATCATTGGAGATTTTTAAGAGCAGGTTAGACAAACACCTGTCAGGGATGGTCTAGATAACACTTAGTCCTGCCATGTGTGCAGGGGACTGGACTAGATGACCTCTCGAGGTCCCTTCCAGTCCTATGATTCTATGATATCAACTCTGCTGATCATAGGCCAGATTGTGCTTCAGGAGCGTTAGAAGGGGGTGCACGGTAAGTAAGTCTGTCAAGAGGAATTACACACACTGTCCAGTGGGATTCTGGCTCCCATGCAGCTGAAAAATGGACAGTGTGAAGCATCTTGTGCCATCCCTTTTCTTCCTGCACCTATGCAGAAGCTGTCTGGAATTTACCATATTTTCGTATTAGAAATTGGCCCAACCAAAACCCCTGATCCAAATACCCACAAACTTTGGGAAGTCTGGAAAGAGTTCAAGTAGGCCCAATCCTTTTTTCACTCCCTACTTGCTGTAGAAATGAGCAAATTTGAGTTCTTTGTTGTTTTATTTTGTGTGTGTTTGTGGAGTAGTAGTTTTGAAGGAAGGGAAGCTGATTGTGTATGTCAGTATCAGGGGCCAGACCAGTTGCTGTCCTGCTCCCCAGCTAACTTGGCCATTATGAAACCAATGAGCCCAATGCACTGCCTTGGAACCGGCAGAGTATCCATAGCACCTGATATGGCTGCTGGTTTAGCAGCCCAGTTTATAAGCCTGGCTCCCACAGCAGATCAAACAGCTGCTCAACATATACCATGCCTGGAGCTGCACTTGTCCTCTTGCTTCCAAACCCTTGCTCCAGCCTCCTTCCAGTCCCTGCTCCTCCTCTGTTCCAGCCCTGATTCAGCCTCCTGCCCCATTCCTATCCTGCTCTGACCTTGTTTCCGAACCTGCTGTGGTTCCAGCCCTCTGCCTGCTCCGACTCCAGCCCTTGTTCCTCTTTGGCTTCAATCCTCAGCTCTACCTCTGGCTTATAACTGATTATCATGTATTGACCCGTGGCTCATTCTGGACTCTGCCCCCGCACCCTAAACCCAGCTCTAACTGGTAGGCCGAACTCTCATTTAAACCACTAGGCCTGACAACCCACAGCCCAGTCAGCAGAAGTTTGAGCAGACCAATACAAATGATAGGACCCCCCCTCCTCCAACAGCATGGACCCCACTGAGGCCAGTTTTCCCTGGAAGAACTGGTGGGGGCTGTACAGAACTTGCAGGCAGGTGTCTACCCTGCAGGTGCAGAATGTGGCCCTACAAACCCAGGCGGCTTCACTGACAACTGTGGCACCAGCCTCCCAGGAGCTGAAGGCCCTGCTCCCAGATAAGTTTAATGGTGATCTTGGCCAGTTCTGCGTTTCCTAAACCTACACTGGCTCCTTTTCTTGCTATGCTCCCAAGCATTCCCCACAGACCAGGACTGAGGGCTCATTAGCCTGCTCACTGAGGCCTTGGCCTGAGCCTTCCCCCATTTTGGAACAGTCTAGCCCTCTCCTGAGCCAGTTGGAGCAGTTCATTCAGACCATGTTAGTTATCTTTGGTGACCCCACCGCACCTGAACCATTGAAGTCATGCTGCAAACACTATGGCAAAGACATTGATCAGCTGCCCAGTATGCTGCCAAATTCCATTGTCTCTCTGCTGACACCAAGTGGAATGAGGCCACACAGTGTTATAAGGTTCAACTTGAGCTGAAGGATGATGCTCCACCTACTACCAGCTCTAGCTCCAGCTCCAGTGCCTGTTCCCCTGCGGCTTCTCATTTCCGGCTTCAATCCTCAGCTCCATGTCTGGTTAGCCTCCGGCTTCTGTCTCTCAGCTTCTTCCTGGACTCTTCCCCTCCCTGGACCCAGCTCTAACTGGTAGGCCGAACTCTCATTTTAAATACTAGGCTTGACCATTCACGGCCCTGTTGGCGACAGGTTTAATTTATAACCACCTATTAGCTTTTTGTGAGGGCCTAATTTAAATCCCTCTAATGTTACGGGGAGGCTTGTGGGTTTTTTAATTTGACTGTTTAGTTTAAAAACTAAATTCTGTGCAGGTGCCCAGCAGCTTATAAGAGATGTATTTTATAAACAGAAAAACACATTGATTTGGCCACAAATTGAATATGTGGTCTCAATATGTGCCATCGTACATTGAGAACGGACACCTGTGTGTTCAGGGTCTGTATGTCCAAAAGTCTATTTAAATAATGACTTTGAATCATGTAAATCCTGTCAATAGAACCTATACATCTTCTAACTCCACTTTCAAGTGTTCGTGGTTTATACAACAACTTTATTTACTTCAAAAAGGGGTTTGATAGCATTTGGGAGAAAAGGTTATGGCAAGTCTTGAGAATGTATGACATCCCCAAGAAACTGATGACAGCAGGCAAGTAAACGAGCATGGTGAACATAGACATGAAGCTGACAGTATGATTCAAGGCTACCCTAGTAATGAGACAAGGATGCACACTATCACCTGATTTGTTCAGCTCGGTATTGGAAGCAGTAATGGCAATGACACTGAGAGATTAAATGAAATTAGTCATGTTATGTGGGAGGATAGTGAATAACCTTAGATTTATAGCTGATATTAACCTCATAGCATTGACCAAAGAGGATTTACATTACTGAACAGGTAGACCAGAAAAGCAGAAAATTTGGACTGAAGATCAGCATGGAGAAGACAAATGACAACAACTGGAAGACAGGGGTAAAGATCAAAGTTGGAGATAAAGAACTAGAACAAATGGATAAATATGTGTACCTTGGAGGATTAGTATTGAAGAATGGGAATTGTGACAAAGACAAAAAGAATCAGACTACCTGCTACTGCTCTTGGAAAATTCTGCAACATCTAAAAGTTTAAAAACATTTAGGTACAAAATAAAAATCACTGTCAATGAGACAACTGTTGTGCTGATGCTGCTGTATGGAATATGAGGAAAGCTGACTGCAGAAATGAACACACTGAGGAGTGTACTAAGAGTGTCAAGACTGCAGAAAATAACAAAAAGTGATGGGAAAACAGCTAGGGGAAGAAATAACGCTGTTACAGAAGATTCAAGAAAGACCATTGTGATGGTTTGAACACACGTCAAGAATGGACCCTGAAAGGATACTGTACATGGCAATACATACCAGAGTTCAACAAGAAACAGGAAGGAAGAAAGGAAGGAACAGGAACAAGAAAGAGGAAGACTAAGGATGTGTGGAATAGACACAGTGAAGAATGACATAAAACCAAGAAAGTATAAAGATGAATGAAGCTGGTACAAGACAGAAAGTGGTGGAAAGCCTTCATTCAGCCCCTTTGTCGCTGCTGAGCTGACTGACAGGAATCAAAGAAAGATGACAACTCAGATAAGCCTAGCAAGTAACCCATGCCCACATGGCAGAGCAAAGCAAAAGACAAAGAAAACAAAACAAAACCACAAGGTCACTGCCAATCTGACCTGGGAGAAAATTCCTTCTGGACCAGTAGCATAGCCGGGAGGGGCGGGGGGAGCAGGGGGAGCGGCCACTCCCTCACTGAGCAGAAGTGGCGCCTTTTTTTGCTTCCTGCACCTTTTTTTGCTCTGACGTTGCAGCCAGAGCGGAGCATTTTTTTTTGCTCCCAGCACCTTTTTTTGCTCCCAACGCTTTTTGCTCCTATGCTGCAGCCAGAACGGAGCTTTTTTTTTTGCTCCCGATGCCTTCTGCTCCTACGCTGCAGCCAGAGCGGAGCAATTTTTTTTGCTCCCGGCACCTTTTTTTGCTCCTGACGCTTTTTGCTCCCGGCGCCATTTTTTAGCTCCGCTCCCCCTGTGCTCTAAACCTGGCTACGCCACCGTTCTGGACCCTACATATGGTGATCAGTCTGACCCTGAGCATGGGAGATGAGCCAGCCAGCCAAGCACCTGAGCGAGAGAACCTCAATGCTGCCTCAGAGCACCAGCCCACCCCATCCACCATCCCTTTGTCACAGATTTACAAGCCACATGCTATGCTCCAGCCTTTAAACACTCCCCTGGGAATAACTCCTTTAGCGTGCCATACCCACAACGGGTCACATTTTTCCACAAGGGTGAGCCATGTAGCCTTAATACCTATGAGACAGAGGCCTTCAGACTCCAACATATCTGTCTCTTATTGTGAGCTCTGAACAGCAAGTCCAGATGAGGTAGATGCCTATTCAGAGACTTTTCACACCTTCAGGGATCAATGCATGTCAGTCAGTATTTGCAGCTACAGCGTGTATCCTTTTCAAAACAGAGTGGGTTTTAATCGTCAACTGGAATATAGCATTGGGAAGTTAGATTAGCAAAGGTTAAGACAGTTAACGCAGGCCAAATGTGGCAACTGACATGCATACTGTTCACAAAAATGTTACAGAAAATGTCCACTTTCATTACATCCATCTCCAGCTGTGGAAATCTCTGATGCTTCAGAGAAACGAGAATCCCCCTCCCCCCAACAACAACAACAAAAAAACCCTGAATCCATGGGAGCTGGGCAAAGGGACTCCCTTCCTGTCCTCTGCAAATAGACTGTCTGAAGCCCTGAAGCATCAGACTTTTAGGAACATAAAACATGAATAAAAAGGAACCACCAAGGGAGGCCCTGCCCCCACCCACATTCCCACTAATATTTGTCAAGCTCCCTCTTAAAACTAATTGAGTGATCAGTTTATGTTCCATTTCATAATCCTATTTATTGGCCAAGAAGATTCTGCAACTTTAAATTACGCAATTTGTTTCTTTATATTTATTATCTTGGAGCATTAAGTGCCAAATAGCTTAAAAACTGACAAATGCCAGGATATAAGGGGACTGTAACACAGTGTAACTTTAAAATCTGGATGTTTATTAGGCTTTTAAATTGTGGAGGGGACAAAAGGATAACAACAGTCCACACAGCTGTATTTTGGGGGGGTTGGAGGCAGGTAAGCAAAACTGTTCCCTTCCTTGGGAAAAACAACCTGCCTTAGGGTGGTTTTTCCACTTTGTAAATGATGGATGTGTATGTCACTTCCAGATTATTACTAATCTTGGGCTAATTTCCTTATCAACTTTCAATTGAGAAAAACCTGTCATATAATTACTAATAAAGCATTTACCTGTATTTCCAGTACATAAGTTTCAGTTTTCAGGGATGGCAGTGAGGAAAAACATATTTTTACTTAAGTATCAGAGGGGTAGCCGTGTTAGTCTGGATCTGTAGAAGCGACAAAGGGTCCTGTGGCACCTTATAGACTAACAGAGGTATTGAAGCATAAGCTTTCGTGGGTGAATACCCACTTCTTCGGATTTGCAGAATAGGAATCAGGAGCCATGGTAGCAAGTGGTGGAATATATTCTGATTATGTCGACCTTTTCAATTACTGACACAGTCAAAAAGTTAACATATTAAATATTCTCTTTCTGATCAGGTTTTCCTTTGACAACATTAGAGGGAGAAATAAAAGTACTAATTTCAAAAGTGAAAGAAAAGTAGAAGATGAAATAGCAATGTGTCCTTCAGCGTCAATGTTTTTGTGTCTTAGTCTGGAAAACAAGTTTCTGTACATATTTTAATCACTTTTAAATATATAATATGTTGTTTGGGATGCTAACCAGAAAAACTAGGCGATTCAGAAAGTATCCCTGTTCTGGCCACATTGAGCCTAGACACTGTATCACATATACATTCTTCTGAGTATTCCACCAGAAAGCAGAAACCTAGACTAAGAGATATAGGGTCCTATAAGCAAAAGGTGAAGGGAGTGAGAGATGGACTTCATTATAGGGAGGACAGGAAGGATTATATGGGGCTTTACAAGGTGAAGGAGGAGAAAAATGTCAGAGTTGACTGTCAATCTTAATTCTCTCCTTTGAGGAGACACATGAAGACAAAACTGTCTGAGACTCAGAATTATCTTTTGTGTTGATTTTTTTTAATCCAGCACCAAATGGATTAGTTAAACCAACATGTTTAAACTGCATCCTTAATGAGAAAAACCAATATTATCTGGAAAAGTTCTTTTGAAAATAAAATGTAGGTGGGGGGTGTGAGGAAATAATCTGGAGTTGTAACACAAGCAGTGGCTGCTTAGGTGCTGAACAGTGCTCTATCTGCATGGCTTCTCCCTCTGTCACTGAAGAAAGTTTTGGAGCTTTTATAGTACCTATTCCGTGATTCCTCTGTTTAATTAATGAATTCAGTGATGTCATATTTCCACTGCCGCTGCTTCTTCTTCAAACAAAGTTATATATAATGTAATGTTGTATAAAGTTCAACACAGAAATACTAGCCGAGGAAATGTCTTCATTTAAGGGCTGATGCTGCCAACCTTTGTAGTGGCATAATCTAGCTGTTACTGCCCAATTCTTCCCCACTGGACTTAGAGGGACTCGTGCTATTGACTTTGGTAGGAGCAAGTGTAACCCATGCCTGCTTGGTATGGCACTCTCCCCCTCTAGTTGCAGCTATACCAGCTAGAGATTGATGAGCCTGCTACACCCTTGGCTAACAAAGATGTGTCTTTAAACTCATACAGTAGAGAGAAGCTCATGTGTTAAGCTCCAGAAGTACCCGGTTTGATGCCTGATATGACCAGGATCTGTTGGCATTACACAAGAGCAGGTCTTTAAACTCCTCAGAGCTTTTTTTGGTTTGCAGATATTTTGACTTTGTTGTTGACATCAATAGTTAGGAGAGAAATAGGCTAGTAAGAGACTATTTTCTTTTTGGTAGTACTGGATAAATAGTAACTGGCATTATAATGTATCTGCTGGAAAGTTTATGCCATATACTCTGTACTTTGTTGGCTGATTTGATTGTGGTCCAGGCTGATATATCAAAAGTCAGCATATCAGATTTTTGATAAATTGGTGAATGATATTCTGAGGTCCTGTCTGCATGTCATACGTAATCTTTCTAGGGAAAGCAGTTGTGCTGCTAGTCATCAGACACTCGATGAGGGGTTTTAAAATATGTTCTCAGAGAATCCTAGTCCAAAGAAATGTTTTCATAAAGTTATATGCCACTTCAAAGAAATTGTCTGTGCTTCTAAATAAATGGGTTTAGGCGGCCAGTAATAATAAATGGAAGTTTGGTAGCATCCTGGCTTAAAATAGGAAAAGAAAGAGAATACAGTGTAGAGATCCAAGATTCTTTCCCCTTTAGCTAGTAGAAAACAAATATATCAAGGAAATTGCATGATTGCCTATGCTTTTGTTTGAAGGTAAAGTCATCCACTCTCACTGCCCCCTATAGGCTAATTTACAACGTGACACTGATGGTCTGTCTCAATGCAGGTAGTTTATCTATGATGACAGCCATGAAACAGGGAGATAATCTTTTTTTCAAAAGTAGTGTACAAAAGAAGAATACAAAGGAGTCTGAGTACAGCAGACTTCAAGTCAATGCAAGGCATAACAAGCTTGTGTGACAAAGGAGACTTAATGCTGCCCAGAGAGTCTACCAGATATACAGAAATGTAAATAAATAAATAAAACATCAAGGAAAGAGATGTAGTTGAATAAGTATTTGTAACTGCTGAAATCATGATATCATCTATTCTGGAACATGACTGATGGGAATGAAGAGATAAAGCTGTGGCGCAGTTCATTGATATATGGCAATCTTCCCATCTATCTGAAAGTCTAATCAAATTACAGGGACTGGATGATGAATGCTCTAGTTGTTCATCTGGTAAGTAGGCAAAGGCTGTAACAACAGATATAACGCATAGAGGAGTGTGTTTCTGTCAGTTTCTAAAACAAATGTATGGCATATGGAGAAACAACGTGACTAGTATATATGAATGCTGTACAGAAATGCAAACAAAAGGAACCTGTTGGAAAAAGCAGCCATTTTGGCATGTTAATTATATTCTCTAATTAAAAGATCCACTGTTCAAAATCGCATCGGAGTGGTTTCCATATTCTAGTAAAACATTAAATCCCCCATAGGTATTTCCTTTAGTCAACGGACTCTGTACTACTAAGTTTGTCTTGAGTATCAGAATCCAGGTATCCGCATATATAACAGAATAAAGGGTTTTGTATGGAGAACACTAACTTTTGCTGATTCTAAAGTGGAAGAGGAAGTGAAAATTGAGCTTTCTTATACCACCTTAATTTTGGGGGAGCTGCATTGTACAGATGTTGTTGTTCTAGGAAAAGAAAAACAATTTTTAAAAATCAAGTCAGTATTACAAAATCTAAAGGGACATACTCATAGACTCATAGACTCATAGACTTTAAGGTCAGAAGGGACCATTATGATCATCTAGTCTGACCTCCTGCACAATGCAGGCCACAGAATCTCACCCACCCACTCCTGGAATGATCCTCTCACCTATGTCTCAGCTACTGAAGTCCTCAAATCATGGTTTAAAGACTTCAAGATGCAGAGAATCCTCCGGTAAGTGACCCGTGCCCCATGCTGCAAAGGAAGGCAAAAAACCTCCAGGGCCTCTGCCAATCTACCCTGGAGGAAAATTCCTTCCCGACCCCAAATATGGCGATCAGCTGAACCCCGAGCATGTGGGCAAGACTCACCAGCCAGACACCCAGGAAAAAGTTCTCTGTAGTAACTTCTAACATCCCATCATTGACCATTGGTCCTATTTACCACTGATGGCAATTAATTGACCCTTGACTAAGATCATGTTATCCCATCAAACCATCCCCTCCATAAACGTATCTAGCTTAATCTTGAAGCCAGTTAGGTCTTTTGCCCCCACTGCTTCCCTTGGAAGGCTGTTCCAGAACTTCACTCCTCTGATGGTTAGAAACCTTCGTCTAATTTCAAGTCTAAACTTCCTGATGGCCAGTTTATATCCATTTGTTCTTGTGTCCACATTGGTACTGAGCTGAAATAATTCCTCTCCCTCCCTGGTATTTATCCCTCTGATATATTTAAAGAGAGCAATCATATCTCCCCTCAGCCTTCTTTTGGTTAGGGTAAACAAACCAAGCTCCTTGAGTCTCCTTTCATACGACAGGTTTTCCATTCCTCGGATCATCCTAGTGGCCCTTCTTTGTACCTGTTCCAGTTTGAATTCATCCTTCTTAAACATGGGAGACCAGAACTGCACACAGTATTCCAAATGAGGTCTCACCAATGCCTTGTATAACGGTACTAACACCTCCTTATCTCTACTAGAAATACCTCGCCTAATGCATCCCAAGACCGCATTAGCTTTTTTCACGGCCACATCACATTGGCGACTCATAGTCATCCTGTGATCAACCAGGACTCCGAGGTCCTTCTCCTCTTCCGTTACTTCCAACTGATGCGTCCCCAGCTTATAACTAAAATTCTTGTTATTAATCCCTAAATGCATAACCTTACACTTCTCACTATTAAATTTCATCCTATTACTATTACTCCAGTTTACAAGGTCATCCAGATCTTCCTGTAGGATATCCCGATCCTTTTCTGAATTGGCAATACCTCCCAACTTTGTGTCATCTGCAAACTTTATTAGCACACTCCCACTTTTGGTGCCGAGGTTAGTAATAAAAAGATTAAATAAAATTGGTCCCAAAACTGAACCTTGAGGAACTCCACTAGTAACCTCCCTCCAACCTGACAGTTCACCTTTCAGTATGACCCGCTGTAGTCTCCCCTTTAACCAGTTCCTTATCCACCTCTCAATTTTCATATTGATCCCCATCTTTTCCAATTTAACCGATAATTCCTCATGTGGTACTGTATCAAATGCCTTACTGAAATCGAGGTAGATTAGATCCACTGCGTTTCCTTTATCTAAAAAATCTGTTACTTTCTCAAAGAAGGAGATCAAGTTGGTTTGGCACGATCTACCTTTTGTAAAACCATGTTGTAATTTGTCCCAATTGCCATTGACCTCAAGGTCCTTAACTACTTTCTCCTTCAAAATTTTTTCCAAGACCTTGCATACTACAGATGTCAAACTAACAGGCCTGTAGTTACCCGGGTCACTTTTTTTCCCTTTCTTAAAAATAGGAACTATATTAGCTATTCTCCAGTCAAACGGTACAACCCCTGAGTTTAGAGATTCATTAAAAATACGGGTGACCTATAAAGATAAGGTAGCAAATTCTAGAACCTTTACATCCCAACAGCCCTCCATTTCCATGTTGTGGTACAGGCAAGAGCAAGGTATGCTGAAAAGCATATGTACTGAAACTTATGCATAGTCTACACTTAAAATATACATAGCTACACCCCTGAGCACCATAGCTATGTCAACTTATCACCCAGTGTAGAGGCGGCTAGGTCAACAGAAGAGTGCTTCCACTATCTGGGGAAGTGGATTACCTACAGCAACTGGGAAAAACCCTTTCTGTCACTAGGAAACAACTATGTTATAGTGCTACAGCACCATAGTTGTGCTGCTGTAGGACTTGTAGGGTAGACAAGCGCTTGGGAGCATCAAGCTAGCTGCTTTCCTTTTCATGCATCATCATCTGTGATATGGGTTGCACAAATCAGATTTTGTCCTCAGCCACATCTGTGCAACCTAATTCAATGGGAATCACACAGGTGTGGCTGGTTAAAATTTAGCATGCAGTTCTGTTGATAACATCCATCTCTCTCTCAATTGTATTTTTCCCACAGGGATAAAAGGAGCAAAAAGAAATTTAAAAGTCACATAGTCTTTCATCCTACAGTAAGTTGCAATTGGGCACACCGATGCACCCTTGTGGAGCTCCAGCAAAGTCAATTGAGCACGGTGCAGGCATACGGGTGCCCTCACACATTGATTATTGCAGGGTCAGGGCCAAAATGAAACAGATGTGATTCTGACTGCAGAGCTCTTAAGTAAAAAGATGGCATTTTTATATATTAATTATTCAAAGTAGAGCTTCACTTTAGTGCTCCACAGTGCTCCACCTTTGGGCAAATATATTGTTTATGGAATAAATATATGTTAAATAAAAACATATGCTTTGACTATGGATATTTTGCATCCACCAAAGGAGGATGGGAGAGAATTTAGCGGCACATACAAGTAATCAACCCTTTTAGAGATCCTGTTTGGGCTCTGAAATTCTCTTTCTTACGTTGAGAACTGGATTGCGCACATAGTAGATACTTTTGTTCTTACAGTGATTAGCAATTCTGTTTTCATTAGAGATGAAATGTCTATTTCATTGGAGATGAAATGTCAAATATATTTAATCATAAGGGTTTTGCTATTGTTTAAAACTGAATAGGGTCAGTTGAGCACCCTTATGTTCTATTCAAGTATCTGGCAGTTATCAAAGAATTGCCATTTAAAAATGTGTAATAATTCACTGAAGTACAAAACTACATCTCTATTTCTTTCAAAAATATTTTCCCCATCAAAGTTACCTTCCTGCTCACAGCTCAGGTCATTACAAGTCCCATAACATAAGGAAGGAACTGAATTAAGTGCAAGTGTTCAAATAATTGATTTTCTTTGGTTTGCAGTAAGAGGATTTCACTGTACAACTTAGATTTTCAGAGTGCAAAGACACATCTGGTGTTCCCAGAATGAGAGAATGCAGCTATGTTTTGAGTTCTGGGAAACCTTTAGAATGTTTCAAAAAGATCTAGCAATTTTCCACGGCAAACTGGATTACTCAAGAGATTGCTAATACTGGGATACAGAGCCTTTCATCAGTTCAAACGTGACATGGCCCAGGTTGATAGCAATTAGACTATCTGACAGCAATTCACGGATTTATGTGCCATAAGTATTTATTTTTGATTTATAAAATGTGCCTCCTACAATGTCTCAAGTAGCCTGTTCCAAGTCTAACAAAATATACTGGTTTTTGCTTTGAAACAACATAAAAAGGACATCCCCCCAAAATATAAAAGTCCACCATTCTGCCTTAGAAAAAGGCCTGAGTAAAGGGATTCATTTTAAAGGTTGATACACTCGACCACTGCTAGATTATTAAATTCCAAAGTCAAGGACTCTCCATGGACAGTGCACTGCCACCATATACAGACTGTCAAATTTAAGGCTGAAGACCACAGTTGCCTCAGTTGTTGTCATGGTATACAGGGAAAGAGGCAATCTCTCAGATACTCAGGATCCAAATACATGGCTCTCTAAATCCAAATCAATTTGAATTGCACCTAAAGGTCAATAGGAAGCTAGTGCAACTCCTGAAGAACTGATGTGATATGTTCCCTGTGAATGATTCTGTCTAAAAAGATGGACAGGCATGTTATACCCCAGAGGTAGCTTCTGAGCGGTGTTCAGCATCAGTCCCATGTAAAGTGCACTGTAGTAACCAATCCGGAAGTCAAAGGCATGGGTTAGTGGGGTATGGTCCACTTGTGAAAGAAAGAATCACGAAGGTAGTATTGTCTAGTGGGCTGAGGATGGAGCTAGGAGCCAAGAACTCAAGTTTTAATTCTGGCTTTGCCACTGGCTCACTGTGCAGTCTTGAACCCATCATTTAACTTCTGTGTGCCTTAGGTTTCCTATCTGTAAAAAGGGGATAATAATTAAATTATCTACTTTCACAGCGATGTTGTGAAACTTAGGCTATGTCTACACTTGGAGTGTGATTTCCTGGCTTGAGTAGACATACTTCTGCTAGCTCTCATCGAGCTAGTGTGTCACAAATAGTGTTGCTGCGGTAGCATGGTCGGCGATGAATGGCAGCATAGGCCAGCCACCCTGAGTACAAGACTGCCTGGACCTGGTGGGATAGCTAGCCTGTCTCACTGCTCACCCCTGTCCGTGCCACCCCAGCTACACTTCTATTTTAAACACGTTAGCTCAATGGGAGCTAGTGTGAGTACATCTATTTGAGCTAGGAATTGCACCCTCAGCTCCTAGTATAGATGAAGCCTTAGTTAGTGTTTGTAAAGCCCTATGAAAATATAATGCCCTATGTAAGTGATTAAAAATTATTAAAGGATCACAAACACCTAACCAGCCACAGAGAGAAAATTATGCTCTTTGTCACCAACCCCAT
Source organism: Macrochelys suwanniensis (assembly GCA_033296515.1). NCBI lineage: Eukaryota > Metazoa > Chordata > Testudines > Chelydridae > Macrochelys > Macrochelys suwanniensis. The sequence continues at coordinate 23,923,895 of CM065782.1, forward strand.
CTTGAATTCCAGAAGCAGTTGGGCTTAAGAGTATCCCCACACAGGGTACATTTTAGACAAACCTTCACATCCAACTTTCCAGCACTAGGGCCTTGTCTTGACTAGGCTGTAAAAGATCATAGGTATAGATTATGTTAGTTTGATTAATCTAATAACTAACACCTCCTAAAAGTCTAGTGTAGACAAGGAAGCAGTATTCTTTAACTCATGCTAAACTGGTGAAGTTAAAACCTAAGGAGGGGAGAGGGGGATGCCTAAGGCTTTAACGTGACCAGCTTAACATGAGGAAGTGCAACTTCCTTGTCTTGACTAGAGTTTTAGTCAAATCTTTAAATCATAGTCAAGACAGGATTAGAAGAAAAGGGGTCATCGTTCTGTGAGGCCTTACAGGGAGAAACTAAAAGGACTAGGGCAGTGGAATCCTAGGCATGCTGAAGACACCTAGGTGGCTATGGAGGGTTTGATTTATTGGCACTGGTTCTTCAAGTCTTAGCTGCCTCCCTCCAGCATGCCCCGTTTCTCTCTGCTGCCAGAATCTCATTTGTTAGATTTATTGGAAAGAGTCCAACGGAGGGCAACAAAAATGATTAGGGGGCTGGAGCACATGACTTATGAGGAGAGGCTGAGGGAACTGGGATTGTTTAGCCTGCAGAAGAGAAGAATGAGGGGGGATTTGATAGCTGCTTTCAACTACCTGAAAGGGGGTTCCAAAGAGGATGGATCTAGACTGTTCTCAGTGGTAGAAGATGACAGAACAAGGAGTAATGGTCTCAAGTTGCAGAGGGGGAGGTTTAGGTTGGATATTAGGAAAAACTTTTTCACTAGTAGGGTGGTGAAGCACTGGAATGGGCTACCTAGGGAGGTGGTGGAATCTCCTTCCTTAGAGGTTTTTAAGGTCAGGCTTGACAAAGCCCTGGCTGGGATGATCTAATTGGGTTTGGTCCTGCTTTGAGCAGGGGGTTGGACTAGATGACTCCTGAGGTCCCTTCCAACCCTGAGATTCTATGATTCTTTCTCCAGAATTTCATATTCTTTCCCCATTTTCAGGACTATTTCTCTGGGTTTCCAAGGCACAAATTCTATCTCTGTCTGTTGATACCTGTTATGATGAATGGCCATCAGAGATTCTTCCTTTGAATTCCTTTTTGCCTCTAAATCCACTATTAGGTGCTGAAAGGAAATTCCACAAACAACAAATACAAAATAGTTTGTATAGTGCGAGTCCTATACAAGTTGTCATGAAGGACCATGAGGGATAATAAATCGGGTGATGCGGATTTTCTAAAAGTAGGGGCTAGCTAAGGGCTTTAACAGCTTTCTGAATAAATCCTGGGATGTCATGCTGTATTCTTAATCAATATACATGATAAGTATTGGAAGAACAACTAAACTTCCACCAATGCCAGCTTTCTGCAGCCCAGCTCCAACCAGCATTTAGACTAGGCTGTAAAAGGGTTTGCACCTTTGCAGCAGCAGCCAGGCTTCTCTCACACAGAGTGTAATAAATTACGGTACTAGCACAAGGTGTAAAAATAAGAAGATTAATTCTTTTTAAAGAGACGTCCTATTGCTGTTTGCATCACTAATACTAAATCATTTGTTTCATAATCTCTCTAAGAAATCTCACACTCCTGGATCCCCAAACAAAACAAGACAAACAGACATTGACTATAGAGCTGGAGCATGCTGTTCAGCAGTGTTTCAGACTTGAGAGGACAAGCCCATCAAAGCTCATGAACTCACATTCATCAGTGTGTGACTATTTGCCCCTTAGGCTCATTCTGCATCACAAGGCACATTAGTCTGAAAATGAAAAATGATCCCAAAATGTGGAAAATTGTGCTGGGAAGCCAGCTTATAATTAAAATTGCTCCAAGCCTGATAGTCAAGAAAGGAGCTCAACATGTATATAAACACTCAGAACAAGATCAGTTCATCATCTGGAACCTGGTTTTTATTTTTGTCATGTATAAGGACAGCCGAAAGCTTGTTTGATTTAACAGAAACTTAGCCCTGGTCTACACTAGCGAGGGGGAGGGGGGGTCGTCAATCTAAGATAGGCAACTTCAACTACACAAATAGTGTAGCTGAAGTCAGCGTATCTTAGATCGACTTACCTGGCTGTCCTCACACCAGGGAGTCAACCGCTGCTGCTCCCCCGTCGACTCCGCTTGTGCCTCTCACAAGCTGGAGTACCAGAGTCGACGGGGACCGCTTTTGGGGATCGATTTATCGCGTCTAGATAAGACACGATAAATCGATCCCCGAAAGATCAATCTCTACCCTCCAATCTGGTAGGTAGTGAAGACCTAGCCTTAGAGTGATCTGTGGTGGATCACGGGAGTGGGGGATGGATTTAACCCTAAGTCTACACTGAGTGTTTAGTTTTCTCTTGGAAACATACCTGGCTTCAGTTGAGAAAAGACAGCTTAATGTACCCAAATGTACATTTTCCCTTTATTTCCATGTTCAATTAACATGAAGAACACTGAAGGTAATCAGCTGGTAACACATTCAAATCAATAAAAGAAAAACATGAATCAGCCTCAAGCAGGCATTCATAGTTTATTAAGAAGGAACAATACATAAAAAATGATCTAGTTGTATGGTGCAGTGATAAATATCAGAAACAACAGTGTAAAATGATGGATTGGGACAGAGAGCTCATGATACAGATGAGAGACTAGGATGTAGGAAAACAGAAGTCAAACTTTGGACAAAGGATTTTATAAATGAGAGAAGGAAAAAAGTCAAACTCAAGAAGCTATTGTACAATTTTAAGGGGACTTCTACCCCATGTGATTTTCTTAACTTATGTTAACCAAGATAGAATAGATATCAGATAGCAATACACAGAGTAATTTTTTTCTTCCTCCACTTATTACAGGTAAGTTTTCAAAAGTATTTCATTTTTCCAGTAACACTCTGAAATTCTGAAAGAACAGCACACATATTAAAAAGATTAGTTTAAGCCAAAATTCAGAAGTTGCTCAACAATTTTGACTTACAAAATTAAATTTATTTTGTTACAGCTTCCCCCTAAAAATCAGGTGATAAGAACTGTTCATGTGATCTGTAGTTTCACAGTCTCCACATAGATACTTTGGATGGCAGAAAAAGCATCAAACATAGTGCTATGTATTACTAATATTGTTTTCTGAGGTTCTACCTTGGAAATGTCAGTCTTTTAAAACAACTCAACTGCTTTTTAACTGCAGTCTGTGAAAAATGGGCAAGTTGGCAATGGAATGAATCATAGTTAAGGGCTTGATTCAAAGCCCATGGAAGGAAATTGAAAGATTCCCATTGACTTTAATGGCTTAGAATTGGACTGCATATTATATAATAGCATTCATCTAAATAATTCATCCTGTCCAGAAGTGTCTGACTGCCTTCTCCCTTTCCAACAGCTTGATGCGGACAGGGACGAAGAGGAAGTTTTCTATGACATAAGCATGGCAGTCGACAATAAGCTATTTCCTCCCAAAGAGGCAGTGGCAGGTGAGTTACTGTACAAGCATAAGAAACTGTTTACTTTCAGCATCAAATGTAGCAGATATGTCTGTTTTTCATACCCCTCAAATATTGACGAAAACACTGAAACAAAATCTTGACTACTTGCCCACACCCTTGAAATTGCTAAAGCTCTCAGCAAGAGAAGGTGGCCGAGGTAATATCTTTTATTGGACCAACTTCTGTTGGTGAAAGAGACAAGCTTTCGAGCCACACAGAGCCCTTCTTCAGGTCTGGGAAGGAAATGGTATGTTTCACTGTTTGAATGGGCAAATATGTGGAGAACTGACATAATGGGAATCAGCATGACTTGGATATGAGGTCTCTGTGGGGGGCCACAGAAAGGCACCAATTGGGTGTGTCACCCACAGAACAGGTTGCATTCAGTGGCTCTACAGATTCCACAGACCCACATAGCCAAAAACCCATTGCAAGAGGAGCAGCAGGCAGCATCTGCCACTCCTCCCAATACCCGCATTAGCTGTCAATGAGCTCCGCGACACATGTTGGAGGATTTTTCCCCTTCAGCCCTTCTGTGTTAGAGTGAATTTTCATGTGAACAGGAACCTTGTACCTGCCTTTGTCCTCCTTCAAGATAGGGTTCAAAAGTGACGTAATCCAATCTCCAGGCTAAGAGCTATCACTTCAGTAATTAGCCTTTTCTCCATATCAAACATGGGCATCAGACCACAGAGGATACAGTCAGTTGGGTACCTCTCTTTTTCAGAAAGCGTGTGAGGATTAATAAAATAGCAGACAATTAAAGGCTCTTTGCTTGTTTCAGTAATGTTTGTAAAGGTATTTAGCCCCAGTTCATTTTGTCTTTAAATTGTTAGCATAATTGCAGATGTAATTTGGTTCATAGTGGCTAACAAACACAGACATTATTTTCTGAACACATTCATGGCTTCACATCATCATATTTGATACGCCAAACCTTGAACTACTCTTACAAGATCCATGTGCAACCACCTATACAACAAATATTTGGAGAAAGAAAGCTATTCAGTGTGCTCGTAGATGATAATGATATTCTTTTTCATTGTGGCTTCCTGAGATATATTAAGACTGTTGCCAAAAGCAACAACCTGTCATGAAATTCCACCACTAAAGGTTACAATAAATTTTGTATTAGAAACATCTTACTGAGAGCAAAATGGAACTGTTATTCTAATACCAATCAGTTCTCTTTTTTTTTTTTTTTAATTATCTTTCCCTGGAAGATGGTTTTCTAAGTATTTCTCTGATTTAGAATGATGAAATGTAAAACTTATTAACTGAGTTAGACCATTCTTCAGAGAGTTTCATGAACTAAAGAGACAATTTGACTGTATTAAACCTAATTTTTTTAACTATATGGACAAACCTTTCATAGTTTCACAGCACTTTTAAAAAAAAATGTTATGACAATGTCAAATGTAGAAAGCGCAAATGCAGTTGTTCGTAAAAAGATAGATTGTGTGAGGATATTTGAGCCAATTTATGGACTGCAAATAAAAAAAATATTTAAGTTTGTGTGGGAATATATTAACTCTATGTTACTGAAATACAAATGGTCCAAATAGCTGCTTAATTAACTTCCATCAATGTGATTCTGCTACCTTTTAATGGCAAATTAACAGCAGCTAAATTTAGACAGATCAGCATAATTTGACTCAATTATATAAATGAACATAATAAATTAACACTGGAGTACATTTCTGTGCTAGGATCCAGACATCTGTTATACGTATCCGCCCGTGAGTTATACCTTGATAATAGTTTTTCACTAAGAGTTCTGTGCAATTCAGCTTCATAATGACAAAAGATGTGTCAAAATTTAACCCAAATCTTTACTAAGAATGAACTCTCAATTTACAAGGTAGCATAAATGCTGCCCTTTGTGTTGAAGATGCAAAGTTTAGCACAAAAGCAAATAGAATTGTCTGAAGTACTTTCTTCCTTCAATAACTTCTTCCTCTTAGTGGAGATGATTCTTTAGCTAAGGAAGCTCCAATAAAGAAGTAAACTGATTTTTTTTAAAAATGTACTCAACTGTAATAAAACCCTTTCCATTTTTCCCCTTTGGAAAACACAGTATACATGAAAATTAACTGATTTCTCCCCAACCCCATATACACATACATGTCAAAACTGAAAGGTATTTCAGATTATAAATGCACCTTTTCAGATCAAGTCTTGGTTTTTGCATTCTGTGACCCCATTCCAGCAAAACATTTAAGCATTTGTGTAACTTTAAGCACATGAGTAGCCCATTGAAGTCAATAGGATTACTCAGATACCTATGGGTAGCTCTGATGTAAATTGTCATGTGCTTAATATTAAGCAAGCATTTAAATGCTGTAGTGGAATGGGACAATGAAATGCAAAATGATCCACACCAGCTAAGGATGTACCCCTTCGTGTTACCCATGTGCTAAAGTGCTTTGCAGCCTATATCTGTGTACAAGTTTAACATTAGGAAGAAAGATGCAAAAAGACAACAAATTAATTAAACCTTGTTTATGATTGCAGGGTATTACCAGACCACTGCTATATACAGACTAGCCATGAATATGCACTGACATTTTAAAGAAAACATTTGAAAACTCTTTTTTTTGTCCACTTATTTGCCTGGTCCTGAGTTCAGAATTCTTTGTTCCCCCATTAATACTGATGACATCAACACCAGTTTAGCATAAGCCTCCTGAAACTTGGTACAGGAAGTTTTAAGCAAACTTGGGTTGAGACTTAGAACACCCACCCTCCCCCTGACTTCCCCCACATCTTTCAAGGTCTTCTAGTGTATCAGTGGCAGTTCCCACTCCCATCCCCATCACTTCCATCATTATACAGGTTGATCAACTGGCCCTCTCCCGCTCCCATTCTCCTTAGTGGATGGCCAGCAAGCCTGCTCTCTTCCCCTACCATCCCTGTAGTAGCAGGCTTTAGTGTGGGTCCAGCAAGTTAGGTGTGCTCCCTCTTACAGTACAATTAGACTGGCAAACTACCTACCCCATTCTCCTCTCCTATCAGTACTGCAGCAATGGTATCCAAAAGCTCCACTGTGCCCCTACTGCTCTTCCTTATTCTCTCAATAGCTTCTTACTACCGTGTACTGCAGGGCATCTCTTTTAGGTTTATTTCATTTCACTCACCAAAAGCATAGCTCTCTGTAGAATATTCAGAGTGACAGATGGTTTTCCTTTTGCTAAGTTCCCAGTGAAAACAAGAAAGAAAAAACATCTCTCAATTTATCCTACCCTTTCTTGATCCTTGCAAAAAAGTTGGGGCTTCTGCAGAGAAAACAAGCCTCACAGTGCAAGGAAAAACTGCCTTAGACAATTTGCCATGTTAAAAATACAGCACTATTATGGCTTTTCTAGTTTAAAATATATTATGTGTGCCCATTAACTTTCAGCCCAATCTTTACATTAAAAGTTTGTGGTAGTCTATTTCCCTAAAAAGTACTTAGCTTCTAAATCCAATATTTAATGTTAATGTTCCTAGTTAGGGAGGTGATATACTGCTCCCAGTAGAGAAGGAATATTAGCAATAGTTAATCAAATATTGTACAAAAGTGCCTTTAAAAATAATTGGCAGTTCAAGGTAGGTCATTCTCAATCAGGATTCAGGCTTAGTTGAACTATATACATTATCTACGTTGATGCAATATTAAGATTGAGACTTCAGTTGCATAAAATACAAGAAAATTAAGCTTCTCATAGTAACCTTAATGCTATCCTCTTGCACCTATCTATGAAAACAGGTATTTTCATTAGAAGCTCACAAAACACCTATACCAAAGTACAGAATGCAGCACAGGTGCATCTCCGGTTATAAAGATGGGGAAAGTATAATCCCTTTCTACTATATTAATATAACAAATTGTTAAAGTATACAAGAACATTTTTTTAAAAACCCCACACAAACAGATGGTGGGCCAATCCATCCCTGGTTTTAAATCCCATGAAGTCAACAGAGCTACATCAAGGATGAATTTGGCCAATTATAATATGGATTGCAAATTAAACAGCATTGGAATCATCTCCTTTACAAAGCTTATGGTTTTACTCATCATGCTATCTAGTTCTGCTCCTCATGTTCTCTCTCTTATTGTTCATCTCACCACCTACACAGATTATTACTATGTAAATGTTAAAAACAAACAAAAATAGCTGATGCTTAAATGGATTGGGAACTACGAAACAGCAAAGCCTTTGGGGACAGTGCATGATACAGACAGCTCTCTGTATACTGTGACAGACCCAGACACGTGGGGTACAGAAGTCTGATAGAAGGCAAATATACTGGTCATTGGATGAATAGTTTTCTGTTCCCTGAGTGACCAGAGCAGGGGCTGCACTAGAACAAGCAGGAACTTTCTGGAACCAATTTAAGGCAGGCAGGCTAATTAGGACACCTGGAGCCAATTAAGAAGAACCTGCTAGACTCAATTAAGACAGGCAGGCTAATCAGGGCACCTGGGTTTAAAAAGGAGCTCCCTTCAGTTTGTGGTGTTGCGTGCAAGGAGCTGGGAGCAAGAGGCACTAGGAGCTGAGAGTGAGAAGGCACACTGCTGGAAGATTCTGTGGTGAGGATAAAGAAGGTGTTGGGAGGAGTCCATGGGGAAGTAGCCCAGGGAGTTGTAGCTGACGTGCAGTTGTTCCTGAAGGCACTCTAAACAGCTGCAGTCCACAGGGCCCTGGGCTGGAACCCAGAGTAGAGGGCGGGCCCAGGTTCCCCCCAAACCTCCCCACTCCTGATCAGACACAGGAGGAGTTGACCTGGACTGTGGGTTCTACCAGAAGGAAAGATCTCTGAGGCAAGCAAAATCCGCCTATAAGCGCAGGAGCCACCGAGGTAGAGGAGGAACTTTGTCACAACACACAGTAAAGTAAGGATTAGCTTTAATAGTGGAAAAAAAACATTTAATCAAAAGATTAGTGGTAGCGTTAAGACTATGTGGTCAATAGTGCCTGTTCTCCCGAAGATATTTTGCTGCATGATCACACATGCAACCCACCAGAAAATCATTCCTGCTTCCCCATCCATAACCCTGACTGACTCATGACAGCGGGTCACAACAAAAATTATATTTATTAGCTGATCTATTGTTCTTCACTGCTCCCAAATTGGTGAATGGCGCTTAGGCCCTCAGCGGGCTTCGTGACAGCTAATTTGTAGCTGCAGTCTAGAATGGACTCAGAATTTGGGTCCTAGATTTTCTCATTATTTGAGTTTGTTATAACGTTAGGGCTTAAAATTCTGTAAATCAGTGGAGTGATGACAAGTTGAAAGTTAAATAAGAGTAGTAAATTTTGTTTTTAATTAGTCTACTGAAATGATGACAAAAAATAAAAGATATACTAAGTTTGTTATCAGGTTGGAGAGTGGTAGCTGTGTTAGTCTGTATCAGCAAAAACAACAAGGAGTGCTTGTGGCACTTTACAGACTAACAAATTTATTTGGGCATAAGCTTTCGTGGGCTAAAACGCACTTAATCAGATGCAAGGAGTAGAAAATACAGTAGGCAGATAGATATAGATATATATATATATATATATATATATATATATATATATATATATATATATATATATATATATATATATATATATATAGCAGTACAAGAAAAGATGGGGACAATTGATTTTTCTTGACCCCTCACTGGGTAAGGCAACTCCCATCTTTTCATGTACTGCTATATATATATCTTCCTACTGTATTTTCTACTCCATGCATCTGATGAAGTGCGTTTTAGCCCACGAAAGCTTATGCCCAAATAAATTTGTTAGTCTGTAAGGTGCCACAAGCACTCCTCATTGTTTATGTTATCAGGAACTCAAATAATCTTGTAACAATGTGCCCATTGAAACTTTCATAAGTCCCAAATACTGGTGGGCTGTGATGAGCTATGAATGGGGCTAAATTACTCCAGTAGAGGGAACAGGGAACCTTTCCTTTCCCCAGAACATAGGGGACTGCCATAATCCATCTGCCAGCAGTGGGAGGTGGTCCCAGAATAGATGTTTCTGGGATGCAGGTTCTAGGGTCCATGGCTCTATACTGTATGGTGGTACATCCGGACTAAGAGATTGATTGATGTTCCTACCATACCAGTTTAGCCCTGCACACCTCCAGCACCTCTGGAGGTATTGAGCCCTATTTTTCCAGTCCCTTGAAGTCATTTACATCAGAGCAAAGCAAATGTAAAATGCAACCATTCTGATTTACTAGTATACACAAAAAAGTAGATTGTCTTTCTCAGTCTATTGAGAACCATTAACTGGTCCCTTTGTGTATAAAATGATGTTTACTCTTCAACTTTATAGTTAATTAAAATTCCCGTAACATTTTTGTAGTGCATTGCCTAGTGTACAACACTTTGCAGAATACATGAAAGGCACTGTAATTCAGACAGTATACTAATCACATTAACCATTCATTATTAGGATTGTTGTAGCTTTTAAAAGACATCTCTAAGAACCATCACACAGATTAACAGACGTATTGGAGCATAAGTTTTCGTGGAAAGATTATGCTCCAGTATGTCTGTTAGTCTATAAGGTGCCACAGGACTCTTTGCCGCTTTTACAGATCCAGACTAACACGGCTACCCCTCTGATACATCACACAGATTGGTATTCTTTAACATACAAATGACTCCTTGGATACGTTTTTTTTTAAAATACATATATGGACAATGAAAGAGCCAGATTGAGATTGGAAATATAACTATGTCCCATCATGTGACGTGAAAACTGCCAGTCCATTTCTGAAGTTTCATTTCCTTTCATATTTTAGGGCCAAATGTACTTGATCTGAGTCTGATTCTGGATTCTGAAGATATCGCTGATACCGAATTTGACTTTGAAGACCAGGTAATTGCTTATATAAGTATCTCTTCACACACACCTGCACACATACCCCCCATACCCTAGTCCAGCGGTGTCCAATAGAAATTCGATGCTAGCCACACTTGTGGTTTTGAATTTTTCTTATTTGCCACATTATAAAAAAGGATTAAAAAACATACTACAAACGACATTTCAAATATAAAAAATAAGTAGATATTACAAAAAAAATATTAATAGGTACTACTAACACAAAATTACTATATCCTAGCCACATTAAGAAGCTGTATATCAAAGCACGCAACCTGTCTTCTAGTACTGCTGTCTTCAATACACCAACGCATTGCTCATGCATTAGCCACAATTCAATAGCCTATTCGCCACATGTGGCTAATAGCGAATGTATTGGACACCGCTGCCCTAGTCTCTTCACTCATTGCTTTCTAGTTTATGCTGTGTTTTGCCTGAGCAAGACAGATGAAATGAATAGTTACACTTAAGGGATTTTGTTGTGCCATGTAAGCAAATATGTCATAGTGAAGTAGCTAATTGGTTATGGGAAAGCAATGAAGATTACTTTGGCATTCAAAGCCCTATTCTTCATCCCTTACATTTTGCAGTTTTCTCCATGCAATTCAGAATGGTGGCACATGTGGTTCTGTTATAGACAAACAGAAGTCTGTCATGCTCGATTTCCTTGCCTCTCTGGGTGTATCCCATTTAGAATAGGAGCAATAGTTAAACATATTTTAGAGGAGATGGGTTAAAAAGAAAAAGGTGTGGAATGTAACCAAACCCCAAGCAAACATATTCTCCACTTGAAATGGAGTTTTTAAAAAAGTGTTTATGTTAAGAGCAACCCCCCTATCAACTGCAATCTCATCCCTGTTGCTGGGTCAAATTCAGACAGCCTTTTCCAAGTCCATGGAAAAAGAGGTGGTCAGACGGTGTGTCAATTACTCCTTAACTCCTGGAGGTAAGAAGGAGCAGGACCTAGAGTCAAAGGATGTGCTCAGCCTATTTATAGTATGTATGTGCCCTGCCCTAGTTCCCCCTCCTCTCTCACAGGTTACTCCTGCCATGGCAAAACCAGTCTGGAAGGGACTATGCATAGAGCCACAGCCTGTCACAATACAGGTCCACACTAGAGTTACAAGTATGCCACTCATCTGTTAGAACAATGGAAAAGGGCCTAAATATTGTCCTAAGTATATCATCATTGAAAGATTGAATAAGATCAGAAAATCTCTGCTGAAGGCCATCTCCCTATTGCACTAGCATATTTTAAAGTTAGATTTTTATAATTCTGCGTTTCACACTTTCATTTCCTCATTGGCATATTTGTTCTTGGGTTTTCTTTTGCCAAATCTGATGCAAACACCTTCAAAGTCTAATATATTGTACCCTCACTTACGCCTACTCGCTTTACTCCCAGTCCTTCCCCTTAACTCTTCTTTACAGCTCTTCCCATTCCCAGCTTTTGACTCTCTCTCACTTCTGTCCATCAAGCAGCCTTGTTCCCCCTTCCAAACCTTCCTTAAAGCGCACACTTCAACCAGTGGTTCCTAAGTTGGCCTCTTTATCAATGAGCTCCTTAAGTTTCCTCTGTTTTTGCCTTGTCTTTGTTAGGTCTAACTCTTTAGGGCAGGGAGAGCTTTCTAATGCAGAGTGTACCCTTGCAGTGCTATACAAATCCATAAAAGAATAATCATGCATTTTTAATTTTTAAATGACGGATGTGTGTGTTCCCTTGGCAAAGTCTGAGTCCCTGGAGAAACAGTACTCCTTAGTCCACAATCTGTATACATAAAACCAAATTATTTTAACTGGTCTTTAAAAGTGCAGCTCATGGTTACAAAACACGATTAACAGGAAAAAGTATACGAAATTGCTGATTTCATAGTATTGGGCCATTGCATGTATGGTTGGGTTTGGAGGTGGAGGGTTAAACTTATTTGTTTTTTAGCCGTATGTTTTGTTGAGAAGGCTGATATGGCACCTTATACAATTCATTAATTGCAAGTCTTTCTCCCACTGCTTGGGATTGACTGTCATTACTGCCCAGAGCAGCAAATTGTCTGGTTGGCAGTGAAGCAAGATTGTCAACTAGGGAAAGAAGGAGAGGAAAAAAGCAGATTTGAAAACCTCCTAGCCATAAGCACCAGAAACATCTGGTGCAATTTTAAAGCAGCTCATTGATAATGGCTGCCTCCATCAGGTAGTGGGAATTACTAATATGGCCATTGATTCAAAGGTCAGGAAAACAGGTCAAGTACAAAAAATAAAACCCACAAGACAGATTTCTATTGCTGCTTATTCATCTTTGTGCTTCTAAATCTGATAGGCATTTTGTAGAAATGGATAGAAGAAACCCAGTTCTATCCACACTTACAATCTAAATTTAGGCATGACACAAGTGAAGGAAATATATGAAAGCAAGGAAGAGAGAGATTAGGATAAAGGTTACAATCATAAAACCATCCAGTTACTCAGTGAGTGTGTGTACACATTTGAAAGACTGTTAGAAATTATCCTCAATAAAAGATAAAGTAAAATGAAGTAGATTACTATGTGGAACTGCTTGTAATCAGTCCTTGAACACATTTTGACTAGGACAGTGACTTAATACCCCAGTGACTTACTGCATGACATGTTATTTAGTAATTGTCTCAAACACCAAAACCCTCTATAGTGGGGCTCTTAAGTGAGGTAGGCATACATGTTTAGATACAAGTGTGTCATGTGAGGATGTTATTGCATAGAGCAGCTATCAGGAGGAATGTGAGGGCTAAGTGGGTTGGTTTCCAAGCAACCTTATGCAGCTGAGCTGCTAAAATAATGGTTGAGATTTAGCAGAACATCTTGGTAGCCACTGAGCAATTAGAGGTAGATGCAGTTGTGGGTTACTGCTATATGGCATGTGCTGCTTTCATTGGGGCAGATCCTCAGCAGGGACTGAGCAGCACTTTACTCAGCTGAAATTGAGGCACAGATATGCCCTTTGCACACACTAAATTTTGGAGGTGCTCTGTGTCAGGGTGGTCCCTGAGGTAAATTAGGGCAGCCTAAGGACTTCATTATTTTATGCCATTTGCTAATGGCCCACCAGGGGCCATTCTGGCAGCCAAGAATTCTCACCCACACACACCCTGGTACTAGGAGGGTGGAGTGGTATAGGGACCTCTAAGACTATGCTACCCAAGGATTCCCCCACATAGAGATCCTCCAGTGTAGAGCTGTGCTGACTTCAGCACTGCTTTGCTCCACTGTGCAAAGCAGCATTAATTGCAGGTCAAGATCTGGCTCTCTTTTTTGTAGCTTTAAGCTGATTCTGTTTATTTTACATATTTAGAATGCAAATTAGAACAAATTGCTTATAACTAATCAATAAACAAGCTGACTGTTCCCCGCTTGCTATTCATGAATGCATTAGGAGCCTGAATATTTGCACCTCGGTAAGATCCCAAAACATTGTAAGGCAACACAAGGGAGGCCACCTAAATTGGCCACCTAAATTGAAGAAATTTGCAAAAGCAAATTTTCAGATAAGAATTACATTTCCATTCCTACTCATATCTGGAACTAACAGGTCTAACAAACAAGTTCTGTGTCAGAGATGGTGTAGACAGGTATTTTAGAAACACTGTTTAGAGAACAGTTCTGAAAAAAGACCACACAGTGCATCCATGTCTCATAATGTCTTGTGAAAGAATGAACCAAATTCCACTTTGTTGCTTTACCCATATCTTTTATTGATTCACTGTCCCTAAAAAATCTCATGCAGACAATTTTTAGGACCATTCAGATCTGACTATTCCTCTTCTTCTGGGCCATGATTTCTAAGCCTATCAGAAGGTAGATCCAATTACAGAAGTCATGCACTGCATCCTATGCCAAATCATGAAGTCTGAACTACAGCAGCTGAATTCCCTTCCTTTACCAAAAGTCTTTCTAGGCTGGTGCCCTGATGGGCAGATCTTGGAGCTGATGTATTCTGTTTAATCAAATGTTTAAGTACAAAATACCTCATGTTGACATGTATTAGGACTGTAACAATGGGCCTGCCAGAGGGGTATAATGCCCTTGTAATGTTGTACATGATGAGCTAGAAATAAAAAGACATTTATTGTTAAGCTAGAGGAGCACTTCAGATCCTCCACATCCAAAATATTGCTCCTGAAATTTTCAAATGTATTCATTAGATTAAGTCAGAACTCACTCAGCTAAAAGATCATAATACAACAATGTGGAAGAAGTGATTTCTTCATATTTCTTCTCATTCAGTAACATTTTACTGCAGCATTTAAAACTGCAAGATCACTTTAGAGTTAATGAGTATTTAAACTCAACAAGAATATTCCCAAACTAATAATTTTACCTTCATTTGAGAGAAACCATATCTACAACCTTTTAAAGCAGAAGCTGCTTGTCCTAAACTTAAAATGCTCAAACATCTCAGATTCACCCTTATCTTCATTCTCCATCTATTTTGCAACCATAATTCCAGAATGAGATTTGTGATTTGTGAGAGGCTGAGGGAACTGAGATTATTTAGTCTGCAGAAGAGAAGAATGAGGGGGGATTTGATAGCTGCTTTCAACTACCTGAAAGGGGGTTCCAAAGAGGATGGATCTTGACTGTTCTCAGTGGTACCAGATGACAGAATAAGGAGTAATGGTCTCAAGTTGTACTGGGGGAGGTTTAGGTTGGATATTAGGAAAAGCTTTTTCACCAGGAGGGTGGTGAAGCACTGGAATGGGTTACCTAGGGAGGTGGTGGAATCTCCATCCTTAGAGGTTTTTAAGGTCAGGCTTGACAAAGCCCTGGCTGGGATGATTTAGTTGGGGATTGGTCCTGCTTTGAGCAGGGGGTTGCACTAGATGACCTCCTGAGGTCCCTTCCAACCCTGATATTCTATGATTCTTAAATTTCTCACAGAGATATCTTTCTTCCACGGCACATTTCCACAATTTATATTTCAAAAACCTTGAATCAAACAAAGCTCCAGCCTATCCACTTCTCCTCATCTAAGCACCAATCTTTAACTTCCGTGTTGGACTCTTTCTCCATTAACATCTTTTAATATCCCATGCAGTGAACCAATTAATCTAATTTGGATATGTTACTCTCCTTTGATAATAAATCCTAATACAAGGTTGCATTACTTAGGGCAATCAGATCTAATGAAACTGCATTTACTTCACTGAATGTTGTCCACTATCATACCTGGTATATCTCCCTTAAAAAAAAATATGGGTGGGCAGATGGGAAGCATTCCTAGCAAATGGAAGAACTAGGGCTGGATGTCCCTGCAAGTTCCCTGCAATTAAAGTGGGGGAGGAGCTGCTATTTAGTCAGCCAAGCATACTCATACCAGGACCCCATCCTTGGTTTTTCATCCTGGGAGGGGACAGGATTGCTTATGGCAATGGAAATACATTTTTATAGTATTCTCCCAATTTCTAATACTCATTTTTAGAAATATTGTTGTTTCTATTATCTGTTTTATTTAATAAAGAAATATTTGCATTACAGGCAATGCACGTGTGTGCAACTGCACGTGAAGTCTTTGATTACAGAATTGCTTTCTGGCATGGCTATGTTGTCCTACTGCTCGCTGTATTGTGTTATGCTTACTACTGAGTTTCTTGGCCTTGCCAGAGAACTAGTTGCTATTGTGTCATTTGATGCTAGGACTCAGATATGTTTTTATCTTTCAAAATCCAATAGTTATTTTGAAGTATACCATTTGGTCTAATTTGAGTGCATTCAGGCCAAACAAGAATATAGATGAATTGCAACCAGTGTATCACGTCAAAGAGCTTCAGAATGAAATAGCAAACTATTTTCTTGTGAAAAGCAAAGCTTTTATGGGCTCCTTCCACCAGCCTGTAGAGTAAGACTATGCCCTCATTAGATAAAGAATTGTGTCTAGAAAATAGGTGGAATCTTACAATCTGAATATATGCTAACAAAGCAAGAATTAGTAACAAAACCTACACTCCTGGTAACCTAGGAGAACATGCCTTAGTCAAAGGGATAAAAGCCAGATGGACAAAAATACTTTTGGGAAAAATTATAAAAATGCTGAGTGCCTGACTCTGGGCGCAATTTGCGCACACATTTTTTGCCACAAAATAAATTGCCAGCTCAGATGCAGGTTTTTTTCCCCACAGCAAACTACCTGATTTTAACCTGATTATGAGTGCAAATAGCACTTACAAAATGGAGATGGCCAAGTATGATGAAGATAAAAGAAAAAGTGTCAGAAATATATCAAAAAGGTTTTCTGTTCAGGAGTTCAAGCAATCTCCTGTATTAAGCAAATTGCATAACCTGATCTTTGCTGCAAAGGAAAAATGTTTTATAATTAGAAAATGTTCCAGGATTACTCAAAAAGCAACAAACAAAAGGAGGAGGAAATAGAGGGAAAGAAACTCTCTCAAAAACAGAATTACATTCTACTAACCCAAAAAGCAAAGTCTTGATTAGAAAGTATGGCAACAACTCTTCAAGATGGCTACAAATAAATCTGTTAGTCTTTAAGGTGCCACCACACTCCTTGTTGTTTTTATGGCTACACTATCACTTCCAGCCCAGAGTATGTAAAAAATTAGGTTTTAGGATACACAAATATAAACAGAAAGGTATCAACTCAACCAATGAAAACCAGACTCCGTTGCTACCAGGAGTAGAGCAACATATCCATCCTGACATATCCATCCAACATATCCTTTGTCATAACTAAAAACCTCAACTGATAAAAATCCAAGAGAGAATCAAAATGCCCTGGAAAAAATCCTAGTCAATACCGTAGCAGAACAATTTTCAAAAGATGGATAGACAGCAGTGAATTCAAATGTCCTTTTAACTAAAGCTCTATGGATAGCAAAGATCTTCTCTCTGCTTCTACCCATATTATCTCATTTGTCACATTATTTTGTCTCAGTTCCCCACTTCTGGAAGGCAAGACTCCTGGGAATAATCCTACACTACAGAGATGATACTTCAAGGGTTGAAATTACAACATGACAAAGAACATGGTTCTCACCTCTATCAGCTATACAAGAACTTTTAGTTTCCACTGGCACTTCTACATCAGTCCTTCAAGATACACAGTGATTAAATTATTTAAGAGGCTGGGTCAGACTGCAGGAGAATACACTATGATTTTTTAATCGTACTCCAGGACATAAAGTACTTAGTAAAGTGGCAGTTGCATTCACATATGCTCTACAGCATTAATCATAAGGAATCTGACTTTAAAATATGACCATGAGCATCCGAAAGGCCACGGTGCTCCAGGCTTATCAACTCCAATGATTTTGTTATGGGCTTTTCTCCTTCATTAATATGCAGAGGCATCACTTCAGATTATAGATCCAGATTCTGCCTTTGGAAGGAGAGAGATTATAAACTGGAGGACATGAATGTCAATGAGGAAAAATGAACATTCAAATCACAGCAGAGGTTCTAAAAATCTGTCCTAACTTTAGGCAGATGAAACATGCTTAACAGAAATCTACTGAAGCCAGTGCACAATCTGTTCATTTTGAGTTGCCATGGAAACTGTCCTATTAGGGGATAAAAAAAAATCAGTTCTAGAAACAAAAGAACTGTAGTTTGCCTTGAACAAAGTGCTGCTTTAATATGCTCAAAACTAACGTCTTTTTGGTGTTTTTATTTTATTTTGTACATCTTTCAGGATTATTCAGTTATTTCAAAAGTGTACATTCTACCATAAAACAAATCCTATAGCTCCCTTCTCCCTTATGCAGGTTATTCCTACATAGGGGACTAGAAATGCCACCAGGCTCAACCTGCAGACTATCCTTGGAATTCTTCTGTCAGGAATAGAAGCGGTGTTTGCTTCCCTATACATAGAATCATAGAATATCAGGGTTGGAAGGGACCTTAGGAGGTTATCTAGTCCAACCCCCTGCTCAAAGCAGGACCAATCCCCAATTTTTGCCCCAGATCCCTAAATGGCCCCCTCAAGGATTGAACTCACAACCCTGGGTTTAGCAGGCCAATGCTCAAACCACTGAGCTATCCCTCCCCCCCTGCATGGACGACATGAGGCTCCAGACCCAAACCCAAAGATCTTAGTGGGGATCTGCCAGAGACAAGGTGAAACTGCCTACTACCCCAAGCTAATTGCCTACTGGAGCCATATTATCAGGGGCTTCCTAGAATCCCCCTCAGTTGGAATGTCATTGCATGGAGGGAAACCCATGCAAGTTACTGCAGATTTAAACATCCACAACTTCATTTTCCAAAAACCACTTGCATTTTAGGCTCCCCAGATTCTGTCAGCAGCAACGTCATGAAGTTTTGTTCTGTGGCTTGTGGAGGGCAAAGAATCCAGTCCCCCTAGTGCCTCTAAGTTAGAGGCTTAATGGCTTACAAAACTCTAATGCCTCCAAGTATTAATACTGGAGCAGTGTACCGTCTCCCCATCTTTAGCATAGCGTGCTTCTGTGCAAGTATACTTGAGCCTATAACCTACAAGTACCCAGTTCTCACTCATGCAGAGCTCCCACTGACTTCAGGATAGCAAGTACAGCAAGAGCAGGCACCAGTTCACTTTGGGCAATTCTTTGAAAAGAAATGAAACAATACAGACTATGAACTTTGGAAAGATGGCTGGTGAGCAAGCTCTATTTTATAAAGAAGGTTAATGCTTATTATTCACACACACACACACACACACACCTGTTTGCAAATCTATACATTTACTTTTTAAACTGCAGTGTCTGCACAAGTGCTATTTTACTCTATTGGGTACAAAAATTGCTCTTTAAAATATTTATTCATATAGTATCAAAGCAATAGAATGGCTCCCTTGGGTACAATGTATTTGTTTAAAAAAATTCTTTGCATATTTGCCTGAGTCAGCATTTGTCATCAAATGCATCCTTCCTCCAGCTCTGCCTTCTGCTTGGTCTCTCAGTGTCTCCTGCTTTGTGAGTTACATGCTTTTGCAACACATTTTAGCAGGGTTAAATTCGCCTTTCCATTCCCTTTGGCCAAGGGAAGTGTGAAGTGGCCTGGTTTGAGAACTCCTTCCTGGTAGGTCCTCCTCCAGGACGGAACTGCATGAAAATCACACTCAAAGGAAACTCTTGTTTTATAGAAGCGACAAAGAGTCCTGTGGCACCTTATAGACTAACAGAGGTATTGGAGCATAAGCTTTCGTGGGTGAATACCCACTTCTTCGGATGCAAGCAGTGGAAATGTCCAGGGGCAGATATAAATGTGTAGGGAAAACTTAGACTAGAGATAACGAGGTTAGCTCAATCAGGGAGGGTGAGGCCCTCTTCTAGCAGCTGAGGTGTGAATACCAAGGGAGGAGAAACTGCTTTTGTAGTTGGCTAGCCATTCATAATCTTTGTTTAATCCTGAGTTGATGGTGTCAAATCAACTCAGGATTAAACAAAGATTATGAATGGCTAGCCAACTACAAAAGCAGTTTCTCCTCCCTTGGTATTCACACCTCAGCTGCTAGAAGAGGGCCTCACCCTCCCTGATTGAGCTAACCTCGTTATCTCTAGTCTAAGTTTTCCCTACACATTTATATCTGCCCCTGGACATTTCCACTACTTGCATCCGAAGAAATGGGTATTCACCCACGAAAGCTTATGCTCCAATACCTCTGTTAGTCTATAAGGTGCCACAGGACCCTTAGTCTGGATTTGTAGAAGCGACAAACACGGCTACCCCTCTGATTCTTGTTTTATAAAGAGTTATAAAAAAAAAGTAGACAGAAAAAGTATTTAATACACTATAAATGGCTGTCTCAACAATATCTAGATTTATACTTGGCTAGAAGCTACAATAGATAAGGCTTTCTCAGTTTCAGAAGAGAAAACGAACAACTTACATCTTACTAAGAACAAATTCTAGGATCCGATACCTTTTTATCAGCAACCCTACATGCAGCCCCCTTTTCCTGTGATGCGGTCTATTTCAGTAGCCCCCCACATCCTGGTATCCCAGTGTCTTTCAGGCAGTAAACAATTAACATATTACAAGGGCCCTCTTTTCTGCAGATTTATTTCCTGGGAGTACATCTCTCCCCACCTTAAACCAGTCTGTCTGGGTCTCTGGGAGTGTATATCTGCTCTTTTACATGTGGCCGGTGAAATCTGGGCTCAGCTATTCTGTGATAATAGCCAGTTATATTCATCATCTTAAAGGTCTCATCTTCTGTTCCAGGAGGTGTTTACTCATCATCTGGGCATACGTGCTGTCAGAAAGCCAAACTGTCCCACCACCAAACCTTTTTCTGTAGTGCCAAAATAGAATTGAGAAATTAAAGGGAAAGGGAGAGAAGTTTGTATCTGGACAGTACTATTTGAGAGTCATAGGTAAATAATACATAGTGATATAGAGAGTTGCAAGTGGATGAGGTTAGAGAAAAGCTAGGAGAACGTGAAGTGAAAGAAAATGTGTTTTTGGCTGGGTACTATCTAGTAGGAAACAAACGTGCACGAGGACTTTTTCTGCATTAAGGACTGTTGGATTTAAAAACAACATGCTTTTGCCTCATTGTATATGGATACTCCTGCTCCCATATTATTTTAACTTTTGAGTTCCACTATTTTAATGTTTCATTATACACATGGATTTGAATAGAGGGGCTACATTTAAAACAAAAATTAAAATGATTAAAACCCCCGAGAAAATTAAAAGTGAAGGTTATATTCTGTCCTTGACTCAGGATTTTGGGTCTTTTTATTCTCAAAACTACATGAGTTCAGGCATCTACTCTGATTTTCCTGTCTTTTTCAGTTTGCTTCATAGCCCTGGGGCTTTATTTTTCAAAGTAGATCGCTATTTTTATGCTTCCTTTAGTTCAAATCTGTGCCCAAAATATACAAAAGCATGTGTCTCCTTTTGGAAGGACTGTTTCTGAACCAATGAAAGTTTCTCAGCTAATAGTGTCACATTAAAATAGGAGTTAAGTTTAAGAATTTGTGGCCTGATTTTCAGATAGGCCAAGCACCCCGAGCTCCATAGGACAGTATTTTATTAAAAAATGAAAAACAAACCCCAGAGCAATGTGGACTATAGTAGCTTTAAAAAACACACACACCCCAATTCTCAGTTAATCTTCCCCCACTGGCCTGAACTCTTTCTACTTTATATAACTTTCAATACAGACCTTCTTTCTTCTTCTTTCCTGGAAGAACACTCTGGTGGTATGCAGTTCTCAGGTCTATATGCAATCACATAGAAGCTAGAGACCACTTTCACCCCTAGATCTCCTTCAGGTGCTTTTCATATTTCAGTTTTCCACTGAATACTTTCATATTATTTTCCCCTAGTTTATTTTTTCCAGCTTGTAGTTTTTCCATTGTAGTTTTCTGCCAATATTTCTCCTCTCTCCATCTTTGTTTTATTTCTCCATTCCCATTATTATTTGCAACTTTGCCCAATTGATCATCTTCTGCAGATTTCCAATGTGCTGTGTAGTCCCCCCTCTATCACAGAAAGAGTGTTTCTGCCCCATCCTGGGATGACATTAGCTACACTAAGGCCTTGGCTACACTCACGAGTTACAGCGCAATAAAACTGCCTGCAGCGCTGTACCTCACTAACCGTCTACACTTGCAAGGCACGTGCAGTGCTGTATCTCTGTGGTTACAGCGCTGCTGGTACTTCACCTTCCTGAGAGGAATAACAGCTGTTGCATAGTGGCTGCTATGCTATTCCTGGAATGTAGTTGGGCAGGTACGCACTAACTGACCTCCGGAAGCTCCCTTTGTTTTGAAACGGCACTTCCGGGTTGGAGTTCAGAGCTCCGTTCTGGGGCTGCTTTACAAAAAAACAAACACAGCTACTGTTTGCAGGCAGGGGGGCTCCATTAGGAGTGCCGGCAGCAAAGTTAGCTTGGAGAGAGGCGGCGGCGGGGGAGGGAGGGAGGGAGAAGGGCGGGAGGGGGAGGGGTTGGGCTCCATTTCCCCGAGTGGCCGTTTATCTGCTCCTTTAAAAACAAACAAAGCCCCTGCTGATTGCTTTCAGTGATTGAGAGAGAGGCAGGGAGTGTGTGAGTGTGTAAACTTAAGAGATAATGAGCTGACACTCTGTGGATACCCCCAAAAACCCACTCTCTCCCCACACGCTCCCTGTCACACTCCACCTTACCACCACCACCCCATTTGAAAAGCACGTTGCAGCTACTTGAACGCTGGGATAGCTGCCCATAATGCACCGCTCCCAATACAGCTGCAAATGCCTCAAATGTGGCCACGACAGTGTGCTGGCAGCTGCCAGTGTGGACAAACTGCAGCGCTTTCCCTACTCAGCTGTACGAAGACGGGTTTAACTCACAGCGGTGTACAGCTGCAAGTGTAGCCTTAGCCTGACAGACGTAATTTTCTGTCAAACACCGGGGTTTTGGTCAGCATAGCTATGTCAGGCAGGGATGTGAAAAAACAGAAGGCGGCTTCTGGCAGCATAGTTAATGCCAAGGAGGATGTTCCTACACTGGCAGAACTCCTCCTGTTAGTGTGTATCACATCTGCACTAGGAGCCATCTTAGCTATATCGGCATAGCTGTGCCAGCATGGGCTCTACAGGGCAGCCATAGCCTTTATTTCTAGACTTCTAGTGAGTTTCTAATCCACAATAAAATGATTTTAATTCAAGCCAATTTGAATCAGTTTGTCATTTAAGATTTTGTGAGGAACAAATGTGTTGTCAAAATCCCTTTACAACTAGTTGTTTAACATTGATCTGCAGAGTCTATTTAATTTTTCTGAAGATATTGCTAATTGAATGCAAATAAGAATAATACTGGCAAATTCTTTACTACTTCCTAACTCTCCATACTCCTTTTTCTTCCTTTCTGTCTGTCTGTCTTTTTTTTTTTTTTTTTTTTTTTAAGGCTAATTTAAAAACACCCTTTAGGAGCTCACATGTTTTAAAATCACTACTGGCTTTCTAGTCTTACAGATATATTAATGATCCTAGGCCAAATCTGGTACTTTTCTTTAAAAGAAATAAGAAAGAGAAATCATAGCAATTACTATTTGATCATCTAAATTCAATCCTTTGGTAAACAATAACAATGAGGAGTCCGGTGGCACCTTAAAGACTAACATTTATTTGGGCATAAAGCTTTTGTGGGTAAAAAACCCATTCCTTCAGATGCATGGAGTGAAAATTACAGATACAGGCATAAATATATATTGGCACATGAAGAGAAAGGAGTTACCTTACAAGTGGAGAACCAATGTTGAAGGCCAATTTAGTCAGGGTGGATGTGGTCCACTCCCAATAATTAATGAGGAGGTGTCAATACCAAGAGAGGGAAAATTGCTTTTGTAGTGAGAGAGCCACTCCCAGTCCCTATTCAAGCCCAATTGATGGTGTTAAGTTTGCAGATGAGCTGTAGCTCTGCAGTTTCTCTTTGAAGTCTGTTTTTGAAGTTTTTTTGTTGACAAATGCTACTTGTAAATCTGTTGTTGAATGTCCAGGGAGATTGAAGTGTTCTCCTACTGGCTTTTGTATGTTACCATTCCTGATGTCTGATTTGTGTTCATTTATTGTTTTTTGTGGATACAGACTAACGTGGCTACCCCTCTGATACTTTATAAAACAATGGAATAGATGTTAAGAAAATAAATCTGTGGGGACCTAAAGTATAATGGAACCAAGTCTAGCATAAAAACAGTAATGGTCTATATGTGGAAAACATACTAGACAAGCTTGATTGTAATGCTGTCCAACAAAACAAAACAAAACAACCCCACTCCCCCCAAATTCATAGATAAAAGGAATGCACGGGATGTAATATAACTGGATCCTACAAGAGTGTTTGGACCCATGCCACACAAACGTCTTACTAGAAAATTCATTCCAATTGAAAATGCTCACATGCAAGCCAAAGACCAATCTGTGCATATAATTTTTCCTGTTTCTTTGAGTATGCGAGAGAAAAATGCAACAACATGGATCTGAGTGGAAGCCAGTTGCAACAAAACACCACCTAAGAGCTATAGCTGCTTGCATCTGCATTGACCATTGCGGGTTTGTTCACATCATAGTACTTGAACTGGAGCTGTTGAAATCATTTTTATCTTTTTGAAGGCAATTTCTTTATTTGGCTCCATATGTGGTGGACTTTAATAGTTCATCCAGTGGTTTTCTCATTGTAGAAAGGTCTTGTAGGTATAAACCTAGGTAAATCACCTTACCCAGAACACATCTCAGTTCTGGTACATGTGTTGATGCATTCAATTATTGAATTGCTTTTTCTTTCTCATAGCTATGACTAATTTAATCCTTGTTTATTGTCTGCCCCCCCAAAAAATTTTTTGATTTGAGGTAGGTGAAAAACACACTTGTCCTTGTTTAGCTTCCATTCAGAATGACTAATTAGGGACTTAAAACTTCATTGAGTGTTTTGTTATGTTCTTCCATCGAAGACCCATCTTGTCTATAAAAAGTGCAACCCCATTTGTGTTTGTGAACTGTTTTGCCATCTTTCTTTGGAAAATTTCAGGTGAACTGGTAATCCCAAATGGTAATCTTCAAAAGCAAAATTTCCCAAAGTGTGTGATAAATGTAGTCAGTTTAGAACTCTGACTAAACAAAATCTGCTAGAATCCATTTGAGGCATCCAGCTTGGAGAATCATAGAATATCAGGGTTGGAAGTGGACCTTAGGAGGTCATCTAGTCCAACCCCCTGCTCAAAGCAAGACCAATCCCCAATTTTTGCCCCGATCCCTAAATGGCCCCCTCAAGGATTGAACTCACAACCCTGGGTTTAAGTAGGCCAATGCTCAAACCACTGAGCTATCCCTCCCCCCTTTGTAGCTCCTTTCATTTTGCGGAGGAAATCATTCAGTGTTGAGAGGATATATTTTTCTTACAACTGCTTCATTCAGTATTTAAAGATCTACACATTTATATTTTTCCATTTTTCTTTATAACCGATACCATAGGGTTACACCATGCAGTTGGCTCAGAAATTTTCTACGTAGTGTTAATCTGTTCCATTTTCTTTAATTCAGTTTCTACTTGATGAAGCAATGGGATAGGAATCCTGTGTAGGCTGTATGGTTCAGCATTGTCTGTCAATGTTATTTGTATTGGATCTCCTTTATCCAAATCCAATATCACCAAGTCCACAGGGCCGGTTCCAAGCACCAGCATTCCAAGCAGGTGCTTGGGGTGGCAATCTGGAAAGGGCGGCAGTCTGTGTGCCGTTAGGGCGGCACACGCTGCCTGTGGTGGCGGCAATTCAGCAGGAGCTCCTATCTTGAGCCGCCCCCGGTGGCGGCAATTCGGCGGCAGCTCTTCGCGGTGGCAGCAGGTCTTATCTTCAGCCGCCCACGGCAGCAATTTGGCGCACTGCTTGGGGTGGCAGAAATGGTAGAGCCGGCCCTGCAATATCACCAAATTCTCCCTCGAGTTCTTCAGCCACTCTCACCTAGGTCCATCATGGCTGCCACACTGCAGTGGATAAGGTTGTTGGTCATTGATCACGTACAAAGATGAAAGCTGTGCATTCAGCGTGTAAGTTTTCTGTGGTGAACTGGTCCATGCAGTTCAGAATACCTCCAGTGCAAATCAAAGCTGTGTCAAGTGATTTCAGCTCCAGGAGGGGTTGAAGGTGATTGTAAATTCCTTCTGAAATGACAGTCACATCTGCTCTTGAGTCAATTTTAGTCAGTCTTTCCACAAATACTCATTTTAACTCTCCAGGCAGGCTTGTGAAGTCACATGATGGAACCCAGAAACAATGGCTCTTATTCTCTCTAATCATAGTTCGCTCTCAGTGCCTCAGCATGGCAAACAGCTGCAAAATGACTGTATTTTATGCATTATTACATATTTCACCTTTAGCTGGACACATCTTGAGCTATGAAGCCTTCTACATATTGTACATTTATTCTGAAAGGCTTTGTAGTTTGTCTGGAATTTTCCCCCCTCAGGCCCAGGAGTCTTATGATAATTACTTTTAGCAGTCATGCTGCAGCTGTTTACAGCTTATAAACTAATTTCTTGTTTTTTCAAGTCTGGCAAGTTTGTTTTGCTGCTTCACAAGTTCAGAATGCTTTGCTGCTAGAATTGCTGTGGGTAGTGTTAGGTCTGCCTTTAATTGTAGCTGCTGTGAAAGACTGCCTGTCTGATATTTTCATGTTTTGCAATCCCAAATATCACAGTTTTCAGCCAATGCATGCAGAGCTTTTACAAAAGATTCATTATTCTCTCCTGGTTCTTGAATTCTTTGATGAAAACATGCTCTTTCATAAACCACATTTCTCCGAGATATAAAGTATGCGTCAAACATAGCCAGAACCCTTTCACTGAGATCTTTATGACTGTCTTCAGTAAATGGAAAATATTTAAAGATATACTCTCCCTACTTCTCATAGCATAAATTAAAATTATATATATAATACACACACACACACACACACACACACACACACACACACACACACACACACACACACACACACACCCCTTTACCTGTATATCTCAAGTTTTCTTATGGAGTTTTGTAGCAATTTGAAATTTTGTGAGATACTGTTTCCAGTCTCTCCATTCTGAAAGTCTATCAAAGATAAAAATCTCTGGGGCATTGAACAGTGGCATGTTGATGAGATCCTGCAACATTTGTTGTATATTTTCATAGAATCATAGAATCTCAGGGTTGGAAGGGACCTCAGGAGGTCATCTAGTCCAACCCCCTGCTCAAAGCAGGACCAACTCCAACTAAATCATCCCGGCCAGGGCTTTGTTAAGCCTGACCTTAAAAACCTCTAAGGAAGGAGATTCCACCACCTCCCTAGGTAACCCATTCCAGTTCTTCACCACCCTCCTAGTGAAAGTTTTTCCTAATATCCAACCTAAACCTCCCCCTCTGCAGCTTGAGACCATTACTCCTTGTTCTGTCATCTTCTACCACTGAGAACAGTCGAGATCCATCCTCTTTGGAACCCCCTTTCAGGTAGTTGAAAGCAGCTATCAAATCCCCCCTCATTCTTCTCTTCTGCAGGCTAAATAATCCCAGTTCCCCCAGCCTCTCCTCATAAGTCATGTGCTCCAGCCCCCTAATCATTTTTGTTGCCCTCCGCTGGACTCTTTCCAATTTATCCACATCCTTCTTGTAGTGTGGGGCCCAAAACTGGACCCCACACTCCAAATGAGGCCTCACCAGTGCCGAATAGAGGGGAATGATCACGTCCCTCGATCTGCTGGAAATGCCCCTCCTTATACAACCCAAAATGCCATTAGCCTTCTTGGCAACCAGGGCACACTGTTGACTCATATTCAGCTTTTCGTCCACTGTAACCCCTAGGTCCTTTTCTGCAGAACTGCTGCCCAGCCATTCGGTCCCTAGTCTGTAGCAGTGCATGGGATTCTTCCGTCCTAAGTGCAGGACTCTGCACTTGTCCTTGTTGAACCTCATCAGATTTCTTTTGGCCCAATCCTCTAATTTGTCTAGGTCTCTCTGTATCCTATCCCTACCCTCCAGCGTATCAACCACTCCTCCCAGTTTAGTGTCATCTGCAAACTTGCTAAGGGTGCAGTCCACACCATCCTCCAGATTGTTAATGAAGATATTGAACAAAACCGGCCCCAGCACCGACCCTTGGGGCACTCCACTTGATACCGGCTGCCAACTACACATGGAGCCATTGATCACTACCCGTTGAGCCCGACCATCTAGCCAGTTTTCTATCCACCTTACCATCCATTCATCCAGCCCATACTTCTTTAACTTGCTGGCAAGAATACTGTGGGAGATCTGTATCAAAAGCTTTGCTAAAGTCAAGAAATAGCACATCCACTGCTTTCCCCTCATCCACAGAGCCAGTTATCTCATCATAGAAGGCAATTAGGTTAGTCAGGCATGACTTGCCCTTGGTGAATCCATGTTGACTGTTCCTGATCACTTTCCTTTCCTTTAAGTGGTTCAGAATTGATTCCTTGAGGACCTGTTCCATGATTTTTCCAGGGACTGAGGTGAGACTGACTGGCCTGTAGTTCCCCGGATCTTCCTTCTTCCCTTTTTTAAAGATGGGCACTACATTAGCTTTTTTCCAGTCATCCGGGACCTCCCCTGATTGCCATGATTTGTCAAAGATAACAGCCAATGGCTCTGCAATCACATCGGCCAACTCCTTTAGCACCCTCGGATGCAGTGCATCCGGCCCCATGGACTAGTGCTCGTCCAGCTTTTCTAAATAGTCCCGAACTACTACTTTCTCCACAGAGGGCTGGTCACCTCCTCCCCATACCGTGCTGCGGAGTGCAGCCGTCTGGGAGCTGACCTTGTCTGTGAAGACGGAGGCAAAAAAAGCATTGAGTACACTAGCTTTCTCCCCATCCTCTGTCACTAGGTTCCCTCCCTCATTCAGCAAGGGGTCCACACTTTCCTTGACTTTCTTC
The DNA here is from genome assembly GCA_033296515.1 of Macrochelys suwanniensis. Lineage (NCBI taxonomy): Eukaryota > Metazoa > Chordata > Testudines > Chelydridae > Macrochelys > Macrochelys suwanniensis. The sequence goes on from CM065782.1 coordinate 23,952,659, forward strand.
TTGTTGCTAACATACCTGAAGAAACCCTTCTTGTTACTCCTAACATCTCCGGTTAGCTGCAACTCCAAGTGTGATTTGGCCTTCCTAATTTCACTCCTGCATGCCTGAGCAATATTTTTATACTCCTCCCTGGTCACTTGTCCAATCTTCCACTTCTTGTAAGCTGCTTTTTTGTGTTTAAGACTACCAAGGATTTCACTGTTAAGCCAAGCTGGTCACCTGCCATATTTACTTTTCTTTCTACACATAGGGATGATTTGTTCCTGCAACCTCAATAAGGATTCTTTAAAATACAGCCAGCTTTTCTCGACTCCTTTCCCCCTCATGTTATTCTCCCAGGGGACCTTGACCATCAGTTCCCTGAGGGAGTCGAAGTCTGCTTTTCTGAAGTCCAGGGTCTCTGTTCTACTGCTCTTCTTTCTTCCTTGTGTCAGGATCCTGAACTCGACCATCTCATGGTCACTGCCTCCCAGGTTCCCATCCACTATTTCTTCCCTGTTTGTGAGCAGCAGGTCAAGAAGAGCTTTTCCCCTAGTTGCTTCCTCCAGCACTTGCACCAGGAAATTGTCCCCTACACTTTCCAAAAACTTCCTGGATTGTCTGTGCACCGCTGTATTGCTCTCCCAGCAGATATCGGGGTGATTAAAGTCACCCATGAGAACCAGGGCCTGTGATCTAGTAACTTCTGTTAGTTGCTGGAAGAAAGCCTCGTCCACCTCATCCCCCTGGTCTGGTGGTCTGTAGCAGACTCCCACCACGACATTACCCTTGTTGCTCACACTTCTACATTTAATCCAGAGACTCTCAGGTTTTTCTGCAGTTTCATACTGGAGCTCTGAGCAGTCATACTGCTCTCTTACATACAATGCAACTCCCCCACCTTTTCTGCCCTGCCTATCCTTCCTGAACAGTTTATAGCCATCCATGACAGTATTCCAATCATGTGAGTTATCCCACCAAGTCTCTGTTATTCCAATTACATCATAATTCCTTGACTGTGCCAGGACTTCCAGTTCTCCCTGCTTGTTCCCCAGGCTTCTTGCATTTGTGTATAGGCATTTAAGATAACTCACTGATCGTCCTCTTGTCCCAGTATGGGGCAGGAGCCCTCCCCTCTTGCACTCACCTACTTGTGCTTCCTCCCGGTATCCCACTTCCCCACTTACCTTGGGGCTTTGGTTTCCTTCCCCCGGTGAACCTAGTTTAAAGCCCTCCTCACTAGGTTAGCCAGCCTGCTTGCAAAGATGCTCTTCCCTCTCTTCGTCAGGTGGAGCCCGTCTCTGCCTAACACTCCTTCTTCTTCTTGGAACACCATCCCATGGTCAAAGAATCCAAACCCTTCTCTCCGACACCATCTGCGTAGCCATTCGTTGACTTCCACGATTCGATGGTCTCTACCCCAGCCTTTTCCTGCCACAGGGAGGATAGACAAGAACACCACTTGCGCCTCAAACTCCTTTATCCTTCTTCCCAGAGCCACGTAGTCTGCAGTGATATGCTCAAGGTCATTCTTGGCAGTATCATTGGTGCCCACGTGGAGAAGCAGGAAGGGGTAGCGATCTGAGGGCTTGATGAGTCTCTGCAGTCTCTCCGTCACATCATGAATCCTAGCCCCTGGCAAGTAGCACACCTCTCGGTTTTCCCGGTCAGGGCGGCAGATAGATGACTCAGTCCCCCTGAGGAGAGAGTCCCTGACCACCACCACCCTCCTCCTCCTCTTGGGAGTGGTGGTCATGAAACCCCCCTCCCTAGGACGGTGCATCTCATGCCTTCCAATCAGTGGAGACTCCTTCTGCTCTGTTCCCTCAGATGTATCATCCACTCCACTCTCTGCACTAGTACCTGTGGAGAGAACATGAAAACGGTTGCTCATCTGAATCTGCGTTTCTGGTACATGGACTTTTCTGGTACTCTTTCCTCTTCTGGAGGTCACATGCCACCAATTATCCTCGCTGGCCTTCTGCCCCCGCTGCGCAGCCTGCTCTGAATCTTCAGAACATTGTGCCCGCTGAAGCCGATCCTGACGTCTATCCAGGAAATCCTCATTCTCTCTTATGGAACGCAGGGTTGATACTCGTTTCTCCAGACCTTGAATCCTCTCTTCCAGTATGGAGATCAGCTTGCACTTTGTACAGACAAAGTTGCTTCTATCCTGTGGAAGAAAGACAAACATGGCACATCCTGTGCAGGTCACAACAGCGGATGGCTCAGCATCCATAGTTTCTTCCTTCTAAGGGCTTCCTCACTTGTGGCAGAAGCTACTCAGAGAAACCTGCAAGAGGGAAGCCTCAGTAGGCTCACTCCAGGCGAACTCCCAGGCAAACTCCTTCTGTTTGCCTCTCTGCTGCTCAGCTGGTTCGCAGCTGACTGCCTTTTTATAACAGTCAGGCCCACCTGGAAGAAAGCATTCCCAATTCACACTGTTCAAACAAGCAAACAATCAAGCACACGGTCAAACTGCCAAACTGTCCCCTCAACAGACACTCACCAGCGCAGTCCCCCTACTGCAGCACTTAGCGTATCTCCGCTCAGACAGATTTTCCCCCTTCTGTTCCCTTCTGACACCATGTCATTTACACCTTGTACACCATAGGATTTTGTATCAGGTATGGACTGACTAGAGAGCTTCCTTCCCTGTGCGATACACCAGAGAGGTGTTCAGGTTAAGAGGCTTTAATGCAGTTTTTCCTCAATGACCAGTCCGTGGACCGGCGCCAGTCCCAGAGATCTCCTTGGTGCACAGTATAGAAAGGCAGCAAGCTGGTCCCTGGTATCAAAAAGATTGAGAAACGCTGGTTTAATGCACTGCCAGGAATGGCTGTTGTGAACTTAAGTTTGATTTGAAGCACGCATGTTCCATATTGTAATACTGATCATTGAAAATACTTCTGGCTCTGGTTTAATGCAATTCTATTGACACAGGAAAGGAATTATGGATGTCAGTGTCACCGCTGACTACTCTACTCTACTCGTTCAGATGTCCAAAATTCATCATTGGATGCAACAGATAGCCTCTCTTCTTAGTACTAGAAAGTGAATCAAATAATATCTCTTCCCATTTTGTTGCTGAGGGACGAGCTCTATGGCTGTCATTTGGAGGCGAGATAAAGCAGAGTAGTTTCTCGTGAAGTTCCCTTGGGCCATTGGGAAGCAGATGGGTGGCTGTCATGGAGTGTGGCTGTATAAAGTAACCTCTCTCAACATCTTTTACAATTTCCAATGTTAGATTTAGAGAGGACAAAGCTCCTGGAGGACTGTTTGGAATACCCCTTAGCATCAGAGCTTTCCTTATGTTGAGTCCGTAGGCATCAAGCCTTTTGGGGGGTCTGAGGCTGCTGGTCCTGGACTCAGACCAGGACCTCCAGTGTGCCTGAATGCTTTGTAAACTATGAGCAGATGTATGCCTATTAGATCACACCCACACACATTTTAGATCATCAGATGAGCTCTAAAACCACTCAGAATATGCCTGAGACTGGATCATCTTGAAACAAGCAAGTCATACATCCAAAACTTCCCCTGCTGACAGCCACCTCATGATGCTTTCTGATTCCCAGGGAGGTCTCCCCATATTATTATTAATCCCTTGGAAGGTTTGGCACCCTTTGCTGATCTTCAGGGGTACCAGCTGCAAACATTCTGGATCTTGTTTTAATACTACTCTAAGAACTACAACTATACAACAGACAGAGCAGAATTGGCTAGTGGATTGAATACAGAACTGTAACTTGGGGGGCCTTGCTGCTGTAACCTCCAATTTGGATGGCTCAGTCTGCCACCAGCAGGCAGGTCACTCCCAGATGTGTTTGTGTGACTGCAGCCTGCCAGTCACACCCTGGCTCTCACCAGCCAGGGTTACACTGCAGGATCACCCCAACACCAGTCTTGAATTTTCCCCAGAAAATTATGTCTTCTACAGTAGAACCTCCGAGTTACGGACACCTCGGGAAGGGAAGTTGTAAAACTCTGAACAAGCTATTATGGGATGCTCCTCAGGGTGGACTGCTTGGAGTGGGGGCTTACAGTTCTGCAGTGGATGCCCGATGATGGGGGTGGGGAAAGACAACTGGTTCTAGCCCCCTGGCTGCAAGGGTGATGAGTGAGGCACCTGGGGGCACCGCAGTGTCAGTGGGTGCACGGTGCTGGCTGTGGCCCTTTAAATCTGAGCTGCTCCTCCAGAGTGCAACGTGCAGGCAGGAGCTCAGGATCCAGCTCCTGCGGCTTACGCTCCAGGCCAGGTTTCAGTAGCAGCTCGGAAAGTTTCCTTCCCAGGGCTCTGAGCTTGCAAGCTTGTCCCCCTCCCAGAGCGGGGAGGAGGAAGAGGGGAAAATAGCATTCACCATCTTCTACCTGTAAGTGGCTGCCCCACACCATAGCAAGTAGGGGATGGGATGGGGACAGGCAGCTCAGATGTGCCTACCTTTAAGATGCAGTATTTGCAGTACAGTATTTTCTCCCCCCGCCGTCTCTGCTGCTGCTTGATTGGTTACTTCTCATTTCACCTGGTGTCTGGTTGACTGGTCAGTCTGTAACTCTGGTGTTTGTATCTTTGAGGTTCTACTATACTGCCTAGCCCTCTCCTGGACAGGCCAAATATACTAAGTATATTTCCTTGAAGGGAATAATATCCAGTATGCTTGTTATCTTAACTAGAGTTACTCAGACACTAATTTAAACACACTGGATTAGATAAAACAAGTGTATTAACTACAGAGAGAGATTTTAAGTGAGTACAAGTAATGAGGCATAAAAGTCAGAAATGGATGCAAGAAAAATAAAGATAATCCCCTTCTAGTGCCTAACAAACTATATTAAATTCAAGCAAAGTTTCTCACCACATGCTTTCAGCAGAATTAGTGACCAAACTCTTCAAGTCAGCATCCCTTCCACAGAGTCCAACAGCTGTTTCCTTTCTCTTCTTGGGTGCAAATAATGAGATGGGCAAAGAGAGAGGGGGCGGGAGGGTCTTGGAGTGTTCACCTTTTTGTTTTTGTTTTGTTTTAAACAAACAGTTTTTAGTCCCTCTGAAAAACATTTCCAGCTGAGAACCAGGTGACAGGCAGTCTGCTGGAAGAAGGATGTTCCCTGCTGGGCTTTTTCATTGTGTGACCTGTCTGTTTTTCTCCCTTCCTGACTGATGACTGTTTACTGCTTAAATGCAAATTAAGACAAGCATACACTCCTTTGTTCAAGACAGGTCAGTTTGACTAGTTTGGTGCTAGGTGAGTACATATTTTTATCACGATATAGGGGAAATTCTTAACTTTATGCATAAAGCTGCTAGACACATTTTACCATGATATCACTAATTAGCAAGTTATGAGTTTTCAAATAATCTCACAAGACACACCTTGTATAAAGATTACTACAAATAGCGTGAGGGTGTGAACACAGGGATGTAGTCCATCAGTTTTACAGCATGACGTTTAATATCCCTTCAAGGATTTTTATTAGCAATAACAATTATATATCTAGATATTATTGAAGTCTTTTTGCCATGATAAAAATCGACCATTTAATCTTATTTATTTTCTCTCTCCTAGCCAATTTCTGATCCATTACAATACTTTTCTTCTTACTTCATGACTACTTAGTTTCTTTAATGTCTTGTAGGTGACCATGTCAAAGACCTTTTAAGTCTAAATTATGCAACTAGTTCTCTTTTATCCACTACTTTGACACATTCAAATAATAAATGAAATAAATAATAGATTAGTAAAACATGATTTTCCTCCGACACATCTTTCTCCATATCTGTTCATATCCCCTGTGCTGGTCCTTATTTTCTTTCAGAACACATTCACACACACTTTAAAAGCACCATCCATTATATAAACATTCCACTTTCTTTATATGGATGTGATTTATGAGTCACAATTGACCATTATCACCACCTACAAAGATCTGAGTAGTGCTATAACATTCCCTCTAATATGCTGTGACTTACTGTCAACCCATTTTATTATAATAGTTATTTCAAGTCCCAGTCATTACACTCAGAAAGTTAAACATATTAACCTATAACAATATCCAATATAGATTAACTACCTTCTAATGAATTAAATGTCTCTCAGACAAGAAAAGGTGTTATTGTAACCCAAACTATATAACAGGACATTGTTTTATCAATATTTCTGCTATTATCATTAGATCACATACATGGTAACTTATTGTACTCCTGATATTATATCTCCAACAGCTAATAATCATCTCAGTCTAAAATCTGTCTTCCCAATTTGGAAAAGGTAGGATATGTATTCTGTTTGTTCAGTTATAGGCAGCTAGATCCCCTCTACCTGATGATCCTTCAGACAGTACGACTACATCTGTTAGTTGGGTTCAAGTGCAATTGCCCAACCCAAAAACTCTGTTATAATCCACCACCAAAGGATAGACTATATATATGGAAAACCTTACCTTGACATACCTGCATCAGTAACACTGGACTATAAACTGCCCATCAAATATCTCTATTAAAGATAGATATCCCCTAACCTCAGTATGAGTTACATGAGCCTCAGCTAAATGGAAACAGCTGGGTCAAGAATATAAAGACAGTTCTACTACTGAATCGCTATATTCCTGATAGTCATTTCTCACACTGAACCACTTCCAATCTAGTTATTCCCTGCACCACCTCTTCAGTGCCTTTCCTTATGTGATCATTAGCCAAGTCTTTCAGTTCTTCTCCAGAGCCCTCTGGTATCCATGCAGAGCCCACCATCATCACTGCAGGCCAACAAATCCTTTACATCTTAATCACTTTAAAGACACATCTGCTAAAAATTAATACATACAATATTTCAATTAAAATCTTAGTTGACTGGCTTAATCACTGACATAAGCCCCTGCCTACCCTATACAAAAGGACAATACAAAAGAAATCTGCTCACCAACTGCTGCTTGTCTGACATGGTCATATCACATGACTGCTTCAAGAGTGTGCAGCTCCTGTAACTGAATTCCATACAGCAAGAGTCTCCAACCACCTCAACACAAGCTTCCTGGGCTTTTTTTGGGGGGGGTGAGGGTGGGGGAGGGAAGAGGGCAAAGGAGAATCAATCTCTGAGTAGGGTTTAATACCTAGAACAATGGAAACCACCTAAGAAAACTAAGGCACCAAAATCAAATCCAAAGTAATCTTATTTTCTAATTTATTTTAAGCCTCCTTGACTTTCTCTCTTGGCTCCCCAAAAACCATATAGTCAGTGTGGATTCTTACCTTTCAGAGTTCGTAGTACCTCTTTGCCCTGTAGTCCAGTATTGTACTGTGGATCTCACTGCATCATTTCAAAATCAGTATGAATTAATGCTATGAGAGACATTTTCATAGGATGACTGTAAATCCAAATTGTAGTCGTAAGCAGAGGAAACCCTATTTTGGACCACGGCAGTTCAGTGGGCCAATGCTGATGCAATTCACAAATCCATGCCTGGGGAGTGCAGTCTCACAATCCCTAATGTTGTCTCATTAGGGAAACTCTGTGGGTAAAATTTAAAAATAAAAGGAAGTCGAGTGAAAATGGGCATAATTCTACAGGAAAATCAGCACATATGCAGATAAGAGTATATAAGCAAATATTTTTGAGGTGATGGTTTTTCATCAATGATTTCTGGTGTGTTATTTATCAACTTCTGAATTTTAATGAATATAAATGCCACTTATTCCTTTCCTGAACCTGGACTGAAGACTTGCAAATATTGATCTTTCCTGGCATATAACTAATTGCCTGCCAAACAGGAAACTGAGAAGTTCATTTAGCTTCACTGCTGCCTCCACTGGGATGTATTTACAGTATAAGGGACTTACAGTGCAAAAAATTATAGCTCTGATTGACTTAAACTTTCCTTCACCTTATCAACAACTGATCCCACCAGCCTGCAAGGGTCCCAGTCTGTTTAATGTAATTTCATTTGAGGAGTTGGGGGAGAGCAAAAAGAGCTGATTATGTGAAAGGATGGCAGTAACTTCTTTTTCATTTGAATGGTAGGTAAACTTGTGACTAAAAAAAAGGGAGGTGGGGTGGGGGACTGTTCTTAATTTTGGTTAGCTAACCTACATCAGCTAACTGGTTAAAATAGCACTGGCAACTCAGCTTTTAACTCATGTTAGCAGCTTGAGTTAAAGCCGATAGAGTCTGTGGTTGAACTTGAGCTGCCAAACTGAATTAAAAGCCAAGTTGACCATGTACTTGCTGCTGTTTTGATCTGAGTTATGAACACACTTTTTTTGGCAGTGCAGACATACCCTAAGAGTTTGATTAAAAAAAAAAGAGAGAGAGAGAGAGAGACCTCAACTTAGCCTTCCATTTTGCGCCCACAATTTTTCAGCTACAAATAATTTTTCCTGCAATTATTTGCATTCAAACCTACCAGTGCAAAATGAGAGGCTGCTTTTAAAAACTGGGCCCTTAATATTTTATGCCTATCTTCTTCAGAGCCAGAAGGTTGATTATGTTATTCCCTCAAAAAAAGTCATACTAGATGAAGATATCAGTGTGGAGCAAGGGCAGATTTACCCTAATTATTCTTCAAACACTTGCTGTTCTGATTCTCTCCTTTATCCTAAACTTTTGCTATCATCTTAACATGATTGAGACCACTATCGATTTTTTTTTTTTAATGCCAACCCCACTGCTGCAGAATATTAGCATGGTCATTACTATAAATCAAGAAATGAAAAGGAACGATAATCAATTTTTGGTACTTCAGTCTAATCAAGAATCCTTGTATTTCAGTGATGACTGCTGAAACACAATCAGAAACCTGTACATGTATGCAGGACACTTGCCAATTTAAACAGCCAACAGTTGACACAATACGTTCTCCCACTGCTGTTCACTTCACTCATTCTATTCAATTAGCATTGCTACAATAGTATAGCTATTTATTTTAAAGTACTAAAATAAAAGTCAAAAGTAGAGTTTTATACCCACACACTGGTACTGTACAGACCATCATGAATTATAATTGCATACTATCTTTCCTATAATATAAAATATGCTGATCACTCAATGCACGTGTGGTGTTTTAAAACCAATTGAGGTATTTTACAGAATACATTAAAGTACTGCTGATCTAAATGCATTAGTTCCAAGTAACTTAGCTTATGCACATCTTTTATTGTATTTATTTAGATGTATAGAACAAAGGAGTGCCAATCTGAACATGGACTCAGAGTCATAGGTCTGAAATGGACCTCAAGAGGTCATCTAGTCCAGTCCCCTGTACTCATGGCAGAACTAAGTGTTATCTAGACCATCCCTGACAGGTGTTTGTCTAACCTGCTCTTAAAAATCTCCAATGATGGAGATTCCACAAACTCCCATGGCAAGTATTTCAGTGCTTAACCACCCTGAGAGTTAGGAAGTTTTTGCTAATGTCCAGCCTAACCCACCCTTGCTGCAATTTAAGCCCATTGCTTCTTGTCCTATCCTCAGAGGTTAAGAAGAACAATTCTTCTCCCTCCTCCTTGTAACAACCTTTTATGTACTTGAAAACTGTTATGTCCCCTTCTTCTCCAGACTAAACTAACTCAATTTTTTTCCAACCTTCCCTCATAGGTCATGTTTTCTAGACCTTTAATCATTTTTGTTGCTCTTCTCTGGACTGTCTCCAATTTGTCCACATCTTTCCTGATTGTAAAGTGCCTATGTCAAACACTTAAAAATACTATAAATCAAATAAGAAACAGTAGCCCCATGACACAGAATAATGTTAAATAACCAGGCAGCGCAAAATAAGTAGTTAACCACACTCCTCACTTCCCTCATACGTTCTCCTCTACAACATTTGCTGCTTCAGCAGCACTTGCAGTTTGTCCTGAAGATCAACAGATTCAGGCTCTCTCAGACCAAAGACAAACCACTCCAAATCCACATTATATCTTAGAACACAAGAGCCTTTATTGTGGCCAGGAAGGTTCAGAGGCAATTTGCATAACCATCCTTGCAGGAGCTCCCCTAGCTGTCCTTTCCCCCCCAGGCATTTCCTTACCACTCACATCCTTATCTTTGTTGGGTTCAGGGTTTGCATCATCTTTTCTGACCCTGCATTCTATGGAAGAAGTTATGACTTTTGTGTGCAGGTTGTGTAAGAGAAAGCACAAAGACGTCCTTCTTTGTTCTTCCATGCCCCTCTATACAAGGGTCAGTCACAGTCACTTCACTCTCCTGGATTACAGGAAGTGCTCTCCTATTATTGCCCATGATTTGTTGGAAAAATAGTTTCCTGACCAGCTCTATTCAGGAGTTGAGAACATACAGCCAAAGGGTTTACTACAAGTTGGCATAAAATGGACGTAACATACTCCAGAACTGAGGACTATAGCTAAGGACAACTTTTTACCTGGATGGGTCTAGTGAGTCTGCCAGAGAACCTCTGAACTCATTGTCACTGCTACATATACAAACCGCATATTTTACAAAAACAAAACACACTTGCCAAAACTTCATGTTCATCTGACCATTTTGGCAGAGGAGACTTCTCCTGAGAGCCCAAACAACTCCCAAATGGGAAAGAGAGGTCACTGCAGAGTAATGCAAGGTAGCTTTCTTTTCCCTCATGGTGCCATCAAAGCATGCCCAGTTCCTACTACCTCAGGAGAGAGGGTCATAGTACAAGTCCTGAACTCCAGTTTCCTGAGAGTTAGTGCAATATATTGCAAGGGGCAATACATTAATTTTGTCTTTATAACACATACTTCACACACTACAACTCACTCTACTATTACTTATCCCATGGTTGACCTGGAAACATGTCCACCATTTACTGTGGGAAGCTATTTAGTATGTATACTAGCTGCCTCTGAAATACTTAGCCACTATACGGCTTAACACTATAATAGGCCAGTCATTGCAGCAATTACAGCATGGGCCAGTATCAATCAACGTGAGCTACCTTGGGTTCTCTGTATACATGCTCTCCAGGGAGAAATAAAGCTACGTTAATAGAATTCCTTTGTAGCCATTGTAACTGTATATTTGAGTAGGCACAAAAATTGCAAAATCATCTTTCACATGGTTAGTTTTAATATTCACAGGTACATGAAGAACACACAAATTATGCAATAACAATTTTAAAAATGTCAATTCCTTAATTAACAGGAAGATGACCCATCAAATCTTTCTGGATATGAGAACGCAGGCGGTGAGTTTCTTCTTAAGTATAGACTAATGTATTCATTATGATGCTTTCAGTTCCCCCTTTAGTATAATCAAGTACATGATAAGTATAATAAATTGCATCCAGGTTCTTTTTTTTTTTTTTTTTTTAAATGAAAGAGGTATGCATTTCAGATACTGATGGAAAGCACATCTGATTGTGTGAAAGTATGTCAGAGATATATTTTCCACTGCTTGCATCCGAAGAAGTGGGTATTCACCCACGAAAGCTTATGCTCCAATACCTCTGTTAGTCTGTAAGGTGCCACAGGACCCTTTGTCGCTTCTACAAATCCAGACTAACACGGCTACCCCTCTGATATGTCAGAGTTACTTCAATTCCCATTCAAGCCATTGGACCCAGACTTATTCAGAAGTCTTTCTATTAAGCTGAAACCAGCTTTCAGAATTTGGCAAACAGTTATTAAAGGCTGATGTAAGGTGTGACTTGGCAGGATTCTAAGAGCAGCCTGAGGGTTAATGAACACCTTCAGCTAGTGATATCCCATAATTAGAAATGTGCAAGTCAAAGGTGAGTTGCTTCTAGTCTGGCTGAATTTACGATTACATTTCTTTTTAGTCAGAAATGTGGAGCACTGCATGCAAAAACCTAAAAGGATATGGAAATTGTTATATATAACTTTAATCAAATTATACTTTTAGAATAAAAGCAAAGAAAAGAAACATGATGGCTCATGATGCATATTATTCTTATCTCAAGAGGAGTTTGATTCTTTTTAATTATTATGATTTTGCCTTTTTTAGCTAGGGTGTGCATATGAAAGGGCTGTCATTGTGTCCATGTAAGATATATTTTTATCACTTCTGCACTGACAGCTACAAAACTGGGACATAAGTGAGCTTGTGAGTAACAGTTCATTTCAGAATAAAGAACATTCTAGTAGAAAACAAAAGCGACTTTAAATCAAAAAGTTACTTTGAAAACCTTGGTAGGTGTTATATAACAGTGTATAGAAAGAACAGAAGATTAAAATCAGTAGTTGCTGCCAATAAAACAAAGATTTTATTTTTATTTAGATTTTACAGAAGATTTAAGGAAATCTAACATCATTTTTGTAGTTGGTAAGTAAAAGCCTTAGTATAACTGTTCCATTTGCAGCTGTTAACAATGGGTCATACAGTTTTGATTGTTAATGTATGTAGATGAAGTACTGAAAGTGGGGGGAGAAACAATGACTGATAAGCTTCACTTGCTGTTCCTCAAAATCTGGCACACCGAAGGAATCCCCGCTGACTTACATAATGCTGACATCATCACCATTTTCAAAACGGGAGACAGGGCTAACTGTGGCAACTATCGAGGCATTGCCCTCCTCTCCATCGCTGGGAAAATCCTTGCCAGAATCTTACTGAATCGCCTGCTCCCTTTTGCAGAGGAAGTACTTCCAGAGTCCCAGTGCGGCTTCAGACCAACATGAGGCACCACCGACATGATTTTTGCAGCCAGGCAGATCCAGGAAAAATGTCAAGAACAACACCAGGAGCTGTATATGGCCTTTATCGATCTGACCAAAGCCTTCGACTCTGTGAACCGTGAGGCTCTGTGAAAAATCATGTCAACGTTTGGCTGCCCAAGCATATTTATCACCATTGTAAGACTCTTCCATGACAAGATGACTGCCTCCATCCTGTGCAGTGGCTCTACCTCTGAGTCCTTTGTCATTGAAACTGGCGTAAAACAAGGCTGTGTACTGGCACCCACCCTTTTCTCCATTTTCTTAGCAGCTATGAAAACATTAACCAAGACTGTCTACCACAGGGCATTGGCATCCAATATCGGATTGACGGCAACGTCTTCAACCTTTCTCGTCTCTGTGCCAGAACTAAAGTAATATTGGCAACAATAACCAAACTGCAGTACGCAGATGATTGTGCTGTAGTTGCACACTCAAAGGAGGATCTACAAACAGCCCTTAATTGCTTCTCTGAAGCTTACAAAAGCCTTGGGCTAACTCTGTACATTGACAAAACAAAAGTTCTCCACCATCCAGTCCCCGATTAATCATCAGACCCAACAAGAAAAGAAGAACTGGAAAATGTAGAATACTTTGCCTACCTTGGCAGCCATCTCTCACAGAGGGCAGACATAGAGGTCGAGATTCAGCACAGAATTCTCTGTGCCAGTCTTGCCTTTGGCAGACTGTCTTGCCAGGTGTTCAACAATCACAACATCGGAACATGGACTAGACTTTAGTTTATAAAGTGGTGGTGATCCCATCTCTCCTCTACAGCTGTGAGACTTGGATGACCTATAGAAAACACCTGAAAAAGCAGCACCAGCACTTTCTTCAGAAGATTCTCAACTTGAAGTGGGAGGATCATCCCACTAATGTCAGTGTCCTCACAGAGGCCGACATCTTCAGTGTTGAAGCCCTGATTATCCAGCACCAGTTGAGGTGGTGTGGGCACTGTGTGCGCATGCTTGATGTACACTTACCAAAACAACTGCTGTATGCCCAACTCACCAAAGGAGAAAAGAAATGGGGAGGCCAAAAGAAACACTGTAAAGACACCCTCAAGATAAACATCAAGAGATGTGGTATCGACAGCACACGCTGGGAGACAGCAGCCCAGGATATGGGCTGCACCGCTCCAGCCGCGCCTGGGGCCAGAGTGGGCTGTGCCTGGGGCCGGTCCGGGCCGTGGCTGGAACCGGGCTGCTCCAGCCGCGACTGGGTCCGGACGCCCTGGCCGCAGCAGGTTGGGGGCCAGGGGAGGGGCGCTCCTCCCCCCAGCAGGTCTCCAGGTGGGTTCCCTAGGGGCCTGCACGGCGGTAAAGAGGCTGGTGAATGGCCATGCGGCTTACAGGGAACTTAGGTTGTAAGCCCTGTCTCTGAGGCTTCATGACCATGTGAAATGAGCCATCGTCCTTTTCATCCCTTCTTTGGTGAAATGATCACTGTAAATACAGGCTCCCATCCTGTATCCCATCCCAACATAATTAACTTCATGCATACTAGTAATGCCATTAAAGTTACTGAGGCTAATCCTAGCACATAAAGTTAAGTACATGTGTAAGTCTATGCAGGATCGGGGACTAGTTTGTATTCAGTTTATTGAAATCTCTTGAAGAAAGACACTATATTAATGTCAGATATGTAAAATTACAGTGATCTAAATTAGTGTACAGTTTTTTAACTAATTAATTATACAAAAACATTTACACGTTTCTGAACATTTTGTATTAGGCTTTTGAAAGAAAGAATTGAGAGATTTTTCTTGGGTCAGGCAGGAGTGTACAGGATCACATTACAGCAGGGAGAAAGAGCAGCAAATTTGAGCCCCTGGGGGTAACTCCCAATTTTTTTAAAAAAAGTATTTGTTACATGAAAATGAATGGTTTGTACCTCTGGTTGCTCCGCCATAGGATGTGCATGCACCTGCACACTTGTGATTGGAAATTTTAGCTAGCAGTGTCTGAGGGTCCAAACCTGTGCCCCATACATCTTTGTGCTCTGGTGAAAAGTTATATAGGGAGATGTGAACCTGCTTTCACTCCAGTTCCTTCTCAGCCACCCTTGGCTCAAGACAGATCATAACAGTGTCTGCTGCTAGCTTTGCATTTCCTTCTTTGTGTTCTTTATGTTACTTTTCAATGTCATTAGCACACTTTGTGGTTTCAGAGGGGGTCCCCCTCCCTTGAACTCTTCTTTCTGCAGTGAGGACCTTCTGCCTTTGGCTGTTCCCTCGGTGGAACAGGTTATGCCAAGTACTCCAGGCTGCAAGCCATGTCAGATGTGCCACAGGTTTTTCTCCCTCAGCGACAGACATTCCAGCTGCCTCAGAGTCCCACATACCATCCAAATGCAAGGTCTGAACCAGCTTTAAAAAGCAGATCTGTCCAGACTCTTGCACGTCAGGGTAGACAGAAGCGCCTTCTCATGGAGCACTCACTGAGGTCCGATCCCACCCTGTACGTCAGCCTCAGCCACTCAGGTCATTCCAATGCCTTCAGCCTCAATTAAAGATTGTGGGACAGCTCTGGAATCAGATATTCCAAGCAAGAGTCCACATTACCTAGAGGGACTCCTAGAAGAAGGGAAGTCATCTCCATGGCCAGAACTTAGGGAGACGTTGCGTCCCAGTATGGGTACTGTTGAGGCTTGTGCGAGCCGCAGTACCCATCAAGATGAAGCCCATTTCATCCCATACCAAGGGATCTCCTAGAAAATTGCAGCCATTAGCACTGAAGTTGGTACTGGAAGATGAGCCCTCCAGACATAAAAAGAACTCTCGGAGCAGGGACTCCTCTAAGAAGCCTATATTGACCCCAGTATCCTCCTCTTCAAGTTGTAGCCATAATGATCGTACCTCAGCACAGTCCCCAGTACCTTCCTCCTCAGCTCACATACCTACAGGGCACAAGGACTGCACCTCCGTACCATCCCCAGTTATGGTGGAACACTGCCCAGGCTCCATGGTACCGATTAGGTTCCTTTCTCATGAGGACCTCTTGATCACAGAGGAGCCAGACTCTTCCTCCTCAGGGGCACTGAGAGGGATCCCTCCCTGGTACCATCCCACCTGTCAGAACTGGAGCTTTCACGTGCTATTATAGCCCAGCCTCCCAAAGGTGCATCTCTTTGCAAAACCATCCAATGGAAACTGCAGACACTTTTGCTCATGGTAGAGTCACAACTCAATGGGGAATACCTCTTAGTCACCTAACATTACACCCTCCTCTGGGCCTACCCTCCGACACATGATCCTCAGGGTTCTAAACAGGAACAAGCGGTAGAAATTTTCATAGCTTCATGTTGGCCGTGACAAGTCTGGCTCTCAAACCTGCTTTGCTTTTCCCTGTAAATGCCACTCTGATGATGGATCTCCTGACCCAAAACTTGGGCACAGCCCAACATTTCTGTATCTCAGAGCTTGGATCCTCAATGGTTCTTGGGCATGGAATTGGACTGTTCCCCCAAAGTTAAGACAGTACTCCTGGGCAGTAGGAAACCTGCCATGAAGAAAACCTACCTGAAGAAATGGAAGCATTTCCAGGTCTGGCGTACTCATCAATCAATAACTCCTATGGAATGTCCACTCAGGCATTGTTGACTTCCTGCTGGACTTGAAATCATGAAGTTTGTTGTGGAGCTCTGTTAAAGTGCATTTGGTGATCATTATGGGATTTCACCCTCCTGTCCACAGATTGTTTTTGTACACTGTACCAGTCAGGTTCCCTCAAAGGTGTGTCTAATCTGTTTCCATAAATCAAGGAGCCTACCCCCCTTGAGACCTTAACCTGGTTCTTAATGCACAGGTAAGTAACCTCTCCATTTGCATATTAATTCTTGTAAATTAAAACCATGAATTTTGAAATAAAGCCATGCAAATTATGGTTTTGCAAAGATCAGAAGACCACATTTCTTTACTACAGTTTTTTTAAGTCCCATTTTTGTACTAAATATGAATAGACTCAGCTCATCACTAACCTGTATGTATATTAAAAACCTTGAAAAAGTGTGATTAGACTATTCCACCGTTGCTATAGTAACCCAGAAATTTCATAAAGGGAACATGCACAATGTTTTGCTTCATACTTTTTGGAAAACTGCAATCCTATCTTACACAGTTGCAGCAACACTTTTTCTCACTCTCTCATTTCATTGAGAACTCATACGTGGTTTTGTACAAAACAAGAAACTGTGAAGTGATCTGTAACAAATTTAAGAAATTTAATCTGTGAGCTGTCCACACTCTCACAATGTTTTTCTCACATTTACTCTTTAGTTGGTTGTTTTATGAATAATTCTTGACCTCTCTCTTATTTGCAAGTAGTTTATTTAAAATATTCAACATCTGAAATTATAGCTGTTTTTCCAGGAGACACACGGGCATATCATATGTTTCTTTTACCTTATTGCATCAACTTAGCTCTTTGAATCAGGTATTATACTTGGCTAGACAAATTCAAAATTTCCTTTCCGTGAAGCTCAAAAATTAGAGGAAAACACAAGTAAGCAGAATGTTTAAGAAAGGCACCAGATTCTAACATGATGAGGTTAAGTATCTAGATCGGCTGAAAAAGAGAAGCATAACTGAAGAAAAGTACAGATCAGTAAATATAGTTTATCACAGATCCTAGAGACTAAGGATAGGGATTGCAAAACATCTTGGAAAAACCCATTAATTTGAAAAAAGTCATTAACCAGCATGATTTCATAAGGCATAGCTTTTGTCTGACATACCCTATGCCATTTTTTAAAGAGAAGGCAGAAAAAGATGTAATGAAACAGGGAACTAATCTACTTAAATAGGCTCAATCCTGCTGATCACTGAGTTGTGGGTATAATCCACTAAGAAGTTGCTGACCTAGATTGGACAGGCAGGTGAAGGACATGGTTTTTCTGGATATTGCTATTCTGTTGGCCAAATCACAAGACATGATCCTCTTTTTTTTAAAAAGTATATTTTTCAGTAAATTGCTTTTCAGAGAATCAAGGACCAGGCGGGCACCATTCAAGTTTCCCCAAGCAATCACCATTATGCACCTCATTTCTTAAGTTTGGCACCCTGTACTGCTTTGTGCAACAGAAGTGAAGAGTTCTGCGTAGCCTTGACAGCGTTGTTCTGTGGGATTTGTAAGTGGTCTTCTTGTGGAGCCACCATGTTGTCATAGAGGAAGATTCCAATATATAGGTCCTATTTGTCTTCCCCGGAGTATTGATATTTAAAACTGCCTTGGCTGTCTGTTGGAGTACTTCTTTCATGGGCACAGTGGATGTTTCTCAAAGCCAATATCTGGTCTCTGCAGACAAAGAAACTCTGGCTGCTGTAATTTATTTCCTTGGAGTAATGCATGGAGGGCTCAGTTCTACAAACACTCACAGGAGTAGTCCCGCTGAGGTCAATATCACTACTTACACAGGGAAGAGTAGCTGTGTGAGTGTTTGCAGGATCACAGCCTAGCAGCCCAGTCCAATCTGTGCTGAAGAGAATGGGAGTCTTTATAATGACTTCATGGGGAGTTCAACTGAGCCCTTAAAAGTATTGTAAAGGAACTAGAAACTGTAACAACATATGAGAAAATTCTGCTCTTCCCAGTGAGAAGGACTTCTACTACCCCAATTGCCTTCTGTTAAGAAATCTGGACTTGCCATGCTACTATATTCCTGTCTCAAGAGAGACAGGAAACCAAGTCACTTGTAAGAAGGACTTTTAAAAAATTACATTTTAATCGTTTACATAATTGAGATAACTATGCACATCTGCTGTAGCTGACAAGTTGAGACACTGTTTATGAGATAAAAAAATCACTAACAAATCTAATTTCTCTCAAATGTCTCTAGTAAGGGAAATGAAAACATGGACTGATTAGCAAAGATTTACATGAGGGTTAGAGTAGGAATTAATTGGAAATGCAGTCAAGTCAAATTAATTAGGCAACGACATCAATGTTTTATCCAGACAACCAAAGCAAAGATGTAGACTCAGAAAGGAAAAATGAGAGACATAACAGCAGGGTAATAGACTACGACAACATTAATTCATTGAATTTAGAAACACAAGCTGAAGAGACAATCATGAAATTAGATATAACCAAATAAATTAGCAAAACGTGAGATTTTTTGGATGCTAGTATTTTACATTTTTGTAATTATTGCCAATGACTCAAATTAACTATATCTCAGCTGCACATAGTAGTGAGCACCCTCACTGTCTTTGAACAATGAAAATCTAGTGGTTAGCTATTAACCAATTTCACTCACTTGATAGCCTAATGCCACATCTAAGGCTTTGTGGGCGCACGCACCACACTTCCTCACCTTCGTCCAGAATTTGATACAATACAGTAGGTGACTGAGACAGTCCCCGCTCTAATCAATGATACTATTTCCATTGACTTCATTAGAGTCTGGATCAGATGCTCAGCACTCAGAACATAGCACAGGTGTACTGCAGGAGGAGCCTGTCACACATCTACTCTCCTCAACCCAGCTTACCTTCAGCTCTTTCCCTCTACTTCATGTTCCTCCCAATGATATGTCCTCCCAGTTACTGAGACAATTGTCTCATTAGCCCAGCAGTTATGACCAACTGTCAGTAATCCCCACTACCAGCAGGTTGATTAGCTCCAATTCAGCCCATAGCCATCTTGGTGCTGCAGCAACTTCAGTGACCAGGATGCTACAGATAGGTATGGCTACTTGGACAGAGTGCTAAAACCAGTCTAAGTGCCAGAGCTAGAAGATGATGGTTGTTGCTTTCTGCAGTACTCCGTGGCAGCTACTCCCCTACAATCATCCTGATTAAGCACTGGATATCCTATAGCTTTTCCACAAAGCACATAAAGATTATTTTCTGTTTTCAACCAAGATGATCTTTAATACACAGGATTTCAGTAAGTGGCTTAAAAGTTATGGAATTTAACAACATTTGGAGACTTTTTTTTTATTTGTATTCTGCTTTATGAGCCTTTAGGATGCACTCAGCTCACATTTTCAAGCTTTTCTCCACAATGGAAGGGCTAGGAAAATAGATGAAAGCCAAGATTCTAACGCTCACTTGACTCCAAGAACAACATCACATATCATGAAACTCTCAATAAAGTCACAAGAGTTGGCAACACTGAAGTGTCCTTAAGACATCTCACTTACTGATGCATTACTTTCTCTCTAAGAGGCTCTGGGATACTACGTTACAGGAGTCTGACTCCATTTACAGACTCACTGTTTGTATCACACACCCGACAGAGCACAGAATGTTTTTTCCCAAGATTAACCTTACAGAGAGATGCAATAGGCTTTATTTCTCTCTCTCTCTCTGTGTGTGTGTGTGTGTGTGTGTGTGTGTGTGTGTGTGTGTGTGTGTGTGTGTGTGTGTATGGGCTGTCAAGCGATTAAAAAAATTAATCACGATTAATAGTGCTGTTAAACAATAATAGAATACCATTTACTTAAATATTTTTGGATGTTTTCTCCGTTTTCAAATATATCGATTTCAGTTACAACACAGAATACAAAGTGTATAGTGCTCACTTTATATTTATTTTTCATTACAAATATTTGCAATGTAAAAAACAAAAGAAATAGCATTTTTAAATTCACCTAATACAAGTGCTGTATTGCAGTCTCTTTATCATGAAAGTTGAACTTACAAATGTAGAATTATGTGCAAAAAAATAACTGCACTCAAAAATAAAACAATGTAAAACTTTAGAGCCTACAAGTCCACTCAGTCCTACTTCAGCCAATCGCTTAGACAAACAAGTTTGGTTATAATTTACAGGAGATAATGTGGCCCGCTTCTTGTTTACAATGTCACCTGAAAGTGAAAACAGGAATTCACATGGCACTGTTGTAGCTGGCGTCACAAGATATTTACATGCCAGATGCGCTAAAGATTCATATGTCCCTTTATGCTTCAACCACCATTCCAGGGCACATGTGTCCATGCTGATGACGGGTTCTGCTTGATAACAGTCCAAAGCAGAGGGAACTGACGCATGTTCATTTTCATCATCTGAGTCAGATGCCACCAGCAGAAGGTTGATTTCTTTTTTTGGTGGTTCAAGTTCTGTAGTTTCTGCATCTGAGTGTTGCTCTTTTAAGACTTCTGAAAGCATGCTCCACATCTCGTCCCTCTCAGATTTTGAACGGCACTTCAGATTCTTAAATCTTGGGTTGAGTGCTGTAGATATCTTTAGAAATCTCACATTGGTATCTTCTTTGCATTTTGTCAAATCTGCTGTGAAAGTGTTCTTAAAACAAACGTGCTGGGACATCCTCTGAGACTACTATAACATGAAACATATGGCAGAATGTGGGTAAAACAGAACAGGAGACATACAATTCTCACCCAAGGAGTTCAGTCACAAATTTAATTAACACATTTTTTTAACGAGCATCATCAGCATGGAAGCATGTCCTCTGGAATGGTGACCAAAGCATGAAGGGGCATATGAATGTTTAGCATATCTGGCACATAAATACCTTGCAACACTGGCTATAAAAGTGCGATGTGAACGTCTGTTCTCATTTTCAGGTGACATTGTAAATAAGAAGCAGACAGCATTATCTCCTGTAAATGTAAACAAACCTGTTTGTCTTAGCAATTGGCTGAACAAGAAGTGAGACCGAGTGGACTTGTAGGCTCTAAAGTTTTACATAACTGCACTCAAAACCAAAACAATGTAACAAAAAAATCTACATTTGTAAGTTATATTTTCATGATAAAGACATTGCACTACAGTACTTGTATGAGGTGAATTGAAAAATACTGTTTCTTTTGTTTATATTATTTTTTATTACAAATATTTGTGCTGTAAAAATGGTAAAGTGAGCACTGTGCACTTTATATTCTGTGTTGTAATAGAAATCAATATATTTGAAAATGTAGAAAAACATCCAAAAATATTTTATAAATTTCAGTTGGTATTCTGTTGTTTAACAGTGTGATTAATCACGATTAATTTTTTAATCACAGTTAATTTTTTTGAGTTAATCACATGAGTTAACTGTGATTAATCGACAGCCCTAATATATATATATATATATAAATATATAGTACAATTGATATTTTAAAAAATTAAAAGCTTGAATACACAAAAGGTTAGTGTATTGGCAGATGCAACACAAACACATTGATGCCTCAAAGTGCATTGATAGCCAGATGATTCCTTTCTAATCACTGAGATGGCTTAAGGTTTTATTAGCAAAATCAGTCCTGAGCTGCACCATCCATTAAGAATATTCATTTTCTGTTTTGATCAGTGTGAATCTGCTCTCTCACTAAAGGAGATTCACATTTCCAACACAGATGGGTAATGGATAAATAGAACATCAGCTAGGTAGGAGAGCCAGAGAAAATGTTCCTGTTTGTAATTAACAATGTTTTAAAGAAATCTAAGTGTCTCTAGCCTAATGATGATTTCCCCTGTATTATCTTTATTGATTGCATACACATAGCTGGAAGGATGGTCTTGTAGTTTGGTTTAGACACTGGACTGAGACTTGGAAAGATTGGCCTTCTGTTCTATGTTTGCCACAGACTTGCAATGCAATCTTGGATAGCTCACTTAATCCCTCTGTGCCTTGGGTTCCATATCCATGAAGCCAAGTAGTAATATTAGCCTGCCTCAAAAGTGTGTTGCAAGGGTAAATACATTAATTGAGGTGATGAGATAATACAGTGGAAGGGGCCATAGCAATAGACACTCATTTCTTTTTAAAAGTGTTCAATTACAAGAGAAGCTTAGAAGAATCTTATTCTTATCCACAACCTTTGTTCAATTTAACAGTTGGTACAAAACAGGTTTAAAAGAAGAGTGATAAGTCTTAAATGACATATCGCTCCAAGCAATGGTAAAAAGTGTTTTAACAACTTCGTAAGCACGCTCTCTACTGTATTAGTTGGAAGGAAGAAACATGCTCCTGAAACAATATCATTTAAACAAAACACAAAAATAATAATATAGTCTCTTTCTGCCCCCCTCCCCTTTTTTGTGTGTACAAGCTAAAAGCAATAAATTCCAAACAGAAAAATACAAACCATACAAGACAGCATTTTTTATTCCTTCTGGTCCATATCACCCACTCACCCTTAAGCGTTAACCAGGCCCTCTTTCTGGTGCTGAGCCCAATGGGGGTCAGCTGTGCCCAGTGAGGGTCAGCTGTGTCTAATTAGCTCACAGCTGAGAGAACCTCCCTCAGTGGAGCTTGATTCATTGCTGGCAATTAACCTACCAAAGTCCAGCCCTTAGTCCAGCTCTGCAGTATCCTTCCTTTGCTCTTGTCCATGGCTTATTAACTCTGATTTTACAATTAACACTCATCTAACAGCATGTATATTCATAATGGCACAGTTCATGAAGTAAACATAATTCTCTCAACTAGTCTTTCAGCCACAGGTAGGACTGTGATAATAAGCCTTCTCGACCAGCAGCCAGAAGTGTGGGTGTTCCTAAGAAGAATATTAGAAATGAACTCTCCCTACTCTCTGCATTGGTTGGTTTAGATTTGTAAACTCTCATTGTTGGACCTTGCATTGAGTGGTATACCATATGCAGGGATGTTCATCTGCAACCCCCAAAACTCCTTAGCTAGAGAGACCAGGGTTTAGCAAATCAGGCAATGGGGACAGAGTATTCTGAACAGTGAGATGAAGAAAATGGAACTCCACCATGTGGCCCCGCTTGTTCCTGGGCATGGTAGGAGGAAGTAGTTTCTGCACCTCTAAGAGTAAAGGGGCTGTGACTGGCCCTTGAGTTGAACGCTGGAAGCTTCCTTCCACCTTCTCCCAGTGCACCTGTACAAAGGCAAGACACAGGCTAGCCCTAAACCTGAATATTTACTTCATTTTTTTAAATTACTGTGTTACTTTGTTACAAAGGGACAGTTTCTAATATAAAGAGCTACATCCTGCAGTCTTTGCACCTTCACTCATAACTTGCATCCCTTCATTCTGAGTCCAATTCTGTGAAGTGCTTAGTGGCCTCATTCCCATAAAAAAGATGAGATTCAGGCTTAAAAAATAAAAAGCCTGCTCTCACAGCATACAAGCTCAAGGCTGTTAGCATTCTGGGACCTTTCCTGGCACAACTTACATTGTTTAGGGAACTGTGCAATTATTGGCAGGGAAAAAAACAAGAGGTAGAGAGGACAAAGAACTTCAAACATGGGAAAAGTGTTATTGTACTTACAATCACTGGGCTTCCTAGCCTCCCATCATGTTATTTGCATTCATATTTCTTGTACAGTTTTATCTTCAAAATGCTGGTATAATTAATTAATTATGGTCGCACTTAGGGAATGTCTACACTGCAATTAGACATTCGCGGCTGGCCCGTAGCAGCTGACTTATGAGGGCTCCCAGGGGCTGTTTAATTGTGGTGTAGACATTTGGGTTTGGGCTGCAGCCTAAGCTCTGGGATCCTCCCACCTCGCAGGGTTTTAAAGCCCAGGCTCCAGCCCCAGACCAAAAGTCTACACAGCAGTTAAACAGTCCCTTTGCCTGAGCCCTGTGATTGAAAGTCAGCTGGCTCAGCTGGCTCAGGCCAGGGCAGGATTTTAATTGCAGTGTAGACATACTCCTAGAGGCCCCAATCACGATTGGTGCCTCCTTGTGCTAGGCACTGCACATAGTAAGAGATGGTGCATGACCCCAACTGCCTACAATCTAAATAGACAAGACACAAAAGGTG
The DNA here is from genome assembly GCA_033296515.1 of Macrochelys suwanniensis. Lineage (NCBI taxonomy): Eukaryota > Metazoa > Chordata > Testudines > Chelydridae > Macrochelys > Macrochelys suwanniensis. The sequence continues at coordinate 23,976,983 of CM065782.1, forward strand.
GGAGAGAAACCTGTAAGGAAACTTGCCCATGATCACATAGCAGGTTAGTTACAGAGGTGGGATTAGAACACAGGCTCCCAGGCCAATACCTTATCCACAAAACCACTCTTTCTCATAAAAAGTATAAATAACTGGAAAACTCAGGGCCGTCCATGAGATGGTACTCAATATTTTAAAAAATATTAATTTACTTTTTTGGAGAAGAATGACCAAAAAAATAAAATGCGATATTTTTTCTTTAAGGCAACCACAATCTTGGGTTCCTGCCGGTGGCTGTTTTATATATTAGTATTGTAAATGCACAAAATCAGTTATACTTATGGTAACAGATTTAGGATTAAATAAAACAGTCAACAGTAAAATATGCTAAGTCAGTTCTGTCCTGTAATGTGTAACTAATTGTAGAAGGAAGCAGAGATAGTTCATATTATTCTCTCAAGTCTGATCATGCAGTCCTGAGCTTAGTGGCAGTTTTGCCTCTAGAAAGAACTGCAGAACTAGATCTGCAATTGTCAAAGTTTACACATACCTGTTTTTCTTTTTCTTTTTTTTTTAATTGCCAGTTGTCTGTTAATGAAATGTAACACTCAGATGATCATCTATCAAGAATGTGTATAGACAGACACATTTAAATCCACACATATATTCTACATTATCCTTGTGAATAACAACACATTCATACTGTGTCTGTGAGTTTGCTTAGGGTTTAGCTCTGTATGGTCATGACCTATTTAAAATCAGAAAGGATGAGATTAAAACTGCAAAATGCACAGCCAGTTGCCAACAATCATTCTCTTGCTGGTTAATACTCATCCATCTTCCAAAAGCATGTAGGTGGAGCAAAAAATGACAGTATCCAAAAATTGATAGTATTCACAAAGAGTTTTACGCCTTTATTACAAAAACAAGGGCACATGTTCCTACTTCATGGGCCATTGTGAAGACTGTTAACTGATTATTTCAGGGTCTTTGCTCTGTTCTGTTTGAAAAATAATGTGAAAGAAACTGCAGTGGAAGCTCCGTACCTGAAGGTTTCTAGCTGCAAGTATCTAGCTGTTGTTTAATATGCAGCTTTATAAATCTAGTATCTTTATTTGGCAGGTGTCAAGCACTGTGGAGAGTGCACTTTCTTCTGTTTTAGAATGCTACATTGATGTAACAAGACATTGAAAAAGACACATTTTGCAAGTGTTTTTACTGCACAAAATAATAACTACTGTTGGTTTACAGTTAAGATTACTTAAGTGCCAATCTCATCAGTGCAGTCCCGGAAAAGCAAGGAAAAATTTCATTAAGGGAACATTCTTTCACATACCTTCCCACCAAGACATCTCTTAGCCAATCACATTAACGAACACCAGGCTTCCACCACAGGTGCCGACTTTTTAAAGTGCCAGGGAGTGCTTGCCCCTTGGCTCTGCCCCAGGCCTTGCCCCCAGTCCACCCCATCGCCCAAGGCCCCACCACGCCTCTTCCCACCCCCGCTCCACCCCGCCCCACCTCTTCCCGCCCAGTTCTGCCTCTCCACCTCTGACTGGCTGTCTGCCCCCGACCTTGCCGCCTGGGGTAGAGCAAGCAAGCAAAGCTACTGCAGAAAGAGCTCCCCCCGCCACCCTCAGCTCCCAAAGCTATTCTCAGTTTCCTCACAGGAAGAGAGAAGGGAGGGAGGAGCAGGAAGGGGCCAGCAGCCTTCCTCTCCTGTGAGCAACAGCCCCCATTCATCAGCTCCTCCCCCTTCCCTGTAATGCCCAGCCGGGGAAGGAGCAGAGGTGAGGCGGGGGGCCTGGGTAGATGTGGTGGAAAGGGGAAGCTGGGAATTAAGTGCTGGGCAAGGGACCATTTGATGTGGGAGTGAAAGCTGCTACAGCAGGAGCAAGTCACCTTTCCCAGTAAATCTGGGAGAGTGGGCAGACACATTGTCACACACACACCAGCGATGGGCAGGGAGAGTTCAAAAATCAAAAACAGCCCACAAAACACAATTTCTTTCTGGCTTTCTTTAAAATCTCATGATTTGGGGGTGGGGGGTATGACTTGTGATTTTTGATGGCTTGTGGTTGGCAGTACTATGTACTGTTCTCTTGTAACATGCACCCTACCTAAGAAACAGGCTTCCTGCTTTCCATGCTCAGCCTGTGCCCAGACTAGGTTAGACAATAAACCAAACATAGGCAGAAAGATCCTCTGTATATGTAGTCCAGCCATTGCTGAGCTATAAGTCCTCCATTGGAGGCAAAGACAGCCAAACTCCTGGGCTTGCCTACCATTCCATTCTGTGATGCATCTGGAGAACAAACCAGTATCTCCCAGCACTGAGGAGAATGAACAAAGCTTCCAGTTTAATCTGTCAGCCACTGGAATGGACAAACCCTAAAAGAAACTGCCTTCCCCCCCGCCGGGGAAGGGCCAGGCAGAATCTTCTGCTACCTATTGGTGCATCTCTGCACTAGAAAATACAAGAAAATATCATCACTTCTTGTACTGAGTGGGCCTTCAGGTCACAGTTAATTAGCTAAGAAATTCTATGCACTTTCTGCCTGGTAATTTACTGCCATTAAGTGACATTGCTGATTCCACAGGCCTCCACTGGTACACCAGTGTGAAATCAGTGTGAGAGGAGAATCTGTTAATGGCACTGAAAGTTACACTGATTTCTTTTCCCCAAATAGTTACCACATAATGAAGAGAAAAAGGAGAGAAGGAGGAACAACTTATTTTAAGAACTAAAAACCTCAATCAAGGGGCTTGCTCTCTTCTCAGCAGTGTTACTTAATGGCAGTATGTTACCAGGCAGTTTCTGCACAGAATGCTTTAACTAACTAACCATGTACTTGAATGCCCAGTCAGGACAAGAAGTCATGTTATTTTCATTACATTTTCCCAACTGTGGTGATTAATAAAAAGGCCAATTGCTTAGCTCCCCGCAATTTCTTTTTCTAACTCTAGATTTTTTTCCCTCCTCGTGAAGGTGGCCCTGGCTCTGGCAAAGGAACCCAGTGTGAACAATTAGCACAGCAATATGGATTTACACATCTGTCCGCTGGTGACCTCCTCCGAGGTGAATTAACATCATCATCAGAGAGGAGCAAACTGATCAAAGACATCATGGAATGTGGCGAACTGGTGCCTGGAGTAAGCTGCAGTTTCATTTGCAAAATAAAGGGGGCAGGGAGTGTCCTTCAAAAAGTGTGGAAATAGGAAAGCAGCACTGATATGTATTCCCATCTGAGGGGACGTAAGCCTAGAGCTTGGGAGAGAGGATCCCTAATTCCCAGATGTGTGGCATTTCTCTTTCTTTTATATACGGGTGATGTAGTTATCCCTTCTCACACCATACCCATAAATTCCCTATGGTAGATTAATTATTAAACACAATGGGCCAGATTGCATGATACGCCTTGCAAGAGATGCAACACAGAAGTAGCAGCAATGGGAACTTTATGCCACCTTTACAGCTTCCAAATTCTGGGCTGGTCCCAAAGCTGGCATGGCCTCCAATGTAAATTGGAGCATCCCTAGCAGCTATTTTAATTTACATTAACTGCAATGGCTCTCTAAGGAACTGGCTGGCAGCCCAGGATAGCTGAGTGCCAACTGATGGGGAACGAGAAGCGTGTAGGGGCTGTTATTCCAGTCTGTGGCCAGGAAATCCCTCTGAACTACAATAATTCCCAGATGTGGGGTGGAGGGGCGGGAGAGGTCCCCCCACTTTACAGCATCTGAGCAGCATAAAGGGGCCAGGCTGCAGGCCAGAATCAGGGACAATATGATGTGCAGCGAGTGCAGTTAGATCAAGAGATGTGTGTGTTAATAAAAGGCATCAAGCAATGCCGCTCCTAGGAAATTACTGGGTCTAGCTTAGTGTTGTTATCTTCCCCAGTTTGTCTGATGGGACAAACTCTCTTGTCATTTACAGCAAGATACCATAACATTGCATTGACACAATGCGATGCTGTGTCAAAATACAATCAGATTGTGCAGTGTCATTATAATGTCATGAAGTGTCATGGTCTCCACAGTTCAGGGCAACTGCACCTGTATTTTCCCTCAGCGATCGAGCAAGGGCACTCTCAGGCTTCTAGCTCCTCAGTTGTTGCCTTTCTGGATGGGGACCCGTGTCTCTTTCCCTTCTGATTGGGGTATTTCCAGGCTGCACAGCTTCCTGCCTTCATTGTGTTATTTCCAGCAGACAGGTTGCCCAGCGACACCTGCTTGCCGTCTCATCAGAAATGGTTAGGTGTAATTGCTACAGTTATAAGTTACCACACAGCACTTCCTAGGCAAGCCTGCTTTATTCTTAAGGTAAAAACGCTACAGAGAAAACATATTAAAAACAATAAAAGCACACACACACACACACACACATGCTAATAAACTGACCAGAATTAATCTTAATCCTAACATGGATTCTGACATGAGCAGTTCTTCAGATCCCCACCCAAGGGGATTCTTTGTGTTTACCAGTTCATCACAGCTTCAGCTCAGAACAAGCACCCAGTTTTTTGGGACCTCAGTAGGTCCAGTCCTTTCAACAGTATGCTAAGAATTGGGGCCCTCATGGACCAGGGGTCCTGGCCATTTGCAGGATCAGGAGGAAGGCCATCAGCCAGTTTAAAACCAGGCTGTTTATCCAAAAACCATTTCTTTGCTTGGTTCCTGGAGAATCTGGTTTGAACTAGAATATACAGACCCCGGGGGTAGGGTGACCAGACGGCCTGATAAAATCAGGACTGTCCTGATTTTTCCTCCTTTGTCCCGCATCCTGACCAATGCATGGTCAGGACGCCATTTGTCCCGATATCGGGGCTTCGGGTTTTTTGTTTTTTTGTTTTCCTTTTTCCCTTGGAGATCTCCAGCGGGGCTCGGAGAACTCCGGCGGGGTTTTTTTCATTGGTTTGGTTTTTTCTCAGAGATCTCCAGCGGGGTTTTTTTTTTTTGCTCGGAGATCGTTTAACCAGCTGCTTCCGGTCTTTGGTGAGAGCCGGGCGGCAGGAACTGACCCCACCTGCCTGGGGGAGCGCATGGGGTATGGCTGGGCTGGAGAAGACACACAGGGAACTCTGGGTGCTTCCAGGGCCCTGTCCCCCAGCCCAGCAGCCAGCCAAGGAATGGGATTGGGGCGCTGGTGACAGAGCAGAGCCCTGGGAATGTGGCTCTGGCGAGAGACTGCAGCCCCTGGCCTAGGTGCAGGGACTCTCCAGCCATAGAGCAGCTGCAGCCAGGGAAGCCACGTTGTCAACAGGACTCTGCCTTGTGGCCCCCCTTGAGCCCTTAGCCTCTCTCCTAGGACACAGAGCTGAGCCCAGCCAGCTCGTGCCACAGAGCCCACTGAGCCAGCAGATTTCCAGAAATGAAGCACAGCACAGAGCTTGGAGAACTCCAGTGAGAGGTTGTTTTTTTTTTGCTTGACAAGTCCGGTGGGAGGTTTTTTTCGCCGGGAGGTTGTTTTTTTTTTTGTTTTGTTTTGTTTTTGCTTGACAAGTCCGGCAGGAGGTTTTTACGGCGGGAGGTTTTTTTGTTTTTGTTTTTTGCTCGGACAAGTCCCACTTTTTGGGTCCTTTCATCTGGTCACCCTACCTGGGGGAGAGGGGAGTCAAAGGGCTGATAACGGAATAATTATATTAGCATCTCCCTTCCCAACTAAAGAAGGTGCATAGGGTGCCCATAGTAACACATACACAACTATATTTTAATACAAGGTACTCTAAATGTATGAATTCAGTACGGTTTAACTTACTTCAGTAAAGTTTATCTTAATTCCATATGGTTGTTCAGGCTATTACAGGATAGTATCTATCTGTCAGTCCACAAATTGATTTTGAGACTCAGATACGTCCCACAACAACAACACATCACAACAGGAAAGATCCTGGAAAATTCAGAACAGGTTTTGTTCTGACCTTGGTTCTGGGTTTGTGTGACATAGCTATTCCGGAGGGAAAGCTATTCCTCCTCTATGGCACACTAGCCCCTTCCTGGGCAGCTAGAGAAAAAAAAGCCAGCTTTCAAGGGACCTGCTCGAAGCAAAGCAGAGTTAGGGTTCCTGAAGCCATAGGATTAAAGTCCATGTGTAAAAACTGAACCCTTTAAAGCGATATTTATTAGTAACCAAAGAATTCTTTTTCTTCAATACAGGATATTGTTTTGGCGCTACTGAAGGAAGCCATGATTGCCAGTTTAGGAGACACAAAGGGATTTCTGATTGATGGGTATCCCTGGGACGTGAAACAAGGAGAAGAATTTGAATGCAAGGTGAACATCTAGTTATTTACCATCATTGCTGATATTAAAATTCAACTTGCATCTGACCCACAAATCAGCTACTCGGGTCCCTAGTTTTGACAGATATGATTCTTTCTAAGCCACTGTTCCAACTTGTTGGCTAAGAGAGTTGCTATTGATCACTGGGGATCTGGAATGCCAGCAATACAGCGAATCCAGCTTGCTCCCCCAATTGTATGGTCTCTGCAGTGCCAGGAGGAATAAAATTTAATTTTAGCCATTTATGTTACATTAAATACAGACGAACAATTCTGTTTAGTAAGACATTGCCATTTTGAGAGTCACTTTTCTCACTATAGCTATACCTTCAGTTTGCTTGTGCTGCTACTGCATCTCTCATCAAAAGGCAATGTGGCGTAACAGAATTTCAAGCACTATTAGATGTATGTGTCATCATTATTAAGCTCTCTCTTTAGGTTGAGTCAGAGCTCTCAGTGCCTGCAACCATTGTGACTGAGCCAAGCACAGGCCAAATTATTGTGATAGGTAGCATGCTGAAATACTCAGAGCATTTTGCAAGTTTTTGTGTGGTAGTTTACAAAGATTAAGGAAGCTATTGATTTTTTCACCATGCACAAAGTGAAGTCTCAGTTATTGATTTCTCAGCCTGCAGAAAAGATTCCATTCTCTCTAAATAAGTGCCTGCACTGAATTTGCACAAGCTCACTAGCACAATGAAAAAGCAGAACAGGAGTGGCTGATTAGTTTACATCCTGGAGGAAAATAATAATGATGTATTCCATTATATTGCACCTTCACTCTACACATTGTCTTGTAACTCATTTAAAATATTGTAAAGACTTATTGAGTCATCGAGTTCCCCCCATGGACCTTTAGTTGCTTTATATAGATTCTGTTCATTATGAAAGAGTCACAGAAGCCACAGGAGGTGGGAGAAATGGCTTCAGCACCCAGTCAAGGTAATTAGCAATAAAGCTGGGCAGGTCACAGATTCATTTTTGGTCCATTAGTGCCTCCCTGTGCACAAAATTAAGTAATTCTCCCATGTTTCTTGCCAATAGCATGTGCCAATTTAACAAAGGACTCCCACAAAAATGCTCTGTCTCTGCCTCTGATAAACTCCACATGCATTTGCATGTCTTTCCAGAGTGGGGGCAGGACTAGAGAAACTATGTATCCAAGGGGAAAGGGACAGGGGGCAAAACCACTGGACAACTAAACTTATAGTGATTGCACTTATTGGAAGTGAGTATACCTGAAATAGGATCTGAGTAGGAAAACCCTTACTCAAATGAGTAGTTCTTTCTCATGCAAATAGAGTATTGAGTAGTGAGCAAAGGTTTTCAGGCTCCTACTCGGTATATTGATAGTTCATCTGTGTGTGATCTGTGTAACTTGAAATGGTGTGGGAGGAGGTGGGGGAACATATCCTACCCTGGAATATACTTAGAACAGACTGAGATGAGGGGCAATCAGATTCATTCCAAAGGCTGCTTGTTTTAAATCTTCAGCAGAATCCCAAGAGGTAAAGTTCGCTGGCAGTAATAGCGGGAGGGGTTGACTCCATCAAAGGCAGGAAAGCCATCCCTTCAGTTTGGTGGCAAAAGTTTAACAAAAGTTCCCAAGAGCCATTTCTAGCACACCAGAGTTCTATTGGAGAGGGACAGAAGTCGTAATTGTGATTCCTTACATTGAAATATTGATTCACAGACCCAGAGAACTCAGTTATCAGAGGCCAGACCTCTGCACCCACCAGCCTTGTTGATGTCCCACGCAGCTGTGAAAACTCAAAATACTTTATGGAAGTATTTAACACAGAATAGTCCAAGTAAAGCCCCATGGCACTGATCAGCACAGCTGAGTGTAAGAGCTGCCAAGGGCAACTTCCAGCTGAGACCAGTTTAGCACAGCTCCTACAGGCTTGCCCAAAGGGGAGCTGTCTGGGAGTGTTGAGCTGCCAACAAATCACCAAGGTCCCACTTCAAACCTCAGCCAGAATGCACAGCCAGCGTCCAGTTACCTCATGAGGTGCCTGCAGTGGCCTAACAGAGTGAGTTCCACTCTCATATCTGGCCACCATTTAACTCACACCTCACTAGGGTAAACGCCATTTCAAAAGGCAATAACAGGACAGATGCAGGAGCCCCACCCTCCCTCCATGGCCCTGCCCCCCCACTTCACCTGGAGGCCTTGTCCCCCTGGCCAAGCCAGAGCCAGGCAGTGGTAATAGCTGCCCAGGGAGCCCAGGCCACTGTGGGGAGCCTCGGACCCTCCATCTGCCCTGGGTGGGGTGCTGGGTTGTCCAAGAACAGCCCACAGCCCGTGCCCCTACCTCCCACAATATCTGTGCCACCCAGGGCAGCTGGAGAGTCCAGGGCTTCCCACAGTGGCCCAGGCTCCCTGGGTGGCTCTCACTATTGCCTGGCTTCTAGCCTGGCCAGGTGTGGGGCCTCAGGGGGGAAGAGGAGGAGCATGGGGTGGGGCCTCATGGCAAGAGGGGGCTAAGACCCACCTCAGCCCCCCCCACCAGGAAGAGACTGGCGCCGCCTCGGGCAGGTGGAGTGGCACCACAGGGAATCCGGGACAAATGCTGACCCGGAGTAATTTGGACTAGGACTTGAAATGTACATTTTGGGACTCTCCTGCCCAATTAGGGACGGGTGGTCACCCTACACCTCACTGACAGTTTTGGAGAGCTAACACCCAGATGGTAACATTAGAGGAAGTTAAGGGAAGGGCGCATCCTCAGAGGCCACCTGCTGCATAGCACTGCTACAGGAGGGACATCTGAAGGATCGATCCACATGAGTGGTGAGAGATATGACAGCTAGCGACAGAAGATCAGATTCTGTACTGGGTCTCCAAGAGACACAGCCCAGGGCAAGGGGAAACAAAGGGGGCTTTGGACTGCTGCAGGGGCTGAAATGGCCTCAGTGTAACTTAGACAGCCCTGGGGGCTCCTAACCTGCTGCCCACTCTTTGTGCCTATGGCTTGAGGTGCAAGGCAGAATGGCCTGAACAGTATGTATCATGGCCCAACTCAGTGCCTGCTCTTGGGGAGTTTTCCCTCAGCCCCTGCTGGGCTGTTTGCAGCCCCTAGTCATTGCCAGAGCAGCATGAAGGGACTGGAGCAAGGGAAGGAATCGCTCCCAGAATTCCACAGATATTGTCTCCTGGATTAAGCTCTATGGGCACTGGTGGCTGTGCAACACTGAATCCTTATCAGCTTCTGGAACAAAATATAAAGATCCAGATATTTAGAACTTAGCTGAAAAATACTAGTCACCAAAGTCATCCCTGGCGTAGCAACACTGAAGCCACTTGAGTTCCACCAGGGGCGAATTTGGTTGTAGGTAACTCAGTAAATCTTTGAAACATTTCAAATTAGTCATGAGTGATGACTAATGTCATTTTTTTCTTTTAAAGGGCATTTTAAAACTATTTCCTCACCGCATTAAGTTTGAATGAATGACAAGAGGTGACATCAGGAATGTGGTGAGGCTGTATATATATAGCATATGTGAACATCATTACAAGTATTAAAGATATATACTATTTAGAAAGCTTCAGGAATAGTTCTTATAGAAATAATTGCAAAACTTAGAGGCCCTAAACTAATTCCCTCATGAATCCATGCACCACAGCACTAGTTCCCAGCCATCGTATTCTCTCAGACACATTTTTTTATTTTAAATGGAACTAGTATTAAAGGCTCCTGTAGCTGTGAGAGGTGGGGCGGGAGGAGAAAGAATCCTGTTTATCAATAACTTAATGCTGCTCTCCTAAGATAGCGTAACATGAAAGAGTCAATTACATAGGGACAGTTTGAGCAGGATCTTACTCTGCAAGTAGCCCTATGGAAACATTCTAAAGACCCAATACATCGGAGTCCGTGAGAGTTGAGGGGACTCAGAATTATTCCATATCCTGCATCACTGGGAATTGTGGGACAGATTGTGCCTCCCTTATATGGAGCAGCACTGTCGAGCTCCTTTGCCCAGTATCTGAGCACCTTCAGTTGTCAATGGATTTTATTCTCACTGTACTCAATATGTACAGTTTGCTAGCTGCTGCTCCCATTCTTGAAAAAAGTTGCCCAACGTGCTTCTAGAAATGACAAGGAATTATTTAGTCTTTACAGTGTTGGAATCATTTCACTGTTCACAAACACTCCTTTGGTTGTCTTGACAACAAAGCTTATAGCGGTCTTTATTTTGGGATGGAGATGCTACTTTTGCTTTAGAAGCCATTCTTAAATGTACTGAACCTAAGGTCATTTTCTTCTGTTGGCTCTTTAGTTTTCTCCTTTATCTGTAATGAAGCTGAGCGAGAGAAGAGCATTTACCAAGGAATCTCAGAAATTAGGTCCCTTTTAATTTAAAAGAGAAAGTCTTACAGACCCAATTCAGGAAAGTGCTGAGAACCTCCTGTCAGGTGCTAAGCACCTCCAGTCCATATAATGTCAATGGGAGTTGAGGGCACTCAGTACCTCACTGTGACAGCCTGCAGATGTGGCATCTGTAGCTGTATAATCAATATGATTTTGTATGTACCACACCTTTAAATCCCTAGGATTCAGTTGTCTGTTTTGCAGGACAGAGTTGAAGCAGCACGTTATTGAGGACACACACACATTGTTCTTTCTTGTTGTTTCCATTAATTTGGAATAAAAATTACTCAGACTGAAAGTATGACTGGTGTATATATATTGAAAAACATAATACCAGAGAGTAGGTGGGGGTTTATATGCAGTCTCAGCAGAATCACATGGATTTTCAAAAGTAAAATATACCTGGTTTACCATCCCGGGTAACATAGTTACCTATCAGTCGGCTGAGCCCTTGGTATCCTCTTTATAAAAGTTACAGCATGGCTGTACTGAAGTCAGAGGAATTACTCCAGATTGACACCATCAGAACTGTGGGCAGACTCTGAACCATTTATCTTGCTGTGGATTTGGAGGGAAACATTAACACATGAATAACTTAGCCACAAGTGGGCAATGTGGGCATTTAATTTAGGCACAGATAGTATTGGTGTAGTTGCTGCACCTCTTGATACCAACTTGTCATATTTAAAACTGCTTCTGGACCCTTTCATTTTAAATCCAAGAAGACAACATTGCAGCCCGTGCTGCCATTAGTCTTTCCTTTGTTGTGCTGAAAAGCCCTAGGAATGAAAGCCTGTCATGGGGCTGTCCCACTGCTAGAGAGAGAGGCTCCCACAGCATAAGACCAGACGTTACAACTGAGCCTTAGCTGACTCTTAGAAATTCAGAATGTAAGGAAGCAGAAAAACAGGCTGAACGGTTCATAGTCCAAGCCACCTCCCTTATTCTTCAGCTACTGTAGACCTAATGTGAATATTTACCTTTAAAAACTTACCTTTAAGCTACTGCCTGCTTAAAAGAATGGACTCCAGGGGAGCATCTTCCTTTCTGGGGGGTCCACATGTCAGTCATCTGAGGCTCTTTTACAGCCAATGGTAAAGTGCTCTAGCTCATGGTCACTAATGAAATGAATGGCTACTTTCTCTTGGGGGCTTTTTCTTGGGGGCTTTTCCTAGAGAGAAGCCCTCCAAATCCCTGCTGGGATGGAAAAGAATAGAGAGCATCCTTAATTGTCTGTCCCTTTCAAAGGACTTCAGACATACGTGGATGGAAATCATATCTGACATTCTCATTACATGTGTTGATCATTAAACAAGCTAAGGCACACCTAGCAAGGGACATAAAAGGGAATAAGAGGAGGTTATTAAAATACATTAAGATCAAGAGAAAGCCAAAGGAAAGTGTACGATTTCAAGTCTCTAGTGGGGAAAGAGAGCTAATAACTGATGACATCAAGAAGGCTGAGATTTTTAATGCTTATTTTGCTTCAGTCTTCACTAAAAAGGTTAGTGGTGACAGATACGCAACACAATTAATATTAACTACAAGAGAAAAGGAACACAAGCCAAAATTAGGAAACTGTTGTTTAAAGGATATGTATATAAGTTACATGTTTTCAAGTTGGTGGGCCTGAGGAAATTCATCCTAGGGTACTTAAGGAACTAGCTGAAGCAATCTCAGAACCACTAGCAATTATCTTCAAAAATTCATGGAGCATGGGTGAGGGTTCCAGAGGACTGGAGAAGAGCAAAAAAAGCACCTATCTTTAAAAAGGGGAACAAAGAGAAGCCAGGAAATTATAGACCATTCAGCCTAATTTCAATACCTGGAAAGATATTGGAACAAATTCTTAAACAATCAATTTGTAAGCACCTAGAGGATAATGGGGTTATAAGTAATAGCCAGAATGGATTTGTCAAGAACAAATCCTACCAAACAAACAATTTCCCTTTTTGATGGGGTTACTGGCCTAGTGGATGCGGGGGAAGCAGTAGACATGATATATTGTGATTTTTTAGTAAGGCTTTTGACACAGTCCGACATGGGATTTTCATAAACAAACTAGGAAAATGTGGTCTAGATTAAATTACTATAAAATGAATGCACAGTTGGTTGCTAGATAATACTCCAAGAGTAGTTCAGCAGTGGTTTGCTGTCAAACTGGAAGGACGTATCTAGTGGGTTCACACAGGGGTCTGTCTTGAGTATGGTACTATTCAATATTTTCATTAATGAATGAGGTAGTGGAGGAGAGAGTACACTTAAAAATTTACAGATGCTGCCATGCTGGGAGAGATTGCAAGCACTTTGGAGGATAGAATTAGAATTCAAAACAACCTTGACAAATTGGAGAATTGGCCTGAAATCAACAAGATGAAATTCAGTACAGATAAATGCAAAAGGAAAAGGAAATGCACACATACAAAGTGGGGAATAACTTGGCTAGGCAGTAGTACTGCAGAGAAAAGGATCCGGTAGTTATAGTGGATCACAACTGAACATGAGTCAACAATGTGATGCAGTTGCAAAAAAGGGTAATATTCTGGGGTGTATTAACAGGAGTGTTGTATGTAAGACATGGGAGTTAACTGTCCCACTCTACTCAGCGCTGGGAAGGCCTCAACTGGAGTATTGTGTCCAGTATTGGGCACCACACTTAGGCCAGAGGAGAGCAACATAAGTGGAAAGCGGTTTAGAAAATCTGACCTATTACGAAAAGTTTAAAAAACTGTGCATGTTTAGTCTGGAGAAAAAAAAAGACTAAGGTGTGACCTGATAGCTTTCAAATATGTTAAGGGCTATTATAAAGAGGACAGTGATCAATTGTTCTCCATGTCCATTGAAGGTTGGCCAAGAAGTAATGTGATTATTCTTTAGCACAGGAGATTTAGGTTAGATATTAGGAAAATCTTTCTAGCTAGAAGGGTAGTTAAGCTCTCAAATAGGCTTCCAAGGGAGGTTATAGAATCTCCATCCCTGGAGATTTTTAAAAACAGGTTGGACAAACACCTGTCAAGGATGGTTTAAGTTTACTTGGTCCTGCATCAGTGCAACGGGCTGGACTTGATGACCCGTTGAGATCTACATTTCTATGATTTTATGATCTCCATGAAGTTTATCACATACTAGGCTCAGTCCTACAGTTCTTGCTCAGACAAAATTCAGTGTCAATGGGAGTTTTTGGCTGAGCAGGCTGCAGGATAAAGTGCACTACAGCTTTCTTAACCCAACGTGTAGAGAAATATCCATGACTGCCCTTTGAAATTAATTACTGGGAATCATCCTCAGAATTTTTGAAAGGAACACACACACACACTCTTTTATAACATGGGAACAGTGCAACCTGCCTGGGTTTTTTCCCCTCTTATTTTTATGGGTTCTTTTTCAGCTGGGAACAAGTAAATGCATATAATATAATCTTCTATTTAATTCAGAAATTGACTGTCTTTGTCATGTCCCAAGAATGAAAAAAAAACCCTACAAAAACCTGTTTCATTTTGCCTTGGTTCACTTGCGCCTCCCTTGGAAAAGGTCAAAGCCTCCCTGGGGAAGGCAGCCTCACAGTTTGAGAAGCACGCAATGCTAGGTTTCTTCTTATATGAGTTAGAAACAATTCATCTCTGCATAAATCAAAGTGATATAACACATCCCTCTGTTCATACTGGAGCCATAAGGATGCAGAGTTACATCTCAAGTAGACCCAGGTAAATACTGCGATAAAGTACCTATGAACATTTGTTTGAGTAAATGCAGTGAATTACATTGGATGGCATTCCTAAACCCCTTTATTGACTGTGTAATTGCTGTTCAGGCAGGGTTTTGTTTACATAAACATTTGGGAACATTCATACACAAGATTATGTGTGTTTGTGTATAGTTCTTTTATTTGCATGCAATTACACATGTTCATGTGAAACCACCTAGTTGCACTTGAAACTATCCAAGTTATAGTCATCCAATCATGGAGTTAAAAACAATCCCATGTGATTAGTCACAAAACTTGACCAGCAAATACCGAATACTTACAGTGGGCACTCCAGAAGCTGAAGTGTGTTTGCATAAAGCATTGGTCAGATAATTGCAAATAGCAAACAAATTCTCAAAGCCGTAGTCTGGTTCTTAGCTTGTAATTACTTCAGGGCAAGGCCTGTATCTTTGTATGTGTTTGCCTAGCAAAGTAAGGCCCTCGTCCTGATTGAGGCCTCTGGGTGCTGCTGTATAACATGACTATTTGTTAATAATAATCTCCTTGTCGGCAAATCACAAATAGAAGAGGGGCTAAATTAATTGAATAACTTGTTTGCTGAAGAGAGTTGGTCTTGCTTTAATTATATGACTAATCAACTAGCTTGTGTTTTACAGTTATCTGAAAAAACTTGGGTTAATAAACAAAACCAGATTTTTCCAGCCCAACATTTGGACTAATTATTGTTTCTCTGCTTCTGTAGATTGGGGAGCCAAAACTTGTGCTCTGCCTGGACTGCTCCACTGAGACCATGAGCAGTCGCCTTTTGAAGAGGAGTCAGTGCACTGATGATGCCGAAACTGTCATGAAACAAATTGAAACGTACTACCAAGCAACCGAGCCCATGATTGCATATTATGAAAAGAAGACACAGTTATGCAAGGTAAATTGCTTAACTTTTGAATTAAGCTATTGTTCTCCTCTTCCATTATGTGAATGGTGTTTCAGGATTAGTGATGGAAGGGCCATTTATAAACTGTGCTCAATTCCTGCCAGCCTCCCACAGAGCTCATATTCTGATTTGATTTCATCTCTCTCTTGCTTGACTTATTTTCTACTGCGCACAGGCTGGTGCTGGCAATTTCAAATAGTCTCTGTAAAATACACTGTTACTTTCAAACACTCAGTGGAGCAGTCTGCATTATGCAACTTCGGCAATCAAATTTCTGACTTCTGGAAAACAACTGTGAAGTATAAAAAGGCAGATTCACCTAGAATACCATGCAGCACCACAAACCATATCATGTTCTCCTGTTAAAAGCTTTTATTTTAAAAATCTGTGTATACTTCTCTGCATGGTCACCCAGGGCAGCAAATTAGGTCTGTCATAAACACTTTAGTGTGACACCTGAACCTCCCTCCTGGGCAGAACTAAACACACACCTCCACACCAGGTTTACATGGACTGTTAGGGACAGATCTTCAGCTGGTGTAAATGGCATAGGGCTACTAATTTCAATAGAGCCACATCTTTTTACACGTGCTGCGGATCTGACCCTCATAGCATAGCATGTTGTTTGTTAACACAAAGCATGACTTTAGTTCAAGTAAAAAGAGTGAATAAGCACTTTGAAGAGCTGCAAGAGGAAACCAAATATATGTTTAATTGATTGCTGTACTACGCTGCCTTGGAATCCTGTGTACAATGGTCACATTCATAGATCACCTTAGAGGAGAACAGAAAGAACTTCTGAATCATGCATGTCCCAGAGTTCCCCAGTCACTCATTTGTGCCTTACCCTGGGGCCAGATTCATTCTTGCTGGCATTGGGAAGTAAATTACATCTTCCAGTTCCACCTTGGGCCTCTGCACCCAGGAAAGGGCCAGTGCTGATATCAATGTTGCCGTTTCCACCTGAGACCCCCCTCTCCGCAGGGCAAACGCCCCAAGCCCCACCACTCTGCCGCAGGGCAGAAGCCCTGAGCTCCTCCCCACCCCCGCAGTTTGGTAGGCGGAGAGTGGAGTGAGGACATGGTGGGCTCCACGAGATGGAGACGCGCTTTAACTGTAAAAGAGCTGCATGCAGCTCAAGAGCTGAGGTTTGGCCACCCCTTTGCTATGTGAACAACAAATTGTAGTTGATAAAATAATACTTGGTCAGTCGTTTTGCTGGAGAATAATATCTAGTAAATTAAAACAATGAATTCATATGGCTGTGGCTCTTTTGGGTAATGTTGATTGCTCCTGAACCACTGAGGTCTGAGTATCACTGGTGGAGGGGAAATTGGCAATTTGCAGGGCATGGGTGTTGCTTTCTCACTTATAGCAAGTTGCAACATATTATTCAGACTGCTGTGTGCTGCTCTGTGGTGGGGCTAGGGGCTTCTGCCCTGGAGGGAGGGGGGTCTCAGGTGGAAACAGCATCATTGATATCACCACTGGCACACTCATGTACTCTCTGAGATAGAGAAGTGGAGTGGAAGTCAGGTGAAAAATAGAAAAATCCACTACTACTTCTGATCACAACGTTCTTGTATTCTAAATCAAGGAATTTGTCACAAGCTTTGTTACTTTATGGATCTAGCTATGTGTACGGGATAGAGTCTTTCTGTAAAAGCATTTCAAGATATGTATTTAGTATACTTGCTTCTTATTTTAAACATAACTCACCTTTTCACCCTTAGGAATCTAGTTCATTCCTAGGTGGGGAAGAGCCATTAGAAGGGCGCTGTGTGCAGGGAAGGAGGGAGGGTTTCTGGCCAGTGTATTGGGACTTAAAGGTGAAGCAAGTTCTGCTCCCCCTCACTAATGCTGGGAAACATCTCCTGCTCAGGACTGTGCTCCCAACAGATGAAGTTCACTGCTGTGCTGAGGGCCCACACAAAGCTTATCCCCTTTAAATCTGACATTCCAATCCCTCAAAATAGGGTAAGGATTTAAAAGGGCATAGGGTGGGATTTGAAAAAGTGTTTAAGGGGCCCACATCCCACCCAGCTCCCTTAGGCTGCTTTGAAAATCAGAGTTGTCTTTTTTATTTTTAAACGCAGCCTGCCCCAGTACATGACCAAATACTGCTCGTGCTTTTACTTGCAGGGAGATTAGCGGTCTTCCTTAAATCCAAATGTTCCATGTTCCTGGCCAGAAGGTCAGGTCTCCATTTGAAGTCACTCTTTGAACAAAAGATAACTGCTACCTGCTTCTATTCAGCAGCGAAGGCGCTACACCCAACAAAAGGATTGGAATCTTAATATGCACATGATTCCCACTGTCTCTGAACCTGACAGGAATAAATGATAGTGAACCTTTCAAAAGCTCAGCTGGGCAGAGGCACAGGTAGTGTGCCACGTTGGTGTGCAGTTTCAAAGGAAATCTAATCAGACACAATAAAGGGGATAGAATTGAAGGGGTTTGGGGTGTTTGTTTCTAATCTGCACATTTTCCATTTGAGCAGATAGCTTCCAGACTCTATTCTGGGCATCAAAGTGACTGTAACGGTGGGATAGAAGTTTTTCCATTCAAGGAATTTAAAATCTTGTTTTTGGGAGCAATTCAGTTCTCTATGATCCCTCCCATGCGTGACTCAGTGCATCTACCAACTGGTAACAACAACTACAGATTGTTTTTACAGATTATTCCTATCCTACACGTAAGGGCAGAAAGTACTTTTGAAAGGAACAAAGACTGTAACTTCCTTAATATAGAAGCATTCATACTATTTAGTGTTGTTTTTCAAAAATACAAAGCCACTGCACTATTTTAATCACAGAAAGCTGATCTCAATTTGCAATTAACTATTGAACTGTGTCAGTTTCGGGTAGCTGCTTGTTATGGCAGAAAAATAGAAAAGTGAAAAATTTCATAGCAAAAATGCAAAAGTCAAGGTTTAGTTAAAATAGGAAAACTCGTGGCAAAAGTCAGTCCCAGGTGCAGGAACAAACGTATGGAACCAAACTCACATTTATTATGTGTGACAGCCACATGGGAATCCAACTCTGCTAAAACAAATTAGGTGCTTCTTTTAGAAAGGGCTGTATAATCAAAGACACAATTTAGGGCAGGCTGCATCTCAGGAGCACTGCCGCATATGTGGTTTGTAGGCTAAAGGTTTTATAGCAAATGCTGATTTTTATTTTTAGTACAAAATCAAATGATGAAACAGAGATATATTTCACTCTTATAGCCATTGAACACGGTTATCCACAGGGACAGAGTTTTTGAGGCTAGGAGTTATAAGTTGTCTTTCACAGCATAATGGTTAAGTAAAGTAGAGTATGAGTCAGATTTCTAATTGTATTTGGGTGCCTAAAGATACAGGCTATTCTACCCTTACGGCAGTGTGTAGAGTCGTCACTACTGGTGTAGCTACATGCCGCACTGAAAGGCAGGCTGCATCCATGCGTGTCACAGTGGTGTGTAGTTACACATGGCAGTGAAAGGCTCTGGCAGGGGGGAGGCAGCAGGGAAGCTGCTGGAGGTCCCCCTCCGCCCCCCTGCCAGAACCTTTCCCTGCTGCCTCTCCCCTGATAGAGCCTTCCCCTGTTGCTGGAGCCTTTCACTGTGGCAGGGAAAGTCTCTGGCAGCAGGACACTGTGTTGCTAAAAGTAGCAGTGTAGACATGGGAAGCGCTGCTGGGGGTTGGAGGGTGTACTGGGGCTGTAGCCTAGGGGTTCAGGTGTGTAGTCTGCTAGTGCCTCACTATTTACAGTGCTATATATACCCTTTCTAGCTGGCATGCTGTACACACTCCTTCATAAATGTAGACGCCCACAAATAGGCACCTAGTAGGATTTTCAAAAGTGCCTCTGTGCGTCACCCCCATTGATTTCCAGGGGAGTTAGGCACATAGGTGCTTTTGAAAATCCCACCAGGCATCTGCCTGCATCTTTAGGTGCCTAAATACCTTTAAAAATCAGGCTTGATGTCTAATGTAATAGTGGCTTATTCAGTAGTTATGCTTTTTACTGAGAAAGACAAATTCTGATTATTCTTAATATCTGACTCATCCTTTAAAGCTTCATTTATTGACAGTATGTAGGAGTTTAATAAGTAATATTAACAGCAATGCATAGGCAATCACGCAAGATCCCAACCTGGTTTACAGTAGCTGAGTAGGTGTATTCCTAGGAAACTTCATGTTCAAATAGACAGCTAAATAAAAGGAGTGTGCACTTAGCAAATAATGTAAGCAGCCTGGCCCAGTGGATTTTCAGAGATTCATAAGACTTCCCTATTTCAAATCACATCAGCCTGAAGTTTAGCCTACAAGATGTCAATCCAGATGCAGTTTTTCCCCTTCTACTTTTAATAACAGCTCTGAAAAGTAGTTAAATCATGTGCTGGTTAAGGAGCAGTAAAATAAACTTTTAGTTACTTATTGCAGACGTTTTGCATAACTATTACAAACCGCACCCCCCCACACACAATTATTCAAAGAAATTACCATACTGGAGAAGACCATCTAGTGTAGGATTGTCCAGTCTCCGATAGCAGCCAACACTATATGCTTTAGAGGAGTGTTTCTTAATCTTTTCAGGTGGGTGAGCTTTTGTTTGAAGTAACACATTTCTGTGATCCCTACATTTGTTACTTTTTTACCGAGAATGTATCAATGATAACAGTGATACTCCCATATAATCAGTGTGTGTGTCTAAAGGTGGCAGAGAATACTTGAATTTGAAGGGTAAGGATATGTGGGGAAGCGAGATTTTTTTTTGCTTTAGCTTGTAATAAAATGTAACACCTCACAATCCCCCTGACTACCTGGTGACCCCCTGGGAGTGGAAACCCCGTTGTTTCTCAACTGCTTCAGCAAGAGGTGCAAGAAACAATAACTGACAATTATGGGTAATATGGTCACAGGGGACAGTTCTTTAAAACATGAAATGAATGGAAACCAGTGCAGCACAGTTTTTCTAAGGGCTTGTTTACATGGGAAGTTAGCATGGAATAAGCTAGAGTGTGAGTGTAAAGTGCAATAGCAATTCTGCTGTAGCTCCCCATGTGGACACGTTCTACATTAGGGCCATGTCTACACTACAGAGCCTATGCCGGCACAGCCCCCTAGCATACAGATAGCTTAAACGGATAGTTTTTCTCCCAGCATAGGAACATCACCTCTCTGAGTGATGTTAGTTACGTCGATAGAAGCACTCTTCCATCAGCATAGCTGTCTCTCCATTGGGGATTTTGTTGGCATGACCAATATATGCCAATATAACATTTGTGTAGACCAAGCCTAAGAATGACTCTTTTTGTGTAGTCCACTAAACCACAAAAGTAACTTTTAGTGTGGAATAAGTGTCTACATGGGGAGTTTGTGCAGAATAGTTAGTGTGCTTTAAATTCACACACCCTAGCTTATTCTGTGATAACTTCCCATGTAGCCTCTCTGTTTGCAGACAGCCTAACTAGTTCAGAGAAGTGTGACCTGCACAGTCATTCTCAATGGAATTGTAACTCTGCAACCCCAGTCATGGGAATGTAAGTGTTAACATTAACTAGAATTCGACTGGTGAGCATTTTAACAAAACATCCAACTAAATATCCTTATCCCACAATGCTAACTGCCGTCCTAGCTACCTTAAGTGTACATACTTGGTACTGTGGCAATTTCAAGTTATGCATTTTCAATAAAAAGTCATTCAATGAAATAAAAATATGGGGAAAGTATAAAATAAACTGAAAATAATACCAAAATAAACACAAGGATTATAGGACTGAGTGTATTATTCATTTTCAGACTTCACACTAAAACCCTCCATGTTGGGAGTTACCTAAAACTGCCGTGGAATTTCCAATCTGATGCACCACAAAAACCAGGGAGCCTTAATACTGTATTTAGATTTAGCTCACAACAAAGGACACAAAGTCTTGAACTTACCGTACCATTTAAGTTCTTAGCTTGCAGGGTCCATCGTACACTTGAAGGGACAAACTTTTCATCCAGTGCTGCTCGCTGAGATTATACAGGTGCTGGGATAACTTTGTGTTATATCCTGCGAGTTGGACCTTTCCCCTTCATGTCTGGTGAAGGCCGTTCGTGGTAGTACTGGGCCCATTGCTGGTCAAAATTGTCAGTGTTTCCCATTGAGTGGATAGATTCCAGCAGCTCTTAAATAAAGTATTGCAAATCCCATGTTCAGGAAACCAATTCTTGATGGCTATTGGCCTGTGTTCTAGCTCCCATTATTAGGAAGAGTCACTGAGGGTAGGTCTACACTGCAATAAAAAACCCGCAGCACTGAGTCTCAAGCTCGGGTCAATTGACTAAAGCTTACAGGGCTCAGGCTGCAGTGCAGATTTTTGGGCTCAAGCTGGAGCCTGGGCTCTGAGATCCATCCCCCTCGCAGGCTTTCAGAGCCCAGCTACAGCCCAAACATCTGCATTACAAATTTTAGCCCCACAGCCAAGTCCTGCGAACCCAAGTCAGCTGACCTGGGCCAGCTGTGGGTCTTTTATTGCAATGTAGACATGCTACCACCTTCTGGGGGTAGCAAGGCAACTACACTGGTTGCATTTGCTAACCTCCTCCCAGCAATGGATGAAGATACAGTAGAATCTCAGAGTTACGGACATCTCGGGAATGGAGGTTGTTCATAAATCTGAAATGTTCCCTAACTCTGAACAAGACATTACAGACTTCAGACACTGGGGGGTTGGGGCTGCAGCCACTGAGGTGGGGGGTGGGGTCTTCTGATCCCCGGGGCGCCAGCGTTCTGGGCTTCTGTCCTGCAGGAGCACCAGGGCTCAGGGCTTTAGACCTGGGGGGAGCTCTGGTCGGGGCTTCAACCCCACAGCTCCATTCCCAGCTTCTGCCCCACAGGGGGCACCGGGGCTCCCCACAGCTCCACCCTGCCCACCTCTTCCAGTTTCCACCAGGGGTGGGGGCATACCGGGGCTCGGGGCTTTAGCCACTAGGGGAGTGCTGGGGCTGAAACCAGCACTCCACTCACCCCCGCATAGCAAAGCCCTGAGTCCCGGTGCCCCCCACAGGGCCGAAGCCGGGGACAGAGCTGCGGGGCTGAAGCCCCAAGTCCCAGCACTCACCCCGGGTCTAAAACCGTGAGAGCCCCAGTGCTTCCAAGGGTCAGAAGCCCTGAGCTCTCCCCCACACCCCCCGACCCAGAGCCCTGACTCCTCCACCCTGCAGTTATAGCCCCACCCCCACATGGCTGAGGCCCCGAGCCCAAAGCCCTAAGGCAGGACAGTACTTGCTGTTGGGTTTTTGTTTTTTTTGTCTCCGCTGCTGCCTGATTATTTCCAGTTCCACAAGGTGTCCAGTTGACCAGTAAGTCTGTAACTCTGGTGTTCGTATCTTTGACATGCTGATTCTTTGTTTTCAGCCTTCAATACAGTTGACCATGAGATTTAATTGGTTTGTTGGTGAACACAAGGATGGGTGGATGGATCCTTTCCTGAGTGTCTCTGTTCTTATACCCCTAGGAGAACCCAGAGTGTAGTTGTGGGTTCGCTGCCCCATGAGCTGTCTCATGGGGTACTACAGCGATGGATATTGTCACCTCACTTGTTTCAATAGGTAGGAGGGAGAGTAGGAGACAGGCTGCCCGGTATCTTTGATTTTTAGAATTTACCCCCCTCACACACACACACACCCCCATCAGATCTACCAAAATCCAGAGTTGTTAACCTTTGGGCACATTGCAAAACATATCCTTTTCCCCCCTTCTCTAAGGCTGTTGAGGGAATGTGCAGAGGTGGCTATAGTTATGGACAGGCCTTTGTTTATGGAGTGATTTTAAAATGATGGGATAGGCACAGAGAGCCCTGAATGGGCAGCTAATGTGGTATTTTAAAAATTTAAGAAATAAAAAAATTTCCTCAATGAATTTTTCTTGCACTGAAATTCTGCTGCTCTAAAATATGTATTTTGTGTGCATACAGTGTAGAGTTTCATACTTTGGAAGAAACAATTGAATTAGAGTTGAAAGTTTAGTTCAGATCTCAAATTCTGTTTCACTACATAGATGAAGCCACTATTTATCAGTGGTAATAAACACGATAGATTGTATTACAGATCCAGTCGGCAGATATTTCTGGAATACAAAATATAAAAATTTAGAGAGGTGTATGAATGGTTTTAACAGGTGTGGCAAATTGCCAGCACTACTATGATGGGTCCCGCGCTTTCTCTTCTTGTGGGGGGGTTTCAGGGTGCCATTTCTTGCCCCTGAACTGGGGTAACAGCTATCCTACTAGTATCCCAGGGAAGGGGAGTGGAGAGGGAGGGACCCAGGCCCGCTCTCTACTCTGGGTCCCAACCCAGGGGCCCTATGATAGCAGGTGAACCACTTGTACCAGTGATTCTTTCCCCTGGGCTACTTCCCTCTCCTGACCTTCAGCTTGTGGGGCTTCCTGCCTTCCCTCTGCACAAGCCAGGTGTCCCTTTACCTAGGATCTTGGTCGTCTTAGCCCGCCGCAGCACTTCTCAAAACTCTCCTCCGCTTTCCTTCGAACTGCTCTTTGTTCCACCACCAATCCTCTCTGCTTCACTCCTCCAAACTGCTCTCTGCTCCACCACCAAACCACTCTGCTCCAGCTCCTCCTCACTCTGCTCCAGCTCCTCCTCTGGCTGATTGAAGCAGGGGGATTTTATCAGGTGACTGGCTTCAGGTGCTCTAATTGGTTTCAGGTGCTTTTAATTAATCTACAGGGACTAAAGCTTCTCCTCATTCTAGATCACTCTCCTGCTGCCTTCTGGCCATGCTGTATCACACAGGTCAAAGATGAAATGCAGAATAAAAAAAAAAGTATCTGACACTAAATACAAAATGAAGAAAATCGATCCATAATGAAAAGAAATAAGCTGTTTCCAGATCTCAGTCACTGTATTAATCTACATGTTTCACATGTAATACACAGAACAATTAATGGCTGTAAACTCTGTTCCCCTCAGCCAAAACACTGGTAATTATTCCACAGCGCAGGAAGCAGTTTTAGTCTTTAGTCTTTCTTAGACTCACTTTGGAGAACTGACTAACAGCCAGGAGAAAATTTAGTCAAAGCAGAATCTGTGAAGAACTCAAGCTAAAGAGAAAAACTCAGATTTATCATCTGTTTTGAAGAAAGTGAGCAATGGATCAGAACAAAATTGGTGCCTACTGCAGAACATGCACTGCCCAAAGGTCATGAAAAAACTGGAACAAATTCACAAAGCAAAACTCAAAACTGACAAGCTAGGTTGGGAGCTATTGTCTGAACACCCTTAGATCATAGGATTATATGCAGACACACTTCAAATGACAAAACAGTAAACAAGCCAGTGCTAGTGACTTATTTTTTTTTACCAATTTTAAACAGGACTATTTTATTGAGTTTATGTTTAACATAAAATAGTGTTAAAAAGAATCCCAAAAATTTTAGAGTCCTTTCCATATATCAAAGATGTTATGATATTTTAAACTTTAAAGGACTCTGCAGAAAGATTAATGTACAATTGAGCGACCTACAAAACCTCCACATGTGATCTAGTGGAAGCATAAGAAATGAATACACTGTTTTCCAGTTCAGCATTTACAGAAGCTGCAGACACCACAGTAGATTTTCTTAAGGAGCATATTTATAAATCCAATCCCAAATCCAATAACCCAGAATTAGTAGTGCTCTGAGTCCTTTGGATCAATTATTTAGACAACATGGGTAATTTCAATTGTTACAACTTAATCAGCATAGGCTGGTGTGTTGACAACATCATTTCTATCTAAAATACTTTTCGTTTTAATAGATAAATGCAGAAGGAACGCCAGAAGAGGTTTTTCTTCAAGTCTGCACATCAGTCGACTGCTTTCTGAAAAAGGAAGAGGAAGCATTGTCTCTTTCAGCAGAAGTACAGTAATGGTTTATATACAAAGTTTCATCTTCTGTGCACTTGTCACACGACTAAAATGCTGTTCAAAGCAATATCTGCTGTCTTGAGAGGTATCTGGAATTAGTGCATGTGGTATTAAATGTTACTTTAAAATAAATCTTTTATTTATAATCATACAGTATGCTAAATACAAAATGGTCTCCACACTAAAACCACACTAGTACTGTATGTTGTTTATCAAATTGTTTGCACTTCACAGGTTAAAAGCAGCATGGTGAACAGCAGCTCCAGTTTATATTTATAGTATCATGCATTTGAATATAATCATATGTATTGCACAATCAGCAGTAAGCTCCTTCAACTGCCATATAGCAAAGACTTTCAGGATTGCTCTGTCTCATTGCAATGAGGTGTTTTTTTTTTTTCTTTCATTAATTATCACTGTTCATTTTTGTGCTAACACTTAGCTTATTCCTGATTTATAGTGGTTGAAATCTGTTCTCTGCCATTGTGCTTTATAATGGAACATTCCTGGAATTAGTCATGCTAATTTGTGGAGCTGTGGAAGTTGAATAGACTTTTAACACTTCCCCAAAACACTGTAAATGCATTGCAAAAATGAAATGAACATGAAGAAATTAACAAATACTGTAAAGGTCTGTCCATCTGTTGCCATCGCACAGACAAAACTGCTGTGAAATCATTGCTGTGCTGATAGAGTTTGCTGTATATTGTAACAATTTTCTAATTGGGCAGGGATACCTTTGCTCTTTGCTGAAAACATGAACTGAGTAATGTTGGTACAATTAAAAGTGTAAACAGATAGTTCTCCATGCTAATAATAGTAGCATATTTCACTGTTAAAAATTAGCATGTGAAGTTGTTCAACAGCCATTATGTATAAAGAGTAGCAGATATCATTAAATCATACTTTCTAAGTATTCCAAGTGTAAATTTTGGTTTTGGATCTTCATCTGTTGTCTTCTAGTGGCACTGCCAAACGTTGAAAATGACAGTCAAAAAGAAAAAAAGAAAAAAAAGGCAGAGATTGTTAAAG
Source organism: Macrochelys suwanniensis (assembly GCA_033296515.1). Taxonomy (NCBI): domain Eukaryota; kingdom Metazoa; phylum Chordata; order Testudines; family Chelydridae; genus Macrochelys; species Macrochelys suwanniensis. The sequence continues at coordinate 24,003,184 of CM065782.1, forward strand.
ATACAAGCAACAGGAATCAAACAATTCACCTTTCCAAAATATCTGCACAAAAATATGCAAAATCATATGATATTTCCATCGACTCAGCCAAAATGTTGGTTTTTGGTATACTGGTAGCCAAAAAAACCCTTATTTGACATTCTTGTGAAGTAGTTGCATCCTCTTACCGTGCTGTTGCACCAGTTCACAGTTTAAGTTTGCATGATTGATCTTTCTGTCAACAACTGTACTTTCAATGAGCATTTATGGGGCAGATTTGTATTTTTAAAGTTATCTTTCTTGTAATGAAGACATAATACAAATAAAACGTATGGACCAATGCTAAGAGTTGTAATTTATGCTGCAGTACACGTGGGTTTGATCTTGCCTAAAGCTCCATAAGATATGGATAATTGGTAAATATAAATCAAATAAAGCACTCTAAAGTTCTCCCAAAAAAAATCAGGGCAGTTTTTTTTTTTTTTTTTTTTGCTTTTCTTCTTCTTCCTTGACATCTGCCACATAAGAAATAGCTCCAGTTATTCGCTGAAGGGCAATTTTAGACCTGCTCTTCTCCTTTAATTGTGAATGTTCTTGCTTCCTTGGGTTCCTTTATAAGTTAACCTTTACCTCTGACACCAACTGAAGTGCTATGCCAACTCCAGAACATTGCCATGAACCACCTGGAAGGGTATGTGAAACAACATGTCTAGCAAACCACTTCTTGGAAATAATCAATTTACCTTCAGAATGCAGCCAGAACTCCTCCGGCTTGAAGAGAAACATCCTTTTAGCCTAGATCTGAACCTGGTGGCACTATTGGCTGTACTCTTATGCTATTTTTCCAGTAATTAGAGGATTTTAGAATGATCATGAGGTTGTAAATTATCCTAAGCACACCCACTTATAGGTATTTCTAGTTGTTTCTTGAGTTATTTCTCATTAGAATGACAATTAAAATGAGTGGAATGTGAAACTTTGATTTTTGGTGCTGTACCTCACAAACTGATCACCAGTTTCTAATTCCAAAAGTTATTTACAATATTAGTCAACACACAATTCCATATTTTAAATGTAGTGTCAAAAATTTTACCCTTAATTCCACTCCTCCTTCTTGTATCACATTTCCCAGTCCTGTGGTTTTCAACCTGTGATCCTTAGACCCGCTGGACATCCACAGACTGTGTCTAAGGGGTCCGCAAATGGTGACTATGAAATAAAATTTCAGATCTCAGAAAAGACATTCCGTTTTTCTGATCATTCAAGAGTATGTGAATACCCCCACCTACAGGTCAAAACCCAGAAGTGTTGTCGTTACCATAGAAGCCCAGTTTAATGCCCTTTCTCACACTGTGTCAAATGCTGTGCATTGAAACATTTACAGTTGAATTCTGTTCAGTCAGTTTTCAGTCTAAGACTTCTATGGTAAGGGTCTCTGGATCACAGGTGGAATTTCCAAAGGTGTCTGCACTGCCATTTGAAATTTTGTAAGGGTCTGCAAATGAAAAAAGGTTGAAAACCACTATCCTAGTCCATCAGGTATAGCTGCTGTGATGCCAATCTAGAACAAATACAAAGATTACATGGATCAATATGCAAGTATCATACACACACACACACACACAAAAATAAGATTTCCCCTATCTCAATAAGTAGCACTGTTTTTGTGTGAGTATATTATATATTTGATATCCACCACTCTTATACATATCTTCATACACATACATACCTGTGAGAGAGAGAATTGTGTGTGCGCGCGCACATATACACAATATTAATTCAAATTAGAAACAGGGCTTTAATCAAGAGATTTTAACTAAAGGATTTCAGGTCTGAATTCATTCTCCTCCCCCATTCCACCCCTCCCCTTCAAACCGTATTAACCTTTCCCCTGTGCACATTTGAAATTTTTTTCCCACTTATGTATTATGGTTATTTCCCTCTAAGAACATTTTAAAAGCCCTTCAAAAATAAGATGACAACAGATTTCTTTCTTTGGTAATCACTCTTCGCCAAAACAGCTTCCATAACAGTAGTGTAACTGAGTGGAAGAACATAATATTTTATGTTCCCATGATATTATAGATTCTGTCACACAATAGCTTTTGTCTTTCATCAAAGAGAAAAGTGAAATACATCTGGTATATTTGTTGTATTATATATCTTTAGGTTTATTAATTTCTCAAAGTATATGAGGTATGCTTACAGATGATGTATTACATCATTCAATGTTTTTAGTAACTGTACTATATTATCTACTCAATATATTATATGCTTAAACTTATTTTCCTTAAAAACAAATACACCTAAATGAAATTGTGAAATTTAACATTGTGATCAGGCTACAGTTAAAGTTACTATCAAAATGCAATCAGCCAATTACCCTTCTTATTGCCATGGTTTTAAGCCAATGTGTTTCTTTTACATTCTAATCACTCTGAAAATTCAAGTTTTTGTTTAAGTGGAAAACTAATACAGTTTAAAATAATGCGTGTTTCTGAATCACAAGCTATACAGTTCAATAAAAAAAGTTATTAGTTCAAAAATATCACAATGACAACGTTTTGCAGACATCAGCACTTTTTGAGATTAGTACAGCATACCGAAGCTGCTAACGTTCCTTTCTTCTTCAGTCTGAAAAAAACCAACCCAATTTGTGAACAGGATATGAGAAAACTAAGGCTCTTATCCTGCAAGAGGCTGAGCACATTCTATGAGGTGCAGTGCACGTTCAGTTCCCACTGAAGTCAACAGTAGTGCCAAGTGCTGAGCCAATGCAGATATGGGCCCTTTAAGTATTCATGTGACCTACTAAAATGTACTATTTTCTATTGCTAATGCTCGTTCAAAAGTTAATTTCTACCCAGAAAGGAAATCACAGTAAGCATTCTATATATAAACAGAGTGTATCCACATAGTTTATTTCTCACAGTTCTCCTGACAATTGAACATTATTTAAGAACATACTGTATACACAGATAAGAAGAAACATACAAAATGTTTTAAATGATGCACAACAAAATCCAGCAGTATAAAAGAATGCATGTGAACCTTTGCTCACTGCTCAGGCTAAATTTAATCACTTGTTTAAATAGTAATAAAAATACAATCTTTCATGGATCTTGTGCAGACTACAAAAGAGGAAAATTATTACCATATATATGATTTATATTAGGCAGTTTTCTTTGATGAGTTGCATTAACAACTCCAAATACAGAGGCAGAAGGCTGTGTACTTTATTTTAAAGGAGTTAATGTTGAGTATTAGAGACTTTACACAGTTACTACCACTGGCACTTTTCACCATATTTTGTACACATCACATGATCATCTTATATAACATTACATTTAAAAAATATATCTGAGTGACAATTTTATAACATTCACAAACCATGAGCTGGTTAAGGAAGCAATGCAACAGTTGCTCCCTGTAGTGCTTCACTGTTGGTAATAGAGTTCATTGCGGTAAAAAAAAAAAAAAAAATTAGAAGTCAATGTGATTAAGCAGCTCCAATTTAATAAAGACCTGTAACCAACCATCACTGGAACAGTGAGTATTTTTTAGAGTATATCCTAGAAGCAAACACTGTCATTGGTTAAAACCTTGCCTAAAGAAGTCAGTTTCTGTGCTGAAAACTATTTCACAACAAAACTGCAAGCTACTAAACTGTTTTTATATAAATACTTCATCTTCTCTGGATCTCCTAACCAAGTTCTTCAAAGCCTTTGGAATTTATCGTATCTTTAAATGCGTGCTCTCATTTCTAGCTCACCCTTCTGTATTTTTTCCTTTTTTGTTTTGTTTTAGATTCACCACCTAAAAATGACTACGGTGGTAAAAGGAAAGTCTCCCAGTGAAACCTTCTGCACACTAGGAATGTTCAGCTGCTGTTCAGTGATCAAGAACCGTGACAGTTCAGAGCTGTAGTTTGACGAGTACACCCAGGAAGCTGTCATGCTGTGAGTGACATTTCAGGGAAAGCAGAGTCTTTCCAAAGTGTGCACGGAATTAACAATGATGCCATTGTTATTTTTCAAAGAGGATAGTAAGCCCAAGGTTGTAAGTCTGCTTCCCATGTCATCTATTTGCTGGAAAGTAGTTTGGGTCAAGATAATTGTAACTGGTGCCTTGGGACATGCAGTAGTCTCTATCTAAGAATGTCTCTGCTCTGTAAATAGGTTGTAACTGGTGATCTTCCTTGTGAATCTCTGTTTCATGTAGACTGCAAAGGAAAGAAAACACAATTTGGCAAGTGAACTTATTTTTCATAATATATTCACTTCCAGAACAATGAATATATGTTTCTTTTAATTTTTTTAATTGACAGATGCATGTCAAATTCTATATCCCACACCATTACACTTCACAGTTGAGGATTTCAGAGAACTCTTTCCCTGTCATACTTAATAGCTCAAATATGAATTACTCTCCATTGCACTGAAATGACTGACTTTCACACCACCAGAAAACACACCAAAAAAAACTATTAGAAACACACATTACAGTTATAATCTAGTTACATCTAACTTTCAAGAGGTATCATGGAACAGATAAATCACACATATGCAAAGAATTTACTCAGTGTTTCAGTCTTAAAGGGATATTCAAGTAATTGCAAATAATAAGCATCAATGCTTGCTGCTCACCAGTCGGAACAAGAATCACAGAAATCCAAGGACATGTCTTGAGGGCAATCCTGGCAGTGCCACCGAATGCCTTGAATGGGTTCAGTTCCGCAGTTGTCACACTGTGAAACATATTGAACAAAAAGGTAGTGAAAGAAAGAAAGAATTTATGTTAAATATAATCTATAGTTTCATCTTGACCAATGTACTGCATTCAAAGGACAATAAAGAGCATGATTTCTTGCAAAAATCATTACCTGCAGATGAGCTCTGTGTAACCTTGAAAGCTTGTCTCTCTCCCCAACAGAAATGGCCAAATAAAAGATTATCTCACCCACCTTGTCTCTCTAGTATTTATAAATTAATAGATCCTAGGAAAGACCACTTAGACCGCTGATGATCATCCTATTTTCTGCTTTGTTCCCCACTCCCTCAAGGCTCCCCATTGCGATTATTCTTCTGGCCAACAACAGATGGACATGCTTTCCTCTGGAACCTATCAGTGCCAGTCCTAAACTGGCCAGAGGAGTTGCTGCAAAGTGATACAAGGCAGTCCCTTTCTAGCTCTGGGATGAGCAAGATGACTCTGCAATTCTCCAAACTTGAAATGCCTCAACTTGGGATCCTCTACATGGAAGCAAAACATGGTATCACTAGACAGCTGCATTAGCAACCTTTTAAGGTAAGCTATACGGAAGGATAAAAAACAGTTACTCACCTTCTCGTAACTTGTTCTTCGAGATCTGTCGTTCATGTCCATTCCAATCAGGTGTATGTGCACACACGTGCACAGTAGCTGCAAGATTTTTCCCTAGCAGCAACCACAGGGTCGGCCTGGCCACCCTCAGGAGTTGTGCCTTCATGGCGCCCAATATGGAGCAATGCCGACCCACCACCCCCTCAGTTCCTTCTTGCCAGCTACTCTGACAGAGGGGTAGAAGGGTAAGTATTGGAATGGACGTGAATAACGCATCTCGAAGAACAACAGTTACGAGGTGAGTTTTCTTCTTCAAGTGCTTGTTCATGTCAATTCCAATCAGGTGACTCACAAGCCCAAGTTCAGGAGGCAGGGTCGGAATCGTCCACGATTGCAGCACTGCTCGTCCAAAGGCCACATCGTCTCTGGCCTGGGTAATCACATAGTGCGTGGTGAAAGTGTAGATGGAGGACCAAGTCACCGCCCTGCAGATTTCCTGAGTGGGGATCTGCGCCAGAAATGCTGTTGACGAAGCCTGCGCCCTGGCGGAGTGCAGTGATCGGTGGTGCGGGAACTCCTGCCAGGTTGTAGCATTCAGGATGTAATCCATGACGAAATGCATTGTTACAACACAGGCAGACCTTTCATTCTATCCGCCACTGCCACGAATAACTGGACCGATTTTCTGAACAGCTTCGTTCACTCGATGTAAAAGGCTAGCGCCCTGCGGACATCCAGAGAGTGTAGTCTCTGCTCCCTGCTGCTGGAATGTGGCTTAGGGTAGAATACCGGGAGAAAGATGTCCTGGTTGATGTGAAACTGTGACACAATCTTCGGGAGGAAAGCAAGATGAGGTCTGAGCTGCACCTTGTCCTTATAGAACATGGTATAAGGGGGCTCTGAAGTTAGGGCCCTGAGTTCAGACACCCTCCTGGCTGAGGTTATCGCCACCAGGAATGCCACCTTATAAGAGAGACAGAGGAGGGAGCACATTGCCAAGGGCTCAAAGGGTGGTCCAATTAGTCTAGAAAGAACCAGGTTGAGGTCCCAGGCTGGGACAGGCTGTTAGACATGAGGATATAGCCTGTCGAGCACTTTTAAAAACCAGCTGACCATAGGGTTAGCAAACACAGAGCGGCCCTCCTTGCCCTGGTGAAAGGCCTAGATGGCGGCTAAGTGCACCCTTATTGATGACAACAAAAGCCCCTGCTACTTCAGATGGAGGAGACTGGCCCCAGTGCTGCTTATTCTGGACTGTGTCAGAGATGAATAGCGGTGGACCGACCAGATTGAAAATCTCTTCCACTTGGCAAGGTAGAGGCTCTCGTAGAGGGTTTTCTACTACCAAGGAGGACTTGTCTAGCCTGGTCTGAACAGGAAAGCTCCATCAGGTTTAACCATGGAGCTTCCACACCGTGAGGTGAAGCGAGTTGAGGCTCGGATGTTGAAGACGACCATGATCTTGCGTCAAAAGGTCTGGGAAGAGCGGCAGGGTGACTGGGGCTTCCATGGACATGTCTAGAAGAGATGTGTACCAGTGCTGTCGGGGCCATGATGGAGCTATCAATATAACCTGAGCTCGTTCCCTCCAGATCTTGAGGAGCACCTTGTGAACGAGTGGTATGGGCGAAAAGGCGTATATAGGAGACAATCTCTGCAGTGGTGGAGGAACGTGTCCACTGTGGAGCCCGGGCTGTGGTTCTGGAAGGAGAACTGCTGGCACTGGCTGTTGTGTCGTGTGGCGAATACGTCAATCTGGGGAAAGCTCCACCTCTGGAAGATTGAAATTGCGACGTCCAGGCTGAGGTGGTTCTCTACCCTGGGGAGGTCCGATGCTTGCAGGTGTATTGAATGTTCTACGCAGAAGTCCCACAGCATGAGGGCTTCCTTGCACCGGGGAGAGGACCGTGCACCCCCCTCGTTTGTTAATACAGAACATTGTGGTGGTGTTGTCCATCATGACTGATACATATTGTCCCCTTAAGTATGCCTGGAAGGCCTGGCATGCCAGGCACACCACTCTCAGCTCTCTGACATTGATGTGGAGAGCCAGATCCGCCTGAGACCAAAGACTGAGTCCTGCGGTCCCCTAAATGTGCTCCCCAGTCCCTGTCTGATGCATCCGTCACTAGAGACAGGGACGGCTGCAGACTGATGAAGGGGACCCCGTCCAGGCTGTCTCTGGCCGGGTGGTACACTGACACCAGCCATGACTGAAGAGGTTGTAGTCTGAGCCTGGCATGCTACACCACATAGGTATAAGCCGCCATGTGTCACAGAAGCTTCAGGCAGTTTCTTGCTGTGGTGGTGGGAAACTGTTTGAGGCCTCAGATGGTATCAGTCAGGGCCTGAAACCTTGCTTGCAGCGGGTATGCCCTGGCCTGGGTTGAGTCCAGTACTGCCCCTATAAACTCTATCCTCTGGACGGGGAACATAGTGGACTTTGCTTCGTTTAAAAGGAGACCCAGGATGACGAAGGTGGCTCTGATAAACTTGACCTGAGCCTCCATTTGGGTCTTGGAGCAGCCCTTGATCAGCCAGATGTCATCGAGGTAAGGAAACACCTGAACCTGGTGCCTGCGCAGAAACGCAGCGACGACTGCCATGCACTTGGTGAAAACCCGAAGTGCTGCTGATAGGCCGAACAGGAGAACTGTGAATTGGTAGTGGGTGCTGTTCACCACAAACCTGAGGTACTTCCTGTGGGGCTGAGTGATCGCGATATGAAAGTACGCATCCTTCAAGTCGAGGGCGGCATACTAGTCTGCTGGATCCAATGAGGAAATGATGAAGGCCAGAGAGACCATGCGGAACTTGAGTTTCTTTATAAACTTGAGTTCCCGCAGGTCCAGGATGGGCCTGAGGCCGCCTTTGGCTTTTAGTATTAGGAAATACCAGGAATAAAAGCCCTTGCCCCTGTGTTCCTGATGATCATCCTCCACTGCCCCTACAATAGGAGCGACTGCACCTCCTGGATAAGGAGTTGCTTGTGAGAAGGGCCCCTGAAGAGGGACGGGGAAGGAGAGTGGAAGGGCACAGAATTGGATGGAGTATCCCCTCTCTACCATGCAGAGCACCCACAGGTCCGAGGTAATAAGGGACCATGCACAGTCGAAAGGGGATAGTTGGGACAGGAAGGTAAGGCGGAGTGGATCCACTTCCAGGTGGGGTACACCGTCCTCAACCATGCCTTCGAAAGGCAGGCTTAGGTCCCGAAGATGGCTTTGGTTGTCCCGAGGTCTGGCCAGAAGGTTGAAGCAGCCTTCTCCTGTTGCTTCTGTTCTGCCTTCTGGAGCCACCTTGGTGGTTCTGCTGACTGAACCTTTAAGTGGCTGCGGCCGGAAGTGTCTCTGCTGAGTGGAAGGCGTGTAGAGGCCCGGGGACCTGAGGGTGGCTCTGGAGTCCTTCAGGCTGTTTAGCCTTTTGTCTGTCTTTTCCGAAAACAGAGTCTCACCCTCGAAAGGCAGGTCCTGTATGGTCTGTTGAACCTCAAAGGGGAGACCTGGAGCCACAAACCCCTTCTCATGGCTACACCCATGGCCGTGACTCTAGTGGCAGTGTCTGCCCCATCAAGTGCTGCTTGCAGAGATGTCCTGGAGATCAATCTCTCCTCCTTGACCAAAGCCGAGAATTCAGCCCGGGAGTTTGAGGGAAGTAACTCTGTAAACTTAGCCATCGGCAAGCAGGTATTGTAGGCATAGCTGCTGACGATGGCCTGCTGGTTGGAAATGCGGAGTTGCAGTCACCCTGTGGCGTACACCTTCCGCCCAAATAGGTCCAGTTTTTTTGCATCCCTATTCTTGGAAGGGCCCTGGAAACCCTGCCTCTCTCACTGGTTAGCAGTGTCCACCACCAGAGAGGTTGTGGGAGAGTGTACAGATGTTCGTGGCCCATGGAGGGCACAAAGTACCACTGTTCATTGTGCTTGGCAGTAGGCAGCAGCGAGGCCAGGGTCTGCCACAGGGTCTTGGTCATGTCTGTGATAGTTTTGATTAGTGGTAAGGTGATACAGGAAGGGGCCAGGATGTCCACCATAAGGTCTGCATCATCTACAACTTCCTCTGCCTTAATGCCTAGACCCTGTGTGACCCAGCGCAGCAACTGCTGCAACACCCTGGAGTCTTCCAGAGCTGGGGCAATAGCAGTGCCTGCAAGCACCTCATCTGGGGAAGATGAGAAGGCCACTAAGGGAGGTGGTTGCTCCTTTCCATCCCCGCTGGAGGGATCTCTTGAGCCTGTGGGGACAGTGGAGGAATAGTCCGGTCTTGGCACTGTGAAAGGCGCAGGTACAGGCGTCGACGTTGGCCCCCACGCCGGTACCGGCTGTCTGATGGTGTGTCTGCGCCGTGGTAGTAATCGACGTCAGAGCAGGCAGCGTCCAGGATGGCATCAGCGCCAGAGCCAGTGCAGTAGTCAGTGCCAAAGGCGCGGTTGGCGCCGTAACCTGAGCCGCTGACACCTCCGGTGCCAAGGACGTTATTGAAGGTGGCGCCATAGTTGGTGCTGATGTCGGCAACAGTGCCGAGGTTGCCGGCATCAACACTGGAGATAACTGCTCGGCCGCTAGACATGGTGGGACAAAGGTTGCAGACGCGACTGAAGCAGCACCCGAGCGAGATCTTTGGCTCAGACCATTGGAGTCCAGAAGGGCCATTGAGCTGGGTTCTGCCACTGAAGGGCCCACTGCATCGGCTGGGACCTCCTGTGGTGCCTTGAGCTTGATCTTCTGCTCTTGCTATAGTTGGAGCGGTATGAGTCTGACTCCAAGGTCTCGGAATACAAGGACCAGGGCAGCGCTGCACCTCTCGACGTGGAGCGTCGAAAGCCCTGGGACCGACTGCGCTCCTTGGATGGAGATGCTGGTGTCTGTGGTTGCCAAAGCAATGGGGAATGGCGCAACATCATAGCTGGCTTTCCCTTTGACTGCACAGTGCGGGATGGAGCCTGCAGTGCCGATGCCTTCTCCTGCCTTGGGTGCAAGAATGGCGCCGTGAGTCTGAGCAGGTCCTGTGCTGCCTCAAACGCTTCAGGAGTGGACAGAAGCGGCAGGCTCTCCGAGGGATTTGGAGAGCGCAACAGGCCCAGACTTGGGCAGGAGTCAACGTAGCCGCCCCCTGAGTCTCAGAGCCGTGGCCAGACTGTAGTACCACTGATGGCTGGTCTCTGGATCTAGGCAAAGGGGATCGACCCCTTTCAATTCTCCTCTTCTTCTGCACCTGCAATTGGAACCAGTGCCGAAGGTTGGAGTGTCCCCGAGACGCTCCATGATGATGTCTAGAGGAGTCCTTGGCCGTGTCTTTCTTCAGTGCCTGGTCTCTTGAAGAGGGCACCGGCTTGCTTCGTGCTGAAGACGATGTGCTGGTGGGTAGGATCCCTGGCACCAGGGTATGACTGCAGTCGAAGACCTGCCTCCACGAGGAGGATTTTAAGCTGCTGCTCTCTCTCTTTCAGGGTTCTTGGCTGGGATTTTCGACAGGTTTTACAGCGGTCTTTTTGGTGACACTCGCCCAGACACTGTAAACAGGATGTGTGGGGGGTCACTTTTGGGATGCGCTTCACTCAGTCCTTGCAGGTCTTGAAGCCTGGGGATCGCGGCATGCCCCGGAGGCAACACATAAGGCGGGGGAAGAACGGGGGGTAAACCCCTGTAAATGAAACTTACAACTGACTAACTATACTGAACTACACAATCTGAATAAACAAGGTGAGTACAACAGGAGCAAGAGCAAGGGAAGTTCCAGCTACTGTCACTGGCGGTTAGGGTGACCAGATGTCCTGATTTTATAGGGACAGTCCCAATTTTTGGGTCTTTTTCTTATATAGGCTCCTCTTACCCCACACCCCCGTCCCGATTTTTCACACTTGCTGTCTACTGGCGGTAAGAAGGAACTGAGCGGGTGGCGGGTCAGCAGGGCTCTATATTGGGCGCCATGAAGGCGTGATTTCAGGGGGCGCCCAGGCCGACCCTACGGTTGCTGCTAGGGAAAAATCTTCCTGCTGCCATGCACATGCGTGCACGCACACCTGACTGGAATCAACATGAACAAGCACTCAAAGAAGAACATACTACTGTGTAATAAACCTAAATTAATGTGTTTCCAAGTTCAATACATATATAACTTATACTACATGCAAGGCTGGTAGTTCCACCTATTTGTTAAGGTTGCCTGACAGTTCCCATGATAAGACCCTGATTTCAGTTGCTTATAACTCTGCCAAAAAAACACTTTTGGACTGAGATTTTCCATGCTGGGTATTGGCCTACAGCTAATTTTTACTTATTTATTTATTTTTAATTCAGCCGGAATGGTTCAACCAATTCCAAGAACAAGGCTAGGGAAAAAATATGTTTAAAAAAATCATGAAACGTTCTCTACCTCTTGCACCCTCATGCTTTGGAGTAGGGACTTGAAGGGGGTGGCCTTTGTGTCATGGATGTGCCTTTTGCTATTCCCAGGAAAAATGCAGCCAAATTTGTCCAAGTTATAAGCACTGGAGAAATCTCAGTTCTCACAGGCTCAGTAGAGACGTCTTCCATTTTACCAGTTAAATTTCTGAAGATTCCTTCCTCACTGAACATGCTCAAGCCTCTCACAGATCCTAATGCTGATTACACTGCACATGAACCATTCCCACAGAATGACTAAGCATGCTCCAGTCCAAGGCTACAGGGGTGAAGATGGACTTTCCCTGTAATGGATGTTTCCCAGCTGCTCTGGGTCTGTGCACTGCAACTGAAAGCAAGGAGTCTTTCTTGTGCTCTCAATGACCCCCATACTGGCATCCAGGCAGTGTGGAGGAAGTGTGGAATACGATGCCTATTTTGAATGCAGAGGGGACAAAAGCTAGATCAGGGGGAGGGAAAAGAGGAGACTGGGACTGGAAGTAGGGAAAAGAGGAGACTGGGACTGGGAGCAGGCATGGCAGGCCAGGACTGGTCAGGCAAGGAGACTAAAGCAAACTCCCCGCCATAGCCTGGACCGGAACACAAGATTCCTGAGTCTCACTATTCTTGCGCTGAAAGCAAATAACTGTGAAACCCTCTGGAAAACTGTGTCTCATCTCTCTCTATTGCGAGTCCCACAGAGAGGATTACACCCAATGATGGCTATCATTGAGTGCACAGGGAGGAGCCAATCTGGAGATGAATCAGGGTTGTACAAAAAAGGAGGCTGTTGTCTTCAGGACTCTGTTTCATTAGTTGGAAGGTGTGTAGTGAATGAGGCAGAGGATTGGAGGAAAAGAAAGGATGGTCTCATGGTGATGGCAGTTGAATGGTTTCCTAGAGAACTGGATTCTATCCCTTCCTTGGCCACAAAGTTCCTACGTCAGTGGTCCCCAATGCGGTGCCTGTGGGCGCCATGGCACCTCCCGGGGCATTTATGTGCGCCCGCCTACTGACAAGGGAGTGCTTCCGCCGGACAACCAGCCGCTGAAATGCCTCTGAGAAGCAGCAACGCCAAGAAGTGCCACCGCCACCACTTTTCGGCGGCATTTCGGCAGTGACACTTCTCGATGACGCTGCTTCTTGGCGGCATTTCGGCGGTGATGCTTCTCGATGATGCCGCATTTTGGAGGCTGGTCGTCCGGCGCCCACCACACTCTTCTGGGAACATGAAGATGCTACTGCAATGGAAAGGTTGGGGACCACTGTCCTACGTGATGCTAGACAAATTACTTAAACTCTTCATAGATAGTCATTAATTGTGTTCTTCATTTTCTGGGTGCCTAACTTGAGACCCAGGGATCTGATATGCAGAAATGATGAGCACTCACAGCTGGAACTGAAATCAATGGGAGAAGTACTTAGAACATATAAAGTGCTATATAATGCTACATAGTCTGAAAAATGAGGTTCTAATCATTTCAAACTGGGCACTCACTACTGGTGGCAACTTCTGACCTTAATCTCTGCGTGCCTCAGTTCTGCATCTGTAAAATAAAATACCACCACCCCCTCTAGCTCACAGAGCTGTTGTGAAGATTAATTAATGTTTGTGAAGCACTCAGATACTACAGCGACGAGCAGCAAAGAAAAGCCCATGAAGAAATAAACAATTGTGTGTTCTGACCAGGGTTTAAATAATGTGCAGTAAATGAGGCAAGAAGCCACACTTTGAACAATCAGGAAAAAACAAATTATTGAATAGCTATTCATTAAGTGAGCAACATCCATCCTGTGCACTGAATGAGCTGGCAGTCCGGTGGAAAAATACAGTATGTGTTCATGTAACTAAAAACTGTATCATGATGCATACACACAAGGGGGACAAATTAAGGTTGCAAAGACAACCTTAATTCTGGCATTTCCTAACTTGAATTTGCAACCTTAACATTTTGAATATAGTACATTAAAGTACTAAATTAGTAACTGGAATTACTTTGTCCATTATATTTCATAGCTAAAATTGCAATATTCCTGCTCAAAGTCCACATTTTATATTCTGAACTACAATAGCAGCATTTGTTTAAAAAAGCCTCAGCTTTCTAAATCCGTGACATAAGTCTGTCAGCATCAGTATGTTACTAGCCTGATAGTCTCAGTTTTCAAGTGTACGTCAGCCTCCTTGGACTGAAGACCTTGCATTCTCATAGAAAAGGCTACTACCAAAAAATCCCAATAAGCCCTTTCTCATCTCTAAGGGGTCAAGGCAATTCCTGCACGACTCCATCCATGGGGAACAGCTACAAAGAAGGTTGTTGGTAATGACTGTAAATCCTCTCAAACTACAACAGGTATCTCAGGCATTCCCTCCCTTTTCAATGTTGCCTAGAAACGGATGGTGCTGTACACAGCACGTCTCTGTATGTTAAGTGTAAAAATATTATTTTTATTCATCTCATACCAACATTATTTTATTTCCTTGCTTGAATTCTCTCTTCAAAAATTGCCTGGAGCTGGCCTAAATGCTACTGCAATTTTTCTCTGCACCTACAACCTTAGTACACTGCTTACTGATCTACCAACGTTATCATTCCACATCTCTGGCTTTTCTTCCTTCAAAAGGACAAACTCCTGAAGGACTAACTTCTTAACTGACTGGGAAACTTTGCTGTTATTAACTGGGATTAATTTCACCCTTAAGATTTAATACTCCCAGTACCCCAAAAGAGATTAGATTCCAAGATGAGTTTCAAAAACCAGTGCAGATAGCTGTAGTCATTTATTTTTCTTTACAGCAAGTTTTATTGTGTTTCTGTACATTTCTAAGACAAAATCCTGCATTATGATATTACATATTTCCATAATTATTTTTTCCTAAATATCTATCACTCTGAAAAGGAAAGTTTCCTTTTTTGTAAGAAAATCCACTTCCTGCTAGTTTTAAAAAATGCTCACACTAAATTGAATACAGTAGAACCTCAGAATTATAGGAACCTTGGGAATGGAGGTTGTTTGTAACTTTGAAATGTCCTAACTCTGAACAGCATCTTCACCTCCTACCTGTAAGTGGCTGCCCCGTGCATGGGGATGGTGACAGGCAGCTGGTTCTAGCCTTCTGGCTGCAAGGGTGATGAGTGAGGCACCCTGGGGCACTGCAGCATCAGGGGGTGCACTCTGCAGGCTGTGGTCCTTTAAAACTGAGCTGCTCCTCCAGACGCAGCATACTGGCAGCAGCTCGGGCTCACACTCCAGGCCAGGCCCAGGCTGCAAGAGCAGCAGCTCCCACCCCAGCACCAGCAGCTTCCTTGCAGCATAAGCAGCTTGGGCTGTGGCAGCTTCTTTCCCAGGCTCGGACTGAGCTTGCAAGTTTGTCCCCCTCCTGGCCAAGGGGAGGGGGTGAAATCAGCCCCGCGGCTTACAGGAAAGCAGCACAGACCGCAGCGTTACTCTTGCTCTGCCTGCTCAGGCTGCCTTGGGCTGGCAGCGGGGGCTCACAGCTGTGCCTGTGAACCCCAGCGTCTTCACCTCCTAGCTGTAAGTGGCTGCCCCGCGGGTGGGGACAGGCAGTCCAGATGTGCCTACCCTTAAGATGCAATACAGGCACAGAACAGTATTTGCTCTTTTTCTGGTCTCCGCTGCTGCCTGATTGCTCTGTTCCACATGGTGTCCGGCTGACCAGTCAGTCTAACTCTGGTGTTCGTATCTCTGAGGTTCTACTGTAACAACAGATCACCAGTATATCTTACCTTGAAGCCCACATGCTGCACAAATCCACTTTCTGCATGCATCTGTTGGAGTTTTCGCTTCTTCAACTTTTTTAACTCTAGCAGTTCTTTGTATTCAGGTAACTCTCGATACGCTATCGGGATACTTTCCTCATCCTGTTCAAAAAAGAAAACCTTTACTCTGAGGATATCATTACTGAGAAGATCTAGCTTCCTTCAACGTAAGTGTGATCAAATTTCTTTCAGAAAAATATTGACAGAATAAACTACATAAGAGATGTACAAGAATTATTTGGGGAAAGAAATCTATTGTTAATTTATATTTTTAGTACTATTGTTTGTAATAAACCAACAGTGTGCTACAGTAGGTATCTTCTAATAAGGAAGATAGCTCGCAGATGAGTTAGATTATGCCTCTTAATTTTACTTCCTATTTTTAATTCCATTTAAGAAATGTACTTTAATTTGTATACAATATATTTGTGCACATGTTGAGTGGGAACTGACACATGGAGGAAAAGCTAGTTTCTGTCAATACAAAGCTAGGTTATTTTATGTGTAAATATCTGGTAACAGATTAAGAAATTGAGAATTAAAATTCACCGTAAACTATATCAAATTAATTAGACCATGTTCTCTTTACCATTGTTCTACAGAGGAGTGATAGTTTTGGCCAGTGACTGCTCAAGTGCCTTAACTAGCTGAGAAAGTGGGCCAAAAATGATAAATCCCTAAAGATTGTTATGTGTTTAGGGTTTTGGACAATGTCACATTGAAATATACCAATGAGCCAAGATAGGCATCAAATTTTCATTGAACATTTTTTATTGAATGTCAGTTTACAATTAAACACCCATGCCTGGCCTGCGTCAGATGACTCAGGCTCACAGCGCCTGGGCTATGGGACTGTAAAACAGCAGTGTAGATGTTTGAGCTAAGGCTGGAGCCTGAGCTCTGGGACCCTGCGAGGGGAGAGTGTCCCAGCGCCTGGCTCCAGCCTGAGCCCGACTGTCTACACTGCAATTTTACAGCCCAGCCGCCTGAGCTCCTTAAGCCCGAGTTAGCTGACCCAGGCCAGCCATGGGTGTTTAACTGCAGTGTAGACATACTCTGAGAGCCCTGCTTTGAATACTGAAATTCAATCCAATTTACTAATTTTGTCAGCAGGGCATGATATTTTTGCTCTCCTAATACTGTCATTTTGCATTGATAATGGGTAAGGCTGTGATTTAGTCATGGAGGTCACGGAATCCGTGACTTCCAAAGACCTCCATGACTTCAGCCAGCGCCCGCTGGGAGCTGCAGGGTTCCCTGCTGCCTGCACAGGTGGGGAGCTGCGGGGTACCCCTGCAGCTCCCAGGCACTGCAGGTGGCAGCCCCGCAGCTCCTGGCCACCGCTCCTGGCCACTTTGGGCGGCAAGAGGGAACCCTGCTGTTCCCCGCTACGGCAGGAGGCACGGGGAATCCCTGCTGCTCGTGGCCACCCCAGGCGCCAGGGGGGATCCCCACTGCTCTCATGCACCATGGGTGGCAGTGGGGATCCATGGAGCTCCCGGTCGGCGGGAGGCAGGGGGGATCCTAAGAGCTCCAGGATCCCAAGATCCCTGGAGCTCCCAGCCCCGCTGTAGCCGGCTGCCCAGGCTACCCATTTTGTCATGGGTATTTTTAGTAAAAGTCAAGGACAGGTCACGGGCTTCTGTGAATTCTTCATTATTGCCAGTGACCTGTCTGTGACTTTTACTAAAAACATCCATGACAAAAACTTAGCCTTAATAATGGGGTCTTTCTGGTAATGGAGCTCACCTGTCTCTTTCTACATTACTGCAAACATGAAAATAATCCATCTGAAATGCTGCACTAGTGAAGAAAGAAAAGAGTAAGCCAAGCTTCTTAAAATAGGACCAAGTCAAGCATTACCATTGCAAAACCTCAAACCAAAAGCTACTAGTAGCAAAATTGAAAAGAAATACTGGTGTTGAAATATAGGCACCCTAAACCTACTATAATTGTGGCATCACTGGGTGAAATGTAAGCAGTTTTGGCCAAAAAAAAAAAAAATCTAGATGTAGAATGTAGTATAAAAAATTGTATACAGAAGAAAAGTATAATTGATTCCGGATAGATTTGTTAAGATAAAGAGAGGCAAATTTTAACATTTAATTTTTTAATTTAATTACATTTAATTAATTTTTAAAAATACTTTTTTCATCTTTTTTAAGATTCATGGGAAAATAGTAAGTTATCAGATATGCTAGTAGGGGATGGAAGAGAGATGCCCCAGACAGCTCAGAAATTAAGTCACAAGGAGAAGACAGAGCATGTCTGAAGACAAAACATGTGGCTGGAACTGAACAATGGATCCAGGAGTATCTAACGATTTAAGGTGAAGAAAATGCAGTACATGTCACAAAGTCACTGAGAAAAACTGAACTGATCTGTGCTGGACAACCTCATTACCTTTTGTTATGCTGTGAGGCTTGTGAGTGATAACCGCCCCCCTTCTCACAAACATAAATTCAGCAGGCCAGATTCCGTCTGTCTTGACTTCAGCGGAGTCATGCTGATTTTACACAAGCAGAGAATCTAGCCCATAATCTTCTGCAGTAGAATTTATTCCCTACATACAGTATGTGTACAGAAGTGTGAAAAGATGTTTATATTACAAGACCACAAACCTAGTCCACTGAAAACGTAATGACACTGCTGGTAGGTTATTAGTGTGGACCTCTGCATCTAACCTCTATTAGTCCAGCCACTAAGGTAAGACAAAGAGCCATATATAATATGGGATGCAAATATACCAAAGAATGATGAAAGGATTTAGTCCTTTTGGTGCAACACTTTAGGTAGAAATATGTCTACACACTTTATATGCTGTTCAGAATAATTCATAGTTAGTGACTGAACTGTTTTTGAAGATGTGAACGTGCAATTACAAGTTTTCGGAAGTGTCTAATTCTTTCATGGTATAATTTTTTTGTTTGTTTGTTGCTTTTTTGGTTTGGACTTTCCCTGAATTTTCTGTACTTGAGTCTTCAATCAAAGAAGTGCCAGAATTCAATCTCCTGCTCCACCTGTCTTATGCAACTGAATTCGCAACAGTTTAATATATACTTGACAATGTTTAAGTAAGGACATTTTTTCCAAATATCATTTGGAAAAAACAGTGTGTCAAGAAACACTGAGTGAGACATTTTGCAGTTTTAGGTTTAAATGACATACCGATACTTCCTCCTCTGCTGCAGCATCCATATGGCTCTGAAAACTGGATCTGTCATCATCTTCATCCATATAAACTGGAGGCTCATGGGATGTCATGAATGTTGACGGTTTGAAGAGATGTTTATTTAGGGGATGCTGTCGCCTGCTTGATGACTGTAGTAGAAAAATGACATATAATGTTCAGATCAGATTCCTCAGAAACTATTTTTTTAGTAAGAAATTCTACCAATAAAACCTGTAGACAAAATGTTAATAATTTTTATATGTGATCTCTTATCTTTCCCACACATTTTCACACAGCATTCACTTCTGAGCTTAGCACAAGTGTTCTGGGAGCATTCATTTGAGAGATTAATACATTATGCCTTGGAGATTGTTTTCTATTATCTGTTCCATACATAAATATTGTGACACACTCCTATTTTAGATAAACCCCTAGTAATAAACAGTCTCTGCCCTGAAGAGCTTATAATTTAAATAAATTAGACAAAAGAAAAAGAGAGGAAACAGAATTATCCCCATTTTACAGATTGGGCTCAGTAGCACAAAGAGATGAAATGACCAGAAACACTGTGGCAGAATCAAAAATTGAAAAGAGCCAGTTTGGCCTATTGGCAAGTGCACAGGCCTTAGAGTCAAGAGACCTGTGTTCTACTCCTAGCTCTGCCACACCTGTCAGCTTTCCCCCAGCCCTTAGTTTAAAAAATCCACTACAATCTTTTTAATTTTATATGCCAGCAGTCTGGTTCTCTTTTGGTACTGGTGGAGTCCATCCTTACTGTATAGGTTCCTCTCCTAAAAGGTTCCCTAGTTCCTAATAAACCTAAAACCCTCTTCCCCACACCATCGCCTCATCCACACATTGAGACCCTGCAGTTCTGCCTGTCTTTCTGGCCCTACGTATGGAATAGGAAGTATTTCATAGAATCTTACGGTGAAGGTCCTGGACTTTAACCTCTTACCTAGCAGCATAAATTTGGCCTCCAGGACCTGTCTCCTATCCTTCCCTATGTCATTAGTACCTACATGTATCATGACCACCAGCTCCTACCCAGCACTGAACATAAGTCTGTCTAATATCGGACTAATAAGTCTGTCTAGATCAGGAGTTTTCGCACAAAAAATGTTGGTGGCCTCGAAGTGCAGCCACCATCTCTTGCTGGTGGGCCACTCTGAGAAGTTTTCCTAAAATACTTAATTAACTTTAGAAAAAACAAATAAATATGCGCATATATATGTCCACATCATTGTAATTTATGTAAGATTTTTTTTCCAGACTCAATAATAAAAATAATGTACAGTTGTCTCTATTCTTTACTGGCCCTAAACAGAATAGAAACACAAATAAGGTGCTTTGTACGTTCTTGTCTTTTTTCTTATGTCATTTGCTTTTTTGGTTGCCGGTTTTTTTGTTGTTTTTTTTAAAAGATGTGGTAGTTACTAAGTCTGCTGTGAAAAGTGGTATTAACATACAAATATCACTTTTCACAGCAGACTTACTCAGCCCCAGCAAACTTTGAGATAAATTAAGCCCTGGATGGGGAGGTGGATATGGAGGTAGTGGGGCACTGGAGGGGGGAGTGACCTTGGGGCCAGAGCTTGCCACCGTACGGCCGGGGAACGGCGCCTAAAGCCCCATGACTGGAGCCTTTCACCCTCCACCCAAGGGCTGAAGCCTGACCTCACCAGCCCTGGGAAGGTGGGGAACTCACTGGCTGTCTGCTCCTCCAGCTCTTGTGTCTCCAGAGCTGGGCAGGGACCAACCACTACTGGCTCCCTCACCTCTCTCCCCTCCACAATCACCACCCAGGCGGCTGTGCCTGCAAGAAACGTCCCTGGTGGCCACATGGCCGCATTTGAGAAACACTGCTCTAAGTAGACAACTCTATTAGCAGACAGAGTTCAATTCCCCCATCTGCAGTAAAACTTAATTCCACCCCCTCCAATGATTATATTTTTTATTGGTTACAAGTGTTGAGAGCGTAGAGAGTCCACACCTCTGCAGGACAGCAGGCTGGAGTGAACCTGGGAACAAGACACTGTACCTGTGTGAATCTAGTGTTCAGAGCTAGGATCTGAATACTACCGTGAAAACAGACATAAGTATATGTTTCATGTATTTTAGAAAAGCAGCATGGCAGGGTTTCCATGATAAATATCACAATTTTATAAGTTAATATAAAATTCATCAGCAGTTACGTTTTCAGCCCTGGTATACTACTTGATATTTAAAGAGTAGCACAATGCTAAGGAACAATCTCTGTAAACTTCAGAAAAAATTTAAATAAATATTTTTAAAAGAATTACAAAACTACCCATGAAGAAATAAATATTATGGTTGCACAGCGGATGCAATGGGCCACAATCTGCTCACATTCACTAGTACTGTTTTGTGCTCATGTTCAGCAATACCATTGTTTTCTATGAAAACTTAAACTGAAGGGAAAAAATCCGCCTCCTTTGTCCTCAAGCATAGTAATTAGATACGAATGGACAAAAGAATGCTGATTTTTAAGTTTTCAAAGTGGCAGCAATGTTAGCTTCTTCTGAAAGGTTGTTTGCACAAATAATTAAGAACGCTCTCCATCAGAGTTAAGGATCTGATGCTGCTAAGACACATGTGCTTATCTTTACACATTGAAGCCATGTGCATAAATCTTTACAGGATTCGGGCCTACAATTGCAAATACATGTTTTAGCAGAGTTATCTCTTGTGAATAGATTTTGTGAACATTACTGCACCCACCTTTGAAAATTTTGAAGACCCTGAAGTCTGGCCTAAACATTATAAAGATGGCATAACTGATATTCATGTTTTATCAGTTTATATTTTCTTTTCTGTTAATGTCAATGAAAGGGTGCCAATGACTTGCTCTGTGCTACAGTTTACACACCAAAAAATGCTAAATACATATAATGAAGACAAAATGGTAAGCAGCAGAACAGGGAGATGGGTGTTTTATAACCTGTGTAAACCTGAGTAAGTCACTTAATATCCTATGACCACAACAGCATCTGAGCGCCACATAAAATTATATCAATCCATATTAGAGAGACAAGGTGAGTGAGATACTATCTTTTATTGGGCCAACTTCTGTTGGTGAGAGAGCTTTCAAGCTTACATAGATCTCATCTTCAGGTCTGGGAAATGGGACATCTCTCACAAACAGAAGTTGGTCCAATAAAAGATAGTATCTCACTCACCTTCTCTCTCTAATATCCTGGGACTAACATGGCTAAAACGACACTGCATACATCAATCCATATGACTATTTTAAACATATATTTGAGTTTCTCTTCTCTTCCCAGGAAGAATTCTCAGAAACTTCACTGAACTTATCCTTCTATTCTTATTCTTTTCTTTACCATTCCAGAGCAACAGTGTATTCAATGGGGGACAGGATTGGCAGGGCTGGGAGTCAAGATTTGTTCACAAAGAACTTACAAAGTAAAATTAAATGTGATGTACAATAATTGTGGATGATCTTACATTTTAGAGGAGTTGCAGGCCTGAGAAAAGCAAAGCATTCAGTTTCAGTGTTAACTCTATGGCTGTGGTAGTTTAAATATACTCATTTTTGTGAAAACTCATCTTCTGTGTTTTTGAAATTTTATGGATTTAAAGTTTTGTTCTTCTCTGAAAGGTGACTGTGAAAATGCCATTGCTGGGATTCTATATTTTTTGTCTTCAATGACTACTAGATCACATATGCTCAGTTTATGGGTGCATGTGTGGGGCGGGGTGGGAGGGAGAAAGAGAGTAAACAAACCTGCCAGCCCTGCAAACTCAAATGTGTGCTTCTGGCTGGCACTTCATTACCAATGAAGACTCTGCAACAGAAACTAACTTACTTAAAACAACTGTTGATGTGCAAACCAGAATAGAATCCAGCTTGCTCTCTGGTGCTAACAGCAGTAAAAAAGTACCTCTGTCAGTGAAATAATAGATACATATAACTTGGGATGAGCAGTCTATTTAATAAAAAGGTTCCATTCCGCACTTTAAAGTAGGATCCTTAGTATTTTCAAAACTACTTTGCAGGTAAATGCACATGCAAATATGAAGTCTTCTTCAATAATGTAGTCTTACCTTTTTGGAGTATAAATATAAGTTTGGAGTTCTGCCTGGTACTGGAATGCCAGCTTTAGTCAGTTTTATGAAATACTTTTGCACCCTGCTGGCAACCTAGAAGAAACAAGATAAGTTAATTAAGTGTTAGATGAATAAATAAATACGGTATGACTTTTAAATAAGGAATTCAAATACCCACTAAAAATCTAATGTTTGCCTGAAGTGCTTAAGGAAAAATACAAACTTCAGAGAAAGATGACATTCTCAACTTTATGTAATATTTATAAAAGACAAATGTCTAGGTTATTCTTCTGCGAAGAGTTAAAAAAAAAAATCGGAGATTGAGTATAGCAGTTAAGTTTCTGATTCTGAAATTGCATCAAAGATATTGTGTGTGATCAGGTCCACTGTCTGAGAACATAGACATATTTGCCCATTCTAGAGTGCTGAAGAAGAACCTGTCCCTCATACTGTCTCTTTCTGCTGGAAAGACAACAGCAGATATATTATGCATTCACAGTAACTTATGATAGGAGTTAAAAAGTAAATGAGTCTGTCAGCAACTGGTGTTGCTGTATTTCGAGATCAATGTCACAGGGCCATGCCTGGATTAAGGCAGGGGCTTTAGGGGGGCCCCGCAAAAATAAATCACAGGCAGCGATGCTCAGGCTGCCTGCCTGGCCTGGCCCCATGCCACTCCCGGAAGTGGCTGGCCCCTGGAGTGCGTGCAATGGCAAGCAGGCAGCCGCCTGCCTGAGCCCTGCTGTGCCGCCGGCTGGGAGCTGCCTGTGGTAAATGCCTCCCAGCTGGAGCCTGCACCTCGCACCCCAATACCCTGCCCAGTGTAGCCTATAGGACTAACCTGCTTGCTTGCGCATATATATATATATATATATATATACATATATATATATATACACACAATACATCAAATACTTAAACTTATATATATATATATATAAAAGTTTAAGTATTTGATGTATTGTAATAGGTTTATAAATTTATATTAAAGTAAGCTTGGCTATAACGCAAGAGACCTAAAGGCCACAACCTGTATGCTAAGCTAAGGCAAAGTTAACACATCTATATTAAGACCATTTACCCAGAAAAGTAAAATTGACCTTCATCTTGTTACCTAAATAGATAAGTGCCCACGCCTATGTCTATGACCTTTTATCTAGACCAATGGACAATGGAGAATGGCATAGCGGGTTTTGAATGTTGTACCCACAGACATAACAGGTACACCACAAGGAAATGTATGTGCGTAAGTACATGTCATCAATACGTACAAACCTACTAGCCTATGAAGTAAGCGTACCCTAACATTTTGTGGGTAAGGAATGAGATTTGGGCATAGGAGGAAGATTTCTATAAAAGAGGTGACCCACCTCGCTAGAGCACTTCTCTTCACTTCACTCCATCTTCACTTCATTATCATTCTCACTTACTCTATCTATTCTATCTATCTACAATGACTACTACTATTAGTAGGTTATACTTGTTCTTCTTAAGCTTTAAGTTTCAAGGGAACTAGGCTAAGCTTGGCTTCCCTAAGATTTTATTCTTAGTTTGTTTATTAGGTTTTGATTTTAAGTTTAAATTAGTCAAGTAAACCCTAAGTCAGCTTTGATAGCTCTTAGCTTTTTCTAAGCACTGCATCCCTCACTCAAGAATTGAGAAACCTGAACTGCAAGGCTGGTCCTGTGTCTCTTACCACCAGGTGATCAAGGAAGGGTGTGAGTATATTAACCAAAGTTTTGTTGCATATAATACTGTATTAGCATATGTATCTTTTGAATAGCAGTAATGCAATTGTAACTTTGTAACTCTGGGCATTTTACCATTTACTTACTATTATTGATTTTAATAAAAAGTCTTTAAGGCTATATCTGTCTCAGTGTGAGCTTCCTGTCATACCCCCGAGGGACCTTTGTAAATTCTGTGAAGCCTGATTCGGGACAAGAACTTGTATCTTCTGATCAAACAGATTGGCGAGCCTAAAACCCGTACTATTAAATTAAATTAAACTGATAAATTATATGAATATTATCAGTACACCCTAAATCAGGCTACACCAGCCCAGAGCCCCCTCCTGCCCCAAACTCCCTCCCAGACCCCGCACCCCAATCCTCTGCCCCAGATCAGAATCCCGCTCCTGCATCCCAAGCCCCTGCCCCAAACTCCCTCCCAGACCCCGCACACCCTCCTACACCCCAATCCCCTGCCCCCTCCTGCACCAAACTCCCTCCCAGGAAAATGACTTGTATACAGGGGCCCCATAAAAATCTAATAGCCCCGGGCTCACAGGAGCGTTAATCCGGCCCTGCACAGGACCACTGTCAAAGTCTAATTGACAACAATTAGACCTGACAGTTTAATCATGGTTTGTGGGCATTTATTAAAAATTAATACAATTTCACATTTAAGAATCCTAAAAGAGCCTTATGGTCAGATCCCCTAGTAGAGATGTTAGTAGTGCTGCAGCCCTTGCTTTGGATGACTGATTACATTTTTCATCAAAATATTAAGATTAAAAGGTTGGATCTGATGACTTGACAACTTTCCTGATTTTTTTAAATCTCCAAATGGAATGTGGGCAGCTCCATTTTGTATCTATTTCAACATCCTCAGGATTCAGTAATTGCTGTCCATAGTCCCCAGGGCATAGCCATTAATGCAAACAAAGAATTTGTTGGTGAAGTTCCTTCCCCCAGAAGCAATCAATTCTTTTCCAACCAAAATACATTTTACAGTTTTAAAAAACCCTTGTCTCTCTATTAATTGACCTGACTTTTGCAAGGCAAATCCTACATAAGAATTCCATTACTGAAGAAACTATGCAAAAGACCACCTGACACCTA
This sequence comes from Macrochelys suwanniensis, assembly GCA_033296515.1. Classification (NCBI taxonomy): domain Eukaryota; kingdom Metazoa; phylum Chordata; order Testudines; family Chelydridae; genus Macrochelys; species Macrochelys suwanniensis. Next base: position 24,028,753 of record CM065782.1, read on the forward strand.
CCGCCTCTAGTATTTCCTGTGATGTCTACAAAGCAAGGAGAGAGATGGTTACTTATGCAAGAGAATTCCCCATTACCTGTTTTGCAGTTCGATTTCCCAGTTCATCTGCAATCTTCTGCCACCGTCGAGATTCTACTTCCTCTGGTGGATACTTCAGGAGTAATTGTTCAAGTTTTTTCTAAACCAAGCACAAGACAAGATCATAAACATTAATACACCTTATCTAGAAGGGGCATGGCTTGTCACTTAAAAAAAAAAAATCAAACTGGTGCAAAAAAATGAATAAATACATACATGTTATCTTTGACTCCAAAGCGTTACGCGCTTTAAACGTTACTACACAATTTTTTGGTGAACATCACTGTACGGTTACAAAATGGTCTACGAGCTAGCTAGGGTTTCCCATTACCTGTTCTTCTACAGTCCACAGCTGGTTAAAAGTTTCGGGTTTGGTCTCATCGCAAAGTCGCCCTCTTATCATCTGCTTAAATACAGTATATAACATGGAATAGGACTTTAGAAAAAAAGTTAGGATAACTTGACTTTAACCCTTTTTCCACCCAAGTAAAAGAAAAACCATACATGAAAACATTATTCTGGTAGAGGACAGAAAAAAGTTATCTGACTTGGTCACATGAAAAGATGACATCACCAAGTGTTTTGATGACTGAATTTTTGAACATTTGGAAACCAAGGCATTAAATTTATTATAACAATTTTAACACTACCCGCATAATCTACTATTAATAAATAATCCATTTTAAAGTTACTATTTTGTAAAATTTTGCCTCTCTTTTTTATAACATTTACCTGTGGGCGGCTGTTTGAAGAACCTTCTGGGCCATCACTTAAAGGCAACACCGAGTATGAAATGGACTCTCCATCCTTCTTGGGATCCAAAGGGCTTTTTGGTCTTGCAGGCAAACCTACTACAAGCAACATAAAGAAAGTTATTAAACCAACACAGCAGGTTATTTTTTCCTGTAATATACACTTAGTTTCCCACTTACCTTTATCAAAAATCAGCTTCGCTCTCCTACTGTTACGTTTTCGGTTTTTGAATTCTCTCTCAAAGTTTCCAAGGCTGGTGGTATATTGGTCCCAGGCAATCTCAGGCAGCTGGACAACTCTTTGAGGATATGGAAGCCCTATATCAACCTGGAAGAATCAAAATGAGAAGCAATACTTAATGCAGTCACTGAGCATCCAAATGAAAGGATGTGGAACCACAGAAATCCTGGATCTGTTTTTAGCTAACAGCAGGACTCAACATTTGTATATTTAAGTTCCATGGAGCACATATTCTTTATATAGGGAAAGCATTTTCAAAGAGCGATACACAACAGGGCATATAAAATATGCAGCGGCACGGTCAATGATGGTTTATTGGACATGGAGTTTAAAAATTACATTGAATAGTTGCAGCCAAGTATTTCTATTTTCATATCCTGTTACTGTCTATCTTCGTTGATTTGTTAAATATTAAAAAAAACATACTGTATACCCAGACCTGTACTCCTGCAAGCAAACACAGCAGACTAAAGAGAACTAAGAGGAACCCAGTTATCAGAACTGATTAATCACATCCACATGTAAACTTAAATGTCTACTATAATAGAAATGACTGCACATTATACAGTATTTTTACTGTTACATTGATTTTGTTGCCTTCTGCCCACAATACAATTGCTGGCAATGCTCAACACACACACATATACACACAGCATTTCGCATAACTTCTTTGGCCAGGATGGGAAAATACATGAAATGCTCTGCAACAGGCATTAATGTTTTCCAAGGACTGGCTGATATGGTTGCCAGAGCACAGTGCTTGGATGCCAAATGAATCACAACTATAACTTTCTTAGAAATCAATTCAACACTCACAGAAATCAATGGAAAGACAACCATTGACTTCAGTGGCCTCTGGATCAGGCCCCAAGTTTATACTAGCCTATGGAAAGGGAATCTCCCAGAACCAACATCTCCCCTTCGTTGAAGCACAATGTGCTGCTATCATAGCATAAAGTCAGTCATTACTTTCATTTTAAAAAGAAACTATTAAGACTTTTAAAAATTTGTTTTCCCTGTTACTGTTGCTATAACTTCCTTTTAAACTTTTGAAAATGAAATCTGTTTCTTTACTGAAATGTATTCTCCTCCTCCACACACGTACACTAGCTTGATATAATCACTAGCACTCTCCTGGTTTGATGTATGCCTTTATATCTCATTTTGCTTTCAGTTTACTAACTACAATTCCTACTCACAATCTCCATTTAAAAGTTCCCTAACCTGAAATGGAACTCAAAGCATTTAAGTCTCTTTGGTGACAAAGGCCATGATTTTTTTATACCATTCCCTACCACAAAATGCGTTCTTTCTAATCATAGAAGTTTTGAAAAGCCCATATGCACTGAAAGCTTGAAGACAAGATGAGTTTTACACTCCTATAAAAATGTGTCCTTAACACATTTTTCAAAATTACCTGTATTTTATAGGTTTAGCCAACATTGAACCAATCATCAAAGCTGAACAGAGGGCAGTTTTCTCTCACTACAGAAAGAATTTAAACCTTTTAATATTTACACAGGTATATATAAAATACACTAGTTTTTAATAGGTGACGAGTTAATCGTTATAAAAAAATTCTTGTAAAACTTAAGAAATACCTATTGTATACCTTCTTTTGGAGTCTTTCCACAAATCCAATGGGATTTTTCAGTGCTTCTCTCTGGTGTCTGCCTAAACTTTCAAGGTCTTGAACTGCTTGAGTACGTTGAGCCTCGAGTACAGCAATCGTCTGTAACAGTCTCTGATAACTACAGAGACAAAGGGAAACATCTCACTAAAGTTTTCTAGCAAAAAACAACAACAACAAATCTAAATGCCAGCCATGATTATCTACTAAGAAGAAGTCAGGTAGTCTTGCACACTCATCAGTAACAGTTTAGCAAAGCATTTTACTGAAACAAAAATGGTCTTGACTGATATTTAAGTAGTTAAATACAAAGCACACCAATAAAACAGAAAATTCAGGCATTCCTTAAATATTAAATCCTTATTCAAGCAGTTCGCCCATAAAAATGGCAACAAATCATGGTGACATAAGGCAAGCTCCTGAGCTTCCTAATAGCTACGTGTGGCAATCAGAATTGCTCACAAGACTAAAAACAGAAAGACAAAAGTCATGACTTTTTATTTCCTACTTCAAAATAAACTTCCTCCCACCTCACCCCACCCCATGACAAATGGTTCCATTATTAAGTGTTAACTTGTTACTCTACCACAAGCAGAGAAGGATTGAGATACTCATCTACAGAAACAGAGAATTTCATAGCAGCTTCAGGTGAAAATACTACTCACAATTATTCACAAAGAACAACCAAGAGAGAACTAAACAGACGTAAAATGAACATATGCAAGAAAACACCTCGTGTAAGAATAAACAAGTCCAAACCAAAAATTAGACCCTTCCACAACATCTGTCAAGCTGTACTCATCATCATACTCCTTTTCCAGAATGAAAAATTACTTTGGAGAGAATTTATTAACATATTTCCCCCCACAAGCTGCCTTCCATAAGTCAACCTGGTGATGAAATGACATGTTATTGTAATATGAACCTTTAAAAAATTCAGAGAACTACTTTTTAGTAGCTTTTATTAATGTTATAGTTGCCACTGTTTGGAATATCCTAATAGGAGCTGGCTAATAAAATTTCTCTCTACTGACTTTGTCCTTTACACATTCACCAGGTTAGTTCCAGCTTTTCTAGAAAAGATCAAATTAACATGCATCTCATTCATCATTTCTGAAACTGAATACAAATATTGTAAACAATGCTTTAAGAATGTGTTAAATAACTGACAAAACAAATCCAGTCTCCCAGCGCTGTTAAAAACTACCCCCATGAGGGGGAGTTACCCCCATGAGGGGAGTAGTTACCAGCGCTGGGAGCACGGCAGTGTGTACACTGCCACTTTACAGCGCTGAAACTTGCAGCACTTGGGGCGGTGTTTTTTCACAGCCCTGAGTGAGAAAGTTGCAGTGCTGTAACGTGGCAGTGTAGACAAGGCCTTAGTCTCTCCATTGGCTAGAATGGGAATCGGATCAGACCTTAAAAGGCATAGATCAAAGCAGGGCCTTCATGTGCCAGGTACAAAACAGAAACCTTATGCCACCAGATCCTTGTGCTTTGCTAATTTGAATGTTACGAGTTTTCCAGTGTTAAATGGTCCTCATACCAGAAGGTAATCTTCTTCTTCCCTTTTTTTTTTTTTTTTTTTTTTGAAAGAGAACAAAAAATGCAGTAACTAAAAACAAGGAAAGAAGACAAGAAACATAGGTTCAGGTGTGCAGCCTCTGCAAGAAAAACACAGGGCTTGCTGAAAATAAGGCACTCTTCTTCTACTGGGGGTGGAGGGAGAGAAGGAGGCCAAAGTGTTGACATTTGTCTGTATACACCTGGTGATATGCATCCTGAAAACCAAAATACTAATTACACAAGCAATTAATAGGGTGCAACTGTTGGAACTGCACTCCAGTTTCCTCTAAAACAAGCTGTTAAAACTTACATTTTTGTTATTTTGCTATTTTATTGGGGGGTGGGAGGAGTAAGGTGACTCATAAAAGTTCTTCCTACCTTTTCTGAACACAGTGACTACATGATTTCATCAAACATATAAAATTTAATATAATAAATCTTGAGAATTTGCCCAAGAGACTGAGGTGATTCAAGTGGTTAAGGGCCTAACCCAGTGCCCATGGAAGTCAATGATAAAACTCCCACTGATTCCATGGGCATTGGATCAGGTCCTAATGCTCTAGCCTTTCACCTAGCTTCCAGCATTCACATCACAACCACCACACAACTCTGTACAACCAGCAGTGTCTGTCTGAGACAAGCCTAAGATTTGAGTAACAGATGTGTCACTGGTCAGGATTAAGATACATTAGCAGAACTGTGTAAAAAATCTGCACAGGGCCTAACACCATTATTTGTGGCTCTAACTAGTACTAGTAATCCTTCGCTTTCATAACAAATATACACAATAAACGGTTGCAGAACCAAGGTTAAAAATATACAGTTTCAATTACATAAGATTTTAAATAAACTTCTGCCGTCCTATTTCTTAATAAAAACCAGGGGTATCTTAAACTGTTTTCCCCAGACTGTGTTTAAACAACTGCTTTTCAAAAAGAAACCAAGACAAAACAATCAGAGTTCAATCGCACTGTTTAATGTTTTAGGAAAAACAGTTATTTAAATTATTTTAAATAGTGCGTCATTTTTCACAAGAATTAATGTTTTTCTAATATTAGTCTACAAGACAGGGCATGCACATATACAACAGAAGGGTCATCAGCTTATTATAGCCTTAATATACACAGTTGTGGGTGGGCCTACAGGAAATTATGTTCCTGAAGAAAGAAGAAAATTCAGATCTGTGTAACTATTTCTCCCCATCTTGTGGTCTGATCAGCTAAGACACTATATGAACTGCAAAGTGCATTGGTTCACAAATTATCTCCCTTTGCTCTTGATAAAAATCAGAAATGTAAGAAGTATCCAGAAGTATTACATGTGATGTTTATCTGCAGTTATTGTAGCTATATCCTCAGGCCAAACCCAGCTTGCTGAACAAACTATTCAGATAAATAGATTTCCCAGTAATGTTTTTAGCTCCTGCTAAATATATTTATTTCTATTTGGAGATTACAGCATTCATCAAGGGATACTGTCATATAATTTAGCCTCCAAATTTAAGTTATCTCATTACATTTTTGAAAATACAGAAACCAGCTTTTCAAACAGATTTTTCTTACAGCCACAGGCTTGTAGAATCTCGTTAATACATGAAAATCAGAGCTGTCATTTAAAAAAATTAATAAATAAGTTTATAAGTCTTATTATGATTGCAAAGGGAAGCTTGAAAATGTGAACACTAAAAGTTAAAAAGTAGGACACACAAGAAAAACTTTTCTTTTTTTATTATGTTTTTTAGGAGCCTGGCTCATGTTTTTTTGTTGTTGTTTGTTTTTTTAAATATTTGTGGCTGGCAATACAAGTGTTAGTACTACAGATCTCTTTTTTTTTTTAAATAAAAAATTGTTTAACCTGACAATACACCTACTGGTAGCAGGTGTACTGAAATTGAAACCCCTACAGCTGTTTAAAGCAATCTAGACAGAATATAAATTGATATTTAAAACTGCATGAAACTTGTAATGGAAGATCAGTACCTTTTCAGCACAAATACTCTAATAACATAGTAAAATATTTCTCAAAATATTAACATCCTGGCCAAGTGAACCTAATCTAAATCAATTTTATTATTTTCCTATAATTAAAAAGTGATTAAGTAAGCACTTTATTCTTGGCCCAGTACAGATTAAACGACTCAATTAGAATTAGCATTATTAGGTTAATTACAGATCTTAAAATTAAATATAAAAAAACATTGTCAAGTCCTTTAGGTCTGAAATTAATTAAATTGTACTTTAAAAATAGCATTCTAGTAAAAAATGTCATCCTTGTTCTGATAGTACTTGATTTCATATAATTAATGCCCTCTCCATCCCCTATGCTAAATAAATAAAATGAAAATTAAGAAGTGGAAATTGTCTTTTTTCCTAGAAATGAACTAAACTGGGATTAGATTCCCCCCACAGCTTTTAGGGGAAATGCAGAATGTGTGATTTTTGCTTACTTATTCTGTACAGTATATACCATATTGAGACACATTTATGTAGCATTATGTGAAACTCTTCAGAGAGTGCAAGTGCAAAGCATGAAACATGAAACAGCTCCTGCTGGGCTTTCCTTTCTCTTTCCTTGCCTTGCTTTGTCTCCCCTTATCTTGTTTCTATTACTTCTGTCTATCTTTGAATTCCATGCCACCCTCCCCACCCCTGCCACCTCTTTCCCTTCTAAAGTTCCTTGTGGATGCTATACAGTCTTCATAGAAGAGAATGTATTTCAAGTTCCTTGACTACAAGACAAAGAAGAGAAAGAGTTAAGAGTGTTGCATTCTTGATGGATCTACTGCCTAAAATTCTTCTTCAATAGCAAAGCACGTAGGTGTAGCACATTACATTGTAAACATGAAAATATCAAACTCTTGGCTACTTTGGTCTCCATTCACAACAGATAGCCTACTGGGGTGTGACATCACGTGTGAGTGAGACAACTGTCCTGAAAGCAATCTAATCTATCTTGAGCAAAAATGATATTGGTGCTACAGATTGATATCAATATCTTGCCACAAAACAAAGTTACCTGCACATGTCAGACTTACAGACTTAACTGTGCAATAGTATATCATAAAGGGGAACTTCTGGGGTGCTTTGAGCAAACAGGAAGGTTAGAATCAGTTCACACACTCATACACTGAGTGACCCTAAATAAATTCAGTCTGGAAAGAGTGCAAAGCAGCTATCTTTAATATTTACATATTTTCTATTCCACGGAATAATACAAATGCTGAGGCTTTTTTCTTTTTTTCCTCCTTACTGCCTGGTGTTTGTACCAGTGGTTCAGGAATGCCACTGTCAACACTCATGGACTTCAGAAGATGCCATAGATTTTCATTCTTTTAGGTAAAATCCCTTTAACTGGTACCTTAAGCAAATATTGTACAAAAATTCCTTATAATATGGAAGACACATGCTTTGTGTATGTTACACTTAAGCAATTCAATCAGATTTCCTTCACTACCAGATTCTCCAATAGCCATCATACTTTCTTCCTTTTTACTTTCAACGCTGCTTCTTAATTATACAATTACTCATCTGGCCACCAGTCTATTAGGTTTTTAACCATTCCAATTTTAAAAGATGCGTACAGACTTTTAGCTGCATGTCTCCCATTTATTTTACTATGAAAATCAACTAACCTTTTGAAAGATTTATTCAAGGAAATTACAGGCTGAATATAAATATTTCACATCCTCTAAACTTTCTTCTCCTCTATCTATAAGTAGTGACATAAAATTTTGATTATATTTCCAAAAATGCAGTAAGTCACAAGTTTAATTTTTTAACTAGGGATCTTAAAATGTTCGTGCAACTCCTATGTTTAGGATTAGATGCTATTCTGCAGGGGCACAAGCGAAGTGTGTGTATAGTTTAAGTGGCTATTTTCAAAATAATTTGGTTTATAGACTTTTACTATACATTTTCTAGGTTCTCTGTGAATATAACCATATGAAGTATAATTCAAGTCAGTCTCTGTACCTGTGCTAATTCACCAGAAGACAAAAGCCTGGCCTTCCCTGGGAAAAGAAGATATGTTCTTAACTCAAGTTAACTAATTTGAGGCAAAATCCCAGAGAAGACAAGGCATAAGATTGTGCTTAAACTAAATGTGAACTATGTAGTTAGAGCCTATAGTCTTTACAAACCACTTCAAAAATTCCAATTAAATTCATACTTTGATGACCCACCAGAACAACGCTTCAAAATTCTTTAAGTGACCTCCAAACAATTGAAGTCTTAAATAATTTCCTTTGATTAGGACTTTGAGGAATCACCAGGAAAAACAATCCCTTACAAAACAACAAAACTATCTTGCACAATTAAACAAGTGTACTTTTATTAAACTCACATTCAGACACAATTAGATACTACATTGACTTAAGTCAAGTTACAGACTTAATCTAAACAACAAATGTCTCTAAAATCGTTCAATTAGCAGCACTTCTGAAAAAATTAAATGCACAGTGCTCTCCACAGGAACTCTTTCGGTCTGTTAAATTAAGATTTGTTTTAATCTACAAATGTAGTGTTAGAACATTAATGACACACAACGCACACAGTAGTTTGTAGAAAGCTTTCCAAATAAGATGATCAGATAATTTAGTAACCTATCTAAATAGGTAGGGTTCTCTGTGATCTTTAAGACGAGATAAAAGGCTTTCCTGAGACTGTACTTTTAAAAATAAAATAGGTTTTAAAAGATAGATATACATTGGCAAGAATCCCCTATTCAAGGGTTCTGCTATGTTTCTGGCACCGTTTTTAGACTGCCCCACAATGTAAGCACTACACCGTGCTCTAGATTGCTAGATATGCTGCCATATTTGGGGGGGGGGGGGAGGAGAGAGAAGCAGGGTTGCTTAGAATGATGCTACCATTTTTTTTTTTTTTTGACAAATTTCTTTGGGAAATCATGTTCTCTTTTTTTGCTCACAGCAAATCCTCAAAGTAGTGCATCTAGTCATTTGAGATGCAAGATCCATTTGTTTTTTGCTGTGGTCAATTTTTCTGTATTACTTGTCTTGGGCTAATTATATCTCTGTTCTTAAGTATCCAGTAACGGATCACATATTTTATCTTTACTGAGCTGGGAAATAACAATGGCTTATCATAAGGACTGTGGTCTTTGACATACTGGGTTCCAGTTGCTTCAGGAACAGAATAAATTTCTTGCATTTATTTTTCTTTTTAAAAAACAAAACAAAACAAAAATTTTAAAAAAACATTTACATGAAAACTTTTTCACAGATAATGCGATGTCACTCAGGGTCTTTAAAGGAATGGATTTCTCTCCACGACATCATCAGTCTTCTACTGTGCTACCATTAGATTTCTTGGGTCACAGTTAGTGCCAACAACTTTACTATAGCTTCTCAAGGCCTCAAATGTTGCTTTCAAAACTTAATAGTTCCATGTGACTGAATGTTTCAAGGAATTGGTGATGGAACATCAAGTTTTTCCACTGATAGGTCACCAGTCCAAATCCATTCTAAAGCAGGAGATGAAAAGCACCCACTTGTGGCTAATCAGTAATTTATTAAATGAGTTTTCTGCTTCAATTTTGTTCTGACAGGTGTCCATGCCACAAAAACCATCAAAAGTAGCAGACTTGTTACCTGTTCATATTAGAGAGGTGTCAAATCCACTGGATGTGCATGAAGGATGCCATACCCTCTTCTCTTTAAAAATTTACCCTCCAAAAAGGTTTGGGTTTAGGTACATTGGCTGGACTGTGGCATTGGCCTGCTAAACCCAGGGTTGTGAGTTCAATCCTTGAGGGGGCCATTTAGGGATCTGGGGCAAAAATCTGTCAGGGGACAGTACTTGGTCCTGCTAGTGAAGGCAGGAGACTGGACTCGACGACCTTTCAAGGTCGTTCCAGTTCTAGGAGATTGGCATATCTCCATTTATATTTTATATATTTATTAAGTACTTCCACTGCTCTTGTCTCCACCGTAAATAAATAGAGAACTTCCATCACCAGAGCTGTCAGGTAGGTACACTAAATTCACACACAAAATGTAAGGAAAAAATCCCAAACCATTAGGGACTCATAATTTGGCAGTTTTCCCTGATCTGATACATTGGCCTCTCCATTTTCACCTTCATTTCTTGTTTCAGGTTGGAGATCTTGAGAGAACAGTATCAATTCTGCTCTTCTCTCAAGTAAAACAAATTAGGCTTGTGATACCGGCAGGAAATAATGAACTGAGTTTTGTCAACACCATGTGACAACACAATTGCTTACAATGTCACAATATATTCAACCTTCTTGTAATTTGCTTATTTAATCACTCAGTGGAAATTGTTAGAGCTTTGGACTCTTACAATTTCACACTATATTACCAATTCTGTCTTTTAGGATTTATCAAGTCTATCCAGCAGACACATGTATAAGCAAATGATCTTATTTGGCTTTGGCATAGATTGCACACGTATTGGAAATGTTTGCATTACGATGACAGTAATAATTTCTTCTCTTCCCATTTGAATGTGGAGTTATCTCCTTGTCTCAGAACCCTTATTCAAATGCAATTTTCTCCTTGGGCTAATTCTAGGCAATAATTTTTGAAATAAGCAGATAGTTTATGAAATTATTTTGCTTTATATGTAGGCTTGGCAGAATTCAATTTTTATTTTTTTATAATTTTGATGGATAATATTGAAGTTTATTTTAAATTATTTTTTAAATGTATATCAATTTAAATTTTCATAGTGGTGGAAAATTATGGAAGGCATCAGCCAATAATTATTTAATGACATTAGATGCTGAGATTCCAAAAGTTAAAGCTTTATTAACTTTAAAACATAAATTGTGCACATCACATGCCAAAATATACAAAGTAAATATCCTGATTTCAAACTCTAATAAGTTCTCAAGCAGTATTTTATTACTTTACCTATCTGTATATGTTGATTATTATTTATGGAAATATTTCTCTTTGGTTTGTGTCTGTACAGTAAAATTGACATTTACCCATATAAAAAAATATAATCCTTCCTAGCCTATTTATAAGGCTAGCAAAGAATAAAGCTCACAGCTGTTATAAAGGTATTGTTACAGAATGCTTTCATTACTCTGGAATTTTATATTTATTTAATAAAAATGAATGTACCTAGTTCACTGCAATTTATTGTTTGTGCGCTTTTCAGAATAAGAGCAGTCTTGTCAGCTGTCTGTGGATCTAGAACAGTGGTGGGTAACCTGCGGCTCGTGCTTCCCACAGCTCCGATTGGCGGCCCACCAGCGGATTACCATGACAGGTCGCATGCAGTCTACTGGCCGCAGGTTGCCCACCACGGATCTAGAACATCCCTTGGCACCTTTCATAAGGCAAATGTTTTGGTCTTGTGACGTTGGTAACAATAATTTTTCTTCTCGTTCCTATCTAATGTTGTGCACTGTTGGTTCTCACTTTCCATCCCAAAAGTGACTGCATTTCAGTGTAGTAGTTTGAATATATATAAGAGCAATTATGGTGATAGATCAATTTTTAGGATCTATGGTGCTAAATAAACATAGTTTTCAGTTTTACAGACCTGAAATACCGATTATGCCATTTCTTGCTATTGTGCACTTAGATAAATTATTTTAAGCGAAAGAGCAATATCAGTTTGTCAAGCATTACACTAAACCTTTGTTTTACTGCCATCTACTGGCATTCAAACAACTCAAGAAAAGTCTTATACTTGGTCATCATCACAGGTGGAGGGGAGGGGGAGGGTTGTTTTCCCCCACCTGCTAGAACAGTGATTCAGAAGAAATCTCATTAGATGCTGGGCTAAGTAAGGATTAGTATATTACATACTTTATATTAGTAGATTGTAAATTACTGTAGAAAAAAAAATATTTTAATGCACTTAGAATTCAAAATTTAACCCACAGCAAATAATATGAGATTCATAGATTTCTGCAGAAAGCCAGTCAGATCAAATATCTTCTCTCCTGAGCAGCTGTATTTTTTCCCGCTCAGATGCATTCAGTTGACACTGCTAGATTTCAGGCTTGAAATCTTTTTTCACTGACTGTCACGATACAGCAAATGTGACAGTCATTTGCAAATGGCAGTGGGTGTGAAGTATTCTGAGGCACATCTGAGACTAAAAAACTAATATATTGGGGGGAGAAAAATGGAAGTCAGATCTAAGTCAGGGACTGATGGATAATATAAATAGGGAAAGAAGATGAAAATGGTGTCTAGTTCTTGGTCTCCATTTAAAAACAAACAAAGCAAAACAAAAAATCTTATTAATTTTACATCAACTAGAGTTAGGGCTAATCTACACAGGGACACTCAGGAAACTTAATCTGAATTAACTACAGATGTGAATTTACAGTGGATTAATTAAACACCATTAAATCCCTGTGTGGACGCTCTTCACTCATAATTAAAGTGTCCTTAACTCAGTTTAGCTTAATTCACTTTGCAAGGCTACATTTACACTGTGCCGCAGTGTGGACTACAGAGGTGCAAACTGCAGAGCGCACCAAACAGGACTAATGTTAACACACACTGGGTACCTTTTAGCTTGCGTCAGCAGCATCCATAGGGGGCAGCTAAAGGAGAATACTTTGGTGCACTCTGCAATTCACACCCCCTTAGTCTACACGGCACTGTACTGACGACAAACCCCACGTGATTTAAACTAAATCGAGTTAAGGACACTTTAATTCAGCAAAAGTGCATTCACATAGGGATTTAATGCGGTTTAACTAATCTGCTTTAAATTCACACTTTTAGTTAATTTGAATTAACTTTCCTAAGTGTCCCTATGTAGACAATCCTTTAGATTTGAAAATTATTGCACCTAGTATTGGGCACTTGACGAGTCAATTGACCAATTAGTTTGGACTGGTCTAATATTGTCAAATAATATAAAAAATGATTAAATACTTTAAAGTACTAATTTATTTGAACAGTAACAACAGTAACAAAAAAGAGTAAGACTTTATTATCTCTAATAGGCTTAGACTTGGATAGATACTTATGCCTAATTACAAAAAAGAAGTTACTTAGATCAGTTATTTTAACCCAGAAAAATGTGAAACAATTAAATGAAATCCTGAAAGACAGAAAGGACCTATGTAGGATGCTGCCTACATCAGGCCATTCAGGCTGAAATATCTGACAATATTTGACCATGATCAAATAATAGGTGGTCAACTGACTGGCTTGCCAAGCCTTTATCTGGGTTTGAAAAAAGTGACATCTGGAGGGTAAGAATGCTGGACCCACAACCAGGGACATTAAAAATCTACAGTGGGGTTGTTTTTGAAACTCATTGTGCAGTAGTTTTATAACTATCCACTTTATTTGATACAGAATACACTCTATTGTCCTCTGAAAGTCCTTATAATTCACTGTTGCTGCTAATTTCCAATATATAATGAAAAAAGAGACCAGGTGGATGAGGTAATATCTTTCACTGAAACAACTTATGTTGGTGAGAGAGAGAGAGAGAGAGAGAGACAGACAGACAGACAGACTGTGGCTCGACAACTTGTCTCTCTCACCAACAGAAGTTGGTCTAATAAAAGATATTACCTCACCCACCATGTCTCTCTAATATCCTGGGACTGACACAGCTACAACTACATTGAATACAACAATGAAAAAAGAAACATTTAACACTTATGGTGTGCTTTCCATCTTCAAGGTGCAGCATATATGTTAAATCTTCCCAAAAACCTATAAGGTAGGTAAATCCTGCTCTATAAATAATGTCAGAGATTTTTTTTTTTTCATTTGTCAGCTTGTTGATTCTCTCAAAAAATGTTCTTAAGTTTCTACATTGACCCAGAACCATAATATTTACTAGTTTACTAGTTTTACTAGTTTATTTTCTTGACGCCTCCCTCTTAAAGAGAGCTGTTCACCATATTCAGCAATAGGAAATTTAACAATATAACGCCAGTGAACGCATAATAAATCCCTCTCCACAAGTACTTCCCATTTAAAACTATGTAATCTTCCGTATCTACACAGCTCCCCTTTTACCAACACCTCTAGGCTGCCTATTCACCACAAAGCGTACAGCAGTCTTTGCTTTGCTTCCTTTGCAGTTGCTCACTTCTTATCTCCTGATCCTCTGCTGCTGGCCTAATGTCCCTAAAGTGTCACATACTGCCTCCACTCCATGTTACCAGAGGTAGACATGGCCTCTGCCTGTTTGCTGACTACTTCCAATTCCTCTTCAGCCTTCTTACAGCTCTTATCATAGAATCATAGAATATCAGGATTGGAAGGGATCTCAGGAGGTCATCTAGTCCAACCCCCAGCTCAAAGCAGGACCAATCCCCAACTAAATCATCCCAGCAAGGGCTTTGTCAAGCCTGACCTTAAAAACCTCTAAGGAAGGAGATTCCACCACCTCCTTAGGTAACCCATTCCAGTTCTTCACCACCCAACTAGTGAAAAAGTTTTTCCTAATGTCCAACCTAAACCTCCCCCTCTGCAACTTGAGACCATTACTCCTTGTTCTGTCATCTTCTACCACTGAGAACAGTCTAGATCCATCCTCTTTGGAACCCCTTTCAGGTAGTTGAAAGCAGCTATCAAATCCCCCTCATTCTTCTCTTCTGCAGGCTAAATAATCCCAGTTCCCTCAGCCTCTCCTCATAAATCATGTGCTCCAGCCCCCTAATCATTTTTGTTGCCCTCCGCTGGACTCTTTCCAATTTATCCACATCCTTCTTGTAGTGTGGGGTCCAAAACTGGACACAGTACTCCAGATGAGGCCTCACAAATGCCGAATAGAGCGGAACAATCACGTCCCTCGATCTCCTGGCAATGCTGCTACTTATAAAGACCCAAATGCAGTTAGCCTTCTTGGCAACAAGAGCAAACTGTTGACTCATATCCAGCTTCTCATCCACTGCAACCCCTAGCTCTTTTGCTGCAAACTGCTGTCTAACCACTCGGTCCCTAGTTTGTAGCAGTGTATGGGATTCTTCCGTCCTAAGTGCAGGACTCTGCACTTGTCCTTGTTGAACCTCATCAGATTTCTTTTGGCCCAATCCTCTAATTTGTCTAGGTCCCTCTGTATCCTTGCCCTACCCTCCAGCGTATCAACCACTCGTCCCAGTTTAGTGTCATCTGCAAACATGCTGAGGGTGCAATCCATGCCATCCTCCAGATCATTAATGAAGATACTGAAGAAAAACTGGCCCCAGGACCAACCCTTGAGGCACTCCGCTTGATATCGGCTGCCAACTAGACATGGAGCCATTGATCACTACCTGTTCAGCCCGATGATCTAGCCAGCTTTCTATCCACTTTATAGTTCATTCATCCAGCCCATACTTCTTTAACTTGCTGGCAAGAATACTGTAGGAGACCATAGCAAAAGCTTTGCTAAAGTCAAGGAATAAAACATCCACTGCTTTCCCCTCATCCACAGAGCCAGTTATCTCATCATATAAAGCAATTAGATTAGTCAGACATGACTTGCCTTTGGTGAATCCATAATGACTGTTCCTGATCACTTTCCTCTCCTCAAAGTGTTCAAAATTGATTCCTTGAGAATCTGCTCCATGATTTTTTCAGGGACTGAGGTGAGGCTGACTGGCCTGTAGTTCCCTGGATCTTCCTTCTTCCCTTTTTTAAAGATGGGCACTACATTAGCTTTTTTCCAGTCATCCGGGACCTCACCCAATTGCCATGAGTTTTCAAAGATAATGGCCAATGGCTCTGCAATCACATCGGCCAACTCCTTTAGCACCCTCAGATGCAGTGCATCCAGACCCATGGACTTGTTCTCGTCCAGCTTTTCTAAATAGTCCTGAACCACTTCTTTCTCCACAGAGGGCTGGTCATCTCCTCCCCATCCTGTGCTGTCCAATGCAGTAGTCTGGGAGCTGACCTTGTTCGTGAAGACAGGGGCAAAAAAAGCATTGAGTACAGTAGCTTTTTCCACATCCTCTGTCACTAGGTTGCCTCCCCCATTCAGGAAGGGGCCCACACTTTCCTTGACCTTCTTCTTGTTGCTAACATACCTGAAGAAACCCTTCTTGTTACTCTTAACATCCCTTGCTAGCTGCAACTCCAAGTGTGATTCGGCCTTCCTGATTTCACTCCTGCATGCCTAAGCAATATTTTTATACTCCTCCCCGGTCATTTGGCTAATCTTCCACTTCTTGTAAGCTTCTTTTTTGTGTTGAAGATCAGCAAGGATTTCACTGTTAAGCCAAGCTTGCCGCCTGCCATATTTACTATTCTTTCTACACATCGGGATGGTTTGTTCCTGCAGCCTCAAAAAGGATTCTTTAAAATACAGCCAGCTCTGCTGGACTCCTTTCCCCCTCATGTTATTCTCCCAGGGGATCCTGCCCATCAGTTCCCTGAGGGAGTCAAAGTCTGCTTTTCTGAAATCCAGGGTCCGTGTTCTGCTGCTCTCCTTTCTTCCTTGTGTCAGGATCCTGAACTCAACCATCTCATGGTCACTGCCTCCCAGGTTCCCATCCACTTTTGCTCTTCTGAATGTTCCAACTATTCTCTAGTCTCTCCTGTTTACAAACAGCATCTAGTCTAACTCCCCAACAGGCTTTATTCCTCCCAAATGCTTGTCTACTGTTCTTCACATAACATGGCATCTGCATCATCTTCTGTTCCTCAACACCAAAACTTCAACTCAAGGCAACCAAGTTCCTATATAATTCCCATGAGTAAGTGTTCGCTCTTCCGCAGCTAAAATCTCTCACACTGAGAAGTACTGTTTCTCCAACATTTTTATTCCTGCTTCTGTGTGCAATAAGGAATAGGACTAAATCCTGATAATCTAACTGGCCGTTTAAAATTCCCATACCACTGAATAATTTTGATAAAACTTTTAACCTCCCACAAATATCAGAGGAGCAACAAGCCAGGATGCTTCTCCCTTGCAATGAGGGGAAATAAAGCCAGGGAGGAAGTGAATCCAGGCAAGACTCCCCAACCCTGATGGCTATCAAAGTTTCAGCACAGTGGCTAATTCCCTCCTGCTGCAGAACCCCATATTGGCTCCAGCTGGAAGCAGAATTAGTTGCTCCTTTTCTCCGTTCCAGTGTGCTGCACTTGAATTACTATCGATTCCCTAAAGAATAATTACCAACTACAGTATTATGGAAGCTAGAAATACTTGGCATGTTCACTACATTTAAAAATCACTCCCTTCTACATAGCAAGGCATCTACCTGGGATAGCTTGAAACTCTGTATAGCAGAGCACCCCATCATTTGCCCAGATTGAATTAGGAAAGGGATTTTGACCATCAGTCAATTTGTTGAAAATGATACCTTCCTCCCTCTTAAAATATTAAAAGAAAGGTTCAATCTAGAGACTAAAAGAGTGCCAATATATCCAACTTAAACATTCCATCTCCATTCTGTTTAGCCACAATGCCTGTGCTACCCCAACACCTGAACTGCTTTTATTTTTCCAAATATTACCCAGATTGCCAAGACCTATGGCACTACTATATGAAGACTTGGCCAGCAAATCTGAATTAAACACGGATTCCCTAAAAAATAAATGGGAATAACAACTAAGTCAATTAAGTCTGCTAACCAATGGAAACAAATTTTAGCCAATCCTCTGAACTGTTCCTCTATTTAAGATTAACCCAGCAGAAAATCATATGGCGGAATCACTGGTCCCCCCTCTGATTCTTCAAATAGGTGCTTCTAAGTCAGACAAATGTTGGTGCTGTGATTCAGGTGGTGTTAACTTATTCCATTTGCTCTCAGAATGCTACTATACTCGTATGTTTTGGGCAGAACTTAATTGAAGAGTAAATTTTTTCCTATCAAATAAAATTGTGTTACAAGCTACATACATAATCTTAAACCTAATGGATGTTAATTGGAAGCTGAATTAATGTGATAATTATTAGTGCTCAGCTGAACCAAAGTTTGCTAAAAGACTAGTGCTACAAAAATGGAATCCTAAAAATTAACCAACAATTGAGGACTTAAGCATAGACATCATAAGTTTGGCCACCCTAGACAGAACTGTATACTGTAACAGAAATACTCAAGAAAAATTCTCAGATATAGGATGCTTTCCTGGAATTATCTGCATGATCCTATTAAATGCATGGGCCTCTCTTCCTCCTCTCCCTTTCCTCTCTATCCACTTCCTTCCCTCCCCATCTCTATCCCCTGCCTCTGAATTTTGCTTGTATTCTTCATCTTATTTTAATAATTTTATTTTACTTAGTTGGATTTTTATAAACAAATTGTAAATTGTGTAATACAAATACTTAATATTTTAACCGTTCCTATTATATAATTAAATGTTCCAAGTATAGGTAAGGTTAAGTAGAAATGGTTATTGTATTATGAGACATTGATGTACTATGTGAAGTTTATGGATAGCTTATGTTTGGTTTTCCTGTATATTTTAAAATTTTAATAAGAAGTTAATGATTCCCATATAAAATAAGTCCTGTACCAGATTTAGGGTTAGTAGAATATTATTTTATGTATCATTTTGACTGAAAATATTGTTTATTTTTAAGCATTTTTTTCCATTTTTCTCAATTTACATTTTCACAGTTGTGGAAAATTATGGGGACAGTCAGACAATTATTTAATGACAACATTGAGATTCAAAAAGTATAATCGAAGTTTACTGGCATTTACCAATAAAAATCTAATCCTTCTAACCTTAGGACGTCTACACTACAAAATTATGTCGACCTAATTTACATCAGCATACAGCCACTGAAGTTACTAAATCGCTTGTGTTGACAGTGCGTGTCCTCACCAGGAGCATTTGTATCCATTGTATTGTCAGTGTGGGAGACAAATTTAAGGGAATGTCGATTTAACTGTGTAGTGTAGACTGGGCCTGAATCATATGATACTCTAATTTAGATGGTCATCAAAAATACATCTGCTACTTAAATTGTTTTTACAACACCTGTTCTCACAGGGCCCAACTCTGTTGGTTCAGACAAACTAATTTTATACTGGTGTAATTTCTCTGCCTTCAACTGAGTTATTTTTTTATTTAATTTGATGTACGTGAGAGCAGAATCAAGCCCTTCCCTAGTAATGGTTATAGCAGTTTTGTTACTACTGTACTTTTCAAAGAGTACATGTATCCCAATGGTCAATGTTTGTTAGGCTCTTTAGCTGGGGATTGTATTTCTTCAGTTCACTTGGTAGAGAATGATGCTTGTAAGCTCTGGAGGTCCTCAGTTCAATCCGTAGCATCAGCCATCATGGAAGTATCACTATTTTGTAAATGAAATGTCAGTTACGCTGTATGCAATTAACACAGCAGAGTTTAGGAGTGAGGAAAAAAGGTCACACACACACACACACACACACACACACACACACACACACACACACACACACACACACACACACACACACACACACACACACACACACACACACACACACACACACACACACACACACTTCAGTAAATTAATGATTCAGTATTTTCTTTACCAGGACATTATCAAAATTGACAGTGGCTCAACATTAATTATCCTAAGGTAAGATAGACACCCAACTGTTTGGACTGAAGTTGCACAATGTAGACATACTAACCTACCCTACATTTACTTTTCAAAATATGCCCAAAATGCTAAAAATGTTTCTGACCTTCAAAAGTTGGGAAGCAACATTACTGAAATGTTATCTTCACTGCTACGCAATATAGCTATTATCTATTATATATCTGTGAGGATTGTGGGCGCTTTTTCAGCCTTCTGTTCTGCCTGATTAGTCCTTCTGAACATAGTACTGAAATATAAAAAGTTATACTGTATTTAAATAATATTCCTAAAATTACAAACATCTAAAGCGAGTCCTGAAGCCAGAGTATGTAACCAATTTGTGTGTAAGCCAAAGGCATGGTCTGTTCCTCAAGGAATGTACTAAGTATAAGTCTACACAGCAAACAACAACAACAAAAACATGGAAGCAAGTATTCAACTGACTTGGGCTTGCAAGGCTCACACTGCAGAGCTAAAAATAGCAGTGTAGAAGTTCGGGCTCTGAGACCCCCCCTGGCTGGGTTTCAGAGCCTGGGCTCCAGCCCAAACCTCTACACCGCTATTTTTAGTGCTGCAGTGTGAGCCTGAGTCAGTTGACCTGGGCTCCGAGTCTCACTGCTGCAGATTGTTTTCCCCACACTGTGTAGAGGCACCCCGTAAGGACAGACAAAAGACGCTCTGAGAAACCTAGAGGGTAACTTCCTCCTTTTTTAAAAAAATAGATGGGAATAGTGATGTGCATAATGACATGAGTTAGAATCTATGGGCCTCACAAAAGTAGTGGGCTGTTGGGAAGGATTTAAATAAAGAAAGTGGGAGACCTGGTGCACTGAAATAGGAAGGTTATTCAGGCACATTTCTTCATGCTTAATTCTAGGGTGGAGGGAAATGTTCCACATTTCTAACCATTTTTAATATTTTAAAGCTGCCAAGACATGTTGATAATTTCATTTACTCTTTTTGAACAGCATTTAGTGTCCAATTATTTTTCCAGTTTTCCATATGCATCAATGATGACATATAGTATAACTTGTTTCAGTACTGCCAATCCTAAAAGTTCAAAAATCCTGAGTCAGACACCTTCAAAAATATCACAAGATCTGCCCCAAAACATTTTTTTAAATGATAGTGTGTATTTCAGTCTGTCTTTTGATTTTTGAACTCCCCCTGCTCAATCCCCATGGTGTGAGTCAATTAGTGTTGCCAACTTTCCCAAATTTATTGGGAAAGTGATTTTGGCCCCCAGTGCAGATCTCACCCCTACATCTGCTCATCTCCCTGCTCAGCAATTAATGCTGCCCTCCCATCCCTCAAATCAATCTTGTCCCACAGCCCCCCATCAATTCTACTCCACATTAGTTCTGCCCTCCATCAATTCTTAACCTAGGTCTGCACCATCCTCGCCCCCCACCCCACCTAACTTCTGTTCCTCCTGCAGCTCTAGGCGATCTTCACACACACCCATACACACACCCTTTCCCAGGCCGGGGTGACCAGCTGAAGTGGTTCCCCTCTTCCCCTTCCCAGGGCAGAGGAGGAGGCAGGGAAGGGGAAAGAAGGCTGCCCTGAGCTCAAAGGAGGGGAGGGCAGAGGAGGCCACTCTGAGCTGCTGGCATCTCTCTGTTCCCTCCCCTCATGTGAGAATGGTGTTTCTGACAGGAGGGAGAGATCTCTGACTGATTCCTGCAGCAACCCTGATTGGGTGCTGTTCCCCAGGATGTGGGAGAGATGGAAAGGCAGCCAGTCTGAGGGGGTTTTCCCTAAAGAAGGCTCAAATTCACCAGACCCAGCTGAAATCCCACAGCTCTTAAAAATAATAATAATAATAATTAAAAAAATGCAAGAGTTGGCAATGCTGTTGTTTAATTAGGGGTTTCTCCTAGGTCATTTAAGTAGATTTTCACTAAGCAAAAAAGCAAGGGAGCCAGAATAAAGTACTTAAGCACATACTCTTGTTCTAAGAGTAATTACAGCTTAATCCATTAGGTACTGCATTATGCTAATATTATAGAACTACAATCTATTTATACAGGACATGACTTGCAGTCATGAACAGTTTAATGAGTCCTGATGCAAGGGATCATCTATAAGGATAACCTTTAGACTAAATCTTCAATAATCAGAAAGCATAGTAAGATGCTATGGCAGAAAGATGAAGCTAATCAAGTTTAAACTGGAAATAAGGTACACATTTTAAACGAGGATAAATAACCATTGGTACAGTCTACCAAGGCACATATATATTTTTCATCACAAAGTCTTTAAATCAAAACAGGATGTCTTTCTAACAAGATATGCTGTATTAAAAAAACACAGCTCTTGAATTTGATGAGGGAACCGCTGGGTGAAATTCTATGGCCTGTGTTATGCTGCTCAGCCTAGATAATCATAATGGTCCTTTTCTGGCTCTAAAATCTATGAATAAAAGACAGGAAAATGTGTTGGCATTTTTCAGAACTATTTGTATAATAAATATCATAGGAACCAGTTGATGCCTTCAATAAAAAGTTGCCAAAATGTATACCAATAATTTTAAAAAAGCAAAATATGTTACATTGTATTAAGAAAGTAATGGAAAATAATACTGAAAATATACCACCACCATTAGTTGGCCTTGAAAAATTCCGACTAGTTTTTGTTTCACTCAAGTTTTTGTTTTGCTTTTGTTGTTTTTTCTGTTTTGCTGTGCTTTGGCATGGGGGGGCGGGAGGGGAATCTCTCTTTTTATTACCATCAATCATACTGGTAAAAGGCAGGTAAGCAGATTTTGTCCTTAGGCTGGGAAATTTGTACAACAACTTTGCACAGCTGAATCGTTATATAAATCAGTATTATGTCCTCACCTTGAACACTGTGTCTGCAGAACAAAAGAGTGAGGCCATGTCCACATTAGCGAAATTGCAGCTGCGCTGCTGTATGATCGTTTGTGTAGCTGCTCAATGCCAACAGGAGAACTTCTGCCGACATAGTGCTGTGCACACAAGAGCTTATGCCAGTGAAACTTATGTCGCTCAGGGGGGTGGTTTTTTCATCTCTCTGAGTGATATAAATTTTGCCGACATAAGTGATAATGGAGACGTGGCCTGAGAGAAGACATAATAGTCAACTGAACTTTAACATTTCATTATTTTGTCTGTATCCTATTCCTAGTAAGAACAAGAACAAACTTAAAGGAAACAAACTAATAAGGTATTTATTTCCTTTAATCACTTCTAAACAGCACATGATTAACACTTAGCAAATATGGGCTCCAATCAGGATTGGGGCCTAGTGGCATTATTGTAATACAAACAAACACAATCATCAACTATCACCTATGGAAATCACTTCCAAGAGAGATTAATGTAGCAAAAATCTTAGTTGCTCTTGATGGGCATGGTATGATAAGAGAACAGAATTCAAAATCAGATTAGAAATTTATATTTACATTGCCTGGGATTAAACTGTATGAAGTATCAACCCTCTTGTTTCAGGGCATAAACCAATAACTACACACAGATTTTGTACCAGTATAATTATTGTTATTGGGGCATGATTTAAAAAAAAAATCAAAAGTTATACTGGTGCAACCCCTAGAATGGACACTTTTTTACCAGTATAAAGGTGCCTTTTACTAGCACAACTGATTCCCCTTCCCATATGGGAACAGCTGTACTGTCATAAGGCACCTTTATACTGACATAACTGCATCCACACTAGGGAGTTTGTATCACTTTAACTATCCCAGTATAGTTAATATGGCACAACTTTTGTGTGTAGACAAATTCTAAATACTTGGGGTTAAGAAGAAACTTTCTAGACACACTACTGCAAAACTGTACATTATGTGTTTTCTTGCACCTTCTCTGAAGCATTTAATAGGTATCACTGTCAGAGACAACATTAGGTAGGCCATTTCAAAAACCAAAGAAATATTCCATGGAAAGGTCTCATGTTTGTTTAGTAGAATATCAGAATATTCTGCTCATGTTTCTTCTGAACTACAGACGCCCCGTTCTACTTTAATTATAACTTTACAAGAACTCTGCAGTTCTGTAGCAGTTACATTTTTTTTAATCTGATATTTCTGACACCTCCAAAGAGAGCCTGTAGGTCTAATCTTTTGTCACTTTCCAATTTAGATATTCTACAATAATTAATGTACTTTAAAATTGGTTAAGCATTTCCAAATCAGTGGGTGCCGAATGTTATCTCGGTTTTCTCTTTTTAAAAATGTCTTTAAAATAGATTTGTTTTAGACTATTAATTAGGCTGCACTGTAGCAATATGTTTGCATTTATATTTTTTAGGAATGTGATGAAACTAAGGACTTGAAAAAAATTACTTTGATATTCACTAGCTGAGGCCGAGTATACACTAGTTAGGTTGATGATGCAAGGCAGCTTACATTGACTTAACTCTGTAAGCATCTACACTAAAGTGTCACTCCCACTGATGTAACTCACCCACTACGCTGACTTAACTCCACTTGAGAGGTGTAGCAATTAGGTTGACGTAGTTAGGGCAACACAGTATCAGTGTAGACACTATGTTATTTATGTTGAATTTAATGGCCTCCAGGAGGTGTCCCACAATGCCCCACCATGACTGCTCTGGTCACTGTTTTGAACTCCGCTCCCTCGTGGACAGGTACATGCTCCTCCCCTTTTAAAGGGCCATGAATTTTTGAAATTCCATTTCCTGTTTGCTTGGTGTGGAGAGCTCACCTAGCAATTACCAGCTGACCATGCTGGCTCCACGCTGCCTGGCGTACACGAGATGTTAGATCTCCTCACTCTGTGTGGAGAAGAGGCTGTGCAGGCACAGCTCCAATCTAGCTGCAGAAACGCGGTATCTACAAACAGATCGCTCAGGGCATGGGGGAGAAGGGCTACCAGAGGGACCTGCAACAATACTGCATGAAAGCAAAGCAAAGGAGCTGCGGCAGACGTAACAGAAGGCAAGAGAAGCTAATAGTCTAGTGCAGAGCCGCAGACATGCCAATTTTACTAAGAGCTGCATGCCATTCTCAGAAGAGACTCTCCCCCTCCCCCCCAAAGGTCCCATGGATACATCAGGGGAGCTGGAGTCACAGGTACCTGGAACGAACATTGAGGAGGAGGTGTTGGATGAGGAGGAGGAGGAGGAATGACAGGTAACCAGGGATCCAGTGGCAAAGTGAGCCAGGACTTGTTTTTGATTCCCGAGCAGTTGAGCCAGTCCCTACAATTCAGCACGGGTGAGTCCGATGCAGGGGAAGAAACCTCTGGTAAGTATGCAGTTTGCTTTGATATTGCAGGGATACATCTGTTCATTTACTCTTTTTTTAATCATACTAGAAGAGGTAGGAAATAACCAATAGAAGTAGAGTTGCTAGCTGCTTCTCACTTCCCATGTACACTGAGGCAGAAGGGGCATGGCATAACAGTTTATGTGCACCGGGATGTCCCATGTTTCCTCAAGATCGCTATGGAGGATTCTTTCCTGGAGGTAGTCTGCAATCTTTTGCTGAAGGTTTCTGGGGAGGGCTGCCTTCTTTCTTCTGCTGCGGTAAGACACTTTCCCATGCCACCCAGCAATTACTTTAGCCAGCACCAATACAGCACACAGGATACAAGTATAAGGACCCAGTCTGCAGCCAGATATATCCAGGAGCTGTTCCCTTTCAGCCTCCGTTACCTTCAGGAGTGAGATATCGGCTATCACCACCACCTGTGGAAAATGGTGCCAGTATTCAATTCAATTGCCCTATCAGCATATACTCATGCCCATGAGATACCTCCTGCCTTATTGTCCAAACTAGCCCTCTTCCCCTTCCCCGGGCCATATTCACCATGGCTAGGACTGCTGCCATGCTCTATGAATTTCAAGGGGAAGTGAGAATGCAGCGTTGTAACTTGTGTGGGTCAAAGGGAGTAAGTTCAGTATACTAAGTTTTTATTTATCTTGGGAGTACACTCAAAATAGTACTTCTGTGCATATCTTTTGCAACTGGAAATGTGGTCTTGAAGGTCTCTCCATCCACACCAGCATAGCAGCTTAGCCAGATGAGAAGGAAGAGGATGCAGGATGACATGTTCCAAGAGATTCTGCAAGCCTCTAGTGCTTTGGATACTGAGCACAGGGCTTGGAGGATCATCCTCGTAGACAGACGTGACGGGGATAGAGCAGAGAGGAGAAAAGCACAAGAAAAGGGGAGAGACGTGCAGCAGGAGATGCTAGTGTTTCTCAAGCAGCAAACAGGCATACTGGAGATTTTTGTTGACCTTCAGGATCAATAGACCTGCGCTCGCCTCCCTCTACAGCCCAGACAGAACTGCATTCTGGGATCTCCCTACACACCTACTGCACATTCCACATAGCATCCGGGACTGCTGCACTACCCCTACCACTCCACCCTCGGGGAGAGTACAATCAGAGCTGCACATACATTGATCTGTGAAAAACACAGCTGGCGTATGTGTTTGTGAAATGAAAATGACTGTTCTTTCCCCTTCAAAGGTTCTTTCCCCTGTATTTATAAAGTTTTGTTCAGTTACAAATATGTCTGTTTGCATGAGTTTGGAATAAAATTCTATGGAAACTTAATTCATCTTTATTAGTTCACAACATATGCTGGTTGCGGCTGACATCATTCACGGATAACAACAATAGGTGCATTTGCAATGTTATATTACTACACACACAGCATTCATTACAAGGTTCATACCAGGGTGCAAACAAACAAACAAAAAATACCAGAGCACAATATAGCAACACACATTACTGTGGCTCACTATTAAAAGGTTTCTTTCAACGTCTCCCTGAGCTATATAGCTCCCTGTTGAGCTTTTCTTATAGCCCTGGTATTGGGCTGCTCAACATTAGCAGACAGCCATTCCACCTCTGCCTTCCACCCCGGTGGAAACTTTTCCCCGTTTGCTTCACAGATACTATGAGGCACACAGCAAGCAGCTATAAACATTGGGATTTTTTTTCCACCGAAGTCTAATCTTGTGAATAGACAGCGCTGGCGGCCTTTCAAACAGCCAAAGGCACATTCAACTGTCATTCTGCACCTGCTGAGCCTGTAGTTGAAGCGCTCCTTGTTACTACTGAGGTTGCTGATATAAGGCTTCATGAGCCATGGGAGTAAGGGGTAGGCTGGGTTTCCCAGGATCACAACTGGCATTTCAACATCCCCAATGGCAATCCTCTGGTCTGGAAAGAAAGTCCCTGCTTGCAGCTTTCTGAATAGGCCCGTGTTCTTAAAGATGTGTATGTCATGCACCTTCCCTGATCTTCCCGCGCTGATGTCAGTAAAATGTCCCTGGTGATCCACCAGCACTTCCAATACCATAGAAAAGTAGCCATTTCTGTTGCTGCATTCTATGGTAAAGTAATCCTGTGCCAAAATAGGGATATGCATGCCATCTACTGTCCACCACAATTCATGAACTCCACTGCTGCAAAACCATCAACTACATAGGTACTGACTCTATGGGTGCTCCGGGGCTTGAGCACCCACAGGGAAAAAATGGTGGGTTCTGAGCACACACCGGCAGCCCCTCTATCAGCTCCCCCCAATCCCTCCTGCCCGTGAGCCCCACGGATCAGCACCTCCCAATTCCTCCCCATGCCTCCCGCCTGCCATAATCAGCTGTTTCATGGCATGCAAGCAGAAGGCTGGGAGAGAGGGGGGAGGAGCAAGGACACAGCACGCTCAGGGGAGGGGCGGAACTGGACGGGAAGAGGCAGGGCAGGGGTGGAGCGGGAAGAGGCAGGGCAGGGTGGGGCCTTGGAGGATGGGGTGGAGTGGGGGCAGGGCCTGGGGCAGAGCCAGGGGGCGAGGCCACCCCCTCCCCGGCACTTTAGAAAGTCGGCACCTGTGATCTACTATGTCCTGCACGTTGCCCAGCATCACAGTCCTTTGTAGCAGGATGTGATTAATGGCCCTGCACACTTGCATCACAGCAGCTCCCATGGTGGATTTCCCAACTCCAAATTGATTCCTGACAGACTGGTAACAATCTGGCATGACAAGCTTCCACACAGTGATCGCCACTCGCTTCTCCACGGTCAGTGCAGCTCTCCTTCTGGTGTCGCTCCGCCGGAGGGATGGGCAAGCTCTGCACACACTTCAAGGAATGTGGTTTTGTGCATTCGAAAGTTCTGCAGCCACTGCTCATCATCCCATACCTGCATAACAATTCAATCCCGTAAATCAATGCTTGTTTCTCAGGCCCAGAATCGGCACTCCACCATCTGCAGCTGCTCTGGGAATGTCAACAACTTTGAACTGTTTCTATATCCCACAGCAAGCTAGCCTCCAAGGAATATTCATGTTCCCCGCAGCTCGTCTGGCAGCTTTGCAAATACGGCACGCGCTGTTCTCGCAACACTCATCACAGTAGTCCACAGCCACGCAGGATCTATGCTTCTCACATAGATGGTAGACACGTGGATTTGCAGAGCTTTTGAAAAGAGGCACAAAACATTATGGAGTGGAAAAAAATGCATCATGGGACATTGAAACCATGTTCCCAGTAACTCCAGTGCAACTCGTTTGTTCCCATGAGGCATTTCTAACCCTTCCCAAAACACCCTGCGCTAGATGGTGACGAGTTACACAGTGGGATACCTACCCAAGGAACAGTGCTCTCTGCATAGATGCAAGCGCTAGTAGTGAGAACACACACCGCTGACACAAGAAGCGTAGTGTGGACAGGCAAAAGCAACTTAATTACTGGGATGGCTGTACATTGATGTAACTTAGGTCAACTTAATTTTGTAGTGTAGACTCGTCCCAAGACTAAGCAGATTAGCCAGAGTGAAAAATACAGATGCAGCCATGCCCCAAGGCAATAACTCCTGAAATTTTAAAGGAATAAATCCACGGTTTACTGGGTACTTTACATCATACCATGTGACAACTTTCTATTTAATTTTTTTTTAACTGTAACTTACTAATATCTCTTGCTTTAGTTTGTCCTTATTCCTAGTGTCACTAGACTTTTCCTTTCTTCCTCCCCCCACCCTCCACACACTTTAACAACCCTGGGTTGCTTCTTTCACACTTTGGTCTCTCTTTGTGATTGCTATCTTCTCTTAAATTTAATTTTCTCTTTCTTCCACCAAAATCTCCTTCTCTCTTCCTTTCCTTTAATACAGTATCACACTTATCTTTCCTACCTTGTATCAATCTCTCCTCTTCTATGCCCATGCTCTTACACACGAATACTCTTCACATTCCTTAAACCCAACCCATCACATAAGCGCTTTAACATTTTAACAGATGCCTAAGAGCCAGATAATTAAAGATATTAGTCAAAGACCAATAGAAATGATGAGGGGACTCCCACTGTCCAGGTGCCAAAGGAAAGGGGAGGGTACAGGGAATAAATACCAGGACGTCATCCCATGATACTTGGTGGGTTCAGCTTTAAAATCACCCTCTGGCTACTAAGTGTCTAATAAAATTGAAGTGTTCCCTTCCCCGTCTCCGCAACCCACTGTGCCTGCTGGAAAGAAAAATGAGCATGCACATTCTGTTTCACACTGTTGCTCCTCTTTCATTTCCGGGCCCTATCAAAATAATTGGCGGTCTCCACTTCTCTACCATTAGCTGTCCCATGGCTGCTATAATTACAGTTTGTTTCTGTTAGTTCACCTTTATCTGGCTATTGCGAGGGAGATGTTTCCACTACTGTGCCCTCTCCCTTCAGATGCAAATTATTAAATCTTCCATAATAAATAACTGCAGTGCCTGACCCTGTTCCTACTCAGAGGTTTCCCAACTAGCAACAGAGTGAAATTGACCTTATTATTGTCAGAGTACCATGGACAGCAATGAAACTGGTTAGTTTTACTCTGCTGCAGTTTGGCAAAGCTACGAATAGCTGGAAAGGAAGTGGAGCTGTTGTTCATCTGCATTGGTTTAGACTCCACTCACACTGAAGGTTATTTTTGCAAAAAAATAAATAAAATTAATTTTTAAAGGAAAGCTTCAACTCTGTTGAAGTTGCCAGCACTTACCCCGAGAAGCTTTTTACTAGCTGTGTGTTATTCACCGAAGCCATTTTTCAAGTCATGTGGAGGGTTAGTTTATTATTTATTAATTTAATATTTAATGTAAAATTCTATTTACTGATACCTATTGATTTCTCAAGGTTGTATCTCTTATAAATGTGACACTAATGGAAGCTGCAGAGAAATTATACTAAAAATTTGAAATTGTGTAAGTTTGGGGTCAGTTATAAAAAATAACAAAACTTCACTAACACCACTTAACTTAATCACATTTTACTGGCATAATGTTGTTTAGTAACAAAAAATTATTTGTATTACTAAACTGTAGTTCATCTCAAACTCGTACAAAGGATTTCTTATACATCTCCTTTATGCTTCCACTTCATGAACGTACCAACAGTGGTTCCACAGTTCAAATTCAGATTTTTACGTGAAGCAGGGATTAAGTCACTTTGTTATGTATGAAAAATACAGCCAGACCTCACCAAAATTACAGCACGTGCTTGAGCACAGAATGAATTTTCTGAATTGACAAGTAAACCCATTAAGTGTCTCATGAGTTAAAATAAACTAAAAATGGGTAATTTAAGAAACGAATCACCTTTTGTCAGACCATTCTGTCCCAAGTGATATTAACAGAACAACACAGACCCTTCTCAAAGTTAAAACTCACTCCAATCATATGCATAAACTACATTTGGGGATTCTTTTTAAGGATTAATGGTAATTTATTCCCATTATTCTTCAAAAGTGAAAATTTCTTCTTCAGCGGTGACTGTCAAATAATATTCTTCTATAGAGAATATCAAGAATTGCTCTGTTTCAAAGTATTTGCCATCTCCTATTGTTCTCAATGTCAGTGAGGGTACAAAGCTGCTATTAGCAAAAAAAATGGCCTCTTTCAAAATGACAGCTGGCCCCCATTGTTCCAAGGAAGAGTAATGTTAAATTTCCCTCAGGAAAGATGGTGTGCCCCATGAAGAAAGGAATAATGAAAAAAGAGTAATGTGTCTATAAAAATCAGTATAATCTAAACTGGAACTACACACACTATTAGGCACAACTCATAACTGCATGGTGTCACTTCAAGCTGGAATAAAGGTATTTCGATGCCTTATCTGTGCATTACCAAATCTTAATATGTTTGGATTTATTTTAAGTTTAACCTTACCTCTGAATTCTCTGTTTTTTAATCTGTGAATAGATTAATGAAAACCAGTAAAAATTTTAAAATGCAAAAATTGGAACAGTTTGTCATTAAATCATTAGAGATTTATAATTCAAACAGGTTCTCTGTAAGACGGTCTTGAAATAACTGGTAAGGCAAAATACGTGTGTGTGCGCGCACGCATGTGTCATAGGAGCTCACAACATGCTAGAAGTTACAATATCTAGGTCTGACCCTGCAATTCTTTGTCCACAGGTGGACTCTTGTATCTGTGTGAAGCCTACTGGCTTCAATTAGGGCTCCACATTGACAAAGCAATCCATCACAGACACAAACAGGGATTTTAGAAATATAATTAAATGTTTTACACTCTTTGTCTTTTCTTTTGTTTTAAACTCATATATGAATATGTCATTTTTAAACTATGAAGTACAAAAAATGTATGCAGAAAGATATAAGGAAGCACTTGTCTATTGGAAAAATATAGGTCCCTGTATCCTGTAATCTAGTTGCCATATATACAGGTCCTTGCACCCATGCAGAACCCCACTGACTTCAATGGGATTCCATGCAAGTGTAAGTGTCCCCCTGAAAAACTGATTTCAGAATTCAGGCCATAGCTGTATAGCAATACATAAAGGCATTATGAACTCACTCAAATTTGGCCCAGGGACTATTCAATCTCTCAAAAGAAAGTTCTGAGCAGACACTTCCAGCTCCCCTCCCCATAGTCCCTGTAATGCAAAGCATTTCAAGTCATAAACATAGTGAAGGTAATGTAAGTGGACAGAAGTAGGGTAAAAAAAAAAAGAAGAAGATGTAATTTAAAAAAAAGACAGAATGAAGGAAAAATGAAAAGCAAGACAAAGGGGAAGACATACTGAAAACAATAAGCCTGAATTGAGACGACAGAGAATTGAGGGCAAGTAAGTTAACAAGGAGACAGCAAGGGGATATATTACCAAGTATTAAGACATAAGAAGATGACTAAACAAAAAGACTTTTGAAAACAGAGTGTTAAAATGTAAAAATTCTGTACTGGAAAAATATATGGAAACACTTTAAATTACATACAGAATGGATCTTTTCAGAGAGGCACTTGTAAGAGCAGAAATTGTACAAAAGAAAAACAAAATCAAAGACTGAATTAACTATCTATCTATGAAACAAATAGAAAAAAAACCCCAACATTTTACAATTATATAAACTCCTAGATCAGCCTATTATTGCTTATCTATACTGCTGTACAACTACTGTTTATAGTTTTCTGAATCACTCTTTGGAGGAAGGACTGTCATTTACTATAAGATTGTAAAGCACTTACCATGACCTGGATGAGACTGTTATACCCAATATAAATATTAAATAATAATATTCCACTATCCTCCCACTTTTGTGGTATTTGTTTTCCTACAGTATTTTCATTTTCCTTAGAAGTGTTCACATGAAAATGTTTTATGGACACGGTCAAATTAAACCATAATTTCACATAAAAAGGCTACAATACATATGTTACTGCCTTGTTTTTCTGGGAAATGAGTCTTAAGGGTTTTCGTTGGCCTTTTTAGCATAGTCTAACAGTTTCATATTTCTATTTAGGACTGTAATTGTTAGAATTTTACAAATGAAGTTATTGGAATTATTGAGAGTTTTGTAATTGTAGGAAATGCCTTATATTAACAAGGAAATCAATACAAGTTTAATGTTCATCAATACATGACAATCCATAATAATATTGCATAAAACAATAAAGCCATTCTCAAACATGGTGAAACTTAGATTTATGAACTGTACAGTTAAGGTCTATGAGAACACTAGGGAGAGAGACTGGGCAAGTTTTACAGATGATAAATTGTTTTAAGGCAGTGGCCCCCAAACTTTTTAGGGTCACACCCCCTTACTCCTGTCCCCCTTTCCCCCGCCCCATGAGGGCGGGGAGTGGAGCTGTGGCTCAGGGGGAGGGGACGCAGATGAGTATAAGGGGGCTGAGGCTGTGGCTTCAGCAGGGGGCGGGTCTGGGGCTGGGACCAGAGCTGGGTGCAGAGCTGCGGACAGGGGCCACAGTTGGGGGCAGAGGCTGGGGGTGAGACCAGGAGCCAGGCCGTGCTTGATGTGGGGGGGGGGGGGCGGGGTGCCAGAGCAGAGCTGAAATAGGAACGGGGCTGGGTGGTGCTCCCTCCTCACCCCGTGGGAGGTGGCCTAGGCTACAGGTGGGTATCAAAAAACACTGATTTCTCTTTGATAATCTACGGGGTGATTTAAGTGTCATCTTTTGAGTGGCTGCCTGGATTGACTTGTAAGAAGGAATTAAAAAGGTGAATGAAGAGCAAAACTCACTCACAAAGAAAAGACACGGCTAATCATGAATTGCTGTAAGATAGAGAGCCTGCTAAACAGTAGACCACCACACTTCGCAAAGCCAAAATGACACAGAACTAACAGCATTTGCCTGCTATAATGGAAACTCTTTAAACAGGACTACATTAAGTCCATGCGCACTGCTTCCACACAGGGGAGTTACAGCGCAGCACTTTGGTGCACACTGCTATTCACACCCCCTTAGTCCAAACCGCAGGTCAGTGTAGACTTGCCCATTCTTTTTAAGAAGGAAGAATGCAGATTAAATAACAGTATTTCAGTGGAAGTGTGCTTTCCACCTGGAAAGTGGGCACAGTCCTTTCCTGATTTATACCATGATTTATGAAAGACTGCAAAAGTCTCCCTTTCTTGCTATAATAACTGATGGAATGTTCCACATTTCAGAAACTCTAATATTTACTTAAAATTCTGCATCTAGATCATTACGTCTTAACAATCACCAGTGACTAGCAGCCTATAAATATATGTAATTTCAAAATCATTCCAAGCAGCTGTCATAAGCAGCCTGCCAAGCTCAACAATAACTAGTTAAATTTAAAGAGCAATTATACACATACAGATGTTAAAATATTGGTCCAGGTTTTCACGTGGCCTCAAAACTAGCCTCTAAACTGTATAGGAATATATGTTTACACCCATTTGCACATACTACTAGGGAAATTAAATGCACTATTATCTAATGTTTACATCCACATGTGGATTTCGCCTATAATAATGTGGGTTTTGTGTATGCTTAATTTTGGAAGAGTAAAATCCAAGGCCACATCTGAAAATTTGCCCCACTGTCACATTCTATTCCTAATCAGCAATTACAGAGCTGAGAGAAAAACTGTCCTTGCACTGACATAAATTAAAATAGATCAGCTTGTTTAAAATAAAAACAACAAAAATTCAAGAAGAGAAAGTGATCGAGTTTCTGTTTCATCCGACCTTTTTCATACATTTAATTTTATACAATATGCAATGTCTGTCAATGGGAAAGCAGCAAAAAAACCACCTTGGATTGAGAAAGTGCTGTAGTGTATATATTATCATTTTTTATGATTACTTATGCAAACCTCACAGCTGAACTACTGTATACCTTAATTGGCAGCTTTCTCTAATCAAGCAATTTACTTGTATCGAATACTGAAGAAATTTCATTATAAAAATAATGTAACTCCAAAAGCCATAATAACACAGTCAAACTTCTGCAGGATTAGAGACAATCATCTGTGTCTTATGCCTCATAATGCCCCAGGGGTGCCATTATCTCTGGAAACCACAGCTTCTGTCAAGTCTTATAGCTAGCAATAACTTTGTTTGTCTGTTCATACGAAGCAAACTAAAGCTCATCTGCACTTAATATTTTTGATATTTCAATACTCAGAAGAAAATCTAGATAATATACTAAATTGCAAGAAAACATAAAAACCAAACACGAATTTTAAAAAGGTCTTGAAATTGTTGCGTGGTATAAAGTTGTGGTGTGATCTGTCATTTTAGGGCAAATTCTTTCCATATAAACTACATTTATATAAAAATCAGGGCCTTTTCTTTACAAGGACTTTCATCACATTACATATGTGTGACTACCTCAGTTTTACTAACAGCTATTCAGATAATAAACAAATGATGCTTATACTTGCTAAGGGTAATTAGAATATCAATCTATACTTTTTGTGCTAAAATAATGTCACCATAGATGAAAACATGATGCAAATGACAACACTGGTGTAAGTTTTCAAATTGTTGCATTGAAATTTAGCAACATGACAAGTTAATTGACATGAAAAAAATATAGCTAAATCTCTTCCACAATGCTTGGAAAATGGATGCCATAGCAACTTGTTTATATACTCTGCTATGTAGAGTAGTATCACCATTTAATAAACCTGTATGTACTGCAATTGTTAGACAGGCGGATAAATAATCAAAATGTTTCTAGTTAAATTAAAGGCTGTAATATTTTGGTTTGGTTTCTGTAAGTTCCCTAAGGGGGAAAACAACAGAAGTATGTTTCCAAAAAAATTTCTTGCTAGAAACTTGAATTATTAGAACTGTATAAACCACATTGCTGTACCACACTGCATATTACATAGATGTAAGGTTACTTTTTGAGAGGATATGGGAAATGAGGGTTGAGATTAAAGTATTTATGAAAACTAATAATAGCTGAACAATTAAGAAATCAAAATACTTAAGTTATTGTGGAATTACTTAAAGATATATGGATAATTTTTGAAAATTAGATTTTTGGCTAAGGAACAAAAGCAGAATTCATGGTTACCATAGTTACACATACTCTTTGTTGTGTTTCAATGCCACATGATCTGATTCAAAGTAATACACATCAGGCTCTTCCTCATCATCTTCTGCAGTGTGCAGGTTGGCACTCTCTTTGGCAGATGATATATATCCAGCAATGAGCCGAGCCTCAGAGGGTGGCTTACTTAGTCCATCACTCATATAATCTCCAGAGTCACAACCTCTCACTTTTTCACTCTGCATAATTTCTTTAGCGTTTATGGGAGATCCACAGATATTATTAGTACTTGCAGCTATATTCTTTTCAGTGGGACTAAGATTATTTTCCTCAACCTGCCCATTTTCTCTACAAGGCGAGTTATTTTTAGTGGGGCTACCTTTGGCAGGGGCAGCCCTTCGTGGTGAAGTTCTCAATGTATATCTGTGTTCTTGAAGTTCTGACATAGATGTAATTTGGGCTGAAACACATTCCAGCACAGAAGATGGTGGTTCAGGTTCACCTGAGATGGATGTATTATCACGATCGGTGTTCGGGTTGCTGTTGGTGTTTTCAGCACACTGTTCCTTTGAGGCACTGCTATCTCCCACCACATCTACCTCCTCCTCAGAATCCCTTAAGAAAGATGACTGGATTTCAGAAAAGGACCCTGTAGCTGGCTCATTTGCCTGATCAGCATGTTCCGCAGGCAAGCAGTCACTTATTTTGTGGTCCTCTAACTTTACCTGTTCAGGTGAATTTGTGCAAGGCACATAATGGTCTATAACACTGTCCTCCTTGCTGCTATTAAGCAACAATGAAGAATGGGCAAATGAATTCCCATTTTCTGCTACTGTTTTCTCCTTGGGCATACGGGAACCAGCACTGTTCTGTTTAGTGTTCCCATCAGGCTGACAGTCATCACAGTTTAGGGCATCTGACTCTCTCTCATCAACCCCATTGACAGCCTGATAGCCCGTGAACTCTTCAACTATTGCAGAATTATTAAACCCTTCCGCACAAACATTCACCTTTTTAACTTCCCTTTTGTCACAATCATCCAGTATAAGACATCGACAAGCTCGTTTAGTCCCTGCAGAGACTGCATCATTGTCCGATATGGAACTCTTACACTCCAATGATTCCTTTTCTGCTTTAGTAGGCAACTCTTCTTCTGAACTGTTTGCTACTTCTGAACGTAGGCAACGTTTAATTCGTTTTAAAACTGGTGATACAGATTCTGCTTGTCTTTTCTCACAATTTTCCACAATTTGTTTCTCAACATTATCTTTTTCAGAAGTAGACAGTCCTCTCTTTCTAGGACTCGCCCATGATTCCCGAGCACTTTGCTGTTTCAAGTCAGTAGTTCTTCCACTATTACTTCCCTTTTGAGTTTGCACAGACTCTGGTCTCTTCTTTGGTGATCTTGATCGTACTTGAGAATGAGGAGATAATTCTTCTGGATGAGCGATACTACGGTTTCTTAAGGTTCGACCACAAAAGTTTTCATCCAAACCATTTAACCCCACTGTTGATCTTGTAACACGAGTAGATCGAGAAGCAGCCATACTATGGCAAGTCCCTAATGTATGTTCATCATGATCCACTCATTGGGAAACCTTCAAAAAAATGTAAACAAAACAATGAGAAAAAAACAACATTCAAAAACATCTGCATTCATAAAAATAAAGCTACTGATCTGAAGGA
The DNA here is from genome assembly GCA_033296515.1 of Macrochelys suwanniensis. NCBI lineage: Eukaryota > Metazoa > Chordata > Testudines > Chelydridae > Macrochelys > Macrochelys suwanniensis. The sequence continues at coordinate 24,065,970 of CM065782.1, forward strand.
TACATTCTACATTATGACAAAGGTACCTAATGTGAAAATTACATATGTTTATGAAACATAGATATTTCTTCCCTTTGTTTCAACAAATAAGGACTTTTAGAGATGTATATCAGCCCCAAGAAATAGAATAGTTTACTTACTATTTCGATTTATTCTGTCTTTAGGACAGGTATCAGAGTATCATTAAAGTCTGATTATCAAATATAACGAACACTTCAGTATTACTAAAATGCACTATTTTTACTATATTGTACAAAAAATCATTTTGTACAGGCATCATTAAATGTCTGCACTCGCACAACAAGAAATATCAAACCTCATCCTTAAAATTCCATATTCATCAATAGCAATATACATTAATTATAATCACATAGCAAGATGAAACAGAAAACATAATACAATATCTTGCTAACTGAATCTGTTGCCTTTATAAATCAAAGACAAACTGATAAGTAACATTTTTTTCATTTGCACTTCTACTTTGACAGATGATCAAAAGATGTTATTCCTGTCAAACCACTACAGTAGAAATGGATCCAAAACAAAACATCACATTTAAAATTTGCAGTTTGAACCTATTCCTATAATGATGGGCTGAATCACTTTCTATCTCAAATTTTGGGAAAAACTGGGTTCACATCTAGATTTCAAACCCCTGTATATGGATCTGAGATGTTAGTGTGACACAGTAGGACTCTCTAAGTTTGGTCCAATCCATGAAATCTTAAATCCCAGCCTTATGTTCTTGCATTCCTCATATTATTTAAAAGTTGAACATGCAACATTGGAGCTCTATTACATCAAAGATGATGAACAGATTCTTCTTTTTTTGCATAAATGTAACTGCATATTTCGTCTTTTCCACCTGTCAGAATTCCAGATTTCAGCAACCAATTCAACTGACATATATGATGCACAAGGCCTGAAAGCTATTTAAATAAAAATCAGGCCAGCCACATGTTATTGGTAAAGGCATGAACTGACAAATGGAAGGGAACTACTTCAACAGCTTTCTTTTTCATTTTCAGCAAGAAGTTATATATATGGATAAGTAGGGAGAGTCTTATAGCAGAAAACTTTGGGTGTGTGGTATTTGTATCAATCAGGGCAAGACAATATTCTCCTAGAACAGTTTGATTCTGCCTGGCAATGGCAGCAACTAATGAAGCTGCCTGTTTACATGTGCTTATATTACTTGGTATACACTGTGACCATGAAACAAGGAATGATTTACATTCTCTAATATTATAAGATGCAGGTTAATGCATCCTAGATACTCATCCACGAGAGTATGAAAATAAGTAAACTTATCTTTACAGTATAATGACAGTGAATTAACAAGACAATTGTTAAGAGAATATTTAAATGAAAAACACTGCTATACATATACATAGGTTAAAAATTATTTTCTACATAAGTTCAGAGTCCTGACAAATTAATTTCTCAAAATATGAGACTATTGTACGGTATTAACTAAGCCAAATCAAGGTCCCTCCTTTCCTTGTACATTCATCCTAAATTATGTGGTGAGGGTCCCTGTTTTATGCACCACAGCAGTACAGACATATGAAGCAATGTTGACTGATTACAAAGACATTTGATAAAACACTACAACTTTTCAGTTGGGAGAGTGGGTGACAGATAGTGGCTAAAGGACCTGAAGCAAAGCCTTGTGGGGAGCAGGGCAGGCTTTCAGGATGCAGCAGCTGCATTCATAACTCTTAAGCAGCACTCCACTATTGATGCACCTTAGAGACTAACAAATTTATTTGGGCATAAGCTTTTGTGGGCTAAAACCCACCTCAACAGATCCATGGAGTGGAAAATACAGTAGGGAGGTATAAATACACAGCATATTCAAAGATGGGAGTTGCCTTACCCACTGCATCTGATGAAGTGAGTTTTAGCCCACAAAAGCTTATGCCCAAATAAATTTGTTCGTCTCTAAGGTGCCACAAGGACTCCTCGTTGTTTTTGCTGATACAGATTAACACGGCTACCACTCTGAAACCTGTAGGTGAAATAGTTCTGTTCTTTAAAGCCATAGGATGGCAGCCACAAGCTTCTGTATCTTTCTCCATGCTCCCCAAAAGATAGTACACTAGCACCTTCTGAACCTCATGTTGCTGTATTCCCCATTTCTCTGTAGGACTACACAATTTCTCTCTCCTGGAGATCCTAAAATGGCAAGCAGATAAGATGAGGAACAGAAAATTACAGGAAAAATTCATTTGTGCAGATTTGCACAATAAACAGATTTAAGTGACATCTTAGCAAAAAGGTAAATTATATATATGGCATTTACATGGCTGCATAACCACATATTACATGATGCCCTGGGTATACTGAAAGAAACCAAAATTCAAACACTAATGTAATAGGCTAGAACTAAATCAACAACACAAGTCACCCGGGATGTCATCTCAATTTATCTCATTATTTTAACTTTTTCTGACAAAGTCTTAAGTAAAAACCTGAAAACACAGGTTTCTACATTTTGTCACCTGGCGATATCCTAAATACAAGATAAAATGATTTGACCCCATTGCAACCATAATTATGAATACACAAAAGCAGTTAGACATGGTTTATGCCCATTAAGAGAAAACAACATAGTAATAACCATTGAAAGTAGAATTGATTCGGTCATCAATTCTCAAAGATCTTTGCTCTTCTACAAATATTTAAAGAAACATAGTTGCCCATGATCCCAATTTGGCTGGTACTATATAAGAGTTAGAATATCTGACCCAAGAATTGGCAATGGTAGCAAGCAGCAAGATATAGTAATGATTCTGTACTTAGAAAACAGCAGCACCTCTCCCAACAAGTTAATCACTCCTTACCCTTGGTTGTCTCTTAATGGTATATCTACACTGTAATTAGACATCTGTGGCTGGCCTATGCCAGCTACTCAGGCCCGTGGGGCTTGGGCTGTGGGGCTCTTTAATTGCGGTGTAGATGTTCCAGCTGGGGCTGCAGCCCAAGCTCTGGGAACCTCCCATCTCACAGGTTCCTGGAGTCCAGGTTCCAGCCCGAGTGTCTACACTGCAACTAAACAGCCCCTTAGCCCAAGCCCCATGAGCCTCAATCAGCTGGCATAGGCAGCCATAGGTTTTTAATTGCAACGTAGACATACACTTCAGTGGAAGTGGCCAGCTCTCAGCACTGCATCCTGTAGCCACCTCTCCACTGTGCTCAGCAAAAAGTTCCATCTGAAACTAAGAGGCAGTTGGCACTGAGCATGATCCTGAGCTCCATTCAGGTGAAGAGAAAGAGAAATTAGTAATGAGAGGGGAAAGGAGAGAAGAACAGCTATGGGGGTAAAGGAGAGAAACAGGGGGAGCACTAAGCCAAAAGAGGAAATGGAAGAAAATGTTTTCAAATAGGGTTAGGGTCTGTACAGGTTGCTGTAGAGTTTTAGGGCACTCTAGTGAATTTTGGACAAGGCTGTAGCATGTGGTGCATGAAACCTAAATTATTCATCTGAATAAATTCTGTGGCAAAATGGACATTATGTAGCAATGTTAACAAATCGCCAATTTTGTTTACAATATATACAGCACCAGAAGTCAGTACAGTGATTTTCGCAGAAATGAGACATAGTATATGCCCCAAAGAGTTTACAATTTAAAATCATTGGCAATTTTCAGTTTGACTGAAATCATTCTAAAAATGAACTACAAAATGAAGATAATTGCAGAAGGAAGACTTTAGACTGGATGACTAGCTGAAGGCATGCATTAGCATGAGGGGCAAAAGGTGCTGAATGGGAGTAGGCAAAGAGAGGCCATATGGGGATCTTTAACTGTAAAGGCATAAAACTCCACTCTTAGGCCGGTCTACACTAAGGGGCAGGGGGGTGTCGATGTAAGGTATGCAACTTCAGCTACGTGAATAACGTAGCTGAAGTCGACATACCTCACTCGACTTACCTCGTCGTGAGGACACTTGTAATGTTGAAGGCTGGCACTCCCCCGTCGACTCCGCTTCCGCCTCGCGTCGGGATGGATTACCAGCGTCGACGGGGAGCGCGTTCTGTGATCGATTTATCGCTTCTAGATTAGACGCGAAAAATCGATCCCCAAAAGATCGATTGCTATCCGCCGAATCGGTGAGTAGTGTAGACGAGCCCTTACAGAGTTTAGGAGCCCTACTGAGCAACTGTCTTTGCCTGCTGCACTGCCTCTAAACTGTGAAGGGATTTCATGTAGCACAAGAGAGAAAAATAGTTAACATGTGGAACTTCTAGAGCTCCCCAAACTGAGCTCTATTCCTAGGCAGCTTTGGCACCCTTTATGGAAGTTAGCTGTCTCCTCCCACAGTCCTTCCACTGATTCATCTTTCTGCCTCTATGTCAGTGTATGGAAGAGCAGTTTGCTTATCATCTTGATGAGCTGGTAAAAATAACTTTTACCTCACTGCCTCTCATTCTGTTCTTTTAAAGGCGATAGTGAAGATGCAAGAAATCCACTGAACTTCCTCTTATGCGGAACCCACAGAAAGACCACAGACATGGAGAAAAAAGGCAAAATGGTAGCAAAAAAGCTGAAGAGCTGGTACATGGCAGGAAAAGAACAGTTACCATAGTAACTGTAGTTCTTTAACATAAATTCAGTGATGTACATTCCCTTCACCTACAAGCTCAACACTTTCTGGACAGCAATGCTTGTTGGGACTGTGCACACACCCGACTATGTCTTCACGCATTACATGATGATAAATAGGGATTACAGTCCCAAAGGCCATCCATTTCCTTCCATTAAATAATTCTCCAAAATAGTCAGGAAGATGGAGACTAGTGTTAATCAATGAAGACAGTATCTCGAAGAAACTATGTTACTATGATAGGTAATCACTTTCTTTTTCTTATAGCATTGCCTTCATAGGTCTCCACTCTTGTTAATAAACAAGTGGAAAGGAAGTAGGTTTGAGGAGTCTTGGCTGAAACACTGCAGAACTTCTCTCCCAAACTGAGAATCTAAACTAGAAACTAAATCCAGGGAGCAATATGAAGATATGGCTAGAACTCCACATAGCAGCCTTGCATATCTCAAGAACAGCCATTGAGGCAGCTGTAGGTATTCAAATCCCTGCTAGTTCATAGCAAGTGAATATGCATAGTCTAATCCACTTCAATCTGGGTGGAACCTGACTGACTTTTAGGATTATCCATGTGCTTATCACAATACAAATTATGTAGGTGACTTATAGAAAAATTTAATTCTGTTTAGAAAGCCATTTAAGTGCCTTCTTCACCTCTAAATAATGCAAACTCACCTCCCATGGTGACTGGTGCTTAGAGGAAAAAATGGTAGACAATCGGTCAAGGGAGAAATCAGAGACCACCACAGATAAAAAACCACCTTAAGGCACATCCTATTCTATACAGAGGTTCAGCCATTGGTATCAAGATTTCAGACTCTCTTAGCTGATGTAGCCTTTAGTGAGAGATGATGCAGGAAATATTCTGACACAACGGTTGCTTGAACCAATCTGAGAGCACATTTACATCCCTAAAATAAAAGTAACTCCTGAACAGGAAGAAACCCATGCATCAATTTTTTCAAAATAATGTGGTCACTGTAGGATAAGAGAAAATAGTACAGTAGATGTGACGGGTTTGATCACATAGACCCCCTTGGGACTGTCACCTGATGTGCTGAAACTACCTCTGAGCCCATTTTCTCTGATGGCTTGTTGAGAAACCAGAACCCTGTCTTGCTGAGCCAGACACACTAGCCTGTTGCATCACAGACCCAGGGTCTGAACCACGCCCTGAAAGCTGCAGACTTTAACCAAAAACTGCTCAGCAAGTACTCCTGTCTCCACCATCCAGTTCCCAATGGGATCTAAACCCCAAATAAATCCATTTTACTCTGTATAAAGCTTATACAGGGTAAACTCATAAATTGTCTGCCCTGTATAACACTGATAGAGAGATATGCACAGCTGTTTGCTCCCCCAGGTATTAATGTATTACTCATACATCTCGGAATGTCTGGCTCTAGCCTAAATGAAATACGTCTGTACAGATCCTGAACTTCTCCAAATCTTGAAGCAGGAAGTTGCACTTAGTATTGTGCTCCATGGCAAACAGATCCACTTTATCTCGGAAGCAGATCTTTGGCTACTGCCTCTTTGAGAAACTACTTGGGTTGGGTGCTGTACTTCTTGCTAATGTCATCTACCAGGATATTGTCTTTTCCAGGAAGATGGGGATCTATGAGCATGATACAGTGATGGCACATTGGTTCCAGAACTTCATGGCTTCCTGATGAATGATATAAGGTGTAAGTTCATATAATCATAGAGATAGCATTAAAATGTAAGAGAAGTGCTCTTTAAAGGAGGCAAGGATTCTTTATAGGCAGTCATAAGACAATACATGAAGTTGGATCTTCTCCTGCGTCTAGAAGCCTTAGATTAGGAATTGATCCAGATGAACACCTCAAATTAATCCTTAAAACATTCAACAACAATACCGCCAATAGTGGAGTTGGGTGAAGAGTTTGCTTTTGTCATCAGGTCTGTGTTTTATCCACCACAATAGGGAAAGCACAACTGCAGGAGGTATGGCAATCTGTCAAGTCCATGTTAAGGGAAAATATTCCACAGAACAATAGGAGAGTTAGGCACCCATCTTCCACTGAAAGGGCAGTTAACTGACTTTTGTGCCTTGAAAAATCTCTCCTATTGTCTAGATGAAGGTAGTATTTAGCCAGATCTGCAATTATCTCAACTGAAGTTGAGCAAGAGAAATGATAAATGTGCAAAAGAAATGAGGCCCAGTGGCCTAACTACAGCAGAAGCCACTTTGAACATAGCTTGGAATCAGTATTGTGAGAGGTACGATGAAGTGATTATGGAGTCCAGAACCATCCGTATGAGATCCACTTGTGAAAGGGCAAAAGTGGATTTTGTGATGTTAACTATTAGGTTCAATAACAGGAACAACTGGCAGAATATCTTGAGGTCAGACTGCAACTTTGAAGCAAATGGCCTTTTATTAGACAGTTGTCAAGGCACTCAGGCCACTAATATTAAGGCATTTGATGAAAACTTTTAGGGTCACAGAAAATCTGAATTTCAGAATCTACTGTCAGCAATGATGGCATTTCACTCAGAACCAAAACTATTTTCATTGAGCAGGGAGTATCACAATATGGAACATGTGTCCTTCAAATCAAGAGCTGTAAACCAATTCTGCTGACACAGGAAGGGAACTATGGATGCCAGTGTCACCATACAGAATTTCAGTTGCCTACTTTACTTATTCAAACATCCAAGATGCATCATTGGATGCAACACCTAGCCTCTCTTTTGTGAACTAGAAAATAAAGCAAATAGTATCCCTTCCCGTTCTGTTGCTGAGGTACCTCCCTCTATGACTCTCATTTGAAGGAAAGATAAACCATAGCAGTTCTGTCTTAAGTTCCCTTGAGGCATTGGGAAGTGGATGGGTGGCTGTCATGGAGTGTGACTGTATAAAGTAACCTCTCACAACATCCTTTACAATCTCCAACATCAGATCTAGACTAGGAGAGTGGGACAGAGAGCTCCTGCATTGTTGTTTGGAATAAGCTTTAGCATCAGAGCTTTCCTTATGAGATGACACTGTTGAGTCCCGAGGCATAAAGCTTTTTTTGGGTGTGAGGCTGCTTGTCCTGGATTCAAACCAGGACCTCCAGTGTGCCTGAATGCTCAGTAGCAGATGATGAGGCCTATATGTCTGCCTCCCACAGATGGTGCTTGAGTCAGCTCTCTCAGACTTGATGCATGCACCTCGAGAAGGCTAGCATACAAATCAGAATTCAAGATTATGTCCATCCCTGAAGCAGAAAAGGTATAGGCTTTTTCTGCACAAAGAAACTGCACCAATATAAATCAGTTAAAAGAGTAACCATCATTGATTTAATTTAATTTGGTAATAAACTGAAGTAAGCTAAATTAATATTAGCTACTCAAACCAATTTAAGAATGCCCACATTGAAAACTGCACCAATTTAACTAAATCCATTTAGAAACTGATTTAGTTAAACTGGTGAAACTTCTGTGGGTAGACTGGGCTGTAGAGAGTGCTCATCAGTCACAAACACAGTACCAATGCAAGAAGGACAATGCTTGAAGTCGGCAGATTTGGCCTAATCATCCAAAGCACATCAAGGAAGGCAATCTGTCATGAAGTGGAAGATGCTGAATGGAATCTAAGGAAAAGAAAGAGCCAAACGGGCAAAACTTTCCAAAATGTGCCAAAAAGCTATCCCCTACAATAACTATTATAATTTTATACTCATATGAACAAGAAAGAGTGGTTTTCCGAGAGAGACACCCAGGATGATGATGACAGACATTCTGAGGGCTTGTCTACATAGCAAGTTAGTGTACAGCAAGCCCCGGTCTGAATCTACAGTGCACTAGATTGCTGCACACTAACTTGCTGTGTGGAACTTCCTACTGCACACAAAAAGTTCCATAGTTCACTTTGATGTATCCTGTGCCAAGCAAATGTTCTGTACCCTGGCTTGCCATGCAATGTGTAGACCAGAGCTGAGTTTCTGCTTGTGTCTACAGTTGTCAGTATTACTTCTGGGGAAATTCTGTGCCACTGTGCACATGCATAATTAATGAGCCATGCATATTTTAAATTTTTTTTGCACAGAAAAAAGCTTCTGACAAAAAGTTGCTGCAGTTCTGCCTTTGCTCACCAGAGGGTGATGTGGGAATAGTACAGAGCAGCAGCTCCTGGGCAGCTAGGAAGAAAAAAAGCCTGCCTTCTTCACAGCACCTGTTCGGCCAGGACAGGAGACAGGGGCTATGGGAAGACAGACAGCATGGGGCTGCTGGAGGGTGATCAGACGGGCTCATAAGGGTTAGTGGGAGAGGACAAACTGGAGCAGTGTCTGAATGGGAGTGGAGGCACATGGCCACAGAGGGGCGGTAGAGGATACTTGTGCAAATACACCCCCCCCTCCCCTGTGGAGTGTCCTCTTTTTTGAATGTTCAAATATGGTAACCCTATTTAAACTAGGTTCACTGGGGGAAGGAAACCAAAGCCCTGAGGTAAGTGCGGAACTGGGATACCAGGAGGAAACACGAGCAGGAGAGCGCAAGAGAGGAGGACTCCTGCCTCATACGGAGAAAGCAGGATGATCAGAGAGTTATCTTAAGTGTCTATACGCCAATGCAAGAAGCCTGGGAAAAAAGTATGGAGAACTGGAAGTCCTGCCACAGTCAAGGAATTATGATGTGATTGGAATAACAGAGACTTGGTGGGATAACTCACATGACTCAAGTACTGTCATGGATGGATATAAACTGTTCAGGAATGACAGGCAGGGCAGAAAAGGTGGGGGGAGTTGAATTGTATGTAAGAGAGCAGTACGACTGCTCAGAGCTCCAGTATGAAACTGCAGAAAAACCTGAGAGACTCTGGATTAAGTTTAGAAGAGTGAGCAACAAGAGTGATGTCGTGGTGGGAGTCTGCTATAGACCACCAGACCAGAGGGATGAGGTGGACGAGGCTTTTTTCAGGCAATTAACAGAAGTTACTAGATCACAGGCCCTGGTTCTCATGGGTGACTTTAATCACCCCGATATCTGCTGGGAGAGCAATACAGCAGTGCATAGACAATCCAGGAAGTTTTTCGAAAGTGTAGGGGCCAATTTCGAGGTGCAAGTGCTGGAGGAACCAACTAGAGGCAGAGTTCTTCTTGACCTGCTGCTCACAAGCAGGGAAGAATTAGTAGGGGAAGCAAAACTGGATGGGAACCTGGGAGGCAGTGAACATGAGATGGTCGAGTTCAGGATCCTGACAAAAGGAAGAAAGGAGAGCAGCAGAATATGGACCCTGGACCTGAGAAGAGCAGACTTTGACTCCCTCAGGGAACTGATGGGCAGGATCTCCTGGGAGAATAACATGAGGGAGAAAGGAGCCCAGGAGAGCTGGCTGTATTTTAAAGAATCCTTATTGAGGTTGCAGGAACAAACCATCGTGATGTGTAGAAAGAATAGTAAATATGGCAGGCGACCAGCTTGGCTTAACCGTGAAATCCTTGCTGATCTTAAAACACAAAAAAGCAGCTTACAGGAAATGGAGGATTGGACAAATGATCAGGGAGGAGTATAAAAATATTGCTCAGGCATGCAGGAGTGAAATTAGGAAGGCCAAATCACACTTGGAGTTGCAGCTAGCAAGGGATGTTAAGAGTAACAAGAAGAGTTTCTTCAGGTATGTTAGCAACAAGAAGGTGGTCAAGGAAAGTGTGGGCCCCTTCCTGAATGGGGGAGGCAACCTAGTGACAGAGAATGTGAAAGCTACTGTACTCAATGCTTTTTTTGCATCGGTCTTCACGAACAAGGTCAGCTCCCAGACTACTGCACTGGGCAGCACAGTATGAGGAGGTTGAATCCTCTTTCCAGTAAAGGGTTAAGAAATGCAGGTAGCCAGACTGACACCTGACCTGGCTGGCTACCTGCATTTCTTAACCCTTTACTGGAAAGAGGATTTTATAGCACTGCATCAGACCCTCTCCCCCTTCCCTTCATATTTATGACAGAGGTGATCAGCCCTCTATGGAGAGAGAAGTGGTTCAGGACTATTTAGAAAAGCTGGACGAGCACAAGTCCATGGTGCCGGATGCGCTGCATCCAAGGGTCCTAAAGGAGTTGGCGGATGTGATTGCAGAGCCATTGGCCATTATCCGAAAACTCACGGCGATCGGGGGAGGTCCCGGATGACTGGAAAAGGGCTAATGTAGTGCCCGTCTTTAAAAAAAGGGAAGGAGGAGGATCCGGGGAACTACAGGCCAGTCAGCCTCACCTCGGTCCCTGGAAAAATCATGTAGCAGATCCTCAAGGAATCAATTTAGAAGCACTTCGAGGAAAGGAAAGTGATCAGGAACAGTCAGCATGGATTCATCAAGGGCAAGTCATGCCTGACTAACCTAATTGCCTTCTATGATGAGAACTGGTTCTGTGGATGAGGGGTAAGCAGTGGATGTGTTTATTCCTTGACTTTAGCAAAGCTTTTGCTATGGTCTCCTACAGTATTCTTGCCAGCAAGTTAAAGAAGTATGGGCTGGATGAATGGACTATAAGGTGGATAGAAAGCTGGCTAGATCGTCAGGCTCAACGGGTAGTGATCAATGGCTCCATGTCTAGTTGGCAGCCAGTATCAAGCGGAGTGCCCCAGGAGTTGGTCCTGGAGCCAGTTTTGTTTAGTATCTTCATTAATGATCTGGAGGATGGCATGGATTGCACCCTCAGCAAGTTTTCAGATGTCACTAAACTGGGAGGAGTGGTACATACGCTGGAGGGTAGGGCAAGGATACAGAGGGACCTAGACAAATTAGAGGATTGGGCCAAAAGAAATCTGATGAGATTCAACAAGGACAAGTGCAGAGTCCTGCACTTAGGACGGAAGAATCCCATGCACTGCTACAGACTAGGGACCGAGTGGCTAGGCAGCAGTTCTGCAGAAAAAGAGCTAGGGGTTACAGTGGACGAGAAGCTGGATATGAGTCAACAGTTTGCTCTTGTTGCCAAGAAGGCTAACGGCATTTGGGGCTTTATAAGTAGCAGCATTGCCAGGAGATTGAGGGACGTGATCGTTCCCCTCTATTCGGCATTTGAGAGGCCTCATCTGGAGTACTGTGTCCAGTTTTGGACCCCACACTACAAGAAGGATGTGGAAAAATTGGAAAGAGTCCAGCGGTGGGCAACAAAAATGATTAAGGGGCTGGAGCACATGATTTATGAGGAGAGGCTGAGGGAACTGGGATTATTTAGCCTGCAGAAGAGAAGTACGAGGAGAATGTAATAGCTGCTTTCAACTACCTGAAAGAGGGTTCCAAAGATGTATCTCAACTGTTCTCAGTGGTACCAGATGACAGACAAGGAGTAATGGTCTCAAGTTGCAGTGGGGGAGGTTTAGGTTGGACATTAGGAAAAACTTTTTCACTAGGAAGCACTGGAATGGGTTACCTAAGGAGGTGGTGAAATCTCCTTCCTTAGAGGTTTTTAAGATCAGGCTTGACAAAGTCCTGGCTGGGATGATTTAGTTGGGGATTAGGTCCTGCTTTGAGCAGGGGTTTGGACTAGATGACCTCCTGAGGTTCCTTCCAACCCTGATATTCTATGATCTGATGGAGATGCGCTAAGCCAATGGGAGAGGTCTGCCATTGGCTTACTAAGTCCGTCTCTGCGAAAGGCAGTTGCTATGTCAGCGGGAGAGCTTCTACACAGGGGGTTACGATCAGTATAACTACATCTCTTGGGATCCACACCCAAGCAACGCAGTTATACAAAGGTATGTATGTAGTATAGACCAAGCCTTAGCCTTTTGATTTGTCATTTGATAACTGATATCTTATAATGTCGGAACAGTTGCAGTGGGACCTCCAAACTTTGGAGTGTGCACCTTTCTTGAACATGGAAAACTAATCAGATCACTCAAGTATGTCTCTATCTATTTAATCTCTGTTCTTGTAGCTGAATTGACATGCTAAAAAAGTGTAGTACTTTCTAATAGTCTAATTCTATGCTGCCCTTAACCATTACTGCCAAAAGACAGAAGGCCTAGTGTAATTCTCATGGACAGAGTTTCCTACTTCCATAGGAACTTTTAAAAAAAATTAAAGGTGTGAGAGGACCAAGGGAAAACTTTTAGCGGTATGACAAGCCTGGGGGCAAGTTCCTTTTTTCTGTTGGTACTGACTGTAGTGCTGGAAGAGCTGTTTAAATATCTTGGATGATGCTGGGTCTGTCTTTTAGTGCTACCTGTGATCAGTGCTCCTCTTTCTTTTCTGTTCATACAATACAGAGTGGAGAGAAGATAAACCGTAATAAATAGTGCTATGGAAATAAATCCAGCTGCAGAACTGCAAAATCAGGACTGCACTATTCCCAAGACCATGGTCAGGAAGTAGCTCATGTGTAGACATACAGCGCCTATAACAGTACTAGTTTTTCCTCACAAAACCGTATTGGATACAGAAGAGGAGAAACCAAAAGTAAAATTCAACCTAGGAGAGGACAAAGGACAAGTGCAAATATATACACTGTAGTACACGTGTTCTCTTTCACTTTTACCTTCTCACCCTTGAATTATTAAAGAAAATAAATTAAATGTATTTAGTATTACCTCCAGCACTTTTACTCTTCAAAGTACTTTACAAACATTAACTAACATAACACTTGAGTTAGGTTGTGCTTTTCATCAGAGCAAAGCCCACAATAACCCCTAATTCAGGCTCCCAGTCCTGTGCCATACCTCTCTTTAGGTGGATAAGAAAAGCCCAGGACTTCAATATCCTTGGGGCTCATAAATTCCCTTGGCTTCCCTACTCATTGTCAGGGAGTGGGGGATGGGAGGGAGGCTACAATAGTCCACAAGTGGGTCCCCAACTTGTTTTTCTCCCCAATCAAAACACCACATGCGAACTGGTTTTCACTAGGAATTGTTTCTGTGCACAAAGACAGAAATAAATCTACTCATCCAAATGCAACACGTTTTCATTTGCCCTAAGAGTTCAGGCACCAACACTACAATACAATCACTATTATTTGGAAAAGCACACCAGATAATGACATAAAAAGGAGACTCCAAAGAATCCCACTACATTTCAGAATGAGTATTTCCAGTAAGACTGCAGTAATTTACTAAAGAGTAGGGGTTATTAATCTCTGTGCTCTTTTCTGAATTTCAGGAAGAAACTGAGAGGGGCATGGACATGCTTTCAGATGTGCCAAACTCAACTCAATTTGCTATGAAAGCCAGAAATTTGGCAGGTTTTTCCAAATGTTTACCCCCAAACCATTATTTAGGTTATATGCGAAAACAAAATGTCATAGGTATTTTGGAAATCATCTTGTTTATTCTGAGCCTGATTGTGATCTCAGACTGTGGTGAGAGTCAGGAATAACTTCCCTGAAGACCAGTATAAAGTTAGCATAAATGAGAGCAGAATCAGACTTACCACATCTATCTCTAATGAAAACACATTAGTTAAAACAAATAAAAAACAATGATGTTACATAAAATATCACAGTTATTTCACAAGATTAAAAAAAATTTCTGTATCTGTATATGGATTAGCCAAATTAGATGTAAATTATTCAGTAAGGTTCCTTAATGTAACCATCTAAGAATCACAGAATTGTGTAGAAATGTTAATTGATGATAAAGACACATGGCAACTGTGCAGCTCTTAAACTGAGGAAAGAAGGTGGCAGGTGACAGAAAGGGCTAAAGCAATATTTTAAGGGGAACAGGAGGAGTTGCCATTCAGAACATAAGCCACATAAGATTAGAGCAAAATGCCAGTGCAAGCCACAATAGTAGAAGGTGGATGCCATGCAGAGCTCCTAATTTCCAAGCAGCACCAGGATGGGAGTAGGATTACCAACTTTCTAATCGCACAAAACCGAACACCCTCGCCCTGAGGCTCATCCATTTTCTGAGGCCCCACCCCCACTCACTCCATCCGCCCTTCCTCCGTCGCTCGCTTTCCCCCACCCCCATTCACTTTCACCGAGCTGGGGTATGGGGGTTGGGGTGCGGGAGGGGATGAGGGCTCTGGCTGGGGTCAGAAATGAGGGGTTCAGGGTGCAGGATAGGGTGTGGGTGCGGGCTCCAGGAGGAAGTTAGGGTGCAAGAGGGAGTTCTGACTGGGGGCACGGGGTTGCGGTGCAGTAAGGGGCTTGGGGTGCGAGCTCCAGGCAGCACTTACCTCAGGCAGCTCCCAGAAGCAGCCGGCATGTCCCTCTGGCTCGTAGGTGGAGGTGTGGCCAGGTGGCTCTGCGTGCTGCTCGCGCCCGCAGACGCCGCCCCTGCAGCTCCCACTGGCCATGGTTCCTGGCCAATGGGAACTGCCGAGCTGGCGCTTGGGATGGGGGGTAGTACACAGAGCCCCCGTGGGCGCCCCTGTGCCTAGGAATCGGGCATGCTTCCGGGATCTGCGCAGAGTCAGAGCAGGCAAGGAGCCTGCCTTAGCCCTGCTGCGCTGCCAACTGGACTTTTAGCAGCCCGGTCAGTAGTGCTGACTGGAGCCCCAGGGTCCCTTTTCGACTGAGTATTCTGGTCAAAAACTGGATGCCTGGCAACCCTAAATGGAAGTGGCTTCTTCTACAACTTTCTCTTTGCTCTCTGAGGCCCTTTCTAACACTCTCACTACTCACTCCCCTAATCCTTTACAATCCTCTTTCCTGCAAAATGCTTTAAATGTTTGGTGGGTAAACTATAGGCTGAAAGAAAAAGACAATCTGGGTGGATATATGAGGCACACAGAGAGATTTATATGGCATCTTGGAACAAACAAACATCATGCAGCCATTCTGGTAAAGTGCTCTGTACACAGGGCCCAGGGCAAAATATATCAGTGAGATAACCAGATGAAGGTCCAATCTCAAAACAAGATTTTTTTTTTCTGTTGTTTCTGTGTTTTGTTGATGTTTCTTCGCTTCTGTCTTTGGTGAATTACTGTTAATAGGATACAGTTATTTAAATGCATTGCTTAGAAAAATAATTGTTTCATAGGAGTGACAAGCAGGGAACAGATCTGTGCAGTACAGCAATCCCTAATAGTAGTATTAAACTATTACTGTGGATTATTAAAGGCTATCCGGCAGATTTGTCAACATTACACCAAATGTTGAAACATGAAAAATATACAGTATGATAATCTGCTGTGCCTTTACTCACATTTTACATAGGCACAGGATTACTTATTAGAGTAGTGTATCTTGTACCTGGTTCAAGTTAACTGGTTTTCAATTATTTCCAAATCAATATGCAGACTATCTGTGCAGCAAAAGCCCAAAACGTATTTTGCTAATTTCGGATACATAAAAGAAGGTTTTGTAAGGATCCACAGGAGTAAAATCTGGATCTGTGGAGCCTGGGACAACTGCCTCCCCACATTGCCTTTGGGAGGCCACACAGAACCACAAGCAAGGAGAACTGTGGAGATTAGGTGCCTCAGAATGTACCTCCCAAAGGGTCTGGAGCAACAGCATCCTGTGGCTTTCCAATTGACCCATGCTCACTATTTGTCTGGGCAAATACGTAGATTGCTGGCTTGCTGTAACTCTAGACCTCACCTTGTTTGCTGATCTCAAGTCTTCGACCCCAGTCTGCCTCCTGTGTCCAGCCTGGTAACTCTCTCTGATCTCTCTGGCTTTCAACTCCAGCCTGACTCTGGCTCTTGCCTCCTGACTGTAGGCTGGTAAGTACCTCTGATCTACGGTTTCTGATCATTGCTAACTCCAACCTTGGCTCTTGGCTATTGATCCCGGTTCTAGCAATTACTCTGATCCCTGCACACTGACTACCCTGCACGCTGACTCTCCTTGTCTTGGTGACTCCAGCCCAGCTATGACCCTAGACCAGACTGCTGGTATCCTAATCCCTTACAGGTATAGAAGGAACAACATACCAGGGGGCAACTGCTACAATCCTCACTACTTCAGTTTGGTAACAGAAGCACTGACTGAGAACTTTGCAAAACTCTTTCATAAAACTAAATCAGGAAGTCAATACATTTCTGAGAGAGTTTCTTACAAGCAGTTATTTTATGGATAAAACACAATCACATTATTTGTACCTCAAGAGCTGTATCTTGATAGTGTCCAACATTTGTTCATAATAGTTTGTTTCACACTTGATTTAACCGCTCTGAGATGAAGACATGCTTTGCAATAAAACCCACCAAAGAGAAAAAATGAAAGTTATGAAAATAAAGTATGCAACAGGGAAAGGAACAGAGTTGAAACTAATGGAAGAACACTTAGTGAAGGGAAACCATCTTTTTGATAGTCATTAAATGGGCTCAGGATTGAAAATCTACTTTTGTACTAGGGCTTATGAAAAAGGATTTTTTCCCATTAAACAGCAAATTCAATAAAGAAAAATGTACAAATATTTATTTTTGTAGCAATTTATTTATAATGCTCATAATTTTTAAATATACCTATTAAAACACAAAGTGAATTTTCCCTTTACAGCATACCTAATTTTTTCATTTGAATTTCAGTGTATTACCAAGAATGTGATGGGGATCAGATTGCAATATCATGAAGCAAAAGATGGGATAAAATAAAGAACGTTTTTGATTAGAATACAAACCCCTTATAACTACACATTGAAAAAATAATTATGAAAGTTAAGTGAATTTGTTTTATAATGGGATGGGTAAAATATTTTGGATCTGTGTGACAAATTGCTCTGTTAAAGTACAAGGTTCCTGAAATATAGACATATTTCTTAGTAGCTAAACAGACTAGTCATCTTTTAACATAGTAAGAATTTTGTAAGTAAGATTAACTCAGGTTTCTAGCTACAATGCCACATTATTACTTATTAGATAGCACTGTAACAGGACTGTCTGTCCCTTTAAGCCCCATCCCAAGCCAGTCTTGTTCAATGATCAGATCCAGTGGGGAAAGGCTCAGGCATTATCTATAAAGGGCTGAGAGAGCTCAAATGAAGTGCAGCTGTGGGAGGTAGGGAGGGCTCCTGTGGCTGGCTCTGTAGCAGTGAGGAGAGATACAAGGGGCCCCTGCAGAAAACCCTAAATAAGGGGCAGAGACTGGGTTTATACATGTAACTTATGTTGAACTGCTTTATCGTTTGAACAAAACTTTGGGCCTGGCATTAACAGAAATAGGCCCGCATCCCTACATGTGGTGGAGAATGTGGGCACATGGTTAGCCCCTGAAACTGTGGGACACGTATTAAAGATGTGCCCTTTTGAAGACTGGGACCTTGGGGAAGTGGGTGATAACCCTGAGAGACATGTGGCCCTGTGAATGAACAGAAACAATCCCCAGTACAGAGAGTCAAATGGGGGAGAACTATATAGTATGCTAATGGAACTGAGAGCGCCCCAGGCACCTGAAGTGAGGCAGGAGGGGAGAGAGATTCTGTTCCAGCCAAGGGACAGAGAGATTGGACCCCAAGACCAGCACACCTACAGAGATGATGCACCAGGCTGACATAGCAGTGGTGCAGCAGCCCTAAAGCTACCCTGAAGACCTCTGCACAAGTAGGCGGGAGAGTTCTGGGGAAGGGGTTTCTGGAATGATAAGAATATGTGGAGATCTTTGCCCAGTCTAACAGCCCTCATGCTTGTGGGAGTAGGGGTAGGGTATGAACGCCAAGGAGTAGAAGTGCAAACTTGAGATTGAGTGGTATATGGTTTGAGTGCAGCTAAAACAATGAAAAAGTATGATATTCTTAAGAATTCTATATCTGTTAAACTCAAGCATTCTGATAAATAATTAAAGGGTCCAGCCTCTTCTCCACTACCATACAATTACTTCACATTGCACTCTCACTCACGTCACCCACCCTACATTTGCATTGCCCCCTAAAAACTGCAAAAGACAGACAGACAGAAGGTCAAAATAACAAATTATTTGGTGATTACTGGAAAAGGACTGCTTAAATAGGGAACAGAATTTGACTACAGTCTAATAATTTATTATTGTACTCACAGAAACACATTTAACCCATAACTCTGGAGAGAGTTGCCCAAGTTGAGTTATTTATAAACAAACACCAAAAGTGTAAATTTGGTTGGTATATAAAGTTTGCATGAAGAAAGTCCTACACTGCTAGATACAAGGGACACCAATATTAGTTTAACTCTTGCAGACTTTACCAAGTTTATTTTAAAATATTAAGCATTTATGTTTAACACATAAATGACACTGCCTCTCCACTCCCTTCCCTGCATCCCATTCCATAACTCCCAAGACACTCTCCCCCTTATACACCCTCTTCCAGACTCCCACCCCTCCATGCGTGGCACTTTTCTTTAGGAATAGGAGTGCCATTTTCTGATTGATCTTATACCATGTTCAAAGCAGCATAAGCTAAACTGAAAAATGCACTGTTATACCAGAAGTGTCCACATAATGAGTTATACAGACATAGCTATGCCAGTATAATTATACAGGTATACCTGTTCCAGTAAATTTCCCCATACAGACAAGCCTTAAAACCTTGTTTTAAATTGCTTATAATTTTGCCAAACTTTAACCATTTGGGCTGAAACTTTCCCTGCCAGGTATCTGCCTCAGGTTGAAATTTTTTTGAAAGTTTCACCAGAACTGAGAGCAGGGATCCTGTCTCTCCTGTTGCCTCAATGACCCTCCTGCCAGCACCCAA
This sequence comes from Macrochelys suwanniensis, assembly GCA_033296515.1. NCBI lineage: Eukaryota > Metazoa > Chordata > Testudines > Chelydridae > Macrochelys > Macrochelys suwanniensis. The sequence continues at coordinate 24,085,141 of CM065782.1, forward strand.
GCAACAAGGAGGAGGAATCTGCTTGACTTGAATGCTATGGGGACAGGAGCCGGAATGGGGGTGAGAAGGAGGAGATTGGGGCAAGGAACCTGGTGAGACTGTCACTGGAAGGAGGAAACTGTGACTGGCAGTTGAGGGAGAACTGGGATTTATTGGGAAGGGCACTAGGGGCTCAGGCAGGGGACAAACTGGGCAAGGAGACTGGGTACTGATGAGACAGGGTTGGGCAAGGAGACTGGGAACCAGTGGCTGTGAGGGGAAAGAAATGAAGATGGGAGGGACAGAACACTAAACTTGAACAAAGAGCTATGGAAGCAGAGAAGATTGGAACTGTGTTTACAAGGAGACTGGGAGCCAGTGGGAGGGACAAGCGTTGGAGGGAGTGGAGACCCAGATCTGACAACAAGCCAGGGTGCAGAGGGAGAACTGGGAGTGGCTATCCAGAGAGATTGTGACAAGGAAACAGTGATGGAAGAAACTGGTACTAGGTGCCCATGAGGGTTGGGGAAAAGACTGGAGTCCAGGGGGCAAGGGAGAGACATATTGGATGAGGGAAGAAAGGGAGAACTGGGACTGGGTGGGCAAGGGTACTGAGGACAAGGAATTGGGACAATGGGTGAAGCTGAGGCTGGCTGGGTCAGGTGATTGGGAGTGGGATGCAGAGCCATGGTGTAGAGAAAAGACAGGACTGGGACAGAGACAAGTCTGTCTGTCTGTCTGTCTCTCTCTCTCTCTCTCTCTCTCACACACACACACACACACACCCTCCCCTGCTCCTCCCGAAAACATGTTAAAAGAACATCAAGATTGTAAACTAAGACACTTAAAATTAGGAAACACCGGAATTTAGGTTGCCTGTGCAACCTTAATTTAGCCCGTTGTGCATACGCATTGTCTTCAGTTACATGATCATATAGTATTTTTTCAATTTTTAAAATTATTTCTAAATTACAGGGGATCTTCAGTCCATTTGAAGTTTTGGAAGCAGAACCAGACCTCCCAGTCACTAGCAAGAAAAGTTGTGGCTCAGTCCCTGAAGACCTACCGAGTTTAAGATAACCCTTTGTTGTCAAAGTTAACTGCCTGGTCAATGAACCAATACAGAACTCGTTTTAAGAAAGATAGATATTACAATTATGTACTGCACAACTTAACAGAAACATCAACATTTGTTAACGGAATCAAAAGACAAAATGGGTCCCTGCTTGTAACAGAAAACAATTTGCCAAGGATGGGCCAGTTCTGTTGAACTTATTTGCTCAGAGAAAGGAAATGTTCAGATAAGAGCAAATAAATCTTTCTATTTTCTCTCATACTAGAAGTTCTCAAATCTAATTCAGTAGGATTGGGAGGGAGGGAGGGAGGAAGGAGGAGAGAGAGAGACAGAGAGAGAATTATATTCTAGATAGAACACTAGAAACACCAATATTAAGGTTGTCCAGCACTTTCTATTTTGATTCAAATATTTATAAAACTTCTAAAAATGTCTAAATATCTGCTTGGAAGACTAAAGATTTGAAATACATTTTGACCTTTCCTAATAGCTATTCTCTTTTCTTTGCATTCAAAATATTTTTTCTACAGCTGAATATTGATAGAGCCTATAATTCCATAATAAATTCCAATGCTGCTCTAAATCTCAATATATCATTAATACATGACCTTTGACATAGGATCCCACATGTTCTTCAGCAATTATGGATCTTGGTATCCTGTATCACAAACATTTAACTTCCAACATCCGGACAATTTTAAATTCAGTAAGTGATATACTAAGCTTTAGGAAATGAAGAAATTCAGAGGACTAGTAGCCAGTTTTATGTGTGTGTGTATATACAGAATACATGATTGTGGAAGAAAGTGGCAGCATGGGAATCACTGTCAAAAAGACACCGATAGCTACTTCATAATCAGTTACCAGGCTGACAGCAGTGATTTATCTTCAGAATAGTGGCTGCAGGCCAGCAAACCTATATGCACTATTATATATCTTTTAGCCCTAATTCTTTTAATGTTCAGGACCATGTATTTGAATTGGACCAACTAGAATTAACACATTGGCTTTTCATATACCAAACCCACAATTCAAGACCCTCAAGAAGAGCATCTTGTACTAGAAAAGTGAAGTAAATGCCATGGTGATTTTGAATGTATGTCTTTCCTCTTTGCAAAACTGTATTTAGTGCCATGCTTATACTATTACAAATAATATTATAATTTGTTAATATCTGTTGTGATATAGGAATTATCCAACCAGATCAGATGAATGGTCCATCATTTTCAAGATGCTGTCTCAAAAAATGACCAATATAATTTCAAAGAAAAGTGTTTATATCAATAATAAAAAAACAACAATAACCTCCCCCCACTCATTTAGACAAATATGCAATAGCCTGCCTATAGAGAAGTTTCTTTCTAATTCCTGGAAGTTAGTGACTCGCACAAGGGTTGATTTTACTAAGTTTTATCCTAACTAGTGTAACTGTGAATATTACTCATACAAGTGTCCAATATTTTTTAATCTTACAAAGCTCATGCCTCAATAATACCTTTTAGAAATAAGTTCCACAGGCTAATTTTGCATTGTGAAGAAAATATTTTAAAGTGCTTTATAACTATATTTTTAAAAACATTTTTACATCTAACTTGCCTGGTACTGAAGTAAGGCTCACTGATCTATCATCTCCAGGATCAGCAAGCTCACTTAAAAAAACCAAACTCCTGAGGGCTGAGTGTAGCCCCAAGCCTCTGAGGGCTTGTCTACACTGGCACTTTACAGCGCTGCAACTTCCTTGCTCAGGGGTATGAAAAAACACGCCCCCTGAGCGCTGCAAGTTTCAGCGCTGTAATGTGCCAGTGTAGACAGTGCACCAGTGCTGGGAGCCACGCCCCTCGTGGAGGTGGGTTTTTTAGGGTATGTTTTGGTTTGTGTAGTCGCTGTGCTGTGATTACACAAGCCATTAAAGTTGCCAGTGTAGACAAGCCCTTATTTTTCTTAAATTAGAACTCAAATTCCACCCCCACCCCACAAATTCCCAGGGATAAGTTGTTCTTTCCCCTCCCCCCCTTCATACAGGTAAATGTATCCTCCCATTGGATGGATTTTTTCACTCCCAACTCCCTTGAAATCGTCTGCCTGCCAAAGTTCCAGCTGAAATTTCCCCTAAGAAAATAACTTAATATTTTAATTATATACATGACAGATTATTGTGCCACTGGCTTGAGTATACCCATTCAAAAATGATTGTCCAGCACATCCCTTGAATTCAGTGAAAAAAGTCACCCTTGCCTCCAACCCTTTCTGATGACATTTATGATGATTACAACATACTGCATTCTCTGCCTGATGAGGCTCCTACCAGAGGAGCTGTGATTGCACTCTCTCTTCCAGTGAATCTTGACTTAGGATATTGTTTTCTGGCCCTTATGTTGCCTAGTGAAAGGGGTCAGGAGTGACAGCATGCCTAGGCAACCTGATCTATCAAGGAGAACATAATATCCAGGAGTTATAAAATTTCTTGCACACTAGGACAATGAGGAGACTATTTCCTTAGCTTGTGAGATAGTCTTGGTCAGTGGTCCCCAACGCGGTGCCCGCGGATGCCATGGTGCCCGCCGGGGCATTTATGGGCACCCGCCCACCAACTAGTGCCCAGAAGGGGAGAGAAGCTGCTGCCCCGGCCTGCCAGGGACAGAGAACTCCGGGGCTGCAGGCGCCGGTGTTCTCTGTCCCTGGCAGGCCGGGGCAGCGCAGAGAGAAGCCGCAGCCCCGCGCCTGCCAGGGACAGAGAACACAGGCGCCCGCAGCCCCGGAGTTCTCTGTCCCCGGCAGGCGCGGGGCTGCGGCTTCTCTCTGCGCTGCCCCGGCCTGCCGGGGACAGAGAACTCCGGGGCTGAGGGTGCTTTAAAAGGCCGGCAGCTCCTGCCGCTGTGGGGAGCCGCTGGCCCTTTAAAGCGCCCCTCTCAGCCCCGCTGCCAGAGCTGGGCTGGGGGGAGCGCTTTAAAAGGCCCGGGCCCTTTAAAGCGCCGCTGGGTGAGTACAGGGGTAGCGGGGAGGTGCCTTTTTATAGCGGTGCCGCTCCCCCTGTGCTCTAAACCTGGCTACACCACTGCCGCAGCCCCAGAGTTCTCTGTCCCTGGCAGGCCGGGCTGCGGGCGCCGGTGTTCTCTGTCCCCGGCAGGCGCGGGGCTGCGGCTTCTCTCCGCGCTGCCCCAGCCTGCCGGGGACAGAGAACTCCGGGGCTGCAGGCACCGGTGTTCTCTGTCCCCGGCAGGTGCGGGGCCGCGGCTTCCCTCGGCACTGCCCCACGGCTCCGCGCCTGCCAGAGACAGACAACTCTGGGGCTGCAGGCACCGGTGTTCTCTGTCCCTGGCAGGCGCGGGGCTGCGGCTTCCCTCTCTGCTGCCCAGAACTGCACCCCCCTCCCCCAAAAAAGGTAAATAAAAAAGCGCAAATTCACATGGTAAGGTGAAAGAATAATTGCCGAATAATGTAATTAATACCTTTTAACATGTAAAATTACCGTTTTTATCTTATGGATTCATATATTATGTAATATTAAATATGATGGTTTTCATATTATTTAATGTACAAATACGAAGTAAGTCTTGAACAATTGTTGGCGCCCGCCACACTCTTCTGAAAACATGAATGTGCTCTTGGTCACAAAAAGGTTGAGGACCACTGCTTTAATCTAAAAATTACAAACAAGACTACTTATTTTCAAATCATGAATTATGACATAAGGGAGGCCTCCACTCACATTCCCTAAATGGAATTATTTAATATTCTGACAAATGTATTACTATGGTGTCACGCAAAACAGCAGAATTTACACACTGATGACAGCCATCAAGACAATTCTGCCAATAATCTTTTAAGTCTATCAGCACTGAAAGGACCATAAAGAATCACACCGAAGTGGGAGTGACAGGATTGCTTCTAATGCTGTTTCACAGATAGGTCTTTTTCAAAGATACTTTTATAGAAAACAAAATGGATATGATTGTTTTCTGTTTTGTTTCGAATGTTTGAATCTTTTTTCTAGTAGGTATAATATGCTTGTGGAAAAACTAATGTATATATAATTTACTATTTTTGCAAATTACATTTTAAAAATGATCGCGTTAAAAAAGTCTCAAAGTAGCAACTTTTTGACAAATTTTGACAAAGACATTCAGCATGCCAAAATGAAGTAGATAAGCTATCACTTCAATACTTATGGGGCTTAAAACAAAGTAGTACTGCACAGATAACAAATAATTTTTAGAACTCCTCATCCACATCAGGACAGATTCAGTAAAGGAGACATTATGAAAGTTCATTCCCTCGTCTCAGAACATAAAATTAACCAACAACAACAAAAGTATTTTTTTAAACAACATCCATCATGGTAAACTTACAAATCTGACCACTACTGAGCATTTTTATTGCAATCACTTTATCATGAGAGTATTTTTTGGACATTCATGAAATGACCTTGGACTTCATTTATCCCTTACCCCTACTGTTTTGTGCTGGTAAGGTGCTAACCCAGCGTTTAAATCTTCCAAAATTAACTCTCTCTTACCACTCCTTCAAACTACACTCCCAGACTCACTCTATATAGCTGTCATCTAGCACCAACCTAACACTTCCTCATCCTCCTGCCTGATTTTGATTCCTGGCCCTCTCTCTTTTTCGGTACATTCTCTCACCCGTATTGCCACTAATTTCAACTTCTATGTTGACCTCTTAACATCCAGCCTCCTCCCCCTCACCTTATTTAAACTTTTAGTTTAGATGAACGCTTCCACTGACTGGACCTCGTCTTCACTAAACCCTACTCTCTGCATGATCTTTCAATAGTGGAGTTCTCTCTCTCTCTCTCTCTTTCTGACCACTATCAAATTTCCTTCAACATTGTCTGCTCAAGCATAGAAAGAAGGGAGCACCAAGACACTGAAACAGTCATCATTCATTTCCTTCCTCCATATATACTATCCTCTCTCATCAAGCACTTTCTACACAAAGTTCTCTAAGTTTCTAGACATTATGCTATATGTAAGCATTCTATCATATTACAATGACCCTTACTGAGAAAATATCTATTGCAACACTGCCCACCTACCCTCCGTCCACTAGCATATTGGCTGTACTTGTTGATTCGTATATATGCTCAGATTCTCCATGTGTTCCCTTACCTGTTCTTAAATTAGTTGTAATTAGCTATTTTTGCAAAAACTCTTCCTCGCTTCCCAATTGTCCAAATTCCTTTATTTTTCTTGTCCGACAGATTTTGTAAAAAAGTTAATTATCTCAACCATTTTGAGTTATTCATTTCATACCCGCCTCTTCATTTATGAATGGCCTAATAATTTTGCTCTATTGGTTCAGTTTACTCTGACATATTTCCAAAAGCCCTATCCACTTATATTGTCACAGTGACACTACAAACAAAAGATACGTTAGAACATGAAGGCCCATAACTGTGCCAGACAACTAAGAGACAGCAAGGGAAGACTTGCAGCATAGACAGTTTCTTAATAACTTGTATTTTGTTTCCCTTATTACTTGGCATTTCTATATACTCACATTGTGGAATATTAATGTTTTTCTTCTTTTTTTTTTGTTTGTTTCAGAACACCTCTATCTTCTGTCTTACTTTCTATAGCCTCAACTAGGCTAGGTTTTTTCCTGAACAAATTTCCAGTGTTAGCAATGGTGGAAGCTGAAGTATATACAAAGGTACCAGGGTTTTAGCTACCATGTCAATGACAGATTTAGTTGATACAGTTGTCAAAACAGGAGCAGCTAGAGCCTGTTCTACATTAGCATTCCTACTGAAACTGCAAGAACACACCAGAACTCATGAGTTAAATGACAACTCACCTTCTCCTTTCTCCAACCTTTTAGAAGCCCATCTCAATTCTGCCAGTTTTAATCTTTAAAATAATAAAATAATAATAATAATAATAATAAATTTCTTATTACAGCACTCACTGGCTATGGTATAATTTTTTTGTAATTTCATTGGCCTTGATAAAATAACCAAGTGCCGACGATCATGTTTTAACAAATCACTGATTAAAGCACTTACATTTTTCATGTACATTTTACATAATGAGGTTGGAAAACTCAGACTTCACAGCCAGGATTCCAAGTCCTTTGACTTTTCCGATTGCAGGAGACAAGAATCTGGCATTCAGTACTATTCTTTCCTTTTACTTATAAAAGATTAATATAAATCCAACATATATTTGAGTAAATCACAGGTTTTCCTAAATTGTACGCAACACAGATTATCATACGTCAAGAGGCACTTCCGCTTTTTTTATTTTTCAAGGCTTATCTTGTTTGTTCATCTCTTGGCTACTATAAGGATACCCTAAATTATAATTTTAACAAAATGAAAGGAGAATCAGGTACCTTCGTATTTTATAAATATTTGTTTAAAAAGAAAAAAGAAAACTATTAGACAGCCCAGCTATATTGTCGCAGCACAACTGCCACACAGAGTATGTAAGTCCAGCACCCTAACTGATCTCAGGCAAGAAGGGTTGGGTGTGCCATAAGAAGGGAGATATGCCTGACATATAAAATAAACTACCAAGTAGCTTTAAACAAAACCAATATTTTGGGCCTAAAGACAGTTTTATAAAATATATTCATTTATTTTCAATAGTAAAAAAACCTGTTGAAATATTTATTTCAACATTCCCTTAAAGTTTTTGGAAACAATACACTGAACCATTATGCTAGTGCACAAGAACCAGAAAGTGAAAACAGACTAGAAGGACACCAGTCTCATTTCACTGTCTAGATAAGTAAACTGTCTGCATAAAGTCCTTCCCAAACGAATGATGGAACAGAAGCATAATTTTCCTGATCAGTGTGTTTAAAGATTTATTTTTAACTATGTGAATTATATTGTGCTACAATGTAGCCCCCCTAAAACCCTGATCCTGCAGTTGACAATACATATGCAAACCTCTGTGCCTGCAGAGCTCCATGTGGGTGCAGGAGTCCAACTGCAGGATGTCTTCTGAGCATCTTCTCACAAATCCTGGCGGGGGGGGGGGGGGGGAAGAGATAGGGATGCCGGAGGCAGAGCCAAAGCACCTTGCACTGTACAGATTCTGGGCAGCACAGGTGCCTGTAGGCAGATGGGGACAGACTGCCATAATTCAGACTGCCCCTGTGGGATGTTTAAACTACCCGAGGGGCTACTCTGTCTGCTATAACAGCCTGGAATTCAGACTTAAAGCTACTATAGCCCTCACTCCCCATGAGCTTTGTACTCAACCCCCGAGAGGCTCAAGATTTTTAATTTGGCAATATCTCTTTACAATTCATAATGTAAATAAATCAGCCAAATTTTGGTCCAAACTGTATTTTGTAAAGCTGCAAAAAACCTGATGTTTGCCCCCTTTTTACTTAGGTCTTACAGATGGATACATTTATTATTATTATTTTGTGAAGTAAAAATTCTGTGAAGACTTTTCTCTTTTGAATCCTTTAGTTGTACAGGATTAATTATGGAAGATGCTTATTTTTTCTAGTCTGGACACTATTTGTTTCAGCAATTTCATGAGGTTGGCATAGCAACTACTACTGAAAACGTTTTCATTATAAATTTGGGAATAACTCCCGAAGAAATAAAAAAGTCACTGTAACCTCTTTTGGATTAATTTGCTTTTATAAGTCTATGGTTGGTATAAAATATTCTACTGTGGAAGAACACGATGTTATTTTGGATGCACATCTAAAATTATAGTCAAACATTTATGGAGTAAAACCGTCAAGTAAAAAGCTTAGAGACCCCAGTGTTGCTAAGATTTCTTTTCTGGTTCACTTACAACTGAGCCCAAGGCATAAAAGAAATGAAACAGCATCTGAGGAAGCCTTGTTTGCCCTTTTTAAAGTGCAAGTCCTTTCCAAATATTATAAGTGAAAAGGTTTAAAATTTCTATGCCAAATTCAGGGTTTCCTATTTCTTAATTCCTCCGAAGAGCTGACATGTATTAAGGCAAGTGAGTATTAGCCTGACAGATTTCATTTACATGCCATTCCTCAGCTTTGAGCTTATACTTCAATGTTGTAAGGCTCATGACTGTAGATCAGTGGTGCGCAACCTGTGGCCCGCGGGCCACATGCAGCCTGTCAGGGTTCTCCGCTGGCAGGTCGCCAGACAGTTTGTATAAATTTGCATGGCCGCCTGCAGCTCCCAATGGCCGTGGTTCGCCATTCCCGGCCAATGGGAGCTGCGGGAAGCAGCATGGGCCGCAGGGACGTGCTGGCTGCCACTTCCCACAGCTCCCGTTGACCGGGAACGGTGAACCACGGCCACTGGGAGCTGCAGACAGCCATGCAAATGTAAACAAACTGTCTGGCGGCCTGATGTAGACGTACCAAAAGCCAGAATTTTATGTAGTTCTTCCTAATTATACAACCACTTGATAATGTTCTATAGCTTTACAATATTTTATTCGCACTCAAACATTAATGTTTTGTAATTTAATTGATCCATACATTACAAACTATATTTTTGTACTATTTGTCCTTTTAAAAAATGTGAAAATTTAGAAGCTGGAAGAGATTTGAGTGGTTTGGGAAACTACATCTATGATCCTTCCAGAAAAAGAATCTATTCATCTCCATAATATAAAGTTGCTTAGTTATTAATATCTGGGCTAGATGTTTTATTCCAGGAGTGCATGGCCAGAGCAGAAACCCAAAGAGTTAAGGTATGGAAATGGACTCAACCTTAACTCTGCCTTGTAGTGACACCATGCAGAAAAATGTGTGTGTGTGGGGAGATCAAATGAGTCTTCATAAATCATTTTCACATAATCAGGGATCACAAACACTAAAATACATTAAACATAAATGTACGCTTATTTTTGAGTATTACTATAGGGCAGAGTTAAAGCTGTAGAAATAGTCAGTTAAGCTATTTGGCTATCTATCTTTCTAAGCTTATGTCTGTTACAATTGGAGCTGTGATTTTCAACAAGTGTAGGCACACCCACTCTAGCTTTAATATAACTAAACTGCCAAAAATAGCACTGAAGACACATTGGAGTGAGCTTCAGCACAGAGTAGGAAGGCTAGTACACACCCAGGGTCCCAGGAGCACTTGGACTGCCTGTGCTGAAGCCCATGCTGCTGTACCTTCACTGCTTTTTTTTAAGCCATGCTAGCTAGATTGAAGCTAGCCTAGCACAGATATGTCTACCCAAGAGGCAATCACATCTCTGACTCCAGGGTAGACGTACTATTAGATACTTATATAGCTCCCCTCCCGGTAGCATCTGAGCATATCACAATATTTTATGTAGTTATGCTTACAACACACCTGTGAAATAAGTATTATAATCCCCATTTGACAGAAGGGGAACCGAGGCACTGAGAGATAAAGCGATTTACCTATGGACACATGGGATGTCTGTAGCAGATTAGAGAACTGAACCAGGGTCTTCCATGGCCCCAGTTAGTATCCTAGGCAGTAGAACATCCTTCCTTTCATACCGTGACACGTTTGGATCTTTAAGTTTAACCTTGAACTTCTTGGACTTGTAATATTTGTTATTGGGATAATTACAATATCCCTGTAACTATTTTTTTTAACCTTAAATCTCTAATATGGACTTTCAGCCTTAATTTAATTTTTTAAAATGTTTTGAACATTTACATTTTTAAAATCATAGAATCTCAGGGTTGGAAGGGACCTCAGGAGGCCATCCAGTCCAACTCCCTGCTCAAAGCAGAACCAAACCCAACTAAATCATCCCAGCAAGGGCTTTGTCAAGCCTGACCTTAAAAACCTCTAAGGAAGGAGATTCCACCACCTCCTTAGGTAACCCATTCCAGTTCTTTACCACCCTACTAGTGAAAAAGTTTTTCCTAATGTCCAACCTAAACCTCCCCCTCTGCAGCTTGAGACCATTACTCCTTGTTCTGTCATCTTCTACCATTGAGAACAGTCTAGATCCATCCTCTTTAGAACCCGCTTTCAGGTAGTTGAAAGCAGCTATCAAATCCCCCCTCATTCTTCTCTTCTGCAGGCTAAACAATCCCAGGTCCCTCAGCCTCTCCTCATAAGTCATGTGCTCCAGCCCCCTAATCACTTCTGTTGGCCTCCGCTGGACTCTTTCCAATTTATCCACATCCCCCTTGTAGTGTGGGGCCCAAAACTGGACACAGTACTCCAGATGAGGCCTCACCAGTGCCGAATAGAGGGAAATGATCATGTCCCTCGATCTGCTGGAAATGCCCCTACCTATACAACCCAAAATGCCGTTAGCCTTCTTGGCACCAAGGGCACACTGTTGACTCATATTCAGCTTTTCATCCACTGTAACCCCTAGGTCCTTTTCTGCAGAACTGCTGCCTAGCCATTCGGTCCCCAGTCTGTAGCAGTGCATGGGATTCTTCCGTCCTAAGTGCAGGACTCTGCACTTGTCCTTGTTGAAGCTCATCAGATTTCTTTTGGCACAATCCTCTAATTTGTCTAGGTCCCTCTGTATCCTATCCCTTCCCTCCAGTGTATCAACCACTCCTCCCAGTTTAGTGTCATCTGTAAACTTGCTAAGGGTGCAGTCCACACCATCCTCCAGATTGTTAATGAAGATATTGAACAAAACCGGCCCCAGCACCGACCCCTGGGGCACTCCACTTGACACCGGCCGCCAACTAGACATGGAACCACTGATCACTACCCGTTGAGCCTGACCATCTAGCCAGTTTTCTATTCACCCTACCGTCCATTCATCCAGCCCATACTTCTTTAACTTGCTGGCAAGAATACTGTGGGAGACTGTATCAAAAGCTTTGCTAAAGTCAAGAAATAGCACATCCACTGCTTTCCCCTCATCCACAGAGCCGGTTATCTCATCATAGAAGGCAATTAGGTTAGTCAGGCATGACTTGCCCTTGGTGAATCCATGCTGACTGTTCCTGATCACTTTCCCCTCCTTCAAGTGGTTCAGAATTGATTCCTTGAGGACCTGTTCCATGATTTTTCCAAGGACTGAGGTGAGACTGACTGGCCTGTAGTTCCTCAGATCTTCCTTCTTCCCTTTTTTAAAGATGGGCACTACATTAGCTTTTTTCCAGTCATCCGGGACCTCCCCCGATTGCCATGGTTTTTCAAAGATAATGGCCAATGGCTCTGCAATCTCATCGGCCAACTCCTTTAGCACCCTCGGACTAGTGCTCGTCCAGCTTTTCTAAATAGTCCCGAACTACTTCTTTCTCCACAGAGGGCTGGTCACCTCCTCCCCATACCGTGCTGCGGAGTGCAGCTGTCTGGGAGCTGACCTTGTCTGTGAAGATGGAGGCAAAAAAAGCATTGAGTACACTAGCTTTCTCCACATCCTCTGTCACTAGGTTCCCTCCCTCATTCAGCAAGGGGCCCACACTTTCCTTGACTTTCTTCTTGTTGCTCACATACCTGAAGAAACCCTTCTTGTTACTCCTAACATCTCCGGCTAGCTGCAACTCCAAGTGTGATTTGGCCTTACTAATTTCACTCCTGCATGCTTGAGCAATACTTTTATACTCCTCCCTGGTTATTTGTCCAGTCTTCCACTTCTTGTAAGATGCTTTTTTGTGTTTAAGACGAGCAAGGATTTTACTGTTAATCCAAGCTGGTCGCCTGCCATATTTACTTTTCTTCCTACACATCGGGATGGTTTGTTCCTGCAACCTCAATAAGGATTCTTTAAAATATAGCCAGCTTTCCGCGACTCCTTTCCCCCTCATGTTATTCTCCCAGAGGACCTTGCCCATCAGTTCCCTGAGGGAGTCAAAGTCTGCTTTTCTGAAGTCCAGGGTCTCTGTTCTGCTGCTCTCCTTTCTTCCTTGTGTCAGGATCCTGAACTCTACCATCTCATGGTCACTGCCTCCCAGGTTCCCATCCACTATTGCTTCCTCTACTATTTCTTCCCTGTTTGTGAGCAGCAGGTCAAGAAGAGCTTTTCCCCTAGTTGCTTCCTCCAGCACTTTCACCAGGAAATTGTCCCCTACACTTTCCAGAAACTTCCTGGATTGTCTGTGCACCGCTGTATTGCTCTCCCAGCAGATATCGGGGTGATTAAAGTCACCCATGAGAACCAGGGCCTGTGGTCTAGTAACTTCTGTTAGTTGCTGGAAGAAAGCCTCGTCCACCTCATCCCCCTGGTCTGGGGGTCTGTAGCAGACTCCCACCACGACATTACCCTTGTTGCTCACACTTCTAAATTTAATCCAGAGACTCTCAGGTTTTTCTGCAGTTTCATACTGGAGCTCTGAGCAGTCATACTGCTCTCTTACATACAACGCAACTCCCCCACCTTTTCTGCCCTGCCTATCCTTCCTGAACAGTTTATATCCATCCATGACAGTACTCCAGTCATGTGAGTTATCCCACCAAGTCTCTGTTATTCCAATTACATCATAATTCCTTGACTGTGCCAGGACTTCCAGTTCTCCCTGCTTGTTCCCCAGGCTTCTTGCATTTGTGTACAGGCATTTAAGATAACTCACTGATCGTCCTGCTGTCCCAGTATGGGGCAAGAGCCCTCCCCTCTTGCACTCACCTACTTGTGCTTCCTCCCGATATCCCACTTCCCCACTTACCTTGGGGCTTTGGTCTCCTTCCCCCGGTGAACCTAGTTTAAAGCCCTCCTCATAAATAAACAAAGAATGAATCTTGGAAACTTTGAGGTATATTTCTTAATTTGTTACTTAAAAATATGTTTGAGCTTATTTATCCACCCATATGCTTCTTAATGGAAAAATACTGGAGTTTGACCTAGTGGCTTGTTACTTTTATAGAAAATTCATATTATAAAAAAAATGTAAAGTCCACAATGAATAGGAGTCTAAAGTACAGAAAACCTCTGCCCAAGGGCATGACAAAGATTCTTCCTCAGCTACTGAGAAAAGCCAATAAGCACAAGTTTAAATTTAAAAAGATCTTCAACATTCAATAATATTAGAAAAACAGGAAGCAAACCACAGTGCTTTAGTTGTTTTGTTAAAAACATTATTTAAGGCAGAGAAAGTGAATTAGTCAGACTTAATAGCAGAAAAGAAAATTAACAGCTGGTCATATTAGAGTGGAGTTCTTCTGTAAGCATACTAAAATATTTTATTAAAATAACTCCATTCATTACTTTGAAATAAATACTTGGAATTACACAGAAAAGAATTCTGCCCACAATCTCACAACACTATTTTGTACTTAAATGTATTTCCATTTTTCTCCCATTCCACAGGAAAAGGGGCAGGGGGAAGCAACACAAGATCCTTTTTTTCAAATGGGCTATCTGAACACACATTATATTATTGTGAGCCTAAAGGAAAGGTGCCCCCATATTTCAACTGAGGCAAGACAAAGTAGTAGTGTGCATTTGACTCCTATGTGAGAAATAATTCTGGGTACTCCTATGCTTTTACAATAAGGCAACAGCAACATGTCATTTTTCTCTCAAATCTAAAATTTACAAATTACATCTGTAGATGCCCAGTCACTTTGCCATTCACAGAATAAATTTATTTCTATCAACCAAAGACACAAACTCTTCAAATATTAAATGCAAGTCGATAATTCAGCAACTTTTCTAACGTTTTCATATATATCAAATACAAATAACCATGAATTATACTATGTAATTATAGCCTTAAACTTTGGAAAAGTTGTAGATTTAAAATATCCACTTACATTATACCAGTCAGAAAAGCCACTATTTTTAACATCCATGAATGCATGTCACAAAATATTTCCTGTCCACTGAACACACAGGCTTTGCTGATTATGGAGTCTAATTCATGAAACAAGTCTGAATATATGTACTTCATTAGTTTATTACCTTACTGAACACGGAAGTATTCTTGGATGGATATACTTCTTATACATTTATTTGTGAATTCATCATAAAAAACTATATGCATTATGAGTGCTCCCAATACTTTTCGGTGATTTTTTAATATAAATGAATTATTTTTGTTTCACTGTTGGGATTTTTTTTTTTTTTTTTACTTTTTTTTGCTTTGCTCTATTTTACAAAAAACTTAGTATGTCGAGTACAGTGCCCTTCTTTTTTCAAATGATATGAAAAATAGCCTTTTAGAGCAACTCCAAAGAGCAAAGGAACAAATGAAACTAGCAGTGAATACTCCTTTTGTTTTCAGGGGCCTCAGACCCTCAGCCATATTGTTATCCAAAGCAAACCATAGCTTTTTTTTTTTTTTTTTTTTAAATGACCACCATACATGCTATCACCAAACTTCTCAAAATTTAAATCTCTACATCAAATTTTCTGCAAAAGATAATAATAATGAAATTAGTTAATCCACCTGACAAGCCTCAGCTAGTAAAGTATGTTCGCACCACAGAGATATTACTGCATCCATATCCTATACTGTTCCTGACCATACAGTAGTCACAACATAATTATCCCTAGATGTGCAAAGACTGCTGACTCTTTAATACAATAAACTCTTAACAGTACCATTGCAATGTTTCCAAGGGTGGACAGACGTACACTTTATATGGAGTCATATGGGCAAAAGACGGGGGGGGGGGGGAATGGGGGCGGAAGAAAAGTTCAGCACACATTTAAACATCTGACCATCACGCAACCAGTCAACTTTAAACTAGCTTTACTAAAACCAGAATGAGTCTCCCACTCAACAACATTTTTTAAATTAAGACCATCAGCAATTTAAAGCCTTTTAGACTGCTTGGAAGTATATGGACTTTGTCCGATGTGTGTACCTGATGTATTTGTAACTAACTCAGCAATGGATTTATTTTATATCCCGACTGAGAAAACAACTCTTAAATCCTGTGCTCTTAAAAATACCTTCCCTTTGGAGATCTGTATGCATCTACCTTGGATTTACATTTGTTTTGTGTTTTTCTTTCTACAGAACATCTTTTTTGAAAAAAGTCTTGATAGGTGAGCAACAAGTACCCTACAATCTACTTATTGCATCTGTGTCACACAATATAACCGTTTTCACTATTGTTTTTGCACAGTATTTAGATTTAATAGCCACTGAAGAAATAAATCTATAAACTCAATGGTTGAGTTTGATGGATCTAAAATGCAAAATTCAAGAATACCAATAGTTTATGCCAATTCTGTATTCCTGTTGCATATTCTGACATTTAGAGTTCCAACAGCTTTCTTTTTAAATTAAGCAGAATTCTGGAAGACC
Organism: Macrochelys suwanniensis; assembly: GCA_033296515.1. NCBI lineage: Eukaryota > Metazoa > Chordata > Testudines > Chelydridae > Macrochelys > Macrochelys suwanniensis. The sequence continues at coordinate 24,101,330 of CM065782.1, forward strand.
ATTAATAGAAGTTTGCAATCACTGCAGAATTTTGTCCAATAGCATCTCAAAGATCGGGGTCAGCAAAAGTTAGTACCTCAAATAGCAACATAGTTACCTAATTATGACAAAAAGTTTAAACAAAAGCTAAGTGCCTCACAGTCTTCTACCACAACCTCCAGATAGATTAACATGCGGCAGTGATGGGCTTCAGAGGGATCAGTCCTACACGTCTTCATGCTTGAGACTAAACAATTTGGCCCCTGCCTACATCATTATCTGATTTCTTAACCCATCTCCCTCACTCCTTTCAGATCACTAATGAAGTCTTTCTTATTACCCTCTCTTTTCCTATTCATCTTCATACCTCCTTCAATGTATGGAATTAAATGTGCATCTTAATGTGCCAGTCACCTGCTCTTTATTCATTCAAATCCTTCCTGAAAATCTGCTTCTTCCAAGAGGTTGACAAATATTGAATCCATGTCAACAAATTCTGTCAACATACCACTTAGAACAAAACCATTTTCCCCCCCTAAGATTAGCACTACTCTCTGGGTCTCCTAGTCCATACTTGCACTGCATATAATTACTGTGTTATATGCCAACAGCATGCTGTGCACTGCTCCAAAGACTGCAATCTCCCTGAGCCAAAGCCATTAGTTTATATTTTGTACGGTACTGAGCAAAGTGACTGCACTCAACAACAATATCATGCATCAGACCAATCTAGAACATACAGCAGAATAATCAATAAATAAATAGTGGCAGGCGTCCAAAAAATTCAAGTATTTGGATACAGATGCAGTAGAACCAACATAGATTTAGAGGGCTGGCTTGTGAGGTATAATTTGACTTAAGAATTACTGGAGCTGGTATTAGATTCATCAAGCCCTACTATATATTAAAGTATAAAGAAAAACCAACTCTGACTAATGTATGTGATAAAAATAACAGATACTTCACCACTCTCCCAGGATAGCATTTTCTATGTTAAATAAAGAAGTGAATGATCAAACACTGCATTTTAACAGGAAAGTTAATCTGTGGGTGATTTTGTGTTTATGTTGGTGCTGCTCCTGTGTTTCTAATTAAGACGGGATGGTGCTGTGGGGGCTGCAAAGTAATAATCATAGAATCTCAGGGTCGGAAGGAACCTCAGGAGGTCATCTAGTCCAAACCCCTGCTCAAAGCAGAACCAACCCCAACTAAATCACCCCAGCAAGGGCTTTGTCAAGCCTGACCTTAAAAACCTCTAAGGAAGGAGATTCCACCACCTCCTTAGGTAACACATTCCAGTTCTTTACCACCCTACTAGTGAAAAAGTTTTTCCTAATATCCAACCTAAACCTCCCCCTCTGCAGCTTGAGACCATTACTCCTTGTTCTGTCATCTTCTACCACTGAGAACAGTCTAGATCCATCCTCTTTGGAACCCGCTTTCAGGTAGTTGAAAGCAGCTATCAAATCCCCCCATATTCTTCTCTTCTGCAGGCTAAACAATCCCAGGTCCCTCAGCCTCTCCTCATAAGCCATGTGCTCCAGCCCCCTAATCATTTTTGTTGCCCTCCGTTGGACTCTTTCCAATTTATCCACATCCTTCTTGTAGTGTGGGGCTCAAAACTAGACACAGTACTCCAAATGAGGCCTCACCAGTGCCGAATAGAGGGGCATGATCACGTCCCTCGATCTGCTGGAAATGCCCCTCCTTATACAACCCAAAATGCCATTAGCCTTCTTGGCAACAAGGGCACACTGTTGACTCATATTCAACTTTTCGTCCACCGTAACCCCTAGGTCCTTTTCTGCAGAACTGCTGCCTAGCCATTCGGTCCCTAGTCTGTAGCAGTGCATGGGATTCTTCCGTCCTAAGTGCAGGACTCTGCACTTGTCCTTGTTGAAGCTCATCAGATTTCTTTTGGCACAATCCTCTAATTTGTCTAGGTCCCTCTGTATCCTATCCCTTCCCTCCAGTGTATCAGCCACTCCTCCCAGTTTAATGTCATCTGCAAACTTGCTAAGGGTGCAGTCCACACCATCCTCCAGATCGTTGATGAAGATAATGAACAAAACCGGCCCCAGCACTGACCCTTGAGGCACTCCACTTGATACCGGCTGCCAACTAGACATGGAGCCATTGATCACTACCCGTTGAGCCCGACCATCTAGCCAGTTTTCTATCCACCTTACCGTCCATTCATCCAGCCCATACTTCTTTAACTTGCTGGCAAGAATACTGTGGGAGACTATATCAAAAGCTTTGCTAAAGTCAAGAAATAGCACATCCACTGCTTTGCCCTAATCCACAGAGCCAGTTATCTCATCATAGAAGGCAATTAGGTTAGTCAGGCATGACTTGCCCTTGGTGAATCCATGCTGACTGTTCCTGATCACTTTCCCCTCCTTCAAGTGGTTCAGAATTGATTCCTTGAGGACCTGTTCCATGATTTTTCCAGGGACTGAGGTGAACTTCTGAATCTTGGCAGTCCACAGTCCTCTCACTTTCACATCCACAAGTAGGGCTGAATGATCCTACTATTGTGGCCTGAGCAGAGCCACTACAAGCAATGAGCCTGAAGCCTTGTCTTTTGTTTTCCTCCTCAAAGTAAACAACTAGTGTTTTCAGAAAACCAAAACAGTAAACCATGAGTATACTGAAAAAATATAAAACCAATAAAAAAAAAATATCTTTTATCATTTGGCAAGTGTATCTTTTCTGCTTCTCCTCTGTAAGGCAAGAAGACCAGATAAAAAGGGGGAAAGTTGCAGACCAAGGAGGGATGAACAATGAGAGCTTCTGATCCGTTTCTTTCCTGTCTGAAATCTACAGAAAGAGGAGCTATCCAAAGATCTGCACTGGTACAAAGTAGAGTTCAGAAAAAAAATGAATTTAAATTGTGCCAATTTAGATAGGATACTGACGCTCTCAACATGATCAAATACCAAAATTCTGGTCAGTTAAACTGACCACTGTTTTAACTCTGGCTTTCAGAGGTATGTACAATGAAAAACTGTAAACATAAATAAAACAAAACAAAACCAAAACCAAACAGCTGTAAGTACTGCAAGTCAAACAAAACAGTAAAATTCTGCAGGCAACTGATTTTCAGTATTTGTAAAAATAATGAGTCATACAAATGCAGAGTAAAAATAAGTACAGATTCATTCTGGAATATACATGCCAAATGTAGTCATCTGAAAAACAACTCCCTCCTCCCTCCACCTGCAAGCTGCTTCTCATTTAGTCTGAATTTTTAATTTTCCTGTTGTATTCATAAATACTGAAGACTGACTCTGGTTAGTTTTGATGAGAATATACAGTATATTTTTATTACAAAAAAGTATTGCCACTCACTTCAAGTTAATATTTTGATTCTGCCTTAATACATCAAAATTGGATCATTTCTTTATCATTCAAAATATTTTCTTAATATTGTTCTACTACAGAGATTCTAGTGGACCAGACATAGTCTGTAAAATACTTGCTAATGAACAAGGGAGAACTCACTTGTCACATGATACAAACCTGTCATTTTACCTTATTAAAGACAACTAAAAGGACAAACACCTTTCTCAATATTATTTTCCAGTATAAGCAATCATTATAGCTGCCATAGGAATATTATAAAATATTGAAAATAGGAAGGAAGGTGGCTTGTGAGACAGTGAACAGGAGAAGGCAATATCTGTATTAAAGTATGGCACAAAATATGAAAGTTGGACAACAACTGATAAAATTGGAAAATTCTTAAAATGAACAAAGGCAAAGATGAATTCGTCTACATCATTCAAATTCTGTTTTAATACAAGGGAAAAGGCTTCCTTCACTATTTTTTAGAAATCAGTTCCCATCAATTTTAAGATCAAATTCATGTTTTTATTTATGCAATAAAGTTTTAATTTAAGAAACACCTATAATTCTTTTCAGTTATAGCCCATGGCTTGGTTGAAGATATAAAAAGAAACCTCATATCAACAGAAGGAAACAAATACAAAAGCACTAAAAGATGTATGTTCTCAGCATTTGAATCAATGTAAATATCAAGTAATTTTCCTTTTTTTTTTCTTTACTGATTAATGACTAATTTGCCACCAGTTACAACAAACAAAATGATGACACAGCAATAAGCCAAAGCAAGCAAGAATATAAATTAGGGTAACTACTGTAACTGGTCAAATGCAAACAATCTTAAGACTAATTATGATTACAGTAATAGACTGAAGCATACTTTTGTCAACAGGCCATGTTTTGTCCTCACCTTTACTTTGATTACAGATGCCAAAATATGCAACGTAAGTTATATTTTGCCGTACTTCAAACCTCTTCCCAATCTAGAAGCACATACAAACATGATAGGCTGTCCTTCACTCTCCATTAAAATCTTGGGATACCCTTAAAAAACATGTTTGACTTCAGACCCAGAACAGCTTGAACAAGACTGCACAAAACAAGACAAGAGTGATTTTGGAGAGAAATGGTGTAAAAGCAAGAATTATTGAGTTCTTAACTGTACTGATTTGTTTAAAATCATCGTTTTAGTCTAGAAAGTATATTACACAGTAGAAGGAAAACCTGTTACTTCAAGTTTAATCCTACTTCTAATAAAGATATTTCAAAATTAATTTTAAAATAGTTTTTCAAACAGAACACAAATGTTTTTATGCAAATAAAAACATAGCAGTGCAAAAGACTTAGCATACCTGGATTACCGGGGCCTGGATGTTACAGAAGGCTAGAGATATATTTTAGTGAATCTGATCTTAAAAGTTTTCTTTTATGAAGTCTGCTCTACTGTGAACGCAACATTTGAAAAGAGAAGCCATGTCTACAGTGTCCTTAAGGCTACAGTTATCTAAAACTACCTGTAAAACTTGATTTATAAGCAAGTTCTCATAAGCACAATGCAAGATTGGTGCTAAAGCAAATGCTGCAAACTTGAAAAAACTATTCATCCCAGATGAGTGAGCTTTCCTTACCAAATGAGGGAGCATTAATTTCTAGAGAATGTAAGTCATTAAAACAAATTATAGCTCTTATAATTGTAAAGATAACCTGCCAAATCTGAACAAAAAGTAAACCAATTAAATGCCACAAAAATGGAAGCTGTGGAAGAAGCAGAGACCTCTACCCAGCCGCCTGAGTACTGTGCGGAGTATAGAAGGGAAAGATGCTCTCTCCCATCTACTCCAGTCACAATGCTGGTGGAAGAATAGAGTAACAGAGCCTTTCGATCCTTGCAGACGCCAGATAGCTCTAGGGAATGGGTAGAATAATGAAGAATCCCCCTACTCAGCAGCCAGAAGGTTCTGGGACAGGAATAAGAGAGAACACTCCTTCATCCTTCCAGGAAAAATCAGGATGGTGAAGCGTCAAATTTATTAGACTCTTACTAACCAGAAGCTCATACAAAACAGAACCCCTGAGCAGAGTAGGAAGGAACCCTGGAAGAAATCAAAGCACCTTCCCATTGCTCAGCAGGTGGGGTGGCAGAGAAAGTGGAATGGATATCTCACTAGAGCCTTGTCCCTGGGCCTCCCTGACAAAGACCCAACTCTTCTTTCATACTTAAATCTGTAGTACATTTGGTGTTCTAAGTAAGTGTCCGGTAAATTTTTCAGATTCTGTAAATGTTAAATATCTTCACAGAGAAAATATGATTAAGCTTATTTTTTCCTTAATAATTATGCTATTTGAAATAGTTAATTATTTTAAAAAATAAACATTTTATAATTACAGAGACAAAGGAATAATCACCTTAGTTTTTAATCACAGAGAGAGAACTCAGAATGGTGACAATTACAGTATTGTACTAAATTACTACTACATCAACTTAAAATAGCAATATACTGGAGGATCGTATTAAAAAAAGATATTCCTATTTCAGGTCCAGTCTGCTACTACTTATCCACACATAGTTGCACCATTCAATAGAACGAAAAGAAATAATGTATTGTGCAAGAATTGCAAGTCTGGGCCCAATCTTGGGCTTTAAGACTTTTCCTCTTAAAACTACTTAGTTTATACAGCCTTGAGAGCAACAAAATGAATGAAAAGCCTTCAACTGGAGTTGGATCAGACTCTAAGTAACTTGCTAAAGTCACAATGACAGGGTAGAATCCTGACTTCACTGAAATCAGCTGGAGTTTTGCCATTCACTTCAACAGGGCCCAGATTTCACCAGGCATCTGCAGCAGAGCTAGGAAGACCCCAATCTCCAGGCTCTCTGTCTGTGCCTTGTGAAAATAGTGAACATTTTAGCACATACTCTTCTACTTCATAAAATCTGCAAAACTCCTATCTATTTTTTCACTCCTAGAGCTACATCATCAGTTTTTTTAATAATAGCTATTGCGTCTGTTAACCTTAAACAAAGTATCTTAAAAATGCTCAGATATTTTTATGTAAAACAGAACAATACCAATTTTACTGTATTCAACTTACTTTCTAGGAAACGTATATTTACTTACAAAAAAAACTTTTAAATCATAAGCTACAAACTAATTTTTGGGCATCAGTTCTTGTATAATCAAGTTAAAACACATCACAAGCAAAAACTTCAAAAGTGAATAATAGTTAATAAAATTAATCTAACATTACAACTAGAAAAACACAAACAAAAAAAAGTGTTCTCAAAGGTTTGCCAACTAAGTATTTAATTGGGGCTAGATCATACACCAGAGTTCCACCTCTGGAAACTTGAGTCCATTTACTAAGTTACAAGGTACAGCGAACCTGGTAATAGCAATACAGATCCCAGTGCATGGGTAGTCCCATCACAAAATTAATACACCACATTTCTCAATAACTGATAATATGCTCCAGAAGTCCAGGCTTAAAGAATTGAGTGTCACATGTGTAGACTACAGAGAAATTTCAGAGCTATGTAGCAGTCTAGAATTGTAACAACAAGGGAGGGATGTTGCAATTTTAGCATAGAAGAACTGTCAGGGCGCCTTAAGTAACCAGAAGTGAAATGTAACAGGGATGCTACAGGGCAGGAGTAGGACCATATGCAAAACCCTGTGAGGGACCAAGATTAGAAAAGCTAGGAGTACTGCAGAGTCGGAATGCTTGGGTGCTACAGAATATTATTATTTTCTTTAATTTCCAGTAGTGGCCACAGTTTGCGAGGCACTTTTCAAATATAAGAGAAAGTGTGTTTTGGGTGCTGCAGCACACTGCAGTACAGTCTTGGGAGGTCATGTCTGCAGTACCTGCCATCACTGTCCATTCTATTTAGACTTTTCTACCTCACCCATCACAACCATGATATTGGCATGCCTGTAAAACAGAAGTGCTGAGGGTGCTCCAGGGCACCCTCAGAGGCATCACTGCAGAAGCATGCAAGGAGCAAGGCACAGAATAGAAGGAATAAAGGACAAAGTGGGGTCATCCCCAGGAAGGACAGACAAGGCAGTGCTGGGAGCAAGGTCTACACAGGGGAACAGCATTATTATTTTGTTCTGATTTCCAGTCGTGACCACAGTGTGCTAGGCACTTTGTAGCTGTAAAAGATGTGTTTGGGGTGCTTAAACACGCTGCGCAGAGGAAGGCCCAAGGTGCTACAGGACAGGGCATGGTCAGAGTGCAGGAAGTCTGGTTTGCCTGAGGACAATGGGAGGTGCTAGGACGAGACAGGGCTGTGTGAGGAAATATATAGGGCAGGGCTGTGGGGCAGGTAGACAGCAGGGGCAGGCAGCAGGGGGCGCTGCAGGGGGGGAACAGAAACTGCCAGTGGGCCACAGGGGCTCAGGAAGGGAGATCAGGTCAGCGCCTACTGCTGAGCAGCAACGGTTACCGCACGGGCCCAGCGCGCGCTGGTCCGATTCCCTGGGGTGCTCAACCCCGCCCCCTCCGTGTGCCCTGAGGCAAGGAGAGTGCGAGGAGGCTGGTCCCACGGTCCCCGCCCCCCAGACCCCAGATACCATTACCCAGCAAGCCCAGCGCCGCGCCGCCATCCTGCTGCCGGCCAGCTCCCACGGGACCCACGCAGCCTCGCGAGAACTCGCTCCCTTTCCCTCCTCCTTGTCTCATACTGTCCCCTCCCCCACAGCTGCGCTGGGAATCAACATGGCGGTGGCGCCGCGCACGTGTCCCGGTCCCGCAGCAAACGCCTCGCACTGGCACCCGGCGCGCGCGCACGCACATGTACACGCACGCGACAGGGGGGAGGGGCGGAGTCGATGCGCACGCGCAAGAGCTGCCTTGCCGCTCCGGCCCCAGGCAGCTGGGATTCGAACGGGGCGCGCGAGCCTCCTCCCCAACGCGCTGGTCACGTGGGAATTTCCCCCTCCGTCCGCCCCCCCTCGCGGGCGCCGAATTTGGCATCATCCGGGTCCCCCCTTTCTCTTGTGTCGAGGTCTCACCTGGCTCCCGCTATCTCGCGCGCACGGAGCCCGCCGGCAGAGGAGCCGCTTCCCCTGCTCGTTCTCTCCGTGCCGCGCACCAGGCAGCGGCAGCGGCGGCTCCACACAGCGCCTGCTCCCCCCTCAGCGCGGCGGCTCCTTCCGCTTCCTTCCCCTCCCCCAGCTGCAGCGGGGACCCGCTCCCTGCAGCTCCGCCTGCTGGTCGCTGGGGGAGGCGGCCAGCCGCCGCCTAGGCTCGCGGGGTGAGGGTCGGCGCTGACCCGCGCAGCTGGACGCGCCGAGTGACTGTTCTCCCCGAGTAGCGCGTGGGCGGGGACGGTCCCTCCCTGGCTGGGTGCGAGCCGCCTCTGCCCACAGGGCGTGTGAGTCAAGAGTCGGGCTGGGCCTGACTTGGGCCCTGCGAGGTGCGAGGGACGGGGCAGCGTTCCCTGCCCCCGCCTCAAACCCGCCTCCCTCCAGAGCATGCGGACAATGGGGTGGCAAGGCCCAGCCCTAGGAAGCGGTTCCCCCGGCAGGCAGCTCTGGCTTCTGGGCTTTTAGATGGTCGCCCGCACCCCTTTGGCTTAAGCACATTAGCAACTTGTGGGGGCTTGCACTTTTGTGGCCATTAGGAAGAGAAATTGATGAGGTGCGTCAGGCGTCTTTTTTGGCACAATCCTGTAGATTTACAAAGGATGAGCACAGAGTCCTGTTTCCCTGGATGCTGTAGTAATGAGTAAGGCAGTTTCCTTGCTGAGCCAAGCCCCCAAGTCATTTCTCTGCTCAAGGAATTTTGTGTCTGCTCCTTCTCAGGACCATGCTCATGCCACACAGGTGCTTCTGTTGCTGTGTGCTGGCTTTCTTCTCTACATGCACTTAGCTGGTGCTAGCTTCTGCATTTGCAATCAGGGAACACATCATCCCACAGAGGTTAGCTTCTGCTCAAGCTCTGCCATGTGGCCCATTGCTTTGGGCAGTGGCAGCTCTTATTTCCAACTATGTCACAACATAAAAGAGCTTAATTGCTCCTTCCATAAAGCCTGAAAGACAGGTGCTTAGCTTTAACCATATTTGTGATTGTAGGTGAAAGACCTGCTTGATGGCAGCCATCTTTCCAGCATAACAATATCATCTTTGTGGCCTTTTCTAGGGCAAGGTTAATTTTATCACTGCTCACCAGGAACAGGGTCTACGCATCCTGACCTATCACAGGCACCAGCCCCTTCCCTCATGTTTTATCCAAACTGATATTGCCTACCTTTTTTTCAAGACCTTTTCAATCAGCTATCTGACTGAAGTCAGTGAGGGAGCTCCCCACAGAAGCTGTAGCTGTTCTGTTTGTTTTCACTTGAGGATGCTGTCTGTCTTTAGGCAGATCAGATATATCTTTTATTGATCTCTTTCTCCTCCATAGTTGCAATTAATTGCTTTTCAGCTATTTAGGGAATTATAAAGGGTTAGCAGAACCTTACATTTAGCCTGTAAAGAATATAGGTTAGTGTAGTATGTTACTAATATCAGCCCATCTCTCTGTGAAAGCTGTCCTCTGCACTACCAGAAGCTTCTAGTCGGCCTTCATGGTTAATTCCAGGTTGATTATAGTGCAGAAACCCAACCTAGGGATTAACAAGTGTGTGGATGATTATGCAGTAGCAACTCCCTATTTAAAAATGCTACAGGATTGCCACTTAAAGCCAAATTTTCAAACATCTAAAATCCAAATAAGTAATTATAGCATCTTGAAAATTAGTATGTCAGTTCGGGGCCTGGCGTAGAGTGTATGGTGCAAATTAGAGATCAGGCACTCAAGGGGTTCCTGTGATACATACTGCCCAAACCACCTCTCCAAACAGAATACCTGTTTTTAAAATTGAGTCTTATGTTTTTGTACGGAGGTCAGGTAAAAAAGAGGGGTTTAAAGGAGAGTAAATCTGTATCATGGGGCAGGTAAGTGGCCAGAGCTGATAGCTGCTGAGCTCTAAAGAGAGTAATTCCTAACCCCACACCACTTGCTGCTGCCGGCTGGGTAAGTCCCTGCCTCCCCATTGTCAAGGGTCTTAGCATCTTCACAGGATTTGCTAAAAGGGGACATAATCCCTTCAATTCCAAGATGATGCATCTTCAAGGGCAGGGACATTGCCCTTTCCACATGGCCTACAGTGAGGGTGCTGGGCTCTGGACATGCTTTCTGTAGTCCCATCCACTAGTGGCAGGGATTCCTTCTGGGGAAGATTTAAGTCCATATATATAACCGTCAATCATTATAACCTCTAATACAAATATAAAATCCCACTCCTACAACAAGCTATTTCTCATGACTTTGTAACCATCTAGATAACTCTGGTTCTTCCTAAAGAGACTCCTTTTCCTAAGAGAAGCTCTTAGCCAGCAAGAGCTAACTGCCAGTCCCCAACTATTATTCCCCACAGCTATGGACCCTTCCCTTTCCAACGTTCTGTGGAGGACATGCCAAATTTTCTGGTCAAAGTTCCTCCCCAACTGCAGATTTAATATTGATGCTAATTAGATGCACTCTGAAGACAAACCATCCTTCTGAACAGCACTTACAGTTTGTATCTCCATTAACTTGAGGTCACAGTATTTATGGAGCCAATAGCCCTTCGTACTAAATTTACTTCAATGGGGGTCTGAATTTGGGATCAGCAATCTCTAGTTTCCCTCACTGGGGATTGTTGAACAGAAGGCCGATTTTAAGCCCTTTCTCTGGTCAAGGCAAAACCTCAACTATCTTCCCCTTTCCTGCCAGCTCTCGTGTATAGCCCCAACAGTATCCAGGATGCAACTAGAAAGTTGCCATGAGAATTCCAGTATCACTTTCCAGAATGCTTTGGTGTTTTAGAGTCCTGCCCTTTCACAATAATTAGTAACAAAATGTTATGCAATGTATTGGCAGGGCAACAGCTCAATTTAATAACTCAGTGGCTTACTTTCAATATTAGTGCCAAAATCTATAATCAAATTCCAAAACGTTGATTTTTCAAAACACCACGCACATCAGCCAACTTTAGGGAACATCTGCCTACTTAATATTGAAATTTAAGCAGTTTATTTTTTGGAGGGGAAAAATCCCTCTAGGAAGAATATTTGCTTTTGTATATATTTTACAGTGTAATGAAACAATGTAACGGGTTGACATTATTTGGAAGAAAAAACGTTCATTGAAGAGTTTACAGGAAAGAATTACTTCAGTCGAAAGAAGGGAAAGTTTAGTTGAGATAAGAGAGAAACATGCCCTTATTGTGACAGCAATTCAACAATAGAACACCCTCGCACGTGAGGTCACTGAGGCACTAAAAATGATGTTTAGAGATTAGATAAGACTTTATGATAGATACAATCCTTTGCAGACATAACTTTTATTATTGTATGGGAAGGTGTAAAGATTTTGTAAAAGCTGTTAGACTTAAATAAGTGCCAGAACTGTGTGTTTTAGAAAAGCTGAAACCACAGAAAACAGACACCGAGAGAAGAAAATGATTAATAGAAAATTACATTTCCTTTTGACTGAAGACAGCAAAAATCACAGGGAAGCCTATTCAAAAATTAAAGCTGAAAGGGAATGTATTTTTGTTTAACAAATGCCTATGCTATTAAGAGCCAAATTCTCACCTCCCATGTCCTCTGCTTTGCTGCCCAGCCATGCTTGCTGTTGCCCCTGAACTGCATGAACATTTTCCTTACTTGTGCTTCCAGGAGCTACCATGACTACCATCTATCCCTGGAATCTCCCTTGTGTGCCATGAATGGGGGAGTCTGATAAAGGATATTTCCTCATCTGTAATTCTGTATCCAGATGTTTTGTTTTATAGGGGTAACTTTTTAATTTAAAAATAAATTATATAAATCCAGTTAGTGGCTCTTTTGTCTGCTTAACATAAATCTTTAATGTGGGTCTCAATTACAAAGTGCTTTTATGCAAAAATAAGTTGCTATACTAAAATATATGCAGTAAGTTATCACTTTCATTCCATGTTTACTCCTGTAAGTTTAATGTATGTTAACAATCTAAAAGATAGTCTTAGAAACAAGCAAAACATTTTTATTACTAAGAGAAAGGACCGAATGTATTTTTTCACAAACATTTAGAATGAGTCTGTTATAATTCAGCACAGAACAACTTTGGTCCATTTCATAAATACATGAGGTCCCAAGCCTGAAATTCTTATGAGACTATTCCCATTTAAATCAATTGCACAAATGGCAAGAGTAAAGGTTTCAGAATCAGGTGACTAGAGAATAATGACTAGAATGCAGTGAATTACAAGGAAATGATTTCATCTAGATCTTTTGGTGACTCATAAACCACAAAAGCAGTACTCAAAGCTGAAGGCAGTCAGACATTCTGTTTAGCTCACCATAGTATATGTATTGTCATTTAAGATTATATTTGGAGCTTGGATTGTACATTACAAAACTAAAATATCAGTGTAACAGTTTAAAATATTTAAAACTACTGTATTGTAATTATTTACTTTTAGCTATTTCTCTCCTCATTCTTGAACTTTGGTTTAAACTTCCAAAAAAGTAACACACCCATTGGGGTCTGGAAAATTTCAGACTGATGGGTGACAATTCAGGAAGGTTTTGAATAAGATTGGAATGGAAACCTTTATGTAATTTGAATTATAGCAGTTGATACCATTTACATCATAATCAGTTAAGTTATTTGTAGGTCTTGGCACTAGAAGAAATCTATGAGGTGGAAAGTTAAATGAAGCTTTTGCTGAGAGGGACATTGCCAACTTAATCTAGATATTTTTTCCCCAAACAAATTAGTTAAAAGTCATCTCAGCCTCCTGAGTCAACCTGCCAACTTTTGTGGTTTGCAATCATACTTTACTATTTTTAACAATGGTTTTCCTCTTTCTGTTGCTGAGTAAGACACAGGAGAAACTGAATAAAGCCCCAGTCCTGCAATGAAGTGGTATGCGGGCACATGGATTCAACTACTCAGATCTATTGCAGGATTGAGACCTACATTTCTAATTACCTATTGTGCTGTTGATTGTATTTTTGCTCCAACATTCCTTGCCCTCATGGCCAATTCATTCGCTTCTGGAGTTCTCCCCTGTACTGACCCTTACGTATGGTAACTCCTACCAAAAAATCATAAATCCACTCACTACCTTGTCCCCTTCAAGTGCCTCTGCTCAGTTGTTGTACCTACAGAACACTCATAAAAATGGTTTCACTGGCAGTAATTTAGGTTGTGTGCACAGCTAATGTACATGAACACATGCTTGTATTGTTACCTTGTCCTCCCTATCCCTGTTTGTTTCACTTACCCTGCAATGACTTATCCAAGGTTAGATAGCTGGTCCATAGCAGAGACAGGAATTAGAGCTCTTGACTTGTCACTTCCAATCCAGTGCCCTATCCATTGGGCCTCATTGTTCTATGTGCTGTTAAGACATAAGGTATGTATATGCTGCAGTGTACCAGTGGCTGGGCCCCATTGCATGCAAAACTGTGCTTGTGGATGCTCACAGGTGGGACTGGCATTGCACAGCTGCATTCAAGTCAGACTCATCTAGCTGTGTCCACACTGGTATTGCAGCTACACTAGTTTGGCACTAGGATTGCTGTGAGCATATCCCAGGGTTCTTAGAACTTCACTAACCAGGGCTCTTCTAGGAAGTGGTTTGCAGTATATTGTGGGAGAACTTGCCCATCCTTCCCAGGCCCCTGCGCATAAGTGTTCTTAGCCCACCAACACAGCTAGCTGTGGCACATCCAGTTTGGCATGCTCCCCGCTTCTGGACATTCCAGCCTATGCCAAGCCATAGCTTGAGCACAGGTGGATGAGCTGTTCCTGCTTGTGACCACTGTTATTGCAGTATTCAGATGGACTGTGGATGGCATTTCACCACGAGTGTCTGACCCTCAGAAGGCAGGGGCAGGTCTTGGAGGGGAGTTCACTCATGGCAGAGTGGAGATATACTGTTGCATGCTGCAATCATGTGTAGACTAGTGCTAGATAGTTACTACCCTGGTGGGATCACACTGTCATGTAAACCTAGGATGAACAGCAGTGGGCCCAGAACTCCAGAGGAAGGCCAACTTCATGGAGCCGTATGAAGAGCATGCTCCCACACACACAAATGGTGCTGTAATAGCAGCAGTTTGAGAGGCAACCGATGTTATGGTTTACCAGTTGGGGGTGGACATAAACAAGGTGCCAGAAATAATAGCTAGCTTTGGGATAATTGCCTTCCCCCAAACTGTGCTGGGCCAGCAATGGCATTCATGGTACTGTCACAAAGGGCACAGGAAAGAGAAAACTGCAAAGGTTATTACTCATACATTCTGCAGGCCTTAGTCAATCAAAAAGGCAGATTCATAAATGCCAATGCAGGCATGTACCAACAAGTTGCATGATGGCAGTGTGCGGAGATCTGGTGGTTCGTGTGTGGACAAGCAGGAACCTTATTTCCTCCGAATAACATGGTTATCAGTGAGAGTGAGGGTCTGTGTCCATGCTTATCCTTTACAGCCATAGCTCATGAAACTACAGTCTGGCTACAGAGCTGACCTGACAGAAGCAGCTTAGCAGTTACAGGATGTGGTAGTGTGTACATTTGAAGGCAAGATGGGCCTGTCTACAAAACTGTTTGGATGCCACTGTGACCAATGCTATCTGTATTATTGTGGCATGCTGCACTCTCCACCTCTCTGAGGATAAGGGTGAGAATTTTCACATGGAGTAGGCCTGACACCAGTGGTTTGCAGATCTAGTACAGGGAACCAGAAAGTGCTTTGTCATTACTGAGACTGGTCCAGGCAAGCAAGGGAAATACAAGGGATTCCTTGTGTTCCCATATCCTTTCAGTGCAGGGTGACATACGAGGAAATGTGCCCTGTGCAGCTATAAGAGACATATGAGTTTATTTGCTGTTTTTTTATTTTCTGTTGCTTTTATGTGGTAAGAGTTTGATGTTTTATTAAAAGCTTTGGACAACTTCATGACTATCTTTTTTCAAGCAAACCAATTTATTAACATAACCAAAAGTATTCTGAAAACCATTGCAGGCATCCTAGGTCCCTGTACACAAGTAAGTGAAAGTGCAAACTTGCAGAATTGTGCCATTACCTAAAGTCTCAGCTGTAGCGTTTAATTGCTAACTGGATGTTATATGTGTATCCATTCTCATTACCTGCAGATTTACACATTGTATAGGGATAGAATAAATGGGGAACATCTGCCCATTCCAGTTCATAGGGTGGGTCATAGCCAACCCCATCTTTGGGTTGTCCAGTGGCTGCACAGGGTGCAGGATGTGATAAAGTGAAGGAGAGGCCGTAGGCATCAAGGCATCAATGATGGTGCAGGAGCAGTAGCCTGCTAGCCATCAGGATGGGAAGCCACTCACACTGCTCTGTCTGGGCATGATCAGGAACTGCATCACTATTCTCCCTCACTGCTGCTCCTCCAGGTGTTTGTTGTTCTGACCTGTGCCCTATCTTAAGCAACAGGTCATCTGAGCCTTTTCCTTTTTCCAGGCTGGTTAAGGGTCCTCTCCTCAAGAGTCCTGGATGATTGCCTTGATCCAACAGGGCCTTCAACTTTTTAAATTATTTTTAAATTATTTTGGTTTATAGAAAGAGAAAAAAATCCCCCATCTGTCATATCATAATGTGATACTTTTATTCCATCTTTCCAGACTGCCATCTTCAGAAGCTCTTGGTAGCCATGTACTCAGACCAAAGACATAATAAGGAATTTTAGATTTAATTAAATATACCAGGAACTGATTGGGGGGTGATTAGGCTATTTAGACTGGGGCCTGTTCCCAGTATTGGTTTCAATATTATTGAATATCCAATATAGCGCTGGAATTCCATCTATCTGTACAATGGAGATCTTTTCATCACCGTCTGGCTGAACAACATATCAAGGAGTGGAGACAGCTGTTAAGCTACAGAGCAACCACTGGAAGATTACCCTGCCCAGAAATCTCACTGAGATTCTCCCGCATGAAAAATTCTCAAGCACTACCTGCCATGAGGGGAGGAAAATTAAATTGAACGTTAACAGGATACTGAATTAGGATGTGGAGGCTTGCTAACAGCAGAACTGATTCCCCCCTCTTCTTTTGCCCCAGCTCAGACAGCATGCTGTGGCCAGACTGGGTCAGTAGACCAAGTACAGTCATCCCCAAGGGACTTTTTTTCACTTAATGCAGCGACTGAGGTTTATAATCTATGCTGTCTGGGACAAGGCTCTAATGCTAACACCAGTGTAACTGTATCTACCAGTGTGGCATAGCTACAACAGAGAAATAGATGCAGAAATATGCACGCATGCTTGCTAAACCTGTAATCCTGATTTTCTTTTCTAGGTGGAAACAGTTGCATGTTTAATTTCCACCCCCTCCCCTCCCCTCCCCCCCACTTGGAAGCCACCTTGGCTACATGGTGGTCCAATAGAAGGAAGAGGGCCAGGGAAACGGCATGACTTCCACCCTCAACCGAGTCTGAAGCCATCCCATTCCAAATACCCTCCATAACTATTTTATTGGCCATAACCCAGAAATCCCTCCCATTTATGCAACAATTTCCCCCATAATTAAAATAAAGATGTTGGCTGCTGCTTACCCAGCTCCTGCGCCACTCCCTCCCAAGGCTGTTCCCTGGGCCCATCCCTGAACAGATCCTCAGAAAACTGGCCCAGGAGGCCCACTAGCCAGCTGTAGGGCCTGAGCTGGGGTACGTTCCTGTGACTCTGCCTCCTCTCCTACGAGGGTTTCCTCCGGCGCTGTCCCTTTTTCCCTCTGGCTCCACTCTAAAAATCTTACTGTGCCTGCAGAGAAGCCTGTCATCCAGGACTATAGGAACCCTAAAAAGGCCTGTTCTTTATGGTCACAGTTGTTCCTAGAGAAGCGTTTTTTTAAAAGAAGTATTTAATTCTGCCATTCTGTATACTTTTCACTCTGACACTGTAATGGCAGTGTTGTGATGTGGAGCATTTTCTGGGACCAAATACAACTTTCTTTGAAGGACAGATATGCGGTAGGATTCCTAGTGAAATCAGTCATTTACAATTGAACATTTCACATGCAGTCTCTCACTAAGTAGTGGGTGTGATACAATTTGAAATGTGATATATTAGTTCCAGTGCAAGCCGGGGGGGGGAAATCCCATTCACAAATCTCAGTGAAATCTGACAGTCTAATACACATCATTGTTTTAAAAGACACGCTTTATTAGTTATACTCTGAAAAATTGCACTGATCTATTATTTATCTTAGCTAGGGTTCCTGACACTTCATCAAAAGTCCCAGAAAAATGGTAGTTAGGGCACCAAAGCATTCTCCATTTCTAACCAGAACGCTGTAAACAGAGATGAACCATTAACTATTACTAAATTAAGACTCTAATTATGTAAGCACTCATGCATGTGACTATACAAAGGCCTGAGTGTTTGCAGGGGACTAAATTATCTTCAGATTTTGGTGAGAGCTTGGTTGTCAGTACTACTAATATTTATTAACAGTGACATATTACACTCTCAATAAATTTCATTCAGATTTGTTCCCTGTCTTCTCTTTGTTTTGGCATTTATTTGACCTGGCAATAATTAGTTTGTTAGTCACTTATAAACATTATGCTTAATTGTATATTGGTTGGTTCTTGGGCTAATAAGATTACAAACAAACAGAAAAAAAAAAGGGGAGGGGGAGAATGTGGCCCTCTACTAAATTTGTACAGGGAGTTTTAGAGTCTGAAGAGGTCACAGCTGAAAAAATGTCTTGATATTTATTACTTGTAGATTTAAATAATAGAATCAGTCTAATTATAAACAGCATTAGACAAGAAATTTAATTAGAAATGTTGTTTCTAATTAAATGATTAATTAAGCCACTGAATTAATTGCAACCAACCAGCTACATGTGAGCAACTATGGAAGTGTTTGTTTTGCTAAGAAAGCTGAATATTTAAAAAGAACTAAGTTGGTCCCATAAAGGTTTAGCCCTAGGCTGAAGGAAACATGAATATAGAGTATCAGTCAGTGCTACATCTCTCTTCTTTTGAATTTAACATTTTAATGAAAGCCATGGGAAAAATGTCAGTGTCACCCTGGTAACCAGGACATCTTGTTTTAGAATGTACACTACAAAAAGGTACATAGAAGAGTCAGAATAAAATTAGTCACCTCAAAAATGTTGATTTTTGAGGAAAGCAAACATTGCACAATCTGAATTACAATATGAAGGAATGTGCATTTTGTTTTGGAGAAAAGGATATAAAAATTGTTTTGGTATTTTTCTTTTTATGACTGCAGCTATTTTCAGCTAAAATAGTACTGATTTGCAAGAATCAAATGCCTTTTCCCACTGTGCTGTATACAAGCAATGCCCCGTTCATAGTTTACCAACCAACCACTTTTCTCATCATTTAAAGGAGTCTAGTCATTTTATGATTGACTGTGATGATGTTTGTATATCACCTTATTTCTACATTTCAGTGTCCAAATTTAGTGTACCTTTTCCCTTATGCAGTTCAAAGTCTTGAGTAGAAAGTCTCCAGATAGTAATTGTCAGAAAATTAAATTTGGCTTGTTTCCACCAATTGGGAAGAAATAGATTGCATGGATAAATAGAAAACCTCACTTTTCAAAATCCACTTATGTACCCATCCATGACTCCTAAGGAAAATTGTGTTCAGGTGACTTGTGCAATGTAAGATGCAATATTTTAAAGAAGCTATAAGACCTGCCAGTCATGTCAGCTGGCCCCAAGATTCATTTTGAAATGAGTTCACTTTTGCCATCTAGAGAAAAGAGCTTTAATTTGGAATCTGGCATTATTTTGGTTTTAGGCAGGGAATTAGATTTGATATACAAACACCTTCGCCCACTCTGTGACATGACAAGCATGTTGACTCCTCCTTTCTAGGGCAGACTAGATCACAGAATTAAGTAGTTTTGTAGAGGTTTATAAAGCCTCAGCAAAGAGAAGTATAACCTACAACAGTTTTCTTCAGCTAGCCTCTAGATAATGCCTAAGTAGCATATATATTGCATGCAGGCAACTCAACAGTTGAAAGATATGGGAAACGGATTCCACCAACCAAGGTAAGGAATGTAGTGCTATCAGAGTGCATACGAAAATTCTCTCCAACTGACTTTGACAAACTTATGTATTCGTCTTGGCTCCAGTTGGGTCTTTTCTTGATATGGTTATTATGCAATGAACACAGGGAACAGCGGTACCTTAACTATCATTTAGGAAATCATTAAAAGTAAGCCCAATAGCCATCAAAGCAGCCAATTGAAATATTTTTCCCTTTTAGGAAAAAAAAAAGGATTATCCAATACATCCACTCAAGATTCTTACTCCTCACTAGAAATACAGGCAGGTATTTTTTGGTGCCCCCATGTTCATCAAGCTTAAGTGTTAAATCATAATCCACTGGAGAGGGAGGTGAAGCAGATTATGTAGGTTTATAATACTCCTCTAGCTGGGATTTAATTTACTAGTGAAAAAAATTTCTGCACATTTACAGTACAATTCTATATACTTCATGGATGGCAAGAAAGACTAACCTTTTGGAACCGTTTAAACCATAAACCGATCTGAAATGCGAACCAGCACAATTTGTCATGAGTACTGTTCATGAACGCATTAGAAGGTTATTCCTTCACTTCCTTCTGCTACTTCTGAAGGAAAATAAACTTATGCCAGAAAATCTCATCTCATGGTGTTTGGAAATGGTGTTGAGACACAAGGTGGGTGAGGTAATAATTTTTATTGGACCATGTTCTGTTGGTGAGAGAGACATGCTTTCGAGCTTACACAGAGCTCTTCTTCAGGTCTTGGAAACGCACTCAGTGTCACAGCTAAACAAACAAGGTGGAACAGGTTGTTTAGCAGAAGCATAAGTAGTTAACACATATTTCAAGGGACAATTCAAGTTAACACCCCTCCAGTCAGGGGGGAAGGCATGTTGTTGTTGGTGTGTGGGTGTGTGGTTACTGGGTTATAGTTAAGGTCAGAAGGGACCATCATGATCATCTAGTCTGAGCTCCTGCACATTGCAGGCCACAGAACCTCACCCACCCACCCATAACCTCTGGCTGAGTTACTGAAGTCCTCACATCATGATTTAAAGACTTCAAGTTACAGAGAATCCACTATTTACACTAGTTTAAACCTGCAAGTCACCCAGGCCACATGCTGCAGCAGAAGAGGAGGTTACTTACTTGTAACTGGAGGTTCTTTGAGATGTGTGGTCCCTATCTGTATTCCACTGAGGGTTTATGCATGCATGCCATGCTTCCTTAGCCAGAGAATTTGAAAGTTGTAGTGTCCGTTGGTCCGCACATGCACCCTTGCCTTGCTTCATGGTTTCATCCAAGGTGATAAAGGGCAGGGCAGACTGACCACGTCTCCAGTTCCTTCTCCACCACCAATTGAATAGATCCGCAGCAAAGGGAAAGGAGGGTGGGAAGTGGAATACAGACAGTGATCACACATTTCGAAGAATCTGCAGTTACAGGTAAGTAACCTCTTCTTTTTTGAGTGATTGCCCTTATTATATTCCACTGAGGGTGATTAATAAGCAGTACCTAATTTGGAGGAAGATGCAAGGATGAGGATGGAACAGTTGAGGGGAGGACAGCGGTACCAAATGAGTCTTCTGTTGCAAAAATATGTACCAAACTCCATGTGGCTGCCCTACACGCTTGGGCTCTTGTGGAATGGGCTCTCACTCCAAGCGGTGGAGGCAGTAGAGACAACTAATAGAATGTAATGCACCCCGAAATCCACTTGGAGATTCTGTGTGGAGATCGCTTGCCCCTTAACTCTTTCAGCTATTGCAATAAACAAAACCTAGGAGACTTCCTGATGGGTCTTGTCCCCTGCAGGTAGAAGGCCAGACGTGGAGGGAATGAATGTGTCGTTCCTCTGCCGAGGCATGACACTTTGGAAAGAAAGCAATGAAATATATGAGTTGGTTGAGATGAAACGGGGATATTACATTTGGTAGAAAATTGGGATGTAGGTGCAGGGAGACTTTGTCCTTATGGAAAATGGTGAAAGGGGGTGGGGGTGGGGGGGTCCATCCTCATGGCCCCAAAGTACACCTACCCTTCTCGCCAAAGTGCTAGCCACAAGTAGTGTGACTTTTATGAAAAGGAAGGACAGAGCATGAAGCCAGCAGTTCAAAGGGCTGTTTCATTCATGCTATTAGAATGAGGTTGAGGTCCCACTGGGGAGCAATAGGTTGTATGGGTGGGAAAGTTCTGAGGAGGCCTTTCCAAAACCTATTAGTCAACAGTTGTGTAAATACAGAGTGTCCTTCCGGGGGGGGGGGGGGGGGGGGGGGGGGGGGGGGCACTGATTGCCGCTATGAGGACTTTGAGAGAGTTGAGGGCGAGCCCCAATGTTTTCCAGGACAGGAGATAATTGAAAGGAAGGGGAATCTCCAGTCCTGTGGGGAAAGCCCTTTCTGTTGGTCCCAGGAGGTGAAGTGTTTCCACTTGGCCCAGTAGGAACACAAAGTGGACTCTTTTCTGCTGCTCAAGAGGATGTCGTGCACTTCCAATGAACATTCCCATTCTAGAGAAGCTGCCCATTCAAATACCATGCTCTGAGGTGAAGTGACTGCAGATTGGTATGTCTGATCCTGCTGCTGTGTTGCGTTAGCAGCTCAGGGAAAGCAGGTGGGGAAGTGAGGGATGGGCTGACATGCGGAGAAGGTTGGGAATCCAGAACTGTCTTGGCCAGAATGGGGCGATCAGAATGACCATGGTTCTCTCCCGCCTGATCTTGGTCCTCATGGCAGGAAAGGTGGGGGGGTGGGGGAGGCATAGTTGATCTGGTCTGAT
The DNA here is from genome assembly GCA_033296515.1 of Macrochelys suwanniensis. Classification (NCBI taxonomy): domain Eukaryota; kingdom Metazoa; phylum Chordata; order Testudines; family Chelydridae; genus Macrochelys; species Macrochelys suwanniensis. The sequence continues at coordinate 24,123,506 of CM065782.1, forward strand.
CAGTGGAGTATGAGAACCTCACCTTGAGAGTGGATACTGATACACCCTTGTCCTCCTCCCTCCCGGAGCAGCATTTGCTGCATTTGTTGTCGACAAGGGAGGCAAAGAGGTCTCTGGTCAGAGACCCCCATTGGTTGAAGATGTCACTACTAAAGTGTCGTGGAATTCCTACTTCTGATGGGCCACGAATCTTCTAGTGAGAAAGTCTGCAATCAACTTCTGAGTCCCTGGAAAATAAAGCTGCCAACAACAGGATCTTGTGGGCAATGCACCAATCCCATAGATTGACCATTTCTGTGCACACACAGCAGTTGACCTCATGCCTCCTTGTTTGTGGATGTAATAAATGATGGTGTTATTGTCTGACATGAGGAGAACATGATGGCAGCGAATGGATGTGAGAAATGCTTGACACATTCTCCGTACCACTCAGAGTTCCGGAATGTTGATGTGCATCCTGGATTCCTAAGGGGTCGGTGTCCCTTGCGTCATGTGGTTTCCCATGTGTGCGCCCCATCCTGCAAGGAATGCGTCTGTGATGACTTTCCTGTCTGGGGAGGATGGGAGGAAGAGGATCCCTACCCAGACCTGTCGCAGGTCCATCCACCAACGGAGAGAAGAGTCTACCAATGGGAGGACTGTCAGCATAAAATCTATGCTATGCCACGTGGGTGAGTAAACTCTCTGAAGCCACATCTATAGGTGAGTGAAGGCAGAGGTGAGCACGGGCAGTGATGTACATGCAGGCTGCCATGTGGCCAGGGAGGGATAGGCAAGTTCTTACTGGGACAGATGGACTGTAGACTATTCAAGTGATGAGTTCTTGCAGAGTCTGGAATCTGTCCCTTGGTAGGTAAGCTCATGCTGTGACTGAATTGATGGAGGTCCCTATGAAGTCTAGGGACCGGGTGGGAACCCAAGCTGATTTTTTGACATTGACGCTGACTCCTATGGAGGAAAGGAGTCTAAGCAACTTGGTGGTCGAGATGAGAGCTTCATCTCTGAGTCACACTTCTAGTAGCCAGTCATTAAGATAGGGGAATATAAGGACCCCATAACGCCTGAGGTGGGCTGCTACGACAGAGAAAACTTTGGTGAAGACCCTGGGAGCAGTGGTGAGTCCAGATGGTAGGACCCTGTATTGAAAGCACTGAGGGCCTACCATGAGCCTCAGGAATCATGTGTGGGTTGGATGGACGTCTATGTAAAAATAGGTATCCTGCATATTGAGAGCCATAAACCACATACCTTTTTCTGGCGACAGTATGATGGTTGCTCAAGTGACCATACAAAACTTGGTTTTGTAGATGAAGCGATTGAGGTGACAGAGATCCAGGACTGGTCTCCAACCGCCCTTCTTTTTGGGTATCAGGAAGTAAGTTGAATAGAACCCTGTCCCTTGATACTTTGGAGGACTATCACTCCCTTTGTAGTATTGAATCTATCTCTAGAGCAAGGATGCTGTAGTGAGAATGGTCGTTGAGAATTTGGGTTGTGCATGAGGTAGTGTCATGAATTTGACTGGATAGTCATAGCGGATGACATCTAGCACCCACTTGTCTATTGCTATTGCACTCCAAGCTGGTAGAATGAGTGCTAGATGACCCCCAAAAGGGGTGGGGTGGTTGTATGGCAGTAAGCACAGTGGTTGACAGCTCTCTAGTGGTACTCAGAAATATCTTTTCAGAGAGGGTTGCACGTGTGTGATGATGTAGGCTGTGAAGGCAGGCCTGGGAGGACAGAATATCGGGTCTTCTGGCGCTTGTGCGGTGGTTTGTTCAATCTTTGGAGGAAAAACTGGGTAGTCCTGAACTACTGTGTTGGTAGTGGGCAGTAGAATTTCTGCTTGAGTACAGGTGTCCAGAGAGCAAAGTGTGGCTCTTGAATCCTTCAAGGTGTGGCATGTATCATCAGTTTTCTGGTTAAAAAGATGCAATTCACTGAAAGGGAGGTCGTCAATGTATTTTGCACCTCTGTGGGGAAACCAAATGAATGAAACCACGATTCCTTCTGCATGACAATGCCAATAGCCATCGAGCAAAATAAGGTATCTGCCATGTCTACAGCAGATTGAAGCGCTGACCATGCCACCAGTTTCCCTTCATCCAGGATAGACTGGAACCGGGGTCAATCTTGCTGAGACAGCTTTTCAGTAAAGTCCTCCAGCAGTTTGCCATAGTTGAGGAATTCATATTTGGTCAACAAGGCTTGATAGTTCAAAATTTGGAACTAGAGGCTAACTGATGTGCAGACTTGGCTTCCCAGAAAGTCCAATTGTTTGCCCTCTTTATTAGCTTGGGTGTAGTGCAGGTGGGGTCTGGACCATTCAGTTGCTGCTTGCACCACAATGGAATTGGGTGAGAGGTGTGAGAAAAGAAACTCAGACCCAGTATGTGGCTGGCTATGCCAAGCTGTTCAAGCTGGCTACAGAATGGCATCGTTGATCGGCAGAGCAACCCTACCCGGTACCAAGGAATGAAGGATGTCCAGGAGCTGATGCTGCTTGTCTTGTACTTTCTCCAGGGGGATGGGATATGAAGGTCATCCAACACCCTTCACAGGAGATCTTGGAATTGCCAATAGTCATCTGGAGGTGAGGGGGAAGCCAAAGTCACTGCAGCATCTGGAGAGGACGATGGAAAATGCTCTTGCTCCGGCAGTACTGTTGTAACTGGACTGAGTTGTTCTTCCTCCATACCTGGTTTGAAGCATCTGCTCGAGGGTGCTCTAGGTGGGAATAGAGGCAAAACTTCCCTCGTGAAATGGGTGGGTTCCGAGAGTGAGTACTGGGACCAGGATCTCGAATATGGCCAGCAGGACGGATCTGGTGAGTGCTGCAGAGAGCCCTATTGTGGGGGAAACCAGTGGCTCCTCTGCTGTTGTAGAAGAGGGTACTGCCATGATGCCAGTGGTATTTTGCATACTCGTAGTGACAGTAGGGAATAGGAGGCCCTTGTACTCCATCAGAATCCTCTGAAGATGAAAACTCAGATCCCAGTTCCAAGGGCGGTACTGTCAGAGCCAGTGGAAGCATGTAAACCATAGGAGGACGTGTTGAAGCGTGTCTTGACTGTGGTATGTCCTGAGTGGGACATCTGGCCTCCCTAGATGTGGATGGTAGTGAAAGGCATGGAGATCTCAGTTTTTCTAGGACAAACAGTTCACGTGGCTCTGGTGCTTTCTCCAATCTCCCTGGCATTAATGGTACTTGTTCCGTATCTGGAATTGGTGCTGAAGTGGAGGGTTTTCCTGAAACTGATGGATTTCTTGTCTTAAGGGAGACCAACATTGACGGTGTGCATGGGCTCAATACTCGGTACCAACTGATCAGCTGGTTTGTGCATTTTTTTGGTCATGCTAGTGTGTCTTGGAGCATGCTGCCTCTCAGTGGCTGGAAGTCCTGGAAGGCATCCTTCTTTGGTTTGGAGGAAGATTTACTGCCATGCTTATGTGCATGCTTCCTTACCTCCCAGCACAGGGTCTGTAGCAGTAGTAACTGCCGGAACCAGACTTATCTCCATAGCAGGAGACTGCACTGGCTGTCTCAGGCTGATGTGCGGCGGGAGGGAGTTCCCCAACCTGGGTACGAATGATGCCTCATGGCAACTTCCACGCAGCCTTCTTGGGTACAGCTTGGTAAGGAGTTGCAGATACTGCACCTGGATGAAATGTGGGCTTCTCCCAAGCAGTAGAGGCAGCACTGATGTTCAGAACTGATTAAGAAGGAACGAGGGCAGACAGCAGAGATTTTAAATCCTGGTGTCTTTGGCATAGCCTAGTACCCACCCATGGGTACTGAGGTGGTGGTGTGGGGACGGCTAACCCGTAAACAGATTCCCCCGAAGTCTCAGTTCTACTATAAGTACTACTAAAAGCTAGAACTACATTAAAACACTTCAAGAAAAACTAACTATATACAATTCTAAACGTTTGAAGGTGCATCATACTTAAGAGAACACTAGTAGCTTTCACTCGGACCATGCAATGATGAGAAGGAACTGGAGACAAAGTCGGTCCGCCCCGCTCTTTTATCACCTCGGACGAAACCATGAGGTGAGGCAAGGGTGCATGCACGAACCAATGGACGCTACTACTTTCATATACTCCAGCTTCGGACGCATGAGTAAACGAACGGTGGAATACAATAGGGACCATCACTCGAAGAAGAAGACGGCGATCCCGCCCTCCCCCCGGGTATCTGCCAATCTGACCCAGGGGAAAATTCCTTCCCAATGCCAAATATGGCGAAAAGTTAGACTCTGAGCACATGGGTAAGACCCACCAGCCACACACCTGGGAAAGAATTCTCTGTAGTAACTCAGAGCCCTTCACATCTAGAGTCCCATTACCAGCCACTGGAGACATTTGCTGCTAGCAGTCACAGATCGGCTACATGCCATTGTAGGAAGTCTCATCATACCATCCCCTCAGTTGTTGTAATAAGCCATAAATCTAGTGTTCAGAGGGAGTATTATTATTATTTTATTTTATACCCTGAGAGAACCTGCTTCAATACAGAGATAACACCCCCACACCCCCTCCGACTGCACACACGTAGTTGTCACTTGCCACTCCACACTGGAACCTATATGGGATATCATTAAACAACTACAACCCAAACTTGATGGGGACCCCATTCTGAAAGAAATATTTCCTGAACCCCTCTTCTGGCTTTCAAACAACCCCCAAGGTGGTCCAATAAAAGATATTACCTCACGTTGTTTCTAAACACCATCTCCTAACACCTAAATGGGGAAAACTTTAAGGAACACCTCTTAAACACGTGAAATCTGTATTGCAATCAAATTACTTCATAATTATTCGTGTTTCACTTAAAAGAATTTAAACACATTTGAATAAATATTTCCAGTTTTTAAAGGTCATTTTTATTTGAACCAGCCTTGAATAATGTTGATTAGCTGGCAACTATATCAGGCAGAAAAAAAAAAAAAGAAAAAAGATTGAATTCCATTCACATTCCAGTATAAATTATTCAGCAAGATTTTGTAATCTTGCAACATATTTTAATCCAATTTCTGACCTCACAAATCATGCCAAAATGTGTTTCGTAACTATACAATAAATTTTTTTCAGAAGGAACTGTTTATGCATTTAATTAAAAAAAGACTAGACAATTTAATTTCTCAAGTGCATATCAGTCTCATGTCCACAATCATTTACATTCCACGCTTCATGCTCTCAAACAAATATCCTAAAGAAGACTAAGATTTTTTTCTGTCGCTGATACTATTGAAGATATTAGGTAGGTTTACATACAGGAGCTTATTACATGATTGAAACTTTAGTAAGCAATAAGTTACTGACATATGCTGACCAAAACAATATTCCATCCAGATTAATTATATATTTGATACATTCAAATAAGAAAAGCATTTGAAAATTTTATGCTGTTCATTATTTTATACATTGCAGTGCAAACAAAAAAGTGAAACTTAACTTTTCCTGAGTGTTTACTACCTCCCCATGATCCATTTAAAATATGCTCTTTTTATACCTAGTCTTGTCAAAACTGTACAATTAAAGACATGCTGCATTTTGTAAATTTAAGAAAAGACTGATCAGCAATTCATAGCGATATTTAAAAGCATTTTTAAAATCCTTCATCTCAATTTTATAATTCTGCAAAGGATAGCATAGGTTTAACATGTAGCAAAAAATTATGTTGACTTTTTTTCAATTAATCAAATGTTCCAAAATATATGTCGCATACCTTCCAAAACATGAAGGGAATAGTCTGTCTGAAAGGTTTCAAAGTAAATTTTGTAGCAATCTATAAGTTTCAACTCATTCTTCCGTTACTGACATAATGCCAAAGAGCTGCCCCTTTCTAGGCTCAAGTAAAATAAAATAAAAACTAAAGACTTTTCAGGAATGTGTTTTGGGCAAGTGGAAAGGATTTCTTACAAATTCATCTTTATGCTGATGGCTACAGACCACGAGTTTCTAATTCAATCTTCTCCTCTGTTTGAAGCACATCAGGTTCTACTGGAGCAACAGGTGGTCGGAGCATGATCTCTGGCCCGCCTCCATAGATTGACTGGAGAAAATTCCACGTTTCTTCGGAAATCTGTCCAGAATCTGCTCCTGAAAACAATATATTTAATCTTTTTCAAAAGCATATCTTAAAAAGTTTAGATTATGAGTTAAAGTAAAACTCGTATGTGGCTTTAAAAAAAGATGTTTAAGAGCGGCAGAAAACTTCTTGCCCTAAATACTAAACACTCAAATTTAATATCATCCCTTTGAATGTCTGCAATAACACTGTGCATACTATCCAACCTGATGACAGTATTTTGTAAGTGAACTGTCAAGAACATAATGGAGAACAAACTGTTTCTTACATTTAATACTAATTGATACCAAAACCAACTGGTCACCAGAGAATGAGGCACTTAATTTATCTCAAATGTACAACTAGCATATCAAAACCCAAAATAGGTTATAAAATGTGAAGTTTCTATAATGAATCATCTTATTTGATATATTTGTCCACTCAGGCTGATTGCAGACAAGCTTGTGTTCAGGTCCTGGCAATCAATAAAGGATTTCACATCCAACTCCAGCTAACTAAGGCATGGAGTTAAGGGACTCCACAGAATCCAGTCTGCTCATAGTGGCTGAGACAAAGCACCAAAAATGCAGACTATATATTAAGCATGAAACACGAAGAAATTCTCAGAACCCAAGGAAGAATACACCAATAGGACATTACGGAAGACAATAACAGAATCACATTTACTTTAACAGGTGTTTGGATCAGCAATTACATGGTGCTGTACAGTATTTACCAGAATTCCTATCACCTCCCTCTTTTTCAACTCAGAGTCAACGCAAGGCAAGTGAATTTGGTAGAAATACTTTTCCAATTCCTATCAAGTTCTATTATGGCTTAAGATAGCTTAAGCTAGAGTGAGAGCTTGGTGGCCAATCTACCAGCAATAAGTGGTTTAACACAGTTTCCTTGCCATTGTATGTTATAGTCAGATGCTTAACATTATAAACACTGTGTATATAGAGTTTAGATAATTAAACCTCTAATATGCTATGGGTCTAAGTCTCATAGAAATCAAGTAACAGGTTAATGTAAATATTTAGCCACACTGTAAACTTTAAAACCACATCTTAAAGGGTAATATTATGAAATGCATTAAGATGAATTTTGAAAGAGTACAGTTACTATATTACTCCTGGGGGAATTCTGTGCCACTGCGCACACACATATTTCATGTGCTGTGCATATTTTTGTGTGTGCGCGCAGAAAATAGCTTCTGTTAAAAAGTTGCTACAGTTCTGCCTTTTTTCCCCCACCAGAGGGCGCTGTGGCACTAGAACAGAGCAGCAGCTCCTGGCCAACCCCAGCTCAATAGGGAAGAGAAAGAGCCTGCCTTCGTTACAGCGCCTCTTGGGCCAGGTCAGGAGACGGGGGATATGGGGAGACAGACAGCATAGGCTGCAGGGGGGTCAGACGCAGGCTCATAAAGGATAGCAGAAGAGACAGACTAGGACAGGGGCTGAATGCGAGTGGAGGCACAAGCCAACAGGGGGGAGGGAGGTGCAGAGCCACTTTGGCGGGGGGAGGGGGTGCAGAGCTACAGAGGGAAGGGGGGATGGCTGAGTGGGGGCACAAAAACACATGTGGCAGGGGGTGCAGCGACACATGGAGATATGGGGAGGGGACTGGCTGAAGGGTGCAAGGACCCATTGGGATGGGGGGAGGGGAGTAGGGCCATACGGGAATGGCGAGTGGGTGGCTGAGTGGGGGTAGAGGGGCATATGTTGACAAGGACAGATGTGCCTGACTGAATGGGAGAGGCATGGGGGATGCTCCCTAACAATCCCTCCCCACACCCCCAAAAAAAACCCTGTATCATACTTTTCCCACCCATACCCAACAATCCCTCAAGTTCATACCCAGGCTCCTTCCCAGCAACTACTTCCCTCTCCCGCAGCTCCTCCATTACCCCCAACTCCCCCAAGCCTTTGCACTGCTTCTGAGGGGTGCAGGAAACATGGTTCTATACTGTATTTTAAATGAATTACTCCTCAGGGTTCTGAATTAATATGCCTAGTCAGAATCTATTTGTCAAAAAACATTTCCTGAATCTTTTTTTGTTGTCTTTATTGTTACAGAATACTTGCTGATAGTTATTTTGAAATGAATTACCAAAATAATTGAAACTTGTGTGATTATATTGTGTTTTTTAACAAATAAAATGAGCAGATTTTTTCAGAATTTTAAAATATTTGTGCAGAATTTTTAATTTTTGGCACAGAATTCCCCCATTAGTACTATATGCTATGAATGCAGATGACTCCCTCTGTATGTTCAGACCTACCAATAACAGTCCACTAGATTCAAATCCCCTTCAGAACACTAACTTCTATCAGGCTCACAAAAATTATTTTTAAAATTGAATATGATCTTTTTTACCTCTAGGTCTCCCAGCGCATTTTTTCTATACTTTTCCATTTTCTGCATTTCTCTTGGGCACAGACTTTGATATTTTTGTCTTGTACAGCGCTAAGTACATACACATTGTGGCTATATTCTTTTAGTCTGATGTAATTCTTGATTCAAACTGATGATCCAAATCAGGATAAACTGTTTAAATGGATGTACCTTACATCCAGTAGTTTCAAAGCCAGGACCGTCAACCTAGAGGGAAAAGACTCCAAGCTCAAAGCAAATTGAGTGGTATACATCTAATGAAAGACGACAGAGAGAAAATAATTTCCCCCTCAACAGAAAATTAGTTCTCTACACTATTTTCTATACACATATCTGTAGCTGGATTTATCTGCAATAGAAACTAGTCCATTAATTTTCCTGGGTAATCTGTCAGGTGGCCTGGCTGCTTGCGGTCATGTGTCTGGTTTTTTCTCCAATTGCCATGCATATATTATCTTAAACTTAGCATGAAGAGTATAAAACCACTAAAACCTATGGTTTATAACAGAAATGCACATAGAACTTCATAGCAGAATGTTTCCCACACCATTAACAAAGAATAGGCTGCATAAAGAATTTATAATATCAGTAGATACTTACCTTGTTTTAATATAACATTACTACATTTAGTGACTGCAATCTTCGTATTATCAATAGGGCCTGGAGGATCTAGTGTGGGGAAAAAAAAGAATAATAAATGAGGACACTGAAAATGGAAAGAAAGTAGTTTTTATTTATTTTTTTAAAAGAGCATTGCAGTTGAGTTGCCTCCCATTTGATCTAGTGACTGCTGAATTGTATACTTTGTACGGAGGAAAAGGAAACATGCTTTCAGCAACAGTACTATGATATGAAGACACAAATGGACATTTTTCAGAGAGTAATCATTGCAATAATAAATAAAATTTTCAAGCAGTTTCAAAAGCAAGTTAGCCACAATTGCTATCCTTATCCAATCCCAAAATAGATATTATCCAATATTTAAATTGTGGCTTTACAAAAGAGACTTGCACCTGAAGGCAGCTCTATTAACGACACTAGTATGCTGTGAAATTGATTTCCTGCATAGTATTTGCAACATATCAAAGCATGCATTAAATATTTTCTTTACTATTCTGCTCATGATATTCTTTGTTCTATCCTTCTGACAACATACTTTACTTTACTGGTACTACATACTTTACTTTACTGGTACTACTACCTGATAAGACAGAGAACATAATGAAAGAGCACAGATTACCTATTTACTAAAGAGTTTTACAACCCCAAGTAGCTACTTACCACTGTCTTTCCCCTTCACAAATCCTTCCCATTCTCTGAACCACTGCATACTGATGCAGTAAAAACTGGATGGAGATTCTTCTTCTTGGAATGCTCTGTTGAGCTGGAAAAAGCAATAAAATAGACAGGCCCATTACCTGCATTGTTATAGCTAGATGCAAAATGATTTTTTTCAGTAAACCATGATTTCTATCTAACATCTTATGAGTTGAGCAGCAATATTTGGATTGATACAAAATTATTTAAATGTTCTCGGGGTATCAAAGCAGTAAACATTTGGTAGTCTTGAATCTCACAAAAATATCTGAAAGTCAATTCCTACTTCATTTGAGAGTTTAAAGATGTTATGTTTCCTTTGAATAAGCTATTACCATAACTAACAACTAAAACTAATGCTCTTATATTGAGCATAAGCGTGTCCACCACCAACCATTGCAGGGGAATATCAGGGAAACCCAGACTCAGATATATGAAAGAAGAATTGAGTTGCATTTTATTTTACCATATAAACAGCTTTGCAATTCTTATAGCTAAACCTGGTTTTCTTAATGATATGAGATCTTGCTGACTTTCCTTCAAATGAGACCTTAGAAAGAAAAAACTGATTTTGTGCCCTTTGTTTTCTTTGTTATAATGTAAAAAGACAGCATGAAAGAGGTTTTTATTCCTATTCATTTAACTCTAGAAAAACTGTTACTAGCCTTTGTAACTGCTGTTCTTCAAGATGTGTTGCATAGAAGAAGGGGAAGAGTCGATGGGGACAACACCAAACATGAGCCCCAGGAGGATACAGGATGGGTTGAAGAGGATTACAAGGGAAAATAGGAATGGAAAGGACTTGCAGCCAGAGGGAACAGGGGATAGACTGGAGAATCGCACTGTCACCAGGAAAAGGCAGGTCTACGTGATTGGGGATTCCTTACTGAGAAGAATAGACAGGCCTGTAACCAGAGCTGATCCAGAGAACAGAAGGGTGTGCTGTCTACCGGGTGCTAAGATACGGGATGTGGACCTGAGGTTGAAGAGGATCCTAAAGGGAGCGGGAAAGAATCCATTGATCATCCTTCACGTAGGAACAAATGACACGGCTAGATTCTCACTGGAACGAATCAAGGGGGACTATGCCAGGCTGGGGAAGACGCTTAAGGAAATCGAGGCTCAGGTAATCTTCAGTGGGATTCTGCCTGTTCCTAGAGAAGGGCAACAAAGGTGTGACAGGATTATGATGATCAACAGATGGCTCAGGGATTGGTGCTACAAGGAGGGCTTTGGGATGTATGGCCACTGGGAGGCATTCATGGACAGAGGACTGTTCTCTCGGGATGGACTTCACCTGAGTAGGGAAGGAAATAGACTTCTAGGATGGAGGCTGGCACAACTGATCAAGAGAGCTTTAAACTAGGAATTTGGGGGAGACGGTTGGGAGATGTCCAGGTAATCTCCACGCTGGATTTTAACATTGAGAGGGAAGACAACCAAGTAAGAGAGGATATAGCCGGGGGTAGGAGAATGGACATAAGGAGGAAGGGCAGAGTGGATACTAGTCAAATAGGTCATACTGGCAGTACAATGTCCATACCAAATTGGGTAAGGAATGTGAGTGAGGCCAAACAGCAAAAATTAAGATGTTTGTACACCAATGCGAGGAGCCTAGGTAACAAAATGGAGGAATTAGAGCTACTGGTCCAGGAAGTGAAACCAGATATCATAGGAATAACCGAAACATGGTGGAATAGTAGTCATGACTGGAGTACAGGTATTGAAGGGTATGTGCTGTTTAGGAAAGATAGAAATAAAGGTAAAGGTGGGGGAGTAGCATTGTATATCAATGATGAGGTAGACTGTAAAGAAATAAAAAGTGATGGAATGGATAAGACAGAGTCTGTCTGGGCAAAAATCACATTGGGGAAGAAAACTACTAGAGCCTCCCCTGGGATAGTGCTTGGGGTGTGCTATAGACCACCGGGATCTAATTTGGATATGGATAGAGACCTCTTTAATGTTTTTAAGGAAGTAAATACTAATGGGAACTGTGTGATCATGGGAGACTTCAACTTCCCAGATATAGATTGGAGAACAAGTGCTAGTAATAATAATAGGGCTCAGATTTTCCTAGATGTGATAGCTGATGAATTCCTTCATCAGGTAGTTGCTGAACCAACAAGGGGGGATGCCATTTTAGATTTGGTTTTGGTGAGTAGTGAGGACCTCATTGAAGAAATGGTTGTAGGGGACAACCTTGGCTCGAGTGATCATGAGCTAATTCAGTTCAAACTAAATGGAAGGATAAACAAAAATAAATCTGAGACTAGGGTTTTTGATTTCAAAAGGGCTAACTTTAATAAATTAAGGAAATTAGTTAGGGAAGTGGATTGGACTAAAGAATTTATGGACCTAAAGGCGGAGGAGGCCTGGGATTATTTCAAGTTAAAGTTGCAGAAGCTATCAGAAGCCTGTATCCGAAGAAAGGGGAAACAATTCCTAGGCAGGGGTTTTAGACCAAGCTGGATGAGCAAGCATCTCAGAGAGGTGATTAAGAAAAAACAGAAAGCATACAAGGAGTGGAAGATGGGAGGGATCAGCAAAGAAACCTACCTTATTGAGGTCAGAGCATGTAGGGATAAAGTGAGACAGGCTAAAAGTCATGTAGAATTGGACCTTGCAAAGGGAATTAAAACCAATAGTAAAAAGTTTTATAGCCATATAAATAGGAAGAAAACAAAGAAAGAAGAAGTGGGACCGCTAAACACTGAGGATGGAGTGGAGGTTAAGGATAATCTAGGCATGGCTCAATATCTAAACAAATACTTTGCCTCAGTCTTTAATGAGGCTAATGAGGAGCTTAGGAATAGTGGCAGCATGACAAATGGGAATAAGGATGTGGGGGTAGATATTACCATATCCGAGGTAGAAGCCAAACTTGAACAGCTTAATGAGAGTAAATCAGGCGGCCCAGATAATCTTCATCCAAGAATATTAAAGGAACTGGCACATGAAATTGCAAGCCCATTAGCAAAAATTTTTAATGAATCTCTAAACTCAGGGGTTGTACCGTTTGACTGGAGAATAGCTAATATAGTTCCTATTTTTAAGAAAGGGAAAAAAAGTGACCCGGGTAACTACAGGCCTGTTAGTTTGACATCTGTAGTATGCAAGGTCTTGGAAAAAATTTTGAAGGAGAAAGTAGTTAAGGACCTTGAGGTCAATGGCAATTGGGACAAATTACAACATGGTTTTACAAAAGGTAGATCATGCCAAACCAACTTGATCTCCTTCTTTGAGAAAGTAACAGATTTTTTAGATAAAGGAAACGCAGTGGATCTAATCTACCTCGATTTCAGTAAGGCATTTGATACAGTACCACATGAGGAATTATCGGTTAAATTGGAAAAGATGGGGATCAATATGAAAATTGAGAGGTGGATAAGGAACTGGTTAAAGGGGAGACTACAGCGGGTCATACTGAAAGGTGAACTGTCAGGTTGGAGGGAGGTTACTAGTGGAGTTCCTCAAGGTTCAGTTTTGGGACCAATTTTATTTAATCTTTTTATTACTGACCTCGGCACCAAAAGTGGGAGTGTGCTAATAAAGTTTGCAGATGACACAAAGTTGGGAGGTATTGCCAATTCAGAAAAGGATCGGGATATCCTACAGGAAGATCTGGATGACCTTGTAAACTGGAGTAATAGTAATAGGATGAAATTTAATAGTGAGAAGTGTAAGGTTATGCATTTAGGGATTAATAACAAGAATTTTAGTTATAAGCTGGGGACGCATCAGTTGGAAGTAACGGAAGAGGAGAAGGACCTCGGAGTCCTGGTTGATCACAGGATGACTATGAGTCGCCAATGTGATGTGGCCGTGAAAAAAGCTAATGCGGTCTTGGGATGCATTAGGCGAGGTATTTCTAGTAGAGATAAGGAGGTGTTAGTACCGTTATACAAGGCATTGGTAAGACCTCATTTGGAATACTGTGTGCAGTTCTGGTCTCCCATGTTTAAGAAGGATGAATTCAAACTGGAACAGGTACAAAGAAGGGCCACTAGGATGATCCGAGGAATGGAAAACCTGTCGTATGAAAGGAGACTCAAGGAGCTTGGTTTGTTTACCCTAACCAAAAGAAGGCTGAGGGGAGATATGATTGCTCTCTTTAAATATATCAGAGGGATAAATACCAGGGAGGGAGAGGAATTATTTCAGCTCAGTACCAATGTGGACACAAGAACAAATGGATATAAACTGGCCATCAGGAAGTTTAGACTTGAAATTAGACGAAGGTTTCTAACCATCAGAGGAGTGAAGTTCTGGAACAGCCTTCCAAGGGAAGCAGTGGGGGCAAAAGACCTAACTGGCTTCAAGATTAAGCTAGATACGTTTATGGAGGGGATGGTTTGATGGGATAACATGATCTTAGTCAAGGGTCAATTAATTGCCATCAGTGGTAAATAGGACCAATGGTCAATGATGGGATGTTAGAAGTTACTACAGAGAACTTTTTCCTGGGTGTCTGGCTGGTGAGTCTTGCCCACATGCTCGGGGTTCAGCTGATCGCCATATTTGGGGTCGGGAAGGAATTTTCCTCCAGGGTAGATTGGCAGAGGCCCTGGAGGTTTTTTGCCTTCCTCTGCAGCATGGGGCACGGGTCACTTACCGGAGGATTCTCTGCATTTTGAAGTCTTTAAACCATGATTTGAGGACTTCAATAGCTGAGACATAGGTGAGAGGATTATTCCAGGAGTGGGTGGGTGAGATTCTGTGGCCTGCATTGTGCAGGAGGTCAGACTAGATGATCATAATGGTCCCTTCTGACCTTAAAGTCTATGAGTCTATGTCCATTCCATGCTAGGTGTGTGAACACCCACATGCACAGTTGCCAGAGATTTTTTCTCTAGTGGTATCCTTAGGGCTGGCCATATGCTCATGGAGCCCCGTGTTCATGCGCCCATATAAGGAGCACCTCTGGCCCTGCGCCCTCTCAGTTCCTTCTTGCTGTCAATTCCGACAGAGGGAGTTCACGGACATGCTGCTTGCAGCACTGCTCTTCCGAAATTGGCACTGTCCCGGGCTGCTGGGTGATGGTGTAGTGGGAGGCGAAGGTATAGACCGAAGACCAGGTAGTGGCTCTGAAGGTTGGTACCTGAACAAGGAACGCTACTGACGATGCCTGTGCCCTCATGGAATGGGCAGTCATGACAACCGGGGGTGACAGCCTTGCCTGTGCATAATAAAATGTGATGCAGGCGGTTATCCAAGACGAGATCCTCTGGGACGATACCAGCACACCTTTCATCCTGTCTGCCACCGCTATAAAGAGCTCCGTTGACTTGCAGAAGGGTTTTGTTCTGTTGATGTAGAAGGCCAGGGCCTATCTAACAGGAGAAAGAACTAACAAGAAAAGTCTAAACCCCTAGGGTAAGAAGCCCTGAGAGAGCCAGAGACCGTTCCAGCAACCGTCACAGGCAATAAGGAGGAACTGTGAGGTCACAGGTCTGGCGGCACCCCTTATCACAGCGCATGAGCGCAGGGTTGGAGGGAGTGCTACGGCCAGCCATATAGATACCACTAAGGGAAATATCTCTGGCAACTGTGCATGTGGGCGCGCACACACCTAGCATGGAATTGACATGAGCAAGCACTCGAAGAAGAATTCAAATTTTATCTACTTGATTTTCCTAGAAGTTTACATGGATGCCTAGAGAGATCATAAGTAATTAAGTTAATATTTAAATTGTTTAAAATTCTTATTTCATGATTTTGTTTGTTTACACCTACTTAACTAAAACAACTAACAACTGGAGGGAAAAAAATCACTTTGTTAAAGATTCTCCAGATCAGCCTCTTCAAGAACTCGGAAAGTTCTTACTTCTGGGTCTTCCAAGAAGACTGAAGAAAACAAGACAGAGAAGTAGAATACATTTTTTAAAAACAACCTTTCAACTCTTCTTTCTACATCATAAAAAAAGATTTTTCCACTCAGCAGGTAACAGACTCTTTCTGGTTAAGATGCTATCCCCCCTATCTTTCTGGCAGAAGTGATGGTGATGAAGAACACCATCTTCATGGAAAACCATGGGTTCAAATGGCAGACTAGTCAGTCCTTTTAACACTAGATTGAGGTCCCATTGGGGTGGGGGTGGATGACTGGGTTGTGGAAAGAGGTTTGCTATGCCTTTAGGAAACCTTTTGTAGTTGGGTGGGAGAAGATTGAGTAGCCTTCTACCCACTGGTGGAAGGTTATGATTGCTGCTAAATGAACCTTCAGCGAGCTAATAGAGAGAGACCTGATTTCTTTCAGTTTAACACGTAGTCTAGGACCACCGTTAGGGTGGCTGAGTTAGGGGTTGGCACCAAATCTGGAACCTCTTCCATTTCTGAAGGTAGGCACGACACCCTTTCTACTGTGCAATAGCACCTCCTGTACCTCCTCGGAGCAAGATGTTTCTATGTGCTGGAACCATGAAGGAGCCATGCTTTGAGTCGCAGGACCTGCAGACTGGGGTGGAGGGTGTGACCCTCGTTTTGTGACAGGAGATAAGGAGTGATCGGTAGTCATCGGTGGTCGTAATGCCAGCTGTGACAGACAAGGGTACCACATCTGCCTGGGCCAGGTGGGGGCGATAAGAATGATCACCTTTGAAAGGTGGTCCGCAGCATGGAAAGGTCATTGAGTCCAATGCTCTTGGAAAACTCGGCATCAGAGCCCCAATACTGAGTAGGGGGTGAGTCTGGTGCATTAGACACCGAGAGATCCATTGCCCACTGGAAATCAGTCACTGCGGACGACGGCGGTGCTGGTGGTTGTCAGTGCTGAATAGCTTGTACCAACAAAGTAGGCGATGCAGACCTAGTCATATGGTCCATCAGTGCCGATTGGGGTCAGTGCCGAAGACCAGGTAGACGTAGCAGATCTTCCATGCTTTTCATGCCCCTGCATCAGATACCAGTATTTCTTTGCCCGTGCCCATCGGGTCTTTGGGCAGATCAGCTTGCTCGTTTGGCTTGGTACCGCACATGCTCTAGATGACTTCTGCATCGTCAGTACTGATCACTTTCGGCTCAATAGGGGCTTGCTACAGGGACTCTCAGACCTTTCCTTAGTGGTCTTGAGTGAGTGGCTCATCTTCTTGGGATCACCTGCCTTTGACGTAGAAGGTTGCGGTGATAGCTCTTGCTGGGACTTCGGGGGTGAACTCCGAAAGTTTAACTCTTTATCCTTCCTGGATCTAGGTTTTAACTGCTGGCGTCAACCACACTTTTGTGAATTGTGCTTTTCCCCCAGGAAGCGAACGTACTGCAAACGTCCATCTGTCATTGGGATGAATTCTTTCCTGCTAAGTCACTTTTTGAAGCCCGAAGAGCCAGGCATACCTTTGTCCAGGGATGGTCTGCACCCTTCCCGCTAACCCTTTCTTTTTTTGGGGGGCATGGCCAACTCAAAACAAACCAGGTACTAAAAGAAAAAGGCTTCAAGGAAAGCTAAAATTTGCAAAACTATAGGGAGTTAATGATCCATTAATGGACAGCTCTTAGCTCCCACTCTAGCCGGGGCATTTGAGAAGGAACTGAGAAAGGAATGCCTGTGTATACTGGCTAGCCTCATGGCAAGTGGGGAGGTGCATGTGGGACGGACTGCTGTTGAAATTCTCCAAAGGGCAGTGCGGAGGCGCAAACACATACCTATAGTGGAGCACCCACAGAGACACTACTCGAAGAACTGATTGTTCATATGGTGCTGGCTCTAATTCCTTGTTTTCACCTAAGTAGCACTAAAAAAATATCAGCTAAAAACATATTAAATGTTTCCCTAATGTTACAGTTCCCACATATGCAATTGCCATAGATACCACAGGGATATTATATTATTGCAAATGAGAGTAGGTGGTTCATGTAAAAAACCTGCTCTATTGAAATATGAGTCACACTATGAAAGAATTTGAGAATCCTGGTCAAAATATTGCTTCTGAAGAATCTACAAGATAAGGACAAAAAGACTGGAAAGAATCACAGAATATTGATTACTAATTTTTACCTGAATAAACATTTCCAATTCAGTCTTCCTTCTTTTTTCAATTTTCTCAGCCTCTATTTGGCAGGTATGACAAACATACAGGTGGTTAACAGCCGGTCCTCCCCCATACCTATAATCATAGTAAATTTCATTATTAATTTCACGACAAATATTTTATATTTCTCCTCCACACTTCCAAGAGCCACGAGAATGTCAGCACCAGATTCTGTTTGCTTTAATGACATGTGGCAAACACACTCAGCAGTACAGGCTGAATCTCTTATTTTTAATGCTTTTACCTTGGATAATTCATCTGTAAATTGGGGCAAAGCACAGCTGCACATACTAACAGGAGCTGTTGCGAGGATATTATCCTTCAAGATATAGAAATGTCATTGTTTAAATTAAAATTGAGTTTTTTTATTACAATAAGATATTGTACCCACTCAGATTTTTGTCTCTTATTACACATCAAACTTCATGGATACATTTAAATCAGTGATAGTCTTGTTTTAGCTCATGCACTAACTAAACAATATTTTACAAGATCACATTTTAGATTTTGAACTATATTCTCCGCCTATATATATTTTCGACTGAACTAGGTCATATGCTGATTATATCATTTACTTATTAAAAATAAAAGGGAAATGCACCCACTAAGAGCATTATTATTCTTCAGGAAATTTAGATTTATGAGAACAAATGTATACTCTTTAGCACTTTACTCAAAAGGACACCACCTCCTCAACACTGGGGAGAGGATGAGAGAACAAATACCATATGACAAATGTTAGCTATGTTGCTTAAATTGGAAGGCACTTGGATACAGAGATGAGTGCAGCATAAGAACGAGAGCTGGTCAGTAATTTTCTGTCTATTTCCTGAGAGAAAAGGCAATTTCTGGAAAATTTCAATTTTGCATGGGAAAATTTTGATTTTGCCAAAAGAATTTTATTTCTTGTTAGAAATATCAAAATTAAATATTTCATTTGAGAATGGTTAACCCAAAATGGAATATTTAATTATTTTCATTTCAACAAAACATTAAACAGTATTTCTCTATCATGGCGCATTGTCTTATGAGAGTTGTAATTCCAGCCCCCATTCTTGCCTATGGACTGGGTTCCCTGGAGAACTGTAACTCCCATAAGGCAATGCACTGATTTCCCTCTCACTGAGCTGCATGGTCATGGGTATCTCATGGTCATGGGTACGACTCAGAGCATTATGAGAGATCTAGTCTAGCCAGGGACGTGGCCCCATAGGGGAAAGTGGGATGTCAGGCTTCTGAACTACAACTACCCTAAGGCAATGCACCACAACTAGAAAATGCAGGTTAACGTTGAAGTTACTTGAAACAAAGCATTTCAGCACTTCCCAACAACCCAAAACAAAGCATTCTGATTTAGGGAATGTTGAAATGATTTGTTTTGATCAAAATATTTTGACATTTCCAAAGAGAAATCTTTCAGAATTTCTGTTCTGCAGAAAATTTTGAAATTTCAAATTTTCATCTCATTTCAGGATGAAAACAAATGCTGAAATGTCAGAATTTCCCACAGAATGGAAATGCCAATTTCTGCTCATCTTTAATAAGTACCTCTATAGACTAGAACTTGTTTACTCTCTGGTCTGCTCTGCATACAAGTTACACTGGTTTAACTAAAGCCACATCTGCAACAGAAACTTTTTCAGGGATAGCAATGTTAGAGGTGTGATTTTTTAAATTACATTTCTATACTGACAACGGCCTCGTCTAGACGTAGTTATATTGGCATAAATGTGCTTTAGTTGGTATTGCTTATTTTGCTGGTATAAACTGTCTCTATCCTAGAAGGATTTGCTGGTATAGACCTGGCCTAAAGCTGTGATTTTAAACTGATTAGTTAAACCCGTGCAACTTGTATGTTGACAAGTCCTCTGAAAGCACTGAAGGCAGTTTGGCCCCAATCAGGCTTAATTCCACCTTTACTTGGTTCCACAACAAGAATCTGAACATTTTTTTAATTTAGCTTTTGATGGGTGAAATTTAATTTAATCTGAAATAAGAATTTCAGTTTTCTTCAGTTGAAGAAGCCTTTTAGATTAGCATAGAAAAACTGCCCCACCAAGCTGTAGAGCAGAGGTAGTCAATAGGTGGACCATGGGCCAAATCCAGACTGCCAGACACTTTTGAACAGATCCCAATATCTTTTTATGTATCATCACTATTATTGTTATTTTTTATTATTTTCTCTGGTGGCCGGACCTTGACTATACCTTGACCAAGAAATTTGGGCCTTGACAAAAAATAATTGACTACCGCTGCTGTAGAGAGAGAAGGCAGCAGGCACTCTCTGCCTAGCCTGAAATGCTGACAAGACCCCTGATTTGCGGTAAGGATAAGATCAGACACGGGAGGGGCACGTCTCAGAACATGGTTTTTTCAAAAGATCTGTAACTTTCTAGTGTTTTCGAAGTTTCCTAAGAGCTGTTATACTTTGGTCTAATTCTGTTTGTTGAACTTGGTGTGGGAGTGGTTAGCAGCCTTAACCACTAGTGGTTAGTCAGTGGGAGGGGCAGGAAGAACCATCAGGTCACATTTCCTCCCCTGGCCCTCAATATGGAGGTAAAAGAGTAACTCCCAGTATCTCTGTAGGAACACTAAAGAATTACTTGAGGAGTGAATCCTTCCTCTGCTGGGAGGAGAATGACGAGCATGGAAATGGGGGTCTATTGGTGGGGGGGCAGTGAGCAAAAGAGACTTTGGGAGGCACTGGCAAGTTTGGGGGGCGGGGCAGAGAGGGAAGACATACTGTTTTTATGGGTTAGGTGCAATGAAAAGACAAGCTACATAGGGAAGAAGATGGGTGGTGGGGATGTAGGAACACATTTCCATTTTTTGCTTGGGGCTATCTACAAATCATTACACCCCTGCCTGAGCTTTCATGCTCAGATGCCCGGGATTTAAAAGATAAAAATTAGTGGAATGTGTAATGTGCAAGAGAGTCCTCACTGACCTCAATGGGACTCCCATGAAGCTTTGTTGCTTTAAAAAGAATTGGGCCTTATAGGGGTCACTCCTTTAGGAGGCACACAAACTTAACGTGCTAGAGGAATGCAGAGTAATTACAGAGAACCCTCAGAAGTAAGATATTTTGAAATAACTCTGGCAGCTGACTGAGGAAAAAAGACAAAACCAAGGGAACAAAAAGCTAGCTCTTTCTATAGCTAGGAGGCTGTGATACACAGTTCCTTCAAAATACCTCTTGCAAAGCATGTTTTGCTGACATGCTTTGTTATTTTGTAGAAGAATATATATAGCATTTAATGGTATGATACCCCAGTTACCCGTAACACCATTTACTTGGGCTGTCTTGTACAAAGCAAATTTCCAAAATCTGCACCTTGCACTCCATTCTCTCAGCTTTGTATCCGGAATTCCATTTTTAACACTAACCCTAAGATTTGTGAACTCACAACTTAGCACAAATGCTGGCTCTCAAACCACAGCGCAGAGCAGTGTCAGTTACCTGCTATACAGGGTATCCCATATGTTCTGAGGTAGCATTACAATCAAGTCCTCTATAAAACCAGCTTTATGTGGAAGAACACCTATAAAAGAAGAAAAAGATCTTGCTACATTTTTTTTTGGGGTGGCTATTCTACATAGAGTAGGGAAAGAGATAACTAATGTTTTAAAGGTCTCAGTCACGAACCACCTTTTGACCACTTCAAATCAAAATATACGATATAATATAGTAAATGTTTTAAATGATGCATCTAAGTACCATCTCAAGAGCAATCTCTTAAAAGAGGTCCCACTCTCTAAGATGTGGCTGAAAATTTTACTGGAAAAGCTGAAGGGAATCACATGAAAGATTTAATTCAGACATATTTGAAAGCAGAAATGGATTGATTGTAAAGGCTTCTTTTAAGAATGCTGGTTGTAAAATGTTTTTTAAAATGTAGGATTAAATTCCAATTTAAAATTGTTACTTAAGAGCTTCTGGATTACTCAAGTAAAAGCCACTGATTGTGACTTACCAAATTCTATTCCACTCACTACTCAGTAAAGCTCATTAGTTGTCTTCAGGCTTTCTAGATAGCATCAATAGTCCACAAAGAGGCTTATGGATAATGAAAATTCAGGAAGAGGGGGAACAGAAGAAAGGCTATGGGGATTATGGACAATGAAGTCTCATTTGCTGTTGCTCCTACTACTGTGCAAACACTATGTACTATAAACAGCTATTGTACATACACAGCATTCTAGCCTCTCCAGGTGGGGAAAACTAGTGAGGATGATGCACGTGTAGATATAAGGGACCACGGGTCTTGAACGCTGGTCCACAGGACTCTGACACTAGTAAATTCCAACCTGCCACCTGTTGTCAGAAGAGGAGCCTAACTCTGATAGAAGACCCCAGTCCTGGAAACTGATCGGTGGACAAACAGGGGTCCCAATTCGTTCACAGCTCCTATTTAAACCCAGCATAGCAACAGGAAGTTGTCCATGCAACTGCGTTCACCATATTTAGGGCTGCTTCCCTGGCAATACCTGCTCCTACTGCTGATCTCCTGGTATCTGACCCAGTCTGACTCCTGACCCCTGATTCGACCACTAGGTCAGACCATCCATGTCCTGGTCGTGACAGTGGCATCTGTAGCAGCCCTGAGCAATGAGAAGGTGGTGCTATAGATCCACTGGGTTCTCTTAGGCTCAGGTTCTCCTACTGCACACATACACCCTGCAAATGGCCACAGGCATAATATTTTCTCTTTTGCACATGGTTACTTGGGAGAGGGTGCTGGATACTGCATGGTGGTTGCTTAGAAAGTCAGATGCCCAAATAAGGGTGACATCACAAAACACAGTTTTCACTAATGTCTAGCAGAGGAAGGACAATAAAAAAATTGTGTACAAAACATGCAAGAAAGTGTCCTTGATCATTATTGTTTTCATGTTGGATACCCTGTTGTGCCCTATCACTTCTGGGTTCCTGGGATTGTTATCCTCAGTGTGTAGCTGTGACAAGGATTTAGGTTACAAGGTGTTAGTCTAAACAGTTATTAGGGGAATATAACTACGTAATCAAAGGTATAAAACAAAAAATCAATATAAATGTTTTGAAAACATGCAGACCATATTAGGGTGCACATGCACACTGAAGAAAAATTAGTATATACACTCTTTGTGGAATTACACTCTGTGGTCAGATCTTGACTGTAAAACACTTAAAGTAGGTCCCTAACCAGAAATGATGACAAGATAATAAATAACCTTGGCTTCTGGGTAACTGATAAGACTAAAGAATAAGAAACTGATTACATAAAAAGTTCCTGTATTTTAAAAAATTCCCTGCTGGCCAGTGAAAGAAGTCTTCATCCTCAAAGACAGATGTTCTGTTTTACTGGTACTTCATAAAAGATTAGCAGTCTCACCTCCATGCATACAGAGGAAATCATTATTTGAAATAGGTCCTGGCTCAGCAAAAGTCTTGAATTTATTCAGCCACTGTCGAGAAATATAGAACTGCAGGAGACTTGGTTCCATCATAGTCAACAGACTTGATACCCTCTGTCTCTCTCTTCGTGCTTCTTCGTTGCTCTTCCTATTATATGAATAAAAAAAAAGCATTAAGCACAGGATGTATCCTTATGTGTAGCATAAGGATACATTTACTCTGTTCATTTACTCTGAACACTGGTTTGGAAACCAACTTTTTCCTTCACTGAATTTCTGAGTCATTACATTTAATACACCTAAAAACCCAATTAAAAATATCCCATTACTATATCATTAAATAATTTTAATTCAAGTTAAAACAACCAATAGAAAAGACACCCATTTAAATAAAGAATTTTAATTTTAATGTGTACTACCAAGATATAAATATTCCACATGCTTGAGTTTGTATTCTAATTTTGAAGTGTTTGCTCACAACTAGCACAGTGTTCTTTTTGACAATATGGTCTATTCCTAAAAGGAACACAGAAGCAGTCATTCTGGGTCAGAACAATGACCGTATCTTGGCCAGCAGCCTGTATCTTGTGCTTCTGGCAAAGACAAAAATATTATCAGAATGTATCTACTCATCTGTGCAATTCTATTGTAACTTATTTCTGCTAGACTCAGTATTCAACTTCTGGTAGCAAACACACATCCTTTGTTAATTAAAACTAGATGTCAGTATAAAGAATGTAATGCTTAAAAACAAAAGAGTTTAATAGTTGTAAAACAGTTAAAAGGTAACAGTCTAATTGCATGTACAATTCCAAGTATATAAGTGACAGACTGAAGATGGTAATAGCAGGTGTCTCCTTTACGCTGTCTGAGTTTCAGAAAAAGATCAGGACACAGCAAAATAAGGACACAGTAAAACCTCTGTTGTTCCAGTTCCCAGCTGCTAAAGAGTTTCCTCAACTCCCTTCATAGCTCTAACAATCTCGGTCTGTGTGCAGAATCCTCCCTGTATGCATCATCCTCTGAATAAAAATGAGGCAATCTTAGTTGCCAGTTCTAAGGCTCTAAAAGTTCTAGTAATCTCACTGAGTTTTCATCAGGGCCGGCTTTAGGCACCAGCAAAACAAGCTGGTGCTTGGGGCAGCACATTTCTAGGGGCGGCATTCTGGCGCTGGCCATGCCGCCCCTAGAAATAAGCCCCAGCTGCCCCAGCTCACCTCTGCCGCCGCCGCTCGGCTTCTCCCCCTCCCTCCCAGGCTTAAGAGGCTTAAGAGCCTGGGAAGGAGGGGGAGAACTCGAGCGGCAGTGGCAGAGCGGAGGTGAGCTAGGGCGGGGGGTTGCGGGGGTGGGCCACAGGAAGCAATGGGGTGGGGGAAATGTAGCACCTGCGGGGGAGGAGGCAGGGCTGGGGATTTAGGGAAAGGGCAGAGTTGAGGCAGGGCTGGGGGTGGGTCAAGAGGGGGAGCGGCCAAAATTTTTTTTGCTTGGGGTGGCAAAAATCCTAGACCCGGCCCTGGTTTTCATTATCGTCAATCTCCACAAATAATGTTCAGATCCACCTCTGTGGCTTTATTCTGAAGTTTCATAAGCATTTAAACATTCAAGCAATTTCACCTTGTAATTGTTACATCAAAAAATAAACTGGTGGCAAAGTATTTTCACTAAATAAAAGCAAAGCATCTCCACAGTGGCATCTAGTGCTCCTCTCAATATCACATTGGAACAAATCTTCTTGAAGTCTTTCCACTATGGTAGCTCTGCTGCATTACTGCCTTCTTCAGAAGAGTGCAGCCTCCTTTTTTCTTATACTGAAATTGCTATGCATTGTTAATGTGTCTTCTGAGGGCTACTATAAAATAAAAGCATTTCTCCAGCATGGTTGATTTTGTGGTGACAAATTCTTGACATTAGTTCTATCTGAACTACAGGGTCTCTTGCCAATAGCTGAGTGTCTGACTGACCCAACCTCCCCTCCCCAAATCCAAATGTCTCACAAAATTTATTTAGCAACCTAATTTTAAAACCTGGGTGCCAAATGGCTCAAAAGTGATTCATTTACTTGAACAAGGTTTATACTGACACTGACCTTTCTCCTTCTTACCTGTAGAAGAGAACATAAGCTTCCGCATTCTGTACAGTGGATTCTGGTACTTCTGTGACACTCTGATCATCAAATTCATACCACAGATTATTTAAATTGTTTCGGCAATAAGCTATATAATGTCCACCTAGAGTCAGAAGGTATTAGAGACTGTACAGTGAAATGTGCGGCTACGAACAATTTAGGTAACAGGTGAAGAAACAGAAAATTGTACATCTTTTCACCACATATGTTTAATGGCATTAGTGAAAGGGACTTTTGCTATACAAATTTGGTTTAAGTTCCTTATAAATCTAAGATCAGCTTTTTGTTCCATTCCCACCAACTAAAGGGAAAAGGCAGACATGGTTATGTTCTTTCAACATATGCTCTGCTCTCCAAGTGATCTTTAGTTTGATTGATTTCTGAGCAATGTGAATATTCTGCTCTGGGTCATGATGTCCAAGACTGCCCAGTTAGTAAGTTATTTTAGTCAAAGGAACGAACTCCTCTGTCCAGACTGTCACATTCTCTAAAAGCAGACAGTGTACCTGCATGAAATAGGAACCATGTTCTACTGCTCAACATCTCAAGATTCCGAATTTGCATCTTGTATACTATTCACAATTAGGCTCAGGTTGTTTCTTAAAATATGGAGTGCCTACAGTTGTGATAATCATATACCTGCCCTTGATCTGAAAGGGAGGCAGTATTTAGGGAAGAATAAGATGAAACAACTTGACCTAAAAAATGAGGTTCTTGTCTTTGGGACTTATTACAGAACCCTATTCTTGAGCTATTCTGACTCCCAATTCTCACTGAACGCACCCTAGTTTTTTCCTGGTCTCTGACTCTTGAGAATCACATGGAATCAAACTACAATAGAACCCCAGAGTTACGAACACCTTGGGAATGGAGATTGTTCATAACTCTGAACAAAACATTGTTTGTTCTTTCAAAAGTTTACGAATGAACATTGACTCAGTAAAGTTTAAAAGCTGTATTATGGAGAAGAAAAATGCTGCTTCCCCCCTCCCTTTTTTTAGTAGTTTATCTTTAACATGGTACGGTACTATATTTGGGGGAGGGGGGGAGTGAGGGGAGGTCTCTGCTGCTGCCTGATTGTGTACTTCCAGTTCCAAATGAGATGTGTGGTTGACTGGTCAGTTCATAACTCTGAGGTTCTACTGTAGAAAGGAATGCTATGTCTGCTTGATTGATTTGGGCATCATTGGGAAGCACATTACAACCAGAGCTCTTGGATCTGCATTAGATGTAGGTTTCAGGATAGAACTGAAAGCATTTACTGTTAAATCTATGTCTTAGATGTTCGGGGCCTTGTTACATGAGAAATTGCCTCTCTTCCCATGCCATGTTGCCAGAGTTTATAACAGCAGAGGCACTGGAACTCTTTCAGCCAAACAAGAAGGAACTACTGGCAGAATATTCTCCACAAGAGGAATTTGCAGTGCACTCCCCCTTGACAATGAGAGCCAAGATCAGCTAATTTTCTGGACATGCCACAAAGTCCATCTTTTCTCCAGAGATCTTTGTGGACGGAGGAGCTTATTTTATTATCCACATTGTATTTGCTTGTGGTGTCGCTAGCTAGGATGAGCAGTCCTTTATATTGTATCATTATTTGTACTGTGTACTTGAATTTATATAGCAGACAACAGCAGGATGGTTAACTAGAGAGGTTTTTGTAAGTACTTTTTTTTAAGTCATAGGATTGGTTGATTCATTCTTCTTCAAATTGTACAAGACTCCTAAATAACATTCCAAATGTATATCACAACTCACTTTAAAAAACAAATAATCAAACAGAACATGTACTAGCTTCTGGCTTCAATCAACAGTAAAACTAGTTAATTTTGGAATTAATATTGCTACCACCATTGTTCATATTTACCTTTCAGACCAATAAATCTTAATGGTACTGTAGCGGGGTGGCACCTGCCCTGAGGGGCTGGAAACAGCCCTGGGAGAGGGCTGAGGCTGAGAAGCCAGGCTGATTGGCAAAGCAGCCACAGCTGTGGCCAGCTGAATAAGGGCCAGCTGGGCCCTGATAAGAGCGCAGTGGGCCTGAAGCAGAAGAGACACTCTCTCTGCCTTTAGAGGGAGAAGGGCCTGGCTGCAAGGGCTAAGCAGGGTACCTTGAGTGGAGCAGGGCTGGGGAAAGGCTAAGGGAGCTGGGGAGCTCCGGCCTGAGAAAACCCCAGGCTGTGGCCAACTGGGTACGGGGGTTGCAGGGGGCAGCAGGTCCAAACCCATCCTTGCCTATGATGAGTGGCTTATACTGCAGTCTGCCCCAGGGCGTGGGGGCTAGCTGGTGACTGGCAGTAGCCTACGACTGAGGCAAGGTGGGGATAGTGGGTTGGGGGTTCCCCTGGGGAGGGGAGACCCAGATCTGTGGAGTACTGCCAGGGGGCAGCACCCCAGTTAAAGAGGCACTGGGTCCTGGGAGGGACACGGGGCCAGAGCAGTCAGGATCACCGGCCTGCAGAGGGCGCTCCAGAGGCTGGACGAGCTAATCCCCAGAGAAACCAGCAGGAGGCGCCGCAGGGGTGAGTCCGACCCTGTCACAGGTACCTAGGGTGACCAAAAGGATGAAGCATCGGATGGGACACGGGACAAAGGATGAAAAATCGGGACGGTCCCGATTTTATCGGGACATCTGGTCACCCTACAGGTACCCGTAATCCCACATCTACATCCATAAAATGAAGCGTGCCATTAACATCTGTCACAAAGTATGCATTCTGAAACAACAAACCTATACTTACTGCTGGCAGTTCCATGGTGGCAGATGACAGACAAGAGATCATATGTCACAATCTGAGCTGGACTGTCCTTAGCAACGAAAGGCTGAAGATCAAGTCCTTCCAGGGGAAAGGATACATGGGTACCAATTTTTGTGGAAAACATGAGCTCATGTCTGAATCTTTTGAGATGAATGCACAATATCTGTAAGAAGGATTGACTGACTTAATTAAGAACTGATGTGTAATTTTCTATATAGCAACTATACTGCAGAGGCCCTATTGCCCTCCCTCCCACACCGTTAAAATCTTAGGGACTCCTATGGCCAGTAGTGTAGCCGGGGGGGAGCGGAAGTAGCGGCCGCTCCCCCTCTGAGCAGAAGCAGCGCCTTAAAAAGAAGCAGCACCTTTTTTTAAAGGGGGAGTGGAGCTAAAAAAAGGCGCCACTTCTTTTTAAGGCACGGCTTCCTGCATTGACCCGGCGGTGCTCCAGCTGTTCGGCGGCACTTCGGCGGCGGGTCCTTCGCTCACTCCGAGTTTTCAGAGGCACTTTGGCGGCGGGTACCACCAAAGACCCGGAGCGAGTGAAGGCACTGGACCCGCCGAAGTGCCGCGCCGAATAGCTGGAGCTCCGCCGGGTGAGTACAAGGGGAGGCGCCTTTTTTTAGCTCCACTCCTGCTGTACTTTAAACCTGGCTACGCCACTGCCTATGGCCCCAGTACAAGCAGCTGGAATCAATTTCTTCTGCACTCGGAGGACCCTCCACATTTATTTTAAATTAGTTGTATTTGGGATTTCCCCCCAAAAATCATCTTACTGATCGTGCAAAAATCCTAAGGCCAGCACTGAGCAGCTGCCAAAACCTGATGTTTCAATGAAGGGCAAAGCTCTTCCCCAATGCATTTAACTATTTGTGCAAGGTTGTCACCAGGGTCAAATTCCTTCACATTTCTTGCAGTCATCAGCTGATGCTCTGAAGCATAAGATTTGATTACCTTTAGCATGCACAGCTACAAATCTAACAAGTCAGAAACATTTCCAGCTCAGCTACAGTATTTAACTCTATGACCGCCAGCAGAAGCGAATTCCACAGGCTGGCTACAGGACTGTAGGAAAAACATTTTTTTTTCCCCCTTTTAAATTTACCTTTCATTTTAACTGTTGTTCACTTTCTTGTAAAGTACCTGACCAAACGTGATTAGATGCAAACATGTTTCTTTCAGGAATGAATCATGCTGTTACATTTTCATTTTTTAACATTCAAGACACCATCTACTTTCTACGCAACTCATTAACCTTGCCACATTCCCAATCATGCAGAAGAAACATTTTTAAATGTGTGTGATTACAATACCTCAGGAAATTTTTGCACTTTGCAGAATTTCACTCCATTTCTTAACCTAAGCAAAGAAGAAGATTATTTAGTTCTATAAATGTTTCACGTCCTGTGCCAACTCAGCAAAAGCATGACAAAGTCTTAGAGTTGTGCGTTACATTAGTAAACCTGAAATATTTCTGGACTGCAGACTAGACTTACTGTAGCCAAAGTGATATGAATAATGAAATCTTGAAGCAGAGAAAATCTATTCCACTGAATAATTCAAAGCACTAACTATGTATGTGTCTACCAATTCTATCTAGCCAATGGATTTTCTTAGTATGTGGGAAAGATTTAGCATTTAGACTTCGTGAAAGCAAATTATGGCTGAATTCCAGTTTTTGCTAAATAAGTTAATTCTTGAAGAAAATTTAACTGCAGCAGAGTATCAATAAATAATTATAATGGAGTGCTAATATGCACTCCATTTCCACTGAAGGCTATGAACATTCTTCAAGGTCCTCTGTATTTTACTGTCCCATACTATATTTAAATTGTACTATGATGCTTGTACAAGAAAACAGTGTTATGTACAACAGCAACAACGGTTAATAGTCTGACAGTGTTACATTCTTTATTTTGATAAAATATCAATTTAGACTGCATTAACAATTAAGGATTTATCTTGCAGTAATACAAAAGGTTGCTATACATTTAGATGAAATATTTCTTTATAATCCCTGTGACACTACACTGCAGGGGAGCGCCCTACAACCCCCATATTCGTCATTTGTATGTAACGTGATATTGCATACAAAGCATGCCTTGTAAGGTATCATGGGAAAGGTTATGATCTGCTGCAACCCACAGTTCCATCTAAATATATATATCATTAATGCATGATGTTATGAGAATTGTGTTGTATGATTGTCACTCAAATTTGCTGTGGGTTTGGGAAGCACCCAGATACTAGCTTCCTAAAGACAATAACCAAGGAGATAACCATCGCCCAGGAGGGTGTTGAACAACCATCAACAGCCATTGTCCAGCAAGGGAGCTACAATGCAATGACTCACTTGCACAAGGCCACACCAGGGGAATTGTTGAACCTCACCTTGTGACTCAGCAATGCCCACCAGACATGCCTGGACTTATGTTCTCCAAGCACATGGACTAAGTACAAAACAGAACACAGGGGCCCCATGCTTTGCCTTTTCTCCTCCCCCCACCTATGCTGCAAGCAACAAGGATGCTGAGAAGAGTGATGATTTCAACAGAGGAGACTGGCCCAGGTTTAAGAGACAACCCTGTATATTAAGGACTAAGATCCAATGGGGTGAGAACATTGCTTGATCTAAATACTGTCTAGTGTGATAAGAGTTAAGGTTTAGACTGCGTGCTTATATTATATTTTATTTTGGTGACCACTGACTTTTTGCCTATCACTTATAATCTATCTTTTGTAATCAATAAACTTGTTTTACTGTTTACCTTTATCAGTGCGTTTGCCTGAAGTGCTTGGTAAATCTGCTCAGGTTCACAAAGGCTGGTGTATGTCCACTTTCCATTCCAAGTGGTGAACCAATTAATAAACTTGCATTGCTCAAGAAAAGGTCTTGAACAGTGCAAGACTGTATATTCCTGAGGTACAGTGCTGGGAGCTGGGGGGATTTGGCTGGTGCCTTTCTCTGTGTGATTCAGGAGTGGCTCTGGGAGCATTCATGCAATATAGCTGGGTGTGGGGCTCCACCTCTGGTTGTACTGAGTGATAACAGCACCTGGAACGGTTTGCTGCTTGTTACTAGCAAAGCATTGTGAGAGACAGCCCAGGCTGGAGAGTTAAGGGGGCACAGTGGTCTCACAGTGCAGTCCCAGGCTGCACCCCAGGGATCCTGTCACAATCCCAATATGGTTGACTCATCCCTAAAGCACTTCCTGGCTGACACACCTTCATTGCTATTAGACTTTTGACAGGTATAGTACAAGCTCATATAACAAAAAGCTGCTCATCAAAAAATGTCCTTGTATCAAAAATATAGGATTCTCATCTATGAAAGTCACTGTATGTTGCATTTATTTCCACACATTAAACTTCTGCAGCAACAGTTAATGTGCTGATCAAGACCAAGGCTTATCAAAGCAAACATAAGGTAAAAGATGACTTACTTTTTACACTTTTCACAACTATACATGTTGTCACCTGTAGAT
Organism: Macrochelys suwanniensis; assembly: GCA_033296515.1. Classification (NCBI taxonomy): domain Eukaryota; kingdom Metazoa; phylum Chordata; order Testudines; family Chelydridae; genus Macrochelys; species Macrochelys suwanniensis. The sequence continues at coordinate 24,155,083 of CM065782.1, forward strand.
ATTGGGGGGGGGGGGGGGGGGGGGGGGGGGGAACACAACCATTATTCTCTGAACACAAGCAGTTATTCTTCAAGCTATCCACTATACTTTATTGATTAAAATTGCGATTTACAATAGCTATTATACTTTTCTATTGCTTTGATTGTGTCATTGTAATTTCAAGGACGATTTATTTTTCAGGTTAAATGTTTTCAGTCAGTGTCTGAAGACTGGATTGCTCTGGAGAAAGTTTAGTATTTCACTGAGCAAATGTATGATACAGTTTTCTTAGGGTTTATGCTCACAAACATTAAAAATATATTCTGGATTATGTTGGGTTATTTAATCATTTTAAAATAAAAGGGAAGCAGTATACATTTTAAAGGCAAGAGAAGGAGCAAATTCCCAAATTTAGATTGAAAATGTCCTGAACTCCATCTGATTTTATTTCATTAAGAGAAATTCAATTATTGGATATTTCCAAGAAAACTTGTGTGGAAAATTCTTGCTTCAAAAGCCGTTTCAAAAGTGGTTTATTTTTTTTTAAAAAAAAGGTTGATCCTATGACCAGGAATATTTTTTAAAGTCTGATGTGAGCTTTGGTTCAATTTAAAAAAAAGCAAAAGTAAAATACATCATCTATTTACCTTGTTTTAAAAAGAAGGCACATTAGACATTTTAAATAGTGGCTTACCCTTGAGCTCATCTCTGGCGAAAAAGGCAGCAAGACAATCTTGTAAGGTTACTATTGGACCCCAAAACCAGCTAGGAACACATGAGATAACAAACCTGAAACATCATTGACAGAAAACACAACAAATGTTCTGCCAGTAGAGCAGAAACCACAATTTTAAAATCTAAGCACTACAAAGAGAATCACTTACCTTTTAAAGTACTCCACAAAAAATGCTATCCACCCCTGGGGAGCATATGCTTCACCACATGACCCTGCCTTGACTAGAGAAGTCTGATGACTCGCAGAATGCAGTTTGGCAAGGTCTTCCTTACCTGGAATAGGCAGTGACAGATCCTGAAAAGTCTCCAGGGTAACAGATACCTATGGAAAAAATAAAGTAGGGGGAAAAATTAGGCTTTTGTTAAAAGAAATAAGCAATTAATTCTAATTTTGTAAAGTACACCAGTGTTTTGTTACTTTATTTTATGATCCTGAGACGTTTGATCAAAAGAGTGACTGCTAACTAAAGATTCAGTGTTTTATTCCTAAAATTCCACTAGATGGCAATCTCTCAATTATCAATTAAATGGATTTGGGTCATAAAACCATTCTTTTGAAGAACATTGCACCAGGTGATACTTTCATAGCTAAAGAAGTAACAATGACTCTTTTATAAACCCCAGCTGGTTTATCCCATGGTAGTGGTGGTGATGGTGGTACAGAGCTTTTCACAGATGGCTCTCATACGTGCTAATTCTACCAAATATTATTCAAATTATTTTGATGGTGTTTTACTTAGAAACATCCCTCCCCCTCCAAATAAGAATGAGCACTTCTGACTTTTGGGGCTATTTTTAAAGGAAACTGAAGTGGTTTGTTAGGAAATATTTATTTCTAAGTTATTATAAGAATCATTTTTAGAAGTTTTTTTTAAATTACCTGCTACTGTTTAAGTGGCACTATGAACAAATGGGACTTGCTTTCTTCAGTGGGGGCTGCCATTTTTACTAAAGAACATCACACTTTCCAGCAGGAATCTGAGCTTCATAAAGCAGACTAGGACTTCAAATCACCTTGAAAAAAATCTAATTTTAAATGTTTTTAACGAGACTTGAATTTTCTCAGCCCTAACTTGCTTTTCACAGGCAAAGGCTTTGTGTTGGGGGAGGGAGAAATTCTTTATTCTTATTCAAAAACAGAAGAATTGAAAAGATGCACCTCATAGCTTAATTTATAAATAACTGAATGAGCAGTTCTGAATGATATTAGCAATCTGTGACCGACAGCATGTAGACACCACAGTCCTTGGTTAGCCATAATACCATAGGAAAAGGAACTGTGGCCTTCACCTGCACACACACCTTGCTGTGTGTCTAAGCAAGGTTTTAGAGCTGTTCAGCTAGTTTATAATCAATAGTGGGAACCTCCTGGATGGTGGGAGGGAAGAGGAAGAAAAGGAAAACTTTGCTGCACTTGGAAAAAATACTTGGTTGCAAACTAACACCCACAATTTTGTTGAGTGTCAGTTGGGCTTATGTTCTTTCTATTCCCAAATGAGAGGCAAGAGTCTACATTAAAGAAGGGTTGCAACAGTTACTATTAGGGACTTAGAAATTAAATTGAGGACACAACAGCTGCAGAACTCAGAAAGGGGCCAACAGCCTTGCTTGAATGCCCAGGGAGTCCACCACAAGAGAAATCCCAAGAGAAAGATTACACATGTAAAGGTAAAATTACTGAAATTAACTATGTATATTTTAATATAAAAATGAACACCACGTTCACATCAGAACATCTCCCTCCACTCACCCTATCACAAGTCAGGCACTGCACTGAGCTTATGATGGTTCCATCAAATATGTCAGATATGACACTCCTGTATTTCTTGTGTTTCTTCTTTTTTGGAGAAGATACAGTTGTAACTAATATAAAAAGGCAAAAATAAAAACGGTTAAAGAGGGTTCAAAGTACAGTGTGTAAACTTTGATTCTGCTTTGCCTGAATCCATTTTGAAAATGACATGATTAAATGAGTATGTGCCACCTCTTTTCAGGATTGAGATAAAGCAACTAATTCCCTTTCCCCATTATCTCATCCCCTACAGAACCAGGCAGCCAAATTACTGGCAGCTATGGCTGAGTTAGTATATCTCCTAGGCTCAATTGTTCCTGTAGGTTCCTAGTAGAATGAAGGTAGAACATGCTTGATCCTTCTTTCTTTCCTAGTGGAATTTCCAAGGCTAGCATTTAAGTTAAGTAAAACTCAGACTATTAGAGGGGCAATCTCAGGGCTTGTCTACATTACCCACCAGAGCGATCGATCTTTCGGGGATCGATTTTTCGCGTCTAGTGCAGACACGATAAATTGATCCCCGATTGCTCTGCCGTCGACTCGGGCAATCCACCCCCGGTAAGAGGAAGAAGCTGAGTCGACGGGGGAGCGGGGGCAGTCGACCCTGCGGCGTCCTCACAGTGCGGTAAGTTGATCAAGGTACGTAGCTGAAGTTGCGTACCTTACATCGACCCCCGCCCCTAGTGTAGACATAGGCTTAGAATCCTTGGTGTATAGCCCTCAGATTAAGGCCCATTTTAAGCATATTCTCACTCAGAATATAAAGTTCATACTCTGAGAGCATATGCTAGCCTCCTTTGACCATAACAGTTTTGCAGGGAGCCTTCAACATATCTTGGTCCAAAGGACTCAACTGATACAGACTCGAAATGCTGAGGCACTGATTATGCTGGGCCAAACTGGGATGAGACTCAGTGATAGATACAGAATTTAAAAAGCAGACTGATTGAAAAAAAGAAAACTTGCCCCTTGCTGAGACTGCCTAAGTGGAGCTCTCAGAGGGATTTTCCCCAATTGATCTGGAAATCAAGTATAAATAATTTCAAGTTGTGATCTGTATTAGATGAGTAATAGCTGCTTCTCTGGAGTACAAAAAACCCCTCAAAAACAGTCTCCTCCCTCCCCCCACATTAGAGAATAAAACCTAAAAGCATCATATGAGATATAGACTGCAAATGCTCTTGCAGTACCTACCCAACAGACTAGGGTCCCCAAAACTCCTCCGGTAGGAGTCTTGGCAGTGGGCCTGCTGATTTGCTAGTTGCCCATACAAATAAGGAGCAGCGAAGTGTGGGGTCAACAACAGTGAAAAGGGAAACAAACAGCTTCAGAAAGACCTTCCTCCCAGGAATGCAATTCCCCAAGGCTGCCTTCATAGACAAAAGAAGTCAATACAGCAACTGGATGGCCCCTAAGCAAATACCTTTGAATGCCTGCTGTCTCATGTAACTAAAATTGCCTCCCTGCCTCATTGCTAGCTGAAATAAGCTTGGAGAAGGGAAGAGTTGGGATCTGAAGAGAGAATACTGGCAGGAAGAAAAGCCAGCAAGCAAGCAAGCTCACTGGCAAGTCCTCTTTTCATGTGGCACATTAGATGTGCATTATGCAGGGACCCACGAGTTATGTAGTAATGCCCAATTCCTGACCCCAGTAAAGTATCCTTCAGTCATGTATTTTGATATTAAACTACACACAATTATGGCATTAGATTGATATTTCTGGAAAGCTGACCAGGAGTGAAACAAATGTTGCCATTTAAATTATTCTTGTTAGACTTCAGTGCTGACATGCCATCAACATGAATGGGTCAGTTAACATCTCTTTGAGAGCTGTGGTCTTTGGCTGTTTGCCAAATATAGCAGGCATCACTGTACAAAGGTTTTCTTCACAAACAAATAAATCTTCAGCAATTATTCATGACTGCTCAGATTTTGAAGCGCAATTATGCAGCAAACTCAAAAACATAGAATATTATGGAACAATTTACATCAATGAATTATCCCACTATATCTAGAGTCTTGCACATTGGCAACAATCTGAAAAGGGGGATGCAGGCAACCCCTCTGGGCCATGTCTGAAACACCACTGTTGTCCAGATCCTCAGCAAAGGAAAGGGAGTATAATGAAGCAGAATACCAGAGTGGCTTTCCATTGAAATTGCTCAGACTGCTGCTGATGGCTGGAGAAAGGCCAGCTATTAGGCTGACCACTTCTGCCACAGATGAGGGAACAGCAAGCCTGTCAGAGTGGGAATTTCTGGAAGTTTGGTTGAGACCACGATCAACTTCCTAATACTCTGAGTAGGCTGCCTGGAATCCGAGCATGCTCAGGGTCCCTGGGAGTTAAAGCTGTGACAGATGGTGGGAGGAAGATCTGCTAGAATGGGACTTCAGATCACTTCTCTGCAAAGCTGTTCATAGGTTCATCCAGATGAAAGAAAGGGATCAGGTAGCTCATGGAGTAGAGTAAGAAAGAGCTGCCCCTGCTGGAGGACTTGCATTTTGGTGTCAACTCTATAAAGGGACCAGAGAGAGAAATGCAGCCAGGGTACAAAGTGGGGGAAACTTTTGTGGAGACAGAAGGAACTGCTATAAAAACATATCCCTGGTGTGGGAGACTGCAGCAACAGAGAAGGAGCACTGTGTCAGAGCCAATCCTGCAGGCAGTGAGAGCCTAGCCCTTTCACGTGCTGACCAATTACTGATGAGTAGACTGTAGAATAGAAGCAACCTAAACAGACACTACACTACTCTGTGTGGGTAACAGAAATTAGGACTGCTCCAATGGGTGAACTTGCCTACCGCAGTAGGGACAGCCATGAGCTCTTTCACCCTGGGGAGACTCAACGGATGTCTTGTTCCCGCAAGAAGCTTCTCCCTTGAGTACCCAATGGGCTCCTTCCCAGACTCTCCTCTAAAAACACGACCTTTTTTCCTTCTATGAGCATTCTCCCTGGCACCTCCATTTTTCCAATCAGGTGCTATAAAGAAAGATCAAGAAAAATACTGCTCCATGCTTCAAGAGCAAGGAGACAAAAACAACTGGAGAGGCAGGAAGTGCTATCGATACACAACTGCTTATAGTGACTGGTAGTGACGCACCATTCTGCAATAAAGTGAAAAGAGACAGTGATGTAGAAAATCATGAGAAGCTCTGTACCCCATTAGCAACTCTCTAAGTAGAGGCCTGGAAGCATATCCAGTGTCAAGATTAAAATAAGCCCCCTTCATTCCCCCCCCCCCCAAAAGGGCAAAAACTAATGGCACACTTATGAGCAATGTAATGCAAGAAGAAAAAGAAGCATATACCTTTTTTGTGTGCAGGTGCCAATCCAGACCATAATGAGCCTGATTTTGGAGGAGAGGTTGATAAACGTGTATTTACTCCTTCGTTTGAGGGAGGGCTTTGCGGCCCTGACAGATCAGTCATGTGGACATCACTGAAGTAGTCTGCAACAGAAATTTGTATTACTGCACAACTGAATTTTTCCAACAGTAAAGTTTTGCTTCAGGATGAACTGCAAAATAGTTAGATAACTTACATTTTAGCACACCAGTAGGTGACTGATTAAATACTTGTGTATAAGAAAATTCAGTTTTAATTCAGCAACTGTTAAAGCAGAAATGATGAGCCAAAAAAATCCAAAAGCAATCACCAATAATAATGTTATCTAAACTTTTTCAATTGTTACAAATCTTGAATAGTTGGTAAATAGTCACTGGACTTCAAAATGGATTAAACAAACATGTAATTGAAGTACCGCATTAATGAACTTGAGCACCAATTTAGAAACCAATCTACTCTCGTGGGATACATGACAAGTTATACATCAAGAATGGTTTGCCTCATTTTTACTTTACGTGCATTTCAGCTACAACTATGATTTTGTTATAATTACACATTAGCAACTGATCATACAGTCACCTGAAATTCTGCTGTGTATTTGCACTTTGACTGTTCCTGGATTATGTAAAAATTCAGCAGTTTCTGAAGCAGTGTGTGTGTCTTTTTTAAAATCCTCCATAGAACTTGCCCGGTTAAGCTTGTTACATGGTGTTTTTTCTTTCTGCCAATCTTTGGTTGTGAGGGAGTGGTTTTCAACATCTTGAATTAACATAGTAGCCTCTGCATGGTCCTCTGAGAAGGGTCTGGATCCAGCCTCATTTTCTGCCTTATCACTGCTACCACAAGATTCACAGGACTGGAAATCTACATCTGACTGGCTCTTGTCTTCTTCCATACTCTCTTCTATACTTGTAGAGTGGGTATCTTCCATTTCCATGACTGGTTCCTTTAACTCTTCATGAAGCAGATCCATTAAACAACGCAAGAATTCTTGTGCATCCTGGAATTTAAAATAAGGTACATAATCCCCTTTTATATTTAGAAGATATGCACATAGTGGTGTCAGAAGAAGATGAAACAACAAAAAGCTAAAGCTGGCCACTAAATCAAAGGACTAAAAACAAAGTAAATGTCACCCTTCCCAGTCTGGGGTGCAAAAGAGAATTAAACTGTCAGTCCAAATAATATTTCATTTTGGATTTTGTAACCTCCTACACGAGTTCCATTCCATGTTACGAGGAGTCTTACTTGGCAACTTTCCTTCTCATGCTTTCACTCATCACAAAGCTTATACCCTGTGCCACGATATTTTAATTGTTAAAATATTTCTTGTGTGATCTCTGTGACACAGAGGCTCCTTGGCAAAGGGTCACCTGTTCTTTGCAAACAACACTTAATTCAGGCTTGACAAAGTCACTACACCAAACATATTGTACAGGATATTTATCCATAAAAAGTAACATGTAAGGTAGCTACAGAAAGCTCAAAACTCATCAAGGTTCATAAATCACTGCATGTATGTATGTATAGGTAATATTTAAGTAATCATATATTTATGTTGAAAGTATGCTTTACGGACTTGGAGTAAATGTTAGTCACCAGGGGATAATGTCTCAGTGACAGCCTATTCAGCAAGAGCGAGTTGCCACTCCATCATGTTTTGTCACAGATGCAATGCAAGGCTCAATTGTTTAACCTTGTTCAGTATCAAAACTTTCAATGGAAAACCATCAGAGGCAACTGCAAACCATCAGAACCACTTGAAGGTAAAAAAAGGAAACATTATGAAAAGATAGGGGTTCACCCTGTCTATGAACAGAAACAAAAAACTGTTTCAGGATAACACAAAAGAGGGAAAGGTACTCTGCATCCTTCCACTGAGAAGACATCTTGAGGAAAAAGGTAGTCTCATGAAAAATTGGATCCTGGTTTCTGTGATGTTCTGAAACAGACTGAACATCAGGGAGTGGGAAACCTACTTTATTAGCTAGGAAAGGTAACTTATTAATAAATGTAGATGCAGCTTCACGTTTTCATTTGTTTCCACATGTCTCTCGTTTGTAGTTAAATCTTTATTCTTTCTTTAAAATATCTACTTTTGTTTTACTGCAAGTGGTTCACAAGTGCTGTCTGATTTATAGGAGCAGCCATTTAAGGTAAAATTAGTAAACTGGGACACACGGCACCTTTGGGTGCAGAGAATCTGGGATTTCTGTGAGTAGTCTGTGTCCAGGGGAGCATATCACAGAGGAATGATTCAAATGGACTGGGGTGTACCTTTTGTTAACCTGCAAGGTGTAGACAGGGCTGGCATAGTCCAGGGGAAAGTGTTCAAGTGGCTGAAAGGCTAATGGTGGTAATGAGCAGCCAGGCATGGGTGAAACTTCCTCAGGTTGGAGGCAGGGGGTAACAAGGTGACTCTCAGTCCTGGATACCCCAAGAACCATCACAAGGACATGTGCATCCTAATACAAGCAACAACCAAGTACCTGGTTAGCTCTCAGCTGTGCAGCTAATAGAGGTTGTCGTTAAAGGAATCTAACCTCATCATATAAGGTTTTCAAACTTTTTTTGCAACACCCAATCAGGGCCTTATGTACATTGGTCAGGGAAACCACATTTGCACCTTTCAAAAGAATCAACTTTAATTTGTCCCAGCCGTCCATCTGTGTCAGACTTGCCTGGACAGGAGAAGGAAACAAAGGGAGTGTTGTAGATTCACTCTCTAAGGCTTGGTCCACACTAACCCCCCAGTTCGAACTAAGATACGCAACTTCAGCTACGTGAATAACGTAGCTGAAGTCGAAGTATCTTAGTTCGAACTAAAAGGTACTTACCGTGGGTCCACACGCGGCAGGCAGGCTCCCCCGTCGACTCCGCCTACTCCTCTCGCAGAGCAGGATTACCGGCTTCGACGGCGAGCACTTCCGGGATCGATTTATCGCGTCTAGACAAGACGCGATAAATCGATCCCAGAAGATCGATTGCTTGCTGCCGAACCAGCCGGTAAGTATGGACGTACCCTAACAGCTCAGCAACATCTTGTGGAATGGCAATGGCACTGCTGGCTTACTTTCAATTTGAGCTCACTGCTGGTCTTATAGGGAAGGGGGCAGAAGTTTGACCTCTTCCTGGCTTCTGGTGCTCCCATCATTCATTAATTCCTAGTTTTGTTGTTCTTAACCGTTTATTCTTGTTGCACAGGTAGCTATTTATTAAGAGGGTATCTTTTGTTTCAGTGGTGGTGGGTTTAAGAGGAGTTTGGTACATAATCATTTGGTTATTTGCTTACAAATTATTAGTGTCACCACCACTGTTTGGTTTCTGGGACTCTCCCTCAGCTCAATGATCTGTACACATGTAAATGTAAAAACCTATTTGCCCTGGCTGGTAATTCTTTTAGGGGGAGTTATACTGTTGCAGTTCAGGGCTACTGCACCTGTATTTCCCCTCAGTGGTCCAGCAAGGGCACCACCCTCGGACTCTCAGCTCCCCTGCAATTGCCTTTTGGGAAGGAGAACAACAACAACTCACTCCCGTGTGACCAAGGTATTTCCAGGCTGCACAGTTCCCTGCCTTCACTATGTTATTCAATTTAATGGTCATAGGAGTCTAAAAATCATAAATTTCATGATTTCAGCTATTTAAATCTGAAATTTCACAGTGCTGTAATCATAGGGATCCTGACCCAAAAAGGAGTTGGGGGGGGGGGGGTCGCAACGATATTGTAGGAGGGGTTGCAGTACTGCTACCCTTATTTCTGCACTGTTGCTGGCGACGGCGCTGCCTTCAGAGCTGGGCAGCCGGAGAGCGGCGGCTACTGTACGGCATCCCAGCTCTGAAGGTAGAGCTACCGTCAGCAGCAGCAGTGCAGAAGTAAGGATGGCATGGTATGGTATTGCCACCCCATGTCACCCTTACTTCCGCGCTGCTGCCTGCAGAGCTGGGCCCTCAGTCCGCAGCTGCCACTCTCCACCCATCCAGCTCTGCAGACAGCAGCGCAGATGTAAGGGTGGCAATATTGCAATCTCCCCTAAAATAACCTTGTGACCCCCCCTGCAGCAACCTTTTGGGTCAGGACCCCCAATTTGAGAAATGCTGGTCTCCCCTGTGAAATCTGTATAGTATAGGGTGTGAGGCGGAAGAGACCAGTTTTCACGGTCCGTGATGCATTTTTCATGGTCATGAATTTGGTAGGGCCCTAGTTATCCCCAGCAGAGACGGGCTGCCCAAAGCACACCTGCTTTCTTTCTTTCTAGAGATGGTTAAGTGTGGCTGCCCATGGTTATAAGTACCAAGCAGCTCTTTTTATGCAAGCTTATTTTATTCTCATGATAAAAGCACTACAGAGAAAGCATATTAAAACAATAAAAACCTACACACATGCCAATAAGCTTTCCAGAGATCACCCCAACTCTAACATGGGCTCTGGCAAGAACAGTCTTTCAAAACCCCATACAGGGGGACTCTTCCACGGCCACAAGTTCATAACAGCCTCAGGTCAGAGCTGGCAACCAGTCTTAAGGGCCTCAGTAGGCTAAGTCTTCCCAACCCTTCCCAAAGGAGTGGGGCCCTCCGGAGACCTATTTGCTGGATCAGAAAGAAGGCCCTAAGCCAATTTAAAACCAGGCTATTCATCCAAAAATCCTGTCTATCAGGCCCTGCAGAATCCAGTTTGAACTAGTATATGCAGACCTCTCCAAGGGGGTTGCTTCAAAGGGCTAATAATGAAGGAATTACATTAGCATCCCCTCCTACAAGAGAGAGCACAAACAATTCTACAACACATACACAACTGAATTTTTAACACAATGGACTGCAAAGGTATTAAACCTAATTCAATAAGGTTTAACTTAATTCAATACAAATTTATCTTAATTCCATAAGATTTGACTGAGATATCACAGGATATTGTCAGTCTGTCACAGATACAATGGCTGAAATTCAGATCATTGGCGGGGGGGTGGGGGGGGGGGGAGAGAGGGCTCTTGGTCTCGCAATCCTGATTGGGAACAAGTTGACCATCAGGGATTGATAAAGATTGGCTGTGGGAGGGCCCAATCTCTCAGTGAGACAGCTAGGTCATTTTAGCATTGCTTTGTTTAAGCAACCACCATGAGACCTAGTGAGCAGCTTAGGGTGATGTGTTGAGGAAGAACATTGGGATCTTCCCTTATACTTAGGGGAGTACAGAACGGTACGTTCATCCCAAATTTTAGCTTGCAAGGACTAAATTTCCCTGAAGAAATGTATGTTAATAAAGCTGCAGATGATTTTGCCGTTTTTCCATAAATTAGTTAATTAATTTCTTCCTTTAGATACATGAATAAATTGTGGATACCCTGGACACAATGGAAAGTCGGATGTCAGTAATAATGAAAAGCATCTACAACAATTCTGAGGTTTGCTATTTTAACACTTACTTGACACCACCGACAGTATTTGCATATCAAAAATACAGTTTAAACGTTCATTTCACTAATACTAACTTGCTAACGTTACTATACGGCATTACCAAAGTTTTCCAATATAAACTACTGCAATGCAGAGAATCTGACAAAATTACTAAGGATCTGGTTCTTACTGCAGGACCAGAAATTAATGTGGTCCCCACAATAGGCCTTTTAATAAAATACGTTTTAAACAGTAAAATAGGTACGTTAGAACACACTTCATTAAAGATTATTTGAAGAATACACCTACAATATAATTCAGTCACATAACCACAAATGCCTGCCCACTACAAGTAATTACTACCTACACAAGAGCTGGAGGACACAAGCATTCAGTATCCATAATGCTGTAAACCAAGTTACATTCAAAAAGAAAAGAAAAGATGCAGGGCTCATTGTCTAAACAAAAAAACTGGATACTATCAACTCAGCTTTAAAATATTCAAATAGTGAATTAATATGGTAAAAGTTTGCTCTATTATGTTCTTTATATTTGCTTAGCAAGACCTTTGTGTCACTTTCTGGAACAGCTTGTATGTCAGCTACTTTACTTCAGGTGACAAGTTTCTGATAACCATTCTGCTGCTTGTCCCTGAGAAAGGAGACATTCATAAGGATCACAGGGCCTTTCAGCAGTTTCTCGACTGAATTCAGCACAGAAGTCTGATTCAGAAAAATCAGAGAGGAGTTTTAGGGGATATATATTTAAAGTATGGAAAGGTAAAAACAAAGTTTATGATTAGCTTGGTTTAAATACATATTTTTTCTACTTTATGAAGTTTTGAATCTGACAATTTAATCTACCTGAATCATGCAGTTATACTCTTGACACTTCATTGTCATAATACTGGATAATACTAAGAAAGGTTTACCTGTTGGGAGTAGCCTCGAAACGTTGGATTAATTGTTTTAATTCCTTGAAACAAATTTGTAGGAACAACGGAACCAGGTCTGGGAAAGAAAAGTTTGGAAAAAAAAAAAATTAAATGGCCTGTAATTTTCTAACTTCATTGGGCTCATCATCACTTTGATCACTGTGAGACATGTTTTAACAAACCTGTTCTATATTATTCTTACCCCCAATGTAATTTTGTCTTTTGTTGCGGGAAGAGGGGGTCTTCAGTATAAAAACATACTTCTCCCAGAGCACAGGAAAACCAATAGTGTGAAATTGAGATTTATGTTTAAAAGCCTTCAAGCAAGCTGCAACCCAAATTAATCAGCAATACAACAGGGAAATAATTTGGTATGCATGATAAAAGTCAATTTCCTCCAAAGACCCGTTTAAAAATATTAAGGAGTATTTGTTTATCACAGGGTCAATGCAAGGAGATAAGTTTATTTGTAGAACATCAAACCCCCCTTTGAAATAAAAAAAGACTCATGTAAAATGGATACAGTCAAGGCCACAAAGAAGTTGTGGTCTATATACTGAGCAGCGCCCACAGATGAGTGGGTGGGTAGTAGCATAGGCACAAGAATGGTGTGCAAGTGACCCCAGGATACAAGATATCCCACGGGGACAATCAATAATACATATTTTAGTCTTTAATCGTATCCAAAACCAAACGTGAAACCTTTTTGGAAAGAAAGAATGGGAAGGAAATTCTGCACCAATCTGAATTTTAGCATAAGTTGTGAATGATTCTTCTTTTAAAAAAAAGTTAATTTCTCTTACATTTTAGGTATTTTTTGAAAGAAGAGAAGGTGGCTGATTTGCTCTACTCCATTTGCTCAGAAAGTACACCTAAAAACACTTTTCAGGCAATTCAGGAGATAAGGAGGAAAGTAAGTATAGAGCTTCAAGACTTGTGTGGCCACAGCGCTGTTGCTGTGTGACTGCAACGTATTAACTTGGGTCTCATCTACACATAAAAGTATGGAGGAATAAAATAGGGTGTGAATTTAAAGTAGAACAGTTATTACAAAACAAATCCACATGTAGACAAGCCCTTACTACAAAGCCTAACAGTGCAGTTCTCTTTTTTTCTGCCTCCTGTCCACACAAATTCCAAACATCAAAAGTGATGGATCATTTATAAAAACAAGTTATTGAAATGTATGGAAGTCACTGAAATATGGGAAATGTATGTATGTAATGATGCTGTATGAAGCAGATGGAAAACCAAAGTTTGCTCTATCTCAGGTTGAGCTTAAAGTGCTGGAAACTGGAGGCTCAATTATCCATAAAAGAGTGCTATATTTATAACTTATGTGTTTCATTGTGTAAGGAAGTCAATCTTGTCATGTTTCCTAGGATGAAAATCTAATGCCATTATGCATGATTATGGGTTCAACTACAGGAATAGCTGCAATGGGCAAATCGTTCTATTTAACCCAAAGGCAAACATGATGCCATCATCACTCAGCAGCTAAATGACATTTGTTTTGAGATGTCACATGATACACAGAAAAGCCTCTGCTATGTAACTTTCCTACTAAAACAAACATTAACTTCCTCAACTGCACCTCACATCCTTTTAGAGTCATTTTTAAATTAAATTCAAAGCCTGTATTACACCACCTGAATATCACACACAAGAAAACAATTGGAGCTAAGACAAGTTCACCCCTGTGCTGCACTGTTGTCCAAAGTTTATATATAAACATATTCCACAAGGAAAGTGGTACATTACCTGTTTTTGTGCCAAAGTTCTGTCATCAGCTTGAGATAACTTTTACATATTGCTGGTTTCTTATCTGTTCGTGCTAAGCCCCCGCAGTCAAGAAAAAACTGTGTCAAGGGTGGGCTGATTAGAGGGAAGAAAACAAGATTATTATTCTTTAAATAGTGCTCAGAGAAGTATAAACCTCCTCCCCACATTAATTTTAACAGCATGTTAGCTAAGGCTAATTACTGACATTTACATGGTAAACGTTTAATGATTTCTTTTCCTAAACCTTCGGGTAACATTCATATATCCTGCTTATTTGGGCCACTTGATGAGTGGCAAAATACCCCTCACAGACCAATCCTGCCACTTGTCAGAGGCACTGGAATTGTCCAGTGGGAGCCACCTTACAAGGGCAGGTTCCCACTAGCCAATGGAGCCACTGGGGGATCGTGGCATGTCCCTGTGATCCTTGCCCTGCAAAGTCATGATGGCTGAAAACTGTCACTTTCGGATTATGTAATATTCTGCAAGACATTTTCAGATAACTTTCATAACTAATAGTTTAAAAATACTCCTTAATATCTTACAAGGATAGTATTAAAATATATCACTGTAGGGACAGGCTATACAGAAAATTAATATTTAGTTCAGTGGTTAGAATTACAGAAAAGCTTGATCTGGAAAAATTAACTTTTTTGGGAACAAATAGGTGGTTAGTTCCAGTATCTATTATTTTAAGCAGCACTGAGAGAATAAGTTGTTTCCTTAAAATATACGCTTTACCATACAGAGGAAGAAAACACTGGGAGCCTACCTTTAAAGGGACACCAACTTAAAAAAAATATCACTAATGACAGAAAACTGTTTACATACAATTACTTGACCGCCTAAGATTACTACTATGGAGATTACAGAGAAAAAGTCTTAGCATTAGTTTATTTTGTGCATTTGACAACTTTTCAAATATAGTAGTCTATTTCCCATGTCTATTTCCCAGTCTATTTCTATACGTTTCCCATGTATAGTTTATCATTTTTCTTTATTTGTGTGGGTGTTTCTCACAGAAACAGGGGAAAACATCTTGGAAAACAAATCAAAGTGTATTGTAAAATCACAAAAATTAGCAGGGAGACTCAGAAGCAGGTGTAGTAATGTGCCTGAAACTATCCTAGCTCCTTTTTCTAAAATGATAATGTCACATTAAGGAACATACTTCACATGAGTGGTGAGAACCGATATTAAGATTTCTCTCTGGAATAATACATTTTGTAGATTCTAAATTGAACTGTTGTTAACTAGTTTGGTAACACAGTGCTCTCAAGCTTTCAACAGGTGTTTAAAATAGGTGTTTTAGATAGGCATTTAAAAATAATTTAAATATTGGTTGTACATACCTTTGTTGAAGAATCTGTTAATGGAAATGTGAGTAGTCTAGGGATACGTCAATCAAATGCTGGCACCTCTCTCTGACCCGTAAGGCCCGCCAACCTGTCACCCTCTGCACTGGGGTATTACTTCTGGAGCCAAGACTGACTAGGGACCAGAAGCAAGGGGTGGCATGTGACCCTTCTAAGAATTCCCCCAGCTGCCCACTACCACTTGGAGTCAGTTTCAGCCCTGTAGGACGTCCCCAGGAGCAGGTTTGACCAATCATAGCAAGTTCCGGAAGAGGATCATGTAACCCCTTTAAGAACTCCTCCCATGGTCCTCTGCCAAATGGCATGGGTTTCACCCCCATAAATCCTCCCATAAGGGAAATGTATACCAATCAAAATAGATATAGCACAAGGGTCTAGGTGGGAACCCCTGATCTCTGGAGTTTGGCCGGTTGGCAGCACTGCCCCCAGAAAACCCATCACTGCATGGAACAGGCAGTCTTGTTTCGAGTGTGTTTTTCAGAAATTGTGGATACACTGAGAAGAAAAATGGCCTCTTTCACTACCCCCGCGAGAACTACGGAATTCATTTTAGTTCTGAGGGTGCTTGGCTGCCTGTGAAGAAAGCGCTACTTCAGCGACTAGTCTGAGGAAGAGGAGGGGATCCCTTTGGCTTTGCTGTTGATGGATACACCAGAACCTGACCCCCAGATTCAAATGCTCATGAGGCAGACTGATGAGCATGATGGCTGCTTGTCATCTGCCCCCAGGAAAGAAAAGGACCATGGCTCGTCAGAGTCACCGTTGGACAAGGTGAAAGGAGAAGACATTGCTCAGGTAAATAGACTATAAAAAGTGGTGGTCAAGGATGAGGTGCAATGGGGTAGGAACTGACCTGGGGTTGCATAAATCTAACAGGGGACTTACGGCTGTTTCTTTTCCAAAAATCTCTCACTAGCTCAATGCCACCTTTCTAGAGGACCCAGAGGCTCTGGACAGCATTACATCAGGGAGCAAAGATGAAATCAGGCCCAACATGTTTTTGCTCAACACCAAGACAAATTGTTCAAGAGGACATTGAGCGTGAAGAGGGCAACAGCTATATGGATTTAAGGAAGATCCTTGGCATAGAACTAACTGAGCCAGTGCCACGTCGTGAACGTAAGAGAGTTATGCAGGCTATTGTACGTATTTCTTTTTATGCTGTCCTTAATCACTGTTTTAGGGAGAAGCTTTTTGAGGATTGTGAGGGCTGTGTTATAGATGCTCCCGCTCAGTGGCATTATGACTGTATGAGTTGAACTTCAAGCTCCAGGCCCTGTGTGCTAACTTGTGTTTAGAAAGCTTAAATGCAGTTATTGCCATAGACTACATAACGCAATGTCTGTGCTTAACCCAAGAAAATGTAGCACTAAGGGTGACCTTGGTAAACGCTCTGCAAAGCTCTTGAGACTCCAACAGTATTTTAAACAAAATTATCAGACCGAGTAATACCACTTAGCGCATTATACTGAATGCCTGATCCACACAAAAGTTACAGAACTCTGCTTAGAAAAAAAGACTACAGTACTTGTAAGAAATTGAAAAGGATTAAGTTGGAGGGGACAAACATGATAGAAAATGTAATGAAACTTGGTATTTGTAAATAAAACCATCTATTGAAAAGGGTTTTGTGACTCTGTGTGTTTCTGTTACAAGGTCTGAGCGGTCCTTAAACAAGATGAAAGATTTGATGGGGCATCTTGATTTGTTTTCAAGGGCTATATGTCTTTTAAATAAAAATAGTTTCAGAATACCCAGCTATTGTGTCTTTAAGAAAAGAGACCTATTTACAGAAAAAAAGCTGAAATGCATGTAGTAGAATGCAGGGTAGAAATAATGCCCAAAGCTCCCATATTTTGTATAAAACATGGATATTTGAGAAATGTGGTTGCGTACAATACAGCTGATTCAACCCCATTGAACCATATTGGTTTAACCACAACCTACTGAAAAAACGGGGTTGAACTATTGCCTTCAGATGTAATCACACATCCATGTTTTTTAACATTCCATCAGAGTTAAAAGATTGTATCTAAAGGGTTTGGGGGACAAAGCTGCCAAAAAGTTATGGGGCAGGGTCATTTAAATTTTTTTTACAAAGGCTAATGAGAATAGAAAAATACTAAAGAGATGCCCCCTAGGGGAGACTCTCAAACTGTCATGTCTGAGAATGAGGAGGTTGTATCTGGTCCTGGTCTCCTAGGGGCTATGGTGACTCTCACATGGAGTCTGATTTAGAAATTCCCCAGAAGGCTCTGTAGAGGGCTTCTCCTTGTCTACACTCCATCTACTCCTGATGATCCCTGCAGTAGCCCCTTGGAAACTGACTCTCAGATAGGGTCTGATGTAGAAGACACATCTATGGTTCTATAGAGGAACCCCCATATACCTCTGCAGTTGCAGAGCCCCAAACAGATGTGTATATGGAGCAAGTGAGAAGCTGGCAATGGGAATTTCCTAGATTTAGCTGAGCAGTATATTCTGAAAAATTTTGGTTTGTCAATCTTGAGCGAATAAATTCAAGCTGGCAGGTTGTGGAGGCCATACACAGGGAGATACAGTCAGTTCTTGACAACATTAATGGTACGCTAGCCCTAGATTATTTTGTTCAATTACATTTGGAGAGCTGTAATTTAAACAATCCCTGGTTCGTCTTACTGCAGATTGTTTAAGGATGACCCCTCTACTGACAATTTCTTAAATCAGGTTGCTAAACCGCTACAGAGTAAGAGAGATGCATGTTTATGGGACATTATGCCTCATTTCGATAGTTGTAAAAAAACATGGGTGGGAATGGCTGTAGAGTTTCAAATTCTATCGTCAATAGTCTACTCATCCATAAAGAGAGAGAGTCTTTAGTAGACCCATCTTACACTGGTACTAATCTGTGTTTTGCGTGTGACCTCCTGGTTGTCATATCTGATGGTAAACCTACAGATGCAAAACTGTTAAATGGAGCAAGAAAGCTGCATGAGACACTAGGGTGGTCAAATAAAAAAAAATTATGCTTGGCATTTCCACGATTTCTGAAAAAATGCTCTTGAAACAAGACGACCTTTTCACACAGCGATGGGATTTTGAGGGGGCAATGCTGCTGACTGGCCAACCGCTGAGCTCCAGAGATGGGGGTTCTGGGCTAGACCCTTGCGCTATACCTATTCCGATTGGTACACAAAAACGGTCTATGGCGGTGAAACCCATGCTGATTGGTAGAGGGCAGTGGGAGGAAATCTTAGAGAGGCCACATGCCACATCTTGCTTCCGATCACGTCAATCTCGGCCCCAGAAGCAATACCCCAGGAGGAGAGGGTTACTGTGACAAGTGGGTGTGTCCTTAGGGGGTCAGGGAGTGGGGTCAACATTTGATTGACAATGTACCCCTAGTCTAATCCGTCAAATCTACCGTTGGTATTGATAAGACTTATGTCTGGTCTGCACTAGAAAGTTAGGTCAACATAAGGCAGTTTACTTCAACATAACTCCATAAACTCTACACTACAATGGTGCTCCTGCCGACGGAAGACACCCACTACATCAACTTAATTCCACCTCTGCACGAGTTGTAGCGCTTAGGTCGATGTAGTTAGGACGACAGAGTGTCTGTGTAGTGACTGTATTACTTACATTGTCAGGAGCTGACAGCCCGGAGCCCTGCCGCCACCTCGTGAGGAAATGGGGATTGTGGGAGGGAGGAGAGCCTGGAGCCCTGCTGCCGCCTCCCAGTGAGGGATGGTGGGGGGAGGAGGGAAAGGAGAGATCCTCTCCTGCCCCCCCCTCAATCCTTCATCCACAGGCAGCCAGGCTCGGGCTCTCCTCCCCCGCATCACACGCCAGGAGGGGTCAACACCCCACAGTGCCCCACACTGTCAGTTACATTGGTGGAAGCACTCCTGGGGAGGATGTGCACTGCCAACAGAAGGAACTAGCATGGACATGAGAAACTGCAGTAATTATTGCTGTATGTCAACTTAACTCAGGTTGACTTAATTTTGTAGTGTAGACAAGACTTTAGGGCAGGGGTGGGCAAACTTTTTGGCCCAAGGGCCACATATGGGAACAGAAATTGTATGGTGGGCCATGAATGCTCACAAAATTGGTGTTGGGGTGCAGGAGGAGGTGAGGGCTCTGGTTGAGGGTGCGGGCTCCAGGGTGAGGCCAGAAATGAGGAGTTCAGGGTGCGGGAGGGGGCTCCAGGCTGAGGGAGGACACGGGGATGGGAGGGAGGTGAGGGCTCTAGGAGTCTGGGGTGTAGGAGGGTGCTCTGGGCTGGGACCGAGGGGTCCAGAGGGCGGGAGGGGGATCTGGGGATGAGGGGTTTGCAGTGCAGGGGGGTACAGGAGGGTGCTCCGGGCTGAGATCGAGGGGTTTGGAGGACAGGAGGGGGATCAGGGTTGGGGCAGGGGGGTTGTGGGGCGGGGGGAGGCTCAGGGATGCAGGCTCCAAGCAGTGCTTACCTCAAGCGGCTCCCAGAAGCAGCGGCATATCCCTTCTCCGGCTCCTACATGGAGTCGCGGCCAGGCGGCTCTGCACGCTTTCCCATCCGTAGGCACTGCACCTGCAGCTCCCATTGGCTGTGGTTCCAGCCAATGGGAGCTACGGGGGTGGCACTTGGGGCAGGAGCAGGGTGCAGAGCGGAGCTGCCCCTACTCATAGGAGCCGGAGGGGAGCGGCCCCCGACCCTGCTCCCTGGCTGGAGCACTGGAGGGGGGCCATGCTGCTGCTTACGGGAGCCACATGGAGCGGCCCCCGAGCTTTCTCCCTGGCTGGAACGCCCCCCGACCTTTCTCCCAGGTGGAGCTTGAGGGCCTGATTAAAATAGCTGATGGCCTGAATCTGGCCCACGGGCCGTAGTTTGTCCACCCCTGCTTTAGGGTATGTCTACACTGCAATTTTACAGCCCAAGCCCCACTAGTCCGAGTCAGCTGCCACAGGCCAGCTGACAGGGCAGCCCACAACATTTTGGCACCTGAGGCAGGGAGCTCAAATGATGCCCCTATGCCCCCTCACTTGGGTCAAAACTTTGAAAGGTCTCTTGTGCCCGCCTTCCTCCAGCACAGCACTCCTCTCTGCTCTAGATGCACAGAGATGGTGAATACATATGCACCAGCAGCATACACAATTTTCTACACTCTGGGTCCTAGTAGCGCCCCCCCACAGTCTGGCACCTGAGGCGGCCGCCTCAGTTCGCCTCATGGTAAGGCCAGCCCTGCCAGCTGAGGGTGTTTAACTGCAGTGTAGACATACCCACAGTGTGCTTTTCAATATGTATATGCTGTAGCAATTTAAAATCAACTGGTGGCTAAAGGATATTCTAGGAACTATAACCATGACCTCTCCCATACCATTAATATTGACCAGAAACAGTAGTAAACTGGTTCCTGATCTATAAGACATATTTTGTTAGAACAAATAATATATTCTAAAAAGCATTTGGTCCTTTCGCTCTCTTCTTGCCAAATTTCCAGGCTATTTTCCACCTTATTTATTTTTTCATTAAAAGACTTTCAAAAATCCCACAGCGTTTTTTGATAATAGCAAGGACCTCCGAGCAAATAATGAGGAGTGGATAGATCACTGTACTGAATCCAGGAAACCTGGGTTCTATTCCTAACTGTACCACTGGCCTGCAGGGTTGACCATGGGGCAGTCACTTTCTTTCTCTGTGCTTCAATGTACCCATCTGTGAAACGGAGATAAAGATACTGATCTCTTTTGTAAAGTACTTTGTAATCTACTGGTGAAAAGCCTTATATAACAACTAGGGATTATAATTATTAATACCAAATCTTAACTCAGAACGGTTTTGGAGGGGGAAGTCACAAACAGAAAACACAACAGTCAGCAATAAATTATTAAACATAATAATAAAAGTCTCAGTTTGGTCTTGGTTCATTATATAAAAAACAGCTAGCAAGACTGAAATTCAACAAATGTACTTTAAGTCAGTAGGTTAATTAACAATCTACATTTTTTTTAAAAAAAGGGAAGGGCAAGCTATTTTATAATTGGAAACATTTAATAAAAAAATGGAAACAAAAATTAACCAAATATCCCTGATACTTTCAAGTATATAGCTATGAAGCTCTTTCTGATCTATGAATATTTATGGATAAAATAAAAATCTTTCTAAACTACTTCACTTTAAATTTTTATCATTACTTATGTACATTATGTATGTTTAGTATACAATTAGGATCTTGAAATTCTTTGATCTGTTTTTGAGATTAAGATCCAAGCAGTTCAAGTGTTTAATCAAAGGCATTTTATATCAGCTGCTTTTATAAAATTTGCACGTTTAAATTTCTGTCGCTAAAAGATTACATCATGCCACCTCATTTTAATTGCTATAAATAGCAATTTGAAAACTTTTGAGACTGAAAAATAACATGGTAAAAAGGAATTCAAAGCTCGCTTATGCCCCACACATCATATTACCTTTTGCTGTCTGGAGAAGAACGAAAAAACAACTCAAGTATCAAAGAATGGCCCTACACTTAGAAGACTTGGATATTTATGGCCAATTCTCTTTTTAATTTTTAGAACTATAATTGTTGATTGAGGGCTGTGAGATATTGGAGAGGAGGGAAAACAAACCCACAGACTGCTATTCGAGGGAAACTATATACATATCCTGCAACTCTTAAGTAATACCATTGATTTCAATACTGTTCATGCTACTGCAAGATGAGGCTACTAAACACATCAAAATAAGGTTTATACTGGTATGGTTTTTCTAAAACTTAAATTAAGGACTTGAGGGTCTGGATTATAACTAAAGACATGCAAATACACATACCTACTTTAAGGTTACATTTAACAGCTATTTTCCTTACCAATTGGAAAGAGCTTGTAAAGCTGCATTCATGTAACAAGTGTTTCCAATATTTTTCA
Organism: Macrochelys suwanniensis; assembly: GCA_033296515.1. Taxonomy (NCBI): domain Eukaryota; kingdom Metazoa; phylum Chordata; order Testudines; family Chelydridae; genus Macrochelys; species Macrochelys suwanniensis. The sequence goes on from CM065782.1 coordinate 24,177,311, forward strand.
ATCCTGTAAGACCTGTAAATAGGAAAAATACATCAAGCAAGCTAAAATTTAAGAAACTTGTAGGAAAACAATCTTTCCACTCAAAGATTTACTAGTCAAATTTTGCTCCCAATTACACTTCTGCAACACCTTTGAGACCAACAGGACTGCACAAGTGTAACTAAGCAGAATTTGATTCCTAAACAGATAAATTATTTCCTATTTTGCTGTTGGTTGATTAGAATACCTAGTGTAAGTGGATTTTATTTTACCTTTTTATTCACACTTAGTATCTTTATGTATATTTGCAGAGTGACAGTTTTGAAGAAAGATTAAAAAGATAAGGGTTTGAGTGTTTTAATTTTACTTGCATTTAATGAGTTTACTGGTTCAAATGAATTCTACTGTTTATCTGTATATGACTGATGTCAGTTATATCATTAACAATTATAGACAGGTTTTTAGGAGGATTTATCAATGGCTTTTCAATACCTTTAATCTGTGCAATGAGTATTTAGTTTATATAACAGTATATACAGATGTTCTCAATGTGTAATTATTTTTGCAAATGAATCAGTTTTAGTTAATTTATGTTCTCTTGCTCTCTTTTTCCTGTTTGGATTTATTAAGTGTGTTAATCTTTACTCAGGACAGCTTCATTCACCCTCTCCAAGAAAATCGTATTTTCAGACTAGGACTACTTCTTTTCTTAATTAACTCAGCAAACATTATATACGCTCACTCTATCTATAGCACAAGTTATAATGGAGAAAATGTTCATTATAGGGATCAACTGGTAAACATTAAAATATTTAGTAGTCTGTGCCCATGCAAGTAGACCTAAAGGCTTCAAAAAGACTATTCCTCCAAGTCAGAACTAGCAACTATTACACGGTCATCTCAGTTCAAGTCACTTAAACTTCATTGGCATGACAGGCTATACAAGTGTTGCCAAAGCATAAATGAAATCAATAAAATAGAAGTTTGTCTCAAAATATAATAAAGTTCTTCTACAAGAATAATTACAACGTACTACTGAAAACAATTTAATCAATACTTCTAATTACCAAGAAAAGTTACACAGCATTTAAAAAAATATTTAGCAATCAGACAAAGCCTTCAGCTCAATAGTCTGATAATTAATTGAGACACAAGAAATGCATCTCATAATTTTGATGTATGAGACAGAGGACTCTGCAAGTTCCATTATTATTTTAAGAAAACTTACTTGGTTAATTCAGCTAAATTAACCAAAAATATTTTCTAAAAATAAACAAGCAAAAAAATAAAAATAAAATAGAACTTAGCTTATAAGAACTGAAAAAGTCTCCTTCCTCTCCCTCCATTTCCCATCGCTCAGCCTACATCAGACTGACATCCCTGATTCTTCCAGGAAGACTAATTCTCATTTAGAGGCAGAAGGAATATCAGTCACAGCTAAGGAGATACAGTAACTCCTTGCTTAACGCTGTAGTTATGTTCCTTAAAAATGCGACTTTAAGCGAAACGATGTTAAGCGAACCCAATTTCTCCATAAGAATGAATGTAAAGGGGGGGAGGGGCGGTTAGGTTCCAGGGAAATCTTTTTCACCAGAGAAAAAACTATACACACACACACACACACACATACGGTAGAAGTTTTAAACAGTTTAATACTGTACACAGCAATGATGATTGTAAAGCTTGGTTGAGGTTGTGAAGTTAGAGTGTGGAAGAGAGTGAGATATTTCCCAGGGAATGCCTTACTGATAAATGATGAACTAGTATTCGGCTGACCCCTCAAGGGTTAACACATTGTTAATGTAGCCTCACACTCTACAAGGAAGCATTAATGGAGGGAGGGGAGACAGCATGGCAGACAGAGACAGAGACAGAGACATACACCCTGTGTGTGTGGGAGAGAGAGAGATGTGCATTTCCCCTTTAAGTATGCTGACCCCACTCTAAGTACACTGCCTTTTTAAGTAGATCAGCAAGTTGAGACAGCAGCTGTGCCCAGAAAGCCCTCTCCGTCCCCACCCTGCTCTATATGGAGAAGGTGTAAGCAGGGGGCAGGAGCAGGGGGAGGGGGACACCCCGACATTAGCCCCCTCTTCCCCTTCCCCCACACTGCACAGGAAGCAGGAGGCTCCCGGGAGCAGCTCCAAGGCAGAGGGCAGGAGCAGCACATGGCAGTTGGGGGAGGGACAGCTGAACTGCCAGCAACTGATAGCCTGCTAGGCGGCTACACACAGGAAACTTAGGAGAGCGGGGAGCTGATAGGGGGGCTGCCGGTCGACCCTGGTTCCAAGCCCCCATCAGCTAGCTGCAATGGGCTGCTCTTCCTGCAAGCAGTGGACAAAGCAGGCGGCTGCCAAACAACATTATAAGGGAGCACTGCACAACTTTAAACAAGCATGTTCCCTAATTGACCAGCAAAGAAACAACGTTAACCAGGACAACTTTAAGTGAGGAGTTACTGAATTGAAATACAATAGGGTACTTCAAAAAGTTTTTTCATATACAGTGTGTGTATTTCATAGGCCCTGCCTGATTCTGCAGACACTTACACGTGATCAACTTCAGTGTGATTGTTCACAAGCATAAAGTTAAGTAACTGTGTAATCATTTAAAGGATTGGGCTTTTATTCAATACAAATTTATTTAAGGAAGTTTTTAACAACTTATAGGTATAGTTTTCACCAAGTAGTAACTGAACTATTCACTGCAGTTACATTTAGCACTGCTTCATCCTGCCCTCCAATATATGCCTTGTCAGAACCATTTAACATTTGTTTTTAAATAAAACATTAAGATAAATATGACTTGAGAGTTTATTCTTTCTTGATGCAAATACACATCACTCTATTAGTGCTAATGGGAATTAGAATACAACTTTATCCATACAGCAACTTTCAGTTAAAGTGTATCCCCAGAACACTTCATAGGGTTAAATACAAATAAAAGCAGGAGGAGAGAAACTAAGGCATTGGCAGGTGATAAAAACAGGTTTTTTCAAAGACTTAAGAGCAGATGGTGAATCAGTGAGGTGGAGACACACAGGAAGGCTATGCCAGATGGCAAGAGCTGCAGAGGAAAAGGCTTTGGGCCAACAACAGGGACGCTAAACTGGCAGAAAGCTGGTGCTAGCTGAGTCACGGGAGAACAGAGAAGGAAAGAGAAACAAGGTCCATGAGATAGAAACATCTCCCCATCATTGATAGGAGAAGGAATTGCCTTGACATGTTCACTGGTGTCTCAACAAAGCAGCTCAGTAAAATATAACCAGCAGGTAAAGTGTAGGAAGTAGTAAATAAAAATTATTCGTTATAAAAGTGATCCATATGGGAGACTTCGAAGAGATGCCACACGGGGGTTCGTTTGTTAAATGACAAATAAAACCCTCTCGGTTTTGGGAGTTTCATTACACTTTCCCCTTTTCCATTATATAAATACCAGGCTTGGGTTTACTTTTGCACTGACAGCATTTGTCAGAGCATGAAATCCATTACTAACCAAAAAATAAAAAAAATAAAAAAATAAAATAAAAGTGCTGGGAACTGCAGACCCAAAATGTTAACCAGTATTCAGAAAGCATTCATATAAAGCACCTTTAAAAAAAAAAAAAATGTTCAAACAAATTTTGCAATAACTACCCAGTTACCAGTGTGGCTATGACACATATTTCAGTCCAATGAAAACTAGTAACTACACTAAACATCACAACTGCTTTCTTTATCAGTGACTGATGTGCTACAAATAACACAAGAGCCTCTTCTGTGAAGAAAAGGAAAGGATGCTGCAGTTAAGCATCAAACTGAAAATGCAGCTCTTATTTTAGAGTTGGGGGAAAAGAGTTCCAGATGGAAAAGAAGTAATTTCTAAATAGCTGGGGAATGGATTCAAAGAAATACGCATACATGGTGGAATTATTTAAGTGAGGGCATGGATGGAGCAATTAGTTGACAGTGTAGGCTTTAATCCTCCAGTTTCATTACCTCTTGTCTTCAGTTCATCTTCTTCCACCTCTATATCTAAAGCATCAAATACAGCACCTAGAGGAATCTTCAGTGTTGGATTACCAGGTATTTTAAAATCCTTATTAGAAGAAAAGGCAAACTATAAGTGTGACTATGTTTATAAATCCATTTTTCTTTCAATGTTAGTACAGTTTTACTAACGTATGCCTATGAACTAAATATAGGAGTTCATTCAAAATAACTGCCTTCTAAATGCATGTTTCATTTTATGTAAAGCAAAAATAGTTTGCAGCTACGCTATGAAAGCTTACAAATAATTCCAGCAGGTACGTATGGTAAGAATAAAGCACTGCACCATTTTCTGGAAAACGCTGAGAAAATAAATCAGTCAAAATACAATGCCAAACACTACGATTTCCTGCCACTGCTTCAGGAACAGCAAGGCTGCTTTGCAATTCATCACATAACAATGAATTATAACAACACGTTTATAAAGGATTACATGAAAGTCAGCACACAAATTTGCCATCAGATGGCCCACTGCATTTAATCAAGAGAGGCACAAGCTGTCAAAAAGGGATCCTGGCGGCTCCAGTCAGCACCCTGACCGCCTTTTGGGTCGGGACCCCCATGGCTACAGTACTGCCTACCGGGCGTTAAAAGTCTGGTCGGCGTTGCTGCGCAGCTAAGGCAGGCTAGTCCCTACCTGCGTCCTGGAAGCGGCCAGCAGGTCCGGCTCCTAGGCACCCACAGGGCTCTGCACACTGCCCCCACCCTGAGCACCGGCTCCGCACTCCCACTGGCTGGGAACTGCGAACAGTGAGAGTTGTAGGGGCGGTGCCTGTGGGCAAGAGCAGCGTGCAGAGCCGCCTGCCACATCTCCGCCTAAGAGCCAGACCTGCTGTTGGCCACTTCCGGGGAGCAGGGTGGTCCACGGTGCCAGGACAGACAGGAAGCCTACCTTAGCCCCCCCGCTGAGCTGCTGACTGGGAGCCGCTGGCAGTAAGCCTGTGCCTCAGCCCCCTTCCCCAGCCCTGAGCCCCCGCCCCAAACCTGGAGTCCCCTCCTGCACCCCAAACGCCTCATTCCCAGCCCCACCCCAGAGCCTGCACCCCCCAGACAGAGCCCTCAACCCCCCTCCCCCCAACCCACAGCCCCCCTCCCACATCCTGAACCCCTCATTTCTGGCCCCACCCCGCACCCCCAGTTAGAGTCCTCACCCCCTCACGCACCCTAACCCCCTCCCTACCCCCTGTAGTGAGCAGGGGGTAGGGCCTGTAGTGAGCAGGGGGTAGGGCCTCGGGGAAGGGAGCATGGCCTCGGGAAAGGGGTGGAGCTAGGGTGTTCAGTTTTGTGGGATTAGAAAGTTGGAAACCCTAACAGAGATGCAGTATGAGATAGGCAAATTGTTATTGTATTTTATGTTATTTTTCTGTGAGCACATAAGGGGAGGAAATCCTAAACAAAATGTTAAGGTAAAAAGCAACACAAATATCACAAATCATGCTAATTTCGCCTTCTGGAGAATTTCTCTTTCTGCCACAAAACCCAGTAAGTTTTACTGAGCTATATCAGAAATATAAGGTCATGCAAATCCTCTTAAAATTTTTTATATTAGTGGCTGAATGAATACAGACTGACAGTTGCTTGCATGTTTCTCTTGATAAACACAATACTTGTGTCTCCATGTGAATTTGCACCTCTCTTTGGCTAGAGGCTCCATAAACAGATACCAAAACAACTTATTCTTCTGCATACAGTAGCCAGTAATAATTTGAATGTGACAATTAAAAACTTCTCACTAATCACAGGATGGGAAGCGAAGCTAAATGATTATTCCCATCTTAAAACCTCAAATGTAATTTCATATTCTCTGGTTGATTTAAAAAACTCAGTAAAATACACTCATAACATCATTCTTGGGAAACAAATAGAGTGATACACAGAAATATTTAATGTAGGTTGGGCATTAAGGTGCATTAGTCCTCAGAGACATAAGAAGGGAAGAGTACAATTCAGAGAATCACAATATCTCCAACACCAGATAAGACACAACTGGGAAATAAGACAAAGCACAGCTAAAATAAGGTCTGTGTGTATTTCACTTGTTTAAAGAACATACCTGTACACTATTTCCTTGTGTTTGGTGAGACAGTCTGGCATTTGGTAATGGAGAATGAGATCCCAATTTTCTATCCAAAAATACCTCTTTGCTACATGTATAACACCAGACACGCAGGGTGGTAAGGTTGACAGTTAGACAGTGCTTTGTGTCCTAAAACAGAACAAAAAAAATTATTTAGGAACTTGCATTAAACTTCAACGTGTCAAAGCCAGAACTGTATTAATACGTGAAATCTTTCAAAAAAGACCAACACGTACAAGGTAAAAATATTAAATCTAGCAGCAATTGAGCTGTTCCTCAAATCCATGCTTTTAACTTTAACACCTAGACTGAAAGGGTCCAAACCACATCAAACACCATTCAAGAGGGGTGTCTGCTTTAATGATCAGTACAATCTGAATAGAGAAGATCTCAGTGTTGTCCATAATCATCTTAAACTGTTACAATTCACTCGCCAAGAAAGTATCTGGGTATTGGTAGGGCCCTACGGTCCATTTTGGTCAATTTCACAGCCAGATGATTTTAAAATTAGTCAATTTCACGTTTTCAGATGTTTACATCTGAAATTTCATGGTGTTGTAACCCTAGGGGTCCTGACCCAAAGGCAGTCAGGGTGAGAGGGTCATAAGGCTATTGGGGGGGGGGGGGGGGTGGAGCAGCCCTGCAGGGGAAGAGGAAGTCTCATCCCTCCCCATCCCCAGCTGGACTAGCAGCTGGAGCCCTGCAGGGTAGGAGTTCCCAGCCCCATGCAAGATTTCATGGGGGAGATCAGATTTCATGGTCTGTGATGCATTTTTCACAACCATGAATTACCAATACCTAGGGCCCTACCAATGGGATAGAGTGTTTCACCTCTAGGTCAGTATTTAAAAATCTCCCCTGGAGAAAGCAAGTAATCAAGTCTTTGGCCCTTAAACAGCTGTGATATGGTAATGTAAAATGAGACATTTTAGTTCAGTTCCTAGAAAACTACAAGCAAGACTGTCAGCTACCACAAAATGTTGGGATATATCCTGAATCCAGTTAGTCAAACTGTTATAGCAGAAAGGACTTTTAAATACAGTCTATATACTTGGAACTGCCCCCAAAACCAAGATTTATCTCAAATTGTAAACATTAGAACAGTAGCATGGGTATTCTCATCAGATATACAATGGATAACAAATCTGACAATCCTATGGCTGATTTGCTCAGGTTCAAGCAAGCATAATAAATAAGGCTCTCGAATGAAAGGACGGGTCTCAAGCACGCTGCCTTATAAAGCCTAAGTTCTTTGATGTTTCTTATCTCATACACAGCAATGTTAGTCTAACTGTAAGTTAGAATTTTGGATTTAGTCCAACAAATATCTGGAGTTAAATGATGGTAGAAAAGGACGTCCCCCCCCCCCCAAGTCCCTCATGCAGTAAGTTCCAGGCCAAGGGGTTCCTGTGAGACAGAGGTCCCCAAAGTGTGGGGTGCACCCCCCTGGGGGGCATAGAGGAACATCCAGAGAGGTGCAGTGGGGCCCGGCCATCCCCCCGCAGGGGTGGGGAGGGAGCACCAGCCAGCCCCTCTCCGCCCCCAGCGACGTCCCTGGCTCCCGGCCCCAGCCTCAGTGCGGCTGTGTTCCCAGCCCTGTGGTAGCCCCCAGTCTTGGCCGCTGGCTGCATCTCTGTTCCCGGCCCAGGGCAGAGGCTGGGAACAGAGCCGCATCTGGCTGCGGGCCCATCTGCCAGCCCCCACTGCAGCCTGGCTGCAGCTCCGCTCCTGCTCTTGCCCTTGCCTTAAGCAGCAGCCCGCGACCCCAGACCCATCCCCAGTCTTGGCCCCCCCGTCCACATCCCTCCCTCCCCCTGGAGCCACAGCACCGCTCCCAGCTTGGACGGGGGGTAGGAGGCATGGGCAGGATAAGGAGGGGCGCAATCCTCAAAAGTTTGGGGAGCGCTGCTGTAAGAGCAGACCCAGAAGCTCATGCCTTGGTATCCCCAACACAATCTATTTTCATCTCCTTTCTTCTTTGATTTCTCCATCTGAATTCCTTCTCTCTGACCATCACCTCCCCTCATTCAATATCACACCACACATTTGTCCCATCTCTGCCCTGTCACTGGGCCTTCTGAAACCTCCAGTCTACCAATGTTCATGAATTCTCTACTACATCAGGCCCCTCCTCCCAACCCTCTTGTCCACTCTCCACTCTGCTTTTTCCTCCACCCATTCCCCTTTCTACCACTGTGAAATCCAGTACACCAATTCCAGACCTGTCTCACTCCCAGGATCTGCTCTCTCCATTACTGTCCTTGTGCTGCTGAACATCCTGGGATCTCACTATCTTCCTTCACTGCAGATTCCTTCTCTCCTTTAACTATCATCTCCTTGGCCAAGCAACTATACTTCTCACACACGGAGTCCCATGCCCACAGTCCCCATCACTTCTTAGCAACATTCGAGTCCCTCCTTAAATCTCTCCCTTTCCTGTCTCTCTGCACAGGATCTTGCAGTCTTTCAAAAGAAAAACCAACAACAACAAAATCCACCAAGAATCTCCCCCTTGCACCTCCTCTTCCCTTTCTCCTGTCACCAGCCTTGAGGTCTTTTGCCTTTTCTCCTATAAACACCCGTATCTGTCCCAGTGATCTCACTCCTCTTCCTATCTCCTTACTTCTCTATCGCTCATTCTTCCCTTATCCTTCTTTCTCAACCTCTCCCCTCACAATATGAACAATACCCTGGTCTCGCCTGTCCTCCAAAAACTATCCCTCAGTCCTACCTACGCCTCCAGCTACAGCCCCATATCTCTCATGCCTTTAAACTCCTTGAACAGTCTACTACCAATGCATTCACTTCTCCTCCAATCCAGTCTTGGACCCCCTTCATCTGGCTTCCAGTGTTTCCACTGAAACCTCTCTTTCTAGGGTCTCCAATTTGTGTAGGAAGAAATAATTTCAGCCTCTACTCTGCCCTCATCCCCTTTGACCTTCCTGCTGCGTTTAATATTATAGACCATCCTCTCCTTGATATCATATCCTCACACTGGGCTTTCCAGATACTATCCTGTCCTGGGTCTCCTCTTACCTCTCTGACCATTCCTTCAATGGATCATCCTCCCTTCTCTCACTCTGTGAGAGGGCTCTGTCCTTGGTCCTTTGCTCTTCGGACTTTAAACCTTATTTTTGGGCGATAGTCGGTTCACATGGCTTCAGCAGTCGCCTCTGGGCTGATGGCTCACAAATCTCTCTCCCGTACTAAACTGTCTCCTATCCAACTGCACATCTCAGCTTGTCTATCAAACATTTCTCCTCCTGGATGTCTTAAATAGAACATGGTCAAAACCCAACTCCTTATCACTGTTGACAATGCCATCCTCCTCCCCGTCACTCCGGTCTGCAATCTCAGTCATTTTTAATTCCTCCCTTTCCTTTGCCCCAAACACCCAAGCTATTTCCAAATCCTGCCATTTTCTCCTCAATATCTCCAACATCTGTCCTTCTCTCCACAGCCAAATATCTCATTCAGACTTTAATTACTCCAATATTCTCTTCTCCAGGCATCCAAAAACACACGGTGAGCATTCTCTCTCTCTCTCTCTCTCTCTCTCTCTCACACACACACACACACACACACACACACACACAGAGTGCTCTTTCTCTCAAACACACGGTGAGCGCTGCTGGCTAAACTTACATTGCTTGGCTATTGATTTGATCATAACCTCCCTCTCTGAATCCCCCGGCTGGCTCCCCATTTGCTACAGCATCACCTTTAAGCTTCTTGTCACCACCTTCACAGCTCTGTCTCTCCATACTTACTCTCTCTTAACAAGCTTCATGTTGCCCCTGTCCCCTTTGCTCCACCAAGTCTCCGAGCCTCTTCTGACAGTTTGCCAGCTTCTCACATAAATCAACACTGTGGATTCTTCCACATGGCTTTCTATGTATATGATATGATATTCCCAAGCTCATCTTCAAAGCCGGTACACTGTCTACATTTAAGTGTTGCTGAAAGTCTCCTCCCATGTTGCCTACAGTGACTCAAACGATACCATATATAAAAATTGTAAGCTTCTCATTACAGGAGTGTTTGGAAAGTTCACAGCACATTGCGGGTGCTATCATACATAATGGCATGGAAGCAGCCTGGGTTGCACAGGGTTCAAAGACACTCTTTCCTACACACATACACACACCCCGCGCACCTTTCCTTCCTCATATGGCCACTCTACCCAAGTCCCTGCTCACAGACTACTATGGCACTTTAATAGTACACAGAGCTTTGGGGCAAAGTGCACTTCTTGTGCAAGCTGTTGTAAGCTACAGATAAATTTTCTCTGTTAATATGGTCTTGAACAATGCCAGTGTTTTTGACTTGCAGACTTTTGGATAACAAAGCTGCTAGAAACTGACATTTCCTATATTCATTTTCAGCAGAGTAACTGAAATTAAGTAGAACTTCCTTAATTATCAGGATAAGCCTTCACCTGCAGCTTCAGCTATGTAGAAGCCTACAATAAACTGTTACAAACCTCTACAGCAAGGGTTTGTTCTCAAAGTGGAGGAATTAAAAATTATTGTTTCTAGCACAGCCAAATGCAAAAGAGATAAAGCAAGGAAGCTAGTGAAAATGAGAGGGAGTGACAAAATGACATCAACCTTAATTTTTTCTCAAGCTAGAAAGGCCACTTTAGGGATTTTTTACTCAACATATCAAATAACAAAGATCAGAAATGGCTATGTAGAATACTAGAGGGATGGATTAAATGGATAAAAGGAGCTTCAGTTAGATATGGGCTATTGTCCAGAAATTAAAGGAAAGGAAGGAAACTGAACAAGAATGTGAGACATTGCTGTTAGAAATAACAGCAGGTAAAGCTATCTTTTCCCTTTGTGCTACCTGAAAACACATATCAACAACACTAATTTAGGGTGCAAGGCGGCAGCAATAAACTTCAGTACAATGCCAAGAGGGTTATAAATGTTTATAAGAAATGCAGGGTACCACCGACTCCACAAATGCCCTACAAGTAGCTCACAATATATTATTTTACTTAAAAGTTGTAAAACTGATCTTTAATGCCAGTCATTAGCAATTCAGATTGTGATATAATCCTAATATAGTATCTCAATGTCTAAATATTAGCTATATTACAGTAACACACTAAGGCTAAACCCTGATTGATACGCTATCCTGCTGTGAACAGTAAAAAATGATCCATACCCCAGGATATAATTATTCTAATTAAAGATAAAATGCAAGAAGTAAAAATAGGAGAGAATACTGAAGGGTGGGAAAGGAGAAAGAGGATGAGGGTAAGAGTGTTTCTTCCTAAACAATACTGAAAGCAGTATACTTTTTGATATCTTTTCCTACAAAGCCTTTTGGGATATTGATCTATGGAATTTAGATACTGGTGCTGTTAATGAAATCAAAGTTTTTAATCACTTGTGTACACCCATTCTCCAACATGTTGAAATACACTTATAAGCCACCTCCCATCATTGTGCTATAAAGGAAAAAATAAAGTATCCCAAAAAGAAAACCTCTACTTGAAATTCAAACCAGTAAAAACAAATGAGAAACTCAATACAAGGAGAAAGGGAGTTAAGGTATTACATATAGGGCAAATAATGTTAAAAAAAATCCCAGAGGCCTTACGCAAAAGTCTTAAGGTATTTAATAGATGTATAAAGAAATTATCTAAATGATTGTCGGGGACACTGGCTCCACCTCCAAGAGGCCACAAAGCTACAATCACCTGCCAACTTGAGATGTGATTCCTTGTAGCGAGGCGGGCTGGCGCCCCACCACCCCACAGAGTGAAGCACCAGCCCCGTCGCCAGAGTGGGCAGGGCCAGGAGGCTCTGGGCCCGCCCCGCCAAGAGACAGGCCACGACCTGGAAGTAGACCAGCGCGACCCGGAAGTATAAAGGCGGGCCCGCGGAGCTCACTAGAGGAGCAGCCACCGGGGAGACCAGATGCGGCCAGCTTAGCTCGCGACTGGGAAACCCCTGTGGCCCCAGGGACCCGCCTAGACTGGCCGGGCCCGCCGAGCGGCCCCTGCCCGGAGGAGTGGCCGGACCCGCCGAGCGGCCCCTGCCCGGAGGAGTGGCCGGACCCGCCGAGCGGCCCCTGCCCGGAGGAGTGGCCGGACCTGCTGAGTGACTGCGAGTCTGATGAGGAGCCCATGAGGCTGGAACCCGCCGAAGACACCCCCTGGACTCAGGTACCGCCCGAGGGGGAGATAGGAAGTGGCCTGGGGGCAGCCGACCCCAGTCTGGCTGCACCGTGGCCAGAACCCATGTCAGTGTGTTGCGGCCAGGATCCCCACTGACACAGCGGCGGATCCTTTGCCGCTGTTAGGGCCCCGGGCCGGGACGCAGTGGAGTGGGTGGGCCTGCGTTCCCCCTGCCACCCAACGTGTGGGTGGCAGTCTCCCCCTCTCCCAGGTTCTCCCGAGCTAGGACCTGGGCTTGCCACCACCTACATTGAGGGCTCAGCCCCTGCTTGAGGGCCTGAGCCCTGAACTATTTGTTGCCCTGCCCTGACCAAGGGCCAGGGCTTCCTGACTCAGTATTTGCTCAGCCCCTGCTTGAGGGCCTGAGCCCTGAACTATCTGTTGCCCCGCCCTGACCCAGGGCTCCTTGACTCATTGATTGCTCAGCCCCTGCCTGAGGAGCTGAGCCTTTGACTATTTACTCGCCGCCCGCCCTGACCCAGGGCCTGGGCCTATTGAACTCTGTGCTCAGCCCCTGCCTGAGGAGCTGAGCCTTTGACTATTCACTTGCTTTCCGCCCGCCCTGACTCAGGGCCAGGGCTTAGCCTCTACCGCTTACAGGACTCGACCTGAGGTGTTCGGGCCCGAGACCAAGGATTCCCCAACTTAATCGAACATGCACAGCGAGGCGGGCTGGCGCCCCACCACCCCACCGTAGATTGAGACTCCTACATTCCTATGTGGTAAAATTCATGGAGGAGCCCTTGAGTACAGCCAGGGCCTATGCCATTTATGATTTTAATAACCAACAGTGCCAGGTTAAAGTTAACCTGACATTTGGTAGACAGCCAATATCCACAACATGGGGTGGATGTAATATGAACACAGCTGCTCCAATCAGTGAACAAATGTATTATATTCTGGATTAGCTGCATGCAGCTGAGTTACCCTGAAAAGAGAAATCTCAGTAATTGAGACTTGTGGTCATGAGGGCACTGTACTGCCTGTCATGGTACACAGACCAGACTCTGTTGTAATAACTGTAATAGGGATCCTTTGAAGCTGCTGGACAAAGACCTCTTGCAGTTCTCCTTAGCACTCTAACCCCGGGACTAATTACTAGCACAGAATTATCACCTGGGGCAACACCTTGGCCTGGATTCAGCAGTACTAGAACAAATGCTGATTGACTAAACAACAGCAATGCATCTGTAATGGATTGTCATTGAATAAATAGGGTGCAAGCCTGAACAACAGGGCATTTTTGTACCAAGTTAGACATATAGCTCACATATGTCCATAGAAAGGGCATGTTACAAGTAACATTCTTAACCTGACCACCTCTGAACAGAAAAGAGGAAGGAGGAAAATCTCACTAGCTTTAGAATTTCTGAACCGAAGTCTCACACTGATGCTAAAAGCATCGACACTGTATTATGCAGACCTGAGTGCTCTTCCCAGCTGAAGCCGCTCTACCCCTCTGTTCATGGTGCACTGTGGGAAAACTGAACTATCCACACTGCACCTTACAGGAAGTTGTGGTAGCCCACCGACACGTCCTGTCAGGCCATCTTTTGGACATACTGACAGCATTTTCTCACCTACCAAAGGCACCTGTTGGAGCAGGATGACGATGATGACGTTAGAGACATGGCAGTCTTGAACTGGCTGATGCTGCTTGTGACTCTCAGTATAGTTGCTGATGCCCCTATGTAAATCAGCGCTTCTGGAACAGCACCACAAGCACAGACTGGCAGGATCACATTGTCATATGCACCTGGAATGACCACTAATGAGAACCTCCACAAGAAGAAAGCTACATTCTGGAGCTTTGTAAGTAGCTTGCCCCAACCTTCCAGTGTCATGACACATGCAAAAGGATGGCCACAGAAGCAGGTTGCTATATCCACCTGGCTACTCCAGACTGATACAAGTCCATTGCTAATCAGTTAGGCATTGGAAAGACAAATGTGGATAAAGTGGAAGTTTTTGAGGCAATCAGGCGTGTGATTTACCCCAAGGTTGTGGGCATAAACAATATCCCTGAATTACTGCTGGTTTTGAGAGAATGGGATTTCCGAACCGTGCCAGAGCCATTGAAGGCACAGCCCCCTAGACCAGGTTCTAAGCTTGGTAGGAGATGCACTGAAGCAGTACATCAATACATATATAATACAAATGCACATTATTATATGATATTCTCTAAGAGTTTCCAAAATTATACTGCAATGTATTGGAGGTCAGAAAGAGGAGGACTGCACAGTAAAGTGAATGGAGAAAATATACTTTTGTGTAGGGCCAAAGATTCAAAGACTTACACAATCTTTCCAAAGACCTTTCTGCTGTAGATTCAAGTCATGAGAGAAAAACATCCACAAGCCGCAGAGGGTACATCTATAATCCAATAAAAAAAAATCTGTGGCACCAAGTCTCAGAGCCCAGGTCAGTTGACTCAGGCTCATGGGGCTTGGACTGCAGGGCTGAAAATTGCAGTATACACATTTGGCCTGGAATCTGGACTCTGAAATCGCCCCCTACTGGATCCCAGAGCCTGGGTTCCAGCCCAAGCTCCAACATGTACTCTGCAATTTTATAGCCCTGTGAACCCAAGTCAGCTCACCCAGGCCAGCTGCAGCCATGCCATGGGTCTTTTACTGCAGTGTAGACATACCCTTAGAGTGCAGACAGACAATTAACCCAAGCATCATACGTAGGAAGAAATAACCTATTTGAAAAAAAAGACATTACTGTTTATATAATAATGTCTGAGAAGAGTAAAAAGACAAAAACTTAGTAAAGCCTCCAAACACATGTCAGACGGCAGAGTGCTGCTAGGAGTTGCAGGAATTATGAACAAGGTTCTATGAGCTAAGCTGTATATTAGACCTGAATTATGGAGCAGGAATCCTGGACTACACAATAATGATTTTTCCACCCCTTCCCCGCACTAGTCCAAACTCTTCATTATTGATTTCAACATTAAATTCAATGTATTTTATGCAGATTTGTATATTGCAAGCACAAAGATGCTTTCCAGAAATTGTTACGGAGAAGCAGGATGTTGCACCAGGGAGACAAAATTCCTCCTCCCTTGTTACACCTTGACAGTAATTAACTGTTCCACTGTATAACTGCACCCAGACCTACTGCCTGTCTCTACATCCAACAGTGACAAAGAATTTTTGTTAAAATGATCAGCAATGAAATAGTTAATTTAAAAGAGCATAATTAAACTGCAGTGTTAACTCCCAAGTGAGACGCATGGGGCATTTTATGTTGTGGAGCACAATTATGCAGTAAGTTTAAATAGATGAATAATTATGTAGCTGCATAATCATATTATAAACACATGGGTCCCCAAATGAATTAGACGTGATCCCCAAGGGCAAGAAGGCATCATCAACAAGCAAAGCTTGAACTCAGGAAAAACTACCTGACTGCACTGGTCAAAAACAACAACTATACTTCCCTTCCTCCACCTCCTCCCCTCAAGGAGTATGGGGGGGGGGGGGGGGGGCGGCGAGAAGAGGAAGCTGCTGTCCTAGAATAAAGGGATTTTACCATTTGATGGTGAGACCCTAGATGACAAAAACTAGAATGAAACCGTATACACACACACCTACCTGAGAATGTATGGTACTGTGATCTACATGGGATTCACCGCAGCCAACATACGAACATCTATTCTGTCAAACAAAAATAAGAGAAATAATTATGGTGCAGTATACTCTAATTCTTTTTAGTGAGTTGTTAAAACAAACCTACAGAACAAAGTGATAAGGCTTCCAAATGCATTTTTAATTCACACTACTGTATATTTGCGGGATTCTGAAAAGAGCAAGGTATCATGCAAGGTAAACACTGCAATAAATAATATAGTAAAGCCATGAGAATGCTCCAAGATTTTCCTCTGAACTTCCTTGATTTTGAGGGTGGGGTTAGACAATGTTTTGAGGTATGTCTTCTCTTCAGCTGTTTTAACTTGATCTTTTTCTTATTTAAAAAACAGTGTCCAAGATATTCTGAAAATCCATGCAATGTAAACATGCCACTATCAATTGTGTGTGCATTATTTGGGATCTTTAATTCAGAGTTTGCCTCTAATCTGTCAAAATTGTTAATATTCAATATCTCAATCATTTCAACATCAGTGCACATTTATATGCACATCAAGGCTATTGACCATCTGAACATTATTTTATAACCTACAGATTTATTACCCTTGAAAGCTAATAGCCATTAACATTCCATCTTTAAGTACGTGCCATATCTGAGTTACAAACTGCAGTGTCTATTTACAATTCAACAATTCTATTATTACAGTTCTGATCTAACATGTATTTGCTGAGCTGGTATGCAAACTTGAAGCTGTCAGTACGATGCTAACCTCAAGACATTAGTTCCTCATTTCCATGAGCACCAAACACAAGCACTTAAGTAATCTATACATACTGTTTGTGTATATTAACATATATACACAGATGCGGCTCATACAAAGCATTGGTACTTAAACGTCAAATAGCTCCTGTACGTTTGCATTAACTGCTTTCTAAACCTTAAATAGCACACATTTATAGAAGATAACAATAGGTACTGGGTAAGCAGCGAGGCATAATAAAGTTTCTATCATGCTGGGATCTCACCATGTGCTGGGTGCTTGGCTAAGCACAAAGGGGAAGGCAAGGTGCCAAATCATCCAAGAAGAGGAGATATCACACCATGACACCTCCTTTGAAGTGTCTTATTGTGACTATAATATCAACCTATGGAAATATTGGTAGGAAATTAAAATAAATTATTCAATAAATGTCCAAGTGTTCCAGATTCAAGTGGATATAAATTCAAAACAGACAAAAATTATTTTTGTTTAGCAAATGCCTGGTGTTCTCTCTTTTTTCCCCGCATTTGGTTTTGTGACTTTTCCACCTGATATTCCCATCCTTCCCACTCCTTCCACTTTGGTTTCCCCCGCTAAAATTTTTTTTAGATGTAATTTGGTATCTTAAAAAAAAAATAGCGTAATGAGAAATTGTATAATACTTGAGCCAACATTCTCTCTCTTTGAGAAACAACAACCACCAGGACTCTCTTGAAGAGGAGGGGGGTGGAAAGCAATTTTAGAAACATATACATTACTGGCTGTTCCTGTCACGTTTCAGCCCAGATTTGAGTGTTGACAAGAGATAATGCCTCTGAGCTCACCAAGGAGTTGAAAAACCCTGCTGAGGCAGATCTGCACACCTGCAGCACCTCGAGTGACATTTTACAGCTGATTCAGCTGCACTTCCCCTCTTGTATCACAGAGATGCACCTTAATCAGCAGCAACAGTCTCCCCATTCATTTTTTAAAAACATCTGGAAGCCCCCCTTCATGTCAAAAGCTAGGAGGGTGAAGCAGCAATATATCTTAATGCTGGAGGTAAGGTGGTTAAGTTATTTTAAGAGGGAGAGGGAAAAGAGGTAAGTAAGTAGAGTAGGTAAGGACAAAGCCTGAAGAAAGAATACTTTTTAAATGTTTGTACAGGATTTTAAAATGTTTGAATAAATGTTTATTTTACTTGTTTTGCTTGGCGATAATGAAGTGACACTGGGTCAGGGGTTCTCAACACTTTTTTAGATGGCCTCAGAGTTCGGCCACCATCTCTTGCTGGTGGGCCACTGACAATTTTTCCTAAAATACTTAATTAGCTTTAGGAAAAACAATAAATATGCACATATATATGACCACATCATTGTCATTTATGTAGGATTTTTTTTCCAGACTCAATAATAAAAATAATGTACAGTTGTCTCTATTCTTTACTGGGCCTAACAGAATAGAAACACAAATAAGGTGCTTTGTACGTTCTTGTCTTTTTTCTTATGTCTTTTGCTTTTTGGTTGCCCCCCCCGGCCCTTTTTTTTTTTTTTTTTTTTTTAAATATGTGCTAGTTACTAAGTCTGCTGTGAAAAGTGATATTAACAAACATACACATGTTACTTTTCACAGCAGACTTACTCAGCTCCGGCAAGCTTTGAGACAAATTAAGCCCTGGATGGGAAGGTGGATATGGAGGTAACGGGGGCCAAGAGCACTGGAGGGGAGAGTGACCTTGGGGCCAGAGTTTGCCACCGTATGGCCGGGGAACGAAGCCTGAAGCCCAGTGGCTGGAGCCTTCCACCCACCACCCAGGGGCTGAAGCCTCACCCCACCAGCCCTGGGAAGGTGGGGAACTCACTGGCTGCCTGCTCTTCCAGCTCGTGTGTCTCCAGAGGTGGGCAGGGCCCAAGCACTGCTGGCTTTGCCCTCCCCCCATCACCGCCCAGGAGGCTGTGGGCACAAGAAAAGTCCCTGGTGGCCACATGCAGCCACAGTGGCTGCATTTGAGAAACACTGCACCAGGTAATGCTGTGCTCTGACAAGTCAATATTTACTGTAAATACCAATAGTATTTCCACTCTTTGTAAAGGAACTCAAGAAATGTAATTTGTTGTGATGCATTAAGACCTTCCCAGGACTACTGACCAGGCAGAACATAGGTTTTCCTAAAGCTATTTTATAATCTACCTCACTGACAAATAACCCTAGAAAGGCTAGTGAACAGACAGCAAAATTTCATTTTTAAGCTCATGATCATTTTCAGTTACAAAACGCAAGCGTGTCTGAATCTTGGTTACAAAGCAAATCACTTTGAGGCTAAAAGCATGTATGGTAAGCTTTGATATATAGTGATGTTTAGAGTTAAATTTTAAGCCCCCCATAATAGCTGTTTGTGCAGGAAATGCTGCAAACCTTTATATACAGCTTCACTAGAGGAGGACCCAGATCTATCACACAGATCCCCTGCAGTAGATCATCTTACCTCTAAGCATGCCCAAAGGTTCGGTCCTCTAACTTTGCAGTCCTGACAAGTGCCCTGTTAATAAAATATAGATAAGGAATTATTTTACTAATCCAGTTTCCAGGGATTGGTTCTTAGCCCAATGCAATTTAACATTTTTATCAATGACCTGGAAGAAAACAAAGTCATCATCATTGATAAAAGTTTGCAGATGACACAAACATTGGGGGAATGCTAAATAATGAAGAGGATGTGTTACTGATTCAGAGCAATCTGGATAGCTTGGTAAACTGGGAGAAAACAATATGAGTTTTAATATGGTTAAATGTATACCTCTAGGAACAAAGAATGTAGGCCATACTTACAGGGGGATGGGGGACTCTACCTTGGGAAGCAGTGACTTTTGAAAAAGATTTAGGGGTCATGGTGGATAATCAGCTGAAATACTGCGTCCAGTTCTGGTGAACACAATTTAAGAAGAATGTTGATAAATTGGAGAGGGTTCAGAGAAGACCCAGCAAAATGATTAACTAAAGCAATGGTTCTGAACCTTTCCAGACTACTGTACCCCTTTCAGGAGTCTGATTTGTCCTGCATACCCCAAGTTTCACCTCACTTAAAAACTACTTGCTTACAAAATCAGACATAAAAATACAAGTGTCACAGCACACTATTACTGAAAAGTTTATTACTTTCTCATTTTTACCATATAATTATAAAATCAATTGGAATAGAAATATTAAAGTTACATTTCAGCGTGATACTTGAGCCTGTTTTTCACTTGTGAGCTTTGTCTGAAGCTGGAGCCCCAGCAGTGGGTGGGGCTGACGCCCAAGCCCTGCTGCCCGGAGCTGAAGCACTGTAATTTAGCTTCACAGGGTCCCCTGTGGCGTGTGGCTCCGGGCAATGACCCTGCTTGCCACCCCTAGTATCAGCCCTGCACTTGCAATCCTCCTAAACCTGTCCTGAGACCCCCCTGGGGGTCACAACCCTCAGGTTGAGAAACACTTACCTAGTTGAGTACCCCCTGGAAAACCTGTACATACCCCCAGGGGTATGTGTACCCCTGGTTGAGAACCAGTGAACTGAAGGATTAGAAAATATGCCTTATGACTGAGCTCCTTGAATCTCTCTCATTAGTTTAACAAAGAAAAGGTTACGGGGTGACTTGATTACAGTCTATATGTACCTTCGTGGGGAAGAAATATTTAATAACGGGTTCTTCAGTCTAGCAGAGAAAAGTATAACATGATCCAATGGCTGGAAGTTCAAGCTAGACAAATTCAGACTGGAAATAAGGTGTAAATTTTTAACAGTGTGAGTAATGAACCATTGGAACAATTTAATAAGGATCATGGTGGATTCTCAATCATTGACAATTTTTAAATCAAGATTGGATGTTTTTCTAAAAGATCTGCTCTAGGAATTATTTTGGGGAAGTTTTGTGGTCTGTGTTGGACAGGATGTCAGACTTGATGATCACAATGGTCCCTTCTTCCCTTGGAATCTATGAAAACCAATGCGGTAGCATGGCCCAAGAAAACAAGTCTCCAGTGCAAAACACCACAAAGTAACTGGTACTGCAATGAAGACTTTAAATACTCAGTAGCTCATCACCAGATGAATTTACAATTTTTGTAATCTAGTCACTTTAAAAATCAAGAATTTTGCTGATGTCATTCAGTTTTTGTTCCACTTCTATTACCTTATTAGAATGTGCCAAAACGCTCTCAAATCACAAAATAAGCAGCATACAAAAATATGTAGTAGCACAGGAGTGCTATACTTCTGAACAGAGAAACAAGAACCCAACTGTTACATTTTCAGTTTAAGAAAATATACATAAAGCAGAAGAAGTTGGACTCTTTCTCCACCTCAGAGCCACTATAATTATGAATTATTAAAAGTTTCAGCTGCCATATTAATGAGGCAGGAAGCAAACGTTAGATAGAGCAGAGGTTCTCAAACTGTGGTCCTTGGATCAAGGAACATGTGCTGGTCCAGTGAGAGTTGGCTGGTCACAGGATGCCAGCTTCTTATTTTCGATGAGAATAGCATTTAAAGTCAGCTAAAATACAATAAATTCTTTATGTTACCTTTCCACTTAGCAATTGTAGTTGCTACAGGGACATTACCGGATTGCAAATGAAAAGGGAAGCAGTCTGTACAATCACAAATAGGAGTCAGCCCACAAAAATCTGTCTTAAAATATAGTCCATGCTATGAAAGACAGAGAATCCTCGAGACAAGCTAGCTGGTTCTGTTGGTATATAATTATTCATCTTTAAATATAATGTATGAAATAACTAGTCTTACTGCTTAATCAGCTCCATTCTTCTAGTTTCTTTTGTTTAACAGTAGAACTCAGATCATGTACTCTGCAATTTACAGTGTAAATGGTAAGATTTTAGCCTAAATATTTTGTCCATGATAACATTTACCACTTAAATGTGTTGCACAAACAGTAATTTGTCCATCCATTAGCAACAAGCCATGCAGCTAAAATATACAACTGGTTTTACTCCAGCAGGGAACCAAGTCAAGAACTGAAACTCACATGAGATTTCTGTATCAATTCTTCCTTTGTTATTTCACCAACCGATTCCAAGTGTGAGCAATCACTGCTGAGAGCTGACATTTTAAGAACAGTAGTTTTCTAGCTCCCGTAGCATTTAAGATGAGGCAATATCTACAAGACAAGAATAAAAAAAAATAAGTATAACCTGAAGAAATTGTATTCTTGTAAGCAGTAATATTAGACATTTGACAGAGCTGCTCTATACATTTAACCTTATAATATAAAACCAGGACAATTCCATTCTCTGTTCCATTAAATAAAAGCACACTTGGAAAATGCACACGCTGCATTTTAAAATGAATGCAAGTAACTTTCAATAAACAGTAACAGAATCTAGTAAACAAAATTAAATATAGCTGAACCTGCTAAATTGCAAGCGGCACTAAAATGGATTTTTGCATTTGCAACTTACTGAGACATAGACCTATGAAATCCTGCTACCATGCAAGCAACAGGGCCAATGGAGGTGAAGTCAGGTTCCCCCACACAGAACAATGAGGGAGAACCTAATCACTAGGGCCCTACCAAATTTCTGAAATTGACTGTGGTCATAGGATTTTAAAAACTGTAAGTTTCATGATTGCAGCTATTTAAATCTGAAATTTCGTAACTGTAGGGATCCGGACCCAAAAAAAAGTTGTGGGGTGGTCGCAAGGTATTATTGCGGGGGAGGGGGTGGGGGTGGGGGGTGTTGTGATACTGCTACCCTTACTTCTGCACTGCTGCCGGTGGTGGCATTGCCTTTAGAGCTGGGCAGTTGGAGAGTGGCAGCTGCTGACTGGGAGCCCAGTTCCGAAGGTAGAGCCACTGCCAGCAGCTCAGAAGTCAGGATGGCATGGTATGGTATGGTATTGCCATCCTAACTTCCGCACTGCTGCCTGCAGAGTTGGACGCTCAATCAGCAGCCACCACTCTCCAGCCACCCAGCTCTGAAGGCAGCACAGTAGTAAGGATGGCAATAGTGCAACCCCCCCCTAAAATAACCTTGAGACCTCCTGCAACTCCCTTTTGGGTCAGGACCCCCAATTTGAGAAACTTTGGTCTCCCCTGTGAAATCTGTATGATATAGGGTAAAAGCACACACAAAAACAGATTTCACAGGCGGAAACCTGATTTCACAGTCCCTTGTTGAAGGAGAAAGGAGCGGACACAGGGAACTTTATCCTGGTCTCATTTATTTACAGTGATATATACTCCTGAGCAGGCATATTAGATGTCAAAAGGAAAACGTCATATGTAGTACAGAACTCTTTCCTTCAGTTCTTTGCCAGACTTCCACTTTCTCTGATGCAAGGCTGGTTTAACACCAAATATATAAAATCTTTTGTTAGAAGCATTCCTAGGTTGTCTCAGACCTGGTCACTTGGTCAGATGTCAGTTAAAACTCATATTTTTGCAACCACCAAATAGATCGGATTGTTTTGCAATACAAAGGAAAAAAATAAATTTAATTATATTCCCTCAAACGCAAGGTATGTGTGATTTATCTACAGCAGTGGTTTTTGTCAATCTTTCCAGACAACTGTCCCCTTTCAGGAATCTAATTTGTCTTACATACCCCGAGTTTCACCTCACTTAAAACTACTTGCTTACAAGATCAGACACAAAAATACAAAATTGTCACAGCACACTATTACTGAAAAATTGCTTACTTTCTTATTTTACCATATAATTATAAAATAAATTGAATGGAATATAAATATTGTACTTACATTTCAGTATATAGAGCAGTATAAACAAGTCATTTTCTGTATGAAATTTTAGTTTCTACTGACTTTGCCAATGCTTTTTATGTAGCTTGTATTAAAAGCAAGCAAATATCTAGATGAGTTGATGTACACCCCTAGAAGACCTCTGCGTACCCTAGGGATACGCAAACCTCTGGTTGAGAACCACTGTAGACTGTGCAGTCTGACAGCCTTTACTATGCTCACCCAAGAACTTTCTCTTGATCCACACTGCTCAAACAGCTACCACCTTATTTTCTCCTCTGATTTGTCACCAAAATCCTGGAACATGCTGTGTAGATCTCTCCTCCACCAACTCTTTCAATGACCCCTTCCAGAATGGGAACTTGGTATAGGTGATTCAAACTAAATCCTCCTAATGAGTTCAAAGATGCACTTCTCTATTCTTTGTATTCTTGATATGTCTGCTGCCTTCAACATCATTTATTGCACTCTCCTCCATTTTTTCTCTCTTCTATTGGCTTTTGCAGCTCTGTGTTCCTTTGGTTCTTCAACTACACAGAATCATAGGACTGGGAGGGACCTCTAGAGGTTATCTAGTCCAGTCCACTGCACAACTGGCAGGACTAAGCATTACCTAGACCATTCCCGACAGATGTTTGTCTAACTGCTCTTAAAAATCAACAATGATGGAGATTCCACGACCTCTCTAGGAATTTTATTTCAGGGCTTAACCACCCTGACAGTTAGGAAATTTTTCCTAATGTCCAACCCAAACCTCCCTTGCTGCAATTTAAGCCCATTGCTTCTTGTCCTATCCTCAGAGGTCAAGAACAACAATTTTTCTCCCTCCTCCTTGTAACAACCTTTTATCTACTTGAAAACTGTTATGTCCCCTCTCAGTCTTCTCTTTTCCAGACTAAACAAACCCAATTTTTTCAATCTTCCCTCATAGGTCATGTTTTCTAGACCTTTAATCATTTTTGTTGCTCTTCTCTGGACTTTCTCCAATTTGTCCACATCCTTCCTGAAATGTGGTGCCCAGAACTGGACAATACTCCAGTTGAGGCCTAATCAGCGTGGAGTAGAGTCGAAGAATTACTTCTCGTGTCTTATTACAACACTCCTGCTAATACAGCCCAAAATGATGTTCACTTTTTTTGCAACAGTATTACGCTGTTGATTCATGTTTAGCTTGTGGTCCACTATGACCCACAGATCCTTTTCCGCACTACTCCTTCCTAGGCAGTCCTTTCCCATTTTGTGTGCGCGCAACTGATTGTTCCTTCCTAAGTGGAGTACTTTGCATTTGTCCTTATTGAATTTCATCCTATTTACTTCAGACCATTTCTCCAGTTTGTCAGATCATTTTGAATTTTAATCCTATCTTCCAAAACACTTGCAACCCCTCCCAGTTTAGCACTGTCTGCAAACTTTATAAGTGTATTCTCTACACCATTATCGAAATCATTGATGAAGACATTGAATAGACATGAACCCAGAATTGATCCCTGCGGGATCCCACTCGTTAATACCCTTCCAGCATGACTGTGAACCACTGATGGGAACGGTTTTCCAACCAGTTTTGCACCCACGGTTAGTAGCTCCATCTAGGTTGCATTTCGCTAGTTTCTTTATGAGAAGGTTATGTGAGACAGTATCAAAAGCTTTACTAAACTCAAGATATGCCATGTCTACCACTTCCCCCCTGTCCAAAAAGCTTGTTACCCTGTGAAAGAAAGGTATCAGGTTGGTTTGACACAATCTGTTCTTGACAAATCCGTGCTGACTGTTACTTATCACCTTATTATCTTCTAGATGTTTGCAAATTGATTGCTTAATTATTTGCTCCATTATCTTTCTGGGTACAGAAGTTAAGCTGACTGGTCTGTAATTCCTTGGGTTGTCCCTATATCCCTTTTTATAGATGGGCACTATATTTGTCCTTTTCCAGTCTTCTGGAATCTTTCCCATCTTCCATGACTTTTCAAAGATAATCGCTAATGGCTCAGATATCTCCTCAGTCAGTTCCTTTAGTATTCTAGGATGCATTTCATCGGGCCCTGGTGCCTTGAAGACATCTAATTTGTTTAAGTAATTTTTAACTTGTTCTTTTCCTATTCTAGCCTCTGATCCTACCTCATTTTCACTGGCATTCACTATGTTAGACATTGACAACTGCCCCTTCAGCCTTTCCTCATCCTCTCTATAGCCCAGATAAGTTGGCATCTCATCTTCTCTTTCTCCAAATCCTCCTTCAAGGAACCCACCAATCTCAGTTACTTCATAGATTTCAGTTACTTCATCTATGCCAATGCTTCCCAATTTTACATCTTGCTCACCCTTGACCAATCTCTGGTTACATATACACTTAAACTGCTACAGTGGCACAGCTGCATTGCTATAGCGCTATCAGTGTGGCCACACAATACAGCAACAGGAAGGGTTCTCCTGTTACTGTAGTGAATCCACCACTCCGAGAGGTTGTAACAAGGTCTATGGAAGAATTCTTTTGTTGAACCAGCGCTGTCCACGCTAGGATTTAGGTCGGCTTAACTGTGTCACTCAGGGATGTGGATTTTTTACACTGATGAGTGATGTGGCTGGGTAGACTTAACCTTTTAACTTAGACCTGGTCATAGTCTTACCCACTGAACCATCTTCCAGTTGCCATCTCAAACTCGCTCCCAATCAACTTTCTGGTTTTCCTACCTTCACAATCACCACTGATTACAACCCTATCCTACCTATTAAAAAGGCCGAATTAAGTTATTTGTAGATGAAACGATGCACTGTTTGGGTTTGGTTTAATCTTTGATTGGTTATCTGTGGGTTACAGAGGGAAGAAAAGCTGCTACTTTTATCTTTTACCAACCTATATTTTAAATGTATGTCAAAGATGCCTAGAACCAAGTAAAGATGCTTTTTAAAACTACGTTATAAAATCAAACACAATTAAATGAGCAGGGTTAACACCAAAACCTTTTATTTCTACATTCAATATTTTCTACTTATCTGGGCCATTTTAGCTCCTCTTAAATGTAGAATAAGAACATACTTTTGTTAGTAGCAATCCAGCCTCC
Source organism: Macrochelys suwanniensis (assembly GCA_033296515.1). NCBI lineage: Eukaryota > Metazoa > Chordata > Testudines > Chelydridae > Macrochelys > Macrochelys suwanniensis. The sequence continues at coordinate 24,203,737 of CM065782.1, forward strand.
CACAGGCAATACACTGGGAGACAGCACAACAATTGTGATATAAGCATTTACTTTTGATGGAAGGTCTTTTGAAAATGTCAAAGTTTAATAGAGTTAACATTCATTAACACAGCAGCAGAATTATAAAAACAAACAACTACTTTATGAGCCAAAATGTAATGACTTGTCAAGGCTAGAAACACTGTTGCAAACCAGTACAAATATCTTCCAGGCCCTGGTACTGGACCGGTGATTAGAAATTAAAAAATGGCATACCCAAGACCAACCTGCAACTAGAGAAGTGTTCCTCAAATTATTTAAACCAAGTATCTATTTGCAGGATAATTTTAATTTTCCTGCCAAATGCTTCAGTGAAGATGGTTTTCTGGATCAAATTTAATATAAACTTAACTGTGTTTTTCATGTTTAAAAATATGAAAGATTTTGCTCTTACCCCAGTGGTTCTCAAACTTTTGTACTGGTGACCCCTTTCACATAGCAAGCCTCTGAGTGCGACCCCCCCATATCAATTAAAAACACTTTTAAAATATATTTAACACCATTATAAATGCTGGAGGGTAAGCAGGGTTTGGGGGTGGAGGCTGACAGTTCGCGACCCCCCATGTAATAACCTTGCGACCCCCTGAGGGGTCCCGACCCCCAGTTTGAGAACCTGTCTTACACATTTCTTAAAATTAGATAAAATTTAAGCTAAAGTGAAAGTTTCAAAATGGTGAATCCTCCACAATTTCCTTTAACATTAATAAACCCTAGTTAGAATGAAGAAAGCCATTGAGTATATGGAAGGGGTAGCAGAAATGCAGGCTTCTTTTTGCACTTATTACAAGCCCTACCAAGGCATCAGAAATGGTTGACTGGGTTTTGAATAAAGTCTACACCAACTGAAAACTTCAGCACTGTTTTAAGGCTGAAGATCGACACAAATGCTTCACTTAGGAAGGAAGGGTATAATGAATTAGTGAGGCCTAAAGGTTTAATTATTTTATGTAATAAGATTTCTGAATGTATTACTCCCAGTAATACAAAGCAAGCTAGCAGCGAGTTCATCTTGTATTACTGGATTAGTAACTATCAAGCTGCTTTAAACTTCTGGAACTGTGCCTCAAGTCCAACCTACAGTCCTGAACAAACTAAGATTGATGAGTTCAGCTGAACCTTTCATACAGTTAATGCAAAATCACAAATTCAGCTCCTATTTTTCTACATGCAGCCTGTACCAAAGAGCAATCTGGAATCAAGAGCATATATTCTCACTTAGTACCACATGAGGAATTATTGGTTAAATTGGAAAAGATGGGGATCAATATGAAAATTGGGAGGTGGATAAGGAACTGGTTAAAGGGGAGACTACAGCGGGTCATACTGAAAGGTGAACTGTCAGGTTGGAGGGAGGTTACTAGTGGAGTTCCTCAAGGTTCAGTTCTGGGACCAATTTTATTTGATCTATTTATTACTGACCTCGGCACCAAAAGTGGGAGTGTGCTAATAAAGTTTGCGGATGACACAAAGTTGGGAGGTATTGCCAATTCAGAAAAGGATCGGGATATCATACAGGAAGATCTGGATGACCTTGTAAACTGGAGTAATAGTAACAGGATGACATTTAATAGTGAGAAGTGTAAGGTTATGCATTTAGGGATTAATAACAAGAATTTTAGTTATAAGCTGGGGACACATCAGTTGGAAGTAACGGAAGAAGAGAAGGACCTCGGAGTCCTGGTTGATCATAGGATGACTATGAGTCGCCAATGTGATGTGGCTGTGAAAAAAGCTAATGCGGACTTTGATGCATTAGGCGAGGTATTTCTAGTAGAGATAAGGAGGCGTTAGTACCGTTATACAAGGCATTGGTGAGACCTCATTTGGAATACTGTGTGCAGTTCTGGTCTCCCATGTTTAAGAAGGATGAATTCAAACTGGAACAGGTACAAAGAAGGGCCACTAGGATGATCCGAGGAATGGAAAACCTGTCATATGAAAGGAGACTCAAGGAGCTTGGTTTGTTTACCTTAACCAAAAGAAGGCTGAGGGGAGATGGGGCATGGGGCACGGGTCATTTGCTGGAGGATTCTCTGCATCTTGAAGTCTTTAAACCATGATTTGAGGACTTCAATAGCTGAGACATAGGTGAGAGGATTATTCCAGGAGTGGGTGGGTGAGATTTTGTGGCCTGCATTGTGCAGGACGTCAGACTAGATGATCATAATGGTCCCTTCTGACCTTAAAGTCTATGAGTCTATGTCCATCTATGATGAATGACCTCCATTAGTACTAGGCAGCAGTTACTGGCTTATACAGGGAATCCCATACTAATGCCAGACCCTCATATAGATGCGATCAAAAGGTTTCTCTCTTTTTGTTACCAAAATTAATTCCTTCCTTTCTTTCCTTCTATCCCTGTGGCCAAGAAACCAACTCACATTCTGGTGCCTTATCCTTTCTTGACTACTGTAGTCTCCTCCTTGCTCGCCTCTCCTTTTTCCGTTTTCCACCCTTTCTACTCCATCTAAAATACAGGGGCTAAGATTATCTTCCTAGCTCTCCCTCGCACAGTAGCCACTTCTCAAATATCTGCACTGAGTTCAAGGTTCTCCTTTAAACTTTCAAAGTACTCCATAAGCTCCACCTCTGTCCTCAGTACTCCATTCCACTTAGTAGTCAGTCCTGAGTCCATGGCTCACTTCCAGCGTGGCGCCCTTTTACACTCTTATTATTTGTATGACTGTAGCATCTAGAGGACCCAGCCGAGATTGAGACCCCACTGTCCTTGGCAAAATACATTCATTGAAAGTCAGGGGTCAGATTGCACCCCAGGGGTGACAGTCTGCGAGCTGTGAGAAACCGCTGCGTCCCTATAACCACTCAGTTGAGTTGGCCCAGCTCACACTGCTTTCTATGGTTGGTGACACAGCTGCTGCTAACCCAGACCCTGTTACCACCCAACACGACAGCAGGTGGCGTCACACATCCAAGCTGAGTTACCTGAGAGAGTAGCTTCACCCAAGCCACTTAAATACATACAACAGACAGCAGCCAATTTTCCAGCTTTCCAGACTCTCACCCCCCCACCCCACTGGAGTATAAACCCAAAATGATATTATCTTGCACTGCACAGGCAACTGTACACCATAAGTTGTACACCATGAGAGTTTGCCCCTCCCTCAACCTGGAGAGGAATATGCAATGATCTTTGCCCCTTGAGCTACAATCTTCATACACTTCACTCCAACTCACTGATTTAGATAAAGCAAAACCAAATTTATTAACTACAAAAGATAGATTTTAAGTGATTATAAAGGATAGCAAACAGATCAAAGCAGATTACCTAGCAAACAAACAAAAAAATGCAAACTAAGCTTAATATACTAGATAGATTGGATATGAATTAGCAGATTCTCACCCTGAGAAATGATACAGGCAGGCTGCAGATTCTTAAGGGGCAAGCTGCACTTGCTTTACAGCTTGGAATCCCCAGGTCTTTCATAAACAGGCTAGAAATCTCTTTAGTCTGCAATCCAACACTTTCCCCAGTTCAGTTTTTGTTCCTCTGGTGTTTCCAGGAACCATCTTGTGTGTGGCGTGAAGAGAATAACGTCAGATGATGTCACTCCCTGCCTTATATAACTTTTGCATATGGTGGGAACCCTTTGTTTCAAAACTTGGTTCCCAGACCGGTTTGTGGAAAAATACTGACATCCCAAGATGGAGTCCAGAATCATGTGGTCTGGTCATGTCATTGTAGAGTCATAGCAGCCATTACTTACAGGCTGTCTGTAGTGTTCTCACGAAGGCTCACCAGGTGGGGAATAAGCTTCTCCTATTGTTTTTCCTAACGGCCCATTGCCCTGAATAGGTCCTTTCCCACCCACTAGATTCTAGACTGAAAGCATCTTGCCTAACGGGCATCACCCAGGTGTAACTACATTTGAAACACAGATACAGTCAATACTCATAACTTTAGATACAAAAATGATACATGCATACAAGTAGGATAAGCATATTCAACAATCTTTACCAATGCCCTCCTACACGACCCATCTTGCATAATATGCATCATAATTATGCCATAATCATATCATAACATCACCATGAAGAATATGGGGTGCAGTGTCACAACAAATCCTACCCCCAAAAAAGTAGGCACAAAGGATAAAGGGGGAAACAAAGGCACAGAGAACTGAAACAACTCAATGAGGAGGGAAAAATAACAACAGAAAATGTGAAAAGGGCAGAAGTGCTTAATGACTTCTTTGTTTCAGTTTTCACCAAGAAGGTTGGTGGTGACTGGACGTCTAACGTAGTGAATGCCAATGAAAATGAGGTAGGATCAGAAGAGGCTAAAACAGGGAAAGAAAAAGTTAAAAATTATTTGGACAAATTAGATGTCTTCAGGTCACAAGGGCCTGACGAAATGCATCCCAGAATACTCAAGGAGCTGACTGAGAAGATATCTGAGCCATTATCTTTGAGAAGTCATGGAAGACAGGAGAGATTAGACGGGAGAGACTAGGAAACGGCAAATATAGTCCCCATCCATAAAAAGGGATATAAGGACAACCCGGGGAATTACAGACCAGTCAGCTTAACTTCTATACCCGGAAAAATAATGGAGTAAATAATTAAGCAATTTGCAAACAACTAGAAGATAATAAGGTGATGAGTAATGGTCAGCATGGATTTGTCAAAAACAAATCATGTCAAACCAACCTGATAGCTTTCTTTGACAGGGTAACAAGCCTTGTGCACAGGGAGAAGCAGTAGACGTGTGGAAAAGGATCTTGGGGTCATAGTGGACCACAAGCTAAATATGAGTTAACAGTGTAACGCTGTTGCAAAAAAAGCAAACATCATTCTGGGATGTATTAGCAGGAGTGTTGTAAGTAAGACACGAGAAGTAATTCTTTCACTCTACTCTGTGCTGATTACGCCTCAACTGGAAAGATGTGGACAAATTGGAGAAAGTCCAGAGAAGAGCAACAAAAATGATTAAAGGTCTAGAAAACTACCTATGAGGGAAGACTGAAAAAATTGGGTTTGTTTAGTCTGGAAAAGAGAAGACTGAGAGGGGACATGGTAACAGTTTTCAAGTATGTAAAAGGTTGTTACAAGGAGGAGGGAGAAAGAGGTAAAGACGAATAATTTGAGGATAGGACAAGAAGCAATGGGCTTAAATTGCAGTAAGGGAGGTTTAGGTTGGACATTAGGAAAAAGAGGCCTGTCAGAGTGGTTAAACCCTGGAATAAATTGCGTAGGGAGGTTGTGGAATCTCCATCATTGGAGATTTTTAAGAGCAGGCTAGACAAACAACTGTCAGGAATGGTCTAGATAAGTCCTTCCACAAGTGCAGGGGACTGGACTAGATGATGTCTCGAGGTCCCTTCCAGTTCTATGAACTTGCCCAAAAGTCACACAATAAGACAGTAGCAGAGTTGGGAACAGAACCTAAGTCTCCTCATACCTATTTCACTGTCCTACCCACTAGACCATAGTGCCTCTCAAGTGGCTACTGTTCATTTGGAAAAACCTTCCAGTTTATGTGCTCCTATTTCCCTCGGTTGATTTCCCAAAAGCTTCTATCAGGATGTTCATTCTATCAAGCACTGGTCTCTACGGCTATTAGCCAAGATGGTCAGGAGAACAATCCCATGCTACAATGTCCCTAAACCTCCAACTGCCAGAAGCTGGGACTGGCTGACAGAAAATAGATCACTCATAATTACCCTGTTTATTCCCTCTGAAGCACTGACAATGGACACTTTCAGAAGATAGGATACTGGGTTAGATGGGACCGCAGCACTGACCCAGTATGGATATTCTTATGTTCTTGTATATTATACCATACGGTCATTGAACCAATCATGCCTTTACTTTTCAAGATATGGACCTGTTACTTATTTAGCACATTTTCATTTACCGTGTAAGTGACCATGTATAGTACCATGCACAATTGTAGTCCTATAGAAGTAAGGTATTGACACTGTTAGGCTCATCTTAAAAATCAAAGTATGTTATATAATACTCTTTCCTAAGTTTTCTGCTGAGCAGATTTGACAATTAGAGCAATGTGAATGGCATCTTAAATCATGTTAGGCAGTCTCTCTCCATTTACTACTTATAATTCCACAGAACCATAGACTTGCATAGTGCTTAACACTGAAGAACCACCCTAAAAGTCCTATCATTGAAAAGGGTCCCTAACCCCTCAAACATTGAGATAGACAATTCAGATAGCACCAAAAGCAGCCAACAGGCTCATGCACAGACCCTGAAGCTTACACCCCATTTCCACTTAGATTTAGATAGCATCACAATATATTAAAACAAAATCATATAAAGTATTTAATGTAAACAATTGTTCATCTACCTCACTTAACTATAGAAATTCTATAGTGTAATGGAATGAATAAATAAATGCAACATAATGAAGGAAGTGGGATGTGTGAAGTCCTTAAAATATACAGCTATTTTACCAGGTGATTTCATAGGATTTTTTTCCTGATTGCTAATATATACTATATATAATGAACAGATCCAAATACGTTTTGTAGGATTCTGAAAGAATTCATGTTCATCAAGATTAAACATACAGAAATAAAATCACGAGGAAACAAAGTCTTAGTCTTGGCACAAATAGAAAAATAATGCAGTTTATGTTAAGACTGTTTATTAAAAATACAACATTAACTTTTCTGAATCAATAAAGAGAGTGATTGCCTTATACGGTATTACATGCATGTCATGGAAATGTAATTATCTTATGTAACTAAAAAAAGTTGATCACCAATGAGAGTTAAAATGATTTAAAAAAAAAAACCCCACCTAAAGACCATCACAGTGCTGTTAGTTCAACATTATACCTGACGATTTAAATACACAAAAGTCAAGAAATTCAAAGTTATGGGTTTGTACATTAAAAAAAAATAAATAACTGCATTCAATTCACAGTATTGCAAACTACGTGTCCAAATAAGCTTCAGATTTCTTTATATATTCAAATAATTAATTTGTAGATTTTTCTATCAAATAGCTGTGTGTGTATACATGAATGATAAATGCTCACAAAATTATCCAGTCCTTTCAAAAATCCAGTTACAGTATGTCTTGATCTCCTGCAGCAGTAATTTCTTCATGGGTTGACTATAAATTACACAAAAATAGCTTTTCACATTTATTTCGAGTTTTGAGCATCTCTGTTCCTGTATTAAGAGATGTGACAAAAGGAACATCGCTTCTGTTTTCACTTTATCCTTTAATTTACCAAATGACTAAAGATGCTTTACATTCTTCTTCCCAGGAGTAATCTCCCACCACTTCTTTTTATGTAAACTCCATCAATACATCTATTCTATCCTTACAACATCGACAACACTTTATCAGTCCAGACACAAAATCTACTTTTCTACACTTCTTATGAAACACTGCCATATTGTTGTCAACTGCCAATAGCATGTTCAGAGATAACACCAAGAAGAACAGAAGAAAATATTGTCCCTGCTCTGAGATGCAAAACTCACCTAAACCATTTTCATTACCCTTTGTTCTTGTAATTCCTGTGCTCTCAATAAAAGGAAACTCAAAATAAAACTACACTCAAAATGAGACTATGCTCTTTAGGTATACGGTCATTTGTGTTTAATTTTCCATCCTATTTTGATACATCCAAAGAACTTATTTACTTTTTTTTTTTGTAATTAAAAATTCCATTAACACAGCACAGGAAACTGTTCACCCTAATTCTATGAGGATTCTGCTAGCTCGGAGCCCATCATCATGTAGAAGTTTAGATTGATTTGTCACAATATACATTATATGGCAGTATTAGTTTGGCACATTTTACCTATTGCACAGCACTGCTTACATTTACAAGCATTATAGGAACAAGAGAAGCGTGTCTAGGTTTCATTTTATGGGCAATCATGTCCTATCTCTTCATTTGATTAGATCTTTCTGAAGTTTGTCTCCATGCCCCTTAGCGATCATCACCGTAAAATAAATGTAAATCCCCGGCAAATACTGCCACATGTCCATGCACCTTACGTCCCGAATCTCAGAACGGTAATACTTTAATACTGGGGCTTACGAAAGTATTAACATCATACCCGCTGGTTACATGACAGCTTTGCTGAATGAGGAAAACTCAGCCACCCACCCATCTGTTACCAGCAGAGCACCCACACCCTGCAGACCCCCTCAGGCGGCCCAATGGCGAGCAAAGCGAGAGACGCGGGGCGGGACTGGCCCATGGGAGCGGGCAGCGGCGCCGAGCAGACCCAGCCACCAGCAGGCCCATCACACAGCGCAACCAAGGGCAAACCTGCTTAGCGGCGACCAGCCCGGCACCTGCCGCGGGCCTCTCTCCACCGCGCTCCCTCCTGCCGGCTCCCGCAGCCCCTCCCGCAGCGCCGGCTCGGGGAGCGGCGGGCACTGAGAACAGGCTCCACATGACCGCTGCCTAGGAGAGGCCGCGGCCCCGGGGGCGGCCTCGCACACGGGGAGGGCGGGTCCGACCGGGGACCCTGCCGGGCCCGAGGCAGCGCTGGGGATTGGAGGAGGCGGCGGCAGCGTCAGAGCCCAGGCGCGAGGGGAAGGGCCCGCCCGCCGCAGGGAAGGAGCCCCCAGGGAGGGGGTCGTTTCTCCGCGGGAAGGACCCAGCGCCCCGACGAGGCGGCGGGCGGAGGTTGGCGTCCGGGCCGAGGACTCGCTGCGGCGCGGCGGCCTTACCTGGCTCGCGGTGCCCGGCTCACACGGACCCCGCTAGTCGCTTGTCCCTCGCTGCCCGCAGCGGCGGTTGCTTCCGTTTCCTACGGGCCGCTTCGCCTGTAGCAGCCGGTCTGCCCCGGACGCTGACGTGCGCCCCTCACAAAGATGGCGGTGCTTGGTTGCATCCCTCGCACACATTCAGACAGTTTCGCCCCGCACAAAGATGGCGGTGCTTGGTTGCGTCCCTCGCGCACATCCAGATCGCTTCGCCCCGCACAAAGATGGCGGTGACTGACTCTCGCAGTGTATTACCCACGTGGTATAGATGGAGCCTCCCTCCCGCCGGTGTTTCTTTTTTTGACACCGGAAGTAGATCTGCTGTCTGTCTCCTAGCAGCTGCTGGGGCAGGGCACGGGTTGCTGTTCTTATCGCCGGCAGGTAACTTGGGGCGTCGGCCGGAGCCCTGAAGGGCAGCCTGGGTGGGGCGCCGATGGGGGGGAGGGAGAAAGCGAGCGAGCCGCTGTCTGCGCATGGGCGGGGGGGTGCTGTGTGTTTCGTCCTTAGCTGGCTGCGGCCATTTCTCGGCGCGGGTCCTGCTCCTGGCTCCGGGCCGGGTAAGGGCGGCGCCCGCCCTGTCCTCGGGGGGCCCGAGCCCGTGCAGCGCGTGCCCTGCGCTGTGAGTGACCCGCGGGGCTCGGCGCTGCCCAGACGCGGCGACCGGCTGGGTGCTAAGCGAGGGGCCCTATGAGCACGAAGCCAGGTGGAGACCGCTCTCCGCCAGCCCGGGGCAGCCGTGCCCCCCCGCCCGAAAGGACGGGTCTTGGATAGTTTAGGATGGGGAGACATTCCTCTGCCTTTCCCCCTGCGATAGGGGTGGCCAAACTGCAGCTCGGGAGCTGTATGTAGCTCTTTTACCATTAAAGTGTGGCTCGTGGATTCCCCCTACATCCCCCCATTCTCTGCCTATCGGAGTGGGGCGGGGGAGCTCAGGGCTTCTGCCCTGTGATGGGGACAGGGGCTTCTGCCAGAAATTACTGGTGCTGGCTGGGGGGGGGGGGGCACAATTTAAAGGTTTAACCCACCCCACCCCCCCCAGCTTGAGTCCGGTCCCACCAGGCATGCTTCGTCTCTTATCCTCCGTGGCCCCTCCCTGTAGCTCCCAAGTGTTGGCTCCCTGTGGAGAGACAATGGCAAACAGGTAAGAGCTGCAGGGAGAGGCCTCTCTGCTTTAGCTCTACAGAGAGAGGCAGCAGCAGCAAGCAGCAGATTTTCCTGCTGCTCCTAGTTGTTTGCTGATGCCTTTCCCCATGGCTAGAGCTCCCAGTACCAGCATCTGCCCTGCAAGGAGGAGGCCTGGCAGCCCCATGTGACTGAAAGGGTCCAGCAAACCCTGGCAAAAATCTGGGAGGTCATGTATCCCCCCGTGCCCTGCCCCCATGCATCACCTCTGACTTCTGCCCAGTGGGGAGAGGGGACTGAAGCCCCGAGCCCCAGCAGTAGCACCTGTACTCTCGAATTTCTGAAGATTGTCACATGCTGCTCAGAGGGTCTCTAGGTTTGGCCACCCCAGCCATATGATGAACTACTTGACAGTTACCAAATGGCCTGTCTCTACAACTGACCCTACAGCCTGTCTGTGTGGCCCTTCTGCTTTTTTGTTTACTCCAGTAAGTTGTTTGTCCAAAGGATTCCCCCTCGTGAATTCTCCCTATATCTAGAAATTCTTGCTACATTTTACTTTATATCTGGCTTTATTGAGAGTAAATAGTGAAATTTCCTTTAAGAAATGAAACTGCAGCAACTTTGAGCAGCCACATTATTCCCCACTGTGTGATTGTAGGAGATTCATACCTTAAAGGGGAGAGAAGCTACTTCGGATGCTTAAACTCTATGGTCACTGATTATTCAATTTTAAGATTTCCAAATCTTTTTAGACAGCAGATTTTGTCTAACAGACAGAGATCATGACTTGCAGAAGTAAATTCGGTGTGGGTTATGCATAATAAAAGAACTAAAGCCTCTATCTTGCAAGCTGTTCCATGTGTGGATCCCCATGATTGAATATAGGGATTTTTTCCCACAGCGCAGTTAAAAGTATTTGGGTCTAATTTTATCTCAGTTTTTCACCCTATTCTTGGTAGTTGCTGCTGAGACCACTAGTTTCACCCCTTTATATAAACGTTATCCAAAATAAACATGCATCCTATGATGTAAGGTTGTTGGAAGGTTTCAGAAGAAAACTATGTATATGCTTGTGATATATAATTTAACATGTAATTTTCATTTGGCAGACTGAGAGATACCATGTGTGACTAAAATGTTTTCGAGGTAGTTTCACTTAATGAGGTTATGGGAGAGAAGGAGCCATGTCGGAAGAAGCTGTTAGTGAGACACACTTTTCTTTGAGGAAAGCAGCTTTATGGGTATTTGATTTTCCACTTTCCTGGTATTATTCTGTCATCCAGGTAATTAATATATTTCACTACTCTCATTTGTGGTGGTCTTTTTTTAGGGACATATCTGAAAATGTTTCATGGTTAATTCTTACAATGTTTGTTCTAAATAATAATTCAGTTATTCTGTGCATAATATTTGGTAGTAGCAGAGGCTACTCTCTCTGCATTAGTATATGCCTTCATTGCAACAGGTCTCTGCTGATAAGTCAAATATCACACTCTTTATGTTCAAACATGATTAATCCTTGAATAGTATTATTTGATTCATTTGAAAACTAGAGTTTAGAGGGTAGATTCTTTTTAATGAACTTGTGTTAATGAATTGTCACACTAAATATAAATATTAATGAGGTGAGTGCTATTAACTATCAGATTCATTTACAATACAGTAGAACCTCAGAGTTACAAACACCTCAGAAATTGAGGTTGTTCAGAACTCTGAAATGTTCATAACTCTGAATAAAATATGGTTGTTCTTTCAAAAGTTTACAACTGAATATTGGTTTCATATAGCTTTGAAACTTTACTATGCAGAAGAAAAATGCTGCTTTTCCTTTATATTTTTTTGTAGCTTACGTTTAACACAGTACTGTACTGTATTTGCTTTTTTGTGTGTGTCGCTGCTGCTGCCTGATATGATTGCGTACTTCTGATTCCAAATGAGGTGTATGGTTAACTGGTCAGTTTGTAACTCTGGTGTTCATAACTCTGAGGTTGTACTGTAGATAATACATACGCAGGGGTGGTCCGTAGTTCAGAGTCTCTTGGTTTACATCCAGCCTGTTTTCTATCTTTAGTACCCCCTTATAACTAAAAATCCCCCAAAATCTTAGCTAGTGGCTCTGTGGAGTAGGGGGTGTGGGTTTCAGGACTGTGGGATGCCCCGGAGCTGGGTTCTGGGAGGGATGGGGTGCGGGTGTCTGAGCCGGGGGCCCCCACGACTGGGCTCTGGTGTGGAGAAGGTGCATGTGTCTGTGCTGGGGGCAGGGCGATGGTTGTGCTCTGGTGAAGAGGGGGTGCGGGGTGTCTGTGCTGGGGGGGGCCATGGCTGGGAGGGTGTGGGTGTCTGGGCTGAGGGCCCCCACAGCTGGGCTTGTGGGGGAAGAAGGTGAGAGTGTCTGACCTTGCAGCTGGACTCTGTGGTGGAGAGGGTGCAGGTGTCTGAAGGGGGCCCACGGCTGGGCTCTGGGAGAAAAAGGTGCAGCTGTCTCGGTGGGGGGGGGACCCTGCGGCTGGGTTCTGAGGGAAGAGGTGCAGGTGTCTGGGCTAGGAGGGCCTCCCAGCTGGGCTCAGGTGGGGGAGGGGTGTAGGTGTCTGGCCCTGCAGCTAGATTCTGGGGGGAACGAGGCAGAGAAACAGGGTTGTCATATGGATTTCTCTAACTGTCTACTCCTGGGAGAAATCTTTTTGTTGTTGTCTATTGTTGCAGAGGTAGTTACTAACAGGTATTTTGAAGTAAATTACCAAAATAATTGAAACTGGCATAATTATATAGTGTTATTTTGACAAATACAATATGCAGAAATTTGCAGAGTTTTAAAATATTGTGTGCAGAGTTTTAAAATATTGCGCGCAGAATTTTTAATTTTTTGGCACAGAATTCCCTTGTAGGGTATTATGGCTGAAGAAAAGTCCATGTCCTGTTGCCCCACCATGTAGAAAAAGGTGGAATGCTACTAGTCTGTTAAATAAATAAATAAAATATAAAATTGGATCCAGAACTCGTTTTCCATTTAATCCATACAGCCACATTGACAGGAAATCAAAACTTGGTCTACAGTCAGGACCGTCTACAGATGTTTCTAAAAAGTAAAGACTGTGATTCATATTTAATTTCAATGTATAAAACCAATGGCTCCATTAAATACATTATGTATTAAAAATGTTTATAGTTGTACTTCATGGTGCATAACTTTAGATACTTGTTAGTATCCAAAATAAGATTTTTCTTGTTTTACTACAAATAATGAGTTGTCACTGCTGAAATAATACTCATTCTTTCTCCTGTAAAACCAGCTTCAGATGTCAACTCACTGAGTTCACTGGTCTCACCCTGTGTTGTTGCAATGTTGTCACCAAGCTAATGCACTCTATAAATATTGTGTCCAACTCTGGATTAATTTTACATCCTAAGGCTCTCCTTTATGTCTATTCAATTGTTCTATCATATATGCATGCACAATTGTGTGAAAAATAAATCCTAGGATATCTAATTACATTTGTTTTTAAATGTGAATCTTATGTAATTCATTACAGTACAGACCCGTTTACATGCGGATGTCGGGACTCAAGCCGACAGGACCGCGTGTTAACGGACCGCGGGTTAAGAGGGCCATGCTGAAATATCTTAAGATATCTATATATACAGATGTAATTATCTAGGATTACATATGTATTCACAGTGTCCCAAATACTGCAGGCCTGTCTGTTAACGGTGCTTTGCAAGAATATAAATTCAAATGTGTAATCTAATAAAAACATTAAATACGCAGTAAATCACTAAAACTTTGAAAAAGTACCAGTTTAAACGTGACAATGACTAAGCGTGCGTGATACGTCTTTACCAATATAGGCAATCAAAAGGAAGAGGAAACGCCGTATTCCTACAACACGTTTCCACTCTGCACTTCCTGTCAGTTTCTATGTCTGAGTTAGTGAGCAAATCTGTAGCGCTACATAGCAAGTTCCTGTACCGTGTGTTAACGAGTCTCGCATGTTAAATAGGTAGCACTGGGAGGCATAGCGCTACCACGCGTTAAGCGGATTCGCGCGTAAACGGGTCTGTACTGTATTATAAATAATTGCAACTAGCCTTTTGATTTAAATACATGTGTATATTCTTAAATATTCTGTTGATATTTGCTCGCTGTAATCTTGTTTTGCAGTGCTGCTGGGTTTTTAATGCTTCTCTCTTCAAATTAGTTCTAACAACGATGTCTATTAGGGCTGTCAAGCGATTAAAAAAATTAATCGTGATTAATCATGCTGTTAAACAATAATAGAATACTATTTACATAAATTTGGATGTTTTACACATTTTCAAATATTGATTTCAGTTACAACACAGAATTCAAAGTGTACAGTGCTCGCTTTATATTTTTTATAAATATTTGCACTGTACAAATGAGTATTTTTCAGTTCACCTAATAAAAGTACTATAGTGCAATCTCTTGATTATGAAAGTTGAACTTACAAATGTAGAATTATGTACAAAAAATAACTGCATTCAAAAATAAAATAATGTAAAACTTTAGAGCCTACAAGTCCACCCAGTCCTACTTCTTCTTCAGCCAATCGTTCAGACAGACAAGTTTGTTTACATTTGCAGGAGATAATGCTACCCGCTTCTTGTTTTCAATGTCACCTGAAAGTGAGAACAAGTGTTCGGATGGCACTGTTGTAGCCAGCATTCCAAATATTTACGTGTCAATGCGCTAAAGATTCACATGTCCCATCATGCTTCAACCACCATTTCAGAGGACATGCGTCCATGCTGATGACGGGTTCTGCTCGATAACGATCCAAAGCAGAGCGAATCAACGCAGGTTCATTTTCATCATCTGAGTCAGATGCCACCAGCACAAGGTTGATTTTCTTTTTTGGTGATTCGGGTTTCCGCATCGGAGTGTTGCTCTTTTAAGACTTCTGAAAGCATGCTCCACCCACTGTCCCGATCAGATTTTGGAAGGCACTTCAGATTCTTAAATCTTGGGTCGCGTACTGTAGCTATCTTTAGAAATCTCACATTGGTACCTTCTTTGCGTTTTGTCAAATGTGCAGTGAAAGTGTTCTTAAAATGAACAACATGTGCTGGGTCATCATCCGAGATTACTATAACATGAAATATATGGGAGAATGTGGGTAAAACTATGGAGCAGGAGACCTACAATTCTCCCCTAAGGAGTTCAGTCACAAATTTTATTAACACATTTTTTTAGTGAGCATCATCAGCATGAAAGCATGTCCTTTGGAATGGTGGCCAAAGCATGAAGGGGCATACGAATGTTTAGCATATCTGGCACGTAAATACCTTGCAATGCTGTCTACGAAAAGTGCCATGTGAACATCTGTTCTCACTTTCAGGTGACATTATAAATAAACGGGCAGCATTATCTCCCGTAAATGTAAACAAACTTGTTTGTCTGAGCGATTGGCTGAACAAGAAGTAGGACTGAATGGACTTGCAGGCTTTAAAGTTTTACATTGTTTTTGAGTGCAGTTAGGTAACAACAACAGAATCTACAATTGCAAGTTGTGCTTTCATGATAAAGGGATTGCACTACAGTACTTGTATCAGGTGAATTTGAAAAAAACTTTCTTTTGTTTATAATTTTTACATTGCAAATATTTTGTAATAAAAATAATATAAAGTGAGTACTGTACACTTGTATTCTGTGTTGTAATTGAAATCAATATATTTGAAAATGTAGACAAACATCCAAAATATTTAATAAATTTCTATTGGTATTCTGTTTAACAATGTGATTAAAACTGCAATTAATCGCGATTAATTTTTTTAATCACGTGAGTTAACTGCAACTAATTGACACCCCTAGTATTTATATAAACTTGTGTTTTCAATCTTGGACTAGATCTACAGCTCTGGCCAAGATACACTGTGAGGGTGGGGATGAGGGGACAGAGGTGACTCTAGACTACTTTCCAGTTGTCTTACCCTGGGATTGGCTAAAGGCTGCCGGCCTTATCTGCCGTGTAATTTGCAACTTCAGGGTTTCTTTAAATTACACCTGGCTAATTATATCTCCAAGCAATCTTCAGCTGAGGATTGCCAGACAGCTGAGATGTTCCAGTCATGCCCCTATTCTGAGGGAGGGGCATGCTGTAAAACCACTATGCCCACCCTGTGTGGGAGCCCCAAAGTGCTGGGTTTCTGTTTTCTGTTCTCTACCACCAAAACAGCATAAATCCCCTACTTATGATCTAGCCCCTTATTTTCCATTTAAATAGTTTAGGAAAGTAAAGAAAAAAGTATTTTCCACTTCAGATTTTTAAAGTTTTATTAATATTTTTAATTCTAGTTGTTGCATATTTAGAGTGCTTCTCATTGGTATCTGAACTTTACTGTTTATCACATTATATAGAGAGTAATTCACAGAAGAAATTCATAGAAGTTAGAGACTGAGACGCTTTCTAAGGCTATTATATTTAATCATCTAGTTTATTTCTCTGCCAATGCAGAATTGTGCTTTATTGTGCATTTATGATGTCTGGTGTTCTTTAAAACTTAATGTTAAAATTTCAAATGAAAGTGGCCCATATCCAGACAAAAATGTAGAAGTAAAATATCACTCTGATAGCCAAATACAAAGTGTAAGCACATGTGTTTCAAACTAAAAAAAGGAATAAATGATGTTTCTTAAATTATGGAAAGAGGAGGGATGCAGATCCAAAAAAACATTAGTCCAGTAAGGACTTTGCTGTTCCTTGTGGTTTTTTGTTTTTGTTTTTAAAGCTGTTAGCTACTTTCCAAATTATTTACCTATGGTATCTTTGACAGTCACTGAAATTTAAAAATGTTTACCTGAAAGTTTCAGTGTCAAGTCTTTTTTGGTAGTCAGTAAAATTGTAATACAGTAATGCTTTAAAAAGATCCCAACTCTTGGGGTATATCTTTACTAAAGATTTCACTCAGGTGACTGGTACCCAGGATTGCCTACCTCTGGTGTGACAAGCCACATTGCAAAGCCATAACTAAGTTACTGTGTCTTCACTGGGGCTGTACTCATTACTCCTGGGGGAATTCTGCACCAAAAAATTCAAAATTCTGCATATTTTATTTGTCAAAATAACACAATATAATCTCTCTCGTTTCAATTATTTCAGTAATTTATTTAAACTACAATACAATAGATGGAGAATGGGAGTGGGGACCATAGGAGGAAATCCCCAGCCCCTCTTGCCTAATAGTAATGTAGCTAGGTTTAACCCTTTATTTCTGATTATTAGTCAACAAATATATGAAGCCATATGTTCAGTGTTACATCATAGGCAACTGAAGAGCAAGTGAGGGCTGGGGAATCAAACTCACAATTTATATTGGCTACTGACCATCTCCAGAAAGGTCCATAGCAAGCAGTTAATGGAGCACATTTTTTCAGTCCAAAAGTTTAGACCAGTTCTAATCACTAAAACACCATAAGCATTTATAAGGCCATACTGTCCTTTACACCACTCTGGCAATGTAAAAGAGCCTTAAAACTTTTACCTCTGTTTTATGCTCCTGGGGGAATTCACAAAGACAATGGGAACAATTTACTACGCAGGCAGGCTGCTACATTGTGCTCTGACTGAGGAGACAGAGCCTGCTCCATACCTACCTCCTCAGAAACATTCTGAAGCCCTGCTCCTCCATGCCAAGCGTGTTGCAATAGTGAGCGAGAGGGACAGAGTGACCCCCCCACCCCTGGCGATGATTTACGTCTCTACTGGCTGCTCTGGGTGCCCAAACCAACCTGCCTGCGCTGCCGGGGAGGGGCGCGTGACCACTCTTGCGCCTTGCATTTACTTCCATGTCAGAAGTCATTTTTCTGCGGGGAAGCAAATAAATCTGCGGGAGCCATGAGTTCTGCACATGTGCAGTAATACAGAATTCCCCCAGGAGTAACTCACCCATGTGTGTCATTAAGTCCTCTGGAGGCATATCCCATCGTTTGATGTGAAGCAGTAAGCTGAGCTACTCTGATTCTTTCCCAGTGAATTGTGGAAGAAATTGACTGTACTTCTAGGCACGCAGGGGGACTTGTGGGAAGGCACTGAAGGACTGTCAACAGTGTGATTTAGACTGTCTTCATTGCAAAGCGGGTGGGTTACCTCCAGGTAGCTTTGGTTGAAAGCAACACTGTTCTCAGATGAAGGGGTTTTGTGTGTGTACGGGAGAAGGACTTAGGGGCCATGCCTAAATCAGAGCTTGTGTTAACTCTGCAATGATGACATACTCATAATTTCTTTTCAGGTAAAACTTTCCCCTGGGTTGAAGAAGCTGTTTGTAGTAACAGCAGTGAGTGCAGTATCTGTAATTTTTCTGGCGCATCATTTTAAAAGAAAACGTGGAAAGAAAAACACAAAAGTGTTACCATGGGAGCCAGGCCATCTTGTATTAGAATGTACTAAAACAGCTGCATCAGAAAAAGGTACATGAGAGAACCAAAGGTGGCTTTTTTCTTCTCTTAAATAAACCTTAAATACTATGTAATCAAACTCGACAGATTTTTCTTTAATTTTGGAAATAAGGAAACTGTGTTTTGTATTTCTAAGGTATTTAAAGAAAATAGAAAAATAGACAGGTGTAAGAACAAAAATTAGAACCTTTTAATAACTCAGGCAGGCATTGCTCTGAAAGCTAATGCTTTAATTATAATCTCTGCAAATAAAATCTTTTAATCAAAAGCTTATTGAGAGCTAATAGTTACTGTTAAGTTTCCAACAGTTCTGAAAATATATTTTGAATATTGATAGAAGTGTTTTTGATATCTTTTAGAGCAAATTGTTTTAATAATTCTTGCAGATATTTTGATACTTTTATATGTAAACATCAAAGTTGGAAGATAAGATTAATGATTAAAGTGTTTATGTGACCTAGTGAATAATTAGATAAAATTCAGGGCTGAACACCTGCTGATATAATAAATGTTTCTGGTTGCAGAAGCTTTTAACATTAGTATATCTGTTTATTAGGTTCCAGTTGTTCCAGTAGCAGACAAAACTTGACTCTTTCTTTGAGTTCAGCCAAAGAAAAAGGATCTCAGTCTTGTGTTTATGCAAATGGAGGACTTTTCAGTAAATATTCTGGTTCAGTACAAAGTTTGGCCTCTGTAAGTATTAGCTGTTCTTAAGGATCGGTTATACAGTAAACTGAATAAACTGCTGAACTTTTAATTTTCACTGCCTATCGTGAATGCACACAATGATTCTCTTGAGCTGAAAATGTCTGGCTGTATGGGCTGCACGGCCTCAGAAGGCTAGAGATGCTGGGTGCACAGTAGAAAGACCCATGCGTGGTGAAGGTTAGCTTATTTTCTACGTAGGAGCGAGCTAAGTTCCACATTAGAACAGCTTTGAAGGTGGAGAAGGAGCTCTCATAAATCCTCTGTTTACTGTGTATATCTCCCTCTGGACATGTCTTTTACTTTTTTGTGCTAGCACAGCTCAGAGGAGGTCATATAAACCTGATGTTGGGTAGCTTGGAGCAGTGGGAGGAGGACTTGTTCTTCTTTGAGTGCTGATCTCTATGGCTAATCACTGTGGGTGTGCATGCCCTCGGGACCAGAAATTCTTTAATAGCAATGTCAGTTGGTCTGCACCCTGCTCCTCCTGGTGCTTCCAAATGAAGACATAAAGGGTAGCGCAGACTGACCACCTCTCCAATTCCTTTTCTGCTGTTTATGGTCTGGGATTCATTGGGATGGAAACTCCTATGTCCATTTTCTACTCTTCAGCATTCTGTTGTTTGAATCTGTAAATACTGTAAATAATTTTTAGTTTTTTAGTGTTAGTTGGGAATCGGGGCGAGGGGGAAGTTCCCCGTCCTTTGTTCCCCCATCATTTTGGGCATCTATTATGCCCAAAGATCCAGGCATTAAGCCTTGCCTGGCCTGCCCCATGGTCCTCGCTGTGAGCAACCCGTGAGAGAGCTTCCTGTATTGCCTTAGGGGAAGCACATGTCCCCTTGAAGTGCAGCATTTGCTGCACTTTCCCTTTGTGTACCAGGCAATCTCATGAATTCAGGATCCAGGGACAACTTATGGAGCTCTCTACGAGGCCCTGTTTGGATCCTGCTGTTATCTTGTACTAGTGCCTCCAGCACCACTCAAGATTCCATGCCCTAGAACAAGTGTACGTGGAGATCACATTTCTTCTAGGTGGTAAAGAAAGATCAGAGTGGAATTTTTTTCACTGTATAGCGGTAGTGCCTGGTGAAGCTGTAAAATATCCAATAAAACACAAGGCTAGAGAGCAAGATTTATTATTTTAAACTTGTTTTTCATATGGTTTTACAATCAATTGTCAAACTTAGTTTTGAAAACTAACCATTACAAATTGCTGATTATATTCTTGATATAGTAATGGATTATTACTGATTAATTTTTGTCGTGCATTTGAATTTCCCAGTGAGACTGAGTATTAACAGTTCTATTATATCATTGTTAATACTTGAGTGTGGTGTCATGAAAAGCAATTAACATTACTCCTTGCCTGAAATTAGCCAATACTTTGTTATATTTTTTGAAATGTAATCTGTTACAATAACTAGTTATAATCAGGGCTATTTAGTGCACTTCACCAGGAAAAAATTATTATTAAAGTACCCTGTGTTTAACAATGCGCCTCACTTTTTTAGGTCCAAAGTGTCACCTCCTCTCACAGTTGTGCTTGTGCCAATTCCAGTTCCTGGGACAAAGCAGATGAAGATATTAAACTTGTCAATATTCCAGTGACCACACCTGAAAATTTATACTTGATGGGTAGGTTATAATAATATGTGGTATGTTGCAGTACTGTGTTTTTGCTAGACACTTTCAGCTGCTTTAAAATTTGAACAGATTACCCTGATTTATAGTAGTGACTACTTCACAGTATTATCATGATATGCTTCCAAGGCCTCTTAAAAGCTTGATCTTTTTACTTATACTAGACAAAATACCTCCTATATATAGATATCCATTAATTCTTATTTTACCTAAAGCCGATAAACAGATTAGGTTTATAGAAACTAATTAATTGGAATTAAGATAGGCAGTGAGATTTTAATTAGAGCTGTGTGAATAACATTTGTTTGGTCCACTGTCAAGTCTGAAAAATCTTAATAAAAAAATTGTTTTGGATCGAACTGAAAACAAAATTATTTGAGAAATCAAAAAGTCAAGAAGTTTTCTTTTGGGTTGAATGAAATGTTTTGTTCAACCTGAAAATGAAATGTTTAGTTCCAATTTTTGACCATTTGTAAAGGTTTTAATAATATTGAAAGAAATTTCAAACCAAAAAAAAGTTTTGAAGTGAAAAATTATAACTTTGCTTTTCAACGTTTAGAATTTTTTGTTGTTGACATAATTTGACAAAAAGAATTTACATTCATGAAATGTTTCAGCATCACCAAATTTGCATTTTTTTGGTGTTTTTTTTGGCTGAAAAAAGTTCAGCCAAAAAATTTCACCCAGCATTAATTTTAATTAATTTAGAAAGGGAAATCTTTCCCTGTTATGACGCATGCATTTTTTTAAAAGATGAAAAGTTGACAATATATGTTTGTTACATTAACAGATTGGTAGTTAATATAAAATTCTGTAAGTAGGAGAGAGATTCTTACTGAACTCCTGTGTGCTTTGTTTTAATCATAAATTACCTCTTGTCACAAACTTAATTAAATTATTAGCAATTCCAACATTATTTCCTTAAAACAAAATTTCCGCATGTACTATAATAATCTTATTTTGCATGAGGTTAGTTGTGGACACTGAAATGTAAAAGAATGCAGAGGATTTCTGTTGACTAAATGGAAGCGTTCATGATCTGAAGGTATGGAGCTTTTTGAAGAGGCACTACGTCGATGGGAGCAGGCACTGACTTTCCGTAGCAGACAGGCTGAAGATGAAGCAAATTGTAGTTCCATCAAACTAGGAGCAGGAGATGCCATTGCAGAAGAGAGTGTAGAAGTGAGTATTACATACTCACTCTCATTAGTATATAGTTGTAGCATAGCCAAATGACTGAAAATATTTGAGTAACAGAGCTCAGCTTCTACTGCAGCTGCTGAAACTTCTGAATACCTGCAGTTGGAGCACTTTTTCCCTCCACCTCACCCCTTTCCCCCAGCATTAGCCTGTTTTTAGCCATACAGGCAATTGTTGCTCCATTAGCATTCCTCCTGGAGGATATTATCAAACCACCACACAATCAGAGGTCCATTGGCATTCCCTGAACCAATTCTCTGCAGCACACCCATTGGTTATTTCCTCCCTAAGTGAAAAGGAAAACTCTGAGATGGGATAGGGGCTCAGTACAAACGGCTCCTGGGAGGGAGAACTAATTGGTGAACATGCCCCATGTAATACAATTAAACTTTGTTCCCCTTGCCCATAAAATTCTATCCTAAAATGCCTGATAGTAAAGCATGCGCACACACATCTCAGTCACCATGGGGTTCATCATCACTAGTGCAGTAAATATCAGGAATGATAATTTCATTCATCTTACAAAGATTTTTGTTTTAAATGCTGGTTTTATTTTACTTATACCTGATAAGGTGTATCTGTACCCAGTAGGGCAAGTATTTTGGATGCCTGAGCTCTTTGACAATGTCTGAACTTTTTTACTGTGTTGGTATTGGGGTACTGTGAATTCTTTGAAGCCTTAATATTTTTAGTGTTTTAAAAAGTAGTAGTTTAGAAAGAAACATGATTTTCTGTTAAGTACAGTATAATTTAATTTTGCTTGCAGGATATCATTAGTGCTGAATTCATTCATAAGCTTGAATCCCTACTTCAAAGAGCTTATCGTCTTCAGGAGGAGTTTGAGGCAACCCTTGGGGCATCTGATCCTTCTTCCCTAGCTAATGATATTGGTGAGTTCTTCTATCTTTATACTTTTATCATTCTTAACATGATTATCCAGATGGTTTTAAAAAAAACACCAAAAACCCAATAAACAGAAATATACTGAAAAGTAAATGGACCATCATCTCTATAGAATTCAATTTTACCCCGTTATCTGGCTTCGTATAATTGCATGTCACTTGGCTCAATCTCCAAACTTTACCCATCTTTGTAAATGGGCTCAGGAAGAGTATTTTTCTGGCATATTTATATTTCTCAATGTTCCAGGATTTCTGAACCCAAAAATCATATTATAATATTTGTAGAATAAGAATATATGGACCTTAAAAAGTCTGAGTCTATTTAAATTGGCTAGTTAAGATGATACTTCTAAAGGGGTGATAAGGGTTCTTTGAACTTTCTGAACTCTAACAGTAAGTCCTGAAATATTATGTAGAACTGGGGGAGTTCAAGGATTGCAAGAAAATAATCATGACGTAGACCTACAAAAAATGAGATGAAATTTTACAATTATCCACACACAAATTTGTCCTGAATCACTAATAAATTCCATTAAATTGTCTTATGAATCACCTTCCCTTCCATTTGTGATCACATAACAACCCTGTGGTAACTACAAGAACTGGAGTAATATTAAAAATGAGCAGACATGAAAAAGATTTAAAATAAAAGATATGGGGGGGGTTAACTCCCCTGCCCACCTCCAGTGTGTGCACAACACCTACAATAGCATTGCAAACAATTTTAAGGTTCCATCATCTCTTCTACTTCCTAGGCTTAATGTTGGAGCAAAGATGATGGGAGGACAGGAAAGCAGAGAGCAGACTGACCCATTTTTCACAAGAAGGGGAGGAGTTAGCAGAAAAAACGTAGCAGCTCTGCTGTTGCCCTCCCTCCTTGTGAAAAAGCTACTGACTGCTGCTTCTTTCCCCTCTTTTTTCCCAAAATTTCGTGTCAGCTCCTGAGGGGAAGAGCTCGGCCTGCCTCCTGTAGCAGCCATGACTGGGTGCTCTTCCCCAGGAGGTAGGAAAGGCTATAAAAATTCAGTCTAGGCTGAAATTTGGCATAGTCTGCCTCCTGGATAGGGTTTGTGGGAGGGTGTGTGTGTGTGTGAGAGAGAGAGAGATAATTATGCACACAAAAACTAGGTTAAAAGAACATTATTGAGGTTGCAAAGTCAAGCACTCATAAATTAGGAAATGGCAGAATTAAGGTTGTCTTTGGAACCTTAATTTGGCTCTGTTGTGGATATGCACTGTGATAAATCTTTAATTACACGAGCCCATATTATATTTTTCCACAAGTCCCCTGTCTCATTCAGTGCACAGAATGGATGGTGCTCAAAGAACAGCTATTCGTATTTTGTGTTGCCTTTATAGTTAAGTGTGTGGCCCCAGAATTTTATTAGTCCCATTATTCAAACCCTGTTCTAAAGGCAGTATTATTAATTTCCTCCGGGGCTTTTCTATGGTACTCATCACTGTAATATCTGAGTGCTTCACAAATACTAATTAATCTTCACAATACCCCTATGAGGTGAGGGGGTAGTATTATCCCCGTATTACAGATGGAGCTTTGAGGCACAGAGATTCTGGTCAAAAGTATCCACTAATGTTGGGTGCCCAATTTGAGACAGTAAGAGTACAGGGGAGTCGCATCTTACGTGGGGATTAGATTCTAAAGTCAGCGCGTAAGGCGAAAATTGCGTGTAGTCAAACTCTCATTGAGTGGAATGGTGGGCGGAATCGCCCA
Organism: Macrochelys suwanniensis; assembly: GCA_033296515.1. Taxonomy (NCBI): domain Eukaryota; kingdom Metazoa; phylum Chordata; order Testudines; family Chelydridae; genus Macrochelys; species Macrochelys suwanniensis. The sequence continues at coordinate 24,228,215 of CM065782.1, forward strand.
CACTACAGGTACAGTATTTTAATTGTTGTTTGTGTTTTTTTGGCTGAGCATATATAGTTGAATTTGCGTAAGTTAAATGTGCGTATGATGCAACTCCACTGTACTTAGGGTTGTAAAGCACTTTATATATGTAGGCATGGCTTCCATAGACTTCAGTTGCAGCTGCAAGAGCCCAGTGTTTCTGCAAATTAGACCCCAGGGTCTCAAGTCAGACACCCAGAAAATGAAAAACATACAATTAGTGAAAAGCCTGTGAAAAGTTTGTGATATGCCTAGCATCATGTAGGAACTCTGCCAGGATCAAGGATAGAATCCATTTCTCCAGGGTAGCATTAAGCGATCTTAAGTGTGAGACTGTCCTTTTTCTTCTTTCAGTCCCCTGCCTCATTCACTATACACCTTTCAATTTCTGTAACAAATGAAGCAGGAGTCTCAGACAGCAGCCTCCTTGCGTCTGCAACCCTGATTTATCCCCAAAGCAGGTCCATCCAGTGCACTGAATGAGGTAGAGGTCCTGTGGAGGAAAAAGTAGTATGTGATCATATAATTAAAGACTGTATCGTAATGCAAGTGCACAAGAGGGCAAAACTGAGGTTGCACGGGCAACCTAAATTCTGGCATTCATAACATTTGAGTATTTGACTTTGCAATCTTAACATACTGTGTGCGTGCGCGCGCAGTTTCCTAGGTTTTCTAAAAAGCCAGCTGAAAAAACGTATTTTGTCATGTGGCAGGGTGGATCCTTTAGATCCAACATACAGACCTCTGCCGCTTGAGCTGATAGAGTAACTAAGAGCACTTATAGGCTGTTATCCTTGGGTAGACTGGTACCAAATGGGGATATGAGAGAGCCTTTGCCAGAGACTTTTCACAGATGTTTGCTGACAAAGGAATTGTGAGACTTGGGAAATTTTAGATTCCATTCGAGGCTCTGAAGGCGAATGTGCTGTACTAGGTACAGAGTCGTCTTCCCTGTCCCTTCCAACCTGTCTTATTGCCATTCTCTTCACCAAGCCATTTCACTTTGGGCTCCTTAGGCTTCTTGTCTGTGTCATCCCATCTTCCCCCTTTCTCATTTCCCGTTCTCCATCGGATCATAGTCCCTGTTTCGCTCCCTGGGCTCCTAGTCAAATCAGGTTTCCTGTTCTCTTTACCCAGCCAGTTATCAGTTCTTCGCCTGTGTCCTGGCTCCTCCTCATATGTCTCCCCTCACCCTATTGTTACCCGAAATTGAGCCAGCTAGTAAGCTTAGGGAGGACTAAAGACCCACCAGAGTTTGGCAGAAAGCAGCATGTTTATTATACTGATAGCTAAGCTCAAAAGAAGGGGGTGGGGGGGTCTCACACTTGCATACTCACGCTCCCAGGACAGGCATGGCACTGGAGATGTCTGGATCCTTCAAGGTAAGTGTCCCACAGCGCAGCGATGGACAGTGCAATAAAGGTAACTGTTCCCGAGGCACAATGGAATGCAACGTGGCAAACCACTGGCCAGGTCGTCCGGGCTAAGGGCCGTTACGGGAGGTACAATCTTGTGAGTGCACTCCCGAGCACATGGCCCCTTCCCCTTTTAAGGACCTACTCCTCATGGCCTGCAACTAGAGATGACTTGGCCGCATCTGGTTGGTCACACTCAGGCAGTGTCTATTCATTGGGTGTGTGATCGCTGCCTAATCAGAGTGCCAGACACCTTGTCTACCTGGGAGCTCTTCTGATCTTCCAGCTGCTCAAGCTGCCCATTCATCCCACAAGCATTCCAGGAGGGAGGGGGAAAGCCACTTCACAGGTATTCAAAGAGGGAGAGGAGACAAAAAAGGGGAGAGGGAAGTGTAACAGACCTTTTGAGCATACAGGTTATGCATACCATACAGATCACTGCTGCTCCTACAACACCTAGTAGTTCCATCCCAGTCTCCCCCTACCCAGTTCCCAGTCTAATGCCCAACCAGTCCCACGCCCCCTTTCCTTTTTCCCTTCTCTTCCCTCCTCCCTCCAAAAAAAAAACAAAAAACCCCTCTCTTGTCCCCTTTGCATTTGAATCAGGCAGCTTCCTCTCTCCTTCCTGGGCATCAGCGAAGGGGCACAAAAAGTAGAGGAAATGCTGTCCCCCTGTTCTCAGGACCCAGACCTGGCCCAGCCCACAGCAGCTCAGAGCTGCCATTGCAGGGAAAATCCTGCTCAGCTGTGAGCTGAAGCATGCCAGTGTGGATGGAACCTGAGGAAATTTTCTCTGTCAACACTATTAAGTCTGATCCTGTGTGAACTGCAGTTATTTCAAAGGCTTATAACTTTGTCAAACTTGAGGGGAGGGAAGGATTTTCAGAGGGATGGACAAAGATATGTCCCGGACACAAAGGCTCCCTGATCTGAAATGGGTAATTACCAATTACTTAATGCAAAACAAATCTTACGTTTGTTAGCTTTAACTTTGAACGTCACCAGGGGGCAGTACTTTTCATCTGTTAACCCTGCTGATATTCTATAACTGCTAAATATAGCTCTTAGTAACATGGGAGTTTAAATTTAGGTCAAAGTTAGCTTTCTGGCATGTTTTTTTTTTACACCTGTTACCGTAACTCATAAAGCAGAAAGGGGTATGGATGTTACATTTTGAGGCCTGAAACCACAGTCATATAAATTTCCATTGGTGCAAGGTTCCCATGCATATCAGCTATGTCATGTCAGTTTACTTGTAACTTCTTTCCTGCAAACTCAAGTTTTAAACATTGATTACAAAGAAGTAATTTTCTAAGGACTGAGTGAATATATCTTTTAATCTGTTTAATTATAGCTGTGATTACACATTTAAAAGAATTTATTTCTAAGAGAGACTTTTTAAAAATTGAAGTTCCATTGTTTGTGTCAGATTCATTACTCGTTTACTAAGAGTCTGTTACAAGTAATGGCATTCTTTTCAAATGTTCATTCTGTAGCTCCCTTGAGGGAGAGCTTGTCAGTTGCCTGATGCAACTTACTATGCATTTTATTTATGCTGGCCAACTTGAGTGGGAAAACAACCAATAAAGCATTTTGATAGCAACAACATGGCTAGCAGGCACTACCTATGACTTTTTTGTTGGTATCTTAAATTCATTGTCTGAACAGCCAGTTTTAACTTGGGAAGAATGTTTCAATCTCTCTCCAGTCAAACTGAAAGACATTGTCTCAGAAAAGTTATGGCATTTCTTGTGGAGTAACCTGCAAGGATTTATTGTGGCAAATACTTTTGTTCAAGATTTTCTTTACATATAGAAGACAATGAATTTGTTCATTGTCGTCTTTATCTGATGTAAATTTTTTTGATGTTGCATATACTATACTGCATGTGAATTTTTTTAAGTATAGTCTGATATTTAAACATATTAAATAGAATGACATGATAATTAGATCCAATTTTCTCATGTTAATGTTTTGTTGTGGCTTTTTGGGGAAGGGTCAGGGAGGTGTAGAACAGAATGGAGAAGGTTGGAGTCTCTTTTACAGACACTAATTCCTGTCTTCTCCCTTGGCGGGGAATCTGACCTTAATAAATGTTGTGAGAGAAATCTATGGGTGCACTTAACTTCCCCTTAGTTTTATACTTACAGCCTTACTATAAAAACTGCCCCAAGCCAGGACAAAGGGCCTGATCTGCCTACCGTAGAGGTCAGTGGGAGTCAGATCAGACCTTAAATTCACAATCTTCCTGTAAAGTGTTATGAATGTGGTGTGTGAATCTTCCCTGATGTCAATGTAAAATATGGAATCTTGTATGGAACAATTTAAACCAGCAGTTCTCAAACTGTGGGTCGCAACCCCATTTTAATGGGGACACCAGGGCTGGCATAAAACTTGCTGGGGCCTCGGGTCGAAGTCCAAGCCCCACTCCTCAGGGCCGAATCCTGAGGGCATCAGCCCTGGGTGGTGGGGCTCAGATTACAGGCCCCGCCACCTGGGGCTGAAGCCCTTGGGCTTTTGCTTTGGCTCCCTGCTCTAGGTGGTGGGGCTTTTTGGCTCTGCCCCCCATGTGGGGCGGTGAGGCTCGGGAAGGCTCAGGCTTCAGTCCCCCATCCTGGGGTCGTGTAGTAATTATTCTTGTCAGAAGGGAGTCGTGATACAATGAAGTTTGAGAACCCCTGATTTAAACTATTCATGGCTAGTAACCTTTTCTGATTCTTGTCATTACTACTTAGCAGCAGTGGCCATTACGTAGTAATTTGTATAAATAATTTTTACCTTTTTTTAATCTATTTTTTCCTATGTTTTTGTATAGGGGAAAAAGATTATGTACAATTTGTAAATTGTTTCTCATAATCCTTCAGTGCTTGATATATTGTTGGTGCTTTTAGAATCTATTTGTCATAAGAATTAAATCTAAATAATAGGACTGTCAATCAGTTAACTAAAGCGATTAACTCAAAACAAACTAACTCAATTAAAGTTTTAATCACACTGTTAATAATAGACTACCAATTTAAATGTATTATAAATATTTTTGGGTGCTTTCTACATTTTCAAATATATTGATTTCAGTTACAACACAGAATACAAGGTGTACAATATTACAAATATTTGACTGTAAAATAGATAAGAAATCTTATTTTTCAGTTCACCTCAGACAAGTATTATAGTGCAATCTCTTTAAATCTACAGTTGTAAGTTGCACTTTCACGATATTTTTTTTACGTAACTGCACTCAAAAATAATACCATGTAAAACTTTAGCACCTACAAGTCCACTTAGTCCTACTTCTTGTTTGGCCAATCACTAACACAAACAAGTTCATTTACATTTATGGGAGATAATGCTGCCCGCTTCTTATTTACAATGTCAGCTGAAAGTGAGAACAGGTGTTCGCATGGCACTGCTGTAGCTGGTGTTGCAAGGTATTTACGTGCCAGGTATGCTAAATCCTTGTATGCCCCTTCATGCTTCCAGAGGACGTGCTTCCATGCCAATGATGCTCAGTTTTTTTGTATAAAGTGCTATTAAATTTGTGACTGAACTCCTTGGGAGAGAATTGTATGTCTCCTGCTCTGTGGTTTTAGCCACATTCTGCCATATATTTTGTGTTATGGCAGTCTTGGATGACAACCCAGCATATGTTGTTCAATTTAAAAATACTTTCATTGCAGATTTGACAAAATGCAAAGAAGGTACCAATGTGAGATTTCTAAAGATAGCTGCAGCACACCACCCAAGGTTTAAGAATCTGAAGTGCCTTCTGAAATCTGAGAGGGATGAGGTGTGGAGCGTGCTGTCAGAAGTCTTAAAAGAGCAACACTCCAATTTGGAAACTACAGAACCTGAACCCCAAAAAAGAAAAGCAACCTTCTGTTGGTGGCATCTGACTCAGATGATGAAAATGAACATGTCAGTCCACACTGCTTTGGATTGTTAAGCAGAACCCATCATCAGCATGGAAGCATGTCCTCTGCATGAAAGGGCATACAAATGTTTAGTGTATCTGTCATGTAAATATCTTACAACACCAGCTACAACAGTGCCATGCAAACACCTGTTCTCACTTTCAGGTGACGTAAATAAGAAGTGAGCAGCATTCTCTCACACAAATGTAAACAAACTTGTTTGTCTTAGTGATTGGCTGAACTAGAAGTAGGACTGAGTGGACTTGTACGCACTAAAGTTTTATATTTTATTTTTGAGTGCAGTTATGTAAAAAAATAATTCTACATCTGTAAGTTTTACTTTCACGCTAGAGATTGCACTACAGTACTTGTATGAGGTGAATTGAAAAATACTATCTATCTTTTTTACAGTGCAAATATTTGTAACCAAAAATATGAAATGAGCACTGTACACTTTGTATTCTGTGTTGTAATTGAAATCAATGTATTTGAAAATGTAGAAAACATCCAAAGATATCTAAATAAATGGTATTCTATTATTGTTTAATAGTAGTGATTAAAACTTTGATTAATTTTTTTTAATTTCACAATTAATTTTTTAATTGACAGCCTGACAAAATAGCAATTCTTGAGCACTCCTTAAATATGGGTTAGGGAGGAAGTGGAAGCAACATAAATAAAAAGTTACTTTTGCCTATAGGTTTCTCTAAAGTATTTCAGTGTAGTAGCCGCGTTAGTCTGTGTCAGCAAAAAGAAAACAAGAAAAATACCTGTGGCACCTTAGAGACTAACAAATTTATTTCAGCATAAGCTTTCGTGGGTTAAGAACCCACTTCATCGGATGCATGGAATGGAACATGCAGTGAACAGATATTTATACATTCAAAGATACATGAGAAGGTGGAGGTGTCTATACCAATGTTAAGAGGCTAATTAATTGAAAGGAACTGTTATCAGTAGAAACTTTTGAAGTGATAATCAACAGTTTCTCTTTGGATCCTGTTTTTGAAGTTATTTTGTTGCAAAATTGCAACTTTTATATCTGTCATTGAGTGATTAGGGAGGATCCAAAGAGAAACTGCGGAATTGGAATTAATATGCAAACTAGATACCATTACCTTAGGCTTGAATATTGACCGTGGATGGCTCGGTCATTATGTTAATTGAATTTATTTCCCCCTTAACACCTTTGTGTCAACTGTCTGGAATAGCCCCTGTTGATTATCACTTCAAAAGTTTCTACTGATAACAGTTCCTTTCAATTAATTAGCCTCTTAACATTGGTATAGACACCTCCACCTTCTCATTTATCTCTGAATGTATAAATAATACTCTGGTTTCTCTTCAGATTGTATAAATATCTGTTCACTGCATGTTCCATTCCATGCATCCGATGAAGTGGGTTCTTAACCCACGAAAGCTTATGCTGAAATAAATTTGTTAGTCTCTAAGGTGCCACAGGTATTTTTCTTGTTTTCTTTCTAAAGTATTTGTGCTGCACATTGTAACAAGTTAAAATTTAGTTTTAGTTTACAAGTTCCTCCTTCTGTTGTTAAAGATCTACATGTACTTCATAATTTGTTTGTGTTTACATATACTTGTAGTATACGTTTACTAATGGCAGGAGGAACTATACTAGACAAATAGCCAGTTTCCCTGTGAGATAAATATTATTTTTCTGGCTGGAGTTGCACAGCATGAGGTTATATAAACTGATTATCAGAAGCAAATTATGGCCCATATCTAACATTAAAATGTTTTTTTCAGTAAGCTTTGCCTGAAAAGCTGAAGCAGAATGTCAATTTAGAATATGTGGCCTTGAAAGATAAAATTAGGAAAGGTTGTTTCTGAAGTGATAATTTGGCAAATTAACCTTGAACACATCAGGATACATTACACCTCCATTTTATTTTGATCCTCTACCTTTTTAAAAATACCAGAGTGGAATATTAGAAGTATTGCATAAAGCTATTGAAGTGTGATGACATTCTTTCAAAGTGATCCACTGGGTAGTGCAGGACTGCACGTTCGTATTAAAATTAGATACAACTTTTGTCAGCAGCACATTTTGAAGTGGAATCACTTGAATGAAAAAAGTTAACTTTTTTCATAGCAAACATGCTAAATTTCTGCAATAGTTTTTTTTTCTTTTTGTCCCCAATAGCTGGCATGGTCTAGCCACTTCTATTTATTTTACATTTATTATTGAAACCAGATTTTCCAATTAAGTCCAGTCTACACTAGAGGACTGAAGTGTTTTCAAAGCTTAACATTAGTTAAATGCTTCTAGTACAGATAATTTCTGAAGCTTGTCAGTGTGGATGCAGTGACCAGCCAAGCTTGCCTAAGTCAGTGCAATGCCTCCATATAGGACACTCTACAATAATTGATGCCCAATGAAGCACCTACCCACAGTTTTCTATACAGCACCCCTGACAGACTATAGCAACAGGTGTGTTGTTAGCAGCAGTATAATGCAGATATTTTGATTTAAAATATATATATTTTCACTCTGACATGCATAGCTGCATGAATAGCTGAGCTTGCTTAAGTGTTTCCATTCTAAAGGGCCTCTTTCTTTACTTAGAACTCTCAAACTTTCACTTTTCAGATCTCTGCTCAGGGGCAAATTTGTCATTCTGGAAAGTCAGAATAAAAACATGTTATGTTAAGAACGACGGCAACAGAGGGGTTAAAATGTCAACTTTTTTTTGTTCTGCTAAATATTTAGCTATTTTTTGCTTGTGAGAAGAAAGCTGAAATGCAGCATAGATTGTTTTTGGTTCGGATGTGTCCATTTCGGTTGTCTGGGATTAATCCATTTTGATCTGATCAAACTGCAAGTTATTTAATGTACTTTTTGCCTGTGCATTCATTTGTTTAATAAGTTAAATAAAAATTTCCCAACGTTGTTGTAGCCCTGTATGCGTGTTTAATTAAGATGACAGGAATTTTTGCTGGGGCTAATTTTTTTTTAACCCTGTCATTCAGTGCACAAGTGTAGATTGAATTAAGTAGGGTCCTGGAGAAAGAACCCTCCTTCCTTCAATACATGTGTTGGAGATGCTTGTCTCACTCTCCCTGTTATTCTTGTGAGAAGGTTGAATGCATTCAGGCCCCAATTCAGCAAACCACTTGAGCATGTTTAAGTCACGTGTCTTAAAGTTAACCAGGAACTTTGCTGAATTAGATTCTTAAAGTATATGCTCCATGAAGTCAGACTTTGCCGAAGCTATAAACATAATATATTTTTCAGAACTGAGTATAGGTGCCAGCACATGTGCTTAAAATAGATTTGTTTGCCAAGTGATGTAATCTCCCCTCTTGGTTATGATGGACAGTGTATCTTTCTTTAAATGTGAAATAAACCACATATATTCCCTTGGCCTTCACTATTTACTTCAGGCAGCCTGTATGCCACTGTGATATAAGATTTAGCACTGGCTAAGGAGAGAAGCTTTTGCAAAAACCCTTTGTTTAAAATATTGGTAGCACGTCTCTGGCAGGAGCCCACACCTCAATGAGTGAGTATATTGTGTGGGGCTGTGCTCTTGTAGTCTCCAGCAATGCGTTAAAAATTCTTGGATGTTAATCTACCTCTCTTCCTTTTTCAAAAGATAAAAATTCTAGGACATTCTGTTTTAAAAAAGCTTTCAAAGTACTGAATAGTTACTAGCAGGTTCTTGTCATTACTATGCCTCTTTGTTACTGATTTCCCCTCCTTGTCAACTTATCTACTTGGGGCAGCACAGCAGAGATCCAGGAAGGTGGCAGAGAGCTGCTTAGCAGAGGAACAATAGGTAGTGCAGACTAATACCCTGATTCAGTAAGGTACTTACACAAGTGCATAACTTTAATCATGTGAATAGTCCCATTGCATGCTTAAGTACCTTGCCTTAGGGATGAAGAGACCTTTGAACTTCAAGCCTGGTGAGAAGGATTCACTACCTAAAATCTCTATAGAGGTTCTTTGGGTCTCCCTTGTGGGAGAGTGAGACTGGGAACTGGAAGAGGATGGGAGTTAACCCTGGGGGGAAATTAAAAGCTCTGCACAAAAGTAGAGGAGGGACTGGATTCCAAAGCCTGTTTTTAAATAGGAAAAGACCAGCTAAGAAAAGGCAGTGACATCTGAATCAGATGATTATGAGGTATCTGGAAGTTATCATGGCACTCTGTGTTATAAAATTCCCAATCGACAGCCTAGATTTTTTTTTTTTTAAAGTATTCCTGGAATCCAAAGTAGAGTTTGCTGTGGCCAAAATAGATTTAATGATTTCTAGGCTACAGGAAAACAGAATGCAGAGAGGGAAGGAAGAAACAAGAATAAACTCTGTTGACAGTCTATTTGAATTAACTGTGAAGGAATTAGACAAACTCAGATGCCAAATCTCTGCTTTCTTTAATCAAATCAAATTTAAGTATAGAAGCCAAATGATACATGAATTATTAGGCTTCAAAACAAATGGGATGGCCAAAAGCCAGTCAAATTCTTCAGTAGATGTACTGGAATTTTTGGATTGGGATTTAAGAACATTATTCTAAAATCAGACGGGACCCACTGATTATTGGCTTCAGTGCCTAGCAGAGGAAAAAAGCAGCACATGGACATTGTCTACCTACATCAGGCCTGCACAACTCGTAAAGCGGCGAGGGCCATATTATCCCAAAGAAAACAGCTGAGGGCCAAAACCCTCCAGCCCTGCGGAAACACCCCCAGCACCGCCCCCTCCCCGCTCGGCCCCTCCCCTACCTGCCCCCTCCCCGCTCGGCCCCATCACACCCCTCTTCACCCCCTAGCCCCCCTGCTGGCTTGCTGCATCCCTCCTAGTCAGTCCCCCACCCACCACTCGCCTCCTTTCACCTCCTCCCTCCCCTACCAGAAACCCCCATGCCCGCCCCTAGAACCCCTGCTGACTCATTGCTCACCCTACCTGCCCCCCCCCCCACTGCCTGCCCACTCTGCTACCCCCGCTCGCCTCTGCCCCTCCACCACTGCCCATCCGCTCCTCCCACCAGCGGAGAGCAGGGTCACGGGCGGGCATGCCGCCCTCCCCACGGCACTCCTCCGGCCGGGGGAGAGCGGGGCATGCTGATCCACTCAACGCCCCCGCGGGCCGCACAGTAAGCATGCGCGGGCTGCATGTTGTGCAGGCCTGACCTACATAAATGTTTTAAATGTGACTTAAAGCTTGTGAAGGGAACAGGATCTTTTATGAAATAAAAACTTGCTAGCAATTTGAAAGCAGGACTAAGAATTCACTCACTGGTATTGGGAGGCAACTCAGAATAAGAAGTTATTTTAAGATGTACTTCCCCTTGGAGTGCAAGAATATGTCGGACAGCAACTAATGTAGGTTTAGTACAGCTTAATTTGGGTTTACCAGGTTTTAAATTCCAAATTTGGTTGTGTGATGGCAGAGTAGCAAAGTGGGATGTTAATGGCACTAACCAAACAAGTGCAAAGCATTTACTGTGTTGCCTGAACTCAACAAATGAGTAAGATGCTATTATTCCAAGAACTATTCCTGTTTGTAATATGTTTTAATAGCTCCACTACTCACTCTTTCATACATTTAAAATCGTGCAGGAGGCAAAGGAAAGGTATAATTGTCTAAATTCTGTCATTGAGCTTCTCCACAGAAGTTTAGCATGATTAACTTCAAGACAGTATAGTATAAATATTATTATTCAGAGATTATGGCACTGAACATATACAAGACTAACTTCTGGACATTTACTATGCAAGCATAAGAGAAAATATCAAATATTGGTTACACACAAGAATACTATAAGAGCAAGAAGCCTTATTGAGAGTCATTGGTAGAAACTTAACGTGCAGGTGTGAACAAACAAATTAATTTTCAAAACAATCGAAGGAAAAGTGAGAACCTGAAAGGACCCCATTGAGTGTGTACCACAAATTACTAATTTCAATAAAACTTGTTATATAGGTCAAGCAGAGTTAATCATTAACAGACAAAAGGTACAAGATCATATTTAATGTATATCGGAGTGCTATCAGGTTTGTTTACTGAAGATGGTTCTCTGAATAATCAAGAAGATGGGCCAAACTATGGTGGTGTGTTGGTCTTATTTTGAGGTTTTAGTTTTATGTTAAATATTTAAATAAAATAGTGGTATTTCTTTTAGGTTATTTTTATTTGTAGATATTTTAGATGTTGATAATTTGTCCAAGGAGCTAAAATATAATTACACTTAAATTCAAAATATCAAACATAAAATTTCTTTTTAAGCTTTAAACCATGAAGAACGTAGCTGTATTTGGTAACGAGTGTGACAGCCAGGCTGAGTGAACTATCAAGGGGGCAAGATTTCAGTCTCCTGCCCTTCTTTTGTGCTAACAACTGGAACTTTAATGTCAACTAAATGGGCCGTTTGTGAGAAGGATATAACTTGGAGACTAGTGATTTTTCTCTAAGGATTCTGGTGGGCTGCAAAGAGATGCTGTGCTGGTGATGAGTGTGCTCTTAGAGAAATAGAATTTAGATAATACATGCAGATAATAGTTGTTACTTAAAATAATCCCGTTGGTAACTCTGCTAAATCCTTGTTTGTTTTTGATTATTGTTACATGGCTTCATCTTCAGGGGATATCCACTGAAGATCACAAACTTCTTCTCTCAGGCAGATATGACTTTTGAAGTAAAGCTGACCAGTTTATAGGTGACTCTTGGAAATTTTAACTTCAATGCACCAATAGCCAGTTCCTTCTTGACCGGACTGATTAATTTTTTCCAAACATTTACTTAACACCTTGATTAAAACTCCCCTGAGCTGTGTTTGAATCATGATTTTTGACAAAGGTAAATGAAGTTAAAGCGGCTTTGGAATTTTTTTGGACTCCTAAGTGACATCAGATGCCCAAAGAGCTATGGTACAAGTGACCATTTCATTTGTGACTTGCTAGAACACTATGCCCCATTCTATTGAAATTGGATCTTGTTACAGTAATCCATTTGTGACTTCAAGGTTTGATTATTGCAGCTCATTTCTAGGTGTGAAGCTATGCATGAGAAAGTTGACTGACACAAAACACAGCGGCCAGTCTGCTTAGCCATATACTTCACTGTGAGCACATCAGCTCTAATCTCTGTACTCACCCCTCCACTCTCTGCGCTGGCTTCCCATTGAATAAAGTCCATTATAAGGTTTCTGTCTGGATCTTCAGAGTCGTCCAAGGGATTGGCTATAGTTACCTATCAGCTCCCCTGTCCAAACCCCAGTAACATATTACTGCAACTATATTCCATTGGAACTATGAAACTGAGAAGCCAAGAGGAGAGAGTCATGAGTTCAACTCACAGAACTTTCAGCAAGAGACTTAAACTATGCAACTTGATACTACAGATGATAGCAACAAGCTTGTGGCATTCAGAACTAAATACAAGCCGCGTCTCTCTGGCCTGCAGAAAGCTCTTTACGCACATGTTCCTGCTTTCACTAGTACATACTGTGGCAGAGCTCCGACCTTGTCCCCATGGGTCCCGTGCTTCTAGGCAGTTTATGCTAGCCTCAGAGACTCACTGCGACCCTCCCCATTAGCCCGTCTCTTTCTAGGGCCAGGGTTACAGTCTACTGAGCCTTTTTCATCATAAGCCAGCAGGTTGGTGAGAGAACTCCCACAGTCTCTGTTGTCCCTATGGGCTTATTGTAGAACAATTTAGCCTCCTGTTCTGCCAGAGGCCTGTCTTCCCCTTGTAGTGGTGGGTTGGGGGGAATCTGGGCCCACCCGCTACTCCGGGTTCCGGCCCAGGGACCCTAATGGTAGCAGCTGTTGGCAGCCGACCTTTCACTGCCAGAGTTGCTACATTTCCCTGGGCCACTTCCCCACAGCTCTCCCGCTTCTCCCTTCTTCACCCTTACCTTAGGGCTCCCTTACCAATGGCTTGAGGGTGTCTTCCTTGCCCAGCCCTTCAGCAGCACTTCCTCTCCTCTGGCTCTCAGCCTGACTGGAGTGAGCCCTTTTATATTATCAGAAGAGCCTTAATTAGAGTCAGGTGTTCTCATTAGCCTGGAGCAGTCCCTGCTCTGGTCAGTCAGGGAACAGAAAACTGCTAACCCAGTGGCCAGTATATCTGCCTTCTAGTATTCTGTTGTACCCAACTGGCCTGGGTCTATCACAATACACAAAAATAAAAACCCCCAACTCATTCCCAAAAACCTTATGAACCATTCTTCCCTATTTCTTATACAGAGTGGGGTTTGAGAAAGATGTTTATATTTTTAAATACTTTGCAGTCTCATTATGGGACCTGTTACCCATCTGGATGTTGAGAGGACTCTGTTAATTGGAGCCAGAGCTACCCATGAAGGGTCCAGGTCCCTTCTCCTTTGAGAGTATGATGTCAGTGTTCGAGCATGGAAGTGCTCACCCTGTTACAGGGCCATATAAGTACATAGACATAAGGCAGATTCTGCAATAACTTGTAACCACTAAAACACTTTTTAAAACACATTTTTTCCAAACTGACAAATGTTTGCCAAATCCCACATGAAACGAAGCATGAATGTATAAACTCCGGCCATGTTCCATTTCCTTAGAATTTTCAATAGCCTTTATTCTAGTTTTAAGTCAACTTTAAATTTTAGAGCACTTTGACAAGAAGATCAATATACTTATAGTCATTACTTTTGTCATCAGAACATCTGCTAATTCTACTTCATCCTCTTTACAAAGACGTGATGATCTCAAAAAAGCTATTGCTTCTAAAATAAAAGTAATATGTTGGAAGCATATAAACTAACTAGCTTTAATTTCTTTAAGATATTAGACTAAAGCTATTGGAGAACTTGGGACTAGTTTAACAGCAAATGCGATCTGTAGTTAATACGTTCTTCAAGCAGCTGTTCATTCCTAGACTCTCATTGTGCTACTGTCTCTTTTCTTGTGTTCTCATATCTAGGAATGTTCTTGAAACACTTGCACAGTATACACTTCAGCTGTAATTACATTTTTTACCCCAACATTTTCAGAATGTACCCTTCTTGTAGTGTATTGAAGGTGTTAAGCACCTGCTTAGCTGATGGAATTTTGGAGGTTAAGAGCAGCAATAGGAAGCCAGGAATATCTGACCAGGCAGGTTTTTTTGGTTTGTAAAGACTGATTTTTGAGTGGACATATGTCACTTGCCAGAAGACTTAATTTTCTATCACGCAGTAGTTAATACTTTCCTTTGAATTGGTTTGGTGTTATAATCCTATGAATTTTGTGCCATTCTTTGTAAATAACAGTAACAGGAATATGCTTTTTCTGTGTTTAAAACTAAAACTGATATTCCACATTCAGTTTAAATTTTTAAAATATACATTGTTGAAACCATGCACACGTCAGAAAATTCAGAATTATCGTTCCTACTATAAATGTAAGTCAGCCAAGTTGCACGCACACATGCATTAGAGAAGGAAGATTACCATATGCAGTAATACAGCATTAGCAAAGAAACTTCTATTTACTGAAGTTTATAAGGTTACTATAAAAGGTAAATTTAAATAAAAATTAAGAGAAACATTGTCTACAACAAAATGTGTCCTCAGTCATCACTGCTACCCTTTCTCTGGGAGTATGTTCTAAATATCTGGGTCACTGTGTTATCTAAGTGCTAAATACCATATTTCAGGATCACAAAAATCTTCTATTCAGGATTTTAGTGTACCCCTTATACTATCTCCAGAGACGACCACTGTCACTGAACTATCTTGCAAGGAGTACTAGAGAGCAACTTTGTCTACACTCTTCTCTTTCTATCAACATCACATGTAACAACTTTAAGGAGGATACTAAAGCTTAGGGCTCCCACAAAGTGTTGCCGCAACATTTTTTGCATCAACCTACAATGAAGGCTGGAAGTTGTGAGTGACCTTGATAGCAGATGAGCTTGTTAAATTGCCAGTGCCCGCTGCTCAGTGTGGATAACTATAATGGGCTGTATCTGAAAGTTAGGGAAAAAATCTTTTTACTCACATAACATGTCCTGCTATTACAGTATGTGTTTATACATATTTTTAAATAAGGAAATCAACTGGCACATAGAAATAGCATTTTTGTGAAAAGGTCAAATAACTTACCAGTTAGGAAAGGTATGTAAGTTGCTAATAAATCTAGTAACTGGTCTCTAAAAGATTTTGACGCAAAAATACTTCCTAAAAATGAATGGCTGTAGAATTTCAAAAATATTATGTCTGGTAGACAATTACTTACCAAGGGATCAACTTTTTAAAAGTAATTTAAGAAAATGTACTGTTTTCAAGATAAAATTTTCAAAAATGCCAACATTCCACTTTCAGTGTTCCTAAGTGACTTAGGTGTGTTAGAAATTTTTTATCTTCAGTGTCTGAAAAGCAA
The DNA here is from genome assembly GCA_033296515.1 of Macrochelys suwanniensis. NCBI lineage: Eukaryota > Metazoa > Chordata > Testudines > Chelydridae > Macrochelys > Macrochelys suwanniensis. Next base: position 24,243,925 of record CM065782.1, read on the forward strand.
ATAAATCAGTTGGCAAAATTATTATTCTTACTAGTATAGTCTGTTCAAAAGTGTGCATAACAAAGACTAAGGCCTGGTCAACGCTGGTGAGGGAGGGGGATTGATCTAAGTTACGCAACTTCAGTTACGTGAATAGTCGACGGCAGAACACTCTGGTTGATTTATCACGTCTAGACTAGACGCAATAAATCGACCCCCGCTGGATCGATCGCTGCCCGTCGATCCAGTGGGTAACGTAGACAAGCCCTTATGTTCAAGATTGTTTGGATTTTTAATCTCTGCCTTCAGCTCTTCTTAACTGTAACTCCACTCTCTCTTGTACGAGTTCTCAATGCTTTTCCATAGCATGAACTCCATTATCACAGAGGGATTGGCTTGTGACACTGCTTCCATGATTCACAGTTGCACAGACTATTTCCCCTTCAATTCAAAATTCCATAACCAGAGCCCCATGTATGCTACAATAAGCTAGGCCTAGTCTGCAGCCAAGTCCCTAGAATCAATGGAAATGTGGTGCAGCAAACTGAAAATTCTCTGGCTGTTTCATTTACATTAGGAACCATTTTTAATAAATTCTGTTTATACATGTTCATATTTAATCCAGTGGCTCCCGTGTTGTGATGACAGACATAATCTATGTAATTTAATGTCAAGATTAAGATTTGTAGTTTTCAAAGTGATGAAGATTTTTATCTTGACTCATGCTTATGTAGTAGTCCAAGACTAATGGGAGGTTTTGGCAGCAGGGTAAAAGTACATTTGAGGCTTTTCCAATGAGAAGATATGGGAGATCTTATAGGATTATGAGATAAGCATACAGCAGGCCTTCCAGGGGTTCTCACAACACATTTTTGGTGGCCTCAGAGTGTGGCCACCAACTCTTGCTGGTGGCCGCACTGACAATTTTTCCTAAAATACTTTGTTTTTCCTAAAGTTAATTAATATGCACATATACATGTCCAAATCGTAATTTATGTAGGGGTTTTTTCAGACTCAGTAATAAAAATAATGTACGGTTGTCTCTGTTCATTACTGGACCTAAACAGAATAGAAACACAAATAAGGTGCTTTGCATGTTCTTGTCTTTTTGTTGTTTTGTTTCGCTTTTTTCATTACTTTTTTTTAAAGACTCGCTAGCTAGTAAGTCTGCTGCTGTGAAACGTGGTATTCGTATGTTCGTTAATATCACGTTTCACAGCAGACTTATTCAGCCCCGGCAAGCCCTGGGACAAATTAAGCCCTGGATGGGGAGGTGGGCAGGGAGGCAGCAGAGCCAAGGGATGATGATGGGGGGGGTGAGTCTGGGGCTGGAGCCTGGAACTATAGCATGCTGCCACATGGATGGAGCCTGAAGCCCTGCGCCTAAAGCCTGCCGCCCAGCCCCTGAGAAAGTGGGGAATTCACCAGCTGCCTGCACCAGTGTTTGTGTCTCCGGAGGGGGATAGGGCCCAACTTCTGCTGGTTGCCCTGGGAGACGGGCAACTGCTTTGCCCACCTCCCCCACCCCAAATCACAGCCCAGGAGACTGTGACTGCAAGAAAAGCCCCTGGTGGCTGCATGCGGCCACAGTGGCCGCATTTGAGAAATGCTGCCTTAGGCTGTATCTACACTTACACTGCTAGTGTCACAGCTTGAGCGATGTAAGTGTAGCCATTCACTATAGCGGGGTGGGGGGGTTATCCTGTCACTGTAGTTAATCCACCTCCCCGAGAGTTGCATTCTTCTATCAGCCTAGTGACCTCTATACCAGGGGTTACGGTCGCTTAACTTTTTAGTGTTAGACCTAGCCTGATTCTTATTTACATAAAGGCTGCTTTACTGAGAGCTTTGTGTAAATGAGAATTGGGGCCTATCTAGGTGTTTCTGCTAACGAGATCAGCTGTGAAATGGTTAACGTTAACACTTGCATTGTCAGCAGAGGTTTCAGAGTTCACCTCACTGAGGAGAATGTGGCAGTTCACATCTCAGACTAATTGTAACAGGCTGTCTGCAGACTCAGGAAGATCTGGAAGATAATACTGACTTGGCTTGCAGTTAGCTCATGATTTAGAGCAGTGGTTCTCAACCTTTCCAGAATACTATACCCCTTTCAGGAGTCTGATTTGTCTGGCGTACCCCAAGTTTCACCTCACTTAAAAACAACTTGCATACAAAATCTAAATATACAAATGTCACAGCACACCATTATTGAAAAATTGCTTACTTTCTCATTTTTACCATTTTAATTATAAAATAAATCGATTGGAATATAAATATTGTACTTACATTTCAGTGTATAGTATATAGAGCAGGATAAACAAGTCATTATCTGCATGAAATTGTAGTTTCTCCTGACTTCGCTAGTACTTTTTATGTAGCCTATTGTAAAACTTGGCAAATATCTAGATGAGTTGATGTACCCATGGAAGACCTCTGCGTACTACCAGAGGTACACATACCCCCGGTTGAGAATCACTGATTTAGAGGTTTTCTTTACAACCATGAGGGATAGAAACATTTTTTAAACTGAAAGTTTAGATAATGGAACACAGTTCTGTGGTAAGGATCAATTCTATGGAAAATTCTGCAGCCAAACTACATCTACATGCAGCCCTTCCTTTAACATCTGTATTATAGCTATAGCAGTTGCTTATGTGGAAAAGTAATAAAAAAGCATTTAATGTATTTTTAGATGGGTATTAATGTAAATTATGAGCTAGAAATGGGGAGGAGGCAGTATCGTTTTACCAGCCTGCTTTCTGTAGACCTCCAGCAAGTGCTTTGCAGGTCACCAGTGGTGTACAGTTGAGTCTGAGAACCTCTGCTGTCCAAGCTCTCCAATTTCCAGTATAATATATGATTGTTTCTTGGTGCTTGGATAATCCACCTGGACGTTGTAATAATTTTGTTTTCTTATCTTTAAGAAGGCTAGCAGAGAGAAAGAACACACAATTAAAAACAATTAGAGTATCTGACAATCAGTGCTTTAATATGAGTGGTACAGTACGCCCCATATTCTTCATAGAGATGATGTGATATGAATATGGCATAAACAAGTTGTATTTTATGCAAGATTCGTCATGTGAGGTATCATTGGAAAGGTTATGATTGATTATCCTATCTGTATGCATGTATCATTTTTGTATCTAAAGTTAGGAATATGGACTATGTATCGATTGCAAAAGTGTTTGCACCTGGGGAACGCCCACCAGATAAAATGCAATCAGGCTGGCTGGTTAGTCAATGGGCCAATAAGGAGAACAATAGGACTTTGAAGATGCTACTCTCCCACCTTCTTGAGAAGCTTCCTGGGATGCTGCTTTGTCACTGCAGGGTCATGTGATCATGTCACCTGGTACTGGACCCCATCTTGGCCTACTAGAATTTTTCCACTAATAGGGAGAGGGGACCAAACTGGGAAACAAAGGATTCCTGCCATATGTAAATCCTATTTAAGTCAGGGTAATGAGTTAATCTAGGGCGGTTCTTCACTGAATCCCCGCCCAGGATGACTACTGAAAACATCTGAAACTGATCTGGGGAAGAACGGCTGGACCCAGGCAAGAAGGCGTCTGGCCTGTGAAAGGAATATTTGGAGTTCTAAGCTGCAAGTAAGAGGGGTTTGTCTACAAGAAACTCTGCAACCTGCTTAAAACAACCTTTAGGGTGAGAAATTACTACTTGTAGCCAGTTTCTTCAGTGTATTAAGCTTAGTTTGTGTTTGCTTTATTTGCTCAGTAATCTGCTTTGATCCGTTTGCTATCCCTTATAATCACTTAAAATCTATCCTTTGTAGTTAAGAAGCTTGTTTTTGTTTTCTTTTATAAACTAGTTTGTGCAATTCAGAACTGGGGGGCAAAAAGCTGTGCATATCTCCCGCCACATTGAGGAAAGGAGTGAATTTCATGAGCTTACGCTGTACAGTTTTCTGTGCAGGACAGTACAATTTTGGGTTTACACTCTAGAGTGGGTGTGCACTTGAGTGCTGGGCAATTCCTGAGCTGAGTTTTCTCATGCACAGCTGATCTCAGCGTCCATCTTTCTGCAGCTGGGTGTGGCCCTACCCAATGCCGTAACAAGGGTGTGGCGGGTGAGGCACTTGCCTCGGGCGCGCAAAGGTAAGGGGCGCAGAAAACTCCCTGAGCCGTGCCGCGGCTCTCTCCACCTCGGCATCCGTGTTGGCGGCATTTCAGCGGAGAGGGTCCTTCCTGCCTTAGGTGCAAAAATAGGTAGTTATGTCTCTGGCCCTACCTGTGTGTGTGCTGGAGGAGGCTTGAGGGCCTGGCACAGTAGGAGAGGGTGAGGGAGCCCAGGCTGGAGGAACAGACAGACTCAGTGGTAGCCCAGTACACGTTGGGGTACTGGGGTGACCTGTCACAATGTGTAATAGTGAAATTGTGATTTAAAGTTGGATTCAGTCTGACTGACTGCATGCAGTATAGTAATATCTAAGAACACTTTTGTCCAGACTTTTAATATTATTTTCCTTGGGTCTTCTCAAAGACAGATATTTAGTTTGATGTTGATATGGTTAATGTATTGATATCTAGTGCATAATTATTGAGCTGCCATTCTAAATCTGTAACAATTACTAAAATAATAATGTGGATTGTAGCATTTCAACTGATGAGTAAACCATTCCAGTAAAACTGGCATGCAGCCACTTTGCTGTGTAATAGTGTTTTTTATAAAGTATAACCATAGTAACTGATCTGGATGACATTGGGTAGCTGGTTGTTGCTGACTGCTGGAAATAAAACAGACTTTTTAGCAACACATGTGTAATGTTTGAAGGTAAAGTAATCCAAGATAAATGCCTGTGCTCTGCTGAGAATGTAGTGTGAAGTACATCAAGCCAAGATTTGACTTAATGACTTATGAATCTAATCCTTCTGTGAAAGTGCTTCTGCATGATAAAAACAAAACCATATACGCTGGCAGTGTGTGCAGCAATTGTTGAAATGTGAAAAAAGTTAAATGCAAATTGAAAGAATTTGTATTGCAGATTAATAGCATGTGATATTAGTGGAAAATATAGGCTTTGTTGAAGGTTTTAAAAGTTATAATGCCGCTAGACATTTTTCTGGATGTGTTTATTTTCACTGAAGAGGGTTGGGGAGAGATGGGGAGGAGGTAAATTTTCCCTTGCAGTTCCCTTTTAAGAGCATGAGAACCAGAAAATAAACTGATTTTACTCTGGTTACTGTCCAAGCTGAGTGAAATGGAAAAACTACAGAATTGGGATAATTTAAAAAACAAAACAAAAAACCCCAAAACACAACTTTGTGGCCTGGTTTAACTAGAATTATAGTTTTATTTTTCTTTCTTCCTTTTTTAAATGATCAGTTAAATGAACTGAGATCACACTGAATATTGGTCACATTATAAAAAATTGTGAAGGATATGTATATTTAAAATATAACAAAAATGAGTGGAAATAAAAACGTGAAGCAATAAGATATATTGCGTATTTCTTTGATTCTTTTACTTTGGAGCTCATAGGATGTACCTAATTAGGTGTTTAAAAAGTTGTTAAAATTAACTTACTTTTTTAAAAAACCTATACCACACATAACATGTCCTGATTACTAAAAAAAAAAGCTTTAGTTATTTGACATTTTGTAAGGTTTAAAGTCTTAGTTGATTATTTAAATTAGTTTAGTGAAGTAGTAGATCTTTGAGGAGAGAAAAACAGCCTGAGAGGGCAAAATCCATAAACCATCGTTGGATTTTCTTGCTGTTTTTTTCGACTGGAAGTCTCATATATGGCAAAAGAAGTTGGTTTGTATAAAGCCACCCTGCAAATATAAACGAGGGGGGGGACAACCCCAAATCTTGTGTGTGTTGGGGAGAAGAGTAAGGGTTTGGTTTGGTAACTTTTTACTCTTTTATAGCTGTATGCTGTAGCTTTCTAGGTGCCTCAACAAAGTAAATGCAATACTAAAACTGCAAAGTTTTCAATGCATTCATTATATCAAAATTTGCTTAAACAACTTTTGTACATAAGATGTATGACATTTTATTGTTACAAAGTTAAAAGGAAGTTCTTCTTAAAAAATGCCATTTAAATTCTAGACTTGTAACTTAATAGACTCAATAGACTGTCAAAGAAAATGACAAACTGGTAAATTGATTTCTTTTCATTTTTAAGATAAAGATACCGATATAACTGTGAAGGATAACACAGAAGATTTCTGTCTACGAGATACACTGAGCATTGCATCAACAGATTCCTTTGTTTCAGCAGCTGAGGTAAGAGTCAGAAGGATTTCTTCTTTAACCATATTAGAATCTTTCTTTCATGAAAAATAAATAGATTACTAATGTTTCTAATTTCTTACAGTAAATTAAAAGCTACTAATTTCTGTGCCGAAAATAAATTGCATCTTACATGAAAAAAATGCCTTCCTTTGTAGACAACTTCCTAGTACTTTTTTTACCTTGGACCAATGGAGTCACAATCTCGCTAATTCCTGTCCTCTTTATTTTGCTTTCAAAACTGTGCTTTTGGTACTTTTTTTTTTTTTTTTTTTTTTTGGTCACCTGGTGGCACATTCCATGAGTTATCCATCCTTCTAAAAATGAATTGCTAACCAATGTAAACAACCATCCTTCTGGATATCAGAGCTGGATATAAATGAACACCTATAATGGTTCTGATTACTGAGGAAACAAAATTAGATGGATGGTACCAACCATCTAAATAACTATTATTTTCCCCCTGCCACCTACCCATAATCTAAAGGTTTTTGGAGAAGATGCTTCCCTTGTGAAGTGAATTATCTGAAATTGATTGCAATTAAACTCTTGATCATATGTAACAGTCCAAGATTCCCTGAGTTTGAAAGTTGAAAGTAACTTGCAGTGCTATGACAAAAAGTAATTTCTAACAAGGAATCTCTCTCCTGTGGCTACTTTCCCTTTCCTGTAATTTGGTGAAGAAGACTATCCAAGGTCCCTTCAGATGAGTGAGTGCTGTCAATTCAGGAGGATGCAAAAAAAAATAAAAGATATCGTATCTCCCATTTTTTGCATGAGCTTTCCTACTATTTAAGCAGATAGACTACATTCTCTCTGCATATCTTGGGTCTGCTTGGTAATAGGCAGGGGACACAGTCTTTCAGTAAGAGAGATTGATATGTTTTGTGGGGGAGAGTGTTCCTATCCTGAGCCTAAAGTGACTCAGTCTCCTTAAGAAACACTGTTATAACTGGCAAGAACAATAGCCCTGGCTGTTGCCTTTCTAAATCGTCAAGGTAGTCTCGCCATCTTGATATTCTAAAGTCACTAAAGGTATGTCTGCACTTCAGTCAGGAGGTGAGATTGCAGCACAGTAGGCATATACACAAGCTCGCGCTGAATTAGCTAGCTCACTAAAAATAGCAGTGAAGATGCAGTGGCATGCACTTGCCACTTGAATATGTATCCAGGGTCTCACGCAGGCTTGTTATTTGAGAGATTGATCTGTGTCACTGCGTGTGTTACTGTGGCTTCACTGCTATTTTTAGTATGCTAGATCAGGTATGCCTACCTGTGCTACAGTCTTACCTCCTGAATGCAGTGCAGACATACCCTTAGTGCCAGTTCTGATTCCCTTCCTCCCAAAATCACAGAAAATGGTGTAAGATGCTCTTTCTGTTCAGTTGTCTTGGCCAATTAGCAATCATACCCTGAACATCGTGACCCCTCCCAGTGACATTCATTTAGGGATCCTACTTGTTACTTCCCTAGGAATGAAATTTCCATTGGAAGAGGAAGTACTGAAGATCAAGGAAGCGGCAAAGAACTTCATAGGAAACTATAGATTTCTCATTCAAAAGTGTATTGGGATATAATTTATTCCCCCACAATTGTTTCTGTGGGAATAAACACCTTTAGGACCTAGTTCTAGTTAAATCCAGGTTGAGTAGTCCCACAGATAAGGATGCACACTAAAAACAAGCATTCAATAAAGGACTACCCACCATGAGTCAAATGGTGTCTGATTACCAATTATGAGCCTCCTTGCTGTGGAAACACATTTGAAGCCTGGTAAATGAGAAACATCTTCATATGAATATCCTAGAGAGGAAGGTGATGAAGGCCCTTTCATGTTTAAAAGTGACTACAAAGTGTATAAACAGTGCTTTCAGCATTGCATTTGAAATGTCAGAACTTGCCTCCTCTACACCCAAACCTGCAAGAGGATTTTGATAGTCTTTAGAGGGTCTAGAACATCATAGCTGTAGGTTGAAACCTGAGCTACAGTATTTCCAGCCCCTAACCATGGGGGAAGGGAACGTTCCATCTTAACCTTAGCCACTGTTGTCCCGGTTTTCATCGTACAGTAGTGATGTTCAGTGTCCCCAAAGTTGTCTAGAGCAAACCAGAGGTAACTCTGTGAGCTGAAGTTACTAATGTTTTTGGAGGGGTTACTATTTTGAAGACCTCTGACACAACTGTTTGAGAATGACAGCCTTCTGTTGCTTGGGCTATCCTCTGGAGTGGAGTGGATGGGTGCCCGGAGCCTCCCCGCCACATTCTTGGGCATCTGGGTGAGGAGGATATGGAACTTGGTGAGGAGGGCAGGCGGTTACACAATGGATGCAGCGGTGGTCTGTACTCTAGTTGCCTTTCCTGCAGCTCCACCAGACGCCTCATCATGTCCCTTTGCTCCCCTATTAGCCTCATCATCTCCTCCTGCGTGTTCCGATCATGCTCACTGTATGCTTTCCTGGCCTCTGCCACCGAATGCCTCCATGCATTCAGCAGGGCCCTATCAGTGCGGGAGGACTGCATGAGCTCTGAAAACATGTCATCGCGAGTGCATTTTTTTCGCCTTCTAATCTGATAACCTCAGGGACGGAGTTGATGTGGGGAGCATAGAAACATTTGCAGCTGCGGGGGTGGGGAGGGGAAGGGGGAGTAGATTTTAATAAGATACATTTCTGAGAACAAAAGGGAGACTCTTTCACAGTGAATCAAGCAATTCACAGCAGACAGCACATGTGTTTTAGGTACAAGGTCGCATTTTGCCTTTTATATTGCACGCCTGCCGGTATGGTGACATATCACAAACGGCTGGGCAACAGAATTCTATTTCCAGGCAGCCATGGTAAGCCAAACGGTACGTGGGGTTGGCGTCTTCCGCGTCCATAACATGTGGGAATGGTTTCAAACTGCAGCACCCTCCTTTCCCATAGCAACCAATGCCAGCTGCGGTTGCCGTTTAAAAGGACGGGCTGTGGTTGTCATTTAAAAGGAGGACCTGCGGTTTTGGGGTGGATGTGAAACACCCCCCTTCTCCCACCCCCTATGCCCCCTGCGTGGCTATTCTCCGGGATGATCCCTTTTAGCCAAGTGCAAAGAGCCCAGCATGACTGGGGTCTAATGTGTTGGGGATCACGAAACAGAAGGGATTACTGTTCCCTTACAAAAATTCCCCTATTTCAACTAGGTGACCATGAATGATATCACTCGCCTGAGGCTGTCACAGAGAGATAAAGACCGAATGTTGCTTGAATGTGACCAAAACCCAGGATCATACCCTGCAATGCTTTGTGCTGCAATGATTCCAGACTGCTTGGTGTGGTAAAGTGTCCTACCGTGGAGGATGAAATAAGGCCCCCTCCCCAGAAACCTGCAAAGGCTTTCAGAGTACCTCCAGGAGAGCTTCATGGAGATGTCCCTGGAGAATTCCCGTTCCATTCCCAGACACGTTAACAGACTTTTCCAGTAGCTGTACTGGTCGCGAATACATCCCAATTGTTCAGGGCAAATCAAACATTAAACACAATTGCGTTTAACCCCTTTGTGTCATTACAAATGTGCACTCACCAGAGGTGCCTTCTCCGCCTTCAAGGTCCGGGAACAATATGCCCTGGGAGGGTATTGGCTCCGGGGTGAGGAAAAGGTCCTGGCTGCCGGGGAGAACAGATTCTCCGCTTGCCTGCTGCGCATTCTCCTCCTCCTCTTCCTCATCCACAAAATCCTCATCCATGTTGCGTAAGGCTGCAACCTTGCAGGTGTCCATAGAGAGTGTTGGGGTACTGGTAGGGTCCCCCCCTAGAATGGCATGCAGCTAATCATAGAAGTGGCATGTCTGGGGCTCTGACCCGGAGCGACCGTTTGCCTCCTTTGTCTTTTGGTAGGCTTGCCTGAGCTCCTTAATTTTCACGCAGCACTGCTGTGTGTCCCTGGTGTAGCTTCTGTCCACCTTGCCTTGTGTGATTTTGGCATATATATCAGCATTTCTTCTGCTGGATCGGAGTTCTGCCTGGACAGATTCTTCTCCCCATACAGCAGTCAGATCCAGTGTCTCCCGTTCGCTCCATCCTGGAGCTTGTTTGCTATGCTGGGACCGCATGGTCACCTGTTCTGCTGAGCTCGCCATGCTGACCAAACAGGAAATGAAATTCAAAAGTTCCCCGTGCTTTTCTGTGTACCTGGCTAGTGCGTCGGAGTTGAAAGTGCTGTCCAGAGCGGTCACATTGGAGCACTCTGGGATAGCTCTTGGAGGCCAATACCATCAAACTGCACAGTGCTGCATCTACAGTACCCCAAATTCGACCCAGGAAGGTCAATTTTAGCGCTCCTCCTCTCATCGAGGAGGAATACAGCAGTCGATTTTAAGAGCCCTTTAGGTTGGCGGAATGGGGTTGGTTGTGTAGACGCATTCATTATAAAATCTATCTAACTCGGCTAAATTCGACCTAACCTCATAGTGTAGACGAGGACCTACTAATCATCCTGAATTATACATTCTCTTGTTAGTGGTTTGTAAGAGTAAGACAGTAATTTCTTAGGAATTTTTGGCTAAGCTATGAATACGTGTCTTTTAAAATCTTGGAGGTAGTGTGCCTCAGGGACTTACAAATTATGGAGTTAGTGCTCCCTTTGGTCCTAGCATGAGAGGTTCTCTTTAAGAAACATTCCATGCTATATGTTATTAATTCTATCTGAATTTCAACACTGTAGTATCTGACCCTTTGTGGCAAGACTTCTCTCCGCTGTGTTAAAACTGGGGATGTGAAGGGTACATGCTAGAGCTTCAGTGTTTCTCACCTTTTGGATTCAGAGAGTAGTTTTGTGATGGAATTGTGGCAAGTTTTCCTTTTCAAATTACTAGTCAAGTTTATTGTTCCTTTTGAAGCCCCTCAAGGTTTTATCTGGACCAGGAAATTATATTGGTAAACTTTTCTGAGAGAATTTGACTGACCATTCCTAGACATTAGGAACTTTAAATTGTGTTCTGGGGAGAAGGGGAAACAAGAAATGGGCAGGTGAGATGACAATGTTACAGATGAGATGAGAGTGTTACAGATGTATTTTCAAAGATTATTCATTGATACAGGCACCTTTTTCAAGTTAAAGTTAGAACACATTCCTTTCTGGCTCAGATACCCTTGTAAGCTAAGAGAAGTCAGTCATACATAGAAGACATTTTCAAGCCAACTGCCTTATCCTACTTGCATTCCTTTGCCAAACATTATTTCTCAGAGACATTAACTTCCACTGAAGCAGATTTTGCACACAGATGTCACGACAGTTGTACCCTTTTAATTTTCCTGGCCTGGTTAATAGCTGGTGGATTGACACTTTGTTTGAGTGATAGATACAGCTAAAGAAATTTAACTACAAATTTTGTTTCTTGCTTTTAGACCCAGTAATCTGATTCCTGTTTACACTGTGTTGACTGTAGAAACAGAATACATTATTTGGGAGGGTCCTGTTCTTCTTTATGCTTTTAAAAGACTTTCTTGAAATCTACAACTGGAAGGTATTTGAAGAAAGTACCATTTAATTTATTGCATACAATCTGAGTGAGACCAAATCCATAAGTTCTAGACTCAATTTGAAATAAAAGTTCGGGGGGCAGAGGGACACTCGTGAGGAATGGGGCTGGGCCTGAAGGTTGTGTGGAAGGTGAGTTCTGGAGACCACAGGCACTCTGACCCAGATCTTCAGCTATGTCACAGTACTACTCAGACTTTAAAAATACCTTTGTGCTCCTCAAGTTTTAGCGATTGCTTGGGAACAGTTCAGTCTCAGTTGGTGGCTATGGTTGGCTAGCCACCAAGGAGCCATTTTGGTAGCTGAGAATAGCCAGCAGTCCCCGGGCCATACTCCCTTCTCTGGTTCCCTTCCTGTGAGAGCGCCTGCTCTATACTGACAGGTATTCCTGAGGGGGGGCAGGAAGTTACAGACCTTTCATGACCCTGCTCTGGTAACATGAATAGGCCCTTTGTTTCTTCCTGGCTTCTAAGATCATTTTGTCTTTTCTTCCTGCCTGTCTGGGACAAACAAGATACATGGGATGTGGTTTAACTAGGCTGCAACTTTATTAATTTAACTCATCTGGGAGCTATCCAGGAATATATTGCCCAGTGCAGATCATCCTTCCCTCCATAATCTGTTCCACCTGGTGGAGCACTGCTGTCAGTCCCCATTTCCCCTCACCTCTCCACATCTGGTCCTAACCCATTGCTGGGACACATCTGTCCTCCAGGGGCCGGGGGAAAGAGTTGTCTCCTCCCTGTACCACACAGTAGGAACCCCAGCCCTGTTCCCCAGATGCTTCTTCTAAGTCCACTTCAGATTCCAGTTTAGCAGACCCCCTGTCAAACAAGTAACTGCACTGGACACCTGTTAAGTTGCAACAACTTGAACTTCACCCTTGCCTTCTAACCGGCCCACTAGGTTCCTGGGCTGCTATGGGAAAGGCAGAAATAACCCTGGCCAGTCTGGCAATGAGGGGAAAAGTCCTTGTCAGTCCCAGAAAAGGCAATTAGCACAATACCCACACCAGACCTAACCTCAGAGTGGGAGCTGTTTTTCTGGTCATGTGATGGAACCTCAACCGGGGAAGAGGGCTTATGTGCCTTCTTTTTGGGTGTATAGGACCATATGGGCTTCCACTGCACCCCCTAGACAAGCCAGTTATCTCCCAAACCCATGAGGCAGATGAGCACCCATTAGAAGGGTGGGAGGTGACCCTTCAAGAAGCCAGACAGCCCTCTTTCCCTTGCCTTTCCAGACAAAGGTCCCCTCATCTCTGAGGCTGCTGGGATGCATTGACAGCTTTGGACTTAAAATTTATTGCATTGATTTTTTTGTTAAAGTTCTCTGATTCCAGAAATCCTGCTGCTAAAAACTGAGCCACAGTAAAAGTAAAACACCTCTTTTTATTGTCCTCTAATTTTATGAGAGAAGTGCATGTTCATCAGTACACTTGGTTCTAAATTTTATAGATTAAATAATTCACAAACCTTATTTTACTAATAGATTTGCCTTCTTTTGATTTTGACTTGGATATTTTTTGCTTTATAATTTAGATTATTAATATTACAGAACTAGAATAAATTGCTACAGTTTCACTATTAGGAACATTTTAAAGTAATTTCATATTTTCTTTGTCATGAAAGTGCTATGACTTATTTTTCATATCCAGGAAAGTGAAAACACTGCCGCTACCCTGTCTAGGGCATTTCAGGTCTTTAACTCTCCCTCACAGACAATTAAGTAAAATATAAATACTCTATAGCTGTAATAACTAACTTATAAATTATCTCCTTTGTCTACATGCTTTGACTTGACTGGAATGTGTCAAGAAAGCAGTTGCTTTCTCATGGGGTTCAGCTGTTGTAGTGTGTGTTACTATTTTATTTCATCTGCAAAGTATAAGAAGGAGTTATTAACTACAGGAAACATTGGGCCTGATAAAAATCCCATGGAAGTCCGATCAGGCCCCATGTTACCTGTATTCCTTCTCATGCTTTGCAGGTGAAGTAAAGCATATGAGAGTCTGTTGACATAAGTAGGCGTTGGATTGGACCTTTAACATTAGTATGATTCAGTGCTTTTTCTATTATATGCGTTTTCTTTTTGAAAATATTTACATTAAAGTTTGAAAAATACTTTTCTATAAACACTGTTAGGCTGTAACACTGGAAAACAGATTCTATATGAAGTGAGTTTTTTTTTAATTCTGAAAATAGTGGAAAAACTTGCATAACAAGTATGTTTATACCTCAAATATGAAAAATACTAGAAAATCTGTTTATTCCTACCACTGCTAATCAGCTAAAATATTACTTACAACTTTTCAAGTATACATTTGACAATCTTCACATGAAAGTAACACTGTAAATTCTCTAAACGTGTTTTAGGATATTTTGTTACTATGAATATGATGCTATTGTTAACTAGTATCAAAACTTTGATATGTTTTCACAGCTGCAGATCTATTTCAGGAAGTCAGTTTATCCTAGTCCATTCTGCCAAACCAGCAAATAAACAAGATAGGACAAAGATTTAAAACTCTTAAGACAGAACTGTTAATTTTCATGCTAGTTTAATTGCTTTTAAATTCCTCTAAGTATATTATCTTACCAATTTTTTAAAAGTTTTTATTCTTCACTTATTCTCTTAAGTACCCAGTCATGCTTTAGAACCCAGTTCAGGAAAGCATCGCTCTTCAGGACAATACTTAAACACACTAAGTCCCATTGAAATCGGTGGAATTTAAACACATGCTTAAGTGCTCTCCTGAATCAAGGCCATAATCCTTACTTGAGCTAACTCCCATTGTAGTCACTGAGGTTTGCTCCAATAAGGACCACAGAAAAGGCCCACTCAGGAGTATATTTTTCTTATTAACATGCATGTAGAACTTCTCCTGCCACCACTTACAGAGATGTATCCCCAATGATGGAAATTATGCCCATTTTTTTTCTTAACTTGAAGATAAATGTAACATTATCATCTTAAAACTGAATGTTAAGGAAAGACTGTTTGAAGGAAATATTGTAACAGTTGTTTGTCTAACTTTGCACATGTCTAGAAGACAGATATAAATATGTTAAAAACTCAAATATTTTAATTGTTGTAAAAGTTAGTTTTATTTAAGACACTTCTAAATTAGGGGTTTGATGCCTAGAAGTACAAAATGTCTCTTCAGGCGATCGGCAGTAATATTGTAAAGTAATTTTTTTTTAAGTTGTTAGAATGTGTGTTCTAGCCAATTAGTAAATGGAAAAATGTGTGCCTCTACAGTTTTTTGGATAGATAATAAGAATGATGTAATGTTTGTAGTGGAAGTGGTAACTGTTTAACCTACCAGCCACTGCTATGTAGAATGAAAAATTATGATATTCCTAACATAGGATGCTCTACATTAATGTTTTTTGAATGGTTTAAATATTATTTTCTTTAATAACATTCCACGGGATGGGTAACGATGCATTTCTGTAGTAATGTCAGCCAAAGGTTTAAACTCAAATATTAAAAACCGTAGACAGAAAAGAGACTTTTTTGGCACTTAAGTAAAACGCTGGATTGTAATGTCTTAATCATAGAAAATGTGTTTTAGTAATTAACAGCCATATTTACTAGGGAAATGACAGTGTTTGTTTTTTTTAACCATTCCCAGCTTTCTTTATGATGTGATCCTCTTGCCCCTTTTAATGCCTCATCATCAATTTATTCTTCAGCAGAGAGACATTTCCTTTCAACAAACCCTATGGGTTTAAGTATTCAAATTCAGAACAAACTAATCTGAACGTGTTCTACAATTTAACTCTTTGGAAGCTCAAATCTGAAACCATAGCTTTCGTATTAAAATCCATAATGTTCTAGAATGTTGTTTTGTTTTTAATATTGCGTGTTGACCAGTTATATAGTTAACCAACATAGAAATGGATATTCCTTTCATCAGAATATCAAGCAGACTTTGAATTAATTTATTTTACTTTTAAAATCATTTTAGCAAGTTAGTTAATAAGCTTTAACAAAAAATGTCTTTCAGCTTACTGAACACAGAGAGATCCGAAATACCTATAGTCTAGAGTCTCTTTGCAATTGTCCATTATATGAAGAAGCTATGCACTTAGCAGAAGAGGGCAAAATTTATTCCAGAATATTAAGGTATTGATTTATATTTACTAATTAATTTCCAAGAAAAGCCAAGGAATAAAGATAAATATTCTTCTAAATACTGCATTTAATCCCCTAACCCCAGAGTAATGGATGCTATTTCTAAAGAAATCCTAGTCAAATTGTACTGTGCTTTGGTTTTTAAATATAGTTTACAACGTTTTTCCATTTTATGTAGGACTGAAATGTTGGAGTGTCTAGGAGATAGTGACTTTCTTGCTAAGCTTCACTGTATTCGGCAGGCTTTTCAGGTAAATACTTAGTTATCAGTGTGGTGCACACACTCTCACTCACACATTCTCTGTTTCTTCTACAATATGTATAACTTAAATGGAGCAGAGTTAGGTCAAAGCTAAGAGTTTTTGTTTTGCCCTACTTCCGCAGTGACCTATTTTTAATGTAATAGTTATATATTGTAATTATTGAATGCTGTTTATGAGAGCAGCAAATTGTTTAATATTCAGCTCACTGAAGGAGTGGGATTTTTTTATGTTTTGAGAACTATGAACTTTTGAGTTTTTTCATTACTTTTAAAGCATTTTGAGTAACATTTTATCTACTTAAGAATGTTGTTGCATTCAGGTGCCTACAATTTAAAGGACATGCTTAAGTACCATTCTGAATCAGGGCCAATACGTTAAGACAAAATGAATGGCCTCTTTGATGATGATGTGCATCACTGGATGGGAGACCCATCTTTTTTTGTATCCTTGGAACCTTTTCTTCTTGGATTGGTTAGATGTATTGTACTTGCATACTGTATTAATATCAAGCATCTCTTAGTTTGTTTTGACTAAAGAAACTCATAGCTTCATTTAGTGCAATTCCCTTTATAAATAAACTGTGTACTTATAGGTCTGTATTGCCTGGAAATTTTTCCAGGTAATTCTTTCAGAAACCGCTAACAGAATATTTCTTGCTGAGAGTGGAAGAAAAATTTTGTCTGCTTTAATTGTGAGAGCTCAAAAGGTAAATTCCTTTTTTGTTGTTATTTTAGTGTGTTCATTGTAACCAGAGATTTGTCTGGTCTTAGAGTTAACCATGATAATTCTCTGGGTACATAAAAAAACAACCCCAAAACACTTGCCTTTTAAGAGTTTAGAACTAAAACAAGTCATCCTACGAGGAAATATGACACTTAACTGGCTTTATTTCACAGAATCCAAAGAAATTTGAAGAAGTATTTGATGAAATGATACATTTTTTAGAGCAAACAGACCACTGGGATAATACTGAAATGGAACTTGCTGCCAGGGGGGTAAGTTTGGATTTCTGTAGTGCCTTTTTCCCCATTAAACTTGATTACACAACCTGCTTCCCCTCTCAAAATTGATATTTATTAATTCATAAGTATGAGAAATCCAGCTGCTTTTTTATACTTTAGATGATTTAGAGAAATGTACTTCCACTTCTTTTTTTAAAACCTCTGTACAGCTGAGTTGCAATGTCAGGTTTTTTTTCCATTAGTGAAATGCTTTTTACTGTTACTTAAATAACTTAAGATGATAAATCTGCCTGATATATATGAGTATGGAATACTGGCTTATGCTCTGTTCCAATATTGAAAGAGAAGTTAAGTTATTTTGATCTTGTTCTAACTGAATGCAGGTGAAAAATCTAAATTTTTACGACATTGTTCTGGACTTTATATTAATGGATTCCTTTGAAGATTTAGAGAATCCACCCACATCTATACAGAATGTAGTAAACAACCGCTGGCTAAATTCCTCCTTTAAAGAAACTGTGAGTGGATTTTAAAATTTCTTATACTATGATTTTTATAGATGATTGCAACCGATAGAAGACATGATAAAATTACATTAGTTTCAACATCCCTTTCTAAAAATTTTAAATAAGTATACTATTGGGAATAGATACCTGTCTTACTTTTAAGATTAGGATACCAGCATTGGGGGAGGGATAGCTCAGTGGTTTGAGCATTGGCCTGCTAAACCCAGGGTTGTGAGTTCAATCCTTGAGGGGGCCATTTGGGGATATGGGGCAAAAATTGGGGATTGGTCCTGCTTTGAGCAGGGGGTTGGACTAGATGACTTCCTAAGGTCCCTTCCAACTCTGATATTCTATGATTCTATGATCTGTAGCAACTGAACTCATCATTTTTATCCATGGGCTACGAACAATGCAAGTAACCACAATGGGTGGCTTCAACTGATCTGGGGAGACCTTTCTCTCTCTGTCAGAGGTAATTAATTTCCAACCATAGCTCAGTCCGAAAATACTCCTGAGCAAAAACTGCTACACTGTGTCAGCCTTGCAAAATCTTAATTTTTAAAATTTACCAGACTTACTTGCCAGCCCTTTGCCATGATGATTGATTATAATGGAAAAGACTTGTACTCACTTGGCAAAAATAAATATTTGCCCTGGATGAGTAGAATTTTGCAAGGCTGCTGTATATGTTAGCCACATTTGAAATAAGACATATTGATTTAGGGGGGAAATCTATTAGTTCATATCCCAGAATTGTACTGGTCAGGTATGGAAAAGTAGCAGGCATTGTAAAATATACAAAGACTCAACCATTCATAAAATTTTCAGAAACGTATTTTAGGTTTTTTCATAGGTGCATCAGCCTGTTTTGCTTGCTAGAAAATGTTCATAATAATAACTGAGCTTATCCATGCATGTTTGAAGGAAGGGATTGTGGTGTGGCCTATTGTTCATAGGTGAGAGATGTTGCTGTCATTGCATCTATTTAGAACTATAAACTGCTGGTTTTCCTTTTTTATTTTTTACCCTTCAATTGAAATATTTCTTCTACAGAAAAAAAGTAAGGAACGTATTTTTTTGTAGCATATGTGGTAAAGTTGTGTTTTGTGATTAGCAAGTTTCCTCATGGTATTGACGTAGCATCACATTCCATCAGAATGCTGTTATGTGCTGTGGAGGGAGGGGAGCCTGGATTTGCCATCAATATGTTGTATTGCTCAGATCCTTATTTGGACAAAACTCCACAGCTGTATGCAAAACTATTTCAAGTATGTTCTTTCTTAAAGTGAAAAAGGCCATTACCGTGTATTCATATGCTTCCTTTTAAAATCTGAGATAGTTATGGTTTTGGAACACACACATTTTGGCACACAACATACTATGTGTCAGCGAGGTTGAATTTCAGTGTTGCTAATGTTAAATTGTGAAAAACAGGAGGCTTACTAATTCAAATACAATTTGGCACCAATGCAAAATGGGACAGAATTTGCTGGGAAAGAATACACAATTTCATTTTTTAAAATTTAAACATAAGAAATATGAACTGATAGTAAAATGAGCTATTCACAACAGATAATATTTTATGTTTGAAGTTATGCTATCACAGCATTAACATAAAGGAAATAACTGGTTATCAAATGCAAGATCCTATGGTCTACTGCTTTTTAAAGAGTCTGTTTTCTTGTGTAGAAATTACATAAATAATTTCTTCTTATATTTAGGCTGTGGCTTCAAGCTGCTGGTCAGTACTGAAGCAAAAAAGGCAGCAAATGAAGGTAAATTGTCTTGAGAGCTAATCTGAAGCCTGTTTAATTTTATAATTCAGAGATTCTGACCAAACTTGAGTGACCAAGTCTTAGAATACTAGAAGTTTGAAGTCATGTTATGTGCCATCAAAGAAGAAAATTACAAAGTCCTGTTCCTGCAGACACTTAAAAGTGTACATGTGTATAGTCTACCGTGTCAATTAATGTGGATTCATGGAGGGTAAAATGACAACTCATGTGCAATGTTCCCTCTAATCTTTTACATCCATGTGTGGAATGAATTTTGTTATGTGCACCAATATCAAGGTAATGTGCGGATGTGCGCCACCAGTAGAAACGAAAAACCTAGATATAATATATATATATTTTAAAGTTACCAAAGGGTTAATTATTCCAGCCAGGACAGGTTAGACGTTTTAACTCAATAATCAAATTATTAAATTTAAGTGTAAGAGAGAAATAAAAATTACGAAATGCATAGACCAGTCAAAAAACTAAAATAACAGCACTTCAAAATAATAAAATTGCAGAGAATATATGTGTATTTCAGGAAATATCAAGGAGTAACAACAACAATACAAGTTATGTGTTGGGAGGTGAGTGTGAAAGACTGTGTGTGAGAGACACAAACACTATGGGGTGGGGGGGTGACGTAAGGAGCTTACATTGACCTAACTTTGTCAGTGTCCATACTACAGCCTTGCTCCCGCCAATGTAAGTACCCTACTACAGCGACATAATAACTCCACCTGCACAAGAGGCATAGTGCTTGTGTCAGTTTAGTTGGGGCGACACAATATACACTGTGGATTACTTACATCGGCTCCTGGCCTGTCATCCCGGGGAGAGGGGGAGCTCCAGCTAGAGCTCAGCTGCCCCCTGGGCTCCCAGCTCCGAGCTGGGCTGCTGCCTGGGCTTCCTGCCAAGAGCCTGGCTGCCCCTGCCTGGCTCCCCACTCGCAGCTGTGCTGCCTCCTGGGCTCCTGGCACAGGGAGCAGGGAGCTGAGAGCTGCGGGGGAGGAGAGGGCGGGCAGGCAGGCTCACAGCAAGGAGCAACACACAAAGCTGGGAGCCTGGGCTCTCAGTCCCCTACACTGCCCTTCTTAAGTTGGTGGAAGGGCTCCTGGTTAGGACGCGCATCACTGACGGAAGGTAGTGTGGACATGCACCCCTGCAGTAATTACTGCAGTGGCTATAAGTTGACCTAACATAGGTCTGCTTAAATTAGTAGTGTAGACATGCCCTGAGGCTTGAAGACACTTGCAAGGGAGGCAGAATGTTTTAGTGGGTAGAGCACTAGAATTTGGAATCAAGATTTGCCTCTAGTCCTGTCTGGATATAAGTATTTACATGGCCCCCATTACTATATTATCTAAATGCTAAGGGATTCAATGCATTTATCCTCACAGCATTCCTGTGTGAGGTAGGGAGGTATCATCCCCAAATTTTACACAATGGGAGTTGAGCCATAGAGACTAAGTGACTTGTCCAAGGTTATACAAGAAGTACGTGGCAGAGTAAAGAATTTAATCTAGTTGTCCTGAATCTCAGCTAGCATCCTGAGTGTCCTTTCTCTGCCACTGACTTCTGGCCATTCTTAACAAATCCATTCTTCAGAAGGTTGCTTTCATTTGTAATGAAACACTTTGTAAAAGATAATTTACAAATCATATGGTCTGAATAGGTGACAGGAATCTTGAGTTATCACATCAGTGTATCAATAGTTCTTCATTGAATGGTTGCAAACATGTATTCCACTTAGGTGTGCACACCCCCAGCACACTGAAGCCGGAAATGTTTGCAGAACTCCTAGGGGGTGGCGCTTGTGCCCTGTGGCACCAGACTATTTAAGGGCAGCACCACCCCAACCCCCCTCAGGTTCTTCTCACCACCTGTAGCTACAGTTGGTGCATCCTATGTGGTAGGTTTCAGTGTAGTAGCCTTGTTAGTCTGTGTCAGCAAAAAGAAAATAAGAGAGAAATACTTGTGGCACCTTAGAGACTAACAAATTTATTTCAGCATAAGTTTTCGTGGACTACAGTCCGCTTCGTCGGATGCATGGAATGGAACACTCAGTGAGAGGATATTTATACAGTCAGAGAAACATGAAAAGGTGGAAGTAACCATATCAACTGTAAAAGGCTAATTAATTGAAAAGGCACTGTTATCAGTAGGAAAGAAACTTTTGAAGTGGTAAGCAACATGGCCCATTACAGACAGTTGACACAAAGGAGTTCAGGGTATTTAACCGGGGGGGGGGGGGGAGGGGGGGAGAGGGGATAAATTCAATTAGCGTAATGACCGAGCCATTCACAGTCAATATTCAGACCTAAGGTAATGGTATCTAGTTTGCATATTAATTCCAGTTCAGCAACTTCGTGAAAGTTTCTTTCCTACTGATAACAGTTCCTTTCAATTAATTAGCCTTTTACAGTTGATATGGTTACTTCCACCTTTTCATGTTTCTCTGACTGTATAAATATCCTCTCACTGAGTGTTCCATTCCATGCATCCGACGAAGCGGACTGTAGTCCACGAAAGCTTATGCTGAAATAAATTTGTTAGTCTCTAAGGTGCCACAAGTATTTCTTTCTTATTTTCTTTTTCCTATGTGGTAGTT
This sequence comes from Macrochelys suwanniensis, assembly GCA_033296515.1. Classification (NCBI taxonomy): domain Eukaryota; kingdom Metazoa; phylum Chordata; order Testudines; family Chelydridae; genus Macrochelys; species Macrochelys suwanniensis. The sequence goes on from CM065782.1 coordinate 24,265,933, forward strand.
TACCTCACGTTTTTTTCTCTGTTTCTCTGGGAATTTATTTTATATAATTCATTGCTAGTTATTGTAGTTTTTTAGTACCTTTAGATTTAGTAAATTTACTAGGGCGGCAGGATTTGGGGGGCGGCATTTCACCCTAGTGGAAGCGCCGGCCCTGAGTACCAGGCCTTCAGGGGAAGTGTACAGACCAGGGCAGCTGGAGTGATCCACTCTTGTCTTCCCCTTCTGGCAGTCAGAGGTTTAAGGTCAGCCTGAGCACTGGATTTAGGTATGCTTCAAAATGTTTATATTCTAAAATACTGCTGAAGTTGAAAACTTTTAACAATCCTGCCACTTTATTTAAATTAAATTACTAAACTAAATTAAATTACTTATTAATTTAAATTAGTAGTTTGGCTAGTTACCAGAGACTTACATAATGCCTTAGTTTGATATAATAGGGATTTATACTGAGAAAAATAACTCCTTTCTCTACTTCTTACATCACCAGGTACCTGATGGTTTTTTTGCACACTTCTATGCCATTTGTGAACATGTCAGTCCTGTTTTGGCATGGGGATTTTTGGGACCTAGAAACTCTCTTTATGATTTATGCTGCTTCTTTAAGGTATGCATCCTTTTAGTAATGATCATTTATCTAAGGTAAAAAAGCACCTATCAGATGATCAGATGGGAGGATCTTACTTAATAGGACACCATTATGATAAAAATAATTTATATAAAAAATATTTGCTAGTCAATATTCATGCTGATTATTTTCAGTTGTTATACCAGAGATTAATGTATCCCAGTGCCACAAATAACAAGAATTAATTTGCCCCATCAGGGGCGGCTCTATGATTTTTGCTGCCCCAAGCACGGTAGTCAGGCAGCCTTCGGCGGCGTTTCTGCGGGTGATCCGCTGGTCCCGCGTCATCAGCGACCCCACCGCCAAATTGCTGCCGAAGCCACAGGACCAGCGGACCTCCCACAGAAACGCTGTCGAAGGCTGCCTGATTGCCGCCCTCACAGCAACCATCTTGCTGCCCGAGGCACGCACTTGCTGCGCTGGTGTCTGGAGCCGCCCCTGTGCCCCATACTAGAAAAACAATCCCTACCTATGTTGCTAATTATACTGTAAGTCAAGAGTGGGGAACCTTTTTTCTATCCGGAGCCATTGACCCACAGAAAAAATCAGTCGCAAGCCACACTCAGCCCCGGGGGCGGGGGGCGTGTGTGTGTGTGTGTGTGTGCAGTGGCTCGGGCTTTCCCCTAGGCTCCAGGGTGGGGCCAGAAATTAGGGGTTCAGGGTGCAGGAGCAGGTTCTGGGCTGGGGCAGGAGGTTGGGGTGCGGTAGGGGGTGAGGGTTCCGGCTGGGGATGAGGAGTTTGGGGTTCAGAAAGAGGCTCAGGGCTGGGACAGGGGGTTGAGGTGGGGGTGCAGGGTCTGGGAGGGCGTTGGGGTGCGGGAGGGGGTTCCAACTTTGGGCAGGGGTACGGGTGGGAGTGCAGGCTCAGTCGTGGGCCACACACAGCCCCGCAGCGGGGGGAGAGGGGGGAGGCGCTAAGGCTTGGGGCTTCTGGCCCGCAGCGTGGAGACTTGCCGTGAGCCGGATTAAATTAAGCAGCGGGCCGGAGGTTCCCCACCCCTGCTGTAAGTTATTAACACACAAAGAATTTTCAGAACATAGGCCCCCCCAGTCTTGAAAACACTTGCGTCTGTGCAACACTTTGTACATGAGTAATCCAACGGAAGTCATGAGACTACTAGTATACGTAAGTGTTTGCTTGCAATATTAGGGCTATAATTTGCAATTCACTATGGCGTTGGTCTAATTTTTGCACTTCATTTTGTGTGAACAGTGAAACTATATTGGTCAGTTTTACTTATTTATAGTCCGCTCCCTTTCTTGTTCTTCCATGCACTAGCAAAGTGCTGTTGTAAGCTTTCTTGTTTATTTCCAACACTGCAACTCAATGCAACTTCTTAAGAAAAATATTAATCATGAATATTTCTATTCATTAGGTTGGTTTTGGGGCCTAAACCTACCTGACATTGTTTTTAAAGGTTTTTTTAAACAGTCAAGAGAGTTAATAAATGAATGTTGGTAGTTAGACACAGTAAGAAATTTCCCAATAAATGTGTGCATATTTTATATGTGCTTTGGAGAAATTATGTATAAATGAGGAAAAATATATAACATTGTACAATTAATATTTAACAAAACTCTATACATTGCTATAAGTAAAAACAGGTTTTTCTTTTTTATCCACTAGGATCAAGTTCTTTACTTCCTCAAAGACATTTTTGACTTTGAAAAGGTGCGATATTCAACTATGGAGAGTTTAGCTGAAGATCTTATGCAATTGCTAATGCGTCGCACTGAACTTTTAATGGCCTACCTTGGAGCCGATTCACTACGGCATGTCAGTGGTTGCATAAGTGGTCATGGACACATCGTGGCCAATGGGCTTTTGGAAGAAAAAGTACAATAATCTTTAAAAAAACCCTAAATTGAGTGCACCTTGCACTCCCCCCTCACCCCCCAGTGCTGCTGTTGCTGTTTTTAAGCAAAAATCTGAAAATGTAACTGTGTTGCTAAATATGGAATGGACTCAGGGAGATTTAAAAAAAAAAAATAGGAAAAGAACTGGAAAGCATATTACAGTATATATACCTAAATTAAAAATCACAGCTCAGCTGTATCTGTATTTATGTATAATGTACCCCAAAGTTTTTTTCTGCAATATTTGGCTAAAATTTATTTATGAAATATTGTACATATGCCACAGATGATATGTGATATGTGGTATATGGAGTTATTAGATGAGTTTGTCTTTAAGCCTTATTATATGAAATGTTCAGTACAAACTCTGCAATGTGCTTTATGTCTAGAAAGTGTTTCAGCTAAGGTACACACATCTTTCAAGTTATTATGTGATATACCTGCAACAAACAAACAAACTTGACAAAATATTTAACTACGCCCTAAAATTGTGTTTGTGTATGTAAGTAGTCATTTTATATTGAAACATAATGAAGTAATGTTGTAAATGCAGTCACCATTTGGGCAGGTGAAACTAACATGAAAAACTCAATGCTAATTGGTGTTGGCTTAAAATATGTAAATACATCATCACTGAGGTTGACATTTGAAATCACTAGTGTGAGATCACTGTTAGGTATATTCTAAAAGTAATGATGGTTTTTTCAGGTTAATGAATTTGTTTAAAACTCATCTTTCTAGGTTTTTAAGACTATGCTGTGATTATGAATAAACTAGTATCATTCTTGGTTCAAATGTAGCATTTTAACTATATTTTAAAGTAAGGATGTATGATAAAACCTAAAGACATGCTGTTTCTCAATTAAATCAGTCTCAGTCTTTTCTTTCAAAAAGCCAGCCTTCAGTTTGGGAGAGGACTTATATATGAGTTTGGTAAGTGTGTCTTTCTGTACACACAACTGGTGCTCAGTTCAGATAATCTTTTGTGTAGTCTTGTCTTGAATTTCAGAATAAAAAGTTTGAGGAAAAACTTTTTCATGGGTATCCCTTTGAGAAAAGCCACAAAGACCTTTTTTATGGTACTTTATAAGAATAGAGTATTTCAGCATGAGTGATACACATAATAGAATAAAAGTTTAGCTTTTAAAATAACATTTTAGATTACAGAGTTCCAGGTTCTGATACTTAAGGCTCCAAGGCTGAAAGTGTTAAGCTTAATGTTGCATTATAGTCCAAAAACAAAAGGAAGAGTTGAGTAAGATTTTTTTTATTATTTGTATCAGTGTGCCCTTCCACAATTCAGTTTTTAAAGGAAAACCGATTAAAATATTTTATTTTTATATATATAAATTATGGAATAACCTATAGCATCTTAATGTGAACCAGCATTTATGACTTCTTTGACAGTAGTTGCTAATGCAGACTACAGGCACTATTGTCACCATATGCTAGATTGTAAGTGTAAGCTACTGTCTTTACTCAGCACATTTTGTCCATATCTAAGGATCTGGGCCAGAAAGTGCATTGTGCTCTCTTGGTCTCATAGCATATATTAGAGCAGCTTTCAGATTGCTGTAACTTGTGCTGGCTGCCAACTGCCATATGGTCCAGTACAGTAGCTGGGGATCACCAGGGTCCCTTTTCCCTGGCCATGTTCCCTACACTAGCAGTAAGGAGTAAAGATGGTGCAGGATCCTGTACATCAAACTGAAGTGATCTTTCCATGGCTGGCCTCACTGGCCTTCAGGCTGCTTTTGAATTGCTTTTGCACCAGCAGTGTGACAGAAAGCAGCCACAACATTGGGAGAAACTGTCCCTCCATATATAATAAACTTAATATGCTAAAAGTTTCTAGTTTGGAATATGTAAACAAACTGGAATTGTATTTCATTAAATATATTTCTGCTTCTCTTGCAAAAACCAATCCCAAAAAATCATGGGTAAAATCCTGGATAAAGATAAAAATTCTGAATAGAAGAAGGGTGTTATTACTTGTGAATCTGTGTGAACTGTCAACTGAAATATTGTTAAAACCAGAATTATATTTGATGTGTATGTGTAATACAGATACCAAAAACTGTTGCTGATCTGTCTGTTTCAAGACGCATGATCTGGCATCTCACTATATGTATTTTCTCCAAAGAGTATTTTTAGATAGTGTGGAATCTTTCACCTTTCCTGTTTAGTTCAAAAGAAAGATACTCATTTCCCTAGGCACACAGTTCCAGAAATTCATATTTTAACAATTTATCATGATGTAGAAAACTGAATTATACTGAATGAGATATTTAATTAAGAATCAAACTGGGAATGGAAGTATTAAGGAAACAGCATGTTCTACCCAGCAACCTCACCAGCTGGGTTGATGTCAAAGGAAGCGCTGTCCAATCTCCTCCCTCCATTCCACGTAAGATGTTTAGAACACTGCCACCTAACACTGCTCATGAGGATATGGACATTAGGTTTTACAAAACTAAAGTTCAATAGAAATGTTTTCTTTTAAATTCTAGTGGTCCCAGTTTTTCCCACACTACTAACAAACATGCCCCTATGATAGATGCAACCTATGGTGCTTGTGCATAATATAAATGTAGAATTGACTGGAAACTGAATAGTCTATTTTATATCCCAAATGAGAAAACTGCAGTTTGTATTTAAATAATGCAAAATAGAGAAAAATTAATGAAAGTTATTGTTAATGTGCAGTGTTGTAGCCATGTTGGCTCCAGGATATGAGAAAGACAAGATGGGTGAGATGAAACAAGCTTTCGAGCACCAGAGAGCTGAAGAAGACCTAAAGAGCTCTGTGGCACTCAAGAGCTTGTCTCTTTAACCAGCAGAAGTTTGTCCAATAAAAGATATTTCTGCACCCACCTTGTCTCTCTCAATTATTTTTAAGCCTAAAGTGGTGTAGAACAGGGGTTCTCAAGCTTTGTTGCACCATGACCCCTTCTGATAACAAAAATTACTACACAACCCCGGGAGGGGGGAACGAAGCCTGAGCCCTTCGGCCCTGTGGGGAGGGGGAATGGGGGGAGCAAAGCCAAAACCCGAGCCCCACCCCCTGGCTTCAGCCCCATGCAGGGAGCCTGTAACCTGAGCCCTGTCATCCAGATCTGAAGCCCTCAGACTTCAGCTTTGGCCCTGGGTGGCAGGGCTTCGGCAAGTCTTAACGCCAGCCCTGGCAACCCCATTAAAAAGGGGTCGCGACCCACTTTGGGGTCCTGACCCACAGTTTGAGAACCACTGGTGTAGAATGTAGATGATAATTCAATATATTAATTTTTAATCCTTTTAAACCTGTAGAAACTGGTGGCAGTCAGCATCCCACAGAATTAGGATTAGGCTCTAAATCAGGTTCACATATTTCCTGCTCTGATGTAGTCACTATCTTGCTTTTCAGCGACATGGTCACCATTGTGTGCTTCAGATAGTATGTAGCAAGTATTACTTCTTATCATGTGAACTTCCAATAAACTGTGCTGATGAAAATGGATACAAATTTGGAGAGGAGGAGACAGTGTTCATGGATGCAGTTATTCTGGACTGTTAATTTTTTTATTTCTAGTTCATCCTACAGCTGGCTGCTTCTATCACAGAAATTAATTCCTTTGCATGGTTGCCTAGAAGAAAGTACATAAAGAAGATCTATTGCTAACCAGCCACATATATCTGAAGTGTTTCCTACCTGTGCCTGCTATCCTGGGAAGCAGGAATGCCAAAGTTACACTTCAGCATTTATGGTATGTCTCCTACTGCACTACAGTGGTTTATATTTAGTGTTTCATAATGAAATATCAGAACTGAAATTTATTTGTTCAAACATGCTACTTTTGAATGCAACTTTCAATGTTAGTTGGAGCAAGTTACATGCAAAAGCCATATGGTACTGCTAAATTCAGTCAGAAACATTAAATGATACAAGGATTATGTTATTTATATTAGCTGTGATTTAGTTGTAATCTCACTTTTAATATGTTAATGATTATTCTACTTCACTTACGTAGTCTTTGGTTTTTACCAAACTAAACTAGTGAACTCTCTACTGCCTAAATGAAATGTGTATATCAAATATAGCAATTCAATAACAATACTGTAGAAGAAAAATAAGTCTCATTTTGAGTTGTACAATGAATTTCCATATATAAAGCAAAAAATTACTATATGTTTGCTCTAATGCTCATTCATTATATGTAGTTGGAGTAGCCTGATGCATATCTACTTCAGTACTTCCTCACATGCCTAAATTTTAATTAGGTTTTCCTCTAAGGCGCGTGTTATTTTATTAATATTTTATTTGCAGCCAGCTTTGGCACCAATGAAACTTGTAGGTATTGGGGTTTTTTTCTCAAACTCTTTTTAATTTAAATATTTAAAAGAAAAAGCAGGGGAGCAGAAAATCTTAGAAAATGTTTCATTTAGATGCATTAATTTAAACTGATAGTATGGCCCTTGTTTGTTTAATTCTACACGTTAAACAATCCCCAAGCATGATTTTCCTCATGGTAAGCTGATCTAGCAAAAGCCTAATGGAAAATTGGTGGTGTTTAGTCCTATAGTTTAAAAGTTATTACTCATTTCTTCTATCAACCAAAACATAGGTGAAGAAAAGATGTAAACCTAGAATGACAAACATATAGCCTGGAGGTAGAATCTAGACCATGTCATGAATGTAAGTGGCATGACAAACCCATACAGACCCTGCTCATAGACCTTGGAGTGTCTGATGGGGCTTAACCCCCCACCAGCTGCAAGGCAAGAGAAGGAACCCCAATTAGTCATGCTTTGCACCTGGGAGTAATTAATAGCTCTGCCTCCTTTGGCCAGGAGGCAAGAGGACGCTCGGTTGGAGAGTACCTGCAGAGGAGACAGGTCTCTGGCAGAGAGAAGCCCTGGGATAGGGTTTTAATAGCTTGGAAACAATGGAGGAAGAACATTATAGGAGCAGGTTAGGTTACTGCAGTGGAAGCCCTGAAGTAAAGCCAATAAGGGAAGTATAATGAAGTTTCAGAGGGTGAAAGGATATTAGTTTGAAGACTTTTTATTTTTATTTAGACTTGTTCGTGGTATCCTGGAAGGGGTTTAGATTTTTATGTGACTTGACTGGAGGGCCAAACCACTGAATATACAGAGGGGATTTGGGGGATGAAGCAGGCTGGGAGAGGCCACTGCAGGTCAAACAAAGAGCCCGGTAGGGGAGCATTAGAGACAAGGCCACTTCAATAAAAAACGAGATTGCACCTATGAGGTCAGGGTGCACTACTACAGAGTGCAAGCCAATATCAGTGTCTGAGAGTCTGAAACAGTGACTATGAGGTGTGAATGTTCCTGTCCTCTGTTAATTTTATTGGTGTGTCAACTCTAACAGCTAATGGGAAAGGGATGGAAGTGAAGCCTTCAAGGGATGAGAATTGCAAGTTGCTGCAGGGAAAGAAAGCCAAAGGACAGAACAGAGAGTGCATGCAAAGAAAGAGAACAGAAAACAGGTGGCCTAAAGGAGAGTGGGTTTTCTCACTGAATAATGACAGCACATGAATAAGTTATAAATAAAAGTGTAGTTACTACATATATACAAACTATATTTTTCTCTTATACACACCTCCCTTGACATTGGTGTCTAGATTGAGTAGTGTATGAAGTTACACATTTATATCCTGGTGTGAAAGTCATAAGGTACAATAAACCCCCCTTAACAACCAGCAGCTATGGCAACTAGAGGCCACTAGGGGGAAGTAGATGCCTCGCCTACACAGGACCCTGAACTTTTACATTGGCCTTCACTGAGGCAGAAATCACTGTCCCAGACCAGTTTACACTTACTAGATAGCAAACATCCGAGGTCTGGCTACCACCAATCAGATGTTAACACGACCAGGACTTTGTCTAAGTGTGTATAAAAAACCTGTAATTTCTGTGTAAATTAGAGTCTTGTACCAAGGTACAAACTCTCCTTTTTTCTGCAGAATAAAGTAACCCTCTTTCCTTATCCCTGTCTGGCTGTTATTGGCTCTCAGCTAGGTGGACCCGATAGTTCGGTAACACTGGACCATAACTTGATATGGAATCCAGTGATCTCCTCTAAATTAGTTTGACACCCCTCCTGCTCTAAATCATCATACTTGTTAGTAGAAAGGAGGAGCAAATATGATACCTATCATTCACATGCACTAATATTTTTTAAAATTCTCTGATTCCACAGTGATGGGTACATTATAAATAGCTTTAATGGGCAAAAAGCATCATTTTAACAACCTCGGTAGATGGTACTTTCCCATCTAATTCTTGTAGCCACACACAGTACCCTGTAACACACCGTCACAGGACATTTTATTTTAACCCCACCTTCAAAGTGCTCATAGCGATCTTAAAAAAAAAAAGTCGTAAGTTAAATCATCCCATCTTCATTTTAACCCAAATGTTTATTTCAGAGAGATTGGTTCAATCACTTGAGTGAGGAAAGGATGAGGAATTCTTGTATCCTCCCCTCGCTTTTTTTTTTTTTTTAAATCTCCAGAGAGTACAAGGCCAGAAGGGACCATTGTAATCATTTAGTCTGACCTCTTATATAGCACAAGCTATAGAACTTCCCCAAAATAATTCCTAGAGCAGATCTTCCAGAAAAAAAATCTGATCTTCTTTTAAAATTGTCAATGATGGACAATTTGCTAAATTGTTCCAACAGTTAATTACTTTGTGTTAAAAAATTATGCTTTGTTTCCAGTCTGATGTTCAAACTGCCAGCTGCAATATCATTTTTTATTCTAAGGTGTATGCGACCAAGTCAAAGCCACTGTGTTAAACACAGTACAACAGATAACTAGGAAGATGGTCCCTCTTGCCTTAGAGAGATTATAATCCAAGAAAGGAAGAAATCTATAGTAGGATTCAAAGGGGGTGGGGGAGTATATTTAAAATTAAAGTTTTAAAGTTATATTTATGCATCTAGCACAGAAACGTTCTTAATTTTCAGGAAAAGGAAGATCGGCACCATCTGTTCCCAAAATGGCTGTTTCAGAATAATTTATACTCTCTTCATTAGGTAGTTAACTTAGTTCCATAGACCTGGCACTGGCTAGACTCTTCCCCACTCCACCACAGTTAACTGTCACATACTATTATTAGCTGGCTGCTTTCATGGGCTTGATGCTATAAAATGCCCCAGGGTTTTAGGGCCTGAGGCCCAGAGCACAGTTGCTCCCAAAACATGAGCCCGTGAGTTATCTCCGCGTGCCGTGGTGCGGAACTGGGTGTGGGAAGAGGCCTGTTGAAAGGCAGCAGGCTTGCGGGGGGGTGAGTATTTTCTGAGCGCTGAGAAGACACGAGGTGATAGGCGCCTTACAAATACCAGAGGCGCACTGGGTCTGTACCTGCCACGGGCTCACCTCTGCCAGGGCCGGCTCTAGCTTTTTTGCCACCCCAAGCAAAAAATAATTTGCATGCTTCCCACCCCACCCCTTGCCACCCCAGCCCATGGCTCTCACACACACCCCCCACCAGTGCCCTCCTACACCCACACTCCCTGCCGCCCCAGTGCTGGGCTCTCCCCCCATGCTGCCCAGCCCTGGGCTCTCTCTCCCCTCCCTGCACCTCCTGCCGCCCCAGCCCTGGGCTCCCCCACACCAGTGTTGACTCTGCCTGCTCCCACCTCACCTCCAGCCGGTCTGGCGCTGGCAGGGTCGGGGTAAGCAGCGGGGCTCCCGGGCCTGCCCAGGATCTCTCCAGCCGGGGCTCCCGGCTCTAGGACTGGCCGGGACGCGGGAGGGCAGAGCCGGGGGGACTGCCCCGGCAGGGGGCTGAGAAGCCAAGGCAGGACAGTCCCAGAGGGAGCGGAGCCCCGGAGAGCAGGACGCAGGCCCTGCATGGCAGCACCCTGGGCACTGGTCCCCTATATGGCCCCGCCGCTGCTGCTGCTGCTGCTCCTGGACACCCTGCCGCAGCCCCTGAGCGGCTCAGGTGCTTCACCCAGCCCCGGCTGTGGTGCTGGGGGGATGGCTGCCCTATGGCACCTGCGGGCAGCTCCGTGTGCCCTGCGGGGTGGCCCCCAGCCCAAGTGTCCCAGTCCTTACCCAGTCCTTTTGCCGTCCCAAGCAAAAAAAAAAAAAAAAAAAAAAGCCGGAATGCTGCCCCTGAAAATGTGCTGCCCTGAACACGTGCGTGGTTTGCTGGTGCCTAGAGCCGCCCCGACCTCTGCTCTGCCCAGCAGGGCAGGTGCCGCTCGGCCAGGGCACAGTCTGTTTCGCTACACTGGCCCCGTACCTGTCTCACCTGCCAAGCTTCCTTGGGGCCCCCGTTTCAAGTGCCCGTGGCTGGGAGGCCCCCTGCGCGGGGCCCAGCCCCGGGGGAGCCGGCCCGGGAACGCTTTGCTCCCGAGAGGCCCAGGTTATTTATAGCCTGTGGTGCTTCCAGCCCAAAATAACCCAGCCGCCGCGGCTGGCCCCATGCGGCGCGGCCGGGGGCTTGGCTCGGCCCCCAGCGCGCCGAGTCGATCTGTGCCGGAGGGGAGGGGGCCGCGCCGGGCCCTGCCTGCGTGCGTCGGGACAGCTGCAGCCGGGCCGGGGCGCGCCTGGAATGCGGGCGCGGGCTGCGCACCAGGACTTTTATGGAAACTTGCAGCGCCGGCGGCAGCCAAGGGGCGCTCAGCAGCCACAGCCGCGCCGCCGCTGTCCAGCCAGCCCGCCGCTGGGATTAGCGTGAGCCGGAGCCGCGGGCAGGACCCCCAGGTAAGACGCTCCGCGGGGCGGAAAACTTCAGCGGGGGTGGGCGCGGCTCCCGCTCCGCGCAGCCAGGGCGCCGCTCTCCCGGCGCGGGGTCTCTCCTGCCCCCCGCCCAAACCGTGCCCAGCCGGACACTTCTCCTCCCTGTGCCCTGCTCCTCTGTCCCGTCCTGCGGCTCCCCTTCGCCTTTCCACCGCGGGGCCCGGCTCCGCTTCTCCCAGTCCCCTGCCCGCCTCCCCTGCGCCGTCAGGCTGTTCCCAGAAGCCTGGCTGCGCGGGGGCCCCCTCTCCCTTCTCCCGGGGCTGTCGCACCCTTGGCCTCCCCGTTTGTTCCCAGTCCCTGGCAGAGCGTCATGGGAATCGAGGCCAGAAGGCGGCACCCCGCCGTCCAGCCCGACTCCTGCGTATCACAGGCCACCCCCCAGCATCCGCACCCTAAACGCAACACCTGAAACGCGACCCAAAGTATTACCCAGCCCGCGGGAGGCTAGGTCCGTGCAGCCGCAGGCCCCCGCAGTGGCGGGGAAAGGAGCAAACGCGATGCCTGTTTCGTTGCGGTTCAGAGGGACGCCGCTGATTTGTGTCATCTCGCTGGGGCAGCCCCCGCAACTTGCCCCTCTCGGGCTTTGAAGCCGTTTCAGCTTCCCGGCAGCGCGCACACAGGGCTGGACAGCGGGAGAGCTGTGTCAGCCCAGAGAGACACTAGCTCACCGTTGCGGGACGCCGGCGAGAACAGCACAGGCCTGAGCAGTCCGTGTGACTGGACTGTGTCACCGTACAAATTGAGCCGCGCCTGGTCTGAGGGGGAGAAGTGCAGCAAGTCTTACCCACCGGCCCATGTTCCCTCACCCACAGCCGTGTGTGGGGGACCCCTGCCCTTTCAGGAATTTAACCCATTCCTGGTGAATGACTCGGGTTAACTTGTGTTTTGGGTGGTTTTTTCTGACTCCCAGATGTCAGGCTATAGTGAAAAGGAAACCTCTTAACACTGCAACCCCTTGCAGGTGTAGAATTGATCGGAGACTAAGGAGATATCCACTGGAAATAAGATGCTGAGCTAAAAATAGTGCCAGGGTTAGTGGTGACAGAGTCCCTGGGTGAGGGGGTGGAAGAGCTGTCGTCAGCCTATATTCCTAAATCTAACTCAGCAAGCCAGCACTGCACTGCACTCATTTGCTTATTTTTATAATTGTGGTCATTGCTTCTTGCTTCACTTCCACTAAATTTAATAAAAGGCACCTCTGGATGTCATTACTTCAGTCATAGCAAAAAAAATGCCTTGCTAACGTGCTCCAATAAAGCGCTCTTTTAGTCGAATGTCCCCTTCTCCACGCTTTATACACAGAAACAATTACTATCTATTTTACTTAACTAAATTTTTTAAAATAACAAAGAATAATGGATGTGGGGAAATAGTTGGCCAGTGAAGAGAAGGGATTTGTGATTAATAGCACAATAACTTACGACATACAAATGAAGAATCAAGAGGGCCTACCTGGAGACAGTGATGAATGAGACAGACAGACCAAAATGGTCTTTACTCCTTAACCTGACCCAGTTCAGGACAGCAGATAGTGTAACTTATTGGCCTGTAGCAAAAACTGACAAGTCTCTGGCATTTTAAAGTGTTTTGTTAAATGCAATATTCCTGTTTAATAAAACTGATCTAGGCCAGTGTGAAGTGGTGGGGCATTTATAGCAAATTTTAATGTAAAATGATTACAGGTATCAAATGCTGTAATGAGCTGTATTAGTATTAATTCCATAGTATTTCAAAATTTTAAGTTTATGATGTTTGTCTTTACAAAAGGAGCCCAGGAAAGAAATATAAATGGAGTCAGTAATTTGAGCAGCTAACCTTTTTGCTAAAATTGTTATTTTGATTGAGTTGTTTAAAAACACTTTCTCTCTCTCTTTAGTAGAGATGTGAGTGTGCAAGCCATTTCTTATGTCTGTCTCACAGTAGTTTGAGTTCAATAAGAATGACAAAATAAATTCCTCCTTCCCCTCCGTTCTCATCCAAAATGTCTATAAATTGCTTCCAAATGGTGCAATCTCTGATGTTAGATATATTTTCAGATAAAATAAATGTAATTATAGTTTTGTCTGCTTGACTTTATTAAAAGTAATCTGAAAATGGAACGTATTTCATGAGTACATTTTACATTGCTTTCTCAAACGATCATTGTCAAAATGTCACATTTTAGTTGTAATTTAATTTTATGTTTGAGAATTTATTTTGCAGATGTAATATGTTCTGACATTTCTTTTAATGATAAGGGAGATCTCTTTTGCTAATTGAATAAATATATATTTGTAAGAAATACTGTTGATAAAAGGTAGAAGTATTTTGAAGATTTTATAATGAGTAATCGATAATTTGTATCCTGGAAATATACAAGTAGATGGAAATATGTATTGGGCCCATAAAGTTTAAGATAGTCTCCTATGAAATATTTTCTCTGATAGCTGTTCTTTGAACACTTCCTGTGAGGGAATATTTTCCTCAATGGAAGAAGCCACTATAGCGTACTGTGCTTAAACTCATCTCTAAGGATCTCTTGCTGAACAGGAGAGAATGCCATTTCCTAGCTGTTCCAGTGTCTGAAGTAAATTGGAACCTAGATGGGGAAAAAAAGATGGGTCAGACTCAGTCTAGGAAGACCGAAGTGATGGTGAGAAGCAGAGGAAAGCATTTCAAGGAAGTAGTAGGAGCTGTGACCTTAAGGTGTTCTGCAGTCTCTCAGTCCTATTGGCATCAACTCTACTCCTGGACTATCCAACAGAAGCAGCAGCCAGAAATGCCTTTTATCTTTACTGAGCCAGGAGACTTCATCCTCTCCTTTCAAATGCAGGCATAACTACAGAGATCTACCCATTTATCACTTCCACCCTGGATTACCGTGGTGTGTTCTATCTGGATATGACCTTGGGGTCTATACGGAATGGAAACTGTATCTAGTTCAACAAGCAGTGTCCTACTTTCCAGGAAGGGCAAACTACTGAAAGCAAATCACAACAGTACTCCACACTCTACCCTGGATCCTTGCCCTATATGATTCTGCATTTCAAGGTCCTAGTCTTTATCTTTAAAACATTCTATCGGCCTTCGTCAAACTGTCTCCATCATATCTGCTTCTCTATTCTGCTGCAGCATCTGTAATAATGTGGGATGTTTTCATTTAGGGCTGAGCACTTTGCTTTCTCTCTCAAGGTAGGGTGACCAGATTAAAGCACCAAAAAATCGGGACACATGGGGGAAGCAAAAAAACAGAAAAAACGAACGGAGTTGTCTGAGCAAAAAAAAAACCTGCAGAAGCCCTGATATCGGGACGCAGGACAAAGGACGAAAAATCGGGACAGTCCCGATTTTATCGGGACGGCTGGTCACCCTATCTCAAGGATATTTGCTACCACCAGAAATTAGGATGAGTCAGTATCCTGCTATATAAGGCCCAGTGTAAGGTTACCCAAAGTAGGCCTTCTCCCAGTAACAGAGCAGATCCTCCCCTTGCCCCTCCCCCCAGACATTTTTCCTGGAACATAGCCCTGAAGATAGTTCCCCACTCTCTTAACCCTGGTGGGAACAAGAAGGCCACTTTCTTTGATCCGGAAAGGTTATCTTAAGTTTGGACATAGCACTGAGATACTATGGTAACTGAGATACTGTGTAATGGTGCTTATTTGAAATGTCTATCAGTATAAGCAAAGCATTTACAATAATCTGATTTACCATAATAATGTCTGCTAAGATTATTCCGCTATGATACTTTAGCTGTAACATAGAGTCATGCATCTAACTTTGAGCTGTAAACTGAGCAACTTCACTTTATAAAACTGGATTTTTAAAGTTTCAAAGTTTAGGAAAAGGAGAATGAATATAATCTCTGTTCAGTGGGCGCCTCGGTTTAGTTGCTGGTTGATATTCTAGACACGCACATCAATTTCATGTAATTTTGGGGAAAATAGTTTCTCATGTAAAATATGCACAAATATGAGTTGGTTTTGTAATAAATGAATGCAGAATAAGATTCTAGGGGGAAGATCCTTGGCTGGTATAAAGTGTCAGCTCCATTAGTGGAGCAATAGAAGATTACACCAGCTGAGATATCTGCTTTGTGCAGAGGCTAGTGGTAGTTTCAAACTAGGCCTTACCTTGCTATATTTTAAAAGATGTGGTTTTAGAAAGTTATAGTCAGGATGTAAGCAGGGTTCAAGTGATGAACAATGAGCAGGGGGGATGCTCCTTTCCTTTGTCCTCTTCCCAGCTTTATTAAACTCAGTTTTTATTAAATATTGTGACAAAGTTCCTCCTCTACCTCGGTGGGTCCTGTGCTTATTGGCAGATTCTGCTTGCCTCAGAGATCTTCCCCTCTAGTAGAATCCACAGTCCAGGTTAACTCCTCCTGTGTCTGATCAGGAGTTGGGAGTTTTGGGGGGAACCCGGGCCCGCCCTCTACTCCGGGTTCCAGCCCAGGGCCCTGTGGATTGCAGCTGTTTAGAGTGCTTCCTGGAACAACTGCACGACAGCTACAACTCCCTGGGCTACTTCCCCATGGACTCCTCCCAACACCTTCTTTATCCTCTTTATCCTTTATCTTCCAGCAGTATGCCCTCTTACTCTCAGCTCCTAGTGGCTCTTGCTCTCAGCTCCTCACACGCAACCTCCTTCCACAGCTCCTGACATGCACCCCTCACTGACTCACTGGGAGGCTTTTAACTAGTTTCAGCCAGCCCCTGATTGACTGCAGGTGTCTCAATTAACCTCCCTGCCCCAGGTGTCTTGATTAACCTGGAGCAACTGCCATAAGGTATCAGGGATTTGTTTCGCCTGGGGCTAACATACTGGTTCCTTACCACTTTCCTATAGCCCTCTGGCCTTGCCCCGTCACATATCCCCCCCACTGCTCAACACCATAGAGTTGGGCAACTTGGGATGCCAGGCAGTGTGCTCTTAACAGACCGTCAGCGTTGCCATGGTGGCATCCAGCCCTGTGCCGTATGCAGAACTGGAACGGTTGGAGGGATAAGAACCACCTGGTGACCCTTGCATTCTTTTCCCTGTTCCGCTGCATCCACTGGAGGGGTGCATGGTCCGTCACAAGAGTAAATCGCCGGCCCAAGAGGTAATAACGTAGGGTCCCCATAGCCCATTTGACAGCAAGGCATTCGCTCTCAACTACTGCGTATTTCTGTTCTCTTGGGAGAAGCTTTCTGCTTAGGTAGAGGATCGGGTGTTCCTCTTCTCCCACCATTTGCAACAGAACCGCCCCCAATCCCACCTCGGAAGCGTCTGTTTGTAAAATAAATTCCTTGTTAAAGTCCGGGGCTATGAGTACAGGGTCATTACAAAGGGCCGTCCGAAGGTCTGTGAACGCTCCCTCTGCTGCGTCAGTCCACTTCACCATGTCTGGACCTCGGGCTTTCACCAGGTCCGTTAGGGGACTTGCCCTAGCAGCGAAGTGAGGAATAAAACATCGGTAGTAGCCTACCACACCTAGGAACGCGCGGACCTGCTTCTTTCGGGTCGGCCGGGGCCAGTTTTGAATCACCTCTAGCTTATTCATTTGGGGCTTTACTATGCCCCTTCCTACAATATATCCCAGGTACCTAGCCTCTGCTAGCCCTATGGCACATTTAGCAGGATTAGCAGTGAGGCCAGCCCGCCTTAAGGTGCGCAGTACTGCCTCAACTTTCTCCAAGTGGGTTCCCCAGTCTGGCGTATGGATGACTACATCATCTAGGTATGAGGCTGCATAACTAGTATGGGGGCACAGCAGCTTATCCATGAGGCGCTGGAATGTGGCCGGGGCCCCATGTAGCCCAAAAGGGAGGACGGTGTACTGGAATAGCCCGTCCGGAGTGGAGAACGCTATCTTTTCTTTAGCTTCTTTGGTCAGGGGAATCTGCCAGTATCCTTTTGTCAGATCCAGTGTAGTCAAGAATCGAGCACTATCCAGTCGGTCCACCAGTTCGTCAATGCGTGGTATGGGGTATGCATCGAACTGGGATACTTCATTCAGTCGGCGAAAGTCATTACAGAATCTCGTGGTACCATTAGGTTTAGGCACTAGAACGATTGGACTGGACCACTGACTGTAAGATTCTTCAATCACCCCTAATTCTAACATTTTCTTCACTTCGGCCTTGATTTCTTCTCTTTTGGCTGCTGGGATTCGGTAGGGTCTCAATGTTACCTTGGCTCCGGGGATCGTGCGGATATGATGATAGGTCTCAGTCATCAGCCCCGGTTTTGTAGAGAACACATCTCGGTTGCGATTAACCATGTCAGTTGCCTCAATCTTTTGGATCGGCGTCAAGTCAGGTGATATCCTTGCTCGTGTAAGTTATCCTCCTGGGGAAGGGTCTCCTGGGTGACTAAGCATGCCTCTCGATCGTGCCAAGGTTTTAGAAGATTGATGTGGTAGATTTGCTCTGGTTTCCTGCGGCCTGGCTGCCGCACCTTATAGTTCACCTCTCCCACGGCTTCGATCACTTCGTAGGGTCCCTGCCACTGGGCCAACAGCTTACTTTCTGCTGTGGGCACCAGGACCATCACTCGATCCCCTGGTTGGAACAGTCGAAGCTTTGCTTGGTGGTTATAATGGGTTCGTTGGGTCTCCTGTGCTTTCTCCAAGTGTTCTCGTACAATAGGTGTAACTCGGGCTATCCGATCCCTCATCTGTAGTACATGCTCAACTATGTTTCTTCCTGGATTTGGCTCCTCTTCCCACGCTTCTCTTGCTATATCCAATATGCCCCGGGGGTGGCGCCCGTATAATAGTTCGAATGGAGAGAAACCTGTGGAGGCTTGCGGAACCTCCCGGATGGCGAACATGAGGTAAGGTAATAGGGTATCCCAATCTTTCCCATCCCGGCTCACCACTTTCCTGATCATGGCCTTGAGGGTCCTATTGAACCTTTCCACAAGGCCATCTGTTTGTGGGTGGTATACAAAGGTCCGTAGGGCTTGTACATGGAGTAATGAACAGAGATCTTTCATCAACTTGGACACGAAAGGTGTCCCTTGATCAGTCAATATCTCCTTGGGTAACCCAACTCGGGCAAAGATCTGTACTAACTCCTTAGCTATGGTTTTGGAAGCCGTGTTGCGTAGGGGAACGGCTTCCGGGTACCGGGTTGCATAGTCCAGTACAACAAGCACATGTTGGTGGCCCCGAGCTGTCTTCTCAAGGGGCCCTATCAGATCCATGGCTATGCGTTCAAAAGGAACCTCTATTATTGGAAGAGGTATCAAAGGAGCCTGGAAGTGCGGGCGCGGACTATGTAACTGACACTCCGGACAAGAGGTACAGTATCGTCGGACATCTTCATGTACTCCTGGCCAGAAGAACCTCCGCAGGAACCATGCCTGGGTTTTCTCTACCCCTAGGTGTCCTCCAAATAGGTGACTGTGGGCGAGGCTCAATATGGCTTTTTGATGTTTTCGTGGCACCAGAAGTTGATGTATCTCTTGCTCCTGCATTTGCACCACACGATACAGGAGATCTTTCTTCACTATAAAGTAAGGTCCTGGACCCCAGACCTTCCCATCCACAGGTACTCCATCTATCTCAGCCACCTCTTTCCTGGCGTTATCATATCTAGGGTCCTCTGCCTGGTCCCGCCCGAAAGTCTCTCTCCCGGGACTAACCTGCCCGAGCTCCCAGGGGCCAGCCTCTGTTGCTTCCAATGGCTCACTTCCATCATGGCTGGGGCCAGCCTCCGGCTCACCTTCCGTTGTGGTAGTTTCTCTGGCTGCTCGTGTCCATCTGCCTACTAGGGCGATCTTCTGGCCCTGGGTCAGGATCCGGGTTCCCAAAGCTTTTGAAGCCTTCCTCTCCCTTTTTGTCTTCCGGGTCTTTTGGGGGACTGAGAACAGATCCTGAGAAATCTCAGCGAACATCGGGGGTTGACATTCCCCCGGTGACAAGTCGCTGCCCTCAGGGTCCCCACCTCCCTCCAACCTCTCTGGGGGGAGTAAATTATCAAACCCTGGATAGTCCCTCCCAATGACTACAGGATACGGGAGTTTAGGAACTACACCCACTGTCCCCTCAATGGGGTTCCCCTGAACCTCTATCTCCACCTGGATGATGGGGTAATGGCTTACGGCCCCATGCACACACGTCACTGCTACGCGTTTGGCTTGTAGCAGCTGGCTGCTTTTTACCAGCTTACCCGATATTAGGGTGATTGCACTCCCAGAGTCCACAAGCGCTATAGTCTCTACTCCATTTATCTTCACCGGTCTAGTGTAGTTATGCGGGGCTAATGCGACGCCCGCAAGGTGGATAAGGGAGCATGGGACCTCCCAATCCCCCAGGTTACATTGCATAGGCTCCTCAGTGCTGGGACACTGTGCTGCTATGTGTCCCCACTCACCACATGCATAACATCTATATGGAACCCTAGGCGTTCCCTGGTCTCTTGGTTTGGGAAGTCTAACATCATAATCTTCTTCCCCCTCAGTGCGCCGACTCTTTATGGCCTCTGGTGGGCCTTCAGCCCCTCTCTTTTTCCACCTGGGCCCTCCTGGTGGCCCAGTCACTCGAAATCTGGGGCTTGGTGCTGCTAGTTTAACCCTGGGTTCCGCTTCCTTAACTGGTCGGGTCAGTTCCCTCGCCGTCCTTCGCCTCTCTACCATTGCCACAATCTCATCATAGGTGGAGAGTTCGTTCTGGCTTGCCCATGCGCGAAGGGCTGGCGGTAGTCCCCTCATGTATCGGTCGATGACTAGAACCTGTAGTATCTCTTCTGGACTCTGGGACTCAGTTTGCAACCACTTTCGTGCGAGATGGATGAGGTCATACAATTGGGATCGCAGGGTTTTGTCTTCCTGGTACCTCCACTCATGATACCGCTGGGCCCGCACTGCGGTTGTTACCCCAGATCTGGCCAGGATCTCTGCTTTCAGCTGGGGGTAGTCTGCTGTAGCCTCTTCAGGCAGATCATAGTAGGCCTTCTGGGCCTCCCCACACAGGAATGGGGCGAGGATGCCAGACCACTGATCTCGAGGCCAGGCCTCCCGTAGGGCTGTCCTCTCAAAGACCAGGAGATATGCCTCTATGTCATCGTTCCCTGTCATTTTCTGCAGGCAATTGCTGGCCCGTATGTGCCGCATCCCATCATGGCCATGGTTCATCTCTGTAAGGGCCTTCACTTGGTTTACCAGTTCCTGCAACATAGTACGGTCTTGAGCGGCCTGGTCCATCAACAGGCGATTGGTCTCCTGCTGCAGCCATACTGCCTCCTGTTGGGCAGCTGCCTGGACACGGGTAGCCTCCTGCTGGGCAGCCGTGGCTTGTATCAGTGCCCGTACTACCTCTTCCATTGCGGTGAAAAAACTTAAATAAATAAACCCGCTCCCTTTTTTTTTTTTTTTTTTTAAATAAACACCTTCCTTCTTCCGCCGTGCTGTGCACACCAAATCCCACCCCTGACACCAGTTGTGACAAAGTTCCTCCTCTACCTCGGTGGGTCCTGCGCTTATTGGCGGATTCTGCTTGCCTCAAAGATCTTCCCCTCTAGTAGAATCCACAGTCCAGGTTAACTCCTCCTGTGTCTGATCAGGAGTTGGGAGTTTTGGGGGGAACCCGGGCCCGCCCTCTACTCCGGGTTCCAGCCCAGGGCCCTGTGGATTGCAGCTGTTTAGAGTGCTTCCTGGAACAACTGCACGACAGCTACAACTCCCTGGGCTACTTCCCCATGGACTCCTCCCAACACCTTCTTTATCCTCACCACAGGATCTTCCAGCTGTATGCCCTCTTACTCTCAGCTCCTAGTGCCTCTTGCTCTCAGCTCCTCACATGCAACCTCCTTCCACAGCTCCTGACATGCGCCCCTCACTGACTCACTGGGAGGCTTTTAACTAGTTTCAGCCAGCCCCTGATTGACTGCAGGTGTCTCAATTAACCTCCCTGCCCCAGGTGTCTTGATTAACCTGGAGCAACTGCCATAAGGTATCAGGGATTTGTTTCACCTGGGGCTAACATACTGGTTCCTTACCACTTTCCTATAGCCCTCTGGCCTTGCCCCGTCACAATATGTTAACAAGAACAACTGTGCTTTCCTGTCCCTAAGAGCCCTGACTATAAGTAATAAATTTCCAAGTCTCAAAAGATGGTTTCCTACTTCTCCATGGGTGGGTCATCAAAAGGAGACAGATGGTAAACATAAAACTATGCTGTGAAAATACTTGTTTATACAGCTGCCAGCAAGACAGTAAGTGAGCCTATTAGAAAGGGGAGTTATTGAGGAACTAGATCTATTGTTTTCAACCTAGCTTTCTATTCCTGTATCTGCAAAAAGTAGCAATTTATTTAGGGATAGAGTAGCGGTCAACTAAGTCCCCAAGTAGGTCTTCTCCATCTGTATCATCTATATGAGACTGTTCATTAGTCTGTTGCTAAACATAAGTTTTCACAGTTTCAAACTAATATAAGTAAATTGCTTCAAAATAGGAAATAAGGACAGTATTCATCTGCCTTAGGTCTTCCACTAATGATAGACAACATATTTTAAAACAAAATCTAGAATAACTTTATTTTGATGCAGGCTATGCAAGCGCTTTTGTTCAGTTAAAGGGTGGCGTAACTCTTACATAAATGGGGATACATTAAGTTTAAACAGACTTTTCGGCTTAAGAGTTGATAAGGAAGAATCAATTTTTTGCTGTCTTGTAACATCTTTCTGTATTTATTTTAATTTTGTCTGAATAGCAGTGAGTTATGTGAGTGAGTGAGAGAGAGAGAGAGAGAAGTGACACAATTATAGCGGGTAAAGACATATCGTATCGTTGGTCATCCCACCCCTCACCCCCCCGCAATCTTAGAACCAGTAAGATAAGTAAGTAGTGTTTTTTAAACAATCCTGCGCAGATTCAGATATTTTCCCATAGCAGCTAAACCAATAACATTGCCTAACCTGTTTCCTAGTTTTACATCTGTTACCGTTTTTGTGATATTCATCAAGCACCGTAGTTAAGATTTCATTTTAGCCTATTGAGTAATAATCTTCTCCATTACATGCGGACAAGCCATTCTAATAATGGGTTTTCCTCTGCTCTGCAGCCCCGGGGGGCCAGATCAGACCTGTCAATCACAGGATGGAGGTTTGGCTTCCCCTCCTGGGAAAACCCCTAGCTAGACTGTTTATAAAGACTAAACATAGTCTAAGAACTCTGATTAACAGTATTAAAACATTAGACTAATATTTCCTGAGATGTACCTTCACCCAGCTGAACTGAAATGTAACTTTAGATGTATATCAGTTAGAGAGGCAATGAGATGACAAAACTGACTAGTCCAAGAAGCAAAATAATCAGGTAACAAATTTATTTCTCCATCATATTCAGGTTCGTCATTCCAACTATGGGAGTACTACAGAAGGGGAAACCCTGTGGGAGGGCTCCAATAACCAAAAATATGTACAGAGAAGTTGGAACAGTATTGTGATATCAAGGAAGCAAACTTTCCCTGAAAAGCTGAGATATGATTGTTATGCATGACCAAGTATACAATGAAGACACAACACCCATTGATGGGATAAAAATACACAAGGCCTATATACAGTAGGCCTCTGCCTCCCCCGAGAGTAAGCCTTGCTTCTTTTACAAGGACTTGCTTTCACTGGGACACGCTTTCTTCCAAAACTGGGATATACAACTGTGAGACTTTCAGGAGCAGTAATAGTTCCCCCTAACCAAGGGAATTAGTTATTCATAGCAAAATGGCCTCTTATTTAGAAGCAGTATATTACAGAGACTATACTGGTTGATTCTTTCCCAGTGATAAGGCCAATCTGACGGATCTAATATTGTTGCTCATGAGGGGTAGATTACTTATGTGTAGGTCCAAGCAAAGACATATAAAGGGCTTGTTTATATAAACAGTATGCAGCAAGTTGGGGTGTAAATCTACCTCAGATTAGACTGCCGCACATGGAGTGTCTGCGTGGAGTCTGCTGCTGTGCATGAAAAGTTCTGTAGTGTGCTTTGATCTGCCCCACTTAGAAATGGTGAGGAAGTAGCTCTGTTCTTTTCTTTCTGAAAGGAACAGAGCTACTAGAACTAGAGGGTAGTATCAGACAAATGCTCTCTCAGGCATCAAACAGTATTCAGTTCTGTCACTGTTTCTGTTCAACATGTATAGGATGTTGTTAGGAGTGCAACCATGGGCTGAAATGTATTTAGTGTGCAACAGATGTACTGCTCTATATCTCCATATCTTCTGACATAGATGGTGGAGTATAATGATTTACCCAGCAGCAAAAAATAATTGCAGTATTTGGATTAGAGCCATCTAGCTATGTGTGAAATTTAGATTAAGGGTTAAGTGATACTTATAGGATGGGGAAGCAACTGGAAGAAATGTCACTAAAGTTGCGACCCATCCAGTTTTTACTTGGACAGTCTGGTTTTTGGCTTCTGTGTCAGGGTACCATTCAGGGTTGTCAGATGCCCAGTTTACTGCACTTACTACTACTTCAAGGGCACTTTACACTGCCTTCACAGACCGGGTCCTTGAGACAATCCAGTGAGTGAAGGGGGTGGGGCCTCAGGGAAAGAGGTGGAGCAGAGGCGGGATAGTGGGTGGGGCCTCGGGGTTCAGTTACCAGGAATTGGAAAGATGGCAACCATAAATGGTACTCATATCAGTGTTCCCACTTACAGAAATATGCCTGCCATTTTTCAGGCTCACAATGTGGAGTCTTGTTGGATCTGCAGCTGGATGGTCAAGTAGAAGTAGTTGCCAACAATGTTTTTCCAACATGTTTTCTTAGTAAGACGATTGCAGACTTTCTGAATGTGGAACTCACTGTAGTCAGCCATGCCTTTGTCAATGTGAAGTTGAGGTGTTCAGCTAATTGCAGCTTCCCTAGACTCTCACAAAATAGTCTTGAACATATGCAAGGCCCAAATTTAAAAGCATTTTTAAAAGTTCAAAACCCTTAAATGGTGCTGATGGTGGTACATAAATCAGGTGCCTAATTAAATGTAATGTGCTACCTATGCTGAAATCTACATAGTAAGCAGTTGCATTCTGTACTAGCTATAATTTCCAGATTATCTTAAGGGGAAGTCGCATATAGAGTATATAACTAGTCCCATGTATTAAGGTGGTGGGGAGTATGTCAGCTGACAGAGAAGTAGTGCCCTGTACAAGGCCATCTTTGGAACCCTCTTTCTCCAGAGCCCAGATTTGATGACTTTCAGAGTACACTGAAAAGTCCATCTGATTTCCAAAGGTTTTGTAGGGCAAAGGAGAACAAAAGTTGAATTGTTATGCCAATTTGTGAATGTTCTTAATGATTGTTTTAAGTTTCTGTTAAATGCATGCGATAAAACTGATTTAGCTGTATTTATTTATATTTTAAACATAAGACATGAATGTGCTAGTTCTGAGGCTGCCAAAATCAGAAACAAGGGTTGGGGGCAGGGGTGTGATGTTTCTTTTCCTGACTTTCCCAGGTGGATCTTGGCTATCAAGATCCACCTGGAAAAATAGCTTTAACCAAACAGAACAGGCCATGCTTATCACAACAGGGTTGCCACTTGAGGACACTAAGAAAACAGCATGAGATATACTCTAAAAAAATGCTCAAAGGGTAAACTGACACCTGCTAATGTTTGCAGAATCCAAATACCACAAAAATGCTTGCAAAAAGCATCTAGAGCATTTCTAGACATAACAGAATTAGAACATGCTATCACCAACTTACAGACAGGCAGTCCAAATGGAAACTACAGCTGATTTGAGTACTTTTTGTGGGTTTTATTCAACAGTTCAAATAACTCTAACAAACTCACACACCTACTTTTCAGTCCATGAGTAGGGCATTTGGTATTATTAATGTATCAACTTTCATTTGGGAAGGCTGATAAAAAATACTTGGTTTAAGATTGGTTACATTTGGGTTTGTTAGAGGTCCTGATCCTGTCAGAGGATATGTACCCAACACTCCTAATGAACTGAAGTTGGTGGAAAGTTTTTGTTTTTTATAAACCACAGCAGAATCAGATGCCTAATTACTCTCACCCACTATTGTTTCTTGCTGTTGTAACTACTGTGGTCTGCTTACAAATACTGCAGAGAAATATTTACATTTATAAAACTATTTCCATTAATTATTTTAAGCTATTTTAAGTTTAAAAGCTAAAATATAGAATAAGCATACATATATATATATATATATATAAACAAATTATAGCAGTTTCATGAAGAGAGGCTTCGGCCCCAATCTAGCAATGAGCTATGCATAGGCAGACCCCTGTGCTCACCTGGAATTCATTGCAGGACTGAGGCCTTATTTTATAAGTCATTACATTGAAAAGCAAGAGAAGATACATTTCACATGGTCTAAGAAAACAGCTAATGTGTAATGAAAAAATCAAACTGTACCATGCAATGATGAGTATTATGTGGCTTTAATCAAATAAACTTGATTTTCACAGGTGCTACCCATAAGACCTAATGCTGCTTCGGGAAATAAAGTTTTTTCTTGTGAATTCCTTAATTCTGGTTATAGCCTCAACAGCCTGTTTGGTCCCACATACAATGTTTTAAAACTGTGCTAACACATTCCTAGAGATACCTTTAAGCTTTTGCTGGAAAGGTGGTATTATTTGAAAACTCTGTAGATGAGGCCACTGATACAGAAAATGGATATGTATGGAAGGTAGTCCTCAGAAATAGCCAAGCATGAACAAAGCACAGTTGGCACATGCACAGAGTAGTTTTACAGAATGTGACAACACAATTATAGATAGGAGCACTTAATGGTAAAACACCAGTTGAGATGCTTGATATGGGTTTGAATAAAACTGAGGAAGGCTTATTGACTTTTAACCTTTATTCTACTACATGTAATCACAATTAGCTCATTCATAAACTACTTGGTTTGACCTCTAGATTAGGGAATACCACCATTTTTGGTCATGCCTTTTACTGGCAATGCACTTACACTATCTTTAGCATTAGATTGTTTTGCTTGCTCCTGAGGTTTTTATCTCTGCTTACGTTAACTAGTGTGGCTTTTCATACTAGTAAAGAGTGCACAGATGTCAGTTTGCATTTCAACACCAAAGCTTCATATATGGTCTGTTGCAAAGAAAACAAACCCTCTCGCTGATTGAGCCACAATGGAACAAATCTGTCTCTTTGTGTGGTTTTTCTCACGTTGACAAGTGCAGTTTCTGTGGTCAGCAATTACAGGTCACAGTTATGTGCACACTATATACAAATGCTACAATTTGTTAGCGTGGTGGTGGGATATAGTCTTTTATATCTAGGTCATTGACTTATTCAGCCCAGATTGATAAGTACTTTTCTTCATTACCAAACAGATGTGCAGTGTGCTCTGTGGAATAAAGGTAGTTTAATGGGTACTTGTTCATGTCCCTGAAACCATTACTACAGTTGGCACGTTGGTTGGCAGTATCTGAAGAGAAGTCAGTCATTGAAAGGATGCGGAGACAATCTTTCCTCCAAATACTACCTATACTTTTTCAATGCACCTGCCATAGAAGTTAGGCACCTTCCACATAACATCACTGTACTCCTTTCATTTTTGTGTGTTCCTAAACCTCACTGACTATTCCAGAAATAACCATTCGGACTGTTTCATCTTTGTCATTGCGGAAAGATTGTGTGAAAAATTGATCTGGTATCAGTTCTGGGGGTGTCTAGGTCAAGGATTGTACTGATCTCCAGGGGTAGCAAATTCTACAGATGACGGTTGTTAACTTGGCAAGTCTTGGTCCTGGCCCCTGCGTGTTTCACTTCAGGAACCTCATTATTTTCATAATATACACTATTTACCTGTATGCTACCACTGATAATTAAATTGTCAGAATAAGGGAGGTTAAGCACATTTTGTAATATATTATCCTTATTTTTCATTTTGTTCACTTGAGCTAATTCACAATTTGAATGGAGTAACATATGAATATAGCACGTTTTAAGATATGAAATGCTGTCGTCTTTAAAGTGTGTTAGAGGTCTTCGCTCACACTCAGTTACCTGGTACAGCACTCTATCTTCGCTCACACTCAGTTACCTGGTACAGCACTCTTGCTACCCCGGATCGGCGGGTAGCAATCGATCTATCGGGGATCGATTTTTCGCGTCTCGTTAAGACGCGATTAATCGATCCCCGATCGCGCTCCCCGTCGGCGCCGGCAATCCACCTCATCGAAAGGCGGAAGCGGAGTCGACGGGGGAGCGGCAGCAATCGACTCGCCGCCGTCCTCATCGCCAGGTAAGTCGATTACGATATGCCGACTTCAGCTACGCTATTCCCGTAGCTGAAGTTGCGTATCGTAGATCGACCCCCTCCCCTAGTGTAGCCCTGGGCTAAACGATACTATGTCCCACCCTCATCACTGTACTATCTGAGCACCTCACTGTCTTTATCTTCATAACCCCCCGGGAGATAGGGAGGTACTAATGTTCCCCTTTTTACAGATGGGGAACTGAGATGCAAACAGCCTGAGGCCCAGATCCTCAAAGCACCCAACTTCCATTGAAATCAGTAGTAGTTTGGCACCTAGGTACCTTTGAAAGATCTAGGCTGAAGTGACTTGCCCAGCATCAAACAGTCAGGAAATCTATGCCAGAGCAGGGAATTAAACTTGGGTGTCTTGAGTCCCAGGTAGCGCCCTAACCAGGCCGGCTCTAACTTTTTTGCTGCCCCAAGGAAAAAAAAAAAAAAAGAGCGCCACCCCACTGAAACAACCCCTCCCGAGCGTCACCCCACCAAAACAAACAAAAAAATACCCCGAGCGCAGCCCCGCCAAAACGAAACCCCTCCCCCGAGCACTGCCCCATGCCACCGAAACAAACCCCCTGAGCCCCGCCCCGCCAAAACAACCCCCCCCCCCGCGAGCGCCGTCCCGCCAAAACAAAAAACCCCAAGCACTGCCCCAAGATTGGCCGCCCCTTAGAAGGTGCCGCCCCAAGCACGTGCTTGGTCGGCTGGTGCCTGGAGCCAGCCTTGGCCCTAACCATTGAACCATCCTTCTGTCCCATTAGTGATGGTTAATATATACAATTATTAGGGCTGTCAAGCGATTAAACAAATTAACTGTGTGATTAAACAATTGAATATCATTCATTTAAATATTATTGGATGTTTTCTACATTTTCAAATATATTGATTTCAATTACAACACAGAATACAAAGTGTACAGTGCTCATTTTATATTTATTTATTACAAATATTTGCACGGTAAAAAAACAAAATATAGTATTTTTCAGTTCACCTAATACTAGTACCACAGTGCAATCTCTTTATCATGAAAGTTGAACTTATAAATGTAGAATTATGTACAAAAAAAACTGCATTCAAAAATAAAACAATGTAAAATTTTAGAGTCTGCAAGACCACTCAGTCCTACTTCTTGTTCAGCCAATCGCTCAGACAAACACATTTGTTTATATTTGCGGGAGATAATGCTGCACACGTCTTGTTTACAATTTCACCTGAAAGTGAGAACAGGTGTTCTCATGGCACTATTGTAGCCGGTGTCACAAGATATTTACGTGCCAGATGTGCTAAAGATTCATATGTCCCTTCATTCTTCAACCGCCATTCCAGGGGACACGTGTCTGTGCTGATGACGAGTTCTGCTCATCCAAAGCAGCTTTCTTTTTTGGTGGCTTGGGTTCTGTAGTTTCCGCATCAGAATGTTGCTCTTTTAAGACTTCTGAGAGCATGCTCCACACCTCATGCCTCTCAGATTTTGGACAGCACTTCAGATTCTTAAACCTTGGGTCGAATGCTGTAGCTATCTTTAGAAATCTCACATTGGTATCTTCTTTGTGTTTTGTCAAATCTGCAGTGAAAGTGTTCCTAAAATTAACATGTGCTGGGTCATCGTCCGAGACTGCTATAACGTGAAATATATGGTAGAATGCTGGTAAAACAGAGCAGAGGACATACAATTCTCCCCTCAGGAGTTCATTCACAAATTTAATAGTGCATTTTTTTAACAAGCGTCATTAGCATGGAAGCATGTTCTCTGGAATGGTGGCCAAAGCATGAGGGGGTATACGAATGTTTAGCATATCTGACATGTAAATACCTTGCAATGCCAGCTACAAAAGTGCCATGCAAATGCCTGTTCACTTTCTGGTGACATTGTAAATAAGAAGAGGGCAGCATTATCTTCTGTAAATGTAAACAAACTTGTTTGTCTTAGTGATTGGGTGAACAAGAAGTAGGACTAAGTGGACTTGTAGGCTCTGAAGTTTTACATTGTTTTGTTTTTGAGTGCAGTTATGTAACAAAAAAAATTCTACATTTGTTAGTTGCACTTTCACGACAAAGAGATTGCACTACAGTACTTGTATGAGGTGAAGTGAGAAATACTATTTCTTTTGTTTATAATTTTTACAGTGCAAATATTTATAATCAAAAATAATTTACATTTTGATTTCAGTTACAACACAGAATACAATATATATGAAAATGTAGAAAAACATCCCAAATAGTTGTTAAATTTCAATTGGTATTCTATTGTTTAACAGTGCGATTAAAACTGCGATAAATCATGATTAATTTTTTTGAGTTAATTGCGTTAGTTAACTGCAATTAATTGACAGCCCTAACAATTATTAATACAAATAAACTATCACATATAAGCTAAATATGATCATTTATGTAGGTGAATCTCTATCAAATGAAGTTCAAATAGTGAATTGTAGCCACTGCATTTCAGTACCATTGCATGCCCAGTACACATTCATATATCTTCACTCAGGAGGGCCAAATTAAGTTGTGGTGCATGAAGCTTAAATGTGGACTAACTTTTTTTCCTACAAAGATAGTAGAAATTTCAACTAAAGAGTGAGTCTTCCTAAGCTGGTAATAAATCTGAAGCAATTTCTTACAGGTTAAAAATAGAAACCCACATATCAAACGAGTCAGGTGCCAGATCACAGAACAACAAACCATGAATGACATTGTACAGAAGACTGAGGTATGTATCAAGTTTAAAATAATCAAAGTTCTGTAGTAACTTACAGGTGATGCTGACAAAAGACAAATATTGATGCTTTATTTCTGACTGATAAGCAGCAAATGGGTAAGAGCATAATAAGTTCTAGGGAAAGAATGTACCCTGTATCTTAAGGCAACAGAGAAGCCCTTGAGAAGAACAGTTTGATTAAGGAAAGTAAGGTTATTATATTTTCTGGAATATGTTAAAGGGGTTCTTGCTATTATAAAAAAAACTAGAATGCATTAAATATTAGCTTTTTTTGAAAGGCTGGAAGTGGATGTCTGAAGTGAGACTCACAAAATAGGAAACATAACATTGTTGAAAATTTAGAGAACAGAAAAAAAGGGGAAAAGGAAGGAGGAAGAAGACATAAGAATGGTCTGACCCAGAATGGCCAATGCTCCATCTATCCCAATATCCTGTCTTTCGACAGTGGCTGGTGCCATATGCTTCAGAGGGAGTGAACAGAACAGGGGAATTTATTGAGTGATCCATCCCCGTCATCTTGTCTCAGGTTCTAACAGTCAGAGGTTTAGGGACACCTAGAACATAGGGTTGCATCCCTGACCATCTTGGCTAATAGCCATTGATGGACCTATCCTCCATCAACATATCTAATTCTTTTTTGAACCCAGTTATATTTCTGGCCTTCACAACATCCAATGGCAATGAGTTCTACAGGTTGATGCTGCGTTGTGTGAAGTACTTCCTTATGCTTCTTTTAAACATCCTGCCTATTAACTGGATGACCCCTGGTTCATGTGTTTATGTGAAGGGGTGTATATAGCACTTCCTTATTTACTTTCCTACACCATTCAAGATTAAGATTAAAATATTTTAATATCTTTAGAAAGTGTTGGGATTAAGTTACTCAAAAGATTTGTTTTAGCATCCTAGCTAGATAACTTAGTGATAGGCGTTAAAACAAGTATAACTAACATTGTGTGATTTACTCAAATGGGAAGCATATAAAATATGAAACAATGTTTTCAGTTAGTTTTTCAGCTGATTCAACCATACAATTTGGCAGTAAAGTGTAAAAAGAGACTCAAATATTTGTAAGATGTGGGTATAATGTACTAACAGGAGCCAGCAGAAGCATACAGATGAGGAAAGTGTTAGCATAGAAACACCCATTAAAAATTCTTCAGCCATATATACAATAGGTCTCTGTTGGCCCAGGATGCTTGGCTCCTCAGCTGTCATGTGTCACCACTGGATTGCTGGGTCAACCCCAATATGTAAGGAATTAGTTTTTGATGATGTGCTTAAGTTTTTAAATAGAAGAATTTTTTTTCTTTTAAAATATGTAAAGATTCAACAGTGTATGGTGTAAAACATCTGTTACATAAGAAACCAAAGATATATTAAACACTGTGATGCTAATACCCATGTCTTTGTATATACCTGAAATCTAAATCCCAGTCTTGCTTCTAGAGGCAGAATCAAGTATATATTTCTGTTTTCAGAGTGAGTATACGTATTCTAACACAACAATATAGAGATGTATATATCTTTTTAAAATTTCATATGTTATAAGAGTACATTTTCAAAATTCAGGGTTTAAATACGTAGCCCTCCATTAAAATCAGTGGGATTCATACAGCTAAAGTCCAACAAAACTCAGTTTATTCCTTCATATTTATTACTGCTTCATTACTTTAAAAAAATGGTAAAGTATAGCTAAGATGCTTGGCAGACAGTAGCCAGTGGCACAAAAATCATGATCACATATGTATTTTGTTTTAATAAATCTCACATTCTGTCTAATCCAATCTATCATACAATTTCTCTCCATCTGTTTAAACTTTCTTTTCCTTATCTTTACTTCTTCTTTATCTTCACAAAGATTCTGCTTTCTTCATCTAAACCTATCCAAAAATCCTATGTGCCCAAACTTCACAAGGGTGATGTAAAGGATAAATTTGAAGCTATGCAGAAAGCAAGGGAAGAAAGAAATCAAAGGAGATCTAGAGATGAAAAGCAAAGAAGAAAAGAACAGTATGTTAGAGAGAGAGAATGGAACAGGAGAAAGCAGGAGGTTATTTTCTTTGCAAATATTTTTCATATTTTTTTAATATTCACTTGATCATAAGAGTTTTAAAAATATTTTTGGAACTTTTCATTAATTCAAATAAGTGGACTCAACATCTAGTAGATAAACTATTTTTGAACCCTTTATATGATACTGAAATTTTGTCTTCTAATGCTTAAAAGACGGTTCAATTCTAGTTTCTCTTTTTAATCAACTAGATGAAAGAACTGCTTGCTTCTGATGAAGAAGAAGAAACAACGTCTTCTAAAATAGAAAAAGCTTATGTTCCAAAGCTGACAGGTAAGAGACTTAGGACTTTAAAAGTCTATGTAATTTGACAGTTGAAGATTAGATCAAATTATTGAGTTTTGTATTTCACATTCATAGGAACTGTTAAAGGCAAGTTTGCAGAAATGGAGAAGCAGAGACAAGAGGAAGAAAGAAAAAGAATGGAGGAGGAAAGAAAGCGCAGAATTGATCAAGATATGATTGAGAAAAAGAAAATTCAGAGAGAACTGGCAAAAAAAGCCCAGGAGGTATATTTATCTTGTTCTGAATACTAAGTACATATCAAATAGAAAAAAAATCATACAAAATAAAAAATGTTGACTAAGAGTTCAGCAGGAGGATTTGATATTAGTTTCTTGAAAGTAGGTGAATGGACTGTAGTCTAGGAGGGAGATGATGTGTGTGCTGGAGGAGTTTTTGGGGTGTGTGGAGGGTTATCACTCTTGTCAACCTCTAGCTGAAGCCAGGCATTGATGAAAAAGATGAACAGAAAGTGGGAGAGGGAATGAACCAAACACAGATTTTGGTATCATATGCTTGGAAGTGATTCAAGGCTAAGTTGACTAAGTAAATTTTAAAACATTTGTTGTTACATACACACATTTTAGACAAGAGATGCTGATTTATGCTCAAGTTTATTACTGAAAATAGGTGTTTGTAAGAAGCACAGTTGTAGACAAATTGTCCACTAAAGATTACTTAAAAGTGATGTTTCAATCAGTATTTTATTATTTTGTCACTGTACAGATCACTTATGTTAGATATATAAATGAGTAGCTTCAGTTCTTGCCAGTGCCTACAAGCCTAATTTAATCTTTTTGAACTCTGAATTGAAGTGTGTCCCCTCCTGCTGTAGTTCTTTCACGGAAGCAGTTACCTGTGCGAATAAGAGTCTAAATGGCATAGTACAGGACCATGAACAAATGGATTGCTTAACCAAAAATATTAGCACTTTCCTCTATGCAGAAGAGGAAAGAGAACTCTTAGGGATAAATATCCAACAAAGATTTAGCTACTCATGTCCTACTGGGAGTAACATTACTAAGTTGTGAGCATTCTGCTGAACGTTTAGCTCATAATCTCTTTCAGTACCTGTTCTAGAGTTTATTTACTTTGAAAAGTAGGAGTACAGTATGTACATTTGTACTCAGGAAGGAAGTTATACTCATTTCAGACAGTAAAAATATATAGAAGCTAATGTCAAGAATATGAATATAGGAAAGAGGTCTCTCATTAGGCTCAGTCTCAAGGGAAGGACAAGATCACTTTGATATGAAATTAGATGACAGCTTCTCTTGCACAGTTATGGAATGCATGTGGAAACAAATCTTAATCTACACTGTATTTACTAGTTTATCACTAAGAAGCTAAATAAGATTATTATGCTGTACCCAGGGTTTCAGTTCTGTTTCCAGGATTACATAGCTAGTAAAGTAAGCCTTTATCTAGTAAGCCCCAAGCACTGTTCCAACATTAATACTGCTGTAGGTTAAAACATGACATACTACGTAGGCATTAAAATTTAATGTCAGATTAAACTCATATAGCTATCAAAAAGTATTCAGAATGGTATCCTTCTATTCACTCCCACCCGGAAGATATGTAAACTTAAATGCAACAGACATATAATCACTGATGCACAAGCTAATTTTCCATTTTATATTTGAAAATCCAAGGCAAAGAACAAAAGTTAACATAATTATGTGAAATTCTCCTTTAATAGATTGATGACATAAACAATACAGGAACTGAATCAGCATCAGAGGTAATTGGACTTTTTTTTTTTTTTCAAAGAAACATTCACCTAATTTTTTATTCACTGCTTTATTATTTTAATAGTGGTTGGGTAAATAAACAATACACTTAATTTTTCACTGAAACTCTGTAACAAGGCTAAAAAAGCCTGAGAAAATGTCTTGGCAATATATTTTGTGGCTATCTATCTATATGAGGCCAATTTATTCTTCTAGCTTTAAAACAGGTTTAAAGGTGAATGACTTACCAACCATTAAAGTCAGAATAAAAAAATAAATAAGGCTTACATTTTCAAAGCCATGTAAGGGATTCTGATGCTCATAGGACATGGGCCTCTAAATGCACTAGTGGCTTTGAAAATGTAACCTTAAAAGCTCTTTGCCTTTTTTAATCTTAAAATGAAACAGGGATAGTGTCAAGGTTTTTTTAATGTTACAGTACATTCAAGATTTTTAGATTTGTTTAAAAGAATGTTTATAATTGCTGGTTTACTTATTCTACTTCAGTTTGGAAAGTGTAGCTAGGCTGGTTTGTTTGGTCAGTTTAACACACTGGTTTACATGTGCTAGCACAATGTTGTTGTCTATGAGGTTCCAGCATTGTAAGAGGATGTTTAATTTTTTAAAAAGCCAAAACCCCATTTTTCACTAAAGTGTCAAAACAATGTGTAATCATCACACTTCTACTGAAGTTTTCTTTTTTTAAATAAAATCTACATTGTGTCTAAATTACTAGACAGTCTCTCTTTAATGGTGATATTTTGTGTAAATCCACATCGTAGAAGATATTTCACACATGAATTTGTTTTGGACAATAGCTCAAATCCACTTGAGACAGCAATAGATTTTATAAACAAAAGAAGTCTGTAAATGTTTGAGTTGTCAGTGTTGCTCTAATCAGACATTTCGAAATGCTGCACAACTTCTGTCACTTAAAAAAAATTACTAAGGACTCAGTCCTAGATATCGTGGAGATTGAACATGCAAATATATGTAATAGATTCCAGACTTCTGCTAGGACTGGAGGGACTGGCAGTTACTTCACATGCTATTTTTTAAACCACATATTTGTTTCTGGAGAAAGAGAGACTGTGGAAGCAAATTCCTTATTCGCTTGTTTCCAAATGGAGCATAGCACCTTAAAACTTAGGTGCATTTACAATTATGTCTGCAAAATTTCAGCAGATTTTTCCAATCAGCCATGAAAAGTTGTAGATAAGTTCAACTGTCAATGAAGATACTGTATGAGTTCTATGAATGCTTGCTACCAGTCGCATTTCAATTTAAAACAGAATTCTCTTGATGCTCTTCTGTTGTCAGAAGAAAACTAATGGCTGTCAGTAGCACTGGAAAATGAGTTTTGCTCTGGACCCTACTTTTGGTCTCAGTATAACTATGTTGGCAATTTTGAGAAGCACAGGTAACAGTGGCAGCTGCATGTGGAAAGACTACTCCAAAGTCAATATTTATGGAAACAAATTTATTATTAACAACAGGAAGGTGATGATTCGCTGCTGGTGACAGTAGTGCCTGTCAAATCTAACAAAACACCTGGAAAGATTAAAATAAATTTTGACGACCCAGGAAATGAGAGAGAACAACAAGAAAAAATAAAGCAAGAAGAAAAGAGGATAAGATATGAGGAACAAAAACGATCCCTCAAGGAAGCCAAGTGTCTTTCATTTGTCATGGTAAACAAATCATGAGAAATACTTGGAAAACACAGGTTTGATATTTAAACTGTATTTAACTTTCATTTTTGTTATCTAGGATGAAGATGAAGGCAGTGAAACAAATGAACCTCTTTCTCCTGGGAAACTGAAATTAACATTTGAAGAACTGGAAAGACAAAGACAAGAAAATCAAAGAAGGCAAGCAGAGGAGGAAGCAAGACAACGTTTGGAAGAGGAAAAACGTGCCTTTGAAGAAGCTAGACAACAAATGGTAAATAGATGCATTATTCATTTCTAGTTATGGATGCTTGTTTGTGTAGAAAATACACTACATTCCTTCATGTATCTGGGGTTTTTTTTACATCTGAATTGTTTCAAACTGTTAACCTCATGATGACT
Organism: Macrochelys suwanniensis; assembly: GCA_033296515.1. Taxonomy (NCBI): domain Eukaryota; kingdom Metazoa; phylum Chordata; order Testudines; family Chelydridae; genus Macrochelys; species Macrochelys suwanniensis. Next base: position 24,302,280 of record CM065782.1, read on the forward strand.
CTCAATTTCTAAGTGTTGAGATTGATACCTGACAGCATCATCAGTTTCAAAAATACTTTCTGCCCTAGATACTGTTTTAGATCAGTAGTTTTCAAACTTTTTTTCTGGCCACCTGGTTGAAGAAAGTTGTTGATGCCCTCGACCCAACAGATGGCGTGTGGGAGGGGCTCAGGACTGGGGCAGAGGATTGGGGTGTGGGAGGGGGCTCCAGGTTTGGGGAGGCTCAGGGCTGGGACAGGGGGTTGGGGTGCGGGCTTACATCCTGCGGCTCCTGATCAGTGGTGCAGCCGGGGTGCAGAGGCAGGCTTCCCGCCTGTCCTGGCACCGCGAACCGCGTTGCGCCCCAGAAGGTCCGGCTCCTAGGCAGAGGCACGCAAGCAGATCCACGTGGATCTCACCTGCAGGCACCGCCCCCTACCTCCCATTGACTGGGAACTGGCCAATGGGAGTGCAGAGCTGGTGCTCGGGGCGGGGGGCAGTGCACAGAGCTCCATGGCCCCCCTGCCTACGAGCCGGACCTCCTGGCCGCTTCTGGGGCACAGTGCGGTGTCAGAACAGGTAGGGCCTACTAGTTTTTATTGGCTGGCTGCCAGGGTGCCCGGGTGCTGAGCAAAGCGACCCAGTGCCTTGCATTCCATGACCCAATACTGGCTTGTGACCCGAACTTTGAAAATCACTGTTCTAGATAGTGATTCATTTAAGTCTTGGCCTAGTCATTTAAACAAGCCACTGGTATCAGTGAAGCTTCCTTTTCTTAAAAACATGCCGTTAGTCATATTCATTTTTACAAAATGTAGCTGCATCATAGGATACCCCAGTTCCATGTGTCAGTATGTTTTAATCTTTTTGGAACTGAAGCAATTGTATAAAAGTATGAACAGATTTTATTCTGTTCTTAACGTGACTCCAGTTCTTAGTTTTCAATTAATTAAATATTGATTGAACTTAACCTACTCCAGATGAATTTACCACATTCATGGGTATCAGTATCCTTCTAGTGGTTTTCAGTCATATGGCTAAACATTATTTAACAAACTGGGAGTTATCTAAGTTTTGTCTAACTTCAGTGGTACTTTGAAAATACTGGTTATTGCAATGCTCACACATGAAAGCATTCCATGGCAATTGTCTGGAGCTATTTCTTATTCATCTCTTTTGTTTATCTGCCATGTTTATATTCATCACTGAGGATTTCTCTCTGGAGTAGGAGAGAGAGGAGGAGGAGGGGAAGGTTGGATCACTCCTTTTCTTTATAGGGGGTTTAAATATACTACACTCTAGATTAAGCCTTGGAGAGATTTAGCCTAATATGTTGTCAGAAATAGAAAAAAAACCAGTCCTGTTCTCCCTCCCCCAACTCCCGCCCGATATGTCTCCATAATATAGCCTTTGCCCTAAAGATTTTTGTAAGCTAGGTTGATCTAAGATTCAGTTAAACCTCTGTATAAATTAGGCACTCTGGTCTATAGCAATAACAATTGTTTAGCGTATTCACATCAGGTACATTGGATAGTTTAGCTACATTTACCATTTTCTTAATCATTTGCAACAAAATGAGACCACCTTTAGAGAATTCTGTATTTAAACATAGATTTTACTTCTGTGCACTCAGATGACTATTTATGCCATTGTTCTCCCACATAGAAGGCATGCACACCACGGTATTTGTACTTGTGAATGAGATTTTTCTTTCAGTGCACCATGCAAGATTTTATTTCTAGGAATTTAATAGACCACACACTCTTGGTAACTAAAAACAGTTTGATTATACTAGACTGTTCCTGGGCAGATTGTAACCATCTTGCACTTGATGTGGTGTTTTTATAGTAACATTTTTTAAAGATCCTGATTCAGCACAAAATTGTGGAAACACAGATGCTCAGAAAATTGAAATCCTGAAAATGTCCAAAACCAAATTGTTGGAGCCCAGCATCAGAATGCCTCCAAACTTGTGAGTGTGGGTATGGGGTCAAAATCCATATCTGATCTTGAATCCAAATTCTGTAGGTTAGGTCCATCTCTGTTTTCCAGGTGCTTAACCTTGCGTGGTCGTCCTAAACCATACTTTGTTTCTAAAGGGGATAATTTAATTATTTCCTTCCATTTTTTCCCTTTCCATAGATATTCAGTAATTTAATCATTCTGAAAAGCTGATGTCCTATAATTTTCTCAACACTCTGAGCAACAGCTCAATTCCATGCTGCTTAGAATGTGCAGCAAACTCGAGCAGCGATGCCATCATAGCTCATGGATTCATTCTCTCCGGAGACATACAACAGTTGAAGGAATATTCATTCTTAGTTGCTTGCTTTCATTCTTAGTTGCAGTTTGCAAATCCCAGCCTTCTCCTTGCAGACAGTGTTTAATGGAGAAGGGCAACAGTGAAGATATCGAAGAACCTCATTTCCGTTCTTCAGTGATGTTTCATTTTCTGGAGGAGGAATAGAAGCACCATTGTCAATTTGGGTCAAAAATAAAATGCAAATATATTGTAGTAGTTTATTTATAAAAATTCACAGTACGCTACTATATTATTTTGTAACAAATCAGCAATGAGGGAAAGCAATTCACATGCAAATAAAGAGACTACAGTCCAATACATTTACATAATATTTTTACTACAAATGAAAGGTCTATTAATTTCACATATCTGCAAAGGAACCTAACAGCATAATTCAAGATTCAAAGATCTGTTTGATTACTCAGATTTTCAGGATGGTTACCCCCTTTGAGGCCTGTTTAGGTATGTCAAAATGATCCAGCCCTTAAGAGTATAAATCAAAGATGACTTTGGCTATTTAGTTCACCCCCTGCTTGTGTAATATTGTTCTTGATTTATAAGCGTGTAGTGTTAACTTTTCAAATTCTCTCTGAGGAATAGTTTATCCAGATTGTGCCTAAGTATCTAAAACTTTAAAGTATGGGCTTTGAGATAGACTGCAGTTTTTACATTTCCTAGAGGGATCTTTTCTTTCTTCCCACTGGCCCAAAAAGAATAAAACATTTTAAAAAAAACTTTCCCTAAAGGCAAACGAAGAGGAAGAAGATAAAGAAAATGAAAATTCTATTAAAGAATTCCGTCCTGGTAAACTCAAGCTCAGCTTTGAGGAGTTAGAAAGACAGAGGAGAGAGGAAGAAAAGAGGAAAGCAGAAGAAGAAGCCAGAAGACGCATAGAAGAGGAGAAAAGGGCATTTGCCGAAGCAAGGAAGAGTATGGTAAGACATTTTGCTTAGCATTTAAGAGATTTTTCAGATCTGAATTCTGCCAGTAGGGTGCATTTCTGGAAAAGGCATTAGATCATATCTGCCTATTCAGTAGCATACATTTCAGCTGCTTCATTAACTCAACTAGTTATCAGAGAATGGACCATCTGGGTAGTTAAACTCAAGTTAGTAAAAAAAATAAACCCATAGCTGCCCTAGGAAACATTCCTAATAATTTAAAATTACATCAAAAGTTACTGCTTGTAACCAGTAAACTGTATTACACTGTATTTGAAAACTTAAAAGAGAACCAAAGAATCATAATGAAAAATTATTTCTTTTCGGGAATTTCTCTCCTACATCCTCAGTTTATACTGCCATCTTCAAGACCACAAACCAGTCATGATCCAACTGGCTGAAAACAAATATGCTCCCTTGAAATCCATCAATGTCTCTCTTTAAGTAGGAAAAGTAACCAAGCTCTGCCCTCATTGATATCTATGGCACCTCAATGAACAACTCGGGACAGAACTTGGCTTGCATAATCTATTTAGTATGATGATTCACAAGCCAGAAAACAAAACAAAATTAACAAATCAGGTTGAGATTGCGATGCTGCAAGTTAGTTTAAGTTAAAAAGGGGGGAGAAAAATGAGCCAACTTTGATCTGGACAGTATTGAGCAATCATAGATCCCCATGATTTATTTATTTTTTTAAGAAATTACTCTAATGTAGAACAACACTCAAATGTCAAATGTATTTAGTTTTCACCCAGGAAGGTTTATTCATGCTACCCCTCTGTGGAGGGCAGTACAGGAGACTTAGTTCCAATTAAGTCACTGCTAAATTGTTAGTTTGTTTTTTTTTTAAACTAGACAATATTGGACTTTTATGCTGATAAAAATATCCAGAGCTATTGTAAAAGATTACAAAAATTGTAACCCAGAGCTTCAGAAGGGATATAAGCCGTCGTATGTCTTGGCATAAGCAACCTCTGACTGAGGTTAGGAACAAAGTTCTGTGTGAGCAGCATACTCTATAATAGCTTCATGTGGAGCATCTTACACCTTCTTTGGAAGCAGTTGCTATGGGGCCATTGTGGGGAACAAGCTACAGGAAGAGGTGTAACACTGGTCTGGTCCAGCATGGGAATTTCATGTTCTTAAATACAGCCTTAACGAGAAACATTTGTCCGACACAAACAAGGCAAATTTTCATTCAAAATTCAAAGCAACATCTCCGTGAATTAGGCCATGCACATTAGCATTAACAGCTTTGGCAAGAACCACATTTTGTTAGCAATAATAGTATTAACACTTCTCCTAGCATAAACAGGGATGAAAACTGTGTGATAGACCAGGGCCCTACATCATCATAAAACATCCGGAGGAAATGTTAGGAAAATCCTAGTTCAGAAACTATATGTGGTACTAGTGCTTCAGCAGTAGTGTAGACAGGGCCTGTAATCTGTCCACAGCTCTAGGAAGGGACAAAAATGAGAAGTTAAATCAGCAGATACAATAGATGAACTGAATAGGGCTACAATGCTGTCATGATTTTTAAGAAAAGTCAGGAGGTGGTGAAAAGGGCGGTTGCAGCCACTGCTTTGTAAAATCTCTTTTCTATTGTAATACAAGCTAGAGCAGAGTGTGTTGCTTTTACAAATAAAACATGGTGTCCACCTACACTTCTCTTTTACTAGCTCTAGCAATAGCAATGAGGTCATCAAAACTTCCTTCCCGTGGGACAAGCAGGTGTCACTATTACAGTAATATCAATACTACCTGTTTGTCAGTAGGAGGAAGGATCTGAAAATTGCTATCTACCTCTCTCTCAGCCCCTCTCTCCCAAATATTTTTCTGATAGTTTAAAATTACCTTGGAAACTAGATGTCTCTTAAGATGTTTTTTTTTTCAGTAGGAGTCTGAACAATTACAAAATAACAAAACCCCCTCACCATTAGTAAATTAAGTTTAATTCCATAAGATATAACATAGATGACATGACTGCATAGCAATAACCAAAGACATTTAAGATGTTTAGGATCCTAAATTAACAGAATACATAGAAAGTCAAAGTTCCTAAAAATTATCTTACAGGAGTTTGAAAGTTATTTCCTCTCATCTTCCTGGCCTGAATTCAAGATTCCCCAGGAAGAGGAGATTACATTAAAAAACCTAAAGCAGCAGTGCAGGAGGGACATTGACTCCTTATAGTGTTTTAAGTATTTGTGTAGTCGTCAACTCTTTAGGAGAAACAGAAACTAAAATTTAGGTCTTTCTTTTCCAAATAGGTTTCATATGTTCTCCTGCAGATCTTGTTCCACATTTTTCCCTAACAGCTGGCTCCCATTTCTTTGCTCAGATGGAATTTCTCCTTCACCCCATATTGAAGCATTATTTGGATTAAAAAAAAAAAAAAAAAAGCTTAAAGCTTTTGTCACCATCAAGTTAGTCATCTTCAGCCTGGAACATTCATCTTGGCTCACTATCATTTTCTTTCAATTAAATTAGACTAGTAGAGGGATGCTCTATACAGAGGGATCAAACACATTCTCCCTCACATATGTGTCACATTACAGGCCCAGTGAAATTTTCCTCCACCATACTGCACAGTATGGAGATTACAGAATATAAATATTCCCCAGTTCTGTATTTACAGAAGAGGCAAGGATGGAATAGGCTCATGTAGCCATACAACAGGACAGCTGGTAAACTAAACACATTGGGCTAAAGTCATACCTAGTGCAATTCCATTTTTCATGTGGCTTTCACCAGGGATACAGTTGGCCCATTGTCATCTCATAGGTCTGTGCTTCTCCATTAAATTGGCAATCCGGGTGCTTCTTCAGAGCTGCAGTTAGCACGCTTCTCACTTCTACACATGCACAGTCCATTGTCTGATTTCTCATCCTTGAAGCTTCTGTTCACTTAGCTTCCCCAAGTCTTTCTGAAGTGGTGAAGAGATGAACTGATGCATTGCCAGCAAAGGGCTCCCACATTTCTTCTCTGGTTTAGATGTGGTTACCTTCTTTCAACCTGTAGATGTGCCACACAGTCATGTTTCATATTCATTATAAAGTGAAGTGATAGATACTTTTTGAGATTATTTGTTTGTTTATTGCTTGGTCTTTGCCTCCACCTTGTGCTGATGCAATTCATCTCAACTGACATAAGCTTGCCCTATGCAAGAGAATGGAAGAGCTGGGAGTGGGAGGAGCAGCTGACCTGCTCATAGGGCAGAATCAGATGATGTCTTTAACAGACAGCAACAGCAGATAGGGGAGGGGCAAGAAAAGTCATGAAAGGGTCGGGGTAAAATGAGGAAGTAGTGACAAAGTAGTGCAACAAGAGAAAACAGGTATGATTCCTGCAACAGTTAAAAGTACCAGATTCTACAGTGATGAGAACCGTATGAATACAGGCATAGCTAGAAAAATGACCTAACAAAATAAGCAAAAATTGCACAAATCAATTTTTTAGTTTATGGTGAGGTTGAAAGGTCAATTTTATAAAACAAAGATTTATGTTTCTGCTTGTTTTTAAACTTTTGATTTTGGTGGAACTGGGTCTAAGACATTATTTGTGAGCTTACACACCTTAAGGAAGGAAAGGTATTGGAATCTTTAACAAAGTCACACAACCTTACACTCACGTCCATTAGACTTTGGAAGCAAATAATGTTAAAAGCCACACAAATGCTCAGCTTTGTCTCTTTGGATATCGGCTCTAATCCCACTAATTCTCTAATCACCAGTCTTCCAGGATAGACATAATTTTAATTTCTAGTGTCAAAATATCAAGCAAATTTTCTTTTTGGACGGAAACCTTAACCTTTCATGCCATCCTAACATTTAAAAAAGGCCATAAGGTAATTTTTTTCCCCTGTGCATGTCACTAAGAAATTTGGAAGAGGTGAGGAAAGAAGCAAGAGGGGAAGGGAGAAAATAAAATAGAGGTTGAAGAGGTGAATTATAAAAGACCACTTGCACTGTTCAAGGTTACATGGGACAGGCTACCATAGTGTATGACCATCTTTATAAAATTATGTCTAAATTGTGTGTCACACCTCAAAACAGCTTATGAATCCAATGTTTTATTACTTATTCCTTCAGATTTCTGAAGTGTAAACTTTAGTTACCCAGATCACAGAATAGGTGCCTATCTCAAATTAAACACAAAAAATAAGCAAAGGACTGCCCATAAAACTCTGTCCATCTCATCTCACTCCCTCCTCAAAAAATCTTTGCTGCATGCCTGAAAGATTAGAGTATCAGAGGAATATTTAAGAACATAACACAAGGACTGCCATACTGGGTCAGACCAAAGGTCCATCTATCCCAGTATCCTGTCTCATAGGCGCTGACTTTAGCTGGCACCGGTGGGTGATCGTGCCCCCCTGCCCCCGCCCCAACTCCACCCCCAGACCCGCCCCCGCCTCGTCCCCCAGGCATGCCGCATTTCTCCTCCACTCCCCTCCCTCCCAGGCTTGCCGCGTGCAAGACTGGGAGGGAGGGGGGAAGAAGGGAGAAGCAGAGTGGTGGCGTGCTCGGGAGGAGGCGGAGCGGAGGTGAGCTGGGGTGGGGGGAGGCGTGGGGAGGGCTGTAGGAAGCGGAGGTGAGCTGGGGTGGTGGTGCAGAGGAACCGCTCCCTGCCCCATCTCACCTCCACTCCAACTCCGCCTCCTCCCCTGAGCGCGCCGCTGCTCCGCTTCTCCCCCCTCCCTCACAGGCTTGCTGCGCGCGAAACACCTGATTCGCGGCAAGCCTGGTAGGGATGGAGGAGAAGTGGAGTGGCAGCAGCACACTCAGGGGAGGCGGCGGAGCGGAGGTGAGCTGGGGGGCTCTGCACCCACCAATTTCCCCCCGTGCTGCAGCCCCGGAGCACCCACGGAGTCGGCGCCTATGTCCTGTCTTCCGACAGTAGCCAATGCCAAATGCCCCAGAGGGAATAAACAGAACAGGTAATCATCAAATGATACATTCCCTGTTGCCCATTCCCAACTTCTGGCTGTACATAGAAGTGTTCTGAAAAAGTGGAAAGCTCTGGATTTAAAGTAAAAGTATAATTCAGTTTATATGCAAAAAACCCAAACTGTTGTTTAAGAACATGTTCTCCATTCTTTGTACGTTGTTTGTGTACGTGCCAGTATGTTAACATAGATTAAAGAAAACTGAATACAACTACACAAAATTTGCTTAGAAATGGAGAATAAATATGGTTTATACAGCATTATCTAAGAATGTAACTTTACATAATCTTCACTGTACTGTGATAATTATGCATGATTTATTCACCCTATTTTAACAACTAGGAGAATGAATCAGATGTTAAGCAATTTTCCTGATCAGTTAGAACTGAAGCTTTCCTGGCTCCCATTCCTTTGCTCAGAAGGAATTTCTCCTTCACCCCATATTATTGAAGCATTATTTTAGTAAAAAAAGCTTTATTTTAAAGCTTAGGATACACTTGTTTTGCTTTAATAAGCTCAAAATTTTACTTCTGTGTTAAATTGATTAAAAGTAAGTGGGAAAGATAGCACACTAATGCAAAACGCAAATGAATCAATGTTGTCTAGTCTTCTACATTAAAGCATGTCAATTTATTGCACTGTGAATTAGAGGTAGCAAAAGGTCCAATTATCACATCCTCAAATTTTGTATTCTAAATTTAGCACAAGTACACAAATTGTATCAAAAGTGGCAACAGTTAATTATTTTCAATAGGTACTGGATGATGAGACCCCAGAGATGTTTAAAACAGTTTCTCAAGAATCTCTTACACCAGGTAAACTGGAAATTAATTTTGAGGCGTTACTGAGACAAAAAATGGAAGAAGAAAAGAGACGCACAGAAGAAGAGCGCAGGCAAAAGTTGGAAATGGAGAAGCAAGAATTTGAGCAGCTCAGACAAGAAATGGGAGAGGTTTGTATTCTTGAAAATAATTGAATGAAATGTCATACAGGGTTACCTCCCTGATGGCAAATAATGAATGGATCATTGCTTAAAATTCTAAAATTTGAAGATTTTAGGTGTAGTGTCATTGGTACTTTAAAAAAAAAAAAAAAAGTGTTGCCTAGAAAGAAGGGAATGGAAAAAGGAAAACAAATATATCTAACACTTAAAAAAAATTGTTTTCCATTTGAAAACTTTTGTTCCCTTTTTAATTGCTTTGAATACAGATTAATACACTTTGCCCTCCCCAACTGAGAACTCCAGCAATTTTAGACTTGTAAAGCAGTTAAGTACAGTAGCTTCTGCAAGTTTCGCTATATCCTCTGCTGAAAAGCTGTTTTGTAACTTCTTACAGCAATACTTGGCGAATCATATCTATAATCCTCCTACAGCTAATGTACAAAAAGATAATTATTTCTTCTTTTTAGTGTTGATCTTATGATTTGCCCTATTTGGTGTTTTTTCTTAAAGCTCCAGATCCTTGAGTGATGAGATTACATAAAAAATCTGTTTTAATTTTAAAAGTTTCTAGGCCTTGTGCTTGCAGAGAATAGCTTGCAAATGCAAACTGCAAGTGCTAAGAAACTAGAAGGTAAATTAAAATAACCCACAAATTATTTTTTAAAATCTCAATTATAAAATGAATCAAATGATTTTTAAATGCTTCGGGAGAACAATAATTAGAGTTGGCAATACTTTCAAAACCTTCCAAAGTTAGCAAACGAGGAATATGCAGCTCATGCCTGGAGGACCCAAGGTGAGTAATAAGGGCTTTAGGATTTGAGATTTCCAAACATGTTCGGGATTGCATCTTAAACTATTAACTAGAAAAAATGTAATGTGAGGGCAATGATTTAGTTCCAGTCCAAAATTGTTAAGATGTTATTGCTTATGGGTTTTTTTCTATTTAAAATATCCTTCCAGCATTTTTAAAGTGGTCAGAATATCTAGGTTGCCTTTTACTATTAAGTTGTATGCAGTTTAAATACATATAGTGTAACTTACCTGCACTATGGTATCATGATTTTCTAAGAAATATTTAAAGCATTACTTACATTTTTTCTTTTTCAAAAGCAGCTTTTTTATTTTTGGAGAGTAGGTTTTGTTATGGCATATTGCATTCGGTCAGCACTGATCCTGTTAAGAATAAATTGGACTGTTGGTGAAGAATAGCATAGGACATTGGGCACCATGATACATAGGAGTCTTACTCTGTCTAGGTGGTCACTGTTTACAAGGCCACTAATTACTAAAAGTTGTTATTAGGGCTCTCAGTTAATCACAGTTAACTCATGCGATTAACTCAAAAGTAATCAGTAATCACGATTTAAAAAATTAATCGCAGTTTTAAACAATAGAATGGCAATTGAAATTTAACAACCATTTTGGATTTTTTCCACATTTGCATATATATTGTATTCTGTGTTGTAATTGAAATCGAAGTGTATATTATTATATTTACACTGTAAAAATGATAATAGTATTTTTCAATTCACCTCATACAAGTACTGTAGTACAATCTGTTGTGAAAATGCAACTTACAAATGTGATTTTTTTGTTACATAACTACACTCAAAAACAAAACAATGTAAAACTTCAGCGCCTACAAGTCCACGCAGTCCTACTTCTTGTTCAGCTAATCGCTAAGACAAACAAGCTTGTTTACATTTACAGGAGATAATGCTGCCTGCTTATTTACGTCACCTGAAAGTGAGAACAGGCATTCGCATGGCACAGTTGTAGCCGACGCCGCAAGATATTTAGGTGCCAGATGCACTAAAGATTCATATGTCCCTTCATGCTTCAACCACCATTCCAGGGGACATGCTTTGATGCTGATGATGTTTGTTAAAAAAATAGTGAGTTAATTACATTTGTGACTGAACTCTTTGGGGGAGATTTGTATGTCCCCTGCTCTGTTTTACCCGCATTCTGCCATACATTTCATGTTCTAGAAGTCTCGGATGATGACCCAGCACATGTTGTTCATTTTAAGAACACTTTCACTGCAGATTTGACAAAATGCAAAGAAGGTACCAGTGTGAGATTTCTAAAGATAGCTACAGTACTCGACCCAAGGTTTAAGAATCTGAAGTACCTTCCAAAATCTGAGAGGGATGAGGTGTGGAGCATGCTTTCAGAAGTCTTAAAAGACCAAGATTCTGATGCGGAAACTACAGAACCCGAACCACCAAAAAAGAAAACCAACCTTCTGCTGGTGACATGCGTCAGTCTGCACTGCTTTGGATTATTATTGAGCAGAACCTGTCATCAGTATGGAAGCGTCCTCTGGAATGGTGGTTGAAGCATGAAGGGACATATGAATCTTTAGTGCATCTGGCACCTAAATATCTTGTGACGTTGGCTACAACAGTGCCATGAGAACGCCTGTTCTCACTTTCAGGTGACATTCTGAACAAGAAATGGGCAGCATTATCTCCTGCAAATGTAAACAAATTTGTGCATCTGAGCGATTGGCTGAACAAGAAGTAGGACTGGGTGGACTTATGGGCTTTAAAATTTTACATTGTTTTATTTCTGAATGTAGTTTTTTTGTACATAATTCTACATTTATACGCTCAACTTTCATGATCAAGAGATTGCACTACAGTACTTATGAGTTGAATTGAATAATACTATTTTGTTTTTTTACAGTGTAAATGCTTGCAATCAAAAATAAATATAAAGTGAGCCCTGTACACTTTGTAATTGAAATCAATATATTTAAAAATGTAGAAAACATCCAAAATATTTAAATAAATGGTATTCTGGTATTAACAGTACAATTATAAATTTTTTTAATCACTTGACAGCTCTAGTTGTTACCCATGGTAACAGTTCATTGACCTGTGTGAAATAAGTTGGTGGTCTCACATTCCCAGTGGGCAGGGGTCTATGCCAAAAAAATACTAGATGCCAGACTCACCAGAAACACAGACATGAAGACTGAACTATGCTTTTGCTCTTAGAAGAGTGAAGTACACTGGCAGAGTAGCAGGAAGCATCTTGCAGTGCCACTGTTTTGTGAGAGAAGACTGCCTCCAGGACTAGCTAGTGCTTATGTAATGCCATATCAATAAAGCACCCTTCACATGGATGGACTTCACAGGACAGTAACTTGAGAGGACTGTATGAAGAGGCAAGAGCCTTTCAAACTAATAAAATTGGTTTAGAAGCAAATATAATGGGAGTATTTTTACCTTTTAAAAAAAATGTACCCGTCTTGTATGCCTGGCACTTTAAAAGAAATTAAAAGTGAAGGTCCCTGCACTGGGGAACTAGATCGACCACCATCTTCTGATACCTTGGTTTCATTCGATTTAGGGAAAATGTAGTTAGTTACACTTGGCATTTTTTGCACAAAACCCGTTTTCAAAATCAGGCACACTTATACTTGTTGTGTTATGTTGTAATTTCTTAACAGGAGCAAGAAGAGGCTGAAACTTTTGAATTAAGCAGGGAATATGAAGAACTAATAAAGTTAAAAAGAAGTGGTTCTATTCAGGCAAAGAATTTAAAAAGCAAGTTTGAAAAAATTGGAAAATTGTCTGAAGAAGAAATACAGAAAAAAATCAAAGAGGAGCGAGCTAGAAGAAGAGCACTAGACCAGGAAATAAAAGAGAGGGAAACAGAGAAATTTCATGAGGCGAGTTATTTTCAGTGTCAGCAATTGCTAAAAATGTTGTCATTAGTTTAGCTGTTAGGACGCTAATGATCTGTTCCTTCATCCTCAGTAAGCTGCATTCGAGGTGCAAGAGTGAACTTGTCCAAAGCACCTCATGACCCTAAAGTGAGCAATGCTGCCCTTCCAGCAGAGTTCCCTCCATCTCCATAGTGATTCCCTTACTCCCTGCTATGGCCATCTGAGGAGGTCCCTCCTGGCCAAACCTTAGGGAACCGGCAGCCTCACTCTTCCCACCAACCTATTTTCTCTATATTTACAAAGGTTTTAGTATGCATTTGCTCTTGGCTCCACACCCATTAAGTCCCCATGCCATCTCTCACCATCCACTTATACTTCTCAGTCTGCAAACCTGCCATTTGTCTGGCAAATGGCTGATGTATGGAACATCCATGTGTTTAAACATTGTGACAGGTTTTAATCACTTCTCTATAAAACCTTCTTAAGATGTTTCCTTGTTTTTATTAAATCAGGTTTTTAATGTTATGGCTTCGGAGAAGGTCCCTGCCCAGGTTGCTCAGGGACTTATGGGTTCAAGGAGTGGGTCCCTGCCTGGGTTTCTCAAGGTTCCCATTTGAGGAGCAGAGTGGGAGCCCTGGTGCCCTGGGGCAATATTTTCCTTGAGGGGAGGTCTTAAGAAGCAGGGTAAGCAGCTACTTTTTCACAAGGAGGAGGAGGAGGAATTAGCACTTGCCAATTTGAAGCTTCCAACAGTCCAGGACCTGCTCCACGTCCTGTTCTCCCTTCCCCTTCTGTGAATAAGGTAGTAGCCCAACTTCCCAAGCTCTTTCTCTGCTAGGAAAAACAAACTTTGGCACCTGAACTCTCTCCCGGATATACATTCCCATCCCCGCTGAGGGGCAGTAAGAGGATGGCCCCAAAGCTTCCTGGAGGGTCCCTTCTCTTCCCCTCACCCCCTTAGCAGCCCTTGTGAAATGTTGCTTGAGAATGTAATTAGGAGGTCTGAGTCTCACCTTCAGCCCCCTCAACCCAATCTCCAGTACTGCCTTTTTCACACAACCTCAAAGTCCTTTGAGTGCCTTTATGGCCCCTATCCCCCCACTTACCTTGTTTAAATAACTGAACCCCTATTCATTTAACAGAATGGGTACTGGAACTAGGCCCAAGCTGTACAGTTCTGGAAGCTGCTGCAAAGTTGTGGCATAAAAACACCTCAGCAGACTGTGGCTTTGGACACTGTCCATATTACAGTTAGATACTGTTAAAATTAAAATGTCTTTTAAATAACCTAGAATAATTTCTTAAGATTTGTTGTTTTCTTTCTCACCACATTCTGTTTTGCTGTATCCCGTGTGTCTTTTCTTCAGGTATTTCCCTTTTTAACCCTTGCTAAACAAGCTAATTTCCAGGTAGATTAAAAAAAAACAATCCCCAAAGTTGAGAGAGGAGCTGACTCCTGGCAGATGCATCTTTTTCGATAGTAGACCTCCCTCCCAACCCCCTGGAAATCCTCTTTACTATCATGTCCTGTCTTGCTTACCAGTTCCCAACTGCTTTCTGTTTAGGAACAGAGGTGGCAGCAGGGGAAAGTAGGGTGACCAGATGAGAAGACCCAAAAATCGGGAACACACGAACACACACACACACACAAACAACCCACCAAAGAAGACTGAAAATCGGGACATAAGGCGTCCTGACCATCGGTCGGGACACATGGTCAAAAATCGGGACGGTCCCAATTTTATCGGGACATCTGGTCGCCCTAGGGGAAAGTCATATTGGAGAGGCTAGGAATGAATTGGCAGTGTTCAAAGTGACTGCTGGGAAGGCCACAGGCTTAAAAAAAAAAGAGCTAACATTTTCAGTGTGAAGGGAGAGGTTTAGAAAAAGGAAACACTGAAGTATGGCACCTTAGTAGTGAAGGGACAGTTGTGTTCTTTGTTAGGGATACAGTACAGTTTAACCCATTTTTGCTTCCCTTTTCCTTAAAGCCTTCTTGCAGAAGGGAGAAATTTCCCCCCCATTTTGGGGTAGGGACTGCTGTATCAAATCTCTTAAGAGGAAAAAGAAAATCCCACCAGTTTTCTAAAACAAGCAGGGTGGGCTTTTATTTTTTTTAAATAGAAAAAGTTAGATGGTCAAAAGAAGCACCAGAAGCTTGAGAATAGTCAAGAAGGGTTTGGGGAGGCTTGACAGTTAAGTTCCACCCAGTAAATTGTCATCTCTCCCCCCCCCCCCCAACAAGAAATGACAGGTGCTTAAAGGGTTATTGTAACCCCCATTTTTCTATTACTTTCTTACTCTGCTCAAAGCAATTGTAGTGCACCACATATCGCTATGTAGAGCCAGGATATATAGGATTTTACAAGTATTCCACAATCCTGAACAACACTCTCTCATTAGTGAGAGGAAACAAACAGCAGAGCAACTAGGTGAAGCTTTTTATTTATTTATTTTGGGGGGGGGGGGGGGGGGCAGAGGAGGAGCCAAAGCAACATTCTTCTCAGTTTGTCATCTTCTTTCTCAGCCTCCCTTCTAGAAAATTTGACTTACACATGAGAGCTAGTGTAATGATTGAATATTAATTGGGGGGGGGGGGGGAGATAGCGCCCAGAAGTCTCTTCCTGAAGATTGGAATCTTGTGCTAGGTGCTGTACAAGGTATCTTGAAACAGACACTTGTAGGAATACCCACCCACCTGTCTAGACTAGAGCTTTGTCTTGAAATAGTTCTCAATGCAACATTCTGTGGAGATACGGCAGAGGTAGTTTGTTTGACATAGCTAGAAGATGTAAATCCCAGGTGTGGAAGAGTATAGGATTGTATACAGGTAACAACTACTGCCCTATCTCCACTAGACATTTACATTAAAATAATTAACTCAGGATAGGTATCTCACCATAAAGCAGGGGTTCTCAGACTTTTGTACTGGTGACCCCTTTCACACAGCAAGCCTCTGAGTGTGAACCCCCTTATACATTAAACACACTTTTTTGTATATTTAACACTATTATAAATGCTGCAGGTGAAGTGGGGTTTGGAGTGGAGGCTGATAGCTCACAACCCCCCATGTAATAACCTTGCAACCCCCTGAGGGTCCCAACCCCCTGTTTGAGAACCCCTGCCATAAAGTTGTTTTTTCCCCTTCAGTGAAGACAACCTAGCATTTAAGTATGTTTATAGCAGGGAGCCTGGGTTTTAAATTGATTTAGCACGTTTTAAAGCATTATTGCTCCATTTCAACTAAAGGTTCATAATGGTAAAGCTACCTAGCGAATATCTCACCCCTAAATCCCAGTCTAGACCAGGCTTCAGATGCTTTTGTGCTTAAGGGTTTTTAACTGCTACAGCATTCTGGCTGGGTCATGCTGCCCCCAGGAACAAGCATAATATGAACGCTTCAACTAAGTTAGTTGCTTTACTGTTTATTAGTACAGGCTTCTGTCAGTATTAGGATTAAAAGTAAAGTTCTAAACTTTATTACTTTACTGAATTTTTTTTATTCTTTAAATTCAAAAGGATGACGAGGTAGATGTGAAGCCTGCCAAGAAATCTGAGGCTCCATTTACTCATAAAGTAAACATGAAGGCTAGATTTGAGCAAATGGCAAAGGCAAGGGAAGAGGAGGAACAAAGAAGAATTGAGGAACAAAAATTACTACGTATGCAGTTTGAACAGAAGGAAATTGATGCTGCATTACAGAAGGTATGGAGGATTAAAAATGCCCTCTCCAGAGATGTTTCTTCAAAGCCAAGAATTTTTATTAATTTAATATTAGTGAAATGCATGTTTTAAGAGCTGGATTGTTTCCAGTTAGTAGCAACATTACCAGAATCACGATAGTCTTGATGCAAAAATTTACAGAAACAGTTGAAATGAAATATCCAGTAAAATTGCTTTTGGAATTTGCAGATATTCCTGTTTGAAGGAATTAATCCCAGTTAACTCAAGTGATTAACTCAAAACAAAATTAACTTGATTAAAAATTAAGCACGGTTAGTCTGTTTTAGTTGCACTGTTAAATAGTAGAATACCATTATAAATATTTTGGATATTTTTCTACATTTTCAAATATATTGATTTCAATTACAACACGTGTACAGTGCTCACTTTATATTATTGATTACAAATATTTACACTGTAAAAATGATAGTATTTTTTCAATTAACCTTATACAAGTACTGTAGTGCAATCTCTATCGTGGAAGTGCAACTTACAAATGTAGAATTTTTTTTTTTATTTTTTTTTTACATAGCTGCCCTTGTACTTGTTCAGCCAATCGCTAAGACAAACAAGTTTGTTTACCTTTACGGGAGATATTGCCCGCTACTTATTTACAATGTCACTTCAAAGTGAACAGGTGTTCGGTATGACATTGTTGTAGCCAATGCTGCAAAGTATTTGTGTGCCAGATTTGCTAAACATTTGTATTCCTCTTCATGCTTTGACTTGTAGATTGCACTATCTTTGGACTGTAAAAAAAAAAAAATCAACCAAATATTTGTAATAAAGTGAGCACTGTATACTGTGCATTGTGTTGTAATTGAAATCAATATAGTTGAAAACGTAGAAAAACATCCAAAAATATTCGTAATTTAAATTGGTATTCTATTATTTAACAGTGCAATTAGAACTGTGACTAATTGCAATTTTTTAAATGGTTTAACAGCTCATAATGCATCCTAGAATACTCAAGGAGCTAATAGAGGAGGTATCTGAGCCTTTAGCTATTATCTTTGGTAAAGTCATGGGAGACAGGAGAGATTCCAGAAGACTGGAAAAGGGCAAATATAGTGCCCACCTATAAAAAGGGAAATAAAAACAACCCAGGAAACTACAGACCAGTTAGTTTAACTTCTGTGCCAGGGAAAATAATGGAGCAAGTAATTAAAGAAATCATCTGCAAACACTTGGAAGGTGGTAAGGTGATAGGGAATAACCAGCATGGATTTGTAAAGAACAAATCATGTCAAACCAATCTGATAGCTTTCGTTGATAGGATAACGAGTCTTGTGGATAAGGGAGAAGCGGTGGATGTGGTATACCTAGACTTTAGTAAGGCATTTGATATGGTCTCGCATGATATTCTTATCAATAAACTAGGGAAATACAACTTAGATGGGGCTACTATAAGGTGGGTGCACAACTGGCTGGATAACCGTACTCAGAGAGTAGTTATTAATGGTCCCCAGTCCTGCTGCAAAGGTATAACGAGTGGAGTTCCGCAAGGGTCTGTTTTGGGACCGGCTCTGTTCAATATCTTCATCAACGACTTGGATATTGGCATAGAAAGTACGCTTATTAAGTTTGCAGATGATACCAAACTGGGAGGGATTGCAACTGTTTTGGAGGATAGGGTCATAATTCAAAATGATCTGGACAAATTGGAGAAATGGTCAGAGGTAAACAGGATGAAGTTTAATAAGGACAAATGCAAAGTGCTCCACTTAGGTAGGAACAATCAGTTTCACACATACAGAATGGGAGGAGGCTGTCTAGGAAGGAGTACGGCAGAAAGGGATCTAGGGGTTATAGTGGACCACAAGCTAAATATGAGTCAACAGTGTGATGCTGTTGCAAAAAAAGCAAACATGATTCTGGGCTGCATTAACAGGTGTGTTGTGAGCGAGACACGAGAAGTAATTCTTCCGCTCTACTCTGCGCTGGTTAGGCCTCAACTGGAGTATTGTGTCCAGTTCTGGGCACCGCATTTCAAGAAAGATGTGGAGAAATTGGAGAGGGTCCAGAGAAGAGCAACAAGAATGATTAAGGGTCTAGAGAACATGACCTGTGCAGGAAGGCTAAAGGAATTGGGTTTGTTTAGTTTGGAAAAGAGAAAACTGAGAAGGGATATGATAGCAGTCTTCAGGTATCTAAAAGGGTGTCATAAGGAGGAGGGAGAAAACTTGTTCATCTTAGCCTCTAAGGATAGAACAAGAAGCAACGGGCTTAAACTGCAGCAAGGGAGGTTTAGGTTGGACATTTGGAAAAAGTTCCTGTCAGGGTGGTTAAACACTGGAATAAACTGCCCAGGGAGGTTGTAAATATCTCCAGAGATGGAGATTCCAAGAGTAGGTTAGATAAATGTCTATCAGGGATGGTCGAGAGAGTATTTGGTCTGCCATGAGGGCAGGGGGCTGGACTTGATGACCTCTCGAGGTCCCTTCCAGCCCTAGAATCTATGAATCTATAATGCTGTAGAGAAAGTGGACATGTTTAAAGGAAAACATTTGGCCACTTCTCAAGAAGGAAGCAACATACATTCTTATATTATTCCCCATATTAAGCTCTGTCTTCCCCAACTTTCCCATTATGCCTTTCTTGTTCAGTATCCAGATTGTGATATTGATGCACAATCCATTATCATCCAGTATGCTTGCATTGGGGTTGCCATCTCCTTTCCCCAAAATGTTAGTTTTTTCTAACTTTCATATGGCCAAAGATTTACAAGGCATTGCAAAGTGTTAATGTTATGACAGTGTTTGAAATTCTCTAAATCAATTTATTTTTAACACAGAAAAGGGAAGAGGAGGAGGAGGAGGAAGAGGGAAGTATTATAAATGGTTCTACTTATGAAGATGAAGAGAACCAAGCTCGGTCAGGAGCTCCATGGTTCAAGAAACCCCTAAAGAATGTATCAGTTGTAGATAGCGAACCAGTAAGATTTACTGTTAAAATTACGGGAGAGCCAAAGCCTGAAGTCACATGGTGGTTTGAAGGGGAAATGTTGCAGGACTCTGAGGACTATCAGTACATTGAAAGAGGAGAAACTTACTGCCTTTACTTACCAGAAACTTTCCCAGAAGATGAAGGAGAATATATGTGTAAAGCGGTCAACAGCAGAGGCACAGCAGCTAGCACCTGTATTCTCACCATTGAAAGTAAGAGTTAATGTTTTATCTTGTTTTGTTTGAGAGCCTAATTACTTTACACACCTTTCCTGTTACAAAGTCTATTCCATTTTTCTTGACTCTCCTTTTCTTTTCTAGCTGATGACTACTAATGCTCTACTTTTGCTGGAAACTTCCCCTCAACTTTCTTACTGCATCCATCTCTTTTTCTGTGGTGGGGCCAATAAAAGGAAACTAGAATGTGTCATTCCTATATCAGATAGGGATATCCTTTGTACTGCATGAGTGTTCAAGTTCTGTTACAAGGTGAAATTTGGTATCAAAGGCATGTTACACTAAAACAAGGACTGGTATGAAAAAGCCCAACTATAGAAAAAACTGAATTGTACTTGTGTTCCTACCTTTGAAGACCAATTATTCTGTAGTATAATAGTTAAATACACAGTCTGGAAGTTCAAGAGGTAGGAATACATTCTGCATGAACAGTAAGTTTTTAGCTGCTTTATTTTGTCTTAGACTTAACAGGCAAAAGTGAATGTTTCTGGAATAAAAGTAATGTACTATTTTTAAACAATAAAAGGTTATGTAATGGTTTAAGCTTTGTTTTGTTTAATAAAACATTTTCCTTTCAATCAGCTTTAATATTTACATTCAACGTAGTAATGGGATGTTTTGATACCTGTATTAGACTACAAAGACTTGCTTTTGAAGGTTCCCTCCCCACCCCCCCCCCCCCCCCCACCACTTTACCAGTTACCCTTGCGTCAAAATAGCGTTTAGCATATTAAAGTAAATTTACAGAAAGTACTTTGGGGATATATTTGGGTTTGTACAGTAGCTACTTTCTCCACTTTCATCCTCACGTGGTTGCAATTTTTGTTACTGCATCTTAGTGTATATGTTTGGTTTTGTAGTGAAAAGATGACTAAGCATTAATTCTCTTATGGGAAATCCACGAAAACAAATGGATGTACGTGCCAGTGTCTCGAAACATCTTAAAATGGATTTTTGTTCAGACCTGTCTGTCCAACTTTCATAGGCCTTTTTTTTAATACAAAGTACACCAACTTTTTCTGAGGTTCAGCACTTGTATTCCTCAATATAATATAATAAGCTAGAGGCTGTACCCAAATGAATTCTTATGCAATCCTTTTGAAACGTTCTTAAAGAAAATAAAATAATGACTGTTTGAAGTTTTATTATAAATTGTATATTCTGGTGGGTGGTTCCATTTCTATTAGCTGCATATTTTTGAAACTGTTTCTGGTTCTCAATGAACACTTACAATTAGATGTATCCTGACAGAATTATTTTGCTGATCACTTGTGAGAGTCTCCTGAATATTACAATTAGAAGATAAATTGTTTAATAATTTTGTGAAGAAACACTACCTACATGAAATGAAGCAAGATGTATTTGACAATCAGTTTGTAAGCACCTACAGGATAATTGGATAAGTAATACCCAAACGCATCATACCAAACCAACCTACTTCCTTCTTTGACGGGGTTTCTGGCCCAGTGGATAAAGGGAGAAGCAGTAAATGTGATATTTTAATTTCAGTAAGGCTTTTGACAGTCCCACATGACATTCTCATAACCAAACTAGGGAAATATGGTCTAGATGAAATTACTATAATATGGATACACAACTGGTTGAAAGATAACTGAGCACAATCAATGGTTTGCTGTCAAATTAGATAGACATATCCACTGGGATCCAGCAGGGTTGTGTCTTGGGTCTGATACTATTCAATATTTTCATTAATGACCTGGATAATGGAGTGGAAAGTGCACTTATAAAAAGCCAAATGCAAAGTACTATACATGGAAATAAAAATCCAAATCTGTAAATACAAAATGGAAAATCACTGGGCTAGGCAATTGTATTCAATTTGTGATCCACTGTAGCCCCCATATCCTTTTTAGCAGTACAAGTCAACAATGTGATGCAGTTTTGAAAGAGGCAAATATTCTGAGGTGTTTTAACTGAAGTGTTGTAAGACAGCTTTTCCCATTCTACTCGGTGTGGAATCTCCATTACTGGAAGAGCGTGCAGAGGGCTCCATGCACTGCCCTCACCTGCAGGCACCACCACCCCGCAGCTCCCATTGGCCAGGAACGGGGAACGATGGTCAGTGGGGAGGCAGGGAGCCCCACTGCGTGCCGCTGCCACCCCAGAGCTGTGTCAGGCCAGAGCCTGCACCCCTACTCACTGCTGCACTCCAACTCCTTGCCCTGAGTCCCTTCCTGCACACTGCACCCCCTCTCACACCCCGCACTACAAGTCCCTGCCCCAGCCCTACATTCATGGCCCTGCATGCAATTTCCCCACCAGATGTGGCCCTTGGGCCAAAAAGTTTGCCCACCCCTGAGTTAAACCAACACCTGTCAGCAATGGTCTAAGGTATACTTGGTCTGATCCTAATACAGGAGGTGACAAGGACTCGTTTCCAGCCCTACATTTCAATGTTTCTTGCGTGAATTTATATAATACTATGAAAATAATCAAAAATGTATGCATTTTCCAACTGAGGCAGACATGCAAAAGTCAATATGAAGCCAGGAGGAAAGAGGAGAAAAAAGACAAACATTATTTTGTACTATCCATCATTTTACATTTATTGAGAAAACCATAAAACCATACAAAAATGTTACAGTTAATGTGTACCTATATTACATACAATGTCAATAATGCAAGCTCAAAACCACATTTTGTAAAGCATTCAATTTACCTCAAGTCCAAGCTGCATCTCCCTAAGACACTTCCCATCACAGTAGCCTTATAAAGCCAATCTTCTTTTTACACACGGGTAGTTTCTGTAGAGAACACTTTTCTCAGGACGAAAATGCATCTCACATGCATAACAGAAATATGTGCATATACATGAGAGTTTTATAGGGTATTACTAGGGAAGAGGGAACCCTGTTAACTGTATGCTTACTGGAAGGCCCAAATTTTGCCAATTTACAACATGCAAAGGAAACATAGAAAAGCTATTTCATGAGAGGGGAAAATAGTTTCTAGCATCCAATAAAACTTTTATGGAAGAAGATGAAATATTTCAGGTAAGAGGCTGTGCAGTGAATAATAATACAACCTGCCTGGACACCAAAATACACTAGGATACTTCTAAATGAAGGTTATCCCTCCAGCTGACATGGCATGAAATACAATGTCCTACAGTATAAAGGCTGAAAAAAGTGATCTATAAACGCTTTTAGTATATTAAACATTACACTTCCTCCTACTTCCCTTTTGAAACTGCAGTACTCTCAACTTCCTATTTCCTTTGCAGGGGTCTATCAAATCAAGATACATTTATTTAATGTCCCATTTTGGAAAGTTCAATTACTTTTCTACCAAATCACAAAAACAATCTTCGCTCAGAAATAAGATTCTAGTAATTTAATTATCTTCTGTCCTCTAAAAAGAAATACTGTTTGGAGACTGATTTAAATAATAACACTACACTTTGCCTATAACTCCAGCAGTAAGTGAACTGAAAATCAATATGCCACAAATACTAAACTGAAGCCAGTATGACTTTCACACCCCATCATCAATGCAAATAATTGGCCTGTCTTTTCTATTTCCTCCCACTTCCAAAATTTACTAAATTTAAGATTTTAATTATTAAAATATTCACGTAACGGTGAAATAAAAAGCAGCATGTTTAAGGAAGTGAAATTGAAATCCCACCCCAGACAATAAATTCTTAGAATTTCAAACCCACTGGGGTACATACCTAGTTCTCATGTGAAAAATAGATGCGAGTTACATATCAAACTACAAGTAAACAAAAATGAAGTGGCTTGAGGGAATTAAGTGCAACTATTAATTTCAGAAGGTAAATATATCTAAGCTTGACTGCTTAGAAGAATATAAATTAAAATATATAGTTTAATATTATTAGCCACATAGTTTTAAAAACTAAACAGATTATTGAACATTTATGGTCAAGCAAATAGCACTTTAAAGAATGAGAAGTGATCAGACAGAAAAATTATACCCTACACCATTATGTATGGGATACATTTCAAATCTGTTGTTTTGCCAATTTTACCTTCTACATGGACCCCTTCTATGGTCCGTGCTCATCGGCTCACCAATGGCATACACTCAAAGGATTCCTCTTTATTGGTAGTAACTATCTCAGGACCTGATTTTATGAGCTATGATTTGGTGCTTGCAGCATCTTCAGCACTGTGTGTGAAAATGAAGGCAGTATTTTTGAATATTTTTCTTTGATATAGATATAAGCAGGACTTTTGAAAAAGGATCAGCACATTTTATATATTGAATAAACAAAAACTGATGAGATGCTGCTTTAACTAAAAAACTGTACCAGACCATCGAATAAAACAAACATTTTAAACTGGCAAAAGTATACAGCAATTCAGTTAAAGTATCAAAGAACAGAAAATACTGATTGCTATATAGATAATGAAGATTATTTGCCACACAGTTAACATTTCACTTGTGCACATGCTTTCTAGTAAGACATACTATTCTGCAAAACTTGTGTCAATTTTCCTACTATATCAGATGGATAAGCAAACTAGTTTATCTAAAAATTTCACTAATATTATGTTGTATAACTTCTTTAAAAAGTCAAGTTATCAGTTCCAGTGACAAGAGAAACACACAGTATTCTATTTAGCTTTTACGAGTGGGGTGGGAATAATGACCTGCCAGTTATAAAAACATTTGTGAAGGCTGTTGAAGTTTCTAACCAAGTATTTCCTGCATCTTGGGGGGGAAAAAAGTTTTGTTTTCCTTTGTTAAATTATTACAATTCAGCTATTTGAGGAAAAAGTAACAAAAATGACTTATTCAGATTAAGTTTATTATTGCAGCAATCCACTCATCTTTTCTAAAAAATAAAGATATATATTTACCCAGAAATGTGAACGGTTGTTTAAACAACTGAGAGACTTTCCACTGAAATGGAACCATGAGTAACAGAATGCATTTGGGGAAATCAGCAGATTGCTTTTGAATACACAACCACAAAAATCTCACAGGGACAACATTAATGTACTGAAATATGTATTTATATACTTCCTTAGGTTGTGCTTACCTGTTGCTTTTTGCAGCAGAACCTAAGGTGGAAGGTCTGGGAAGGCACTGTGAAGTATAAATAATTGCACTGTTTGCAATTAATAAAGATTTTATACCTTAAATGAATCAAAATCAACAGCCTCCATTTTGTGAATGATAAAGAATCCAGTGAATTTAATTTTGTTCAGTTTAATTAGTAATAAATGCACCATTCTACTATAAGGTCATCTACAAAAATATCATGCAAAATATCTTAACTATTAAACTTCATATCCTACACTAAAGATTACAGTATCTTCCTAGCTGTTTGTTTCAAACTACTACTAAAATTCCTAATCTAAAAAGGGGTAAGGTAGTTCCCTCCAGGTTCTACAAACACAATAAAATACATTGCTAATTATCTGAATAATAAAACTACTTCAAATTTCAAGCCTTAAGTTTTACTTCTCTATGCAGCCACCTTAAAAAAGTATTCTCAAAGCAACAAATGGTGCTCCAAAAAAGATAAGGCTAAAACAGGCTTATAAAATGATTTAACATATACCTGCATCACTACATGTCTGCAAACTAACTTAAGACAAAACAACTTCTGTCTGTCAAGCAGTTCCAATCACTTTCACATTAACAAGATATGCATATTTTCATAAGCTAAATAATACAACCTTTGTCTCAGGAGCACTAGTGAAAAATGTTGTATTACTTAGATAACACAAGATTTTCTTTAGCTATTGCTGAACATTTCAAGAATACTTACCCATAAAGCTCACATATATATATATGCACACCTATGTTTCTGAATTAAGAAGCAGTTATGATTTCCTAAGATATTAGCACTGTATTCCAACATAATATTCACACAAGTATGGCATTTGCATTATGTGGAACATTGACAAACGATACTGTTGCAGTTCATCAATTTGTCACTCTGATGTACTTACAGTGCAATGCTCCTTGAAGGAACAATCAAGGATGATACACAGCACAGTCCTCCTCACCCCTATAGAGCTAGTTCTATACTGGCTGGATCAAACCTGCACTTCAACAGACAATGGCAAGACAGACTGTATTGCATGTAGTCTAATATATGCAAAGAGCCAATAAATATGCAAACAGCAAACAATGAATTTCAACAGAATATCAGATTTTCAATATGAGCAGTAATGTAACAAAAAAGTATATCAAATAATTTGATTCAACAACTGGTCTTAATACACAACAGAACTTATCTGTACTGAAAGAAGTTCTCTGTCAACCACTCCCCCCAACCCCAAACAAAATATAAAGTTTCAATGTCAGATGCAATTCTGGTAACCACGTTCACCTTTCTACACTGATTTTTGAAACGAACTACTGCAAACTGAATGCTTAGAACATTATAAAAGTAAAAACTTTTTATAACTAGTCTGAAAACTGTTTAAAATCGTTATGCTGAAACAGTCAAGTAAGTATCAAATTAAAAACAGAAAGGTTAACTTATAGCAGCTGTACAGGTCTGAAACAGTGGTCATGTATAAAAAGGGAAATTTCACTGTTAATGCAATGGAAGTATGCCAAAAGATCACCTTTTTAAACACATGCAGTTTTTAATCAAATAGAAAGAAAATAAAGGTATCAAGATTACTGGTGCTAGACAGCAAAATACAATAAATGAAAGAGATCCTCCATCTACCACTATTCTGCAAAGGGGAAAAACATGCCAATGACAGGTTTTTAAACTCATTCTAAGATTTCATGGGGAAAAAAAATCTCATTTGGGTACATATACCTTCATTCAGCATTGCTAGTAAGTCCTAGAATTCTTTAAATACCCACATATCCAACTTACCGACACAGGAGGTTTCATATTATTTATTGTAAAGCACAAAACAGGCATTTTAAAAGTGAAAGTATACATTGAAAAAGTACATTTATATCACAAAGCATTGACCACATAATAATTGCAAATACATTTGCTGGAATGTGTACATCTACACTAATATACTAAAAACAAACCAATTTTCATTTCTACACAGAAATATTACCTCCTATCAGTAGTGATAGATATTTTGTACATTTTCAAAAACACTATTTTTAAACCAAACAAAATTAAGATCTTCATCAAGGCGTCTGCATCCATACATTTAACAAAGGTTTTTTCCCCCACACAATGAAGCAAATACTGTATTGTCCACTTCTTATTATTGGCCCTGTGCAGAAGAGATACATAAGAAATACACAAAAAGTTAAAGAAAATCCTTTACATTGAGCTAACTCAGGAGTGAAGCCTTTAAGAAAGAAAAATTGGTTAATGTAAATGGTGGTGGCTTCTTGCATGGTTTTCTAAACCCTGGGAGGAGAAAATTTTTTAATCAAAAGCACTGAACGTTCTGAAGAGATAGAGAACTCAAGTTACCAGATAAGTCATTTACTAATTATTCTGAGTTATTTTGCTAGGGAAAAAAAGGATGCACACTCCAAAGGTAACAAAACAGGAGACATGCAAAAAAGATATTTATAAACACAAAATAATTCATAAAACTTTATACCTGTGGTGCTGGAGGATGTTGTGGCATTCCCTGTGGACTTGTCTGGGCATAATATGCTGCTTGCTGTCTGTAGTATTCAGCCCATGCTGCACTATAATCAGGCTGACCTGGTGGGGCCCCAGCTGGAGCTGGAACTGCTTGACCTAAAATAAATTAGGACTACATAACTTTTTTTGCCGTAACAAAGACAAAAGCTCAAAATAATCTCATTTCTAGCAAACATTACCTTGCTTCTTGTAATATTCCTCCCAAGCCTTTGAATAATCTTGTGGCTGCCCTTGTTGACCTGAAAAACCCCCCACATTTTAATGTAAAAACTCCCGTGTACACCAAAATTATACATATATACAAAGATAGAGGTATTCTGCCTCTCAGTTGATTTCAGGTCCAAATAAAAAAAATTAAAGATAGCATACATGTAAATATCAAGTAATTTACACAATGCTATTCTTCCTGTTGATATTATAGACCACTTTTAACTCTGAGACACTACCACTTCAAATATGCTTTAAATATCAACAATACAGATTGACTACTTCCATGTGACTGAATTTGAGCACATCCTTTATAGAAAGCAGCATGCAGGAGTCAGGAAGTTTTCACATGAACACTCACATTTTGTCATTTAGACCTTGTATGTTAATACTTTTTAAAGCAAAAAAATAAAAAGGATTCCTGCTGAAACACGTTCCAGAGCACACTTTTGAAGGGGGGGGAGGGGAGGAGAGAACGACACAACACTATTTTCCAAGCATTCCCACTTGGATTTACTTGAATTGAACTGACAATATTTTCAGTTAAAATGCAGGTCAACAAGGGAGAGGAATTAAGTAGCCAGATTACAAAAAGTGATCTTGTTGCACAGGCTGCATTTACTCACACACCAGCTGTTAATTCATTAAATTTAAAGTTAATTGATTTGCTACCCAAGCAAACTGAAATACATCTCAAGATCTGTTTAACACTATTAGAGCTAAGTACTTCCATCAAAGAGCACATAATATATTCCACAAAAGACAATCCCCAAGCTCCTCCTCCTTCCCCCTCACCTCCAAATTTCAAGCTCTGTAATTTATTCTCAACACACACAATAATTGGAGAATTATAATTAAGCACTATTGCCTCATTCTACAGTGCTCAAAGCTGTAAGCAGAAGGCAATAAGGTACACGGAATACGCCAATAGCACGAGTTCACTTTTTTTCATCCAACAGGCAACAGTTATTACTAAAAAACAAACCAATAATATTACTATTTGAAAGGAAGGTCAAGGATGCCCCTGACATCTTCCTCCTGCCAAGCCCACTAAATTTATAAACCCCCAACTCCTCCTATTATCACCACCTTTTTGCATGACAATGGGACATATCAGCTGACGTTCAAGAACTACAACACTCCAAAGGTGCTTTCGCCAGCTGCCATTATAATAGAAACACATGACTAACAAAATACTAGCACACATTCAGGTAGAGTTTGAGGTGCTCAAGATGGCTGGTTGAGATAGCCAAGGACAAGATTAACCAACTTGTCTTGATCTTCCAAAGACAAGTCTTTATGGAATATTAGTATATATACACACACATACTGGTACATTTAGATATGTCCTAATTTGTATAATCTTGGCTAACAAGATGTGTAAGGTA
Source organism: Macrochelys suwanniensis (assembly GCA_033296515.1). Classification (NCBI taxonomy): domain Eukaryota; kingdom Metazoa; phylum Chordata; order Testudines; family Chelydridae; genus Macrochelys; species Macrochelys suwanniensis. Next base: position 24,331,163 of record CM065782.1, read on the forward strand.
CCTAGATTTTTTTATTTTGGGAGACATGAAGGGAGAATAGAAAACTGCAAAAACAAAAAGAAGAAAACACTTCAGTTCTTGCAACTCAAACTGATCCCTGCTCACGGTGGTCAAAGATTTTAAACAAACCTGGATCTTCTGAGGAAACAAATCAGCTAGAAACAGAGTAAAATAAGAAGAAACAGGATTTACAAGTACACCCGAGTGAAAGACATCCCTTCTATTTTTCTTTAGTTTATTCCGATCCTCTTTTGCAAATGTAATGTGTGTAGGCCCCATGCAAAGGTTTCCAGTTCCTACATTTTGTAAGCATGAGGTAGCCTGTTCTATTACATGCAATAACCTTTTTTTTTTAAAAAAAACAAGTTTTATCCCAAAGCACTCTCCAACTCTTCCCTTCACATCTCCAGAAGCCCAGTCTTCTATTCCTAAACATGGCTCACTAAGACTCCTTACATCTTCCTGGCGAACCCTTTCCATTCCCGTATCTCGACCTCCTGACACAACTTCTCTCTTATTAATAGCTCCCAGAAGGAGGAATTCACACCTCCCGATAGCCAAAATTCCTCCCTGGCACAGCACTGGAACAAAATCAGCCAGTGTTCAGTTTACATACACTTGGATATTAAAAGTTTTCCTAAGGGTCAGTGATTTTTGTCATTGTCATATTACAGTTGATACCACTTAATCTAGAAGAAAATTTAAAATTCTACTTTCTCTTGATCAAATTGTGTAGATAGATGGGTAAAGCATCTCTTCTGTTCCTGATCAAGAAAACTTAAGTTATGACCCAAATGGAAATTTAAGAGCTGAAGTCATGTAGTTTGTCACATGCCATTTGCATTTACCCTGCTCCAACATTGTGGTCAAAAGGTCTCAAATATCGATAGATACTTCTGGTGACTTCAATAGGAAAATTTCTTTCACATACAAAATCTGTAGCTATAACTGAAAGTGGGTATTAGATACGAGTCAAAGAAAAAAGAAAGTTAAAGTATGGTGCTGTAATGTGTATTGGTACCATGCAAAAGGCTTCCAATTTCTGAATTTTATAAATATGAGATAGAGCTGGCTATTGTGTATAATAACCTTTTACATGTTATATCCCAAAGCACTTTCCAACTTCTTCCCTTCACATCTCCAGAAGCCCAGCTGGAAAAGGAAGATTTTGAAGATTCTTTCTGTATTTAACCATCTGTTCTCATGGAGTGCAAAAAAACTCACACCAAAACCAGTATCAAATTTATTATCTGCTGTCTTACTTTGTGGAAGAGGTCCAGAAAGGATCTGGGTTAGACTACTTTTCTTGCAAATTCCAGAGACAGCTCAAGCTTACTCCATGGAATTATTCCTGGGGGAATTCTGCGCCACTGCACAATGCAGAATTTTGCAGAAATTAATTTAAAAAATCTAACGGGCATGCAGAATTTCCATTTCCCCCCATAGAAATAGGCTGTAGAGATGTTCACCACCAGTAGGAGCCACGGGACCCAGCAGAGCCCAGCTCACAAATAGAACACAAGGCCGGGGAGAGAAAGAGGGAACTGGAGGGTTTCCCGGGTTTCCCTGGGCTTTAGGAGGGTAGGGTCTGTGAGTGTCCAGGGTGGGGAGAGAGACGTGCACCTGCAGCTGGCCTCGGGGGAGGGTGGGATATGGGGTGAGAGTGTCTGGGCCAGGGAGGGCCCCACAGCTGGGCTCTGGGGGGGAGAGTGTCTGGCTCCCCTGGCTGTGCTGCGGGGAAGTAAGGGGGGAGGAGAAGACGATGACACAAAAGCAGGAACTGGGTTGTCATAGGGTTTTCTTTAACTCTCTACTTTTGGGGAATTTTTTTGTTTGCAGAATTTTAAAGTATTGTGTGCAGAATTTTGAATTTTTTGGCGCAGAATTCCCCCAGGAATAATGGAATTCTGGAGCTTTGCCACATTCCTTCACTCAGGAGGAGTCCTTCCAAAACTGCACTGAAACACTAAATTCTAATTAGCATACTGAAACTTTTTACCAGTAATGCTTTATTAGATCAAATTAACTATACAAACATGCACCTTGAAGAGGACATTGTAGAAGCATATGAAAGACTTATCAAAGAAGCCAGACTAAGAGAGGAGGAAAAGTCCCAGAGAAGCAGTCAATTTTTTATTCTTAACAATTATCTCTCCACCAGTTAAACATCTAGGCTGTAGTGGGCAAGAAAGGAGATAGATGGGTGGGCAAGAAAGGAATTCCTTCCTTAAGTGTTAGGTCTTGGCTACACTTGCATGGCTACTGTTCGCTTTGAATGAGAGAGAGGCAGGCAGGGGGGCTCCGTTGGGAGTGCTGACAACTAATGTTTGCTTAGAGAGAGGCGGCATGGGGTGTGGCGGGGGAGGCGTTGGGGGTCCATTTTGGCTAGGGGCTGCTTATCTGGTCTATGAGGGGAAAAAAACAACAGCTGCTGTTTGCTTTCAGTGAGTGAGAGAGAGGCGGGGGAGGTAGGGGGTCTGAACTTACAAGATAGCGTGCTGACACACACTCAACACTCTCTCCCGCCACGCTCCCTGTCACACTCCACCCCACCCCCCTCATTTGAAAAGCATGTTGCAGCCACTTGAACGCTGGGATAGATGCCTATAATTCACCGCTCCCAATGCCACTGCAAGTGCTGCAAATCTGGCCGCACCAGTGCGCTTGCAGTTGTCAGTGTGGACAGACTGCAGCGCTTTCCCTAGTGCATTCTCCAAAGGCATTTTATAAACATGTTAACAGGTGACCAATTGGCAAATTTTCTGATTCTTCTGTGGTGGCTGATGCTTCATCTGCCAAGATGTTACTGCAGAGCATGCTGAATGGGCTTTGATCCACTCAGACTGTTTATCTTTGGACCTCACTGTTGCAGAGTTTGACTATTAAAAATCTAGACATTTTCAGGCCCAGGTACATAAGGTAAAGGAAAACAATGATTACATCCTGAACTAGAAGATTCTACGATGATAAAATTTAAGAGTGCATCTCATACTCAGAATGTGCAATGCTCTTTAGGGTGTTGAGGCTTTGAATAAAACTAAAGAATGAACTCCCTTCATGTATGGTAAAAAGTTCCTTTGTAATTACTGATTCTGGGAATTATTCTGGAATAGTGACTGTCTTTATGGAAAAAGTAATAAAGCTTGTGCCTTCCAAGAGCAGACACTCTTCTTGCTGACATGATTGCAACCCGGAATCATGATTATGTAAAGAAAATGTATGAAATTTACATCCTGTGTCTCAGTGAATATGTTATTAAGACTGCAGATCTGCAGGAAGAGATGACCAGTCTGACTGATGGTTTGGATAGATGTACTACTACCCTATGGAATCTTGATATATCTGCTTAATATTTCTATGGGCTTATAACACTATTTAATGCAGAGACAAAAAGAAACCGGTTGGAGATTTCAGACCAAAGAAATCCAGAACTACAGTTTCTGATTTCCTAGGATCTTTCTCCAAGCACCATAAGTAATTTTGTCCAAATTTGTGTGTAGGCAGAGAAAATGAAAGGCTAGAAGAGTTTATTACTTTGGATGAACATCCCATCCTATTTAGGACTTGATCAGTGATCAAGCTGTCAAGTTTCAGGTAGTCAAGATTGGGATTCTGCAGCAGGCTCTGCAACAGAGCATCCTAACTGGTGAGAAATTGAAATTAAGACCATTAGGATAACCCCAGTAGGTCCAATCTGTTTTAACAATGATTTTGCCTTCATCTTTTTAATTGCTTCTCCTTACAGTGGAAGGGAGGGGGCCTTAGAAGCACACAAAGAAACTATTTAGGCCCTCTGAGCACCAGAACATATCCCCAGTTAACCTTAGTCTGTTTCCCTTAACTCTCCATTCCAACTGGATGGAAATATACCTATATGAGGGTAGTTTGGCTCTCTGGATATTTGCTGGAATACTTCTTCATTCAACCCATTCTGGGTTGTCTATCTGATAAAAACTTAGTCCATTTTTGTTTTCAGTATTCTTTTCTTTTGATCATCTTGATTGAAATAGGAGAATTCGCACTTAAGCATTTAGACTTGAGATTCTTTGCACGCACTCATTGATTTATATATGTAATGATCATTGTGTTGCCTAACTTCCAGAACAGCCAACCTGATTTCTCATCCCTAGGAAGCTGGTTCTATGGAAAAGGCTGGCCTCTTGACTAAAGGGAAGGTTCTATCATCACATGGACTTCCTGTTTCTAGCAGCAGAGGAACAATCACATTTTCCTCTCCATCTTGTTTGAGTGGTTCTAGAACTCTTGAAACTCACATGCAGTCTTGCATTTATTCATGTGATCAGAAGACTTAGGAGCTGCAGGTAAGGATGGACTGGTGTTTCTCCACAACATAATACCATAGATCAGTACCTGAATCTAGTCAAGCTTTTCCTATGTCAGGAACACACTGGCCCTCCTTGTATTTATCAACTGCTAAGCAACTATGTTGCCTAACAAGGGCTATATACGAGTTTCTACAGTCCAGAACCTTGCTATCACCACTATTATTTTCAACAAAACTCTGGGGGCAGAGGATAGACCAAACTGCAATACTCTGCACTGGCAGCAGCAGTTTGGTAGGTGAAACTGATGAACTGCTGATGGCAGTTAAGCTTCTGTCAGGGTCCAGCAATATCAGGTCATATGCAGGAGATTCTGCTGCTACACCGGAAGAATGTCCTGTATTTTAATCTTCAGCTACCTGTTCAGTTTCTTGAGGTCGAGGATGATCTGGAGTGCACCTGATCAGAGCGACCAGGGGAGCGGAGCGGACGGGGCTGCAGACAGGGGAGTTTGAGAGGGAGTCTGACTGAGGGAGGCCTACGATGGTTAGGAAGGCCCGCAACACCTATGCCAGCACTGCTTCTGTCTCCTCCACCTGTGCCTGTAGCCAGACAGAGCACCTGAGCATGGATGCTTCTACCCAGATCCTGGTGTGGTTTTGCAGGGACTGTAACTTGCAATTCCCACTTACCGATATCCATGCTGGGGGGACCATCCAAATGTGACAGGTGCCTGCTGGTGGAATCTCTCAGGCAGCAGGTGGGAGAGCTACAGGAGGAGGTGGCTAGATTGAGGCGCATCCAAATCCATGAGCAATTCCTGGACAGTGTCCATGTGGAGACAGCTGAGGTAGCGGTCCCAGTACACAGGACTGCTCACACACCACTGGTGGAGGAGGAAATGGCTCAGGGTGGACACTGGCAGCTGGTTACTTCTGGCAGCAGGCAATGCTCCACCCCTGCTCCAAACCCTACCGCCGTGGTAATAGGAAACCGTTATGCTCTTCTTGATACAGGAGAGAAGGAATCTCCCCCTACAGCAGAGGAGGAAAAGCCTCGTACCCCTAAGGCTGGGAGGTCTGCAGCCACCACTGCGAATAGGAAACGTAGGGTAGTGGTGGTCGGAGACTCTCTGCTGAGGGGGACGGAGGCGCCCATCTGTCGCCCTGACATTTCATCTTGGGAGGTATGCTGCCTGCTGCGGGCCCGTATCCGAGATGTTACGGAGACATTGTCAAGCATTATCCAGCCCTCTGACTACTACCCCATGCTACTCATCCATGTGGGCACAAATTATACTGCGAGCTGTGACATTGAGCAGATCAAGAGTGACTACAGGGCTCTGGGAGTACGGGTGAAGGAGTTTGGAGCGCAGGTGGTATTCTCTTCGATCCTTCCTGTCAAGATCAAATCAGTATCTTAGATGCCTGTATACAAATGCGAGACGTATGGGTAATAAGCAGGAAGAACTGGAAGTGCTAATAAATTCAACTATGACATTGTTGGCATCACCGAAACTTGGTGGGATAATACACATGATTGGAATGTTGTTATGGATGGGTACAGCTTGCTCAGGAAGGATAGACGGGGGGAAAGGGAGGAGGTGTTGCCTTATATATTAAAAATGTACACACTTGGACTGAGGTGGAGATGGACATAGGGGACGGAAGTGTTGAGAGTCTCTGGGTTAGGCTAAAAAAACAAGGGTGATGTCATGCTAGGAGCCTACTACAGGCCACCTAACCAGGTGGAAGAGGCTTTTTTTAAACAACTAACAAAATCATCCAAAACCCAAGATTTGGTGGTGATGGGGGACTTCAACTATCCAGATATATGTTGGGAAAATAACAGCGCGGCGGCACAGACTATCCAATACGTTCTTGGACGGCATTGCAGACAACTTTTTATTTCAGAAGGTTGAGAAAGCTACTAGGGGGGAAGCTGTTCTAGATTTGATTTTAACAAATAGGGAGGAACTCGTTGAGAACTTGAAAGTAGAAGGCAGCTTGGGTGAAAGTGATCATGAAATCAGAGTTCACAATTCTGTAGAAGGGAGTACAGCAAAATAGAGACAATGGATTTCAGGAAAGCGGATTTTGGTAAGCTCAGAGAGCTGATAGGTAAGGTCCCATGGGAATCAAGACTGAGGGGAAAAACAACTGAGGAGAGCTGGCAGTATTTCAAAGGGACACTGTTAAAGGGCCCAAAAGCAAACTATTCCGCTAGGTAGGAAAGATAGAAAATGTGGCAAAAGACCACCTTGGCTTAATCACGAGATCTTGCAAGATCTAAAAAATTAAAAGGAGTCATATAAAAAATGGAAACTAGGACAAATTACAAAGGATGAATATAGGCAAACAACACGGGAATGCAGGGGCAAGATTAGAAAGGCAAAGGCACAAAATGAGCTCAAACTAGCTACAGGAATAAAGGGAAACAAGAAAACTTTTTATCAATACATTAGAAGCAAGAGGAAGACCAAGGACAGGGTAGGCCCTCTACTCAGTGAGGAGGGAGAAACAGTAACAGGAAACTTGGAAATGGCAGAGATGCTTAATGACTTCTTTGTTTCGGTCTTCACCGAGAAGTCTGAAGGAATGCCTAACATAGTGAATGCTAATGGGAAGGGGGAAGGTTTAGAAGATAAAATAAAAAAAGAACAAGTTAAAAATCACTTAGATAAGTTAGATGCCTGCAAGTCACCAGGACCTGATGAAATGCATCCTAGAATACTCAAGGAGCTAATAGAGGAGGTATCTGAGCCTCTAGCTATTATCTTTGGTAAATCATGGGAGACAGGAGAGATTCCAGAAGACTGGAAAAGGGCAAATATAGTGCCCATCTATAAAAAGGGAAATAAAAACAACCCAGGAAACTACAGACCAGTTAGTTTAACTTCTGTGCCAGGGAAAATAATGGAGCAAGTAATTAAGGAAATAAGTAATCTGCAAACACTTGGAAGGTGGTAAGGTGATAGGGAATAGCCAGCATGGATTTGTAAAGAACAAATCATGTCAAACCAATCTGATAGCTTTCGTTGATAGGATAACGAGTCTTGTGGATAAGGGAGAAGCGGTGGATGTGGTATACCTAGACTTTAGTAAGGCATTTGATACAGTCTCGCATGATATTCTTATCAATAAACTAGGGAAATACAACTTAGATGGGGCTACTATAAGGTGGGTGCACAACTGGCTGGATAACCATACTCAGAGAGTAGTTATTAATGGTCCCCAATCCTGCTGCAAAGGTATAACGAGTGGGGTTCCGCAAGGGTCTGTTTTGGGACCGGCTCTGTTCAATATCTTCATCAACGACTTGGATATTGGCATAGAAAGTACGCTTATTAAGTTTGCAGATGATACCAAACTGGGAGGGATTGCAACTGCTTTGGAGGATAGGGTCATAATTCAAAATGATCTGGACAAATTGGAGAAATGGTCAGAGGTAAACAGGATGAAGTTTAATAAGGACAAATGCAAAGTGCTCCACTTAGGTAGGAACAATCAGTTTCACACATACAGAATGGGAGGAGGCTGTCTAGGAAGGAGTACGGCAGAAAGGGATCTAGGGGTTATAGTGGACCACAAGCTAAATATGAGTCAACAGTGTGATGCTGTTGCAAAAAAAGCAAACATGATTCTGGGCTGCATTAACAGGTGTGTTGTGAGCAAGACACGAGAAGTCATTCTTCCGCTCGACTCTGCGCTGGTTAGGCCTCAACTGGAGTATTGTGTCCAGTTCTGGGCACCGCATTTCAAGAAAGATGTGGAGAAATTGGAGAGGGTCCAGAGAAGAGCAACAAGAATGATTAAGGGTCTAGAGAACATGACCTATGAAGGAAGGCTGAAGGAATTGGGTTTGTTTAGTTTGGAAAAGAGAAGACTGAGAAGGGACATGATAGCAGTCCTCAGGTATCTAAAAGGGTGTCATGAGGAGGAGGGAGAAAACTTGATCATCTTAGCCTCTGAGGATAGAACAAGAAGCAATGGGCTTAAACTGCAGCAAGGGAGGTTTAGGTTGGACATTAGGAAAAAGTTCCTAACTGTCAGGGTGGTTAAACACTGGAATAAACTGCCCAGGGAGGTTGTGGAATCTCCATCTCTGGAGATATTTAAGAGTAGGTTAGATAAATGTCTATCAGGGATGGTCGAGAGAGTATTTGGTCTGCCATGAGGGCAGGGGGCTGGACTTGATGACCTCTCGAGGTCCCTTCCAGCCCTAGAATCTATGAATCTATTGCTTAATATGAAAATAAGAGTAGACCCTGGGGTATCTTTGGTCTTAAAAGGACAAGCTCTATTGCCCCAACTTGCAATAAATGTGTTATTCAGGATGGATTGATGTTAGTTACTCTTCAAGGTTTGAGACAGACAGAAGAAAGAATGTGGAGGAGACAATTCCGAAGTATTCTTGCTGTGCTCTCTAGTACCCACTGTCAGAGTCACAAGTCTGAAGAACGCGATATCTTGCCTCCTAGCCCTGGGCAGAGGCAGAAATGACCTCTCCTGGCTCTCTGGCTCAGGGTTACGAAGGTTTAAAGTCAAGAGTATTCCTTTCATGAGATTAACAACAGATGGAGTGGAAAGATAAGGATCTGGAATGCTTCCTTAACTACTGAATTCCTCTTTGTTCTGCCCTTTTGGAATTTTTTGCTTTACCTTTTGAAGGGTGAATTCCACACACACACACCCCCCCCCCCCCCCCGCAATCTGAAAACTGGTCCCTTTTTCAGGCCCCTTGTCCTTGCTCTGATCCCGTGCCATTCATCATCTAATATGCACTTAGAAAGGAAATGAAGGGAAAGGTCCCTGAAGGAGCCTAGATCCTCCTTTGGAGGGAAACCAAGTCAGAACAAACATCAGATTTCTTGACAAGGACTGCAATTATCCCTTTAAGAATGTGAGAAGAGACTCTAGAGCAGGGATCTCAAACTCAAATCACCACGAGGGCCACATGAGAACTAGTAAATTGGCCCGAGGGCCGCATCACTGAAACCTTTTCATACAATGATATAAACGTATAGTCAAAAATGAAAAAAGGAAGAGTAATATAGTATTCTATTAAAAGTCAATGTATTAACTTTTTAAAAACTGTAATGCAAAGAGGGGTTTTAATAAAATATAAACACTCAGTAATGTTTGGAGCTTGGCTGCCAGTGGAGTCGGCGCCTATGGCGGACTGTAGGTGCTTTAGGTGTGTACTGGACCAATGGGGAGGGAGTTAATGGGAAGAATCCATGAACAGCAAGGACTGACCTGACTGCAGATTCACAGGCACTACACAGGATCTGAATAGGACTGACTCACCCTTGAAGAGACGTCTGAGCTGTTAAGGGAAAGAATGGAAAAGCCCAACAAACCTTAAGAATCTGAGCCCAATTTTGGCAACGTGTTTTTAGGCTGGGAGAATTGAGACAGAACTCCCCCTCCTGAGACGGAAGACCTCTTAAACGTTTCATCTGCTCCATTTGGTCATGACTGCATCATGCTCAGGAAAAGAAGAAATAGAGGTAAAGGAGCCTGATGGGTGGTTTAATTTGGAGCACGATGCCCCTAAAAACTGCCCCTGGATGAAGACTGAAAAAGAAGAGAAATACTGCTCACTGCTACTCTAAAGTCTGCCCTTTTAAACGTAAGTATGGAAATGGAAAAAGTGAGAAATCAAAGCTGCTATTATTTGCATGGCCAGAGGCAGAAATTCTGGAGTATGCCTAAGGATTCAAGGAAGGAGAATCCTTAGGCATATTTCTATATTTCTTATTCAAGGAAGGAGAAATAAAGAAATGACTAACAACTGAACAGCAAAGTGAAACATGTATCCCCTCAAAGAACCACGAGTTTCACTTTTAGCTTTTTTAAAAATAGTCAAAGCTAAGAACAAGCACTAAGTTTATGATTTAGTTTATAGCACTTAGCTGTTGCACACCTAATAACAGATTTAAAAAATATGACATGCCATATAAAACCTATAGAAATGGCATTCATTTGTAGCAAGCTTTATTATAAAAAGCTAAAGTAAACAAAAGACAATAATAAAAATAAAAAACATAAGTGGTCATCTAAGAGTAAATGTTGAACAAATGAACTTCCAAACCAGAAAGGTATACAACAGCTTTATAAAACACACCTCGAATTTCCAGATTCCCAAAGGCAACATAAAAGAATGAACTCCAAATATTGGAATATTTTTAAAAATATGTATTTAAGTTGAAAAATATTTTTAAAATGCTTGACTTTTCCACTCAACAATTAAATACGGGATGTTTCATATATTACACAGTGTAGTTTCTTGGAAATCATGTTCGCTTGGTTAAAAAAAACAAACCAAAGACACTTCTACATCTGTTCCTCAACACCAGTTAGGGAGTAAAGGAATTTAAGAAGGCATATACACTTTCCCTCCCCAAATGTGGAACACTGCCCATTGCCGATCACTAGCACAATGAAAAGACATCTTAAATCTTATTTTAATTACAGTCAGATTTCCTGGCACAATGTGCTCAATTACTACAAAAGAAGAACCTAAGCCAATTGACTGTGGCATTAAACAGTTATATTTTTATTGCTAAAACTCTGCCAAATCAAATGTGAACACCATTTTCCCCTTACAAAGATCTAACTTTTTTAACAACGAAAAATGAACAACATACCCATTTTTTTGTAGTACTCTTCCCAAGCTTTGGTGTAATCAACCTGTCCCGCTGGTGCTGGATTTGGCTGTTCTCCTGATTTATAGAAGGTAAAAATAAAATAATGCATGCTTGTAGTTATATACTTAAACAAAATTTTTGTATACTAACATTTCCAAGCATTCCCGCTATTAATTTGAAACAAAAAATGGCTTAAGTATTTACATATAATTTACTTATGAATGCAATTAATCTGCTACAACACACTATAAAAAATAAGCTTATTGACTAGCTAACGCTAAAATAACAAAACTGTACACAATAATTAGGTCAAAACTTAATACTTTCACTCGCTGTGCAAATGCCACTTGCAGTCTAAAATGTTTTAGACCAGGTGCACACACAAAAGTTGTACAGATATAAATCACAGTGTGATTTTATACTGATTTCGTTAAACTGGTATGACTTTGTGCTTGGACACTCATATTGGTTTAAACCAGAAATATCAATTGAGCTTGCACCTGTAAATTTAAAAACTACTTGCTTACAAAATCAGACATTAAAAATACAGAAGTGTCACAGCACACTTATTACGGAAAACTTGCTTACTTTCTCATTTTATCTGTATGAAATTTTAGTTTGTACTGACTTCACTAGTGCTTTTTACGTAGCCTGTTATAAAACTAGGCAAGTATCTAGATGAGTTCCTGTATCCCCTAGAAGACCTCTGCATACCCCCAGGGTACGCGTACCTCTGGTTGAGAACCTCTATTTTAAACATTATCCCTAACGCTCATGAACTTGAAGCAAAGCTGCAAGTTTATAGCTTTGGCACTAGAAGTAAGGATTTTCCAACACAACAGGCTAATGTGCAATAAATTAGCCCTTGTACGGGAGAACCTAACCAACACTAACAGGATAAAAGTCCAGGTGGGCCACTATTTTCCTTCAATAATGAGCAGTTTTTCCTTGTAACAGATTGATCTGTGTACCTTGTCCATTAGTTTGGGTTGTAGGTGGTCCACCAGGAGGGGCTGCAGGTGGTGGCTGTGCTTGCTGCTGATAGTAGTGAGCATAATAAGCTGCCCATGCTGCTGAATTGGGGTCTGTCCCTGGTTTACCTAAGAAATAAACCATCACTCATATATATTGTGTAAGCAGTAGGCTTTGTAAAAAAACGTTCTTACAGATCAAGTATTTTCTGGCATTCCTAATTTTTCTTCTCAGAAATGTTAATGAAATACTTAATTTTTAACATAGCGATATGTATATTGACAAAGGGTCCTGTGGCACCTTACAGACTAACAAACGTATTGGAGCATAAGCTTTCGTGGGTGAATATCCACTTCGTCGGATGCTCCAATACGTTTGTTAGTCTATAAGGTGCCACAGGACCCTTTGTCACTTCTACAGAGCCAGACTAACACGGCTACCCCTCTCTGATACTATATGTACATTGTAAATTAATTTTAACCCATTAAGATCAACTGAATTTGGTTATATTAAACACAAATACATTAAACATTGAGGTTATGAAAAAATTTCTGAGCTAAGGTTACCACATTAACCAAGTCAGCTTCATTGTCGTGTTTTCTTATTGCAGCACACAATCTGTCAACTGGGGGGTTAGTATAGTAATTACACATACGCTGCAAAGTGAACTTTTGCACAATATTGCTGATTTATGGGTGTTTTAGTTGCCTAACTCTAAAATTTACGTTGTTAGAGGTGTGGTCCAGGAATTCAAAGATTTTAATTTTTTTGTATTTAAAGTATCAATAGCACTGTAACATGGACATTTTTTGTTTTGATCAACTAACGTAACTGCAGAATTTCAACAAAAGTTTTCCCAATGTAATCCCACACTAACAGCATCATTTTGGGGGTAACTATGGATATAGTGAGATGGTTTTAGCAATGGAGTTTCATTCTTTTAAATAAGTTTTGGCATAGGTTTGAAATTAACCTGTTTTCTCTGTTAAAAATTAAAGACTATGTTAATCGTTTGGAATATGCAACAAATGTCCCAAGATCCTGAATGCCCATCGTTGCATAGCCACGAGTATCAGGCAATTTTACAGTTTTAACTGTTAAAAGGTGTAAACCATGTAACCATTGTTACATCTTCTACATATCTGATCATCTCTTTCCCTTCCATCCATTATTTTTAATTATAGCTAGGGAGTCAAATGTCTTTGCTTCCAATCCTCTTGGTTCTCCCATTTATCCACATTCACCTTTTAGGAACAATTCACTCTTTCTGCTGAACCACATGAAGACAATTACACCACCAGTTTGCAAAAGAAGTTTTCAGGCACATCAGGGATTGGAAAACATGTGGCTCAGCAGAAAATGTGATGTGTGTTCTTAAAGCTTATGGATACCTGTATATGAACATGGATGGCGGCTGATCAACAGAGTTGGAGGCAAAAAAACCTACAACTGGGATTCTCCAGACAGAACTAAGCATATGGGAAAAGGATGATTGAAACTGCACCCACGGACAAAAACAGTGAGGGAGCAACACAAACTGAACAGATGGGAGAGAATTAAATAGGTGCTCTGGAGAGAATTAATGGGCTAGAGCAGAGGAGAAAAGAGAACCTAGAAAAGAAACAGAAAACAATTAAATATTACTACAAGAAAATGAAAGCCAAATACTGAAAATGCACACAGCACTAAAACAGCATGTTCTAAATATAAGAATTTTAAAGTTAAGTATTTTAAAACACTGGGCCAGATCTCAGGGAGCAGATTTAAGGACGCCCCCCCCCCCCCCAAAAAAAAAACCCCAAAAAAAACACAACCCAAACCCAAACAAACATCTCTGACCCTGCTGGTCCCAAGGAACAACTTAGAGATTTAACTTTTTTTTTTTTTTTTTTTGTGAAAGGGAAAGGGATGCTGAAAAGGGGTAGTGTAGGAGCTGCTATGCCAGCCCTAGCATTGAGGCATTCCCCCAGCACCAGGGGAATTCTTGTGTAGCCAGTTAGTTCGCTTTGTGGCTGCAGAACAATGCAAAGCAAGGGATAGGATCTGGTCCATTGATTCCTACTTATTCTAAAACACTGATACTATAACTCAGTTCATCAATTACAAAATTTCAGTTTGATCCTATGATCTCTATGCCAGCACCAAGCTAACACCTGTACCATCCTAATGCCACCCTTAACTGTAAATTGAGTCACTCCTTGACTGAACACTGAATGTTTACTGAGAGAATACAAACACCGAGATCAAGGTTTGTCATTCTTTTGCTTCTGCATTCCCATGCAGTTCACAAATTAATTTACTGAAAGTTGGAAGAACTGGGCTACCCATAGATATAAAATGATTACAGTGCTCTCTAGTGTGCAACAGAAAAAGGATGAAATGAACTCTAGCCCCATCAAAGGAAACTGTCACAGAGAAAACTTTGAATAGCTCTGCTTTAAAGAACTGAAGATGGGCACATTTTTATATGCATTACTACATCTGCATCTCCAATGCTGTTACAGATGTCAAAAAACTAGAATTTGAAGATGATGCTTGACTGAAAGACCAGTAAAAGAACAAAAAGAACTCTGCTCACAGTAGAGATGGCCAAAAGTTCTCCATCATTAGAACTGCTGTGTCAGGACTAGTGTTCGTCAGAAATTGACTCCCACCACCAAAAATGTTGACCTCTGGTGAATGACTGAATGCGCCCCCCCCCCCCTTTTTCGGTTTAAAACAAAATTGCTGTAGTGACTCATGGAATTTAAGGTTTGAGTGCCTCATAACCCTATTATCTTCAGCCCAGGTTCCTGGTTAGACTACATATCCCATAACTGCACCACAGTCTCCCTCCTGTTGATCCATACATCTTAGGTGTCCCCAGCTGTAGTGTACCCCAGGATCTATAGTCCAGAAACGGAATGAGAAACGACGACATTGTCTACACTAGAACATATGTCTGTATAACTTATGTCACTCAGGGGTGTGCATAATCCACACCCCTGCCCAATCTTAGCACCGGTTTAGACAGCGCTACGTTGGCAGGAGAGCTTCTCTTGCCAACTGCCCTTCGTGGGAGGTGGAGAAATTAGGCCAACGGGAGAGCTCTCCCGTTGGCTAAGAGCATCATCACCAGAAGCACTGCAGCAGCACAGCTGCATCAGTGAAGCTACAATGCTGCAGTGCGTCTAGTGTAGATATAGCTTAAAACTCCCATAAAATAGCAGCATTTCAAACTAGAAGTTTTTCAATTTGCAGCCAAAACTGAAAAATATTCCCATTTACTTGTGTTTGGTTATTCAGTTGAAACCTGGACTTTTCCCACAGAAGCAATTATCTTCTCTTAAAAATTCCAATTTTCATTCAAAAATGGTTTTGAGAGAAAAAATTTCAACTAGCACTAGTTGGGATTATTGATGATTCTTTTGTACAGTAGACAGTAGGAACAGAGCCTCAAAATCATACTTTGTGCTCTGCCAAAATGTAAATATTCTGCAAGCAAACATGTGCCCATGGTTTAAAAAAAGGCAATGTGAAACTGAAAATACTGCATCACTATCCTAAAATTTAAGATGTTTGCATTTAGAAGGGTAACACCATGAATATTTGCCTCTTATAAAAATCATCAATTTCTCAATACAATAATGATGACAAATAGAGACTCTATTTTCAAAGTTTCTTCAGGTGAAGATTTCTAAAAGAGGATGGACTTCAGAATAGATTATGAAAAAAGTAATTAAGTACTGAGAATGAAAATCTAGAATCTGATGATCCTTAACATCTTCAATTACATTAAAATTAATAGGGACTGAAAGTTCTGACGAATACCCACCCCTCAAAACAGGGAAGAGAAACATGAAAAGTTTGGAGCAATTTAAGGGGCTTAATTTCATCTAGATCAACACCACTTACTCAGAAAAAAATTAGTTACAGCAGAAATAGTGAGAAACCATGTTCACTGATAAATTAGAAGGGGCATTGGTCAAATGTAAAACCCCAAATCTATTTGTTGGAGAGGATAACAGAAGCATAATGCCTCAGAGCAATGCAAGACAGTGATCTTGCTGAAGAAAATGGGAACAAAGACAAAAATGAAGGCGAATTTAATAGGAAAAGAAAACTTCAACACCGTAAATAATTCTGATATCCAACTGACTAGGAAAACGGAAGTGAAATTGGGATGCATGCCCTCAATGTTATGCTTTCCTTAACAAGAAGAAAGCATAGTCCAGCTTTTCTGGCAACTGATTTTCCACAGTTCACCACCAATACACGGTATATGTAGAAGTGCACATTCAAAGTGGGTATCAATGAAGTCGATTTCAAGGAGAAACAGCTTTTCAGATGTACTCGTACAAATAAAAAGAAAAACACACTTTTAAAAGCAGGCCACGTACAATCATACACTGAAGGTGTGACCGAACAAAACTTTTTACAAAAAGACTGAATTTCTTACCTGGATCTGGTGGATTTGGTGGCTGCCAGTGTGGATAGGCATTTCCCCACCCTTGTGGAGCATATGGGGCTGGAGGGCCACTGTAAAAGACAAAGAGCCACATGCAATGAAATCCAATTTGAGAATTACCTTTTCAAAAAAAAAAAAAAAAAAGATAATTGAAGTGTTACTTACTGAGGTGCGGGACCAGGAGGCCCTGGATTATAAGGAGCAGGATTATAAGGTCCCATAGGATTGCCAGGACCTGGTGGGCCAGGAGGTCCATGTGGGCCAGGAACAACACCATGGGGCCCATGAGGAACAGGTGGACCCAAAGGATTTACTGGACCCTATAACAGGAAAGAAGAGGGCGGGGGAAGAGAGACGCCCATGTTTTCACACACTGGAAACACAAGTCTGAATTCCAATAGAGGCTCATCTAAAAGGTTTCTCCCAGCTGTTCTCTAAACTTTTCCCTCCAAGGGCTGATTCATTAGGAATTCTTTCCTAGCTAGCACTCCAATGCTTCCTTCCATTGATTTGGTTCTCAAGGACCACACCACTGCAATACGCACACTGCTCACCTCTCCTAATAACCAACAACAGCAGGTTTAAAGTATCAAGATATTCAAAAAATCAAAATACTTGAATGACCACCAAAAGGTCTTTTATGTTCATGTACAACTGATGCATGAGACACAGTAATTAGACAATCACTGACTACTAGTAGGATTTAAAAAAAAGTCAGAATATATATGTTCTGAATGAAGATATAAAACAAGTTATTCTTCATTTCAACCAGAGAATTCATTTAGAAAAATTAAATGTGATAAGTTAATCGAAGGATATTGTTTCAGTTCAATTCGCTGCCAAAAAAACCCCCAAAAACCCATTACTAAACTATGCATAAACTATTCTGAGCATTGTATAAAAATCAACAGAGGTGTTTTAGTCCAATTGCTCACTGTCTGCACACTTAGATACTCAATTACAAATTGATGCACAAAAACTGAAAATAAAATAAGTCAATATGAAATTATAACTATGTGCAGGCAAACAAAAATGATTTAGATAGAAAAAGCAGCAAGACTACATTATGAGCCATGACTGAAATAGAAATCTACCTGAAGAGAGTAAGAGGAGTTTGTAAAGAAATAAGTTAAGTGTTTAATGTAGCCTTTTTTTAAACGTAATAGTTTAGTGGACCCAAATTGGTCTCCTAGCCTGTCAAATTCCTCATTACCCACAGAACAACAGAAAAAACTGCAACCTGGAAAACGGTCATTCTATCTTCTTCCCATGTAATATCTTTCACCTCTCAGACTACCATCAAGAGTGCAAATTAGCATGTGATTATGTTTACATGTCTCATTTTACAATCAGATGCTGATTATTAACAGCTTTTATTTACTATCAACCAGTTAGTAACATTTGAACAAGCATCCCAGAAGAGGGAAGAAATAGAAACCAGCCTCAGCCATTCTGTATTCTCAATTGTATCTTGAAGCAATAAGGGGTGTGTACACCAGTGGGCTTTACAGCAATTAAAAATGCCTCTCCAAATACTCACTCCAATCTTTTCTTCTATAAGTTGCCGAGCATAATCAATTTGCTGTGGTGTCCCGCGGATAGTAAACAACTTCATGTTAGGATCAGCATTTGGTGGAGGATTTCTCTGAAGTTCTATTCTAGCCCCAGATTGTTGACTTATGCTTTTGATAGTTTCACCACCTGTAATCAAAACATCCACCTTTGATGGCAAGACATTTAACATACATACTAAATAAGATATAGGCAAAAGCCATTTACAAGACAGTAAGGAAACTACTGAATTACAGAGTTGATAATCTATTCTTTTCAGTTACACATGGTATACAAAAACAAAGTATATCCTTGGGTCTGACATATTGTAAACAGTAGGGACCCAGCCAAAAAATAAAACCACACACACACACCCCACACACCCCCCCACCCCAAAAAGCAAACAAAAGAGACTGCAGCCCCAAGAAAAGAGACTACAAGACAATATCAGTATCTGAAAATCAGTTCAGTATGAAAGTCATAGAATAATGCTTTTCTTGCAGATGCAGACATGTCACTTATTTAAACTGTAACAAAGTATTAGACAGAAAGAGCCATAGATGTCTAAAATTATATACAGATATACACACTTCAGAGAAGTGTTCAATAAAATAAATTATGCATATAGAAATCAGTAAATTTTGTTATTAAGTAAAAATAACCAGAGGAAGGGAAAATAGATTTAGTTGCCAGTTATGCAATACTAACAACAAGATACAATACAGGGAAAACACCGAATGAACAAAAAGGAAGAACCTCAACTTGAATTTAAAAAGGACACTTAATTTTAACTGACTAATGAAAAACCCGCCTTCCAAATAATGTGCTTTAAAAACAAAAACAAAAAAAAACCACCCCGCAAGATTTTTTCCGGTCGGTTGAAGAGCACATACCTGAGCTCCTCTAAAGCAGTGCATGAATGGTGTCATCATGTTAGTATGGATGACAGAAAATGCAACTGACCAAACAGTGAAGTTAATTGTTGAATAAGTGCTACCAACTGTGCACAAGTAAACTAACTGAAAAGAGAACATTTCCCTCTCTAGTCTCCTTCAGTTGCAGTAATTTCAGATGTTACTTATAACACTAACAGCTACAGTTTTCAGATGGGAGATGCAAGCATTTAAACCATGCACTAGTATTCCAAGTCAAAAGATAAACTACAACTGATCAATAATTTGTACTGTCTGAAAGACTCATTACAAATGAGTAAAAAAAAAGACAAGGGTAACAATCAAAGAGTATCTCTCATTTGACAGTGTAGTGCATCTTAAGTTTTAATTATAATATTTCAGAGCCTAGTATCTTCTAAAAATTGTGGTATTTCTGTAAAGGTAACAAAAATCTTAGTAATGAGACTTCATTTTATTAGATCTTTGCTGAAAAGCGCAGAGATTTCTTGTGTGATAAGGAAAGTCTATATTAAGATCATACTGAAGAACAGTTACATGGCAGCTGCACCAACTGGAAGAATGTACAAGATAAACATTTCAGCCTTTAGTTTTAAAAACTTCAGACTTGTTATATTTAAATAAAACTTAGCAAGATGCACATTACTCTGGCTACAAGAAAAAAAAATTCTTTCCTAAAGAAAAAGGAAATTAGTGCTGCGTTAATCAACATGGAAACAATGTGATTACACTGTTAAACTAAACTGAAAAAAATCAATGCACTTTTTGCAAAGATTTCTGGTGTAATTAACTACACAAAATATTAAGTACTATGATTTCTAGTTAGAATATATTTTAGTTTAAAATATATTGCCTTTTCCAATGATTAATCCAGTTTTTCCAGTGGGTACAATAAAATTAAATTCCTGTAATCCACCAGGAGGCCCCATGTTCCAGTTGCCTTGGCCTCTACCCCTTCCTCGACCACCAGGTCCTGGACCACCAGGATTACCAGCCTAATGGGGGGAAAAGCAACAAGTTAGCACACACCATTAAAACTTACTGCCTCATTTACCACAATTAATTCATTAGTAACAGATGACTCTAGAACAGGCATGGGCAACCTTTCAGAAGTGGTGTGCCGAGTCTTCATTTATTCACTCTAATTTAAGGTTTTGCGTGCCAGTAATACATTTTAACGTTTTTAGAAGGTCTCTTTCTATAAGTCTTTAATATATAACTAAACTATTGTTGTATGTAAAGTAAATAAGGTTTTTAAAATGTTTAAGAAGCTTCATTTAAAATTAAATTAAAATGCAGAGCCCCCCAGACCAGTAGCCAGGACCCAGGTAGTGTGAGTGCCACTGAAAATCAGCTCGCGTGCCGCCTTTGGCACTCGCGCCATAGGTTGCCTACCCCTGCTCTAGAACAAAGCCCACTGCCAACTTACAAGTGTCAGATTAATACATTTAGAGGCTTTATTTGTATATATACACACACAACAGTAACTTAAACTTATATAGTTAACATTTAATTTAATAAGGAGTTTTCATTAAAGTGCTTTCACTCATTTTATGTTCCTGCTTAATTTCCAGATTACCCCAAGTACTGACATACCACAGGAGTCCAGTGGTCTTCCTCAAAATCACTCTGAGGTGCAAGAGGAGGGAGGGAAGACCACCTGGCATCCAGTAGGTGGAAGTGAAGAGATGGGAGGGAAGGCAGTAGTGGCTGGATATAGGGGACAGGGTTCAGAAAGGTGAGGGGAAGAAGCATATTCCAGTTTCCTGTGCGCGCACATGCACATAAAGAAGGGGTAAGTATGCAAACCTACAGTGCCCTGGTCAGAAAAGTCTGCATAGGAAGCTTTCATGCTCCTGCATCTGATTTTGCACATAGTTGAAGCATGTCAACTAAACATAGCTCACCCTGACGAGTTGAGCAGAAGGTAATGCACAACTGAAGCATGCAGTTAAACACACAACTGCTGCTGTATTTTTTAAAAGAACATAATCACATACAGTACCCTGCATTTCTGCAGCTGTGAGGGAGGTATTCACAGACAGAAAATATAAAAATGTTGAAGCCACTCCTTTTGTCCCAACCCACTTTTAAAAAAAATTAAAGCTTTAAAAATAGCGTGGTAGGGCAAAAACCACCGATTTCGCAGGGAAAAGGAGAGTTCCTCACAATACAGCAAAACACGACTGTCTGCTTATTTCAGCTATAAAGGTGGGACCGTTAGCCAATGATTAACTAAAGGGTTAGTAAACCAACACAAGATTATGACTGATTAAAAGCAGGTAGTGCATTAACATAGACAACTGTCAACTCAATAAAAGTAGCTCTAGAATAGCCAGAACAAGACATTGCTATGGGCTTTAAATTGATGGGGGAAAAAATAATACCCTCATTGACACTTTAAGAATGGCAAACAAGGATGTTTTATAGTTCATACTGTTTTCCACACGGACCCAAATACTACCATTAAGTAAGGTTATTAAAATGGACAGATGGCTAAAACGTGGATTTTTCCTAACTCAAGCTGAAATTTTATTTTTTTCCACAAAAATATTATAAATATTAGTTAACCTGGACACTTCGAAGGAGATCTGTAATAATTTCTGCAGCATGTTGACATCTGTCCGGAGGTCCTGTAATTTGGGCTATTCTATCTGGAGTTGTTCCATCATCTGGAATAAGAATGTAATATTTAAATTAAGCCAGGTTTTACTTAAAAATAAAGCTAAGTTGATCAACACACACACACACACACACACACACACTCACTCACCTGGCTTAAACTGGATTCTAACACCAGCATCATTCTGTATCTTTTTGATCATCTCTCCATTTCTTCCAATTACAATACCAACAGCAAATCGTGGTATTGGGACCTTAAGAGAATACATCATCAATATCTTGAAACAAATATTCCTACCAAAAGCCACAACAAAAAGGAATACTGGCAAACTGAACTGGTCACCAAGCATACCACCTCATCCTGCAATCTTGTCAAATCTAAGCAACTATGGAATCATGATCCTAGCCAGTAAATGGCCAAAAAAGGGGAAATAAATTCTAGACACCACAGGTTGTGTTAGAGGCATCACTTCAGCAGATGGTGGTTTTCTCCCAGTCAACGCCTGAACAAGCTGTTAAGAGGGCCTAGGATACTGGTGTCATCGAACAATTACTCCAACAGGAACCCTCACCACTCAGTCATTTACAATTCCATGACTTTTACAACAGCTAGGTTTAAACACCTCTGTGTGCTGGCCAAATTCCAACTTGTGTAATTACATTCTTCACTCTATAGTTTTAACTAGACTTTTCTCTTGAAAGGATGAAAACCCCTCCAAAGCAACAGGAACTGCTGTACATTATTGCTGGCACAAGATGGCTGCTGCATTCCACAAAGACCTATGTGCCATAACCACTTTGGGATACAGTTAAAGAGCTATTACTGGTATTAACTAGCTTTTACCATTATTAAACAGTCTCAAAGTACATAGTGAACGATAGATTTTCAACCATACGTACATCTATCCCTTCATTTCCTCCTATTCTTGACCCATATTCATTGCGCGCCTCTCTAAAGCCACCTTGATCACGAATCAACTCCAACACCATTTCCTTGGCTTGCTAAAGAAAAAAATGTAATTTAGCTTCTATAATTTTAAAAAACTGTTTTAATAACATAAAAAAGATAAAGCTGGAAACAAACTCCTTACCTGAACTTTGTAAGGGTCTCCTGTAATCCTAAGAGGTTTGTCTGCACCAGTGTTCTGTGGCCCATCTTGAATCATGACCATTTTGACTCCTGCTCGTTCCTATTTGACAATATAAAACTGAATTTCCATGCAATTCCAAAGTCTGACCTCTCTCTCTCACACACATAAACACACCCACCCAAGTTTAAAACTTACCTGAAGTTGCTTAATGGTCTCTCCACCTTTTCCAATAACTAATCCTGCCTTACTAGCTGGAATCATAATTTCTTGGACAGCATTTCCTGGTCCATCACCATGATGAAAGCCAGGTGTAGGTCTTCCCTTTTCAACTATCTGGTCAAGCAGTCTTTTTGCAGACCTGCGAAGAGAGACACATAGTTACTGCTAAATGTATTATGAACTGCTCATTGTTCCAGTTGGAAAAATTCATTTCACACAGCTATTTCAAAGAGTTTCTTTATTACAATTTTAACAGACATTTATATATTTTGATACCCATAAGAGATGTATTTATCAAATTCTACAGGATGCCTTCCCAGTCTAGCTTCTCTTAACATCTTTATGTGAGACTCTATGAAGATGAGCTCAGTGTGAACATGCGAATGTGGTATATTCACATCCCTATTAAGGGTTCGAAGAAGAAGAATGAAACAACTGTACTGGTTTAGATGCCCAATTATATAATGTGAAATAAGAAAGTGAACGTTTGCCCAAATATCCCAGTCCCTGAAATTGTAATGACAAGACCAGTTATCAATCGCTTTCTTCAGCTTCATGGTATAGAGCAGACATTGTGGCCGATGCTTTTCTACTTTCCTCGTGTCTTGTCTGACAGTAGAGTCTGTTGAAGTCTTTCATTATCTCATATTTAGGTCCAGCTGTTTTTCTTACTTGTTTACTAGTTGTCCTAGCAAAACTCTACATGATATTAAGCTTCTCCTTTTTCGTTTTTAATATCTCAATTTTTAATTTAATTTTGACTATTGCTGAAGGTGTTTCCTCCTTCCTCAGCATTAAAACAAGTTCTCAAACTATCAGATACAGTGACTGATAACCTTCTTCCAGAGAATTTCATGAAGTTCCACCCGACTTCTAGTTACCTTTTTTCCTTCTCCTCTGTAGAACTCTGATTTGAGTTACTTTTTCTAGCACCAGAATTTTCCACACTTTTCAATACCAGACAATAGGGTCTTCCACAAACATACTACAGTAATTCTAGTTGCAACTAGGGTATAAGTTATTAGTTCCTTATTGCTTTTATAAGATGCAGAGTTTTCAGGACAATTTAATAAAAGCACACAGGGGTTATTGGGGACACTATCATCTTCCTTATGAAATCTCCAAGGGCTTTCCAAAATGTCTTAATTTTTGGGCACATTCACCATATACGGAGAAATCCTCCTATTTCATTACATTCTCATTTGCCTGTCCCTGTTCCATAAATTTGCTTGCAATTTAAAGTTTTCCATGTTTATCAAGTCACTTCCATTTTTCTAGTACAATAAGAAACATTCCAACAATACCAACAAATTACAAAGCTAAACATTACTAAAAAACTGCCCGAAATATATACAGGAGACCCACAGAGTTATGAACATAAAATGTAATGAAGTGACCAGTCAACCACACATCTCGTTTGGAACGAGAAGTACCCAATCAGGCAACAGCAGAGGCAAAAAAAATATGTCAAATACGGTACAGTACTGTGTTAAACATAAACTACTAAAAAATAAAGGGAAAGCAGCATTTTTTCTTCTGCATAGTAACGTTTCCACACTATATTAAGTAATTGTTCAGTTGGAAACTTTTGAAAGAACCACCATGTTTTGTTCACAGTTTCAAACATTTCAAAGTTACGAACAATCTCCATTCCTGAGGTGTTTGTAACTCTGAGATTCTACTGTATGCCATGAACTAGCTACATAGGAAACAGACAATGTAACAATCATACAGAAAAAATAAATGGAAAATTTCTACTTTTCCCTTTAGAAGGCATTTGGGAATCAGTTTATTTAAAAACTAAGGATAATTATTGCCTCACCACCTTACTATCACCCACTAAAACAAAATTTCACAACAGAAGTCTTTGAAAAGAATCCTCAACTCCTAACTGTTAAGATGATAAACAGGCAAGAGTCAAAGGCCTGACCAAAGAGGTCCTGCCCTGTGACCTGAAGCTCAGGCTGTTGTACTGTTGGAAAGATCAGGTTCCCTGCACCTTCTGCTGAGAGTGACCTACAGCCAGTCTTGTGATGTTTAACCTTAATAACGGACACCAAGAGTGACCTAGAACAGAAATTCTCAGGGCAGAGGTTGCTCCAGGGCAGGAGATGGGGAAGGGCCCTTTCCCAGAAGGCTGGAAGGAGGAGACTCAAACAGAGCCTCCTATGAGCCCCAGCTTTGGGGCATTATGGCATCACACATAGGGAGGGAAGGGTCTCATTGTGTGTGTCCAATCAGGAAATAAGGTTCCACCTCACCTCCTCCCACTTGGATGTGGTTCCCTCCCAGTCCTTCTCAACATCAGCAGACAGGAAGCTGGGGTGAGGCAGCTGCGGTGAGGGAAAGGGGCTCAAAAAGGTCCGAGTTCTGGTGTTACAGCTAGTGGGCCATATGTCTGACATCTTCACACTAGGTACTTCCTCACACATTTTAGCATTACTTCTAATCTCTGATATTCTATTCTTAAATCAATTTTCCCAAAAAGGTCCTTATAATGTAAGGACTTTAGAAGAGCACAGACTGCATTATCTGGGTTTGATAAGGACGCCCAGATTTCACAATAGGTACACAGCAGGCTGCAACTCTCTCCTCTACAGGTCTATGCATACACTCTACAGGAGAGTAACAAGAGGCAACTCTGCATAACTAAAGCCTACTGAGTCCTGCAGAAGGAAAAAGTAATTGTTCCTCTGTTGCTGCGAGAAGTACTAATGAATACATCCAATAACAAGTCCAATAAGGATTTTTAAAATATATTAGTTTACCAACAACCATCTTTTAAGGAGTCAGGAAATTCCGATTCAAGTTTACGTTTTAAAAAAAATAAATAATCTGAAAATGGGTATTAGGAATATGCTTTCCTCCCAGGTTCTGCGCAAAAAAATCCAAAGAGAAAAACAAACCTATGCCCAAACCTGGCTCTTTCTGATTCCCAGCACTCTTTCAGAAGCTGCAGGAACCAAAAAATCAGCTCTTCAGTTCTCAACAACCCACGCTAACACTGCCATTTACAAGATTAATTTTTAAAAATCCATCACCTTATCGTAGGTTCTGTGCATTACAGCTCAGCTTGATGAGTCCAGTAAACCATAATTGAAAAATTCTCTCACTCTCTTTTTTTTTTAAATACTATAACTATCAAAAAACATTTAAACTCTGGTGAAATTCTTAGCGTGTCATAATTGACAAACCTCTTATCCAATCAATCTCAAATTTCATAGACTATGTTTATCTCGGTCACAGACTGCCGATCTTCAGGAAGGTATTTCCCCTTGTATGCTAATTTTACACAAATAACAAAATAAGGCTTGTAAAAAATTCAGTTGTAATTCTAAATTTGGATAAGGTAGCTGCTGTCCCATATTAATAACAATGGCTGCAGACTTCAATGAACAAGATCAGCATGGATCCTTTTTACGTGAATGGTCAACAGTAAGTTTGTTTTTAACCCCTGCCTAAACCACAGTGGCCAGGTCAAAGACAAAGTTAGGACTGAAATTGCTACAATACCTCTCTCAAACATAACTGCCCCCAAATTATGGTCACAGTGGATTCATAACTGGCAAGAATATTCACATTAAGAGATAGCTTCTTGAAGAGAGAACCCACCACAATTACTGAAAAATGGGTGGGTTTCCAACTAGAAACACCAACTGCCATCAATTGACCCCAGAGCTCTCAGCAGGCCTTACCAAAAACATAAGAGCACAGGGAGCAAGCACACAGGCCGTGGGACAAAATCCATTCCATCTAACATCTCCTCAAGCAAAAACAGAGTAAGTTAGACTTAGAGGCAATCTACCACATTGACACAGCCTTTACAGTGCTTGCCAAATATGCCTGGATACACATCAACTTTTCAGTTAAGTTGAAAGAAAACCACTAACGCTAACAGTGTTTTCTTTAGTTAGTTAGCTAACAGCTAGGGCTGGCCACGTCGGTTAGACCAGTGGTTCTCATACTTTTTTTTAATCGCAGACCACTTGAAAATTGCTGAGGGTCTGGGTGGACCACTTAATGATCTTTCCAAATGTTGTTTGTACCATTAGCTAATTATTGTAAAGCACTTTGGATAAAAGCACTATATTAAAAAAACCCTTAATAGTAATTAACTTTTTTTGTTCTACAAATAAAAGCACACAAGTCATATTTTGGTATCAGTAGTCTTACCTTTCTAATGCGACGGCCCCCAAGCTGGGCCTGGGAAGGAAGAGGATCTCTCCCCGGTAGCCAGTCCTGGAGCTGGGGAAAGTCGCCTCTTTCTCTGGCCGCTGCAGTCCTGCACATCCCAAATTCCCCCCAACCCCTCTTCTCACCCCACTGTCCCCTCCCACCTACCCCCTATTCCTCCCAAGGCCACCACCTCACATTAAATGTGCATCTTCTCCAGAGTCCAGGCACCTAATTAGTGGAGCCACGCCTGCACAGCTCCACTAATTAGGTGGATGGCCCTTCATTCTCTCACGTGCGGCCACCCAGGCGCGCACCTTAGAGGGAACTATCCACGGACCACCTGAATGGAGCTTGCGGACCACAGTTTGAGAACCTCTGCACTAGACTTTCCAGCATTCAACTAGAATATACTCTGCTGCTGATATGCTGGACGAAGTGTAATTTTACAGATCCACCCACCACAGCACAGGATGGTGAAAATTCTCTCTGCTGATGCAAGTCTTCTATCAATAGGCACTATGTTGCTTTAGGTACAGATCATCCAAACCATAAAGACATGTAAGGATTCAGTCTAGGAGGCATCTAAACATTTTTGCCTCAGCTAAAAGCTTAAGTCTTGTGTACTAGAAAGCCTTGATTTACGAGGTACCACCATGATTATTCCCACCGCTGCTATATAATAGGACCACATTTATCTTCACACCATTGAGTCTTCTTTTAAAATCCTAAATGTTCTGACTGAACAACATATACATGACTGTGCCTTGAGTAACTTCAAAGAAGAGAAACTAGGATTTATACTATTACTCCTCAATGGAGAAATTTCTACACCCACCTGATTCAAGTTGTTTCTTTATCAATTTGTCTTCTGGCTAATAAGTGCTTATCCTGTCCAGCCAGAATGAATCTAATCATGAAACATTTGGTTGTGATCAGTCGGTCTGCTAAAAAGGTATTCCTGAGCAGGCCAATTTGAGTGAAAGCATAAGACCCTTTCGAAATTAAAGAAGAGTAGATGTTCTAGCCCCACCGCCTTGTTTTTTTAAATGTATGTTTAATAAATGTTAGTCTTTTTTCTTAGTGACATATAGTAAACTAAATTATTTGACAACAGATCAAATTCAAATTCCTGTATAGCAGTAAGAAAAACAGTAAGGGAACTCAAATTTATGAATGTCCCCCAAGCCCTACTAATCATCAAAAACGTCACACTTCAATATTAATTTCATTCAGCAAATTACATACCAACAAAAAATCAAATGGCATGGCCACACCACCACTCTGACCCACGCTGAAACTAGAGTACAGATGAATAATTACTAGCCAAAATTGAGCCAGTTGCATTGTTCAGTCAGATCTTGATAATATAAAGACCAAATGTTTTATCCTTAATTTAATAATATCCTTAGAGTGTGATCCATCAGCATAGATCTGACCGCAAGAAAAGGGCTATTTCATTTTAACAGTTGAATGGTTCAGGTAACCATTGAAACCCTGGTTCAGGTAACAGTTGAAAATATTGAGGCTCAGCAGAATTCAATTCTTATTTTTAAGCATTTCTCTAGATTATTTAAATTTTCAGGTGTGGGAAATAATCCCCCCCCTCCCCAGACAACAGGGGGTCAGAATAATTACTTAATGACAATAACGCTGATATTCAAAAAATTAAAGCTTTATAATGGTTAAACTGTCAATAGCACATGACAGAGTATGCAAATGAAATATCCTTAAATCAAATTTTCTCAAGCAGCATTTTTCTTATTTTGCCTCTCTCTAAATTTTGATCATCAATGGAAACACTGTCAGTTTCTGTGCTGTACGACTGATGTTTACCAATAAAAACTGAATCCTTCCAAGCCTAGTTATTGTCACCTCACTGTATAGGAGTCATATGACATACTTCAAAAATATTTTTAGAACTAAAAATATTCGACAATGTACTTACTGAACAGACTCGGGTGTTCCAGTTAACATGCAAGATCTATCAGGCAGGCCACCGCTATCTATAAAGTTTGTAAAATGAAACAGATTTAACAATTCTGTTTTAACTTTCAAGGAATCAGTAGCTAAGTAAATAGAAAAATTGTGTTGTGGGAAGTTTTAACATTTCACTAAAACCATAAAATCAGTCTCAAGATTTAAGACTGTTTTGCACTTTAATGACTTGTACCTATTCCCAGTTGTTAAAGGTGAGAATAAATTTAGTTGAAAAACCAATGATTAGTGTTCCAAACTCGTTACCACTAAATGTATATACCTCAAAAGGAAATAATTACCAGGAGCAATTTGTATTTTGCATCCAGATTCTTGCTGTATGCGTGAAATCTGTTCTCCTCCTCTGCCAATTACTTGAGGGATAAAAACAAAGGATGTTACTGTCAATAGCAACATTTGTTAAGGTCTCCATTATACTATATATTATATTTATATTACTCACTGAATCCAACCATTCCATCTGGAACTTTGTACTCCTCTGTCATTACAGACCTAAAAAAGACAAAATACAACAGAAGATAACATATGTTGAGGAGACTACACTGCCTTAGAATTTAGAGAATACTTTTCATCTGTATAGAAAGATTGGCTACCTTCCCCCCATCACATGAGGAGGAGAAACATACTAACATTTGGGGGAAATGCATTTCTTTGGGTGCATCTACTTAATCTATCGCATCTAGTGACTTGAAGTGTATGTATTTTTACTTCAGAAGTTTTGCCCATTTTAACCTGAAATCCTTCAGGTTAAATAGAGATTAAAAGCCAAAATGACAATCTATAAACACAGAATACCAAACAGTAATATTAGAAGGCAAAAACGACATTCCTAATTAACATTATATAAAATGTAGATACTAGATTTAGGTACTTCATAATAGATCAATGATTTATGCTAAAAATCTGTTTGGTATGAAAAAGATCAGTATATTCCATGATTATTAAAATACTTCTATTTATGTAGTAATAGAAGTACGTTACGGACATATGAAAATATAGGCCATTTCCATATCAAAACGGAAAAATGCACATCAAGAATTAAAAGGGCATATAGGCAGGTAGGTTAGTTTTGTGGTTTGGGTTTTTTTGAGGCAGCAGAGGGAAGATGCAAGATGAGAAGAATGCAGCCTAAGTTATTCATCAGAGATGTTCGTCATAAATTTTGTTAACTTCAATATTTTTCCCTCTTGCTTTTAAAATAACCTTTTCCTTCAGACCAGATGCCCGACCCTATGGACCACACCTCCCACATAGGATACGATATCAAGTCCCCATACAGTTCTAGATGTGGGATAGGACACTAATTCTATTACATACATTTCAAATATTTAGCTTATGCCTGTTGTGGCTAAATTCTAACAAGCATTACTTCACAATTGTGTTTCATTATTATGTTCAACCATTGTCTTTTTGGGAGAAAAGTTTTGAAGCTGTTGCCTGGAAATGCATCAATACTAAAAAGTAAGTGTAAACAAAATGTTAATTATGGCTCCTACCTTTGTTGCTGATGCATCGGGGGTAGCTGAGTTCCAAAAGCTACAAATAAAAAGTATTTTAAAGTTAAATTCACAAGTAAAGGCAAAATTCTTTCACAATTAAGCCAAAAATTTCCCACTAACAAGCTAAACTTCTTGAGTAGCTACTTCTGACAAAGCTGGGATTTAAAAAAGTTGCCAAGAAGAGGTATAAAAGTATAGGTGTAAAAGACAAATTGATTCTCAGCTCTGTTGCTAGTATATAAAAATATTCCACAACTATCAAGCTGTTCAACAACAAGCCTATTATACTTAAAGAAACTTGAGACATACAGGTCAAGTCACCGTGATCTCACTGCCCCAACATTACCTACCAGAATACTGCATCGTGCCTTTGCTCTGAAAATGTACACTTGTTTAGGTTTTATTCACAATGAAATAAAAAATACTTACAGTCATTCTGAGGAGCAACTTTCTTAGCATCTGGTTGATCTGCAAAATTAAGATTTTTTTTATTTTTTGCCAAGAAACAAGAATCTTTTAAACTAATGGCTGTCCCATGAGTGTGAATTGTAACTTTTCCAGTGTATTTTTAGTCAATGAATTTGTTTTTGTTTTGGTAATTTCAGGGAATAGATCTGAATAAAAAAGAAATCTTATAAGTACGCAGCACTTGGTTAGTATACTTGAAAAGAAGTTAGGTATTTCCATTTGTCTATTCAGTGGTTTAAGAAAAGCACAGTTTTAGAAACATATTGTAGATTGGATATCCATAAACAGTCAATGAAACTTAGCTAAGACAAGCGACAACATTTAACTCTGCTAATAACTGGCTTCTCAAGCTAATGATGCTTCTACAGTAAGAACTGAAGAAAAGTCCACCAAATCAGTATGAAAATAAACAATGGCTTAAAAAAAATCTGACAAGTGACCACAAATCTACATAGAATATCAAAATTTAAGAAGCAACAATAATCCCACTGCAATGCAATCTGAGTCTGAACTGTGGTATGAAATTCCTATCCAAATATCAAGCATTTCACAGCATAAAACTTCAAAAAAAAAAAAAAAAAAAAAAAAGTAGATTCAAAGCAACTATCACTACCATCCAAAATCCTTTTTGTACAAATAAGCAAAATGAAAGGCAGACAACCTATATCTGAAAAGACTACTTCGGATGTTTCCTTCCCCACCCCAAATTCAAAGTTATGTGATGAACCATCATAATTTATGTGTAGCAAAAAGTCAGACACATAATCCAAGAAATATTTGTGTCATCCATTTCAAAAGATCCACTAGTTTATTTCACGTTTACATACTAAACACAGGTAATAAATAAAAATTCCTGCCTTTAAAAGGAGAGGGCATTCCCTCCCAGTGTGTTGTACTGCTCGGACTTGTCCAAGAGCCATCTACACATAAAATAAAAAGAATACATTACATACATCATCTGAAGCATCAATAGCTCATTTTTGTAAATTAAAAACCTCACTATTAATAGAAAAACACTTTAATAAAGAACACAAGAACTCCTGGTCTAAAGCCTTAATTACATTCTGTAAACTGAGTCACAATCCTCTTAAAGGAAAAAAAAAGTCACAGCTCATATAGACCTAACGAAGTATTTTCTACACCTCCAAGTTCAGAAGTTTCTCTCCATAATTTAATCAGGATTATGTGTGTATATTAAACATATCAAACCCTGTTAAGTTCACACTAGTTGTGTAGTAAAAATCAGAAGACATGCCACACAATTCAGTAGCAAACTTTTCTGCAACGTAAAGAAAGTCAAAAAGTGAAAACCGCAACAAAAGTAGAGGAAATATTACAGCATGATCTTATCAGGGTTCATGCGTGCTGTAAGCTGAAGTTGGTAAAAGATTTAGCCAAGTCTAATAAATAGAACTTTTATTTTCCTGTCCTTTTTTTTTTTTTTAAAGTCCTATGCCTTTACAATGAAATGCATTAAAAGTAGTTTACCAGAAATCAGATGTCAAACCAGCATAGGTTTGAAAGGTGACCACCTTCAACCTTAACAGTGAATAAAAAAATGCAACAATATACCCGCATAAAGGTATCTTCTAAATTATTTATGTTTCACCTACCTTGCCCATGGGTTTTCCTCTTAAAATAGACTGCATCGTGTCAGTACAAGAGGTCAGGTAATGGTCTAAGAATTGATTTACACAGACTTCAGATTTAAGACCTAAATAGCCTCACTGATTTCTAAACAAAAATCCACATTAAAACCAAATTGGGAAAGTGTGTGGTGTTCTTTAAAGAGCGCACATGCTGGTACAATATGGATCTATACTATTGTTTCTGTGGAAAATTTATGACAACGTTTTTGACACCGCTGCCATGAACAAAATGAATTATGGTAGTGTACACATATTTATTGACAGCATACCTCCATCCTCAAGAGGTCTTTTTTGTCCTCCATAACCATAATCATTTGAATTCATTGATGTCCCTCCATCACCTCCAATTTTTGCTGCAATCTAGATAAAAGGAAAAATAATGAAAACAAATATGAGATACTTTTTACCTTACAGATCAAACACATCAGTCTTGGTTTGCCCTAATTTTGCTGGAGGACCTAGTGAAGGTTTAAAAATACGTATTAAAAGCAATATATATCTCAAAGATGAAAAAAAGTCCCTCTCTTTGCATATCATCTTTGAGCACACTTGATTAAATGATCATTTTGCTTTAAGAAGGGCATTTAAAGAGCGTTTTGCATTGTTACAGATTTCTCTTTAATAAAAAGGAAGTTGTTGTACTCATGAGGTTTCACCCATGGAGAAGTAGAAGAGACTGCTGCATTTAGAAATGGCAGCACCATATATTTTCCCACAAGATCTTTGAGATTTTACATCTCATTAAAAAGCAGGTTGAGTTATCTCACAGAGAGCCCAACTCCTAGCAAGATCACCTTAAATCTCATAACCGCACGATCTGACTTTTCCTTTATAAATACTGTATAAAGTTACGTTTTGCTTGTTACCAAATGAAGTCTTATGTGCAGCCATCAACTGAAAAAACCACAAATTTGCAAAGGAAGTTAAAAGTAAAACTAAAGGACCGAGAGTACTCAACGGAAACTTATAGTTTTAGCTCAGGACCCACGAACTCAACACTTTCAAACTAGTTTGAGCAGGTTACCAGGATACAAGAGCGCCTCGGGCAACAGAAGAAATGGAACTGAAACTGAGCCTTTTAGAGCACGAGGGGGAAATCCTCGTCGAAAACCTGCGACGAGCAGCTCCTTCTCCTTCGCCTCCCCAAGCAGCGCAGGGCGGTGACCCAGGGCTGCGCGCTGCCTGGGATAAGGCGTTTTAAACTAGCTGTGATTTCGCTATTTGCTTCCCCCGCAAACGGCTCAAAGGGAAGGCCCGGGGAAAAGCCCCACCACCACCACCTCTCCCTGCGCGGAGCTTGTGGGTACAGGGGGAAGGTTATCGCGGATGGGGCCGAGGTAGGTACCCCTCCCCCGCATCCCATTGTGTGCTGAAGGGCCAAGGGCGCCGCGGGAGCTCCCCCCTCCCCCCCCGGTTGTGTGTGCTGGGGAGGCAGAGGAAACCCTCCTCACGGCGTACATAGGGCAGGGAATGGGGAAGAAACAACTAGCACCGTCGTCACCCCAACGTGCGCGGAAAACCAGGCCCCTGAAAGGGAAGCGGACCCAGCCTTACGCCAGCCCCCTCCCCAGAACAAACCCCTGAAGCCGCCCGATACGCTTCCAAGGATTTGCGTAGGACCCACCCTATTTGTCCCAGAATAAGTAGAGGGGAGATTCCGGTGCTGAGGATCAGAGGAGGCCCTATCGGGGGCCGCTTCCAGGCCCCCGAGCCTGAGGGTCGAAGCTACCGATGGGCTGGTGCCCACATTACACACCTGCCTAGCCCGCTGCAGTGCGTCTTTAAAGGCATCGTTGACTCCCCCACCTCCGCCTCCTCCTCCTCCGGGCGCGCCCGAAGCAGGAGGGGGCACCGTGGAATAATCCGCCATAGCCGCTCCGCCGCCGCTTCCTGCCCTACTCGCTGCCTGCCAAGAAAGAAAGAAAATGGCGGCGGGCGGGAGCCTTTCACATTCCTGCGCGGCATCGTGTTCGGGGGAGGGGGGCAGGGAAGGAGAGGAAACCTCGCGAGACCTCTGGAAGGGAGGGGTGGGATTTCGTGGAGGCTCATGTGGCAGAAGAGGAAATCTCGCGAGACGTCATTCTCACGGTATATGTGTGGGGGTCGAGGTTAGATTTCCGGAGATGTCCTTCAGGGGCATGGAGGGGGAAATCCTCAGAGGCGAGGAGATAAGCCTCGCGATAGTTCCTTCCTGGAACGGGATTTAAGAGGGGGGAGGGGGTGGCTATCACGCGATGACTTTTATCGGTTCGGGATTTGGGAGATCGCGGAAGGGGAACAGGTAGATCTCGCGAGCTTTGAAGGTTAATTTTCAGCGCGTGGGGCTACAGCCTCAGCTGGGACGCGGTGGCTGCTGGGAGCTCGGTTGGCTCGCGACCTGCTAACGCTGACCGAGACTTCTACGGCTTCGAGTGAGTCGGGGCGGGTGAAGCCCCGCGCGGGGCGGTGCTGAGCTGAGCGGTTACTGCCGTTCGCGGGCTGCCGGGGTCTGAGCACCCCCACCCCTTGGGCGCTTGCCCCATGCTGAGGGAGTTCGTTGCCTCCAGGTCCCATCGCGGGGTGAAACCTGGGGGCGCGGAGCTCCTTGCCCAGCCTGGCTCCGGGGCATGCTGGGACGGTGCCCCGGGGAGGAGACGCATCACTGCTCAGGTGACTGCCGCCGGCCGGTCAGCCCGCTGGGCACGGGGCTTGCCGCGCTGCGGGGGGGTTGTCCTGGCGGGCGGCAGCGGCTTGTAAACTGGCGTTGTTCTAGAGCGTGGTGCCGCCGAAACTATCGCCCCGTGTAGCGCGCTCAGGCTGCCTAGCGCTGGCGCTTTATTGCGACGGGAGGCTGGATGGGGCGGGAGCTCTGCGGTGCCGCGCCGCAGCGGGGGCTGAGGAAACTGGCAGCGCCTCCGGGAACAGCCGCGTTTGTTGTTTAGCTGCAGCCTGGTGAGGTGAGGCTGCGGGAGGTGCAGAGCTGGTCGGACCCGCTCAGGGTCTGAGACGTCTCCGCATGGCGTGCCAGCCGGGGTGGGGGTGGAGGGGAACAAAAGCCTAAGTTCTTTTCTGGGGTTTGTGACGATTTCCTCTAGCGTGACCCAGAGCCGTAACTGGGAATTTCTGCGCCCGAGGCAGGGGCGCAGAAATTCCAGTAATTCCTAGGGGCTCTTACCCTCCGCTGAACTGCCGCTGAAGCCACGGCAGTGGTGGACCACCCGCAGGTAAGTGGAAGCGGCTTTGGCGGCGGTGAGGATGGGCGCGCCCCTGCCAGCAGGCTTTTACGCCCCTGCCAGCAGTGCGCCCCGAGGCGAGTGCCTCACTCGCCTCGCTCTCGTTATGGCCCTGAGCGTGACGTCTTTTTTTAGCGAAATGCAACCTGGCTTTTTAAGATGCACCACTACGGAGTTCTTTGTGCCCCATGCCTTGGCACTTCACTGCCCTCATTCAGTCAGTACTACTTTTGATTCCTTTTTAGGATATTCATTTTTCAGGATGGTCTGATCTGTTGATTCTAGCATCTTCCTACCAGGCTTCAGCTCCTGCGGGAGATGGATCGTGGCTCCCGCTTCTTCTGTGCCCTGGAGTAGAAGACAGGGGAGTTAAGAAGCACATCATCTGCCTTTTGGCAGCTGATGGTACTCCTCTCATGGATCCGGTGGAGAAGCGCAAGAGGGCCTGGGCCTTGTATGCTGGCCTTTTCTCCCCAGATCCAACCGACGCCGATGCCTGCAGAGTGCTTTGGGACGAATTCCTGACAGTCGGCGCTGGTGGCCAGGACCCTGCCACCGTCTGGACCAAGTCGTTGGAGAGTGGGATCCTCCCCCGTCATGCAGGTGAGCAGTGCTCGCCTTGCTGCCAAAGAAGGGGGCCCTCTGCAATCTCCAGAACTGGCGTCCTGTCTCGCTCCTCAGCACAGATTACAAGATCGTAATAAAGGCCATCTTGCTGCGGTCCGTGGTGGCGGATGTGGTCCATCCTGACCAGCCCTACACCATCCTGGGCCGTGCCATCTTTGATAGTCTTTGCCTGGTCTGGGATCTCTTAGAGCTTGGGTGTAGGGATGGTCTGTCGTTTGCCCTCCTGTTATTGGATCAGGAGAAGGCATTTGACTGGATGGACCCACAGGTATCTCCTGGGCACTCTGGACATTCAGCTTTGGGCCCCAGTTTGTGGGGTTTCTCCATGTGCTGTACACTTCTGCAGAGTGTTTGGTCAGGCTCAACTGGACCTTGACCGCACCTGTCAGGAGTGCATCGAGGCTGTCCGCTGTCAGGTCAGCTGTGTACTCTGGCCATTGAGCCCTTCCTTCGTCTCCTAGGTAAGAGGTTGACAGGGTTGGTGCTGCGTGAGCCAGAGGTGCGGCTGGTCCTGGCAGCGTATGCCGACGATATGCTCCTCATGGTCCAGGACACGAATGACCTGGGGCGGGTGGAGGCTTGCTAAGCTGTTTACTTAGCAGCCTCCTCCACCCAGGTCAACTGGGTCAAGAGCTCTGGCTTGGTGGTCGGGGCCGGGTGGCAGGCGAGCTCTCTCCCACCCGTGCTTCAGACCATCTGGTGGAGCGTGGCTCCGCTGCTCTATCTTGGCATTTACCTTTCTGCCACACATCCATCTCTGGCAAGGTTTAGAGGGCTGGGCGGCTGCGGGGCTGAACAGGACTGCTCTGGAGGAGAGCGCTGGTGCTTAACCAACTGGTCCTGTCCATGCTCTGGCACCGGCTCAACAAGCTGTGCCTGCCCCTGGGGTTCTTGGCCAATCTCCAAAGGTTGGTTCTGGAGAGGGTTTTTTTTGGCTGGGACTGCACTGGATCTCTGCACGGATTCTCCATCTTCCCCTGAAGGAGGGAGGACAGGGCCGGACACGCATGCACACACAGGTCCATGTCTTCTGCCTCCAGGCCCTGCAGAGACTCCTTTATAGTGCAGGTGGCTTGGCGTGGAGCATATTGGCACATGCCTTCCTCTGTCACCTGTGAGGGCTCCGATATGACAGGCAGCTCTTTTTTCTCCAAGATGTCTTCCGCAAGACCTCTCTGAGCTGCCGGTCTTCTACCAGGATCTCCTCTGGACCTGGAGGCTGGTTTCAGCAACCAGGTCTGTGGCGGGCACTGAGGGGGTAGATCTCCTCACAGAGCCCCTGCTGCACAATCCTCGGCTCCTTGCGCAGGTGTCAGAGTCCCCTTTGGTGTGCCAGGGGTTGGTCCTGGCTGGAGTTACCAAGATCAGAGAGTTCATGGACTATGACTTGGGGGGGTTGGGTGAATTCCCTGGCATTTGGTCAGCACATGTGGCTCTCCACCCTTAAAAGCCCCCCGGCGCGTTCTCCAGGAGGTGGAGGCAGCCCTTCCCCCCGCGGCTCGGGTTTTCCTCTGGCGGGTCCTGCAAGAGGGTGCTCCCTGGCCGCCTCTCACTCCAGGCCCTCCAGCTCTTTCCATCAGCCCCCTGCCTCATGAGCCTTCCCAGCCTTCCTCTTCTCGTACCCCGAGCTGGCTTCGCATCTTGCAGCCAGTCCGTTTTTGAACCACGCTAAGAGACCATCTGTATGCACTCGTGCTGCACACTCTTAATTTCCCCACCCTCGTGTCCCGCCCAGATATCAAATGGCGAGACCTTTTACTAGCAGTGGAGGGTGGGTAAACCCAGTGGGCCATCTTATATTTCATCTTAGTCCCGTGGCCTGCCGGGGCTGTCAGCTGGCGGCTCCTACATGGAGCCGTGAGCATGGGTGTGTACTTGGCGCGGTTCACCTCTGTCCCTGAAGCCTGTCCCTTCTGTAGCATATGGGAGACCCCGGCGCATGTGTACCTTCAGTGCGCCAGGCTGCAGCCCCTCTTCTGGCTCCTCCAGAACCTCTTCTTGAGGTTCTGGCTGTACTTTTTCCTGCACTTGTTTATTTACCCACACCCGATCCGAGGCCCCACAAAGTTGTGGGACCACCTCGTTAACCTCCTGGTCATGGTCATGGTGGCCATTCATAACACCAGAGAGAGCAGGTTGGCGGGGGGGCCCATGCAACAGTGGGGCTCTCTTTCGTTCTTTTATCCGCTCACATATCCAGGTAGAGTTCCTCCGGGCAGCGTCCGCCATCTCTCTCGATGCCTTTGAGGAGCAATGGGCACTGTCCGGGGTTCTCTGCTCGGTGTCCTCTTCTGGTTCCCTAGTTTTGGCCTTTTGACCCCCACGCCTGTTCCAGTTACTGCCTTTGTTGTCCCCCAAACTTGGTTGGGTTCTGGGTCCAGTAGCTCCTCCCTAGGCTGGGGGAGGGGCTTTTAGCAGTGGGCAAGCTAGCACCCGCCCACTTTCCGGTGCTCAAAAGGACCAGGCT
Organism: Macrochelys suwanniensis; assembly: GCA_033296515.1. Taxonomy (NCBI): domain Eukaryota; kingdom Metazoa; phylum Chordata; order Testudines; family Chelydridae; genus Macrochelys; species Macrochelys suwanniensis. The sequence continues at coordinate 24,370,004 of CM065782.1, forward strand.
TACTAACTTCTGTAGTGTCAGTATCTGTATCTGGTATCCAATTAATGCTGAGGGTTGATAGCAAGCATCTGATAAAGTTTTTAAAAAGTGGATTTGTCATATCCTTGGTTACAAGTCTGTTTGAGCTTGTGTCAATTTGGAACCAGATGGCACAAATGAGACCTATTTATTTATTTTTAACATAGACCTTGCTTGAAGTTCTTGAACCACAGCCAGAAACCATTGGCAATCAATTAACATGTTGCAACATGACAAAAAATCAGCTCTAGATGAGACTGAAGGCCATAGAGTGTGGCTAACTTTTTAGCCCTAATAGCTAGTAATATGAGAAAGTAATAGCAATACTTAAATTGGACCACTAAGTGTGTGTGTTTTGGTGGGGGGAGGAACGTACTATAGCTTACACCTGCTATGTCCATGCCAGGGGATGGCCTACTGCTGTGTATTCTTCTGTTGTATCCTATATTTCCAATTTAAACTTAGATTTGAGTTAAGTAAATTCTATTTTTGCACATTTTTATTTGTCACTTTGGCAACATTGTGCTTTTATTATTTAACAGATGTTTACATGAAAACAGTATTTTTTTTAATATGACTGGCTTTTTAATTTAAGTGGGATCTATTGACTTGTACTGGTAACACACACAAAGAGGGAACAACTGGAGTTGTTCAGGAAAAAGAGAATTCCCTTTCCTATCTGCTTCTATTAATTAATTCTGTCCCAGGAAGGTGAAAGGAGATTGTATTCTTATTCCATTGGCTTCCCCATTATAATCACCCTGAAATTAAAAGATTATGTATATAAAGTGGGCATTTTAAGATTGATTTTTGTGTTAGTTAAAAGCCTATTAAAGGCCTCAATTCTGTGTTTCCTGTTGCTTGTAAGCTTACTCAGAAGTCTACTGGCAGTGCACAGATTGGAGTGTAAACCAAACAATGAAGGGTGACTAGTATGGCCTAATTATTAGCGTGCTGTACTGGGACCTGAAAGATTTGGGTTCTATTCCTGACTGCCCCTGACCTGAGTGAACTTGGGCAAGTCATTCCCCTTCTCTGTCCTTCAGTTTCCCCATCTGTAAAATAGGGATATTGCTGTTTTCCTTCGTATAGTGCTTTTTAGATTACTTATGAAAAGTGCTATATAAGACCTAGCTCTTATTAGAAGATACTCAGGCAAATGTTACCACTGCGTACTCTGTTTTTATCTTGATATATGCCTACTCTGTAAATGTTCTTCAGATGGGGCCCTTTACAACTGGTGTCAAGTTGCTTTAAAATTTTATAAGCCTCTTGCTGGCATTCTAGTTGGACACTTGAAGTTCTTAGGACAGAGAAGCAGTTTTCCTCTAACAAACTTTTTCTCACTCATTTAAGGTTTTTTTTTTTTCCCCTTGTGTCTAGATCAAGGGTGGGCAAACTTCTTGGCTCGAGGGTCACATCTGGGAATAGAAATTGTATGATGGGCCATGAATGCTCACAAAATTAGGATTGGGGTGTGTGTGGGGGGGGTGAGGGCTTTGGCTGGAGCTGTGGGCTCTGAGGTGGGGCCAGAAATAAAGAGTTCAGGGTGCAGGGGGGGTGTGAGGGCTCTGGCTGGGGGTGCAGGCTCTGGGGTGGGGCTGGGGATGAGAAGTTTGGGGTGTGGGAGGTTGCTCTGGGCTGGGTCCGAGGGGTTCGGAGGGCGGGAGGGGGATCAAGGCTGGGGTAGGGGGTTGGGGCACCAGGAAAGGTTCAAGGGTGTACAGACGCAAAAAGATGGTCTCTGCCCCAAACAACTCATTATCTGAATATGAGATGATACAACAGATGGATACAGCCACACGAGACTATAGAAGTGCAGTGAAACAATATGGGTCGGTACGGTAAGTACTGGTCTCAGCACACCCACAGCCTAACAGTTGTCAAGTTTTTTGGAGGCATCAAGGAAAAGAAGAGTTCTCAGGAGGATAATTAGCTAGGTTTTTTTGTGGATGTTTGCAGCATACAAAAATGCATGAAAGTGGTTGCTTTAAAGTGTTACAAGTGGGTCAGGGGAACTTGCAGTATTGGTGGGTAGAAGCCAGGAGTTGACAACTTGATAGTAAATCGGCGAAGATAGGGTGGGGATAGAGTGTGACGGCCTTGAAAATGAAGACAAATAAGTTATGCATGATGAGAAAGAGAAGAGGGAACCAGTGGTCCTTTATGGTCCTGACTTAGAACATTAAATGCATGCTGACTGATTTGCTGAATTAGCCTTAATACAGAGTCTCTTCATTTAAAACAGAGATTTAGGTGTGTCAGTTTTTCTTAGCTTGGAAGGGAGACTAGGCAAATGCATCTTACTACTACCACCATACAGGCCTGGTCTGAGGTAATCCCCTTCCCTGATACACAGGCGCCAACTTTCCAATGTGCCGTGGGGACAGAGGATGCTCGACCCCTGGATCTGCCCGAGGCACTGCTCCCACTCCACTCCTTACTCCAAGGCCCTGCCTCTTCCCAGCTCTGTCCCGCCTCTTCCCTCTCCACAACATGCCGCGTCCTCTCTCCTATCCCTTCCTCCCAAAGCCTCCTGCACACCACGAAACAGCTGTTCGTGGCGGGAGCAGGAAAAGGCGGGGCAAAGGCACTGATCAGCGGTGTCCACCGGCAGATGGCAAACACTGCGGGGGGAGGAGGGAGTTGATGGGGGACTGCATTTTTTTCCCCTGAGCACCCATGGAGTCAGCACCTATGCCCTCATACATACGCACACATCTCATTAAGACCAAATTGTTACCTTTTCTCATGAGGCAAGAAAGACTAAGCTGGCTGTGCACCAGCTCAGCCCATCCTGAGGACGGTTGGTCCAGGGATGGAGGGATTTGTACCTTCTCTGATTATCTATTCATCTATTTAGGTGGGGCTCATAAATTTTTTTTTGTATAATTTCTTTTTCTCCAGCCATTGCTTGCTGTGTGTCAGAGGTCAGTTAAAAAGAACTGGTATATTAGGCTAGACCTTACTATGTGTGTGTAATTTTGGCAGCAGTGGGAAAGGGAGCAATGTTATACCAATAAAATAAAAACCAGCAGGATCTTATTAAAGGGGATAAGACAAAATGTCATATTGTGAATACAAAAAGAATCATAATAAGCAGTCAGTTATAGCTATAACATTTCATTCAGTTTCACATTCATTCATACACACACACAGGTTCTGCATAGATGTCATAGTTACCAGCCTAGAAGTTGTTCATGCCAAGTTACTGGCCAGGTAACCTGGGCATGAGGGTGGAGCCGAGTCCTTGTCAGATCATCTGATGCTCCTGGAAGGTGGTTGCAGAACTAGACTCAAAGCTCTTAGTCTTTTGGTTCTGTACTTATAGGGATTTATTCCTATGTCAGTCTATGGGAATTGCTTCATCATGCTGTTGCTGAATCAATCAGCAGATGGCACATTCCTGATGGCTCCGTGCTGTCAGATCTTATCTTGTTTTTCCCGGGTGGATCCCAGTTTACCCTCCAGGGGTTGTCTGGTCATTCCCACTTAATGCCGCCTTCAGCCGATGGTCACTGAATTCCTAGGCTGGCACCTCCCTGATCATTCATTCATTCATTCATTATCTACACCAAGCATCCATCCACATACATACTGTCTTCACCACTTTCGGGGTGTGTACCAATTTATTTGAGACTCCCTGCCCTTTAATCAAAGAGGGTGGGGGTCTTTCTATGCTGTTTCTAGGTACAAAGCATGCATAAAGAACAAAGTCAAATAACTTGTTTGCAAGTTTCTCATAGCAATACAGTATCTTTCTGAGAACAGATACAATCAATGGTTTACACAGACAGTAGCTTGTAAGTTTAACAAGGGATCCAAGAGATCTTTTACTTGGTAATGCTATGAGGTTTAAATTGTGGGGGACAAATTATGGGGAGTTACTTTCACTTGGGGAATCACTTTCAGTACCTTCTTTAATATCCCTACAGTAATAGGAAGGAAAGGATATGAGTTGAGCTCTAAAAATCCCTAAATAAACACTGAAATTAGTCAAAAGTCATAATAAAGGATTCAAAATTCAGTCACCAGCCTGTAAGAACATGATTATGGCAAGCTTAGATGAACTGGTAACTTGAAATATCTTATGGATTGTGTGTGTTTATTGAGGAAATGTAATAAATAACATGACAAAACACTTGTGTATGTCTAAGAATATTTATTTTATAATGGTCCCTAATTTTCACCCTTCTGTCCTCCTTTAGATTTTTTTTTTATGATGCTATAAGTGGACAGCTCAATATTTACTGTAAGTGGAAACTTTTTTTTATGGCTGCACCCAGAAGCCCCCATTTGTGATTGGGGATTGTTGTGTTCGAGAATGTAAAATCCTAGGTAAAAGGCAATTCATACCCTAAAGGGCTATGGTACAGGCTTAATATTTCAGAGTACCATAAAGCTGGTAAATACAAAGGGGCAGAGAAAACAAACTGGGTGCTTAAGAATGAGGATTACATTAGATTTGGAAGGAAATTCTTTTTGACCAAAATAGTATAAGAAAGCTGCCTCTTCACTGCCGCCTAATTACATCTTACTAAAATGTCAAATTTCCCATATGTTATATAATAAGGATTGCTGTCAAGAGGGAGAAAACAAAGTACAACTTTAAAAAAACAACATTCCCCCCTCAGTAGTTAAATGTAAAATTGGAAACCTATGGACTGAATTGGCAAAATTCACCAATTTGATGGGGGATAAATCCCACTTCTTGTTCTGCTGAGGACAAATCCTGCTTTCTCCCTAGAGTTTGCTCCTCACGGGTTATTTCTTATGAGAGAAATAATCTGTGTTTAACATATGAATGTAAGAAACATGTACAGTTGTGGTAGTGTAGGACACACTGTCTTTACTCCTAATGTTTTGTTTGCTCCTCATCACGGCTCTCTGTCCCTGTCACTCCAGCAGAACTGAAATGAAAGGTTTGAAAAATTGCATGGGATTGCAAGCATGAAGCTTTCTAGCATATGGGTCCCATACAGAATTGGAGGTTTCATTGTGCAACTGGGGGGAGCGAAGCCTTAGTGTTTTTCATGGCAAAGAAAATCTTCCAACCTTGAACTGATGTAATGCTGTCTTCTGAAATCTACAGAGTGAGCTTCTGTACTTCTGCTGCTAATAGTTCAAGCTGCAGCAGACTGAAAGCTGATCAGAATTGTGTTTGTTTTCACTGTAGCTTTTCAAAACCCATTGGGCAGCAGTAAAACTGAGAAGAATCATGTCTATTTACTCTGCTGCTTGAGAAGAGCTGAGCAGCAAGGGCAGGAATTGGAGCTGTTCACTGAGACATACTTCTGGGTTTAGGTGTGGGGGTGGAAGGGAGAGGTAGAACAGTGAAGAACCACCCACATCTCCCAGCAGCCAGGAGTCTGGGGGTGGGAAGAAGCAAGGGGGGATGGAGAGCAGGAGCATATTGCTTCTCTCTTGAAGCAACTGAAAAGGGAAGGCATTACCTTTAAATTTGTCTCATACTAGCCCAAGGTTGGTACATAAGACTGTCTCCAGGCAAGGTCCGGATACAGCAGCCTGATAGGAACACCATCAAACTTTCACTTTTCCTCACAATTGCAAGGGTAAGAGTGGCTTCTCATTTGGACATTGGATGGCGGGGTCCCCATCCTTTATATCTCTAGTTAGTTGGGGTTTCAAAAATTTTACTAGACACCTGTATGTGAGGGGCTGGGTGACTGTATGTAACCCAGTGCAGGGTTTTTCATGCCATGGATCATGACCCAAAATGGGGTTGCCAGAATGTGTCAGAGGGTTGCATGGGAGGTTGGGGGAAGGGGTGGGCATTGCAGAGCCTGCCCCACACTCACCTGGTAGTGGTGGCTCCTGTAACTCTGGTCCTGTGGGGCTGGCTGGGCTCAGCTCCTGGCTATGGGCATTGAGACCTGGAGCATGTGTTTGCAGTGCTGCAGCACAGCTCAGGATCATCCTCTCTGTCATGGGGGGGGAGGGGGGAGGAGGCGGGGCAGCTAGCTGGGCCAAATTTGTGTGACTGGACTGTGACCCCATGTACCAAGTTGCAAAGCCACTTAGACAAATTTGGCCTGGCCAGCCCCGTATTGTGGGGCTTGGCCAAACCTCAGTGGTACTTTGACCTCGGAGGTCTCAAAGCCCAGAGCAGGGAGCTAAGCCCTGTGGGACAGGAGTCATAGAAGCCCCACTATGGTATTTAATAATTATGTTAATGTGTTATACATCATGTATAAGACATGCTTAGTAAGTCCGAATTTTTTGTGTGCTAAAGCTATTTACTGGGTTGAGACAGGCCATCAAGGTTTACAGATGGGTCCTGAATGCCGAGAGGTTGAGAATCACTAAGATAGTGAGTAGAAGAGACTGATGAAAGTAAGTTAAAGAACGGTAGTGCGATGTAAGAAAAGAAAAAAAGTGGAGTGAAGGGTAAGGTATAGCAAAAACAAGAGTGGTCTAGTTAATTTTTTTTTTTAGGGTGGGTTTTTAAGTATACACACACATCCTGAAAAAAGAGGATTGTCTATATGTTGCAGTTAAATACAGCTCTCCATAAGCAGTGTACGTGGTTTTCTTTCTTTAAATTGCAGGGCGATGGCCTAAGAGGTTGTGGGGGAAAGGAGTGTAATAGCATAAGTAAATCTTTCAAACCCAGCTAATGTGGGTACAGTGCTAGAACCATGGTGATGTGGGGAAGGTAATATGCATCTGAGCATCATGATACCAGTGTTCAGTGGCGGTATTTGCACATACACCAGGAATCCAGCACTGTCACATTATTTACAAGCTGAAGGCAATGAATGACTCTTGCTAAATTGTTCTAAAGGCTAATTATCCTCACTTAAAATGTTACACTTTATTTCCAGTCTGAGTTTGTCTACTTCAGCTAGCAGCCATTGGACCATGTTATGCCCTTGTCTGCTAGACTGAAGAGTTCAGTATTATCAAATATGGGTTCTGTATAGAGAACAAAGGCAGTTCAAGGGTGATTTGATTACTTTCTCTTTAAGCTAAATAGATTGAGCTCCTTGAGTCTGTCACTATAAGGAATGTTTTCTAATCCTTTAACCATTCTTGTGGCTTTTCTTTGAACCCTCTCCAATTTAATAACATTTTTCTTGAATTGCGGACACCAGAACAGGACACAGTATTCCATCAGCGGTCACACCAGTGACAAAAAGAGAGGTAAATAACCTCTGTACTCCTACTTGAGCTCCTTTTTATGTATCCGCGGATTGCATTCATCCTTTTGGCCACAGTGTCATATTAAAAGTTATGGTCTGCTGATTATCCACCATGATGCCAAACCCCTTTTGGAGTCACTGAATCACAGAATGGAGTCTCCCATCCTGTAAGTGTGACCTAGGTTCTTGGAAGTAATAAGGTATCTTCGATGCACCTGGAATGCAATCAGAACATTCAAAAAGAGAGCAACAACCAACTACTTAGTCTTCTAAGCTGGACTTTGCTGTAATATAGCCAGGATGAGTGATGCCTAGGGCTATGGTTATATGGGCTCACCCCCCCCCCCCCAAAATAAAAAAATATACAACTCCCATTAGAGTGATTCAAAGGGAGAATGGACCCCTTTGTTTCATGTTAAACAGACTTAAAGTAACAATTAGATCAAATTCTGATGTCTGGTTTTTTTTAATGTAACTTGTTTCTTATTGCATCTTACAGTACATGGGGATCTGTCATTGCCGAGCCTTGTAAACATAAAAATCTAGCTGCATGAGTCATAGAACAGCATGTAGGTGGGATTTGGGCAACAGCACTCTGGAAAAATATCTAGTATGGAGATGTGGGAACACCTCCTTTTGCTTACATAAAAAATAGTGATCACATGTCCAACAGCAGAAATTTGTGCAGTTCCTTATTTGGTAAAGTATTAATAGCATTCACTTTGTTCAATGCAATAGTAAAAATAAATAAAATAAAAACTATAGCACTGAAACTGTCATCCTAAATGGGTTTAGTTGTGGCTTAATTTTGAAAATATCCTTTGTTAAGAAAAAGAAAACTGAAAAATAAACTTATTCCCTCTGAAATTTTGCTAATTTTAATTCTGCTGAGAGCAAATGCAGAAAGCCCTAACTAGTACCAAATGGAATGTAGATGGGGAATGTGTAAGGATCTTCCCCCACCCCACATGGCACCATAACTCTGATCAGCAATACATTGTGCTGTGTGCTTTTTATTTTCCTCTCCAGACATTTTCTGATTGGTTTTTAATTAGGTCAAAAACAACTGCACAAATGCCATTACAAAAAGAAACTGTATTTGTGAGTATGGTATTTAAGGTAAGAAAAATATGAAAAATAACTGTTAATAAAATGAAAAGACAGCGTGTATGCTGATCCTCTGGAATTGTGCCATAATTTCACAGCTGTTTCACGTCCTATTGGTCAATAACATTTCTCAAGTTCATGCTTTCTAAAAAAACAATTGTATGAATTTAGTGTTTGTGAAGGTTTCCAGCTTCAGAGCTAGTGCGAGTGAAGTCCTGTTTTTGTGCAAAGAACTGGTATCGTATGAGCAGCAGCCGTGCAAGCTTCCCAATGCTGCCTTGCCACTGTGCCTAAAGCCTGAGTCGCAAAGTCAATCTCTAGCCTCCAGATGCATCAGATTAATGGTTTGCCTCTTTGTTGAGATTTGCCAATAAAGGAAGAGGGCTAAAAAGTTTGGGAAATGCTCACCTTCATCACTAGGGCCCTACCAACTTCATGGCCATGAAAAACACATCTCAGACTATGAACTTTGGTGTCCTCCTTGCCCCCCTGTGAAATCTAGTCTTTTCTGTGCGTTTACCCTATACTGTGTAGATTTCAGGGGGGGTGATCAGCATTTCTCAAATTGGGGGGCCTGACCCAAAAGGGAGTTGCAGGAGGGTCCCAAGGTTATTTTAGGGGGTCACGGTATTGCCACCCTTACTTTTGTGCTGACGTCAGAGATGGGTGGCATACCATACCATGGTATCCTTACTTCTGCATTATTGCTGGCAGCAGCTCTGCCTTCAGAGCTAGGATTGCAGCCAGCAGCCGCCACTCTCCAGCAGCAGTGCAGAAGTAAGAGTAACGGTACTGCAACTCTCCCGGCCCGCAATAACCTTGCAACCCCCTGTAACTGTGCCTCAGTGGGTCACAACTGAGAATACCGAATTCACGACACACTGCTGAGAAATAGGCAGATATACCCCAAAACTGGAGGTTATTCTCCCATGCAATATACCAAACCACCAACAAAAGTACACTTCTGTTTCACCATGCTGGGTAACAAGAAGTCCTAAAAGCAGTTTCCTTAGATATTCCAGTCCTTAAGTCACCACCAAAACCACTAGACTTAAAGAGGAGTGGTTCTTTAAAACCAATCTAATCAAATAAAAGGTTCTTCTGATACCCAAGGACCAGCCATACACCCTGGTTAATATGTAAGTCAGATCTTACCCAAAAATCATGCTGTTGCCAATCCTTTAGTATCTAAAATCTAAAGGTTTATTTATAAAAAAGAAAGACAGGTGAGAGTTAAATTTGGTTAAAGCAGGGGTGGCCAACCTGAGCTTGAGAAGGAGTCAGAATTTACCAATGTACATTGCCAGAGAGTCACGGTAATACGTCAGCAGCCTCCCCATCAGCTCCTCCCCCCCCCCACCTGTTTCACCGCCTCCCACCCACTGACAGCCCTGCCTGTCAGCACCTTCCCCCCGCCCCCCTCCACCACAGCTCTTGATCAGCTGTTTTGTGGCGTGCAGGGGAAGGAGCAAGGGCATGGCAGGCTCAAGGGAAGGGGTGGAGTGGGGGCAGGGCCTGTGGCAGAGCCAGGGGTTGAGCAGTGAGCACCCCCCGGCGCACTAGAAAGTTGGCGCCTGTAGGTCCAGCTCCGGAGTTGGTGCCTATACAAGGGTTAAATAAATCAAATACAATAATTGCAAAGTTTTTGTTTCAGGCTTGTACAGTGATGGAATAAACTGCTGGCTTAAGTCAAGTCTCTGGTTACTTCCAAATCATTGGAAGGTCCTCAGTCCCTAGGTTAGACTGCTCCCATTAGTATAAGTTCATAGTCCAGAGGCTTGAGCAGGAAGAAGCTGGCGCAGGAAAGAGGCAAAATGGAGGTTTTTTTCCAGAGCCTTTTATAACTTCTATCATGGGGAGGGAAACCCATTGTTTCAAACAAAGCCCTCAGCACACAGCTAGTAGAAAATTACAGGTAAAAGATGGGAATTTGGAGTCACATGGGCAAGTCACCTGTCCATGCCTGATTTCGCTTAGTCATAGCAGGAAGCCATTACTATATTTCGGATGGAACATCCACAGGAAAGTTCATTCAGTTTAGATGGGCATCTCCCATGGTCCATTGTGAGTTGTGTGTCCTTCTGATGGGCCACTCAATTTGAATAGTCCCTCCAAGATGTGCAGGCTGAATACCTTGTGGGCGTTACCCCAGGAGCAAACATTTGAAATCCAGGTATAGCGCCAATTCTCATAACTTGGCAGAAAATACACCTATACAATATACATCGGAAGCTGACCATATGCAGCAGCCTGTGTACAGTGCAGAGTACACTGCAGCCTCTGTTTCCATGCATACCCTTGTGTCCTAGAGTGATGGTGTATAAAAGGATTGAAAATCCTAAAATAGACAGACGTACAGTAACTGGATAAAATGCTGGCTACTATCTAAAAGTCACATGGTACATCAGCATCTGAGGACTGCAGTCAAGATACTGTGCCTATGTGATGAAGAAAGTGGTGCTCTGTTGGATTATAATTATTGTGCATGCTGTCATTATTGGGTTATGTCTACACAGCAATGTAAGCCTGGGCTCCAAACCCCCTTTGTGTCCACACACCAATTGTGCTAACCTTGCGCTCAGACCCAGGATCCTAGGATCCTGCAGGGCTAGAGTGTCCAAGCCTGTGTTAAGCTGAGACACAGGGTCCGAGCCTTGTTGCTTTCCTGTGTGCATGCAGCCCCAGCTTGACTCAGCTTGGCTTGGTCCAGGAAGTCCTCTGGATGCATCCCAGAATTCCCAGGGGCAAAGGAGGAGCACAGCGACCAGAAGTGCCGTTACTGTCTGGTCAAGCGTGCTCTAGTCCTCGCAGCTGCACAGAACTTGCCCAGAGCAAGAAGCAAAGCTGACAGGCAGAAGGCAGCTCCTGGCCGCTGGGGTGGTACAGGTCATCCCATCCCCAGCTCTGCTGAGCAGGGAGCTCTGCCACTTCCCCTCCCTGCAGGGCATCCACTTAGTCCCACTCCACTCTATGGCCCTTGCTCCTGGGCCCCCTGTTTTTGCTGGGGCTGCGTGCACTGTGAGGGCAGTGATTGGGAACCAGCCCCCAAACGTCCCCACGGTCTCCTGGGGATCCTTTATCCCTGCCTCACAGGGTGCAGCAGGGGTAAGAGATCTCAGGGGCTGCTGGAGCACACTGCATCCCAAGGTTTGGGGATGCATTTCACTGCTTTGTAGCCGGCAGCAGCTAGGCTTGGGATGTGACCTTCATTTTATGTCAAACTTCAAAACAGACAAAAATAAATTTTAAAAAACCCACACCAAACCACCTTCATTGAACATCCCATTTTAAAAATTAAGATTTGCCATGTTTCATTTTAATATGTGACCGCCCTGGTGACTGATGTCCTAATTATCCTGAGAACAGGCGCACATTTTCATGCCACTGGGACTCAGCCTAGAGCTGGAGAGCACAATTCTCAGATTAGATGGTAGTTTCAGTATAAAGCCTTCTCAAACTGCAGTCATTCGATTGAGACAGCCACCAAATGAGCTAATAATGTGGTTTATGTAGTTGTGTTCCTTATGGACACCTGAGTCCCATCAATACTGCCACAGTGAGGGAACAAGGTGGGCAGTAGAGTTTTCCCACAGTGCACCACGTTCCTAGGGCTAGTGTGTTGACGGGGTGCTAGGCACTTTGAAATGCGTTTACTTTCACTTTGGTCTGTACACTGCTGTGTGGAGGCCAGAGCCCTAGGTTTGAGCACAGGTCAGAAAATCCTTGACCTAGGGTTAAAATGCAGTGTACAGGCTCAAGCCCATGATTCCCTGACACAGATCAGCTGATTTGAGTCCCACTAACACTAGCCCTACATTGCTGTGTAGACATAGCCTTGGAGACGCGCTCCTGCCTAGCATCTGGGTTTGGGAGCCATGTGGTGCTGCTATCAGCAAGCATCACTTGTGTGTATCTGGGAAGTACTGCTGCTTCAGGCTAGCATCTTATGTAGGGGAACACGTGGATACAGATTTTCAGTCTTTGGGTATGTATGTATATTCTCCAGGAATGTGGCCTCCCTCTCTGCCCCTAGAGGGATTGACTAAGTTTCAGTGATGCCACTGACTGGTTGGCATATTGCATGCAGGAGCTTCTCTGCTGCGAAATGGGAAGAGGATGTGACATATGTTTGCCTTTCCTTTCTGTGTAGTTACAACTGCAAAGAGTAAGTCACTAGCTCTCTGTGCGCAGCACAAGTTTTAGATCTGTATGACACTGAGTTTGTAAGTGGTGTTGCACTCAAAAAAATGTTGAGATTTTAATTCTGTATCCATGATATCTTTCCCTCTGCCCCTCTCTCCTCCCCCACACCAGTATGAGAGAGATTAGGGGATTTAACAATTTTTTTTTAAAAGGCTAGTATATAAAAGGTGTCTTGAACTTGCTCAGCATGAACTCCTTTTATGTACACTTGATGTTGGACTGTGTAACCTATTTGGTACTGTATTTCCAAAGGATGACTTCATATACTTTTTGGTTTTCTTTGTTGGTTTTATAATTATCATATGCAGCCCATTCCTACCACCTTCATCAACCAGGATGTTCCGAAAAATGTAGGCTGCTTAAGTTTGAAGGGCTACTTTTCATTTGGCATGAGGCCTCAGATTGTTAGTTTATCATGTAACTGTTGTTTTTTGCCCTGACAACATGTGCCCTATATATGCCAATGCAGCAAAACTAAGCTTCATAGGTCTCATTAATAGCATTTGTTGTCATTTGTTCATGTTTTCTAGACTAATTTTTGTTGCCGGTTTAGTTAGGAATTAGAATAATGGAAAACAATCACTCTCTGAACTTAAATTATTGTAACATATTCCTGGATGTAATAAAAACATTACCTAATGTACTGCCCATGGAAACCTAAATGCAGAAAAATAAACTCTACCTTTCAGTATAGGAAAATTCTATTCTGAACTAATCTAATGATGAAAATTCAGCATTAAAGCTTATAATTTGGCCTTTGTTGTGCCTACTCTTTACAGCACAGTGCTTTGTTATGAGACCCCAGCACTACAAAAGTACAAAATGTTTTAGTTTAGGACCGTATATTTGGCTTAGCATCAATGTTGGTGTTTTTTTTGTTAGCTTGGAGTTCTAGAACATTTCTAAAGATAACTTGACTATAAATGGTGCGAAGGAGAGTATTTTTTTATTAATTTAAAACAAACAAAAATGAGTAAGCCATGCTGTGCATCAGACATTATGTAAATATTGTAGGTAAAATATAATGAACTGTAACCCTTCTCACCCACTCAAGGATCCTGGAACTAGATAGGAACAACACTAATAAAAAGGAGCTCTTGTTAAGGCCTGATAGTGTCTGCCAAGTCTCACTTGGAGAAGGACATGATGGGGAAACAGTGATGGACCATAACTAGTTCTCTGTCTCTCGGGAGGTTGATGGCAGTTCCTTCTCTTACAGCTGAGAGGATGACTCAGCTGACAGTAAATAGAGTGAATGGAGCTGAACATTGTGGCTGCTCAATCTAGACTATTGCAGGTTCCAGTGATGCAAGCTGGTCCTGGGGAACACAGAGGCAGGTGGTTCTGATTCCCAGTATCCTTGGGCCTTCTCAGAACCAGGATCATAAGCAGAGCTGGTCAAAAAAAATTTTGATTTACATTTTTTTTGGTCAAAAATGGAATTTTGTCAAATGATTTGTATGTTAAAAACAGTTCTAATTTCTTTTACTCCCCCCCCCCATGAAATTTGTTTCAATTCTAATTTTTTATTTCCCTCCCTCTGCACAAAGTGTGAGAATTTGCGTGCTGCTTAGGTTTTTCCTTTTTTCCCCAAGAAAAAGGGGGAGCAGACAAAACAAAATCAAGTAACATACAGTTACACTTTGATTTTCCCAGTTTGGAAAACAGAATGTTGAAGAGTCTGTGTGAGGGGAATATTTTTCATCTTTTCTTTCTGTTTTCCACTGGTAAAAGTTGGAAAACTGTAAAGGTGAGGAAACGTAGAGTTTTCCATATTGTTAATTTTTTTGTATGTTCCCACAGAAAAATTTATTTCCCAACTGGAAACTTTGAATAAGAGCTTTTCCCCCATGGGGGACATTTTTTCCCCTTTTCTGGCCAGCTCTAGCCATAACTGATAGGTCTGAGAAGATCTATGGAGGAGATGCAGGTTCTGACGTATAGCATCTAAACCTCTGGTGTATACCATCTCTAAGTTGAGCATTGGTGTGCGGAAGTTCCCCACAGGTATTGCTGAGTGCACTGTAAAACAGTCCAGTATTGACATTTGTAGCAGAGGGACAGGACATCTGAATGTAATAAAGTAGAAAGGGGAGCAATTAATAAACACAATATATGGAAAGCTATTTGTCTCTCGTGTGTAATTTTTAGCTATGACTAAAACTGACCTTTCCTTTCACTAGAACAAATATTAAAAAGAAATATTTTTCCTAAAATTATAGTAATCACTCTTAAATCTATACTTTTTGACCAGATAGTTACTACTTCTTGACCTAATACCCAGCTAAGAGCCAAATGAGATCTTGAATATGGGGGTCTGCAGGGTGTAACTTGATACCCACCCTTCTGCAGTGTGTGAGAAAGAGTTGAAAGTTAACACTTTATGTCAGTGATACTCAGACCTCAGTGGTTCAGGAGCCAAATTAGTAATCAGCAATACCCAAACAAGCCACAGCAAGCGAATTTATTGTTTCCTTTACTATAGTACTATAAATTCATATTTAAACAGTACAATGAGAAATATTTAGTTTATATAATTCTCACAGCAAAATGACTGACCAAATATTATTGTTTTATCAACTACAATTGGTTAATAACACAGTAAAAGTATCCTGATTGGTTAA
The DNA here is from genome assembly GCA_033296515.1 of Macrochelys suwanniensis. Lineage (NCBI taxonomy): Eukaryota > Metazoa > Chordata > Testudines > Chelydridae > Macrochelys > Macrochelys suwanniensis. The sequence continues at coordinate 24,385,119 of CM065782.1, forward strand.
TAACTTAGACTGGTTAATAATTAAATCACACAGTGTTTTAATATTGTGTGCTGCAACGAGCCACAGGAGACACATTTAAGAGCCACTTGCAGATCCAGAGCCTCAGTCTGAGTATCCCTGCTTTATGTAAATCATCATATGAAGTGATTGGGTATCTATCCCAACTTCAACTTGTTTACTTATCAAAAATCAAATGGCTTTGTCTCAGAAGTTTCTATTAATTATTTTACTTAGACTCGTATCAGCATCTTCTTGAAACCAGAATTCTACTGCTTATATTGTACAGTGTAACATACGGAAAGGAACGTGGCCAGTTTCTGCATATGATGTTTTAAACCAGTAATACAATTTACCGGTTGTATTATATCATTGTTATACTTTGTTGTGCTTACTACCAAACTACCCTAACCCTAACTGTCAATAAAGTAGTACTTTATCAGATTGACTCAGTCTGGAATCCTGTGTATTGGGGGGAAATCAATTAATTTGGGCTTGTTATGAAGTGAAATCAGGCTACTGAAAAGTTTCAGATTTTATCATGAATCTGAAATGTCTTTTTAATCCCTACACAAAAGGTGCCAGTTTATGCTGGTAGTTTGTCACTTGAACAGCTGTGCATTCTTACATGGCATAAGAACCTACATAGATTAGAATGCACATCAGGAACTGAAATTCCCAACTCAGTTTCCATAGGCAGTTTTATAACTGTCAGACAGCTAGGTTTTCAGTGCCCACTGACATGGTCTGGATTCAGTCCAATGACTTACAGCAGTGGTCACCAACCGGTCGATTGCAATCGACTGGTCGATATTAGAGGATCTCCCAGGCGATTGTGATGCCCGGCGGTAGTGGAGTGTGGCTGCCGCTAAGGCCCCACACCGCTCCCGGAAGTCGCCACTGCAGCCCTGGGGACGGAGGGGCAGGGGTCTCTCTCAGTGCGCTGTTCCTACCTACAAGCACTGCCCCCGCAGCTCCCATTGGCCAGGAGAGCTGCGGGGATGGTGCTTGCAGAGAGGGGCAGCGCGCGGATCCATGTGCCCCCCCGCCCACCACCTCTGGTGTGTGTTGGCCCCTTCTAGGAGCGATGTGGGGCTGGGGTAGGCAGGGAGCCTGCCTTAGCCTCGCTGTGCCCGCCACGGACCAGAAAGCCACCAGAGGTAAGTGCTGCCCGGCGGGAGGCCACATCCAAGCCTGAGCCCCCTCCCGGAGCCAGCACCCTGAACCCCCTCCTGTACCCCAACCCCCAGCCCTGAGCTCCCTTCCGGAGCCAGCACTCCATACCACCATCTGCACCCCAAACTCCCTCCTGCACCCCAAGCCCCAGCCCTGACCCCCCTCCCAGAGTCAGCACCCTGTACCCCCTCCTTCACCCCAACACTCTGCCCCAGCCTGGAGCCCCCTCCTGCACCCAAATTCCCTCCTGGAGCTTGCACCCTTCACCCCCTCCTGCACCCTAGCCCCCTGCCCTAGGCTCAGCCCAGAGCCCCCTCCTGCACCCAAACTCCCTCCCAGAGCCCATAACCTGCATCCCCTCTTGCACCCCAACACTCTGCCCCAGCCCGGAGCCCCCTCTTACACCCAAACTCCCTCCTAGAGCTTGCGCCCCAAGTCCCTGCCCCAGACTCAGCCCAGAGCCCCTTCTCAAACTGCGAACCCCTCGGCCCCAGCCCAGAGCCCACACCCCCTCCTGAACCCCTGGCCAGCCCAGTGAAAGTGAGTGAGGGTGGGGGAGAGTGAGCGACGGAGAGAAGGGGGAAGGAGTGAGTGGGGCGGGGCCTCGGGGAAGGGGCGGAGTAGATCCTGGGTTACCCTTAGATTCAAAAAGTGATCTTGGGCGTAAAAAGGTTGGAGACCACTGACCTACAGATTCCGGGGTCTGATAAAAAGACAGATATTTATACAGTCAGAGAAACATGATAAGGTGGAGGTGCATAGACCAACCTTAAGGGGCTAATTAATTGAGAGGAACCATAACAGCAGGAGAAGAAAAACCTTTGAAGTGGGTCTATGCACCTCCACCTTATCATGTTTCTCTGACTGTATAAATATCTGTCTACTGTATGTTTCATTCCATGCATCCGATGAAGTGGGTACTAACCCACGAAAGCTTATGCTGAAATAAATTTGTTAGTCTCTAAGGTGCTACAAGTTTTTCTTTCTTATTTTCATTTTGCTGACACAGACTAACACGGCTACTACACTGAAACCGGGGTCTGATAGTAAGATACAGACCTTATTTACTACTCAAAAGAGAAAAATGGAAATTGAATAGTTAATTGGAAGGCAGAGGAAACAGCTGTGCAGAGAATGTTTTGGCTGTGAGCAGTCTGGGAAATGACATTCTGTAGCATTTGCTGTTCTAGAAAGAGCGGAGACACGTAGTATAAATGGGAGGGCTCTGGAGAGGGCTGTCTCTCCACCAGTGAGTATATTTATCTATAAATGAGCAACAGGGGAGGGAATCAAATAAGGGTAAGCAGTTTACCCACTGCTCAAAGCACCAACAGCTTTGCTGATTTGTGCTATTTTTTTCCCCCCAGTAACACTGCATTACTCAGACACGGGACACTGGTTTCTTCATATCAAGGGAAACTAAAATTCATCTAACAACACTCGGAATGGGAAAAGATTATTATTCAATTTTGGGAATTGAAAAAGGGGCTTCTGAAGAAGATATCAAAAAGGCTTACCGAAAACAAGCCCTTAAATGGCATCCGGATAAGAACAAATCCCCCCATGCAGAGGAAAAATTCAAAGAGGTTGCAGAAGCCTATGAAGTGCTGAGTGATCCCAAAAAGAGAGACATTTATGATCAGTTTGGGGAGGAAGGTAAGTATTTATCTTACTCAGTATCTATTCGTGCTACACTCTTAAAGTGGACACTTAGTTGTGTTGAATGCCACAAGACAAGAAGAAAGTTTGTATATTTATCCATGCATGTACTGATTTGGAGAATGATTGTTTTCTTATGGAGACTGATATATGGTAATTACAGAGACTTATATGTTAACAAATATATATAATCATGTATAGTGTATCCTTCATAGTTTAGAAACATGCTTAATTCAATTTTCTTTATTTAAAAAAAAAATTAAAAAGATCCCAAATCCATTTGTAGAACTTTTTAATGAAATAAATATTTGTCTATGACCCATAAATAGCTGGATGCATTTTATTTATTTTTGCCCCTGCACTTTTTGAGATAGCCATCAAAATGTTATATAGAGACAGAGCGTCTCTTCGAATAATATATCTCTAAAACTGTGCATAAAGGATAGTTTGTTTGTACAAAACAAGACAGGACAGTCCCTCTACTGAGCAGGAGCCCAGGTGTCCAGTCCTTAGTTGGCCTTGGCTTCTTGCCTGTAGAGGAAAGTATTTGCCTGATGTCATGAAATACCAGAACAATTTTTTAGTTTAACTGTAAACAGTAATAACATGCCAAAGGGATGAGGCCCCAGAAATGTTATATATAGCCTAAAACGGTTACTTAAACAGGAAGCTCTTTCCTTTTTAATCATCAATAGCGATGGTTCCCCACCATTTCTAGGATTCAGCAGTTACTTTTTATACCCTATTTGAGACTCCAAACTGGTTAAGCACTGCCCACAGAAACTAGGTAGGCTCATTTAATCGTTAACATTCATTTGGGGCCAGATTCTGATAATTTTACTCATGCTGAGTTGCACACTACTCCATCAGTAGTCTCATTGACTAGTAGCACTATTGTGAAGTAAAGTGCTATGCAAGATATCAGGCCCTTTATCAACATGAGAACTTGATTTTTGTGGTGCTGTCATTGATCATTGCTTCTTTGCAAACTTTAACTTCTGTAAATGAGGCAAATTCCATAGTCTCGTGTTCCACTGTGAAGTGAGAGAATACTGGAACTACAAGTCTTTGCTGATGTTTCCACGGGTTCTCCTAAGACTCTGATACTTTACCTGATTCTATTATTTGGGAATACTAAGGGCTCATGCTGCTCCTTTGGTATTAGGCCCAGATTTGTAATGGTATTCGAGTCATTGCTGCACTCAGCATTGTAATTGATGCCTAAGTGTCATTTTCAAAGGAGTTTAAGCACGTTGACTGTCAATGGGATTTAGGTTCCTAAATTCTCAAACCCCTTTTGGAAATGAGCCTTGGGCTACTAAATCCATAATTAGGCATTGCAATGCTAAGTGTAGCAATGCCTAAATAGCTGTAAAAATCTTGCCCTTGATCTTTTGCCTTATTGCTTTTTTCCCTTTAACGCTGTTTGTTGTTCTTTCCTATGTGCAAGTACTTAATCTACATCTCAGGTAATATTCATTCTATTCCAGTGCAGTAGCACTTCTTAACCCCCTCCTAAAATATCATTAGTCAGATTTTCCTAAGAGTGGAGAGGATGTAGCCTTTGGCAGTGTGGCATTGCATACCTGAAGCAGAGGCTCAAAGCATGTACTTCTGTTTATTTTAGGCATAATATTAACAAAAGTATTGACAAGTTCCTGCAGCTATGTGTCTGGAAATATCCCTTGACGCCTGAGTGGCTGCCTAAGCTCTGTCATTGTTGTCCAGAATGTAGTCAGTAATTGTAAAGCTCTGTGATTGTTTTACAACCATGGAACCTGATGTACTTTCAGCAAAAACTATTCAGCATCTATTCTAGGAAGTATCATTCCACTAATCACATGACACAGTTTGTCATGCATTTGTCTGACAGTACCAGTACTTCGTTTAAAAAAAAAACAACTTGAAAAATGTTTAGTGTAGCATTTGCCATAGCAAAACTAGAGTTAAGATTGAGATGCCTTTTCCATTCTAATGCCCCCTTTGCAGTTGTTCAAACTTTATCAAAACATTCCTTTACATCTCAAACTTTTTGTGCTTGGTTTAATCCAAATTTGTTTAACTTTTTTAATTTGAGTAAAATCAATTCAGTCATCCTGGAATTAAACAAATATGAAAAATCCATTCCTCATATCTGGATTAAATGTATTTATTAAAGCTGGACACTTGTCTTGTTTTAGAGTCCTTTTTAGAGAAAGAAAAGCAATACATTTTTGTAGAAGATCAGTTCGGGGGTTTTGAATTTGGAAATAGTAAATGCTAAGGCCTATGGGTTGCTGCTTCGTGCTGTGCCATTGATGGAAAGTGGCCCTAAAGCCAGCATTACATGGGAGGATCACTCCAGTGTAGCTGTAGCGCCAACTGGGGAACTCCTACGCTGACTCTTTCCCTGATGCCAGTGTAGAGGGAGTGACTCGGCTCCCTTATACTTAGCTGATACTTGGCTGCCATATTGATCTCTTTCCAACCACCAGTGGTCCAATAACATCCTTTCAGGCTGGTCTGTGTTGTGCCAGGCAACTGACTTGGGCCCAGGATCAAGAGGATGCAAAGGCCACTTTTGCCCTCTGCCACAGTTTTAGAGTAACTCACCCTTCTTGGTCTTTAAAGGTTTCACTCTCAGCCATCATCTCTCCTGGGCAGAGACCCAGGCCTCAGTCAGAAGGGAGTGGGGGTTTTAACAATGCACATCTCCCTGAGCTACACTGTGATATCCCCAGCAAGCCAGTCTGCCTAGAAGGCCATGGCCTGTGCTTTGCTTTTTCTCTGAGGGCTGTGACCAGTGTTTGGCCTGCAGTTACAAGTTACTACACAGCTTATTCCAAGCAAGCACATTTATTCTTAAGGTAGAAGTCTTACAGAGAAAACATAAAAACATAAAAGAAACTACCCATGTGCTAAAAATCTTACCAGAGGTCACCAACCCCCAACTCAGAATAGGGCTCTTCTAGGTGTTAGTCCTTCAAACCCCACAACTATTTCCCCCCCCCCCTTGTTACAAGGTCATGTCAGTCTTTAGAGCAGGAACCAGAACAATGGCCCTGCATCAATTTAAGCTCAGGTTATTTACCCAAAAATCCTTTCTTTGTCTCTTTATCATTGGAGAATCCAGTTTGAACCAGAATATGTGAGCTTCCACAGGAGGTGGTACTTCTCTGGCGGTGTTAGAACCTGAGTGATTTGCCTTAATCATCCCCTACTGTTTTCACTTCCTGGAGGAATTGTGGTAATCCTCCCCACTGTGGAGTGCATACAGTCCCTGGCCCACAAAGATACATAAACCATTCATACACTTAATACAATATGGTCTCCCAAAGATATGTCAGGATGTTGCCTTATCTGTCTCACACTCCCCCATTTGAGCTGCACTATATGCTAATCAGCTGCAGCTGAGGACCTAGCATTACAAATTTATGCATGGTTTATGAATACTTTGAATTCAGCTTTTTAAAAAAAAAGATCTGTCTCTAACATGGATTAGAAAGTAGGATGTATGCTGAACTGCATTAGCATAAGAATGAATCCATAACTGCTTAAGGGGCTTAGAAGGAAAATGGTTGCCTATAGTGCTGAGCTACCTTAATCCTATGAGGCACCTTAGTGGTTAAGTGTTGCTGAGATACTTAAGTATTTAGAACTGAAGGCCTCCTTAAGGACTGAGTGCCTTTGGCCTTGAAACCTCTTAAACAAGGTCTGAGGAGGTATTCTGCAGTCAGGGCAAGAGTGGGGGAGGGAATTAGCCAGTAGGAAGAAGTAGATGGAGGTCATTAGCCAGGAAAGGGAGGTAGAAAAGAACTGTTTGTTGAGTGAGGTATGGTTTGGAGCCACAGAGTAGAGGTAGAAAGTAACTGGGTGGGTGCTGGGGATTGTGGTGAGTGTAAGCAGGGCATGAGAAAACTGTCACATGAAGGAAGTGGAAGGAAGATCTCACACTGGGAAGAATGGGGACAACCAATATGAAGAAGAGAAAGAGAAATAGTAGTCAATTAGTTGAGAAAGGAGACTGAACTATAACGGACTCCTAGAGATGATGATGGGTTTTTTTGTTTTGTGTTTTTGTGGGGGAGTAAAATCTTGGATGCCCTGGGAAGAGGAGTGGAGAGTGGGAATTTTTACTAAGGAAGTGATAGGATGAGATTGGTGGATAGAGATAGCAAAGCTTCTTTACCTCTAAAGTCTCTTTTTAATTCTTATAATGTAACTAGAGCAGGGTTCTCAAACTGGGGATCACAGTCTCCTCCCCCAAAAAAGTTTCAGGGGGTCACAAGCACCTCCCTTTCTTCATCACTAGATGGGAGTGGGGGTGTCCCAAAGCTTTTTCTGTTTGTAACATGCGGATGCAGTCTGGGAAAGGTCAAGAACCACTAGCCTAGAGTATTTGATAAACACAATTGAAAATTTATAACTAATAAAGAAGTATGCCTTTTAGATATTTTCCTTTTACTATTGTTTGACTTTGAAAACTTCAAGGAAATTGAATACAAAAACTAGTTAATGCAGCATTAAAGTTGAGAAATCAAGCACCCAAAGAAGTCAGAAATTTTGAAAATCAAGGTTTCTACAGTATTAACTCTGCCACATAGTAGAAATGTAACATTTACTGTTTCTGGGAGGTTTTTAATGCTGTGTTGCTATGGATGGAAAATAGCTTTTAATAAACAAAAATGTGGCCTCACTTTTGTGGTGTGCTGCACTCCTTTCTCTTTTCTCTCCACTCCCAGATTATACCCCCCCAAAAAACAAAGCAAAACACAGTGTTTCCATTGTCTCACTTGGTGATGTAGTCCTGTTTCCAAAACAATAGAAGGGATTATGCTTTCTGTTATCCATTCGTACCAATGTACTTTATGGCTAGCTGTTGATTTATGGTAGTTTCCTAAAATAGCACAGAATTTGACCCACTCTGTCTGATTTACACCCTGTGCAATCCCATTGATCTCAAGAGCACAGAAATTGGCCTAGTCTGATTAGAAACAAAGCATATTCGAAGCTTTAAATATAATACAACTTTATATATTCCATACCTATTGTGGCCTTGAATGGCTTAACCCTAGTCCCATTGAGCAGATCCTTAATGAAAAAAATTACTTGGGAATACATTCTTTAAGATCACGCGGATAGAGAACAGTCATCATTTTTAGCCCACTATTAAAACGTTAATTAAAATCCAATCATTCAGATGAGTGACCAATTATTAAATAGATTTGCTGCTGATAGGGCAACTTTTTTTAGGAAACAATTCTAAATCTTCAAAATTACTCCGGGTTGCATGATTATGAGTAGCTGCTACTCTACAGTTCACTGGCAAGTAGGGTGAGCTCTCTTTAAAGAGAAGCCCTTCAATCTCTGCTTACTGTTCTATATTTGTGCAGTTGTTAAACTCTTACAAGTCCTTTCAGTATTTGTTTGTGACTCAAGACAAAACTGTATTTTACTCTTTATGTTGTTAATAAGTACCAGGATTGAAAACTAGTATGGACTTTCCTAACCTTGTCCATGTGTCCCAATTAGGGTTGAAAGGAGGAGCTGGAGGACCCGATGGACAGGGTGGCACCTTTCGATACTCTTTCCATGGTGACCCACATGCCACATTTGCAGCATTTTTTGGTGGCACAAATCCTTTTGAGATCTTCTTTGGAAGAAGAATGCCTGGTGGCAGAGACACTGAAGACATGGAAGTGGATGGAGATCCTTTTGGATCTTTCACTAATTTTAGCATGAATGGATTTCCAAGAGAGAGGAATACAGTTGGTAGCCAGCCTCGTCGTAAACAAGATCCCCCAATTATCCATGAACTTAAAGTATCATTGGAAGAGATATATCATGGCTGCACAAAAAGGATGAGAATTTCCCGAAAAAGGCTGAACCCAGATGGTAGAAGTGTCCGAACAGAGGACAAAATCCTCACCATTGAGATCAAGAGAGGGTGGAAAGAAGGCACCAAAATCACTTTCCCAAAAGAAGGTGATGAAACACCCAACACTATCCCAGCCGATATTGTTTTTGTCATTAAAGACAAAAGTCATTCGCTCTTCAAGAGAGATGGTTCAAATATTATCTATCCTGTTAAAATCAGTTTGCGGGAGGTAAGTTTCTTGTTAGTTGATGGCGCAACTGAAATATAAAACCAAATTGTCTTAGCATGGTATTGTGGCTACACTGCAGAAAACAAATCTATAGCAATTATCATCGTTCAGCACTCCAGTTCTCTAGCTAATACAATTTAATCAAACTAAATATAGTGCATAGGTATCTGTACCAGAACCACTGGCTTTTTTACTGGGGTCTGCATCATATGTTGTTAAGTTTTGACTATGGTAACATACAGGATGATCTGTGGGAAAGGAAAGTAGAACATATTTGCCATTTTTCTAAGTTTTAGTACTAAGTACAATAGCTTTCTATATGTAAATGCAGATTGGGTTGGAGTAATAATGAATGCATCCAATCTAATGGACTCCTTTTTGCTATGATATACCGTCCTTATCATTTCTGGAGTAGAAAGCATCTATAACTCATGTCTAGAATATTTTTCACAGCTCACCAATGGAGCTTAATTTAGCAAACTTGCAAAATATCTTTCATGTCACACATTTCAGTGTGCTTTTAGAATACATGGAGGTGGATTTCATGAGGATAAATTGTGAGCAGGTGTTGTTGTTATGGAAGTTATATGTGATAAAAATGAGTTCATATCATTTTTTAAAAATGCACTCCAAAGACCAAAGTAGTTTTGCTTTCAGAAACAAAAATAAGGGATTGCAGAGTGTTTTCTTTAGTGTTTGAAGACAATTAAAGGAATTGATTTTCTCCAAAATGAATCAAGTCTGTATTTTTTAAAATGTAGCATTAAGGAATAGTGAGACTAAACTAATCTCAAGCGATGTGCAGAAGACATGCAAAGAAAGTCTGCCTGTATTCTGAACTTTCCAAAAAAAAGAGGAAAAAAATCTTTTTAAATGATTTCTCATGAGATGAACCACATAATTCAAGAGAAAAAGCAGTATGTAATGACAGGATAGATAATGTGGTTTCTGCATAAATATCATAATTCTGCCACTGAATCCAAATAACACTGAGTTTTGTCAGCACAGATTAAGTACATAGAGTAGGTGGAAAACAAAAGCAATCCTGGCAGGCCAGAAGTCCAGTGATAAATGTATAAGTATTTAGATAAAACAGGAGATTAGTGGGAATTATCTCTGTTAAAAAACAAAGTGCTCAGTTTTTGTTTTTGTTTTTGCCAAGAAATTATATCTTGATGATATAGAGAAGGTAAATCCTTGGTTTGTATTTTAGTATTTGCTTTCATTTGAAAATCACAAATGTGCACATAAAAGAACACTGTGAAGATTGATAGCAGAGTTGAGCAAATAATGGATGTTTTTTGGTTTGGAGATCAAACCAAAAATCCAGGAGGGAAAAGAAAATCCCATTTGATTTAAAACCAAAACCAATTTTTTTTCAAAATGTTCATTTTGAATTGACCAAAACATTTTGGTCAATTCAAAACAAAATGTTTTTGAGTCAGCCATTTCAGGTGGTTTTCCAACCCCCGTCCCCTGCTTTTTTCTTTTTCTTTTTTTTTTTAAATTGGCCAAATTAGAATTCAAAATGCCATTTCAAAATGAAACATTTCAAATCGTTTGAGGGTTTTTTTTTCTTGGCCAAAACTATTCATTGAATTCAATCCAAATTTGCAAACTATTTTGGGATACCAAAAAATGCTGCTTCTTATTTTTACTAAAAAAAAAAAAATCTTAGGCAAAATTGTTTTGCCCAGCTCTATTGAAAAGGCTCAATATAAATGTCAGACACTACCCCTAAAATAATTTTAAAAAGCAAATTATGAGCAAAACAACTGTTGCAAGAGTCTTAAAATAAATGTATGCCCTATGTAACCCTAAGCACATTAGAGCTCGGACTCTGAATTTCTAATGACAGCTGAGATTCTGCTTGTTTGGTAGATATTCATGAGCAGAAGACAGTGGGAGTACTGAACGTATTTGTTCTAGTTGTACCGATCACTATGTTATCTGTCGATGTTTAGGATGCGGCACCAGGGAGTAAACCCTTTCATGACTGCTTCAGATGTTATTCTGGGGCACTGATAACTGTTTTGATATTGGAGATACATTGGTAATAAAGCAAGTGTCCCCTTTTAAAGGGAGCAACATAAGTTATTGTCTTTCAGTTTTGACAGTTCTCTTCTGTTATGAAAAATAATCCATGTATTCACAATATCAGCCTTTTCTAATTCTGTAATCTGAAAATTCAGTTTTCAGTACAAATAAGCTTTTGATGGTTGTCTCTTTCTCATGATATGAACTATTTGTTTTAGGCTTTATGTGGCAGCTCTGTCACGGTGCCAACAATAGAAGGAAGAACCATACCTATGACAATAAATGAGGTTGTAAAGCCTGGGATGAGGAGAAGAATTATAGGATATGGGTTGCCATTTCCCAAAAATCCCGACCAACGTGGTGACTTAATTATAGAATTTGAAGTAAATTTCCCAGACAATATACCGCCAGCATCAAAAGAAGTACTTAGGAGAAATCTTCCTGTTTCATAAAGGAATGGACTGTGTTAACACTGTTTCAGCAGGACACTGAAAATGCAGAAGACTGGCAAGTTCATGCTGTAAAAGTGCAATCTATATCCATTTGTGGAATATTCATTTTCATTTGTGGGGTGTAGGGAGGGAATACTGTAATGCTGCACGAGAAGAGACAAGTCAAGTGGGTGACTCTTGCAGTAAAACATACAGGGAAAACCACTCACTGTATCTTACTTTAGATCTCCCTAATCAGAGAGTTTATTCAGTATTTTGCTTATGTGTAAAATGTAATCATTTTGCAAAAGCTCAATGCACATATTTCTAATAAAGTACTTGAGCATCCAAGTACTTTATTTCATGTATCTCTAGATTATTTATGTGATGCTACCCACTAATATCAGAAATCAGAATTTATAGTAGAAATACGCTCATGTAATATCCACAGATATTTAAAGAGACTACAGCATTTCCCAAAAACCTACACCATTTAGATATGAAGGCCCACATGCTATCTTTCATTTCACAAAGCAAAGGCTAGCTACATCTGTTTGTAGAGCTCCTGAACCCACAAAAGAGCATGAGCCTTCTCCCAGCTGCCCCTGATTTTGGGAGGACTGTACTAAAGCGTTAGGGGAGAACACATGGCTCTGGGGAAAGGAGTACAGGTGTAACCACCCTGTGACATGTTCCCTTCAGAAATCCACCTGGGGAATACTACTAATCAGTGCTAACACCCATTCCACAGGGATGGATTTCAGTCCAACCATTGGCAGGACAACATGGTATCTTGGCTCCAGAAGGAGCCATACTGTCATTTTGTGGAAAGCTGCCCATGGAACAATGTAAATGAAGGCGCTTGGCTTACACACACATTTCAAGATCATGCAGATCTCAGGACATCTGTAGAGTTCAAGGGCTGAACCATCTACCACTTCCATAAGAGAGAAGGGACAAAGCCCAGCTCCCAGCTAAAGGATTCTGAGGAAACTTTTCGGGCCTGATCCAAAACTCATTTAAGACAGTGGAAGTCTTTCCATCAATTCAGTGAGCTTGGATATGTTCCTTTGTGAATAGAAACATGAGTTTCCTAGCCCTTAAGGTGAAAAAACATATGTAGGGGAAGGAGAGAGCCCTCAGTAATTGAGTCTAGTATTATAACATGCTATAGGGCTGGTTCCCTTGGTTGCAGAATGGTTTTGGTCATATAATTGCCTTGCAGACTTACTTTCGTAACTTAGGTTTTAAAAACATGCCACAGTGCGTTAATAATGACATTCTTAAGGGAAGATTTATTTTTCTTTATAAGAAAAAAATATTACTCTTATTTGCAGTCATTCTTTTACCTGTGGAAATCTACTAGTTACCTGCTCTGGGTAATTTAGGTTATAACAGAGCGTTTAGCAATGTCATCTAAATGATTTTCTGTAGAAAGGTGGATTATGAGAGTTGGGGTTAATTTAGTTAGCCTTTTTTTAATGAGCCCTAGCACAGAAGAATCCCACTTCAGTTTTTCAAAGGAACACATTCCTAGAAGATACTGTCAATTTTTTAACTACAGTTTCTCTTTCATACAGTTGACACGTATGATAGTGTAAATCATATTCATTTGCAGTCCTAAACAAACAGGGAACCTGAACAGTTGCTGGAGTGATACTACAAAGGGAAAAGAAGTTTTAAAATTAATTGCTACCTACTGCTTATGCCTATTGTTATCCTTATATAGTGTTTATGCATTTAAAAGATTTCAGTATGTTCTGTATGGCATTTCTCATGTGTTTTTTAATAAACTTGTTTTTAACTTTTTATTTGTTGCCATAACAACATGCCATAAACTCTGTGGAGAGCAAATGAGGCTGAGCATTTGAAACCAAGTCTTGGGCACCCATAATCTAAGTAGCTACAATACTTAGAATAACTGCAGATATTTTTCAATGTCCAACTTCAGGTAAGAGTAGCAAGGCTGAATTGGCAGAATTCCATAGTAGTTGCTAATAGTGTATGTTTACACATACAGAAAACTAAGTTATTTTATTTCACCATTTCTGAATATGGTGTAAAAAGTAAAGTACAGAAAAAGCTGCCACATCATTCTGAAACATTTTACAGTTTTCTCTATGGAGGGAATATTTTTTTCACAGAATGCAGTCAGCCTGTGGAACACATTACCACTCCTATTGGTGAGGAGATGAGTTTAGCAGGATTCAAAAAGGAATTAGACACTTTGTATAGATAACAGATAAAACTTTCAAAAGTGCCTAAGGACTAGATTTGTTAAGGGATTTAGGTGCTAAACCAGCAGCCAGGTGCCTGAGATTTTCAAAAGCATTGAGATGCCTCACTCCCATTGAAATCAATAGGAGCCAGGCACATGGGCACTCGTGAAAATCCTACTAGGAACCTTGCTGCTGGTTTAAGCACCTAAATCCTTTTTTAAAAATCTGGCCCTGAGTTCCATTTTTTTTTCCAGAAGGGACTAAGGCCTAGTCTACACTAGGAAGTTAGGTTGGTTTAATTATGTCGGTCAGGGGTGTGAAAGTTAAGCCAACCTAAGTCCCTATGTAGGCAGCACTAGGTTGACAGAAGAATTCTGCTATCTCTTGGGAAGGTGGATTACCTACGTAAACCAATGTGAGGATTCTCCCTTTGGCATAGGTAGTGTCTATGCTGAAGTGCTATAGTGGCGCAGCTGTAGCGTTTTACGTGTAGAGAAGCCCTTAGGTGCTTATGTCTCATTGAAAGTCAATAGGACTTAGGGTCAGATTCCTAAAGGAATTTAGGCACTTAAAGAGGCAGATAGGTGCCTAATTCGGCCAGGTAGGTACCACTGAAATTTTCAAAGCCAAAGCTCAGTTGACTCCTCAAACATCCTCTCCCAACTGCTCAAGTCCTTTAGGTGCCTACATTTCTGCATAAGTGCTGCTGTGATCCTAAAGCTAACATGTTGTTTGGAGCCCTATCTCAAGCCAAAGCTCTGGAGACCATAAAGCCGATTTAAAAACTAGGTACAGAAACATCTATCTTGGCAGCATGGCCTGATCTCATAAGTGTGCTTTGAGCACCTCTAAGACCTGGTACCAGTCAGACCCTGCAGAAGGAGGGCCAGATGTAGGCTACCAATAGGTGGAGTGACAGCACCTGCACAAAGACAGCCGGGAGTACAGGGGAATGTAGGGAGAGCGTAAGGGAGGTACAGAGCATGAGCTGGAGGTAGTTAGGTAGCCCATTCCTTAGAAGCCAAAAAAATCTCTAAGTGGCTGGGCTGGATTAGGTGCTGAACTCTGGGAGAAGGTTCATGGCTGAAGATCCCTATCTCTAGCCTGTCAGCCACATGTACCAGGTGAGCGTCTTAGATGCCTAAGCCCCTCTCCTAAGCTAGCCGGGAGTGAAATGGTTAGGTGGCTCCCCACTCCCAGCTGCCTAGCTTCTGACAATCCCTTTTGTGGGGCTTGTCTACATCGAGGTTTTAAGCCAGATCAAATCAAGTTAATCCAGTTTGACCACATGTCCACACAATACAACACATCACTTGCACTAACTGCACATTTATTGGGAACTCTGGAATCCTCTTGCAAAGTGGTTAGGGTTGCTTGTCAGAGAGTAAGCAGGAGGCTTCCAGAGAAGAGCTGCCCCTGAGCTAGGATCTTTTTGTGACTCAGGACCCTGATGACAGCCAACTGGAAAGCCAGCCCCCGTTCTGCCCTGATACAACAAACCCTGATTTCTGCCCTGCTTCAGCTGAGCCCGACTCCTAGCAAAAACCTGGGCCAGGGCCAAAGAGTCATATCCCCTGTAGTCATATCCCCATGCCACAACTATGGCATGTAAGTATCTATTTTTACAATGTATTATTGTTGCAGATGTGAGCTAGGAGGCCCCATATCTCCAGCTCACCATGTTACTTCAATATGGTGCAGTTGCTGTCTTTACCATTGTTTTCCTTCACTCCATCCTGTGGTAGATTTGAAAACCAAAAGCATTCATTTGTGCAAAATTCAACAGTTTATTGAGACGGTGCTTACAGGAAAATAAATTTGGTTAGTTTTCATGAGATATAACTGCCCTTTGCATGAGCAGTCAAGACACAAACAATATTGCTCCGTGCTGAGGTACAAATGGCTGTAACTTTCATAATATCTGACAATCACTGTAAGTTCCTATCTGCTTTTCTCTTCACTTTCCCTGTGTCTGCAGGGGAGACATAGCAGAACCTAAGACTGAAAAAACATCTTGTTATAGGAATGCTCAGGCAGGCCCCCCATCCCCCATATAGCTTGTAAGTCCCGTCCACTCCTGCAGCGCTTCTGGGGGGGGACCATCCTGGTGAATAGCTTCACAACATATCTCCCTGATCTGCCCTTTGCCTTTTTGAATGAGACCATTTTTTGCTTCCTAGTGACCAGCCTCAGCGAAAGGTTATCGAGAGTGAGGACAGCCTAAAGGGAATGTAGAGGGAATTACTATCCAGCTTGCCCTTATTATTCCTGCCTTACACCTCTGACACTACAGTAGCACCTCCACCACACAAACAAAACTGAAAAAAGAAACCTGAAACATATAGCTCCAATCACCCCCATCCCCGACAGCATGAATGCAGATACAATAGACTGAAATCCAAATGCACCCAGCATCTTCCATACACACAGACCCCTGACTGTCTCTGAAGTTCCTTCAAGAATGGGACGAGTTTCGGGGAGGTAAGGTCACACATACATAATACTAAAAGCTATCATGACTTGTCTGGGATGTGAACAATAAGCGACTTCTTTTTTTTCCTTATTCTCACCACAGCACCAGTAACAGCCAGACCATCAAGGACAGGGCCTCTATCTACTGCTGACAGGCTGGCCAACCTGAGGGGGAGATAAAGGAAGATTCAGAACCTATGGCATTCACAGCGAAAAAATTGACTGGCTCAGAAGAGGATCCAGAGGGAGAAAGAAATGCAGTTCTCCCAGAAGATGGTCGCAGGGACCAAGGACAGCATCTCTGTGGCCAAAGATAGCATCATAATGAAAGGGAGCATGGAAAAAGGCAGATGTAGTGAGAGGGAACTCATGGTGATGGAGAAATGAATGAGGTGCAAGAGACCAGAGATCAGGTTCTGGGAAAGCACTTAGTTTTCTGTTTAAGTTTTTATTGCATGATATATTTTATCCAGGTATAATTGCCCACCTGCACCTCTCGCTAAAGTCTTGCAAGGCAGAGCCCTGCTTTCATAGGTCTCACAAGATTTGTCAGAGCAGGGCTCCTCTTTTGTTGAGCTTTTATTTAAACTTTTGGTGCTCATAAAGTAAAACAACTTCCCCCCTCATCTCAGTCAATAAGAGGTAAGGATAAAAGTGTGTTCCAATGGAGTCCAGCTACTACTACCCTAATATTTTGTAAATATTACTTTACAAAAATTCCACACCATTAAAAAACCCAAACATCAGAATGTCTGGAAATTAACTGTTAAAAGATCTAGATTATTCTTCACAGCCATTTAATCCTTCTGCACTTCATCACATCTGATTTACATCACACCTCACACTTTAACTTTGCCAATTTAACATTTGCAACAGTGTATGCAAAGGTGAAAATAAATCCCCAGGGGCCTGTTTCTGCTAGCTTTGCTCATGTGTTGAGTAGCACTTTATTTTTCAAGTAGTCCATTTAAAATCCATTATTTTTCTAATTTTCTATGTGGGCAACAAGTAGAAATGTTTGACTTTGAGTTTCTCTAATTTGATACAGTATAGATTGACTATGTGCCAGTTGTGAGTGGGACCACCCATTCTACTTTTTGTCTGCCATTTTATTTTTCTGTTTACAGAACTCCTTATTTTGTCATTTCATGGATACTATTGATAAGTTGTTCTTCTTGACGCAACTGGATATGTTCCATGAATTAATGAAACATAAACAGCTAAATACTCACCTATCCAATTTTTAAAATATTTTAATAAACAAAAGGCCCCTTTAACTCTACTTTCCATAAGCATAAAACATTAGCATAATTGTAAAGTTGTAATCTTGGCCTTCGTGGTTTGAAATGAATCACTGTTGCTGTGTAGCTAATGCACCCCAGTAATGCAGCGAATCCTCTTTGTGCTGCTGGTAATTGGAATCTAGGACAGTAATAATTCTTCTTGCATCAAAAGTGAATAATGAGTAATCTATAAAAATGGAGACCTAAACTTAAATACTTGTATCTACATCGAAAACCCATCTAGAAAACTAAGTGTCTTTCTGCTTTCCCGTCTCTGTCTCTAGGCCACTTCGCAATGATATGTTCAAAACCCACAGGTTTTATAATCTTTGCTTGTACACAAATGGCTTATTTTTGTAATGTTGTTACAAAAGAAGACTGTCAAAACTATCTGTTAATGTCATTATTTAATAGTGAATCTGGGTGAGAAAGAACAGCCACTTGGATAGCTAAGAGCTTTGAAAGACCTCAAAGATACTTCCTCCTAGGCCTTGTAGGGTATGTCTACACTGCAATTAGACACCCATGGCTGGCCTATGCTAGTTGACTCGGGCTCATGGTGCTGGGGCTGCGAGGTTGTTTAATTGCAGTGTAGAAGTTCCAGCTCAGACTTCACCCCAAGCTCTGGGACCCTCGCAGAGTCCTAGAGCCCGGCCCGGGTAACAGCGCAAGCCCAAATGTCTACACCACAATTAAAGAGCCCTGCAGGCCCAGCACTGCGAGCCTGAATCAGCTGGCATGGACTAGCCGTGCATTTTTAATTGCAGTGTAGACATACCCTTAGTGTTAGCCAGTTGCATCTATGTTCCAGAGCAGCAACCTGACATCCTTTTGCATGTGTACAGCACTGTCCCTTTGATATTAGGTGCACTCATTCCCCTCGTATTGGCATTCCTCCTTCTGCCTGTGACAAAGCTCTGATACAAGCACCTCTAGGTCATTGCTTTCTTGCTTTCCCAGTATTTTCAAGGTTTCCCAATAATTGCCTCTCTCTCACCTTTACCACCATATCTCTCTGTGCACACGCATCATGACTGTGATTCATTTACTTTTGTCTTCAGTGCATATCCTGGTTGCATATTCAAGGCTGCTCCTTTGAAGCCCAGGGCCTTCAGGTTGTAGTATTCCTGAATGGAGCTTGAAGGGTGATAGGGATGGACAGGTGTCAGGGAAAACCCGAAGAAGGGGGGGCGGGGGCTGGAGTGAGAATGTTTGAATAAGGAGGGAACTCTAGAGAGGAGCTGCCAGACACATCTAAGGCCACACATTCAAAATTTATCAAACAGCATTGCCCAAATCATCAGCAATGCATGCACATCACCTATTTGGGAATAGTTTAGAGAAGGCCTGAAGGTTCCTGTCAATTACAACTTTAGAACGGCTAATTACCAGCCTATAACTGGACTCAACTGAATTTTTCTAATTATTTCTCTTTCCAAACTCTTAAATTATAATTTGTTATAGAAAGCATATTTTATACAGAACAAGGAGGAGAATGTGAAATTATGGAAAGGGAAGGAGGATTAGTGTAATGGAAGGAGGAGAGCAGTGAAAGAGAATGTAGTTAATGTTCTAAATTCTGTGGTAATACAGTGCTTAGACATTCCTTGTATAGGATCTCAAGTATTAAGAAATGGACTAAAGAAAGGGATGTTTAATAATCAATGTAATTTCAAGGTTCCCTAGCTTCAGACTGTCACAGTGGTTCAGATAAAAAAAAAAAATCAAAAGGAATCCAAACTATTTTTGTTTTTAAAAAATCTGCTTTAATTAGAAAGAAGAGAGGAAAAGAAGTGTCTGCCTCTGCACTTTCTAGTTTCAGTCAGGACTGGAAAGAGAAGTATCAAAATAGGGCTCTTGATTTATCTTGTGGTATTTTTGATTACTGGGAAGTACTAGAAAATTAATGAGAGCACTCAGTTTTGAAATCAAAAGTTTCAAGAATAGATAGTGTACAGGTTGCTGAATGCTTATTTGAACAGAATCTCCAATGACATGCATTACATACTAGTCAGGTAGGATCCAAATTGTTTAACTTTTAAAAAATCTGATAGAGTTGAATCTTTTCATTTTATAGCATGTCAAAAATGTAAATTGCTCAAATTGGCCCCTACGTGGGTTATTCCCCTGCAAGGGAGTGGAAACCCCATGAGGTATGAGTTGTAGAGTGTGATGTTGGCATACCAGGTGCCAGCTCATGCTAAGGTGCCCATGCCTCAATTGAATACTGACAAATACATAGCTGAAATAAGTCTGGCTCACCTGTGTTAGTATTGTTAAAATTGGTACTAGAATTATGTGTTTTAACTTTATGGAATGGTTGTAAGTTGTTACATGCATTAATTTCACAACATCTGTATGCCATATTCTACAGTAATATTTCAGTGTTTTCACTGTAAGCTTCTGTAACTGGAAATCATTAGACAGGAGAGAGACATTAACTAGTGTAAAGTGCTGATCTCCAGCATAAGGTGTTGACAGGGAAGGCCAATCGACACCAGACGGACTACAGTGGAACATAAAAAGGACAAAAGACTTTGTTGTTTACTCATCCCTGCCCATGAAGATGAGTCTTGCAAGTGATTTTCTCCCAACAACTGAGTTTGCAGCTCAAAGCAGAATGGGAGAAGGGAATAAAACCCCCCAACAAGGAGGAACCTTATATTTTTATGTTGTGTCGACTCTGGGGGGCAAAGATTACTTGGTATAAGAAAAAGATCTCCAGTGCTTAGCCTGGGTTATCCCTAAAGGACATATAGAGCTTGCTTATTATAGAAACTTTTATTACTTTTTAAAACTTCAGACTGAAACTCATTTATGTGTATATATGTTTACCTGCTTTAAACCTTATAAATAACTCTTATTTCCTTTTCCTAGTTAATAAATCTTTAGTTAGTTTATTATAGAATTGGCTACAAGTGTTAGATCTCACACAAAAGACAAGTTACAATTGACCTGGGGTAAATGACCAGTCCTTTGGGACTGGGAGTAACCTGAACATTGCTGTGATCTTTGGTGTAAGGGACCATCTATCACAAATGTAGGCTCACTGGGTGGCAAGAGAGCTCAGGGTACCCAAGAGGACTGTTTGTGGCTCCATGTTAAGACTGTTAGTGCTTGAGGAGTTTACACTTAATTGGTTGATGAAATCTAAGTATATAGAACTCTCAACCAATTTGGGGTTTGTGACCTGCTTCTTAACAGTCTGCCCTGAGGTAGTAGCCTAGCCATGTCTTGAGCACAGGGGGAGCGGCGCTATAAAAAGGCGCCTCCCTGCTCCTCCTGTACTCACCCTGCAGTGCTTTAAAGGGCCCGGGGCTCCAGCCGCTGCGGAGCCCCGGGCCCTTTAAAGCACCGCCGCCTGAGCTCCGGCAGCTGGGCTCCAGCCGCGGCCCGCGGCTCCCCGCAGTGGCAGGAGCCGCTGGCAGGGCTGGGCGCTCACTAGGCGACCCTAGGCGGTCGCCTAGGGCGCCAAGATTTGGGGGGCGGCAGGCAGCTGCCCGCTGCCTCCCCGCTCAGCGGCTGAGCTGCTGAGCGGAGAGACAAGGGGCGGCTTGCCGTGGCTGCTCCTTGTCTCCCCGCTGAGCTGCTGAGCGGGGAGACAAGGGGCAGCTTGCTGCGGCTGCCCGCTGCCTCCCCGCTGAGCTGCTGAGCCGGGAGACAAGGGGCGGCTTGCCCCGGCTGCCCCTTGTCTCCCTGCTGAGCGGAGAGACAAGGGGCGGCTTGCTGCGGCTGGAGCCACGGGCCTTTTAAAGCCCCCCGCCTCTGGCAGCGGGGCTGGGGCGCTTTAAAAGGCCCCTGGCTCCCCGCAGCGGCAGGAACCGCAGGCCTTTTAAAGCACCGCCCTAGCGAGGCTCTGGCGGTGCCTTAGCGCCGCTTTTCCTCATAGGGAGAGCGGCCGCTCCCCCTGCCCCCCCCGCTACGCTACTGCCCTGAGGTTGGTACTCCCGTTCTTGAGCCACTGCAGGACAGCCCAGCATGGAGTTCCTGGCTGAGCATTCCATCAGGGATTATTGTTTGTCCCCATGGAATTGGAAAGGATTTAGCACCAACAATATGTATCTCTTCTAAGATTTGCTACATCTGGATGTCATCTGTATAGAGATCCTGTGTAATCACTTCCTTGTGTGCACCTGGCTATGAGTGCTGCCACTTCCCAGACATCCTGCTTTCTCTCAAGGGTGGGGAGGCATGTAGTTACTGAGTGCTGGGGGAATTGGTGTAAGTTAATGCTGCCTCTCCACGTTATCTTACACTGAGAATTCCCATGGAGTGTGGGATGCTGCTGCACGTGTTCCACTGTCTTGTACCCTTGGGACTAGAGTACCTAACACCAGTGTAAATCAGGAGTAACTCCATTGAAGTTGGAGTTATTCTGGTGTAAATGAAAGAAAAAACACTTTATACTGGAGAAATGTATAAGATCAATACTTTCTAGAACATTTATTGAACTCAACAAACCCACTGTATAAATAATGGTTAACTTTTTGGCTTGGTAAATTTATTAGATAATGTATTCTTAAATTATGTATACATTAAGGTTATAATTACATTGTTGGTGAGGAACAGCTGCCATTAAGAAGCCTCTAAAGCTTTGCTTAAGAAGTTAGGGTTAGTGACCTTTGAAGGAATTATAGTCACATTACATACAGTTGCGGGTGAATTACTTTATATAAACAAGGGGTGGCAAGAATCCTTTTCTGCACTATTTTTTGTCTTATGGTATCCTGGATACAGATCTATTTTGATCAATATTTAGTATCTTGTTTTTGAAATGGGAACCACAAGCACTTGGCTAAATGGCTTGATACACTATACAGTTTAATTGTGGCTTCAGTTCAGAATGTAGGGATGGAAAAAACCTACATTATTACAAGCTATGGTCCACCTTTCAGCCACTGCAGAATTGTTATTATTTTCTTTTGTACATTGACTATGTTTTAATGATGCAGTCTAGTTTTAAATGTCCCAAGCAAAGAAGCTTCCTGTTGGAAACTTTAATAGGATAACAGATCTTTGGAAGTCTTATTTATGAATATCTAGCCTTCATGTTCTCTTTCCTGATTTCATCCACTTATTCTGAGTTCTCCTCATGTCAGCCACCTCCATTCTTCCTATTTGAATCTGTGCTTTTCCTGCAGGTGTGTCCTTGACTGCAAATGACGTGTTGTAACTTACTCCTCAGTGAAGGGATACAGCGAGGGAGTGGACAGGTATTCTGGCTCTGTCAATGAAATATCACCATTGTCCCAAAGGTGGGGAGCCGATCACTGTGCTGGCCCTTGCTGCACCGACCCCAGTGGTTCTGGTACCTGTGCCCGGAAGGCAGCGCATGGCCCTGAGCGGGAGCTGGAGCAGGGCCCTACAGCCCAGCCCTAACAACTTCATTCATTCCCTCCACTGCAAGGTCCTTTTCAAGGCGGGATTCCTTTCAACAGCTGCCCCAGGCAGGAGCAAGGCCCTGGCTGTGCAGCCCGCACTCAGGGGCGCGGCGCCGCTCCCCGGGCACTGGGCCAGGCTGCTCCCGGGCTAGCCCTGTCCCTGAGCAGAGGAGGGGCGCTGCCCGGGGCAGGGAGCAGCGCGGCTGCCATTGGCCGCCGGCTGCCATCACCTGGCGGCCGGGGATGGGTGTGTGAGCCGGCGGGCGGTCTCAGTGCGCGCCCGAGGCAGGGGCAGAGTCCAGCCCGCGGGGAGCAGCAGCAGGGTCCCCAGCCCGGGTGTGTGGGGGAGGCCGCTGGGGCGCGCGCCATGCCTCTGCGGCTGCGGGGCAAGAAGAAAGGCAAGTCCAAGGAGACCTCCAAGCTGGTGGAGAGCGAGGAGGCGGCGGCGGCGGCCCGCGGGGGAGGCGACGCTGCGGCCGCGCCGCCCGCTCCAGCCCAGCCCGGGGCCCAGCTCCTCTTCCACACGCAGCTGGCGCACGGCAGCCCCACCGGCCGCGTGGGGGGCTTCGCCAGCGTGCGGGAGCTGTACGAGCAGATCGGCCAGGCGTTCCGCATCCCCGCCGCCGAGGTAAGCGCAGGGCGCAGCCCGCCTGCGGGACGGCAGCGCCCTGCTCCCGCCCCGCTGCGGGGCTGCCCCGTCCCCTCAGCAGCCCGGCCAGCCGCTGCGTGGGGACTCGTGGGGAACCGATACTCTTCCCCGTACGGTCTGGTGAGCGCACCTGCCCTGCGGGGAGCCGTCCTGGCAAGCGGAAAGGTGCCGCTCCCGGGGGAGGGGGAGTTATGGGAGTTGGCCGCTTTACAGAGGCGTCTCGTTTTGCCCTGAGGTAAGGAGCCGCTTTCAGCGCCTCGGTCCTGGGCATCGCGCCGCCTGCGCTGGGGATCGGCAGGTTCTTCGAATCCCGGTTCCGGGCGGGGAGCCCCGGCTCTCGCCACGGCCGTGCCGCTTGCAACAAAAGTGTCTGTTGCGCTCCCAGGCGCTCAGTGCGACACGGGAGTGCAAACAGCTTGACACATTATATTGTCAAAACGTGACACACAAAGCAGCCTTCGCACAATGGAACCAATGGCCACCTTGTTTTAAATGGGCTGTTGTCTCTTCTTTAAGACTGAAAGGAACATC
Organism: Macrochelys suwanniensis; assembly: GCA_033296515.1. Taxonomy (NCBI): domain Eukaryota; kingdom Metazoa; phylum Chordata; order Testudines; family Chelydridae; genus Macrochelys; species Macrochelys suwanniensis. Next base: position 24,409,040 of record CM065782.1, read on the forward strand.
AGGGACTAGATATCCAGTCAGTGTAACAATGAGTTCAGAGTAGCTTCAGATAATACAGCTGCCTCCCCCCCTCCCCAGCTCCCTGCAGATTGTTGTGGTTTTACAGTCAGTTTTCAAAATGTTTTCCTTCTCCTGAAGCGACAAAGGGTCCTGTGGCACCTTATAGACTAACAGAGGTATTGGAGCATAAGCTTTAGTGGGTGAATACCCACTTCATCGGATGCAAGCTGTTGCTGTTTCAAAAGACCCACAGAAACAGAGGACTGATTATATGATCAGTGCTGTCAAGTGCAAATACAATTTGTTCTCTAATCACTTTGGCTGTATCTGCATTGGGGAAAATGTATCATAGAATCATAGGACTGAAAGGGACCTCGAGAGGTCGTCTAGTCCGGTCCCCTGCACACGTGGCAGGACTAAGTATTATCCAGACCATCCCTGACAGGTGTTTGTCCAACCTGCTCATAAAAATCCCCAATGATGGAGATTCCACAACCTCCCTAGGCAATTTATTCCAGTGCTTAACCATCCTGATAGGAAGTTTTTCCTAATGTCCAACCTAACCCCCTTGCTGCAATTTAAGCCCATTGCTTCTTGTCTTATCCTCAGAGGTTACGAAGAACAATTTTTCTCCTTCCTCCTTGTAGCAACCCTTTATGTGCTTGAACTACCACTTTTTAACTAGCATGGTGTTCAACACAGGTTAGCACTTGTAAACTAAGGAAAACGCATTCATTTGGCTCAGTTTTGTTAACTTGCTTAACCATCCTGATAGGAAGTTTTTCCTAATGTCCAACCTAACCCCCTTGCTGCAATTTAAGCCCATTGCTTAAATTGCAGCAAGGAATAATTCCCGTCAGAGGGAGGAATTACTGGGCTACATGATCATAGTGGTTCCTTCTGGCTTAAAAATCAATGGATGTAAGTGACTACAAGATGCAAGGCCATGAAAAATCAGACCCACGATTTTTAACCTTAGCATTCTTTTAACTTCAAAATTATGGGGTAGCGAGGGAAAATTAAGGGAGCAGTGTAGGATGCTCCCTTCCCAGCTACATAAATAATTAATGTAAAAGGCCAACTATTAAGGCACGTGAATAAAAGCCGTGGTAGGAAGGCCCACCCTTTCCTTAATAGAAACCCTCTTTGATCCCTTTTTGAGTCAAGTTTTAAAACTGATTTGTTTGGATTATGGTTTACTTGTGTTTGTAAATGCATTGTTTTCATCTTAGCATGACAGTGACCCTATGCAACTGTTCCTTGATGTAGTTGCAAATACTTTACAGCTTTAAATGTCAAACTAAAACAAAGTGCAAATATTTTGAAATACAGTACTTAAGTTTGATTTTTATATTTAAAAGTTTGGTTTTTTTTAAATTTTATAAAGTATGATTGTGTCTTGTCACTACTGTCTGGTTCCTTTACTTCTAATATAGTGGAAAAAAGAGTAGATTTTGATCTAGGAGACAGACCTAGCAATGTTTCCTTTACTAACATTGTAGTAAATTATCCCAAAGACAAAGAGTGGCTATATTGTTGAAAACATACTCTACCCAGTCATTCAGTTTCATTCAGTAATTAAGAACCAATTACATTTTTCATTTTCCCCATTCACCAGTCCTTGTCCTTCCCCATTTCTCTCTGATCCTCTGTTCCCCTTCCCCATTGATTCTCCATTCCCTTCAGTCTCCTACAAAATCATAGATTCATAGAAATGCAGGGCTGGAAGGGAGCTCTAGAGGCCATCTCGTCCATTCCCTTGCACTGAGGCAGGACCAAATATACTTAGCTCGACCTCTCCGACAGGTGTTTAACCTGTTCTCCAATCCAATGTAATCCAATGATCAGTCCACAGCCTCCCTTAGAAATTTATTCCAGTATTTAATTATCCTTATAGTTAGGTATTAGGAAAAACTTTCTAACCTAAATCTCCCTTGATGCAGATTGCTCCCATTACTCCTTTCCTGCAGTGGATGTGGAGAACAATTGATAACCGTCCTCTTTAGAACAACCCTTAACATAAGACCAGGGCCGGCGCTTCCACTAGGTGACCCTAGGTGGTTGCCTAGGGTGCCAGGATTTGGGGGGGCGGCATTTTGGCGGTGGCGATTTGGCGGCAATAAAAGTGGCCGTCGAAATGCTGCGGACGCAGCTTCAGAGGAGCTGCTGGCGCTGGCGGAGGTGAGCTGCCGTGGACGGGGGGATGGGAGGGTTAGCTGCCGCTGGGGGGGGAGTGGAGCCGCCGTGGGCGGGGGGGTTAACTTTCGCGGGCGGGTGGGGAGCTGGCTGCCGTGGGCGGGTGGGGGCTGAGTTGCCATGAGCGGGCGGGGCGGGGAGGTTAGCTGCTGCAGGTGGGGGGGAGCTGGCTGCCGCAGGGTGGTTGTGGCACAGGGCTGGTGCAAGGAAGTTTTGCCTAGGGTGCAAAACTTCCTTGCACTGGCCCTGCCTAAGACTGGTATTAGGAGCCCCCGCCCCCCCTCCACCTTGGTCATCTTTTCTCAAGACTAACCATGCCCAGTGGTTTTTTAACTTTTTCTCATAGGTCAGGTTTTCAAAACCTTTTACCATTTTTGTTGCTCTCCTCTGGACTCTCTCCAATTTATCCACATCTTTGTCAGAGTATGGTGCCCAGAAATGGACACAGTAGTCCCTCTGAGGCCTCACCAGTGCAGCCACATTGGTCCCCTGTGGCTCTTCTTATCTTTCCTCTGCATTAGAATAGCTTGATGTTGAACCTCTAGTATTACATCTTTTAGGAACTGCCAGCCCCCTTGAACTCCTTTTCTTCCTAATTAGTCTCTTCTATGCCTACTATTTTTCTAAGATGGTTAAAATCTGCCTTTTTGAAACAGATATGTTTTGCTGTTCTCATGTCTTTCTTAGGATCTTGAATTCAATCAGATTATGATCACTTCCTCCCAAGTTCCTGACCATCTTTGCATTTGCAACTAATTCATCGCTGTTGATCAAAATGAGATCCAAAATGGACGACCCCCTAGTTTGTTCCTCAACTTTATGAATCAGAAAGTCCCCTACACATACTAGCAACTTGCAGGACGTATTGTGTATTAGTCTTCCAACAAATATCAGGGAAGTTTAAAATCTCCCATTAATACTAGCTCATGTGTGCTAGCTAATCTTGTTACCTGCTTGACGAATGTCATCTACTTCCTCCTCTTGATTTGGTGATCTATGCTAGACCCCCACCATAACATCACTACTGTTCCTTTCCCTTTTTATCCTCACCCAGAGATGCTCAGTAGGTCTGCCGCTCACCTCCTCTAGGACCTTAGAGCAAGTATAGACATTCTTGACATACAGCGCAACACCTTCTCCTTTATTCCCATTCCTATCCTCCTGGAACAAGTCACATCCCTCAGTGTTGGTCCTCCAGTCATGGGAATTGTCCCACCAAGTCTCTGTAGCACCAGTTAAGTCATACTTTTCTTCATGTATCATGACTTCCACTTCATCCTGCGTGTTCCCTATACTCCTTGCATAGGTATACAGACATCAAAGATATTTTGCAGACTTCCCCTGTTGTTTTTATTCTTGCGTCTTTACGGCAGTTGTGGTTTCTAGTCCCTTCTCCAGAATTTAGCCCTTTCCCCTTCATTATTTGAGCCTAGATGCTCATGGGCTGGATTTTTGTCACTTTCCCCCATAAGACCTTGTTTAAAACTCTCCTTATCCGGTTAGCCAAACAATGTCCACAGTTGCTCTTACCAGTATTTGATAGGTGGAGTCCATCCCAGCACAGTAATTCTTTTTCCTGGGAAACAATAATTGATAAATGATAGGTTATTGTAGTGTAAACAATGAGTCAGTCCCATATCTTGCTAAGTGACCAAAGTTTGCAGGTCTTAGCAAAAGCTGTGGCTAAACTCTGAAACACAGCTGTATAAAATTATATGGAGTTATATCCGCTTGTGCTAGTGACAAAAATAAGGGCTTGTCCATATAGGAAATTTGCACCAATTTAATGTAAATTGGTTTAAAACAGGCTTGGGTAAATGGCTCTAAAACTCTGTGTAGAATCTCTTATTTCAGTTTGAAAGTTGCTTATTTCAGTTTAGCTTAAGTTGATAAGGAATTCACCCATGTATTTGTCCAGTTGCTTTAAGGAGATGTTCCCGACCAGTGAATAGGATTTCAGTCCATGTTCAACATAAGAAAGTTTTGTACATCCTTTGTGATGAGTGGGTGGAAATACTATTAGAATATAAATAATTGTTTCATGAATATGATTAAACACTAATAACATTGTTTTTATTTCCTCTGCTTTGAATTTTTGGAAAAGCAAGAATTGTTTACTTTCCTGCATTTCCTGCAGGGCTTTGAAAGTAGTTTTCAGAACTTGAAATTGCCACTTACATGCATATGATTGACTAGTGCTATATTAACTTAAAACAGTGTCTATGTATAAATAAAAATTCTAGCCATAAACTGGAACAGATCCATGAGTTGGAAAAACAGAAAGAAGGAGCTCCAAGGATTCAGGGATACAGAGCTCAGGGACCCACCAGTGAAAGGACTGACAAAGTAACTTAGTGTCTGCAGAAAGCAGTGGAAATATTAATCTGGGAAGTCAGACAATTTCAGATGGAAAGACAGCAGGTGACTCCATCTTAGCAGAAGGTACCAATATTGAGATATGTTTGGGTTTTTGTTGGAGGAACAAGCCAACACCTGATTGGAGGGCAAAGGGGCACTGGAGTGAATGAGGGAACATTGTGGAGAATTGAGCCTTCTGGAAATGTGGGAAGTTTGGATATTTAAAATGGGATCATCCATTGATTAAAACCGATATTCAACAGACTGGTGCAGAGAATAGCGCCACAAGCTGCCCATCTGTAAACTTGAAGCCATGGGGGTATTTGAATCCCCCCATGGAGAGTGTTATCTATCTTCCCCAGAATGATGGGGGGAGTATCATATGAGACCATATTTGATTCTTTGGCACAAATTTCCTTGTCTGTTTAGGCAGGTGTCACCTGTCCCAGTCATCCCTTCTCAGTTTGAGAGGCGCTGCTGGCATCTCTGACCCTCTTTCTGTCAATGTGCGTCTCGGAGTTCACAGGCAGTCTTTTATCCACTTGAAAAGTTCCTTCGTCTGACCTTGCATCCTGAACCTGGTCCAGACTGCTTTATGATTTTTCCAGAGGGGATCGAAGGTAGTCTTTAACAGCGGATTCCTTGTATTGTCCATTTGAGCACCTGGCTAGTAGGGTTGTGTACCGTCATTAACTTGTTTCCTGCAATGCAAAACTATCTAAGACTGACGTAACACAATCCATCAACCCCGCCCCCAAATAGATATAAAATATAGTTAATGCATATATCTCCCACGTTCTTTGCATGGGGAATGAAATGTACACTGTAACTGGAAAATGTATTCCTGTATTTTGTTGGATTTATGCCACCAATGTGTGTAGGGGAGCTGTGGCAGAGGATGTAAAAATCCCCTCAAGAGTAGAAGTGTTAATTCCAGCCCCAGTGACGGGAAAAGCAAATAATGATGGACTAGAGGACACTATGGATCCATCTGGTGATTTGCTGGTGGCATGCGCCCTTGGGGCTACACAAAAAGGAGTGAGACTGGTGTGGGTAGCTAATGTAGCACCAGAAACTCAGATATTAAAAGTTGGCACTAAACTGGGGAATTTACTTCCTTGTTCTGGATATGAAGGAATAGTAAATGTCAAAAGTGATGTTTCCTTTTGTAGAGCAGTGGTCAATATATTGGGCTCCCAGTTTGGCATAAAGATTGTGTTTACGTAGTTACATAGTTGATTATGTTTGCTTTGTAGATGTAAAGGTGTGGAGGGGCATTGCAACAGCTGTACCATACTGGCTGGGTGACTGGCACACCCACAGTTTCTAAAGGGTGTGGCTCCTCTCACATGTGAAGGACCTCGTTTCTCCATCTCAGGAAGTAACTGTGAGAGGAAATTCCAAGGTGTGAGTGCTTCTTGCCATGGGGAAAAAGGGGAACTACTAGTAACACCATCTGCAGGAGGCAAGCTGCCTCTTTTCTCTCCCTCAGTAATAAATAAATGGATTTCTGTTGTTTATTGAGTTTGTGCCTGTGTCCTTATTCCAGGGATTCTGCCTGCTTGTGGTAACCCACCAGTAAGCAGACTGAGTTTGCATAGCAGTAGGCTGTACTTCCACGATTAGGCTGTTTGATGTAAAGCTTGTTTGGTATCTGGGCTCTATTCCTGTCTCCATTAATGGCTTGCTGGGTGACCTCAGGCAAGTCACTTCTGTGTCTCATTTTCCCACCTGTAAAATGGGGGATTGATATGCCTATCTCATAGAGCTGGAAGGACCTCGAAAGGTCATCGAGTCCAGTCCCCTGCCTTCACTAGCAGGACGAAGTACTGTCCCCTGACAGATTTTTGCCCCAGATCCCTAAATGGCCCCCTCAAGGATTGAACTCACAACCCTGGGTTTAGCAGGCCAATGCTCAAACCACTGAGCTATCCCTCTCCCCGTCAGGATGATCCTGACCACTTTGATAAAGTGCTCTAAGATCTACTGATGGAAACTACTTTGAGAGCTAGGTGTCCATTATTATTTATACTATAAATTTTATATGATCGTGTGATCAGCCAGTCACTTGGGGCAAATTTTGAAAAGCATTGACTGATTTTGGTTTCTTTTCCCTTTTGCAAACACCACCTCTGTAGCCTTGGAATTACTGGGGCAGGGGATATTCCACAATAGGAAGACTGTCTATTTAATCTATATTTTATGTGCATCAGCCCACAGAGTTTTCTGGCCAAATAAGATTTCCTTCTGTTATGAGAGCTGTACAAGATAACACTCTTGGAAAAATAAGGATCCTGGATATCTGCTAATTTTTGTGGCAGTGTTGATTTAAAGTTGGCATGAAAGGGCACAGCATAGGTATGCTGGCTTGAAGATCAAATACTTTTTTTGTGAGCAGGAGAGGGGAAGAGCAGAAGTACGGTCGGAAGGAGAGATCAGGAGAATAGATTATACATGGAAATACACATCTTTTTTTTTTCTTGATGAAAACGTACAATATAGGAAAAAACATTTTTGAGCTTGAATTAATTTTATGAGGAGTGTATGAAAAGTGTACTCTGGTGGCTATTGTTTAAGTACTAATACATTATTTTGATTCGACTTTCATATTAAAAGTTTGAAAAACGGTAATGAAGGCTTTAACTTCTGCACTGGCAGTCCTCCAGGATGTAACAAATATAAGTATACTTGTAGATGCTGTAATAGTATAATATGTTGTGTAGATGTATCTTTAATATGTTACTTTGTCTATTTAGTTGTCCTGAATAGAAGCGTTTGTTCACTAAGAAAGGAGAGAGAATACAGGGTGATTCAGTTTTTATTTTTGACTGGCTGACGCTCTTTCAGGCTAGTATAGAACTGACGCATTTGTAGAAAGTTCTGCAGTCTTGTAGGCTGCAGTGAGAATGCCACCCAGATGAAGGCTAAATAAAGAAACTCTGGATCATGTTTCTAAATATCACATTTCTGCTCTGTTGCCAATTTTATCTGTTCAGAGGTGTGAAACAAGTTACTAGATGAGTGTCCATGTTTGACAAGGTCAAAGCAAGGGCACTATATTTTTTTTACAAGCAAAAAAATTTATAACATTTCTTCTGTTTCATAATAGAAGAGCATTAAATTGCAATTAAACTGTTTGAGTTATTATCTAAATCATGATACAAAGCTGGGAACTCACCATAAATCTTTGTAAAGGCATTTTGAATTGGGGTCCCTCAGGAAATAGCATATTTGATGCTGATGGCTTAAAAAGAATGATTATGTGAAAGTAAAATGTAGGTGATGATGGTGAAGTGATAATTAACCAAAGAACATTTTAGTTACCTAATAGAATAAAACTGAAGTGAGTTGGATGAATCTGTAACACTCAGTGGCCAGCTGATGTGCGACTTTCTGACTGGCTGCTAAAATAAGACATTAGTGTAATGGTTGTTTGGCCTATGTGAAATGAGTTGGTGGTTTTAAACCAGTTCCTTATGATATAAAGGTTTCTAGAGCTGTGGAGAGGTGCTTAGGTTATAAATAAAAAAAATCAATGAATGATGTGCATACGATGGAATAGACTGCAGTCTATTCCTTCTAAACTGTGAGAGTTCTGCAGCACTTATGGGGTAAAAGCAGCAACCTCCCACACCCTTTTTTTGTCATGAAAGCAAGCAGATCGGACTCTAGTACACAAAGACAACATATCTGCTGGGTAGGATGGTGCCATTTTTATAAAGGCAGTTTTTAGAGTAAAACAGCATGTTAAGATCCAATTCATTTTTGTTCAAAGTAGGGGCTGGTCTACACTCAGAACTTACATCAGCATAGCCACATCTCTCAGGGGTATGAAAAATCCACACCTCTGAGAGAGACAGCCAGCCCCCTGTCTAGAAACTTTTAGGTTGATGGAAGAATTCTTCTGTCAACCTAGCTAGCACCTCTTGGGGAGGTGGATTACCTACACTGGTGGGAGAACCCCTCACGCCTGTGTAGGTAATATCTACACTGAAGGAGCCACAGTAGCACAAATGCAGTGCTACAACTATGCTGTTGTGTGTAGACATACCCTAAGACAAGCAGTAGTACTACGGATTTCTGCATGCTTTCTTAATTTATAAATAAATTAAAAATTCCTTCGTATGGGTGTGTTTTCGAGAATGCTTTCAAGGCTATTCATGCTACTATTGCCAGCAAGGCAATTCCAAGACCATCTTTTGTTTCTCCCACTCATCACCTTAACACTATAATAAAATGCCTATTCAGTGGTTAATGAGCCTTATCTCTACCTCCTAAACTGATTTAAAATTAGGAAATATGTTCTTAAGATGTGAAGACAGAGGACTCATACCAGATGTTGCATAAGCTTTTTTTTTAAGTCTGGGACTCCCAGTAATTAAATTCTTTATGCAGTCTGGCAGTATGTGCCTTTCATTTTTTATGAGTTGATCTGAACTCATGCACAACCTCAATGCTGAGTAACAGGTTAGGCAACTGCTTCTGTTCTCACAATTTAATTTGGCTGATTTCACTGGAGTTATTCCTGATTTACACTGTTATAAGTTAAATCAAAACCAGACCGACCCAAAGGGCTGCTACCAGAATTTTTCCAGGCACGTCGAAGTTGATAGGAGTGTAACAAGGGTTCTGAGTCAGGACCTAATCACATCAGCTATGCCATCAGGGGCTCGCTCACCTGCACATCTACCAGTCACATCTACATGCCATCATGTGCCAGCAACGCCCCTCTGCCATGTAGATTGGCCAAACCGGACAGTCTCTACACAAAAGAATAAATGGACACTAATCTGACATCAGAAATTATAACATTCAAAAACCAGTAGGAGAACATTTTAATCTCTCTGGTCACTCAGTAACAGACCTAAAAGTGGCAATTCTTCAACAAAAAAACTTCAAAAACAGACTCCAACGAGAAACTGCTGAACTGGAATTAATTTGCAAACTGGATACCATTAAATTAGGCTGGACTAAAGACTGGGAGTGGCTGGGTCATTACACAAACTGATATCTATTTTCCCATGCTAAGCTTCCCCCTACTGTTACTCACACCTTCTTGTCAACTGAGATGGGCCATCCTGATTATCACTACAAAAGTTTTTTTTTCTCCTGCTGATAATAGCTCACCTTAATTGATTGGTCTCTTAGAGTTGGTATGGCAACCCCCATCTTTTCAGGTTCTGTGTGTGTGTGTGTGTGTGTGTGTCTTCCTACTGTATGTTCCACTTTATGCATCTGATGAAGTGGGTTTTAGCCCACGAAAGCTTATGCCCAGATAAATTTGTTAGTCTCTAAGGTGCCACAAGTACTCGTTCTTTTTGCAGTACCCTACTGTTACTCAAATTCCCCACCACTATAGCTTATTTGGGACCTAATTAGAGGATCAATTAACAAGTGGTGCTAAAATTGAATGGCTAATTAGAGCGGGGGGTGGGCAACCCCAGCAGCAGGGAGCAAATAAATGGAGAGGAAGGAAGCCCTGGAGGAGGAGGGAGCTGAGAGACTGAAGGAAGGCAGAGCTGGCTGCTGCTAGCATTGCTCCCTTCCTCTGGAGGGGGAGAGGGGTAGCCTGCTGGAACAGGGTAAGGAGAAGGAGAACTAGAGTGGGTGTGGTCTACACTTAAGGTGAGAGAGGACTCTAGGGGACCACACTGTGACAGGGAGATCAAAGGTTTTTCTTGAACAGGCTGTGAGTTAAAGTGTTACACTCTGGCAGTTAGCATTTTTTAAAAAAATTAATGCCCAAAGGGTTTAGCAGTTTCTTTGAACCACATCCTTTCATGCAAAGGCTGCTGTTCTCTGTAAACTGTGGCATATTTCAATGACTGACTCTAGTTAATCAATGCATGCGACGAATAAATGTGCATTCTTCTTTCCATGAAGAAACAAAGATAAATTTTATGTATACTATTGTGCAGGCTGCTTGTTATTAATACTCTACTGTTATGGATGTTTTGAAAATGTCTTGATATTGTAATAGTTTTCATTTTGTACTAATTCAAGGCCCTTAATGTTGCTTCTCACAGCAAAAAGATTGCCCCAGAAATGTTTTGTTCAACAGTGTCTGTTTTTGTTTGAAAAGAAAGCTAAAGTTCAGCTTTATATGCTGGACAAGTTTCTGGAGAAACAACAACCCTCCACACCGCCCCATAAAAATCCACCAGGATTCTGATAAAGACTTGTTTATGATTTAATGTAGTGGTATCGCAGAAAAATCTTTCCTGGTTAGTTAGCGCTGTTCAGTTAATTCTCCCACTGAGGTGTGCAACCTCTGTTTGCCTCAGTGGGAGTGGCTCTGTAAATTCCCGCATGCTTATATCACTATGCAGACAAAAATATGTATTAATATCAGCAATTAGCAAAAGACAATGAATCATGATTTTCACTCCACTTTTCTACTTTAAAGTATGCTGTTGGAAGCTGATGTTCAACAAGGAGTTGGCCGATGTGATTGCAGAGCCATTGGCCATTATCTTTGACAAATCATGGCAATCGGGGGAGGTCCCGGATGACTGGAAAAAAGCTAATGTAGTGCCCATCTTTAAAAAAGGGAAGAAGGAAGATCTGGGGAACTACAGGCCAGTCAGTCTCACCTCAGTCCCTGGAAAAATCATGGAACAGATCCTCAAGGATTCAATCCTGAACCACTTAAAGGAGGGGAAAGTGATCAGGAACAGTCAGCATGGATTCACCAAGGGCAAGTCATGCCTGACTAACCTAATTGCCTTCTATGATGAGATAACTGGCTCTGTGGATGAGGGGAAAGCAGTGGATGTGCTATTTTTTGACTTTAGCAAAGCTTTTGATACAGTCTCCCACAGTATTCTTGCCAGCAAGTTAAAGAAGTATGGGCTGGATGAATGGACGGTAAGGTGGATAGAAAACTGGCTGGATGGTCGTGCTCAACGGGTAGTGATCAATGGCTCCATGTCTAGTTGGCAGCCGGTATCAAGTGGCGTGCCCCAAGGGTCGGTGCTGGGGCCGGTTTTGTTCAATATCTTCATCAACGATCTGGAGGATGGTGTGGACTGCACCCTTAGCAAGTTTGCGGATGACACTAAATTGGGAGGAGTGGTTGATACGCTGGAGGGTAGGGATAGGATACAGAGGGACCTAGACAAATTAGAGGATTGGGCCAAAAGAAATCTGATGAGGTTCAACAAGGACAAGTGCAGAGTCCTGCACTTAGGACGGAAGAATCCCATGCACTGCTACAGACTAGGGACCGAATGGCTGGGCAGCAGTTCTGCAGAAAAGGACCTAGGGGTTACTGTGGACGAAAAGCTGAATATGAGTCAACAGTGTGCCCTTGTTGCCAAGAAGGCTAACGGCATTTTGGGCTGTATAAGTAGGGGCATTTCCAGCAGATCGAGGGACGTGATTATTCCCCTCTATTCGGCACTGGTGAGGCCTCGTTTGGAGTACTGTGTCCAGTTTTGGGCCCCACACTACAAGAAGGCTGTGGATAAATTGGAAAGAGTCCAACGGAGGGCAACAAAAATGATTAGGGGGCTGGAGCACATGACTTATGAGGAGAGGCTGAGGGAACTGGGATTGTTTAGCCTGCAGAAGAGAAGAGTGAGGGGGGATTTGATAGCTGCTTTCAACTACCTAAAAGGGGGTTCCAAAGAGGATGGATCTCGACTGTTCTCAGTGGTAGAAGATGACAGAACAAGGAGTAATGGTCTCAAGTTGCAGAGGGGGAGGTTTAGGTTGGATATTAGGAAAACCTTTTTCACTAGTAGGGTGGTGAAGCACTGGAATGGGTTGCCTAGGGAGGTGGTGGAATCTCCTTCCTTAGAGGTTTTTAAGGTCAGGCTTGACAAAGCCCTGGCTGGGATGATCTAGTTGGGGTTGGTCCTGCTTTGAGCAGGGGGTTGGACTAGATGACCTCCTGTGGTCCCTTCCAACCCTGAGATTCTATGATTCTGTGATTCAGATTGCACTAGGGAATGAGAGGTAATGATTTTAAGCCAGTGGTTCTCTCCAGAGTTACTCTGATTGGACACTGAGTTTCTTCTGTCTACAGTTTCATTGGGAACACCATAAATAGTCCCACCATTTGCACTACCCCCACAGATCACCGTGATATACAAAAAGACCTGTGAAAGGTGAAGTAGACAGGTAGGTACTGAGAGTTCTGCTGGCAAGAGCTGTATTCTGTAATTGTCTGAGTGGGGCATAACACATTTTTTGAAATTTTGTGCTGCAGTTGTGTAGAAGGATGTTAAAAATAAAAAATAGGGCGTGTAGGGAATTCACCAACACAGCATCCATAATGTCCTTAATAGAAAACTTCTTCCAGGAGGCGAACAGTTTGGGAATCTTACTGCTGGGGCCTGCAATTTGGACTCTTTTTTCTCTTCTGGTTGGTATTAGCTTTGACAGGGATGCTGGGTTGATTATTGATGGAAACAGAGTGCGAAATGAGCAAGACACATGCTCAGGAAACCACTTCAAGGTGCTGCTGATCTCCCCAAATTCATTCACCATGGTCAGGGTCAGTGCAAGGAAGTTTCGCACCCTAGGCAAAACTTCCTTGCACCAGCCCTGAACCCCCCAACCCCAGCTAACGCCGCCCCCCCGCAGAAGCCAGCTCCCTCCCCCGCCCCCCCCCCCCCCGTGGCGGCTCCCCACCGCCCCGTGGGCCACAGCAGCTTGGCTCCCCACCCGACCGCGGCAGCCTCCCCCCCCACCCACGGGGCCCCCCAGCTACCGGCTCAGCCACGTAGCCAGGAGGCAGTCGCGGCGAGCCGCCCCCCAGCTCCTGGCTCCACGCTCAGCCACGGAGCCGGGAGGCAGGAGGCAGCCGCCTGCTGCCCCCTAAATCCTGGCGCCCTAGGCGACCGCCTAGGGTCGCCTAGTGGGAGCACCGGCCCTGACCATGGTCATGCCTCTGGGCCATGGAGCTTAGCTTCTTAACAGAGATTAGGGAGAGGAAAGGTAGCATGTGATGTTTCCCAGCAGTTCCTGGGCTTGTGAGGCACCTTTCTATCACTTGCCCTTAGCCTTGTCTTTACCTGCCAGGGGTCAGCTGTCCAACTCCCCTGGCTATCGGCAACACAAGCACTCCTCTCTAGGTCTTGCAGGCCCTGCTGCCTCTCGACAGGTTAGAGATAGGCACACTCCAACCATCGAGCCATCCAAGTATCAACCTGGAATGTCCGGCCCTTGATCCATTAGATACCTGCAGTATTCACAGATTTGCTGCTTTCAAAGAAACAGCCCAGCCCAGTTTACCAGTCAGACCTTAGGTCACCTTTCTGCTCAACACACAGCACTTAGATATGTTTATATTGAAATCAAGTATATATTGAAATCAAGTTTATGTAACAGAGTGTAGAGATTCAAGTAATAGCAAGTTAGAAGTATTGCAAACACTTGGTTATATATAAAATAAAATCGTAACACACATTCACGAACCTAGTCTTAATTAATTAGATACTCTTATGTCTTGTAGAGTATGGCTCAACCAAAGTCCTCATAGTATTTTACAGTCAGGCTTTGCTGTGATTCCCCCTTTCATGAAACAGACATGCTGTCAGCTCATCTCCTAGGTGAAGGACCCAATGTGTTCTTTTGCTTCCCAAGCTATACAAGTCCTATCCTTTGTCTTCATTCATAAACAGGATATCTCTGCTGCTTTGTTTCTTCCTTTAGATTTTCTGTTGTAGATTTTGCAGCCTTTCAATTGGCACCTGGTTTAGTATGCAAATAGGCCTCCACTGTGAGGCAGACAATACACAAATAGATAGGGAGATAAGTGTCTGTTACCTGCTCTCTGAAAGGGACCTGTCAGAGGCATGTCACATCCTGGTGACCTGCCTTAACTCCAAGACCTTAAGAATGTAATTTTCAGTATAGATACATAACTTAAATATTCTCTGTACATAGATTTCTCAATGAATATGATGAAAAGTGGGCTACTTTGTCTTGGTAGAGACCTTACATGTCACTCTTTGATGAACTATTATGCATATATCTGACTCAGGAAATCCCTATAAGACCCTGTGCAACCCCTGTGCCTTTTACCAGTTGGTACCAACAGGTGTCTGGGTCGCACTGCTGTGAGCTAAGATGATATGTACCCTGTACCCTGCTATCTCTTCTCTGCAGAATTTGGGCTATTTAGTTCCCTTCTTGTCATATGAATGGATGGGAATAGAGTCTTTAGTACTGACGGTACGACAGAAAATGGGGGTCATCACTGAAGACCACAAAGGATTTTTTGCTTCAAACTCATGGGTAATTCAAATTCAGGGAAACAGAATTCTTTCCACTATTTATTTTCCTATCATAATGGAGCTTGCTGTGACTGATTGTAATATTTTAAAACTCAAATGTAATTGATTTGTTTTTCCTTCTGTGTAGATCATATTTTGCACTTTGAATACGCACAAAATTGATATGGACAAGCTCTTAGGAGGGCAGATTGGTCTTGAAGATTTCATATTTGCCCACATAAAGGGACCAAAAAAAGAAGTGGATGTTCTTAAATCTGAGGATTCTCTCGGGCTTACCATTACAGACAATGGAACGGGCTATGCTTTCATAAAGGTAAATTTTAACAGAATCTTTTATATCTAATGCTCTTAAGTTTTATTGTTTTAAGTAATCCTCTGGAACTGGAGCCCTTTTGATGACTGAACATTCACCACAATTAAAGAAAAGCAGCAGTCAATCCTGTGTTGAGAGAGCCGTTAGTTTTTTGGATATTGCTCTATTTCTAACCTTTTCACTACTTTCTTAAGTTCTTGAGAAGGTGATGATAGGGCAACTGCTCACTCATGTGACAATGAAGTTATCCTAAATCTCTGTCACTCTTAAAGCCTGTCCACAGCACACAGTGCCCTTCCACTGCATGAAAATAGGCTTCATTGCACTGTCCCTCTTTATCCTGCCTCTGCAGTTATTCTACATGCATTAGCAAAGTTAATTGGAGTGCAGCTGGGAAGAGTGAAGAGTGGAAGATTGTCTAGAGAGATTTTTTTGATCAGCTGTTTTGATCACTGGGTGTTCGGTTCAGAGCCCACAATTAATTTTGTAAAACGCCCTGAATTTAGGAATATGAACATTGAGTTCTCAACAAAACTTTGAATTTCCTAGTTATCAACACTTTGCCGTTTAAAATTCCTAGCACCTCCACTTCGCTCTTTTGGATGTGCGTTGACAGATTTCCCCCCGCGGGGGGCCCCCCCCCCAAATGTCTTAAGGAGGATGTTTTAAAGTTCCTGTCTTCCAGCACTTCTGGGAATGATACTTCCCTCTCTGCTTGGCTGGTAGCATGTGGAGAGAGAAGTTCCAGTCACAGGGATTACTGCAGGCTAGGGGCAGATTGGGAAAAAAATAAGTGATAGTATTCTCCCATGCTCCACCAACTCTCTAAATCCTGCTTGTTCATGTCATAAAAATGAGCTGCCACTCACAGTAGATTATGTAGATCTTCATAATACACCAATGCCTTGTCTACACACAAAAGCTGTACCACTTTAACTGTACCAGTATAGTTAAAGCAGCACAGCCGCCTTAGTTGGGTGCAGTTATACTGGTATGAATGTGCTTATATCGGAGCACGTCTATATTTAAAACACTGCATCGGCACAACTGCACTAATGCAGCTACGCTGCTGTAGTGCCTTAATGAAGATGCTCTACACCGGCAGGAGAGAGCTCTCCTGTCAGTGTAGTTAATCCACATCCCTGAGAAGTGGTAGCTATGTCAGTGGGAGAAGCTCTTCTGTCAACATAGTACTGTCTACATGGGGTGGAGGTGGTGGTGGTGTTAAATCAGTATAACTATGTTGCTCAGCGGTGCGGATTTTTCACATCCCTGAGTGATGTAGTTATATTAATATAGGTCTGGAAGGTAGACCAGA
Organism: Macrochelys suwanniensis; assembly: GCA_033296515.1. Taxonomy (NCBI): domain Eukaryota; kingdom Metazoa; phylum Chordata; order Testudines; family Chelydridae; genus Macrochelys; species Macrochelys suwanniensis. The sequence continues at coordinate 24,425,469 of CM065782.1, forward strand.
CCTCTGTATAGCTTATTTCTGTATGCCAGCGATTGTACAGGTATAAGTATATCGGTAAAAATCACATCCCTGACTGACATAGTTATACTGGATCAAAAATTGCATGTAGACCACACCTTACACCTCAGCTTTCTCTTGTTCTTTGAAAAGCACTAAAATGGCCAACAATGCTGACATTTAAAATGGCAAAAGTTGATTACACTTCAGAGTTTAACACCCTATTGAGCTGAATGGGAGCAATTTTCACTTGACAGAGCTATTGTTGCAGGCTGTCTGCAGACTCAGGCAGACACTACTGCATCATTTTCTTTCAGCTCATATTTGGAAGGTTTTCTTTGCAGCCTTGACAGCTAGATACTTATTTAAACAAAATTACAGTTTATATTCTGGAACTAAAGATTGCACTTTTCTATGCTGACTGCTATCTCACCAAACTGTTGCATACTGACTTACTCTGGGACCTGGTTTTAGGGAGAGAGGATCGTTTGGTATTGGAAGAATATGAGCAGTGCTTACAACACTATAAGCCCAAGGAAACTGTACAGGGTTCAGTACACTTCTGGAAAGTTATTTTTAGGGCTGTCAAATAATTAAAAAAAAAACTTTGTGATTAATCACACTGTTAATAATATAATACCATTTATTTAAATATTTTGGATGTTTTCTACATTTTCAGATATATTCAATTACAACACAGAATACAAAGTGTACAGTGCTCACTTTATATTTATTTTTGATTACAAGTATTTGCACTGTAAAAAAACAAAATAAATTGTATTTTTCAATTCACCTGATATAAGTGCTGTAGTGCAGTCTCTTTATCATGAAAGTTGAACTTACAAATATAGAATTATGTACATAAGAACAGCCATACTGGGTCAGAAGAAAGGTCCATCTAGCCCAGTATCCTGTCTTCTGACAGTGGCCAATGCCAGGTGCCCCAGAGAATGAACAGAACAGGTAATCATCAAGTGATCCATTCCCTGTCTTCTATTCCCAGCTTTTGCCAAACAGAGGGTAGGAACACCATCACTCTCCAACCTGGCTAATAGCCATTGATGGACCTATCCTCCATGAATTTATCTAGTTCTTTTTTTTAACCTTGTTATAGCCTTGGCTTTCACAACTGCCTCTGGCAAAGAGTTCCACAGGTTGACTGTGTGTAAAGAAATACTTCCTTTTGTTTGTTTTATATCTGCTGCCTATTAATTTCATTGTGTTATGAGGAAGAGTAAATAACACTTCCTTATTTACTTTCTCCACACCAGTCATGATTTTATAAACCTCTATCATATCCCCCCTTACTAGTCTCTTTTTCCAATCTGAAAAGTCCCAGTCTTATTAATCTCTCCTCATATGGAAGCCGTTCCATACACCTAATCATTTTTGTAAAATTTCAGAGCCTGTAAAGTCTACTCAGTCCTACTTCTTGTTCAGCCAATCGTCAGACAAACAAGTTTGTTTACATTTGCAGGAGATAATGCTGCCCGCTTCTTGTTTACAATGTCCTCTGATAGTGAGAACAAGTGTTCTCATGGTGCTGTTGTAGCCAGTGTCACAAGATATTTACAAGCCAGATGCACTAAAGATACATATGTCCCTTCATGCTTCAACCACCATTCCAGGGGACATGCGTCCATGCTAATGATGGGTTCTGCTCGATAACAATCCAAAGCAGTGCAGACCAACGTGTGTTCATTTTCATTATCTGAGTCAGATGCCACCAGCAAAAGACTGATTTTCTTTTTTGGTGGTTCGGGTTCTGTAGTTTCCGCATCGGACTGTTGCTTTTTTAAGACTTCTGAAAGCATGCTCCACACCTCATCCATCTCAGATTTTGGAAGGCACTTCAGATTCTTAAACCTTGGGTCGAGTGCTGTATCCATCCTTAGAAATCTCACATTGGTACCTTCTTGCATTTTGTGAAATCTGCTGTGAAAGTGTTCTTAAAATGAACAACATGTGCTGGGTCATCATCCGAGATTGCTATAACTTGAAATATATGGCAGAATGCGGGTAAAACAGACCATGGGACATACAATTCTCCCCCAAGGAGTTCAGTCACAAATTTAATTAACACATTTTTCTAACGAGCATTATCAGCATGAAAGCATGTCCTCTGGAATGGTAGCCGAAACATGAAAGGGCATACAAATGTTTAGCATATCTGGCACGTAAATACCTTGCAGTGCCAATTACAAAAGTGCCATGCAAATGCTTGTTCTCACTTTCTGATGACAATATAAATAAGAAGAGGGCAGCATTATGTCATGTAAATGTAAACAAGCTTGTTTGTCTTAACGATTGGCTGAACAAGAAGTAGGACTGAGTCGACTTGTAGGCTCTGAAGTTTTACATTGTTTTGGTTTTGAGTGCAGTTATGTAACAACTCATACAAATCTACATCTGGTAAATTGCACTTTCACGACAAAGAGATTGCACTACAGTACTTGTATGAGGTGAATTGAAAAAAACTATTTTGTTTATCGTTTTTACAGTGCAAATATTTGTAATAAAAATAATATACACTTTGATTTCAATTACAACACAGGATACAATATATATATGAAAATATAGAAGAACATCAAAATATTTAATAAATTTCAATTGGTATTCTATTGTTTAACAGTGGAATTAAAACTGCAATTAATCACAATTAATTTTTTTGAGTTAATCGCATGAGTTAACTGCAATTAATTGACAGCCCTAGTTATTTTTATTTATTAAGATTGGTTGGCACAATAAGACAGGGACAGAAAGCCCAAGGGGAAGGGAGAAGTAATCTGAAAGCCACTTAGATTAAGGATAAATTTAGTGGTAGAAATAAAGGAAGCTTTCTCTAAAATAGGATGCTCAACATCTGGTCTGTACATTCAAATACATTCACTGTCTGGAACTGTCACACTGGAGCAACTGGGACGTAAACAGAATTAATAGATTCATAAATATTAAGACCAGAGTTGTTAGACTGGCTCCCAGTCACCCACTACCTCATGCTTAAATTTAACATCACCTTCAAAAGCCCAAACCAGCCCAGATAACTAATCTCATTTTGTATAGTATTACCCTTTGTTCCTTCATAGGCCCTTCTGTCGCTCTTATCATCAAGTCTTACCTTGCTACCCCATGTGTATGGAATGCCCTCTCAATCTCCTATGCACCTATCCCCACCTTATTTAAATCTTTTCTAAACATCCTCTTCCACTGTGAAGCCCACAAACATAAACAAAATAAATAATAAAAATATTTAACTTATTTGAAAATAGTAATAAAACTATTTTGGGCCTCAGCTGTATATCATCTTTCTTTTAGACTGTCTCTGTCCTTGGGATTTTTGACAAATATTTTCCACTGTTGCTAGCACCTGTTCAGCTCCACCTGTGGCAACAACAGTGGGGCCCCTGGTGTAGATAAAACTCCTGTGGCTGCCAGTGTTTTTAATACTATGTCATCTAATCAGTACTATAATAACAATCCCTAAGAAATTTTTAAAATAGAGTCAGCCATGTAAGTAGAGGATTAATGATTTGGTCAATGAGTATATTAAATAATGGAGAAAGTGGGTAGGTGGAGAGACAAATCTCCAAAAGGCAAAAGCTGTATCTTTCAGTACACTTTGTTCCCAGTCAGATAGAAAGCTTTAGTGACAGTTTCATTACAAAGCAGAGACACAGTTGAATAAAGAGCTGTATTTATGGGAATAACTTTTGTCATTAGAGCTTTTCCTTTCATGTGAACTGATTTAGTATGCCATTAGAAATTAATGAGCTCTGTTGTACTAGGTAATCTGTTGATAGTTATAATCACTTCCTGTTTGTAACTACTTACTGCTCTGTGTTTAAAAGGTTAAGTTTCTAAAGTAGTTGACCACATGGTCAGATTTTACGGGTGAAGTTGAAAACAATGGTTCTTTTGTTTTAAGATCTAATGTTCTGCCTATCAACAAAAGCATTCATTTAAATTCAGTATCATGTCACTTTTGCAAAGCTTTACTCAACAGTCTGTCACCAATTCTATTATTAAGTCCTATTTTTAAGGATTTATAGCTAAATGGGAAGATATATTCTGAAGTGAAACTATTCATCCATGAGTTATCACTTGGGGAAAAGGACATTTTTGTAGATGCTTAGGAGTACATTGTTATAGTATGATGTATGAAGTTATAGGTGTGCAAATCTGATTATCATAAACTGGAACAGTGTAATTAATTCCCTGTGCACTGCATTGAAAATGCATGACTCACCCTTTAAAATGGACTGTAAACCATTTGAAAATTAAGCATTGGATCTCAGTGGCAGTGTCTAGCATAGCCCTGCTTTCTTTTGACAGTCCAGAAAGTTCTTATAATTAGCCTGGAATACAAAAGTGAGTTTGAAGTACCACATTCATGTTTCCAGTCAACACCACTTAATTTGGACCCTGATAATAAGAACACCTGCTTAAGTAAAGAAACTAAGTGGGGATTGAATGGAATGAGATTGCACTGCTGTTTGCTAGATACATCTTGCACTTTATAACAGGAATGTGTGTTGCAGCATTTTGGGCCTGATTCCTTATGTGTACAACACGCCTTCCTCCCCCGCCCCCCAACCAAGTCTTCTAATTGGCTTTAATCTTAGATTTAAAAATGATTTGTGCTATAAAAGTTAAACTCTGTAGGAAGTTTAAAATTGCCACGTGTCTTACAGAACACCATATACTACCAGGCCTCCCACTGTCTTGCTCAGACACAGGCATGCGCAAATTGGAATCAGGCTTTTGAGACAGTTATGCTCCTAGCAGTTGCTCCAGTTCAGATATTTTTGTGGGGGGAAAATTTCAGTCCCTGTCCTCCCTGGCAGGGACCCCATTCTGGTTCCTGTTTATCCACGCTAGCAGAGACCCTGACTCTGCCTCGGCTGGGGAGTCTTCCCTCTCTACCCACACAATGCATGAGTTGAGTTCTCTGCAGATCCTCATGTACTTCACTGGGACAGACTCCTCGCGCACTAGGTCTCAACACCCTTTGGCCCAGTCGCCCTTTTGTCTGGATGGAGGGGCAGCTGGGCCAAATTTGAGTGGTGTTGCGACCCCATGCGCCAGGTCACAATGCCACTTGTTGAAATTTGTCCCAGCTGACACTCCATCTGTATGGTTAAGCATCTGGGTCAAATTTTAGTGGCATTTCAACCACACAGCCCAAGTGATTCTCTGGACTGCTCCAACAGCAGCCGTACTGATTTAGTATGGGACCACTGCTTATAAGTGGCCCCTGGTTCCAGGCAGGGGTGGCGCCAGCTTTTTTGCTGCCTTTGGCGGCAGCGGGAGAGGCTGCCGCCGAGGACTCAGGCGGCCGAAGAAGCTGCCGCTGAAGTGCTGCTGAGGACCTTGGCGGCCGAAGAAACTGCCGCCGAAGTGCTGCCGGGTTCTCGGTAGCACTTCAGCGGCAGCTTCTTCGGCCGGCGGCCGCCGAGGGACCAGAGATGCCGCCCCACAAATCCGCCTAATGGTAGCACCGGCCCTGGTTCCATGGAAACTTTGTGGGAGGAGAATTGCCCCCCAACTGGCATCACTGGCTGCTAGGGTAGGTGTTAAAATAGGAAATAAAATATCATTGTCTACTATATCATCTTGTAAACTGGATGAATGGATTTACTTGAAAATAAACTCAGTTCTTACTGAAATAGTATGTATTTCAGGAGAAGATAGGAATTTTATTCCAATCTCACCCTAACTACTCAGGATAATAAGTTGTATTATTATGTTATAGTTTCTTCACCGAAGTAAGGGAATGAAAGATGGGATTCATGCATAGAAAAACTAATACTACGACATATTTATAATTCAAATTTCAATTTTTATATGAATTAAAAATAAGTCCTATATTTATAAATTCTGCCCCTAAAATGCTCTGATAATGCAAATGCTAGACATCTTTACATGCTTTGGGATTTTCTATCTTCTATAATTCATTCACCATAAGATCAAAAAAATACTAACTTCTGTTATAAAAGACATTTATAAATTTTAGATGATTTGTTTTCCATGAGATGTCCCATTAAGAACATTGATTGAATAACTTCATTCTTATCTCAGTGGAAATACTGTAATGTGTGTCTGTGGGGTGCACGGGAAGTGTGGGAACATATGGTGTTCTGAGAGATGTGTGGCAATTTTAAACATACTAACTATTTATAATACAAAACCTTTTAATAATCCAACATCTACTTAAATTCAGCTTCATTTCTAAAGCAGATTTCAAAATGCATTTTGTGCCACATCAAAATGCGATTTTATATGAAATGCATATTAAATATTTTTGAATGCTTGTCAAGGCATGGTACATGAGAACCTCCTGTTCTGAATTCACTGCTGGCATAATAGGTGCAACTACATTGATATCATTAGAGTTTCACTCATCTGTAGCAGCAGTGAATTAGGTGCCACCTGTTTATTTTTTCATAATTTTGTTTCTAACTAATGCTTTTTTATTTGACAGCGTATTAAAGAAGACAGCCTTGTCAACCAAATCAAAGTGATATGTGTGGGTGATCATATAGAATCTATAAATGGAAAAAAAGTGGTGGGATGTCGTCATTATGAAGTTGCCAACCTATTAAAAGGACTGGAGAAGGGTCAGACATTTAAACTAACATTGATAGAGCCTATGAAAGCATTTGGTGAGTGACATGCATACTGTCCACGAAATACCATGCTTGCATTGTTTTGTTGTTTGTTTTTCAAACACAGTGAAATTTATCCTAGGTAACCCAGTTGCCTAGAGGAGTTGAGGTGTTTTGTTTTTAAACTATAGGAAAACAAAAGTTGAACTGGAAAATTTGAGGGTACTTTAAGATGTTAAGACGCTACCTGTGGGAGGTGGTCTTTTGCTCAAGTTTCACTATAACTATAGTTCAGTTTTATTTGACTTGTGAGCAGGACCGGCTCCAGGCACCAGCTTGGAAAGCTGGTGCTTGGGGCAGCATCTAGAGTGGGGCGGCAGTCTGTGTCCCGCGGCGGCAATTTGGCGGCAGCTCTGTCGGTCTTCCCATCACGGCGGCAATTCGGCAGCCGCTCTGCCGTTTTTATAGCCACGGTGGCAGCTCCGCCGTTTTTATAGCTGTGGCGCAGTTTGGCGGCAGCTCCGCCGTTTTTATTGCCGCAGCGGCAATTCGGCGACAACTGCTTGGGGCAGCCAAATTGGTAGAGCTGCCCCTGCTTGTGAGCTATATTCATTTTTAGTTTTTATTTTCTTGCAAATTTCCTGGGAATTTATCAGTGTTTATTACAAAAATTAAAAAATGGGTAAAAATCAGAGCAAAAAATTGGCTTGACAGTTTTCTAGGTAAATATCAGGGTTACTACTGGGGGAAAGGAGAACAGAAAAATATGCAACAAATAAAGAAAAGTAAAAGTATTGAAAGTAAAGGCAGTTTAATGCTGTGGTTTATTTAATGAACTGTACCTTAACACATGCATACACATATGCGTGTGTATATCTTCCTCTGCATTGCCTAACTTGAACTGACAGCCTCGTATTTACACTTATGCTAATTTATTAGTAACATAAACACATCTACCTAATGTATTGGATTTTCTTAACCAATATTTTCACGTATTTGAGTGGTCTAAAATTCAGGTCAAAATTGTTTTTGTAAAATAATTTTGTAAAACCCATGATTTTTTTGGTAAAAATTAGTAAAAAAACCAAAGAATCTTTTATATGTTTCATGTACAGTAATGTGTTTGAACAAGATGCAGCTGTAGTCTAGTGCTCCGTGTACATGTAGCAAATGACTTTCTCGTGTGCCCCAGAGTATGACCCAAAACTTTATCAAGTCAGTATGCCGGTCTCTGAGGCTATTTTTATTAAATGTAGATTGCTTCCTTGATCTTCCTGAAAATGGAAATCACAGAATCATAGGATTAGAAGGGACTTGGAGAGATCATCTAGTCCCGTCCACTGCACTCATGGCAGGACTAAGTATTATCTAGACAATCCCTGACAGGTGTTTGTCTAACCCATATGCGCCGACTCCGGGGGTGCTCCGGGGCTGGAGCACCCACAGGGAAAAATTAGCAGGTGCTCCAGACCCACCGGCAGCCAAGCTCCCCCCTCCTCACCTCCTTCTCCCCCCCCGAGCGAGCCATGTCCCCGCTCCTCCCCCTCCCTCCCAGCGCTTCCCGCCCCTTCCGCCGCCTAACAGCTGTTTGGCGATGCTTATGACTTTCTGGGAAGCAGGGGGAGGAGCAGGGATGTGGCTCTGGGAGGGAGTTTGGGGGCAGGAGAACTCTGGACTTGGGCAGGGTGTGGGGGTGTGGAAGGGAGTACGGAGTGTGGGGTCCAGTGGCACTTACTGTGGCTTCCAGGAAGTGGCCGCCAGGTTCCTACAGTGCAACTCCTAGGCACGTGTGACCAGGGAGGCTCCGCACACTGCCCTTGCGCCCTCCCCGCAGCTCCCATTGGTCGCAGTTCATGGAGCTAGCACTAGGGGTGGAGGCAGCATGTGGAGCCTCCCTGGCCACTCATGTGCCTAGGGGCCGCAAGGGCCTGGTGGCTGCTTCCAGAAGCCATGCAGAGCTAGGGATTGGGAAGGCAGGGAGCCTGCCTTAGTCCTGGGCTCTCATTGTGCCGCTGAGTGGACTTTTAACTGCTCGGTCGGCAATGCCGACTGGAGCCACCAGGGTCCCTTTTAGATTGGGTGTTCCGGTCAAAAACCGGACGCCTGGCTACCCTACTCCCTAGGCAATTTATTCCAGTGCTTAACCACCCTGACAGGCAGTTTTTCCTGATGTCCAACCTAAACCTCCCTTGCTGCAATTTAAGCCCATTGCTTCTTTGTTCTATCAGCGGTTAAGAACAATTTTTCTCCCTCCTCCTTTTAACAATCTTTTATGTACTTGAACTGTTATCATGTCCCCTCTGTCTTCTCTTCTCCAGACTAAACAAACCCAATTTTTTCAATCTTCCCTCATAGGTCATGTTTTCTAGACCTTTAATTATTTTTGTTGCTCTTCTCTGGACTCTGTTCAATTTGTTCACATCTTTCCTGAAATGTGGCACCCAAAACTGGATACAGTACTCCAGTTGAGGCCTAATCAGCGCAGAGTAGAGCAGAAGAATTACTTCTCGTGTCTTTCTTACAATACTCCTACTAATACATCCCAGAATGATGTTTGCTCTTTTTGCAACAGTGTTTCACTGTTGACTCATATTTAGCTTGTGATTTCACTATGATCCCCAGATCCTTTTCCCCAGTACTCCTTCCTAGGAGTCATTTCTCATTTTGTATATGTGCAACTGATTGTTTCTTCTTAAGTGGAGTACTTTTGCATTTGTCCTTACTGAATTTCATCCTATTTACTTCAGACTATTTCTCCAGTCTGTCCAGAACATTTTGAATTGTAATCCTATCCTTCAAAGCACTTGGAACCCCTCCTAGCTTGGTATCATCCACAAACTTTATAATAGCTCATTTTAATTAATTAGCCTCTTATAGTTGGTATGGCAACTTCCACCTTTTCACATTTTCTCTCTATGTATATATATCTTCCTACTATATGTTCCATTCTATGCATTCGTTGAAGTGGGCTGTAGCCCACGAAAGCTTATGCTTAAATAAATTTTAGTCTTTGAGGTGCCACAGGTACTCCTGTTCTTCTCTCCACCATTATCTAAATCATTGATGAAGATACTGAACAGAACCGGACCTAGAACTGATCCCTGCGGGACCCCATTCGTTATGCCCTTCCAGCATAACTGTGAACCACTGATAACTACTCTCTAGGAACGGTTTTCCATCCAGTTATGAAGCCACCTTATAGTAGCTCCATCTAGGTTGCATTTCACTAGTTTGTTTATGAGAAGGTCACATGAGACAGTATCAAAAGCTTTACTAAAGTCAAGATATACCACGTCTACTGCTTCCCCGCATCTACGAGGCTTATTACCCTGTCAAAGAAAGCTATCAGGCTGATTTGACTTTTTTTTTTTTTTTTTGACAAATCCATGCTGTTACTTATCACCTTATTATCTTCTAGATGTTTGCAAATTGATTGCTTAATTATTTGCTCCATTATCTTTCTGGGAACAGAAGTTAAGCTGACTGATCTGTAATGCCCTGGGTTGTCTTTATTTCCCTCTGTATAGATTAGCACTGTATTTGCCCTTTTCCAGTCTTCTGGAATCTCTCCCGTCTTCAGTGACTTTTCAAAGATAATCATTAATGGCTCAGATATCTTCTCAGTCAACTCCTTGAGTAATCTAGGATGCATTTCATCAGGCTCTGGTGACTTGAAGATATCTACCTTGTCTAAGTAATTGTTAACTTGTTCTTCCCCTATTTTAGCCTCTGATCCTACCTCATTTTCACTGGCATTCACTATGTTGGACATCTAATCACCACCAACCTTCTTGGTGAAAACTGAAACAAAGATGTCATTAAGCACATCTTCCATTTCCACATTTTCTGTTATTGTTTTTCCCCCCTCATTGAGTAACGGGCCTACCCTGTCATTGGTCTTCCTTTTGCTTCTAATATATTTGTAGAATGTTTTCTTGTTATCCTTTGTCTCTAGATAGTTTGATCTCGTTTTGTGCCTTCGCCTTTCTAATTTTTTCCCTACATACTTGTGTTATATGTTTATATTTGTCCTTTGTAATTTGACCTAGTTTCCACTTTTGTAGAACTTTTTTATTTTTATTTTTAGATAATTGAAAATCTCCCGGTTAAGCCAGAGTGGTCTCTTCCCATACTTCCTATCTCTCCTACACAGTGGGCTAGTTTGCTCTTTGCCCTTATTAATGTCTCTTTGAAAAACTGCCAACTGTCTTCAGTTGTTTTTCCTCTTACACTTGCTTCACATTGGATCTTACCTACCAACTCCCTGAGTTTGCTAAAGTTTACCTTCTTGAAATCCATTGTCTTCATTTTGTTGTTCTCCTTCCTACCCTTCCTTAGAATCATGAACTCTACCATTTCATGATCAGTTTCACCCAAGCTGCCTTCCGCTTTCAAATTCTCAACCAGTTCCTCCCTATTTGTCAGAATCAAATCTAGAACAGTGTCTCCCCTAGTAGCTTTCTTCACCTTCTGAAATAATTTTTTTTGTCTCTAATACATTCCAAGAACTTGTTGAATAATCCGTGCCCTGCTGTGTTATTTTCCTGACAGATGTCTGAATAGTTGAAGTCCTCCAACACCACCAAGGCCTGTGCTTTGGATGATTTTGTTAGTTGTTTAAAAAAAGCCTCGTCCACTTCTTCTTCCTGGTTTGGTGGTCTGTAGTAGACCCCTACCATGTCATCACCTTTGTTTTTTACTCCTTTTATCCTTACCCAGAGACTTTCAACAAGTCTGTCTCCTATTTCCATCTCAACCTCAGTCCAAGTGTATACATTTTTAATATATAAGGCAACACCTCATCCCTTTTTTCCCTTCCTGAGCAAGCTGTACCCTTTGATACCATGATGAATGAACGCCTCTTGCATTTAGCTCCTCTGAGCATTGTATCTGGAATGGTGAGTGCTTTCTGAAGTTTGTCAGCAGTACAGACCACCGTAGGCTGGATCATGTTGGTCCCATTAGCTGCTTGCCCACAAACTCATCATCCTGTGCCCCCAGCCCACACACACACTCATGCAGAATGGGTAGCGGGGTTGTTTTACAGAACACACTGATGGTATCTACACAGAGACGTTGTGACTCTTGCACTGGTTCAGGACTCCCCCCATTATCCTTCCAGGTCTTTGACAATGCAATATGGTTGAGCTATGCTGTCATGGTTTCCATACTGAGACTAGCCTCTGAGCCTATCTTAAAAGGGTAGGTTCCGCAATGTATATATTTTCTGTAGAAAAGATAAGAGGCAGAGACTAAGATTCTCTAGTGTACCTGTTTCCCTTGCTCTGCCTGTGCCCTGCTACCTCTCTGTGTGCATCCCTCACCCCATGGCAAGCATCTGTGGGAAGTGAGGAAAACATGTGACAATGCATCAGAGGCTATTAACACATCTCCACCCATGCAAGGGGAGAGCAGTGGCTCTCTCTATATATGAGAGAATTATTCATATCATTAATCATCTGTGTATTATTTTTTAACAAGCCATTGAACATTAAACAGTATACATATAGCTGAACATTTCAAAATAGAAAAAAATATTTTATAGTTTTTATTTCCATCATTTATTCAAGATTTTCCCATAACATTTCTATACAATATTTTTCCATAATAGTAAATCATTCAAAATAAAATGTTGATAAATCATTGGTAACCATTGGCATATACACCCCAAATTCTGGGTTCTCCACCACTACCTCCAATTTCAGCAGCAAGTTAAAATACTTGTTTTCAAGTCGTAATCTGTGACCAATCTAGGAAGACTGTAATGCACCAGTGTGGACACTTGGTGTCAGAATAACTGCAGTAATTAGACAGAATGAAAGAAACTGGAAGTGTGTTTTTTATGCTTGGTGCTACAGCATGGTAAGAGAGGTGCGGGTGTTACCTCTAAAAATAAATATATATATTTGTTAAATATATACATGTTTATATTGCATATATCTACTTACTAGTGATGCTAAGAATATAGAACATGTTGCAAATGGCAACATGGAAACAATTGATTTTGATATCATTTGATATTAAAAATAATTAGCTCAATAGGGATGAGAAAAATTTTCTAGGATACTTCTTACTCTAGACATGGGGATACTAGCAGATGTTGCTACTTGAAGAGGGCACACTTTCCCCTCCTCCTCTCAATACGTAAAAATGTTGTGTGTCCTATATAGATAATGTTTCTTTGAATTATTATATTAGGAGATTGATTTATGGAGGATTTTGAGGAGATATAAACCGCAAATGGAATTATATTCACCACAGCCCACTTGTTACCGTTTAAAAACAAAAACATATAACTCCAATATGTAGAAGAAATGGTGTCAACATAGCCTGAGTTCTTACCACGTGGGGCTAGCCTGGAACTTTAGGCATATCCCTGAGTAAGGGGCATCACTTTTAAGCTGCATCACTCCAAGAATAGCTGCGGAGGGCATGGTGACTGGGAGTCACACCTCTGTGTAATGCCTGCCTACTCCTGACTCCCAGGGAAGGATGGAAGAATAATTATTTACCAGCTGCACCTCCTCTTCCGCCGCAAACACACACGCACACCCTGGCTCAATTATTCTGGCCAGTGAGTAGGGGTATGATGGACCCAAAAGATTTGCTCATTTTCCCACTACTGTGCCCCCATTCCCCATCCAGGAGTGCTGATCAGGAGAAGCAATAAGCTAGGAAAATGGGTAGCCTGAGTAAGCAAGAGGTTCTTGCTCTCCCTTGGGTATGCATGTAGTCTGAGTCACAAGCTAGCTCTCTATGAAATGTTTTGGCATCAACAGAAGCAAATTGGAGGAAGTATAGCGCAATTTTTAAAAATGTGAATAGTGATAGAATTAATAAAAAGGTCCTGTTCTGGCCAGTATAACTTTACAGGCAGTTTGGCCAAAATGTTGGGCGCCTGTTGCAAATCTACAATAGCAACTATATATGTCATATCATGAGTAAAGATACTACTGATGGTAGAGCTAATGTAGGTGTATCCTTCATCAGGAATGAGAATTTGAAATGTTTCTTGTTAAAGAGAATTTAACATCCCCCTTGTTACTGCACCATGAGCACAAAAACTATTCAGAGGGTTAAACAAATGTGAGTAATAGAGACTGTACAGCATCTGTTTATTAAAATGAGATAAAGTAAAATTGGTGTTTTGAAAAGTGAATTTTAAATTTGAAAAGAAGTAGAAATTCTCCTCACATAATCTGACTCTATAGACTAATAAAGCAACCAACTGGAATCCATCTGAATAAAATTAATGTAAAATACTAAAGATTCATCTTTTTAAAAGCAAGATTATTAAGAAAATGTCATGGACAGGGAATTCTTTTGAGGGGTAATTCTGGAAGGATAATGATCAATTTTAAAGGCTTTAGACTACTAAATTCCTGTGTACTATGACTCTACTTTTGCATTTGGAATTATATTTTAGTTATATTACAACTTCTTACAGCCCACCCAACTCTGTATTTTTCCAGTCTAATTCCTCATATAATACATGAGTAATAGTGCTAAAGTGAATAATGCATCTCATTAGGAACACTGGTCACTAATTTTATGAAGCAGTTTTCAAGAGAATATGCAAATAGGCTGTTTTTCTTAAAATTGATAACCAAGTTGTTGTTGTTTTCCTATGCATGAGCATATAATAGCATGGATGAAAAGTCAGGCATAAAGTGACAGTGTAAAGCTCCGAATGGAAAGAATTAAAGTAATGCAGCTTATTAAAGTAATACAAGACTTTTAAAAAATGTCTGTAAAAAAGAGTAAAATACATTTTGGATTAGTTTCTAAATAGAGACCAATGCTTTTTTTTTTTTTTTACATTATTTCAGCATATGACAGAGCTAGTAAAATATAATTTGAAACCGAGAGACAGATTTTTAATAACGGAAGAAAGGATTTCTTAGTAACAAGTGTGTGACTGGGGTCCTAGTGGGGGCCAGCTATGGTCACTCGATTTGGGTGAACTGCAAAGAATGGGGCAGACAATCCCCATAAAACTGGTGGAGGATATTCCAATACCTAGATTTATCAAGCCAGCATACAACACCTTCTTTATTACCTTACTGATTACTCAGAAGTATAAACAACACAGTTCCCTTAAAGTGATTCAGCCTCAGGCCTCCATCCAGCTACCCACGTTAAATATGATGACATTTTTTGTAAATTTTATATCATCATATAAGAGAGAAGATTCTACCAATCCTAAAGAATTGGACACATTACCTCCCAGGTTAACGTATGTTTCAAATCTTACCCAAATACACGCTACAGCCAATTCTTATTAACTAAAATCTAAAAGTTTATAAAAATAAAGAAAGAAAGGTGAGAGTTAAAATTGGTTAAAGGAATCAATTACATACAGCAATGGCAAAGTTCTTGGCTCAGGCTTATAGCAGTGATGGAATAAACTGCTGGCTTAAGTCAAGTCTCTGGAGTACATCCACAGCTTGGATGGGTCATTCAGTCCATTGTTCAGAGCTTCAGTTTGTAGCAAAGTTCCTCCAGCGGTAAGAAGCAGGATTGAAGACCAAATGGAGAAGATGCAACTGCTTTTTATAGTCTTTTGCCGTACAGCCTGTGCTTCCTTTGTTTCAAACACAAGCTGCTCAGCACATGGCTTGGAAGCCTTAGAGTTCTGTCCATGGGCATGTCCCTGCATGCCTTGCTGAGTCATAAGGTGTATCTGTTCTTCTCTCAATGGGTCAGTTGTATAGCTGATGGTCCTTAATGGGCTGTCAAGCAGGCTAGGCAGTGCAAATGCCAAACTGTCTGGGGGTATCACCCAGAAGCATAGCACAAGTTTGAAATACAGACATACATACATACATATCTATAACTTATAATACAAAGGTGATACAAACATATAAACAAGATTATCATATTTGGCAAATTATAACATTTTTGCAGATATCTTACATGGCATATCTGGTTGATTACTTCGTGGGTGTTACCCCAGGAGCAAACATTTGAAATCCAGGTATAGTGCCAATATTTATAACTTTAAATACAAAAACGATACATGCATACAGATAGCATAATCATAACCTTTTCACAGACATCTTACTCTACAACCTTTGCACAATATTTGCTGCAAATATATAACTGGTTGCAACAATTATCTATATGGTCATATTTGAATCAGATAACGTCACAAAGTGTTATCTGGAAATTGTATAGTCTGATGCATCAACATTTATTCAGAATGTTTATAAAATTATTTCTACAGTACTTAAAAAAATTAAAATTCACTGTTTGTTCTGGATAGTTAAATCTCATTTGAAACATAGAATATCAGGGTCGGAAGGGACCCTAGGAGGTCATCTAGTCCAACCCCCTGCTCAAAGCAGGACCAATCCCCAATTTTTGCCCCAGATCCCTAAATGGCCCCCTCAAGGATTGAACTCACAACCCTGGGTTTAGCAGGCCAACCTCAAACCACTGAGCTATCCCTCCCCCCATTATTTTACAATGTGTAATATAACCTACAGAACTTGCCTCTTTTCTTGCAATTATGCACCAGAAGAGGAAGCAGCTGCTAGTGAGGAAGATGGAAGCTGGTCACCATGAGTAGGGCCCTACCAAATTCACGGTCCATTTTGGTGAATTTTACAGTCAGAGGATTAAAAAAATTGCAAATTTTATGATGTCAGATATTTAAATCTGAAATTTCACGGTGTTGTAATTGTAGGGGTCTTGACCCAAAAAGGAGTTGGGAGTGGGGGAGGTTACAAGGTTATTGTAAGGTATATACAAGGGTTGTGGCACTGCTACCCTTACTTCTGCACTGCTTCTGGTAACGGTGCTGCCCTCAGAGCTGGGCAACTGGAGATAGGGGGCTGCTGGCTGGGAGCCCAGCTCTGAAGGCAGAGCCACCACCAGTGGCAGAGCTGGTCCCTCAGTCAGCAGCCTTAGTCAGCAGAGCCGCCCAGCTCTGAAAGAAGCAACGCAGAAGTAAGGGTGACATGGTATGGTATTGTAACCCTTACTTCCTCCCTGCTGCTGGCGGTGTGCTGCCTTCAGAGCTGGGCACCCGGCCAACAGCCGCCACTCCCCAGCCACTGAGCTCTGAAGGCAGCACAGAAGTAAGGGTGGCAATACTGCGACCCACCCCTAAAATAACCTTGTGATCCCTCTCCCCGCAACTCCTTTTTGGGTCAGGACCCCCAATTTGAGAAATGCTGGACTCCCCTGTGAAGTCCATATAGTATAGGGTAAAAGCACACAAAAGACCAGATTTCACGGTTCGTGATGCGTTTTTCATGGCCGTGAATTTGGTAATATGTATGATGAAAGAGGGGATTCTAATCCGGCTAAAGACTGTATTGAATGATTAGAACAGATGATAAATTTGGTTGGTAAAACAAGGGAAATTGCCAATAATGCAAAAATTAAAGGAAACAGCTCAGTTAAATGCTGGTACTATGACAAATCTGGCCACAAAAAGAAGAACTTCTATAAATTTAAGGCTGGCCAGGACAGACTGTTGAAGATGTCTAGTGAAAGCTTCTCTCTCAGTTTGGGAGATGGGGGAGCACTAAACTGGAGGTGGCCAATTTGAAACTGAACTCCAAGAAATGTGAATTATTTCAAAAAGAGGTAATCTACCTTGGGCACACAATTAGTGAGGAGGGAATTTCCACTGTCCCTCCTTCACCCCCACCCGACAAAAGAGGCTGTACAGAGCTTGACAACTTCTGGCAAGCTCTGTGTAAAGTTTTATAGGGCTCTGCTCCTATCACAGAAGGATTATTTATGGGTTTGCCAATATTGCAAAACCACTGCTTAGGATGGGTGAGAAAGGGAAGCCACTTCAGTGGCCAGCAGAGCGTCATGTAGCATTTTCAGAGTTGAAACAGGCTCTTAGCGTATACATATTTCAAAACCCCTTTCATATTGGACACAAATGCTAGTGCTTTGGGTTGGGGGCAGTATTGAAACAAGAACTCCAGGGACTTGAGTGGGTGGTAACTTCTTGCTGCAGAAGTCTGAATTTTGAGAGAAATTATTGCAACACCCAATAGGAACTTCTAGGAACTCCAACCTCATTCTGTATATGTTGTAAGTTTGGAGATGCTTCTTCCTCAGTATCAGCCTCAGTCAGTGCTTAATTTATAATGAAGGAGGTGCTGGGACTTCATGCAATAATAAAGAATGTTTTCAAAGCCAAAAAATCCGTTTATTGAAAAAATTCATTTATTGAAAAGAAACAACTGCTTGGGAAACAGGGCAAGGGGGTGGGATGGGGAATGGTACAATCACAGATTTGCGTATGTCCTGTTATCATACTCAGCCTTCCTGTCTGGAGTGCTGTACAATGAGTGCTGCACTTCAGGATGGCTATAATACATGGTGATGGGGGTTGAGTGCAGTGGGTAAGGGTCGTAGTTTTCAGGGCTGGGTGGTGAAGTTACAGGTGTTGGAGGCAGCTGGTGGCGATAAGAACCCGGATGTTGGGGAAAGTGGGTTGGAGGTGATATGGGGGCACAAGGGAAAGAGTTTTGGGACAAGGGCTGGGGGGGGGGGAAGGGGCGGAAGTGCTCCGCCTGCATGGCTACGAACACCTGGATCGAGTCTGCTTGGAGCTCCATGATGCTTATCAGCCGATCCGTGCTTTGCCACCAGAGCTCCGCGCTTTTGTGCCAGCGCTCCTCATTCTGCTGGCGGATCCTCCTTTCACTCTCCCTTCATTTCTGCGCTTTTAGATTCTTGTTAAAGGACTGCGCCATTACTTCATGCATCATGTGTTCTTTGCTTCTATGTGGCCTCTTCCTAATTCTTTGGAGTCTTTTGGCCGGTGATAACACGGATGCCTGAGATCTCAAGGTTGCATCTGTAAAGGCAAAATGCAAAACTTAACAGAGGCAGCATTGTTCACACCAGACAGAGCAATGATTCACCCCTACTTAAGGGCAAGCAGTCTACACAATAGCATAATTTGCCTGTCCCAAAGCAAGCACACATAACCCCTGGGAGCTCCAAAATGGGGAGTAAGCACAGGGTCAAGGGGGACTGATTGTTTCATGGCCGTACTGTCCTCTGGGTTTCTGTGCCTTGGGCAGAGCCAACAGCTGCAGGGAGCCCCTATACTGAACACTGTGCCCACATTTTCCACAGGAGTTCGTCCTGGAAGATACCTTGCTGCTGAGGGTGACCTGGGAAGCAAGGGAGGGTCTTCTACTGCAATGTGACTTCCGCCCTGGCCCATATGCAGCTTGCCTGTATGCAGCAATGGTCCCCCCGCCCCTCACGGTACAGCCTGACTGGGACAAGGACCACAGTGGCTCTCCCAAGAAACCTGCGCAAGCGCATTGCCCAACGTCTTCATGAGACCTTTGAAAAGATCACTGAGGCCGATTACCGCGATGTGAGAGAGCACATCAACACCCTATTCCGCATCTAGGCATGCATGCAGCCCTAACCCTCCTCGCCTCAAGAGCCCGCACTGAATAACTTCCTTCCCAAAATAAAAGCCACTTATCGGGAACCTCCTCTGGTGTTTGTCCTTTTCCAAGCACCAGACGCCGCGACTGGCGACCTTCCTTCTGGCTTGAAAACAGCTCCTGGCTGCATGCATCTAGGGATTCCGGGGTGTCTTCCTCCTCCTCAGCACCCTCACTCCTGCTTTCCTCCTCCTCCTCCTGCCTTGTTGAACTGGACTCTGAAGTGTCCATGGTGGTCCTCAGAGTGGAGGTGGGGTCGCCCCCAAGTATTGCGTCCAGCTCTTTGTAGACACCCCCTTGGAGCTGCCACCTGGTGTGCCAAGACTACTCCTGCCCCTGCTTTCCTGCCTTTTCCAGCTTGGGACTCCAGAATCCTGTCTGGTTTGAGCCAGATCTACCGGCCTGCTGCAAACCCAGACCCAGGTCTGAACCACGTCCCCTAACAGCTGTAGGCTTGCCTGGAAGCAGCTTAGGACGTGCTCTTGCCTTTGATACCCAGGTGCCCAACTCCCAATGGGGTTCAAACCCTGAATAAATCCGTTTTACCCTGTATAAAGCTTATACAGGGTAAACTCATAAACTGTTCACCCTC
Organism: Macrochelys suwanniensis; assembly: GCA_033296515.1. Classification (NCBI taxonomy): domain Eukaryota; kingdom Metazoa; phylum Chordata; order Testudines; family Chelydridae; genus Macrochelys; species Macrochelys suwanniensis. Next base: position 24,445,103 of record CM065782.1, read on the forward strand.
TGTTTCACAGATAGATATGCACAGCTGTTTGCCCCCCTCCAGGTACTAACATGTACTCCAGGTTACTTAATAAGTAAAAAGTTATTTTAATAACCACAGAAAGTGGGATTTAAGTGGTTCCAAGTAATAACAGACAGAACAAAGTGAATTACCAAGTAAAATAAAACAAAACACGCAAGTCTATGTCTAATCACACTGAATACAGATAAAAACCTCACCAGTTCCAGTAAACTTCCTCTTAGAGGCTATGGTCCTCCTAGCCTGGGTCCAGCAATCACTCATACCCCCTATTGTTCTTGTCCTTTGTTCCAGTCTCTTTCAGGTGTGTCGTTGGGGGGTGGAGAGGCTCTCTCTTTAGCCAGATGAAGACAAGATGGAGGGGGTCTCCCAGAGGTTTAAATAGACTTTCTCCTCTGGGTGGACACCCCTTCCTCTCCCTGTGTAGCATCCAGTTACAAAATGGAGTTTTGGGGTCACATGGGCAAGTCACATGTCCATGCCCAACTCAGTTCCTTAGGAGCCAAGCCACGTTCCTGGCCAAGCTCAGATGTGGATTGGTGTCTGCAAGTTCTTTTTGTCTGTTAAGTGTTTCTTGATTGGGCACTTAACCTGCACATTCCTTTCTCCAGACATTGATCAAATGCTTTTACTAAGGCTATGTATAAAACCAGCAAATATACAACCAATATTCATAACTTCAACTACAAAAATGATACATGCATACAAACAGGAGGAATAGGTTCAGTAGATCATAACTTTTACAGAGATAAGTTACATGGCACATGTAGCATAAAACATATTCCAGCTATATCATATATACATTTATAAGCATCTCCTCATAAAGCCTTATGGGGTACACCTTCACAACGGCAGGTCGCAGGGGCACCACCGGAGCGGCTGTTTGCTTTGTGGTAGGCATTCCGCAGCTCCTTCACTTTAATCCTGCACTGCAGTGCTTCCCGGTCATGGCCCCTTTCCATCATGTCCCTTGATATCTGCCCGAATGTGTTGTAATTCCTACAGCTGGAGTGCAGCTGGGACTGGTCAGCTTCCTCCCCGCAAACACTGATGAGGTCCAGCACTTTGCTATTGCTCCATACTGGGGATTGCCTGGCATGTGTAGGCATGGTCACCTGGAAAGATTCGCTGAGAGCACTCCACGCCTGGCTGGGCAAACAGGAAGGGGATTTTCAAAATTCCCAGAGAATTTAAAGGGCGGGTCTGATGGTTGGTCACCTGAGGGCAGGGCAGTAGAGTTCAAAGTGGTGACCAGAGTCGCTAGAACAGGCATTGTGGGACACTTCTGGAGGCCGATCAGAGCACATTAATAGACCAGGGCGTCCACACTGGTGCTGCGGCGCTCCAGTGGGAGCACATCAAACATTATTCCACTCGCTGAGGTGGAGTACCAGGAGCGCTCTAGCCACAGAGACTGGGCATTCTACGTGCCTTGCCAGTGTGAACGCGTCTTGAGTTAGAGCACACGGGGCTGCTTTAATGAGCTATAACTCGCATGTGTATCCATGCCCTTAGTGTGGACTACAATGCAGGATTGAAGTCAGTGAGAATTCTGCCTGAGTAAAAACTGCATGATTTTTCCAGTTCCCAATACTATTTAAAAATGATTTGCTCTAGAATAGAGAACTAAATTTATGTGAATATGCACAAACATAGTAGAATGAACTATGCCTACTAGATAGATGCATTTTTCAAAGGAGAGTCTTAATTTTATTGCACAGTAATTTCTTTGTGCTTGTAAAGCATCTGAGTAGGATTCCACAAAGGCTGAGGGGTCCAGGGTAGTGAATCTTAATGCACAATTGGGACCCAAGTAATATCTAAAATACTGTAAATTATAAATTCAAGTTGCTCTAGATTTTAAGTAGACCTAAAAGCTGAAGCTACTGAGTCATCTAAAGCATACTTATTTAATTCTAATTAAATGGTACATTTAACGGTTGTGCTTTTGTTTTTAGAAATGATTGAACCAAGGTTAAAAAGTGGAACTCTATCGGAGGCTAAAATCTCCAAGGGAAGAGAAACACTTCGATTGAGATCCAAAGGTCCTGCCACTGTGGAGGAAGTGGTATGTTTATAGTGGGGTAGTAATTAGAGCATCTGAAACTTTTAGCATCTGTTAAATTTAGGCAAAGCATCAGATTTATCCTTCAGCAAAGTTTATGTGGCAAAATGGGATTTTCTTGAAAAATTCCAGCCCCGCAAAATCTCAGCGTTTCTTACTTTGTTAAATGTCACTAAAAGTTTGTTTAAAGCTACATTCAGTATTGATGTAAGAAATAAAAATAGTGGGTAATGTAACAAGGTGGCTCATTAGGAAATGTGGAATATTTATAGAAATAAATTTAAAGCCAGGTTTCTTGTGGCATACATATCAATGCTGTGAACTCTCATGATTTTATTACAGGTCTCACAATATTTATTTCCCCTCCTCCCCTACCGCCCTTTTAAAGCCCCAGTTCCTGGAGCCATACGATTATGTGAGAATTTCAACTTGCATTTTAACAAAACAGTTTCTAAACCTGGAAATATGAACCCCAAGAGCTCAAAGCCCATAAAGCAAATAAAAAGTTTCCAAAATGTATTACTTTAATAAACATTATTTTTTAAGATAATCGTGATTTTTTTTAGAGTCTGACTCATGATTTTTGAATGCTTGGAGTCTGCAATACAGATACTTATGTATACTGTGCAAATATCTGACACTTTAAATCATTCAGAGATTAGATTGTTCTGCGTTTGTACAGCACCTAACACAACAAATAAGTCCATGAATAGGACTCCTCGGTGCTACAGGTGGTAGTAATAATAATAAGTTTCAGTAATAAATTTATCAGCATCCTTTATCTGGAGTTGATAGGAATATCAAATTATCTTTGACCAAGGAAACATCTTTCTCCATTAACCTTCTTTGCTTTCAGTTGTTATATCTTATTACTGATAACTCAAAACATGAAAGATGGCTGCATCTTTTGGCATTTGTCAGGGAAGTGAAAGCCTTGTCACATCTGTTTTCCAGCCATATAGTAAGCTAGCAATGGCACATCCTAGCCAAAAAGTAGGTAAGTGTGACAGGGCTGGCCCTTTAAGAAGAGTCAGATGCCCTGCCTACCTGCAACAGGCTCTGCTGAAGGGAAGGAGCCAGCCCAGCTTTGCCTGGGCCTACCTAACTGCCTAAGTAGCTGACTCCCTTTAAAGGGCCAGCTCTGTGACAGTGAATGACCTGCTTCTCACTTCATTGATGTGCATGCCCAAAATGCTGAATCCACCTGTCAGATGGAGGAAATTGAAATGTATATCTTCTGTTCTACTTGTGCAGAGTCACCGGGAAGTCAGATGTTTCTTACTAACTGTATTGTACTACTATTTCACCCTTGACTTTTTTGGGGTGGGATTGTGGTGGAGGATAAATCTTAACCAAAACCCAAAACATTAAGATAGAAGATTTGCTTGCAATTTATTTATAATAAAAAGGGAATAAATCAGATCCTAAATGCAAAAATCTGGATTAATTTGGGTATCTTGTAATTTTTGAAATTTGTAACCAAGATGTAGCATTTTAAACTCTTGAGTGTTTTGTTTCAATAAAGCCCTCTGAAATTGAAGAAAAAGCAATAAAAAAAGTAGATGACCTTCTTGAAACGTACATGGGAATAAGAGATATTGAACTAGGTGAGTATTTAATTAACGTATTTAGCGCTGCTATTTGATTAAATTATATGCCTTTGCTTTGTTTTTGTAATTAATCCATATCTAATCCTTCCTCTTCTATGCAATATGTATATGTAGTTGTATGCATTATTGGATACTGTGCATTGTTGCTCTGGTTTACACCACTAAGATATCTCCTTCAGTGGTCAAACAGAAGTGTCAAGGGCTAGTGGTAAAAATGAGGCAGCAAAAACAGAGTTTTATCTTTGTTACACTATAACACAGCTCTAAGCACCTAAGATTCCTTAGCAGGGGAAAGATTATCAACTGTTGCAAATCTCTTCAATCAATATGTAATTTCGTTTTCATATACTGACTATAAATGTGATTAGTTGCCCATGGAAATGAAATATGAGGAAAGGATTCATTCAGCGAATGCCAGTAACTGTTCAGCTAGGAATTTCACTCATTACTTATCCCACCTTAGCCGAAAATACAAATCACCACAAGTGTGATAGTTATTCAACAGACAAATGATTAAAAGCTTTATCATTGACCCTGCCCTCATTCTGTTCTGTTCTCCAGGGGTTTTTGATGTTAGATAATATTGCTATTCAATCTCCATTAACTGACATCTTCCATAGTGTGATTGTGTTTAGAATGCAATGCTCCAAATTTTAATCCAGAGGTTTTAAAAAAAGAAATGATAAAGTAGCATCCATTATAAAAAATGATGGAGTAAAATAAGATCAAGCCATAATATTTGTCCAGTTAAGGATCTTGTACAGAGTAAAGTTTCAGGAATGACTAAATGCACATAAATACCTAAATAGGTACAATGCTTTAAACTCAGTGGCAATGCAATTTGGCGGGTAGTGTTAGGGGAACATTTTCAAAGACACAAAGGACCATTAAACTCCCAATTGCTTTCAATGGCAATTATGCATGGAACTCATTTGTGCCTTTGAAAATCTGTCCCGTATACCATTTTACTAGAGTTCCACTCAGGTCTGTGCAGAATGTGTCCCTGAGTTTGGAAATGCATTGCTCTTAACAATTTTAAGAGCACAATGGAAACTGAGCCAAAAGACTCTGCTTCTTATTTTAAAATGAATGAGCCTGTGAAGGCCTCCACAAATGACACTAACACTGTGTGTGGTGTCTGGTAAGTGAATGGAAACTGCTTTTGATTGGTGGGGCAAGAGAGACTCCTCCCTGAATGATAACAATGAAGGTCACTTATAGGATCACTCCTCTAAAGCTGAGGTCTGGGACACATGGGGCTACCTGGGACTCTTTCTTCTATCCTGGTGATGGTTGGATCATGGAAGACTGCTCCTGCTACCAAAGAGGACAGAAGAGGATAGGAAGCCTACATCAATAGTACCCAATCCCAGAAGAGCTCTTCTACTATTGATGGAAAGTTCATGACAAAAATTACTCCTTTCCAAATTTGGATCTCTTCTCCAGTGCTTACGGGAAATCACCCTGTCCTTCAGAGTCAATTATCTATTAGTATGTCTCAGGATGCTGTACTTGGTCCCTTCTTCTGCTCCTTTAGTACCCTCTCCAGCACTTTAGGCAACCTCATCTGTCCTCTCTGCCTCTATTCAGATTATTCCTAAATCTACTTTTCAACCCTTTATCTCCACCCCTCTCTCCAGTCTCATATCTCTAAACATCTCTGACATGTCTGTTGGGATGTCTCACCACTATCTCAACTCTGCCCAAAACTTCCATCCAATTCTTATCCTTCCACTACCTCTATTCTTCATCACAATTGACAGTTCTACTCTTCTTACTTTCTCTGAGTCTTGCAACCCTGATGTCATAGAATCCCAGAAATGTGGAAGGAACCTCAAGAAGTCATCTAGTCCATCCCAGCCAGGCTAAGGCAGAATTAAGTACAACCTAGACTGTCCCTGATAAGTATTTTTCTAACCTGTTCTTAAAAAACCTCCAATGGGATTTCACAACTTCTGTAGATAACCTGTATCAGTGCTTAACTATCCTTATTGATAGAAAGTTTTTCCTATATCTAACCTAAATCTTCCTTGCTGCAAACTAAATTGATTACTTCTTGTCTTACCTTCAGTGTACATTGAGAACAATTGATCTTTATAACAACCTTTTACATATTTGAAGACTCTTATCATGTTCCCCCCCAGCCTTCTCTTTTTCTAGACTGAACTTCCCCATTTCTTTCAACATGTCCTCATAGGACATGTTTTCTAAATCTCATATAATTTTTGTTGCTGTCCCCTGGACTCTCTACAGTTTGTTCACATCTTTTTTAATATGTGGGGCCCAAAACAGTACTCCAGCTGATGCTTCAGTGGTGCCGAGCAGAGTGTAACATTTACCTCCTGTGTGTTACATATGCCACTCCTGTTAATAAATTGCAGGGTGACATTCGCCGTTTTTACAACGGCATCATGCTGTTGACTCATTCCATTTGTGATCCACTATAACCCACAATTTTTTTCTGCAGTATTATTGCCTTGCTGATTATTCCCCATTTTGTATTTGTGCGTATGATTTTTTCCCCTCCTAAGTGTAGTACTTTGTGTCTCTATCTCCTTCTCACATAATAGTATCTCATTAACATCTTATCAGCAAAATCTCTACCCTCTTCAGTATCCCTGCTGCTAAAACCCTTCTCTGTACCTGGTCATCTGTCTCCTTGACTTTTGTAACTTTCTTTGCAGCCTCCCTGATTCTCACCTGCTCTCCCACCAGTCTCTCCAACATGACTCTGCGAAAGCCCTTTTCCTTCCCAACTGCTCTGAGTAGCATCACTCTCCTTTATTGACTTCACTTGCTTCCTGTACCTCCCCCCATTAAACTGCCTTTTCCCAGGAATCTTTGTTGTCCTCTTGTGTTTTTTGTCTTGTATATTCTATGCTGTAAGTTATTTGGTGTAGGGGGATGTCTTTTCTGAGTACTGCAAACCCAGTGTATGTTTATGATGTAATATGACTCTTAGGGTACGTCTAAACTACAGAATTAGGTCGAAATTATAGAAGTCGATATTTTAAAACCCGAATTTATGGAATCGATTGTGTGTGTCCCCACTAAAGAGCATTAACACCATGAGGTCGACGGACTGTGTCCACAGTAGCAGGGCTAGCACCGACTTTCGGAGCGTTGCATTGCGGGTACCTATCCCACAGTTCCCGCAGTCTCCTCCGCCCATTGGAATTCTGGGTTGCGATCCCAAAGCCTGATGGGGCAAAAAACATTGTCGCTGGTGGTTCTGGGTACATGTCGTCAAGCCATCAAACGTCCCTCCCTCCCTCTGTGAAAGCAATCTTTTTCGCGCCTTTTTTCCGGGGTTTCCGGGTTTGCTATGGAAGCCTGCTCAGCTCACAATTACTGTACAGCTACAGAGTACGCCTGGACATTAGGTCTAGTGGGGATTCAGTCGCATTATAATATGGGCAGAGGGATAGCTCAGCGTTCTGAGCGTTGGCCCGCTAAACCCGGGGTTGCGAGTTCAATCCTTGAGGGGGCCATTCTGCCTGAGGCTGGTAGTCGCGGGACTACATAGCATAAGTTCCTTGCCTTCTAGCTGCAGATGGTACAATAGGCCATAAATGGTCGTAGTCGCGGGACTACACAGATCATACAATATGCCTGAAATTCGTGTGCTCCTGGCCTATGGTGTGGTTGGCCAGGGGTGCTTGGACATATGGGAGTGACCAGAGTGACTCTGGTTGTTCTCTTTTTTACGTTTTGTTTAAGGGAGATTCAGTACTGCCTGGAACACGGGCAGAGGGATAGCTCAGCGGTCTGAGCGTTGGCCCGCTAAACCCAGAGTTGCCAGTTCAATCCTTGAGGGGGCCAAGAGATGATGATGGATATCAAGGCTATTGAACCATCTGCAGCTAGAAGGGAAGGCGCCTACCCTTGCTTCCCGGCATATTGTACCATCTGCTGCTAGAAGGAAATGAGCCTAACCCTTGCTTCCCCACTCCCTCCGTGAAAGCAACTGAGGGGGGAGCCAGAAATCCTTTCGTGCCTTTTTTCATGCGGGCGCCATATTGCTGACACCATTGTTATCCACCCGCCGCTTCTGCTGCCACTCTGCTGTCCTGCAAACAGCATACCAGGGAAAGCATGGAACACGATCAGATCACCGCGGTTGTTATCGCTGTTATGAACACCATGCGCATTGTCCAGGAGTATATGGAGAACGAGAACCAGGAGCTGCTACAGCTACAGCAGGCGAGGAGGCGACAGCAGCGCCCTGAGGACAGTGATGAGGACATGGACACAGACCTCTCTCAAAAAAGGCCCCCCCGCAAGGTGGACATCATGGTGGTAATGGGGCTTGTTGATACAGTGGAACGCTGATTCTGGGCCCGGGAAACAAGCACAGACTGGTGGGACCACATAGTGCTGAAGGTCTGGGATGAATCCCAGTGGCTGCGAAACTTTCGCATGCGTAAGGGCACTTTCATGGAACTTTGTGAGTTGCTTTCCCCTGCCCTGAAGCGCCAGAACACCAAGATGAGAGCAGCCCTCACAGTACAGAAGCGACTGGCGATAGCCCTGTGGAAGCTTGCAACGCCAGACAGCTACCGGTCAGTCGCGAATTAATTCGGAGTGGGAAAATCTACAGTGGGGGCTGTTGTGATGCAAGTAGCCAGGGCGATCACTGAGTTGCAGGTACCAAGGGTTGTGAGTCTGGGAAATGTGCAGCTCATAGTGGATGGCTTTGCAGTAATGGGGTTCCCGAACTGTGGTGGGGCGATAGATGGAACCCATATCCCTATCTTGGCACCGGACCACCAAGCCAGCGAGTACATAAACCGAAAGGGTTACTTTTCAATAGTTCTGCAAGCACTGGTGGATCATAAGGGACGTTTCACCAACATCAACGTGGGATGGCCGGGAAAGGTACATGACGCTTGCATCTTCAGGAACTCTGGTCTGTTTCGGCTGCTGCAGCAAGGGACTTTCTTCCCAGACCAGAAAATAACCGTTGGGGATGTTGAGATGCCTATAGTTATCCTTGGGGACCCAGCCTACCCCTTAATGCCATGGCTCATGAAGCCATACACAGGTAGCCTGGACAGTAGTCAGGACCTTTTCAACTATAGGCTGAGCAAATGCAGAATGGTGGTGGAATGTGCATTTGGGCGTTTAAAAGCTCGCTGGCGCAGTTTATTGACTAGGTTAGATCTCAGCGAAACCAATATTCCCATTATTATTACTGCTTGCTGTGCGCTCCACAATATCTGTGAGAGTAAGGGGGAGACGTTTATGGCGGGGTGGGAGGTTGAGGCAAATCGCCTGGCCGCTGGTTATGCGCAGCCAGACACCAGGGCTATTACAAGAGTACAGCAGGGTGCGTTGCGCATCAGGGAAGCTTTGAAAACCAGTTTCATGAATGGCCAGGATGCTGTGTGAAAGTTCTGTTTTTCCCCTGTAATGAAAAGCCCCGCCCCTTCACTCTACTTCCCTTTACCCAAACCGCCCTGCCCTGCCCCCCCTCGGTCACCGCTTGCAGAGGAAATAAAGTCATTGCTGCTTAAAAATCATGCATTCTTTATTAATTCGTAAAACAAAGAGGGGGGAACTATGGGGGTAACTGCCACAGTCTCCCGGGATAGGTGGTGGAGGAAGGGAAGCACCAGGATGGGTGGTGGAGGAGGGGATGAGGGAAGGACAAGGACACACAGCACTTTAAAACTTATTGAATGCCCGCCCTTTGTTGCTTGGACTGTTCTCTTGGCTTGAGTGGTTGGGGGCACGGAGGCCGCCCAAACGCGTTCTTGGGCGTCTCGGGGATGAGGTTATGGGACTCGGGAAGGAGGGCTGTTGGTTACACAGGGGCTGTAGCGGCGGTCTGGGCTCAGGTGGCCTTTCCTGAATCCTACGCCTTTCCTCAGCCATAAGCCGGAGGATTTCCATTTGATTCTCCAGTAGCCTCAGAATTGCATCCTGCCTTCTCTCTGCACGCTGACACCACCTACTCTCTTCATCCCGCCGCTGTCTCTCTTCATCCCGCCAGTCATTGTCTTCAGCACGCCACCTGTCTGCGCGATCAAATTCTGCCTTCCTGGACTCCGACAGTGTCTGCCTCCACGCATTCTGCTGGGCAGCTTCAGTGTGGGAGGATTGCATGAGCTCTGAGAACATATCGTCTCGATTCCTTTTTTTTTTCACTTCTAATCTTTGCTAGCCTCTGGGATGGTGATGAAAGGGGTGGCGTTGAAACATTTGCAGCTGCGGGAGGAAACAAACGGGAGAGGAGTACTTTAAAAGACACATATTAGAGAACAATGCTCCAAACATTACATATCACATGTGCATTTGGTCCAAGGTTGCACTTTGCCTGTTATATTGAGGGTCTGCCGGTTTGGTGTGAGAGATCACACAAGCAGGTCCGGCGGGCAACAGAATTCGGCTTGCAGGCAGCCATGGTAAGCCACAGTCTATAGGCTTCTTTAACCTTCATAACATGTGGGATTGTTTTCAAACAGCAACCCCCTCATTTCCCATAACAAACAGCCTTTGGGCTGGCAATTTAAAACTGGTTGGCAATTGAAAAGGGAGGGGCGGCGGTTTTCGGGTTAACATGCAGCGCGAACCTAATCGACACCCCCCCCCCCACACAGACACACATCCAAGATGTTCACTGTTCCCCTTCCCACAACCGCGTGGGTCACAGCGGGGAAGATTTCCATTCAGCCACAGGCAAACAGCCCAGCAGGGACAGACCCCCTCTGAATACCCCCTTAATAAAATTCCCCTATTTCAACCAGGTGACCATGAATGATATCACTCTTCTGAGGATAACACAGACAGATAAAGAACGGATGTTGCTTGAATGCCAGCAAACACCGGGACCATACGCTGCCATGCTTTGCAAAGCAATGATTTCAGACTACGTGCTACTGGCCTGGTGTGGTAGAGTGTGTTACCACGGAGCACAGGATAAGGCTGCCCTCCCCAGAAACCTTTTGCACAGGCTTTGGGAGTACATCCAGGAGATCTTTCTGGAGATGTCCCCGGAGGATTTCTGCTCCATCCCCGAACATGTTAACAGACTTTTCCAGTAGCTGTAGCTGTACTGGCCGCGAATTAATCATTAAACACGCTTGCTTATAAAACATGTATTAATTTAACAGAGGTACACTCACCAGAGGTCCCTTCTCCTGCATCGAGCACGCCTTGGGTGGGTTCATAGGGTACTGGCTCCAGGGTGACAAAGAGTTCCTGGCTTTCGGGGAAAAGGGCTTCTCCGCTTCCTTGCTGTGTCTGTGCGCTATTTTCAGCATCATTATCATCATCTTCCTCTCCCCAAAAATGCTCCTCTGTGGATCCACATACGGAGTCATACCACATGGGTGGGTCAGTGCTGGCTGCACCTCCTAGAATGGCATGCAGCTCATCATAGAAGCGGCATGTCTGGGGCTCTGACCCAGAGCAGCTGTTTGCATCTCTGGTTTTTTGGTAGGCTTGCCTGAGCTCCTTAATTTTCACGCGGCACTGTTGCGCGTCCCTGTTGTAGCCTCTGTCCTGCATGCCCTTGGAGACTTTGGCATATGTATTGGTGTTTCTTCTTTTGGACCGTAGCTCTGCTAGCACGGTTCCGTCTGCCCATACAGCGATCAGATCGCGTACCTCACGCTCGGTCCATGCTGGAGCTCGTCTTCAGTTTTGGGACTCCATCATGGTCACCTCTGCTGATGAGATCTGTGCTCACCTGCAGCTCACCACGCTGGCCAAACAGGAAATGAAATTCAAAAGTTTGCGGGGCTTTTCCTGTCTACCTGGGCGGAGCATTGGAGCTCAGACTGCTGTCCAGAGCGGTCAAATGTTGCACTGTGGGATAGATCCAGGAGGCCAATACCGTCGAATTGCGTCCTCACTAAGCCTACATCGATTCGGCAATATCGCTTTAAGCGCTAATCCCCTCGTTGGGGGTGGAGTGGCGAGATCGATTTTAAGAGCCCTAGAAGTCGATGTTAAGGGCTTCGTCGTGTGGACGGGTGCACGGATCAATCGATATAATGCTAATAAATTCGACCTAAACTCGTAGTGTAGACCAGGGCGTAGTTAGTTGAGAGAGAATAACAGGCATTTTGTGGGAAAGAAAAAAGCAAGTGTGTCTAAAAACAGAATCTATGTGGTTTCTGTTCCTCTCTTTGGTTGTGGCCCAGTTAAAATTGGCACCTGATTAAAATGAAACAATAAAGAAACAGGTTTCTAGGGATTCTTTTAAATATTTTGGATGGTGGTGCTAGACATATAGTCGAAACCAAGGGATTCTAACCACCTGCAAAAGGCAGTGATGCACTTGAAATATATTGTCTGGAATGTCTCATTGGTATTAGAAAAGGGAATTATTTCTCTCCTTTTTTATTAAAGTCACAGGCCAGAACCACGTATTGCTTGGATATTTCTGACGTGGGCAAATCACAGTGCATTATTCCCTGCTAAATAAAAATTGTTGATTCTGTTCAGACTTTTAAAGTAGTTTTAATAAGCTGGTCTTAGGCTGGTTTACAGGGTAGGATTCAGGTGGCAATGAAGCCTCTGAACAGTTAAGCATGCAGTAAGTGCTAGCCTGTTGCTGTCTAGGCCCTGGTCTGCACTACCGGGGGGTGGGGGTGGGAAAGGGGTTCGACCTAAGATACACAACTTCAGCTACGAGAATAGCGTAGCTGAAGTCGACGTATCTTAGGTCGACTTACGGGGTCGACTGCCACCACTCCCTCATTGACTCCACTTCTGCCTCTCGCCGTGGTGGAGTACAGGAGTCGATGGCAGAGCGATCAGGGATAAATCGATCCCCGATATATCGATAAATAGATGTGATAAATCGATCCCCAATAGATCGATCACTACCCGCCGATCCAGCGGGTAGTGTAGACGTATCCTAAGAGTGAGAGTGCATAAAAGGTTGAAAGAAAATGGCAGGCAGATCTGAAGACTCATAGCACATCAGAAGTATTATATGGTGTCAAAAGTGAAACTCAAAGGAAACTTCACCTTAGATGTTGTGTGAATGGGACTATATCAGAAAATAGGAAAAAGTGGGTAAAGCATCAGAGTAGCTATGTGTCTATATATTCTAGCAGAGGTCACTATAGTTGACTTTTCAATAGACTTCCATTCTAACACCCCGTTTCCAATCACTTATTATAACTTATTGAAACTCATGGTTTGGGCTGATATTTCCCAGGTGTGGCTTTTGCCTCAAGGTGAATTGTTTAGCAAAGTTTGAGGAAAAATGTCTCAGCCTTTTGAGTGTGAGGAGAATGGGGAATAAATACACTTTCCGCCTTAGAATAAAATCCTTCCAACCTTGTACTGTGCAGCTATTATAAGAAGCAGTTGGGGTAAAAAGAGGAAACTGATACTGTCTGTGAACCAATAAGATGTACTTAAAAAATTGACATGGAAATAGGTCTCCCTGACAAGTGCCTTTTTAATGTTTTAACAAATACTGGTTTGATTTGCTGTTGCAATTATCCATGGAAAATTGCACTCTGTAAACATCAGTACATACTTCATGGAGTTTTCTCGCTTGGCCATAAAGGACCTATCGAAAGGAAACCATATAGTGTGAGTGCACACATGGCTAAATTAGTGTCACAGTAACAAATGAAATGAAAGTGCTCAGTGTATGAGGAGCCCTTGTTTTATTTACTGCTAAGGTGTGCAGGGAATGAGGCAGGACTCTGCGTCACACATGCAAGAACCTTAGTGGGACTTGAGAAAATCAAGGATTTGGTCTCACGTATTGGACTACCATTTAACATAACGTAGTAAGGTAATTCAGCTCTACAGACACTAGAGGTCATCCCCAAGCTATTGTGAAAGTAACATACCTACTACTAAAGTTATGATAATTCCGCTCAGAATTTTCAGATTTCATAATATCACATGTATCTGAGCAGAAGAAGTTGCTTTAATGAGAATAATACATATACCATACCACGGGAGCGCTGAAATTATGATTACCATTGAGGAAGCACTTTTATTACAAGCTCCTGTTCTGAAAAATCTCACTGACTAGGCTGAAATTTCTCATGGGTGTTTCAGCTTTATGGTCATTTTTTTAAAAAAAGTTTAGTTAAACCTCTAATTAGATTTTTTTGAGATGCTATTTCTGCTGTTTGAATAACTCATTTTTTAAAATTGCACTTAGCAGCAACATTTTGGTTTATTCCCTCCTCCCCATGGAACCGTGCAGTTTAAACAGGGTTAATAACCTCTGGGAGTCAGGGGGGAATCTCAACTAGCGCTGTGAAAATCTCAGCAATTTCAGTTCACCAGGACTTATGCAAGGTTCCTTGGCTTTGATTTCCAGATTCTGTTTGAGTTTCATGTGTGAATGCACATTCAAACTCAAAGTAAAATTCAGTCAAAACTACTGATTCAATGATTTTCACCCAGAGTGATTCAAGTTTACTCATAACTTGTCACATCTTCACATAAGTCAGCTCTGATTTTCCAAAAGTTCATAAACATCAGTGAACTTGGGCGGAGTTTCATGTTAAGAAAACTTGAAACCAGGAGAAGCTCACATGGTTTTGATCAGACAGATTTACAGGCTTCAGTCCTGACTCACAGGTAGAGATCCTCTGCTAGTGGTTTTATGCTTCTGTTACCTTGGTCAAGCACTGTTATATATGTTGTTTTACATCCGTCTAAGTGGAAAGTTTATAGGGGTTTTCAAATACTTCTAAATGTGACAATAGCATTTTCTCTGTGGTGCTTGGGAAAACAGTGACTTGAGTATTGGATGGATTACAAAGTTTCAGTTAATATCAGCTGGCAATTTAAGAAAAAGGCATGAGCCAGTAAAAGCAGAAGTGTTTTTGAATTGATTTGTTTCTAGGCTGTAATATTCTCCATTTTTGTGAATATGCCCTGAGGCTGTTGCATCTACACAGATATCTCAGTGAGCAAGCTGCATTCAAAGGCCCAGTCCTTGGCTGTGCTGAGACTGCTTTGCCTAGCTTTGCAAGCATCCAGCATCCCTAAAATTATCTCAGCCATCCACTGAAGGATTCTCCCTGACTAAGGGGTCCTTGGCTGTATAGAGGTGCTCTTGGGGGTCCTGTGCTGACACCCCTTCATCATCCCTGCAGCTGGTGCAGGCAGCATGGCCAAGACATCCCTGGGCCTTGGCAATCTCCACCTGCTGTAACAGGCCCCTGGGGATATTGGTAGCAGGCATAAAGTTAGAGCAGCCTTCTCTAATTTATCCTGGGATCTAGACCAGTGCCCAGATCGTCCAGGATTGGGACGGTAAAAAGGACACCTTTGTGTCCCCTCATTCTGAGCTCCACCAATTACTCCTTGGCAGAAGCTGAGGATTGGGTCCAAACTAATTACCATCAATGTATCAATTTCCAATCTGAAATCTGTAACTCGATCACATTTTCTCATACTCTGCGGTTTTGTGGAAGTAAATGCTGGCCCACATGCACATACAGGGTTAATGCTGCTCTATTAGCAGAGCTTCAGTAGCCTGCTCTGTGCCCTAACAACCTTGTGGATTAGATCTGCTAGTTGTCTTAGATTACAATACAGTGTCTTTAAAGGGATGCATCATCCTATCCTTCTTCCAAGGCTTTACAAATACACTAGGGCCTAATTCACATTTTTCTCTACTTTTGTTCTCATATCTGCCTTAATAGCACTATCGCTGTTTCAGTACAGCAGATCTTCCTAACTGATCTTGCCACAGCGTAATTCCAAAGGCTGTTTGTCTTCCTTTACTCTGAAATGATGTTACACCTGCTTTTCAAAATTTCTAATGACAAATCAGATCTTTTCCCCCCCACTGGATCTTCATTTGCACCTGTAATCTCTCCATGTTTAGTATCTTTTTACTATTCCCTTTTGTAAATTGATTAAGTTTATCCTATACATTCTTGAGGGTTTTTTCCCAAGCACTTTGTAGCTGTTTTGGAAGTCTTTATTCTGCTTTGTGTGGCAGAAGCCCTCTGGCATCTTCTCTTTGGTTCCCAATTTTCTTATCAATTTTTGTGTATTCAACTTTCGAATGAGAATATTTCAGATAATGCTGATAATTTCAGATAATGCAGAGAGCTCTTTCTTTTCATCTGTAGATCTCAAAGCACTTTACAATCAAGGTAAGTATCATTATCCCCATTTTATGTATGGGGAAACTGAGGCACAGATAGGTGACATGACTTACCCAACATCACCCAGAAGGCTGTTGGCCCAGTAGGGAAAGAACTTAGGTTTCTTGAGCCCCAGTCTAAGACCCTATCTACTGGGCCACACTACATCTCTATCTCCTTATGTGTCCATTTGTTGGCCAACCTGGAGTGCTCTACCCTCTGTTTTCTGCCTTTTACATAGCAGAGAGATTTACTTTTTCCTGTCAGGGTTTGAATTCTTTCATCATAGAAAAGACATGGTGTTTTCAGTGTTTTTTCTTGTCATATTTACAATGTTCCTTTTCAAATGCTGGGCAAGCTGAGTATGCTCCTGATTAGGGTGACCAGATAGCAAGTGTGAAAAATCGGGACAGGGGGTGGAGGGTAATAGGTGCCTATATAAGAAAAAGCCCCCAAAATCAGGACTGTCCCTATTAAATCGGGACATCTGGTCACCCTACTCTTGATTGGGATCTGATTCACCCTGACTTCTGCCAGTGTTTGGAAACCAGCCGTTTGTGTACAGGTTGTACGTTGCTCTCCATGCTCAGGTCATGTGAATTCTCCACTTCCACCGATCCTCTAGTGTCCAACAGTGTGGCCATTTTAAGCTCTGGCTTGCTGGGAGCTGTTCTGTGAAGCCCAGTTGATTAAATATGTTGCACATTTGCATCTTGATCTCACAATTAAAATAACTGAATTTATGATAAGTAGTTGGTGTCACAATCTGGCATAAGAATTCTGACATCCTGGAATAGACATTGTGTTATGAAGTGTTGTGCCACGTTTTATCTGGTTCTTTAGCCCCAGGCCTGGATTTACTTTCACAAGACACTACAGTTAGTAGTAAGGATACTGAGTCTGTGCTGAGCAAAGGAGAAATGAACCAGAACTAAACAGAACATGAACAAGATCAGGAAGAATTTGTCCCTAGGAATTCAACCACGCTCTCTCACATAGCAGAGCACTAGTGATTAAGGGGGAGATTTAGGAGCATGAATCCTGTTGACTTTCTTTTGGGACTTGTGCTCCTAAATCTTGTTAGATGCATTTTAAAAACTCCCCTAAGCAGACCTTTCTCAATATATTCTGCAAAATACATTATTTTTAAATGTTACAATGAGCATGTAATTTTCTTCATAGTCTTTCTATATATCTGTGTTTATGGGCTGGTTATTTTTGTTTTTGTTTGTTTGTTTTTAAGCTGCAACAATGGTAGAAGCAGGAAGAGACAAGAATAATCCAGATGAATTTGCTGTTGCACTTGATGAAGCTCTTGGAGACTTCGCATTTCCAGATGAGTTTGTTTTTGATGTATGGGGAGCCATAGGTGATGCTAAACAAGGACGATTTTAATGAGAAATGTACAATTTATTAATCGCTGTTTGAAGATAAAATTGTTTTAAAACAATTATGGGATCAGAATTTCAATTTATTAATATGAACTATGGGCTGATGCTGTATATATTTGAAATATTCCCCTTTAAAATCTTTTGCAAAGTAGTATTTTCTGGGTATGTGTTTTGAAAAACCTTGTATAGCATCCAGTTATGCTGAAAACTGCACATTTAAAAACAAATACTTAATCTTCTTTTATAAATTAATATATAGAACAGTTCCACGGTTTCTGGTTAGTATTCCATTGATCCAGTATTTTTTTTTCACATGTGCAGTATATTAAAAGTATTTTGCAGCTCTCTGAAGAGATATTAGATATATATAAGAAAGAGCTAGGGATATTTTATCTTTTTTTAAATAAAAGCTTTATAAAACTTGATAATATGAAAAAGTACTCAGATGTGCTATAACTCAATAATCCTCTGTTCCCTCATGTACACTTTAGTATACATCTAACCTCTTCTCACTGCTGTGTATGAAGGAGTGCCCTTCCTTACAGAAAGTTGGGAAGAGGCTACTCTTTGTATAGGGGAGAGGTTCAGAAAAAGCTTCCCCCCCACCCAGAGGCTTCATTTGAGATCTGAGACCCATTGGATGGAAATGATTTGTTTTAATTTGGTGTGTAATATAAAATGACTAAGTACTACCGTGGTGGGTCTATTAGAAATGCATAGGACAGATTATATATCAGTCTCTGTCTGCCATATTGCTGCATCAAAGTCTTCTGGACAATAAAAGAACACACAAAAGCCAGCTGCACCTATTTATTCTCACACATACGTAATGGGAGGGAGGTGGCATTGAATGCTGTGGCATATGACAAATCATGTGCTTATTAGAGTTAAGCATGTGCTTGAGTGCTTTGCTGAATCAAGATCTTATTTTCTCCTGTTGTTTGTGTGGCTGTCTCATGAAACATGGGAGAGAGAAAAATGTAAAAATACATTAAAAACAGGAAAATATGATTTGTAAAGCCACAAAAAAGTGGCAGCATGGATACAAAGGCCAGGTTTAGAACCTCAAACTACTTTTAACTCATTTTTTAAAAATAGATTGGATTTCAAGTTGTCAGTGTCCTTTTAGAAAATAATGTTGTACATTAACACATTTCTTTATCTCTTTTATTTATCCGTAATAATACCTATGATTATTAAAGGGGAAAGAACTTTAAAAAAAAATCCAGTGTATCTATACAGTGGCATAGCCAGGTTTAGAGCACAGGGGAAGCGGAGCTAAAAAAGGCACCGGGAGCAAAAAAAAATGCTCCGCTCTGGCTGCAGCGTAGGAGCAAAAAGTGTCGGGAGCAAAAAAAGGCGCCGGGAGCAAAAAAAAATGCTCCGCAACAAAAGGCATCAGGAGCAAAAAAAGGCGCCACTTGTGCTCAGTGTGGGAGCGGCCGTTCCCTCTGCTCCCCCCTGGCTACGCTACTGTATCTATATTTACTCCCGTGTTTACTGTTTGTGTTCAATCCATTTCAGTTTTCTTTTTAATCAGTTTCATATTCAGGTTTTCAGTGTTGCAATGTTTGGATTGTAAACAAGGCAGAAGGATACTTTCAACTGTTTTTTCATTAGATTTTGTTTTATTTGTTTTAAATTGTGGAAATATATCGATCTTGGAATTTATAAAAGCTTGTTTTACATAATTTAAACATGGGCCAAATGATGGGTGACAAGATCCCTTTACAATAAAACTGAAGAAAAAAGTGGGACCTTATCTGTGCAAGTACTGTAACTTTTCAGTGTTCTTTTATATTAGAACAAGCATATAAAATGAATATTATTCCAAAAATAAAGTTTTCTAAATTTCTATCTAGTTGTTGTTTTTTCCCCTGTGAACAGTCAGCAGAAAAAGTTTTTCATTATCTTCCTGTGGCTGATTGAAATGGATGTAACAAAGTGCTCACACATTACATGCTAATTCAATGTTTCTAAAAATATGACACTTACAAAATGGCACAGCCTGTACTAGAACCTGAAAGGTGCCATTTAGGGAACTGACTCATAGCTCTTGGTTGCTAAAGTGGTTGCTGAAGTAATGAAAATGGTATACTTGGTGTCCACGGAAATGGACACAGTTGCTTAGGCAGCTAAGAAGACACACTTACACTTTTTCATTCTCCATTTTATAAAAATGGTATCTTGTGTTCAGTATCTCAATAACATATACGATATAGGTAGCATAGATATCCGACTTAGTAGTTTGTTTCCATTTTTCATCTATTCATCCATGTGACATCAAATGAAAATCGAGATGCCTTATTATCTTGCAAAAACATCTCAAAAAGGGAGTAGGTAATTATTTTTCATGACTGTAATTATGGAGTTAGTAAAATAATGTGCCCTGACCAATGAGATATACTTGCTGTGCTTTACTAAATGATGAGAGGATTTCTTTAATTTCCTTTGACAATAAGTGCATGAGAGCAATAAGTCTCAGTTCTTTTCTGAGGATGGACAATATAAGAATCTTCAAAGTTCATTTATAAACTTTTAATTTAATACAGATACTAACTTGAGCGGAACTGTGGGCATCTGCTCAGGGATTTAGGATCCTGAAGCGTATTTGCATGCATGTGTGTTGAGGTGGAACTTGCTGGTGATCTGCAGAGAGCTGCCAGGTCACGATGTTGCAGGCTCCTCCTCACTTTCCAACTTTTTATTGCATCAAAAACGGTGTAAAATGCATACTTCTTCATATAAACAATTGTTTGAGTGGCTATGATTGGATGTTAAATGGAACGTGAGTTGTCCATAATATCTCTCCTTTAAGATGTGGTTCACGTTATGGAACAAAGTGAGAACCCCTGATTTAACTGTGAGCGAGCCAAGGGTAATTTAAGTTCAAAAAATGAAAAGCTAGAATTGCTCAAGATAGTTAAGTCCCAGGCAGACTGCAAAGAGCTACAAAAGAATCTCTCAAAACTGGGGGACTGGGCAACAACATGTCAGATGAAATTCAATGTTGATAAATGCAAAGTAATACACATTGGAAAACATAATCCCAGCTATGCGTACAAAATGATGGAGTGTAAATTGGCTGTTACCACTCAAGAAAGAGATCTTGGAATCTTTGTGGATAGTTCTCTGAAAACATCCACTCAATGTACAGCAGCAGTCAAAAAAGCAAACAATGTTGGGAATCATTAAGAAAGGGATAGATAATAAGACTGAATATATCATATTGCCTCTATATAAATACTGAATACTGCATGCAGATGTGGTCGCCCCATCTCAAAAAATATATATTGGACTTGGAAAAGGTTCAGAAAAGGGCTACAAAAATGATTAGGGGTATGGAACAGCTGCCATAGGAGGAGAGATTAATAAGATTGGGACTTTTAAGTTTAGAAAAGAGACACCTAAGGGGGGATATGATAGAGGTCTATAAAATCATGACTGGTGTGGAGAAAGTAAATAAGGAAGTGATATTTATTCCTTCTCATAACACAAGAACTAGGGGTCACCAAATGAAATTAATAGGCAGCAGGTTGAAAACAAACAAAAGGAAGTATTTTTTCACACAATGCACAGTCAATCTGTGGAACTCCTTGCCAGAGGATGTTGTGAAGGCCAAATCTATAACAGGGTTCAAAAAAGAACTAGATAAATTCATGGAGGATAGGTCCATCAATGGCTATTAGCCAGGATGGACAGGGATCATGTCCAAAGCCTCTGTTTCCCAGAAGCTGGGAATGGGTGACAGGGTTGATCACTTGGTGATTACCTGTTCTGTTCATTCCCTCTGGGGCACCTGGCATTGGCCACTGTCGGAAGATAGGATACTGGGCTAGATGGACGTTCGGTTTGACTCAGCATGGCTGTTCTTATTTCCTCTTACAGGTGTAATTCTAATAAAAGAATTGCGAGACAACTCATTAACTCCTATGGGGTTCCAATCTGCTCCCACTGAAGTTGATGGACTGAACTTACAGTGTGCAAAACGCAGCAGACAAGGAATATTTTATACTTTTAAGGGAATGAATATTGTGATTTACAGCTGGACTTACTGAGGTACCTTTAGTACTCCAGATGTCATTTCAATGACAGAGCTGGTGATTTTATAGGATTCATTATAGTGTAATTATGCAGGAGTTTGAGGATTTATAATTGGAGTCGTGGACAAAATCTTGAGAGAGTAGGCTATGCCGTCTGAAAAATATGAAATAACATACACAGCTGTCTTAGGAACTGAAAGTAAATAAAAAGAATAATGAATAATCCCACCCACCACTTCTTAAAATCTACACACGTAAGAGCCATCCTCTCTGACTCAAACCATCAAGGAAGAATGAATTGTGACAGAATACTAGGAATTTGATAACATCAATGATCCCACATTCAGCATCATATAGAACCTGCAAGTTGGTGGACTGGTATGTCCTTTATAGCATAAAAATAATAATATCGTCAGGTGGTGCTCAAGTGGCTATCTGTATAGTCAGTACATCTAAGGGCAGATGTAAAATGAACAAATAAAATCCAAAAGTTGCACCTAGATTTGCTTCCTGGTCTATTGCTTCCTGGTCTATCCCTATATCTATGGGAATATTGCATACCCATCTAATTCTATGCATCACCTTCTACATCATATTGCACGCTCACTTGTTTTAGATATGCATATATCACAAAGGCTTTGAAAAACTAGTCCCTCATGCCTTAAATTGAAATATTGATCTGAAAGCCAGCTCATGAGAGTAATTTCATAAAGGTGAAGCTGATAGACAAGATAAAAACAAAGGGGGAAAATAACAGCAGTGAAAGTAAACATTGTAAACAAAATCCTAGAACATTTAATTATTTCAAATATGCCTCTGATAATAAAAATATAATTTTTTTATTGTAAAATGCTTGCTCTAATTATTTTAGGCTTTTGCTTGATTTTAAATTGCATGCAATTTTGAATGGTAACAGCCCTAAATTTGAATTTTTATTCCAAGAATCTCTGAATAATGTAGCAAAGAATTTGGTCGTTGACTCCAATGGCACCAGAATTTCACCCCAAATGTCGTCAATAATAACAGATATTTTTGTCCTAAATCTTCGATCAGTTAGCATACATCCTGCAATACTAAACTGTCCTTGGAGTAAAATGAGAGAGACAAGGTGGGTAAGATAATATATTTTATTGGACCAAAGGCAGTTGATGAAAGAGACAAGCCTTCAAGCTCTGTGGAGCTTGAAAGCTTGTCTCTTGTCCAACAGAAGTTTGTCCAATAAACAATATTTCCTCACCCATTTTGGAACCGGGATCTGAGAGATACAACATGGCTACACCACCATCACAAACAACTTGGAGTGGGATGTTAGAACAGCTGGATTCCACTGTGTGTCCGTCCAATGTGCGGTAAACTCAGTTAAAGGGAAGAATAGATTAAGACAACACAACTGTAGAAAAGGCAGCTCATTTTAATAGACGCACTTCTCAACTTGGGTTTAAATTAAACAACCCAGAAATGGACCCATGTAATGAACTGGAGAAACCTCCTCAAGTGCTTTTCAGCTGCTTTCTGTCCCACTTTTGTTCAGAAGTGGGTTTTGAAACATTGCCTTATGGTTAGATTACCTGCTTAACTTGAATCCTTAATTACGCTAGTAGTACTGGGCTAGTACTTTTCCAAGAAGAATGCACCAGCAATTTGTGTAGCTGATGCATGAATTTGGCTTTTCAAATGATTTTTTTCCAAGAACTAATTCAGATCTGGAGTCATTGTAAACTTAATGTTACTGCCTATTATTATTAGGAGGAAGAAAAGCAGGAAGAAGAGGATAAAATAGCTTCTAAGTTTTTCTAGTTGGCATATCTTTGTTCACTGAAAGAAAACTACAGCTATGCTATATGTGCTGTTTCTGGCACGCTGTATTAATTAATTCAGCATTAGTTGATATACAAATAGCAGTATAAAATCTAGACATGTCAGGCTTGTAGGTATAATGCAGACCCTCATAAAGTGCATAGTTTTAATTTTCTAAATTGTGTTGTGAGAGTTTGCCATCCGCTATAGCCATGGATTTGCACAATATTTTGGACTGATGCTAGCTATGCTTTGGTATACACATTTGCATATCAATACTACAAATGTTTTTCCAGCTCACACAGATGCATTATGGCTAATTAATATTGAATTTGAGGAACTGCAATGAATACGGGAATACAGATTTTTAGTGCACAAAACTGTGCATTAAAACTGTAATCAGTAATCCAACCAAGGGAAATCTTTCCCCTTTGTTTTAAGTCAGCACATCTAATTTGCCAGTTAAAACAATATGGCCAAGATTTTAAAAACTGAATACCTAAAGTTAGGCATCTAAAGTCATATTTAGGTGTGTAAAAATAAAGTGGTCTAATTTGCAGTCAGTGCTGACCCTAGAAACTACCAATGATGTCTGACTTTACAGATGCAGTTTTGAAAAATTTGGCTTAAGATTTCAGAACTTTTTGTCAACAATGTAATTAAATAGTGCGGCTAGTGGAGGACAGAAATTATGTTTCACGAAAGATTTTGAAATTTGGCTTAAATCCAAGTCAGAACAAACCTTAAAATTTTCAATATTCTCTACAAATGAAAATTTAAAAAAAAAAGCATTTTGGATCAATCAAAATGTTTTGTTTCAACAAAACCAAAATGTTTCACCGCTGTGTGCTGGAAGCAAAGGTGTGAAAATTCAGGGCTTTTCCCAGAGCAAGGAGATACTTTGGCAATGATTGCAAGGTGATACAAGAAATAGGTCTGGAAGACAGAAGAGAGCCTGATGGGAGGATGGGGAGAAGCAGGTGTAGGAACACTAGGTGAGGCATCTGCCAGAAACCACAGAGAGAAAAAATATGTGGTTTGGAGGAGTCTGGGAGTGGAAGAGCAATGAGCATATGGGGGCTGGGTGGGAGTTAGGGTGACCAGATGTCCCGATTTTATAGGGACAGTCCTGATTTTTGGGTCTTTTTCTTATATAGGCGCCTATTACTCCCCACCCCCGTCCCGATTTTTCACATTTGCTGTCTAGTCACCCTAGTGGGAGAGTGCACATGTGGGAGAGGTGGGGAGCGGGGGGGGGGGAGAAGGGAGAGAGAAGAGGAAGGATCACAAGGGTTGTGGAACGATTCCATTGAACTCAACTGGACTTAGGCATGTGCTTAAAGTAAAAAACATTACTTAAGCGCCGTCCTGGACTTAAGCACATGCTTAACAGTTTTCTTGATTGAGGCCTGAACTTGTCACACAGCATGCAGAATGCAGGAGCCGACAGCAGGGGGAACCAGGGTAGATCAAATGAGGAAAGTCAGCTTCTTTTTCTGGAGATTTGTTCCTGTATCACTGCACTAAAAAGAGAGAAACAACTGCCACTGGTCCACTTGACATGCCTTCTTTCCTCTCCTCTCGCCTTCTCTACTGCAAACACACCTACCATATTAAACATAGGTGCTGGAAGTAGAGGTGCGGGGGGTGCTGCCGCACCTCCTGGCTTGAAGTAGTTTCCATATACAGAGTTTATAGTTTGGTTGAATGGCTCAGCACCCACACTATACAAATTGTTCCAGCACCCCTGACCATATAGACTGGCTGGGGTATAAGTGAATGACTAGAAATGGCAAGCAGTGTGAGACTGTCTGGATCCCTTCATTGCTAATCTCTAAACTTTCTGTCATGTAGGTTTTTGAAAATATGACTTTTCTTTTTTAAAAGGTGCTTATTTATTTGCAATTATTTTTTTGGCTCCATGGGTTGAGAGAGGCAGGGTTTTTTTTAACTTTAACATTAAGCAGACCACACTGCTCATTAGTCACTATTACCCATTTGTATATCAGGGTGAAATTTTCATGGTGTCAGAGAGGGAGTGAACAGGAAAGTTTTATGTATTTTGGCTCATTATGACATTTGGGTCTGAAATAAATAGTTTTTTGCTCTTGATTATTAATTATGCTTTATATTGATCTTTTTTCTTCTTCTTCCCTACTAATAGGAATGGGTTGTTAAATGTCTTATTCTAAATATTTCTTTGTTGAATGTGAGATGCCTTAATGTACCTTCTTACTTTTAAATTGTTCATTAATTTCAGAGAAACTAATTGCAGAAATATATTGCTGCAGAAAGTTTATGCAGAGGCTAAGAATTTCACCTGCCTGCCAAGAAGGTGGCTGATTAGGTTAATTATTCTTTATGAAGTTCTATTATTTTTTAAATAAAGAAGTGAAATTTCAGTATATTTGTGACTGGTCAGGGAGAGAATGTTTGTTTTGATGGAGTGTACCTTTAATGCTAAACAGATGATTACAGGTAGTGTTTACACCCTAACAGATCTAGCAGTGATTTGTTAAATGCCATTAAACAGATGATTATCCGGTAGTAGAAGGAGAGTGGTTGGAATACTATCTTGATGAAGCTTTAGACAGGTTAAATAAGGGTGTCTTGTATCACTTTAGATGGAATAGATGAGCCCAAAAAGTCAACGGTGTTAACATAACCCAGTCACTGTTCAATGTTACACAGTTTTAAACTAGGTTTGGCGTGGTAATGTATATTAAAGATACAGAAAAAAAGAAAAAACAATTAAAGCACGTGAAATGTAAAGTATTAAGGCTTTTATTTGAACAACATCTCTTGTTCCCTTTCCCTTTAGCAGGAAGAGAGCCTTCAGAAGGGGAAAAAAACCCTTGTTTGATATAGGGTTGCCAGGTGCCTGGTTTTTGACTGAAACACCGGCTCGAAAAGGGACCCTGGCAACTCCAGTCAGCACCAGTGACTGGGCCATTAAAAGTCCAGTTGGCAGTGCAGGCAGGCTCCCTACCCGGCTATGCATGGCTCCCAGAAGCGGCGACATGTCCTTCCAGCTCCTAGGCATAGTGGTGGCTATGGGGTCTCTGTGCGCTGCCCCCGCCCCAAGCACTGGCTCCGCAGCTCCCATTGGCCGGGAACCACAGCCAATGGGACAGTTGTGGGAGCAATGCCTGCGGGCAGGGGCAGCGCGCAGAGCCAGAGGGATATGACGGCCTTCCCGGGAGCTGCCTGAGGTAAGTGCCACCTGGAGCCCACACCCTTCATCCCCTCCTGCACTCCACCCCACTGCCCCAGCCCTGAGCCTCCTCCCCAGCCCAAACTCCTTCCCACAGCCCGCACCCCCTCCTGCACCCCAACCTCCTACCCTACCCCTGAACCCCCTTCTGCACTCTGAACCCCTCGGCCCGAGCCCAGAACCCCCTCCTGCATCATAAATCCCTCATCCCTGGCCCCACCCCAGAGCCCGCATCCCCAGCTGGAGCCCTCACCCCCTCCCATCCCAACCCCCTGCCCCAGCCCGGAGCCACCTCCTGCACCCCAAACCCCTCATCCCTAGTCCCACCCCAGAACCCACACCCCCAGCCAGACCCCCTCCCACACCCCACATCCCTGCCCCAGTCCTGAGTGGTGGAGTGGGGGGGTTAAGCACCCCCCCGGGAACTAAGAAAGTTGGTGCCAACACACCAATTTTGCTCCTGTCTCACACGTTTCTTGTTTACTAGGCATGATCTTAACACAGTCCTTGTGTTTGGACTAATTCAGGTTTTTTGTCTCACTTTAACACCTTTTCCTATCAACATTTGTTGTTAAAGGTTATTGCGACATCTTATGAATTTACACTCACTTTTTCGAGTTGAACTCACAATTAGGGTAAATTTGTGGGCCTAATATTCTCAACACTGTCAAACAAAAAGATATCTCCAAGAACCGAGTCTGGTTTAAAGCCAAAAATAGGTTAGTAATTACACTCTTTCCCCTCTCCCCCGCTTTTAGATTCACTGATATTTTTATACTAGCTACTGCTACTTAGCTTTTTCCATAGTCCCTACCCTATTTGATAGACTGGTTTGAGATATATTGATCTCCGATCACGTGCCCTTTTCTATCCTTCTAAACAGTGCTTAATTTGCAATGAAAGACATTCAGGGACTCAAGCAATTAGGTGCTGGGGCTCAAGCAATTTTTTTTTACTTTCATAACTGGTGCGGCAAGCCCAGAGGTGCCGGGGCTATGAACTGCCAAGTGTAGGGATACTGGGGCTTAGCCCTGGCAAGCCATGGCGCAAATTAAGCACTGCCTCTAAAGATGAACTATCAGGCCTTGACGGCCTCTCCTTGGTGATGAAATATGGTACTTACTCCATTACAGTACAGATAAGGGGCCATATTGTTCTCTCCTGTGATAAATCATGGGACGGGACATTGTGTGAGGATCTTCACAAGGATTTATTTGTGAAGATTCCCCTTAGTCATTTTGTCAGGAGTAAATTTTGCAGATCTGTGTATAAGGCCAGGCCTATTCATGTGAGTGCCTTAGCATGCTAAAGTGGCTGCCACCAGTGGTCCCAGCTCCTCCCTACTTTCTAGTAGTGCAGCTCCTGTACAGCCATGCTGGAAAGACTCCCCTAACTGCAGCAGCTCCCAGGGACCCTAAAAGGGTACACAGGAGAGGGAATACATTTTTCAGCTAACACGATCCCTCTTCTCCACACATGTTTTGCATGGGACAGGAGTTGAAGTTTAGGGTGTGTCCCAAAGAATTATCTTGCTAACCCCTCCCCCAAATCTTCTGGCTGGCCTTCCCTATAGTGATGAGGTGATGGCTTTCAGTTATGCTTGGGGACACAGGGCAGCAAATATTGCTTCATGCTCCTTTGTGAACATTTTCACTGGCCCTGCTAGGTAAAGTGTTTAGCTCTTTCTGAGGCTTGGGACTGAGCTGGCAGGTGCTCACTGTGGCAGCCACTGAAGCACAGAGCAACCCCTCGCCATTGCTGTGCAGCTGGTGCAAAGGTGAACTTGCTCCATCTCCCTACCCCTCCTTTAGGTGTGCATGAGGGACACACCAGAGAGTTCTCCTGCCCCACACACCCTGCTGGCAAGTTCAGCAGTGCACCATGAGGAGGAGAGGAGAGAGGAAAAAGAACTCACCATCTCTGTAGTCAATTGAAGGTGCCTGCTCCAAGGTGGGCAAGGTAGTCCACAGCCCCGCTGTTCGCCAGGATACTTCACTGCTTCTGGAGACCCAAATTGTCATGAGGGTGAAAAATTCCAGTTGTGCCGGCAAGAAAATTGGGTTCCCTGTTATCAGACAGAGCCTTCGCCATGTCACCTATGCATTTGTAAGCTCCAGGATTGGGCATCTAAATTCTCTGTACTTGGGTAGGAAACTAACAACTTTTTTTTTTAAAGTTACACTAGGTTTAGACACCACAGCCTATCTGTGGGGAAGATTATTTCACCAAGGGATTGCCAGATATATCAGTGATTTACTGAGGTGAAATATTTTAGAGGGAGACCCGTGTTAATTTTTGGCAGCATATTTATGTGCATATTTTATTTGGCAGCATATTTATATTTATATACATTAATGTTTAAAATTTTCTAAAACTGAATGCTTGACTTTAGTCTAAGGCTTGATCCTGCAAATGCTTGTACATGTGAGTAACTTTAATCACATAAGTAAACCTATTGAACTCCACATAAGAGACTGATAGATGGATTGAGGCTTAATCTTTTATTAAGGTTGATTTATACATTTACATAAAAAATTCTAACATATATGCAGGAAATTTAAACATTCATAACTTTTAAAATACTTAAGTTTCTTTAAATGTCATTTGTTTTTGTTTCTTCAATTTCTATGTGCAACAGTGTCAGTTCCCCCTCATTTTTTTTTTTACAGAACAGTTTTCCTTTGGAAAATGCTGTTTGGTTGAAACTGAAATGTCTTGTGGGAATGAATCGATTGTAACATTTTTATGGAAAAGTATCAGTGAATCAATTTGACTTTCTCATTTTGTATCAATAATGTTGAAACATTAACATTTTGTTATTTCATTTAAACATATTTATATCTTAATATTATATATTTAATACTTTATAATATTTTATATTGCTTTGATATAATTAAAATGAAAAAAGTTTTTACTCATTGAAACAAAGTGTTTGTTTTAAATTGAAATTTTTCAGAATTTCCATTCCAAGAAAACTTTCAAAATTTTACTATTTGAAATAAAAACAAATGTTGAATGTCAGAAATTTCCATTTCCCAACCATCTCTTTTACATGTAATCTTAAATCTACTGCTACTGTGGAAAAAATAAAATAAATTGTGAACCCTGGGAAATAATGTGTGTGTTTTTGGCCAGATGGCTTAGCAATTAACTAGTGAACATTATTTCCAGGTCTTTCTAGACAATCCATAATGGTAGATTTAAAATTTTTATTAAAGCTAATGTTAAAATAATAATATAATACATAGGTTGAGAAAAGAGTGTCTGTACGTCTGGGTATAGTGCTTAGATTATCCACAAATACAAAGTTTGTTTTTAAAAGTCATATGATACATAGAGTACATAATCAGCAATAACCCAAATTTAGGTGACTAGATTTAACAATACAGTTTAGATATTAGAATCCGAATAGTAAACAAGGAAATAGACCAAGAAAGTCATGTCAGTGTTAGTTCCAATGGCAAGAGGAAACATCCCAAACCCCCAATGAATGTTTTCCAGCTGGCAAGAACAAAATCAGTAAGGAACAAAATCTATTTGTAAAGTTATGACAGTAAATTATGATGCAGATTAAAAGGTTGACCATATCTTTTCAATATTAACAAAGTCAAGATAGTGCTTCATTACAGAGTTGGCATCTTCTTCTTCTGTCTATAAAGTAAACCATGGGAGAAATGAGGTGACCATTTAAAAACTCAGATAAAACATAGAGACCGCAAATGTGAGTAAATTTGGGAATCAAGGTGGGGTTAAGTTAACTCTAGATAATATGACACCACTGGGGATGGTTTCTCAGTTCTTTCTTTTGGTAGATAGCCTATCCCTACAGTTCTAGCTTTCTCTTTGGGCAGATTAACAGGTTAAATGTTTTGATCACACATTTCCTTTTTGTTTGAAAAAAGTATGGGTGACAATGTATTCATCTATGTCACACTGAAAGGAAAACAGATTAACAGCAGAATTTTAATGAGATTGTAACATATTTCTTTATGGGCCAGATATTCAAATTGAGTAAATGAACATTCAATAAATTCAGTATAGCTATGTTCATTTACACCAGGTAAGAATTTGGATGGGTATAACCAAAACAGCTATCTCAGGCTATGATCCTGCATAGGCTTAATGACCTGGTACTAGTCATGTATTTAAAATTAAACCTGTGCATATGTCTTTACAGGATCAGGACATTAGCTACTAGCTTATGCTGAGTTCTGGGTCCACAAGATGAGACAATTTCAAATTAACCACCAGAGGTTGCCCACATATTTCACTGAATGTGAACACTTGGAAACAAATGTGAATTACAAACTGTGGACCAAAGTTTTAAAGAGCTGTACAATTTCATTTGTCCGTAATTTGGGGGGTACAATCTTTGATGTTTTTTTCCCCCCATCTTAAAAGAATTCTTTCTCTGGAGAAGGATTGATTGAATCATCATTGAATCAGACTATTTGGGATATGACTGAAGAACTGGGGAGCAGATTGGTTTTACTAGTAATATAAATTTATGCTAAACTCTCAGTGAACTGTTATAGCTAAAGCCGTGAAAGACTGCAGGCTATGAGCGAGTAGTAAACACAATATTTTATTGGGAAGAGGTTGCAAATGTACTCAGCTGGGAAAATGATATTAAGGAGTTTATTTTTTCCCCATCTTAACTTATGGAATGAATATGATGAGAAGAAAAGACATCAGGAATTTGGAACCTGCTATATTTAGAAGGAATTTTTTCAATTATGCTTAGTTACCGGTGTTAATGTTCAGAGCTTGTGTATAATGTGGAACTTCCCTACATCCAACATAGCGTGTAACACAATAACTGCTATCCAAGCACCCTTTGCAGCCAGGGGAACCTCTGCCATGCCCCATCCCTATTTTCCCCTTCAGGGCTCCTTAAACAACCCCCTCGCTCCATACACCCAGACCCTCTCATTAAGTCACAGATCTTCAGGGGGGGTCTAGTTTCTTTATTTACAAAGTTCCAAAAAGAAGCAAACACAAAATAAATCTTCCAGCCAGCTTTAAACTAGGCACAGCTTCTCCTCCCAGGGGTTCTGTCTCAGCTGGGTCTTCTCCCCAAGCCTCAACATCCTTCCTTAGGGGCTGCTATAGAAGACCATCTTGTCATATGGCTTCACTCTACAGTTCCGTTCTAGCTCTGCCCTCGCTGAGGGTCCTCTGACCCTTTA
This sequence comes from Macrochelys suwanniensis, assembly GCA_033296515.1. Lineage (NCBI taxonomy): Eukaryota > Metazoa > Chordata > Testudines > Chelydridae > Macrochelys > Macrochelys suwanniensis. The sequence goes on from CM065782.1 coordinate 24,476,522, forward strand.
TAGCCCTTTATCTGTCTCAACTGGGAGCACCTGCTCTGGCACAGAGGCGCTGCACCTATTATTAACCACAGTGTCCAGCCACTCTGTGACATGTAGATACCAAAACATCAGGTGAGATTACTATGTTTCCCTTCCATTGGCTCATTTATATCACTTAAGCACAGTCTACTACATGTGCTGATGCAGGCAGTATTGGAGCTTTGAGGTAAAGAAAGCTGGTTGCCTACTATTGCACCCCTGTGTAGAATGTAACTGTATCCCTGGGCACAGCTGGGAGCAAGTCAGTCCTCAGAATTCAGGGGCTGGAATCCACCCTGGGCTGGCAGCATGTGGCCTTTTTGTTTTGTGTGTGTATCAAGTATATACGATAAGGGCCCTAAAAATGCACAGAATGCAGTGTCCATCTGTTAAGCAACAGACAGTGCTGTGAACACATTACATATTTTCTCCACTTTCTGCATGTCGCTGGGTCTTTATTGAATACAGAGTCCAGCTGAAGATCTCTGCCCTGATATGGAAAGCTCTTTGTGGGATTGGCCTTACCTGAGAGATCCTCTACTCCTGTATTTTAATTCTTGTCTAGTCACCACAGCGATAGGTACAAGAGAAATTGGCAAATAAATAAATTGGGTAGAATCAGTACAGGCCAAGCCTACATTTTTATATTACCACAAAAACATGAATATCAGTATAATAGCTATGCTGGAATCTCATTAGAATGCATAAATACAATGCATAGTAAAACTATCTGGCTTAATAATATAAAAATAATGTTATAGAGTTGTTGCAAATTAATCAATTTTTATTTTTTTTATTATATAGTAAGTCTGAAATGTGATAGAACAATCTGCAGGCTTCCCATTTTATGACTGCCAGGTGGCATGTGTGATAGTCAGCCTGACAGCTCTGCCTTATGTCTAGATGATTGCATTTTTATTTTGTAAAATATTGGCTTGAGGAATGAAATTGTGGAAAGTGCTGTTTTTGCTAAGAGACAAGCTAATGTGTCTAGAAAGGTTCTTATTGTTGCCCCTTTGGCCTGGGTGGTTTGCCAGTATTGGGAGCCTTCCGGGTTTGTTTCCATTAGGAGGAGAAATTGATGTGATGTCAGGTATGTTAGTGCAATCCTGTTTATTTACAAAGAATGTAAACAGAGGCTTGTACCCCTAAATGCTGCAGGAGCAAACAGCTGCCAGTGTCCTGCTCACAGCTTTCAAGCCTGCCTGTCCAGGGAGTGCTGTGCCCCAAGAAGCACTGTCTCTCTGCTCCCTCTCAGGATATGTCTACACTGCAATTAAGACCCCAGGGCTGGTCCATGACACCTGACTTGGGCTCTCAGGGCTCAGGCTAAGGGGCTGTTTAATTATGCTGTAAACATTTGGGCTGGGGCTAGAGCCCAGGATCTAGGAGATGGGAGGGTCCCAGAGCTCGGACTGCAGCCCGATCCCAAATGTCTAGACAGCAATTTTTTAACCCTGGAGTCTCAGCCCAAGTCATCTGACCTGGGCCAATGTGAGTATCTTTATCCCTGTGTACATGTACCCTACGGGTATGTCTATGGTGCAATAAAAGACCTGCAGCATGGCTGTAGCTTGTCCAGCTTAATTGACATGGCCTCTAAGATTCGCACTGTGGATTTTTTTATTGCAGTGCAGACATACCCCATGTTTGCAATCACGGAACCCCTCATCCTACACAGGTTAGCTTCTGATCAGGCTATCTCACTACATGAAGCTCTTTCCATTCAGCCTGAAAGAAGGGTGCTTAGCACACCCGGCAGCTTTAACCAGGTCTGTGATCCTCTATAGATCAAAGACTCACTTGGTGGCAGCCATTAACACCTTCCATCATAACACCATCAACTGCAAACATCACAGTCACCTCAGCCTATGAAAGCATTCTTGAGCCAAATGGAATCCTCTCAGGTAAGCAGGGTGCCTGGAAAGGGTCCTATTCAATCTTCCCTCTCATGGTCACTTCAGATAAACAACACTGAGGCCATGTGTTCACTACTGTAGCAGCACACAGCTATGATGCCATAGCTATGCCAGCATAATGCTGTAGCGTAGAGGCAGCCTACAGTAACAGAAGGGATTTTCCATTGCAATAGGAAAACCAGGCAGCCTACAGTAACAGAAGGGATTTTCCATTGCAATAGGAAAACCAGGCAGCCTACAGTAACAGAAGGGATTTTCCATTGCAATAGGAAAACCACCTTCCTGAGGAATGGTAACTAGGTTGACGGAAGCATTCAAGCTCTGGGGGTTAGGTTGGCATAGTGACGACACTCAGGGGTGTGTACTTTTCACACTCCTGAGTGTTGTAGCTATGATGACCTAAATTTTAAGTAGTAGTGTACACAAACCGGCTAGGGCCTAAGGAGGAACCAAGAGACATTTTATGGGAAAGTGAGACTAGTATGGGATGAACTATGTTAATTTTGGAACAAGTGACTCATTTAAATGAGAGCAACACCAGCTAAGGGTCAACAACAAACTCTCTTTGTGCTGAATTGCTTTACTGCAGAAAGACTTGAAGTGGCTGATATTGGGAGTCTATTGTGTAAATAGAGCAAAGTGGAACATTTAGATTAAAGGAGCTGATTACACCATCTCAATTTTCTCCTTTTCTCCACTGGGTCCTAGTGCTGCTCCATCCCTCTAGAACCTCTGACCTGGATCCTGTGCTTTAACAATTTATGAAAGATAGTCTAGGTTCCATATGGCATTTGTTTAGGAGATCAGCTAGTCTGGGAGTGGAGATGGAATAATAAAATTTGGTTTTACTGGAATGATTTCAGACACAATTTCTATAAATTTTCTATAAAACTCCCCAAATCCTATCATGGAAAAAAACTGTAGTAGAGCCAAATAAATGGAGCTGAATCAGAGCAAGTGTTGTTCCAGTAAGGACTCTATGGTAAATGGACCATCAAAAAACAAAAACAAAATTCCCCAAACAACTCAAACAAAACCCACAGCCTTCTTTATAGTTCAAAATAATTAACTCTGAGAATACCAGAAACATCTATTTTTAAAATTAACTGGAACCTATTGGTGCCCCTCTGTAGAGAAATGGGCAGTAATACATACAGAATACAGCTTTTACAACATCCTCAAGTGGGAGCAAAATGAACAATTCTCTAGTGCGTTAAGTGAGTCAATTAAAGCAATATTTTGCTTTTATTATGGCCATTCATCATGATTTTGTTAAGGGAAACAAAAGCAAAACAAAAAGCAATTGATGGCGTTAAGTGAGCATAAAAGTGCAATAAGAAGTGATTTTTCCCTCTCTCACAGCACTTCACTTTATGGAACAGAAGCATGTTGCCTTTTCTTGGCACAAAAATGATTCTTTTTTATTTTATGTAAAGCATTAGTACCTACAAACCCCAATTGATATTGGGACCCCATTGTGCAAGACACTGGATAAACCTACATTGAGTCTCTGTCCTGAAGAATTTACAATCTAAATAGACAAGATAGGCACAGTATGGACAAAAGGGATGCAACATAAAAGCAGAAGTTTGAGAATTGAGGCACAGAGATTAAGGGCTTGGCTACACTTGTAAATGTAGAGTGCTTTGAGTTAAACCAGCCTTCGTAGAGCGCAGTAGGGAAAGCGCTGCAGTGTGTCCACACTGACAGCTGCAAGCGCACTGGCGTGGCCACATTCGCAGCACTTGAAGCGGCATTGGGAGCGGTGCATTATGGGCAGTTATCCCACAGAGCAGCTCCTCCCATTCTGGCGCTGTGGCTTGTGGGAAGGGGGCATGGGGTTCGGGGCATTCTGGGTCCTGTCCCAACGCCCCGTGATGCATCACTTCACATCCCAGCAATCCCTGTGTTTTCCGTCCACATTTGGCGCCATCTTTCAACGGATTCTGTGCGGCGCACTGTCTTCCCTTTTGGTCTGCGGGAATGGAGCCCGAACTGCTGAGGAGCATGCTGACGAATCTTGCCAGCACATCACATTTAGCATTCGAGCTACTCCTTAAGATCCAAAGTGACAGTGAGGAGTCCGACGAGGATATCGAGTCGCGTAATGCGTACGACACAAAATTGCTTGTCTCGTTCACGGACATGCTCACCACCGTGGAACGCCGTTTTGGGCTCAGGAAACAAGCACTGAGTGGTGGGATCACATCGTTCTGCAAGTCTGGGATGATGAGCAGTGGCTGAAGAACTTTCGGATGAGAAAAGCCACTTTCATGGGACTGTGTGCTGAGCTCGCCCCCACCCTGTGGCACAAGGACACGAGATTGAGAGCTGCCCTGATGGTGGAGAAGTGGGTGGCTATTGCAATCTGGAAGCTGGCAACTCCAGAAAGCTACCGATTGGTCGCTAGCCAGTTTGGAGTGGGAAAGTCGACCATTGGAATCGTGCTGATGCAAGTTTGTGGGGCCATTAATCGCATCCTGCTGAGAAGAACCGTGACTCTGGGTAACATGCATGACATTGTGGCTGGCTTTGAACAAATGGGTTTCCCTAACTGCAGAGGGGTGATAGATGGGACGCATATTCCTATTCTGGCACCAGGCCACCTAGCCTCCGAGTATGTTAACCGAAAGGGGTATTTCTCCATGGTTCTCCAGGCGCTTGTGGATCACTGTGGGCGTTTCATTGACATTAACGCAGGCTGGCCCAGAAGGGTGCATGACACACGCATCTTTCAGAGCACTGCCCTGTTCAAGAAGCTGAAAGCCGGGACTTTTTTTCCAGACCAGAAGATCACCATAGGGGAAGTCGAAATGCCCATTGTGATCCTTGGAGACCCCGCTTACCCTTTAATGCCGTTGTTCATGAAACCCTACACAGCTGGGAGCCTGGACAGCAGCCAGGAACATTTCAACTACACGCTGAGCCAGTGCCGAATGACTGTGGAGTGTGCTTTTGGCCATTTGAAGGGCCGCTGGTGCTCTCTTTATGGGAAGCTGGACTTGGCCGAAGACAGCTTCCCTGCGGTTATATCCGCGTGCTGTACCCTCCACAATATTTGTGAACGGAAGGGTGAAAGCTTCACTCAGGCATGGGCCTTGGAGGTTCAACACCTGGAGACTGAATTTGCACAGCCAGAGAGCAGGGCTATTAGAGGGGCCCAGTGCGGGGCTGCAAGGATTAGGGATGCTTTGAGGGAGCAATTTGAGGCTGAAAGCCACCAGTAATGTCTGTTGTTCTGCCTGGGAGTTAAGTGCAGTGGCTGTGTTTGGTACACTGAATTGTATTGCTTCTTGCATTCCTGGGCTGAGGTATATTTTGCTTTGTGCACTAATAAAGTATGTTTTCAAAGTGAAAAACTCAATTTTTTGAAAAAGAAAATTCATTTATTGAAAAAAACCCAAAGTAACACATAAATACCAGAATGGCAAGGGGGTGGGGTGGGGAGCGGTTCACTCATAGACTTGAGTATGTCCTGATTTCATACTCTGGAATCCTGTCTGGAGTGCTGTGCCTGTGCACTGAGTGCTGCACTTCAGGATGGCTAAAAGGTATGTTGATGGGGGGTTGAATGCAAGTGGATAAGGTTTGTAGTTTTCGTGGGTGGATGGTGAAGCTAGGGTTGTAGGAGGCAGCTGGGGGCAGTAAGAACCTGGATGTTGGGGAAAGTGGGTTGGAAAGTGCCTGTCCCAAAGCGAGTGCGCATAACCCACGGAAACTCAAGAAATGGTGAGTAAGCACAGGGTCCAGGGGGACTGATTGTTTCATGGCTGTACTGTCCTGTGAGTTTCTGTGCCTTGGGGAGAGCCAACAGCTGCAGGGGGCACCTACACTGAACACTGTCCCAACATTATCCACAGGAGTACGTCCTGGAGGATATCTTGTTGCTGAGGGTGACCTGGGAAGCAAGGGAGGGTCTTCTACAACAATGCGGCTTCTGCCTTGTCCTATACGCAGTTTGCCTGTGTGCAGCAATGGTCCCCCCGCCCCTCACGGCAGAGTGGTGCGGACACGTTAGCCTGACTGGGACAAGAACCACGCTGGCTCTCCCAATAAACCTGCACAGGCGCATTGCCCACGTTCTAGCTGAGACTTTTGAAGAGATCACCGATGCCGATTACCGTGATGTGATAGACACATCAATGCGCTATTCTGCATCCCAGCATGCATGCAACCCTTACTCTCCTCGCCCAAAGAGCCCACACCTAAAAACGTCCTTCCCCCCCCAAAAAGCCGCTTACTGGGAATCTCCTCTGGTGTTTGTCCTTCCCCAAGCACCGGACACTGTGACTGGCTGCCTTCCTCCTGGCTCGAGAAGAGCTCCTGGATGCATGCCTCAAGGGATTCCAGCGTGTCTCCCCCTGCCTCAGCACCCTCGCTCGGGCTTTCATCCCCCTCCTCCTCCCACCTTGCTTGCTGGGCTCGGAAGTGTCCACGGTGATCGTTGCAATGGAGGTGGGATCGCCCCCAAGTATCGCATCCAGCTCTTTGTAGAATTTGCAGGAGCAGCCGTTTGCCCCGCGGGCTTTGCAGTAGGCATTCCGCAGCTCCTTTAATCCAACACTGCACCGAGTCCTGGTCATGGCCCGTTTCCCTCATGGCCCTTGATATCTACCCGAAGGTATCGTAATTCCTACGGCTGAAGCGCAGCTGGGACTGCACAGCTTCCTCCCCCAAACACTGATGAGGTCCAGCAGTTCACCATTGCTCCATATTGGGGATCGCCTGGTGCATGGAGGCATGGTCACCTGGAAAGATGCGCTGAGAGCACTCCACGCCTGGCTGAGCAAACAGGAAGGGAATTTTCAAAATTACCAGGGAATTTAAAGGGCGGGTCTGATGGTTGGTCACCTGAGGACAGGGCAGCAGAGTTCAAAAGTGATGACCAGAGTGGCTAGAACAGGCACTATGGGACACTTCCGGAGGCCAATCAGAGCACATTAGGTGTCCACACTGCTGCCACAGCGCTCCAGCAAGAGCACAGGAAACATTATTCCTCTCGGGGAGGTGAAGTACCAGGAGTGCTCCAGCTGCGGAGTCAGTGCGCTCTACATGCCTTGCCAGTGTGGACGGGTAGTAAGGTAGAGTGCTCTTGGTGGCTTTATTGTGCTATAACACGCAAGTGTAGCCAAGCCCTAAGGATGGAGTTTAATACATGCCATTCACTTGCTCAGGGTCACACAGGTAATCTGAAGTAGAGTTGGGTATTGAGTCCCAGGAATCCAGATCTGGTGCCATAACCACAAGGCTATCCTTCCTTCCTAGTCTGTATGTTCATGTCCTATTAGTCTCTGTGAATTATTAGAAACATATTACATTTGCTTACAAATATATGAGTACTAGGAAATGAGCTCTGTTCTGTCAGAGATACAAGTAAAATAATTTCCCTTTGAGAACTCGAAACTATATATCTCTCTTTGTCAAATTTTTCTCAGTTCTATTTTACAGAAAATTACTTCCAGCCAGTTTCACTGAGTAATTATCTCTCCATTTTAGTTATGTGGTACCTGATTTGAAAAGATGACCTTGCTCAGTCACATATTGTAATATGTATGGCTAATGAGTAGTTAACACGGTAACAGGTAATTCTTGTTTGTGTCTTAATTTGCAGCTTAAAATATTCCTCTGAATCATATGGAAACTCAAACCTGTCGGCATTAATGCCATCTCATTAGAATCGATCCTGCAGCTCTTGCTCAGAGAGAACTCCCATAGACATCATTTGGCCTCATTTGTTCTTAACCTACCTCTCAGCCTTCATTTTCTAACTTCCCATCCCTTTTTTTGGTTTCCTTTTTCCATAGGAGAAATGCTCAGCAGCCACTCAGATTTGTTCAAAAAGAAGGAGACAAATAACAGTACTAAAAGTTACTGAAAAATAAAACCTTAGGAGTTCGGTAGACTGAGGCTGTTGAAGAAACAGTCCAAAATGGCCTTCGTAAACAGTACCAGTGTATCTGCTTCCTCTCTTGTACATGTAAAGTGAGCAGTGTCCAGTCCAGGGTTTAATGGTCCTCCCTATAGCCTGTCATTCTTCTTGTTGTTTGTGCTCTTCCTTGATGAGTCCTGTATGATCTGTTAGTGTCCAGGCTCATTTGTGCACCTCCTGGTGTGATACTTCAGGGTCTACTTCAAATGTAGCTGATGAAAATGTAAATGTCTAATACAGTCAGGCCTGTGTGTCTGATTCCTGTTTGATTGTTTTGCCTTTCCCCCTCACTCCCTCTTCAGTTGCATTTGGAAATTCCAAAATGGATGTGGCTCCAGACCTCAGGTGAGCAAGTAACAACTTCAACAGCGAATAGCAAGGAGATTGCATGACCTCTATACTTACACTGACCAGAGCACTGGGGAGCAGGGGAAAGTGGGTCTGAGGGAGGTGGGGATAAGGTGTTGTTAGACATGCATGAATCAAAATGATGTGTACAGTGACCACATTTAGGATTTTCAGTTACTCCTGGATCCAGCCAAGGGTACTGTCTACTCAGGTGTGCTTAAGAGCTACATTTAATTGGGACTGAGAGCACAGGCAGCCATGAGGACCAGCAACTGAAAGAAATGGTTCCCTAGTTTTGAAGAAAGCCATATCTCTCACAACCAACTTTTAAAGCCTTATAATCTCTGCTGGTCACATATATCTAGCAAACAGTGCTTGCTCCCTTCATCTGATTGTGTTCAGAGTAACAAAACACTGTACCCATTCTACAGGAGTGTTCAGTGCTCTCTTCTCATAAGTCATACACATGCCCTTGCAGGATCAAAGACTTCCTGAGCTCTGTAAGTCAACAGGAGATTGGAAAGCAGACAGTAGTAACCTCTGTGACAACCATTTGGTGTTTTTATTTTTCAATTAAAATCTTTATTGGCCCAGTTCCTGTACATAAACAAAAGTGGAGGAAAATCTGGCAAAATTGTCATATAGTAGAGAAGTGCAGATTCATGCTGTTTGGAAAATAAGCAATATTCTTCATTTGTCCTTTAAAGCAAGATTTTGAAAGACTAGTGAATATTCAAAGGGGCAGTCGCTGCTGACATTATCCTAAACACAAGCCCTTCTATGCATAAATTGCTTACATTTTTAAATGTTTTGCTAATTCATTGAAAGGATGCATTATTGTAGGAGCCCGGAGGGGTTGGGTAGTTGGACTTGTAATAAATCAATGATAATGCACAAGATAAGGTAATTTGAGATAAACATGATTTCTCCATAATTACCAGTTAGGGATGTGTCTTAAACAGAACAAAGCTTGGTGAAGCGTAAATGCTTGCTTACAAAGTATTATTATATCTGCAGCAATGAAGCACTCTTTGTTTAAAAGTAAATGAAATCCATGCCCACTATGCTGGTCAGTTTTCCTACCTTATCTTTGCATACCAAAGAAAACTCTGAATAACTGCAATCTTTTAAAAAAACATTTGTAGGATACATATTGGAAGGGATCTTAAAAAGTATAATAAACATGGTACAATTCATCTTAACATTAATCATTCCCTAAAGGCGTTCATCAATTTAAGATCAGCATGGAAAATGTAAATTCAACACTCCTAACTAAGCAATAGAAATATAACTGTAATGATATTCTTCATAACAGTTTGGAATAGGGGTCCTTATGTCCTGAATGGAGCTTGGATGAAATACAAGAGAAAAAGGTTGAAGAAATAGGGCTCTGTTGTCCCGTTTACACTTTGATGTTAATACATTTCTGGAAATGTTAATGCTTTGAACACTGCCAGTGCTGACGACTGGTATGCTGACAGCATATGTTATTTTTAGTATGAAACAGAAGACTCAGGGCACCAGACTACTATAATTTGGGCTATAAAGAAATACATTTTCCTATTTTATGATTTTTCATCCTTATGATGTGCTGACTTTGTATGAATTTGTTATTACAGCCAAACACAATTTAAAAAAATATAATAATATCTAGGAAACCCATGGTATTCTTTACCATGTATGAGTGTGTTCTTCTTTCTTAGGGTCTCTAAAACCTTTGGTGTCAAATTTGAGCGTAAAGGATTTACATCTCTTTTTAGTATGTAGGCTAGGCACCAGGAAACTAGAATAGTGCTAGTGGTTTCAAAGTCATTTGATTCCTTGGGCAGAAGAGGAATAGGGACAGTAGGATAACAAAGGAAAAGTGGAGGGGAAAGGAAGGCTGGGAAGAAGGGCTGAATGACTGTTGCTCTATAGCATTATCCTCAGTGACTGTAGCTTCTAAGCAAGCAATATCTGATAAGCAGCCCTTCCTATTGGCTTCACCTGCCTGTTGTTCTTGCCTCAGTTAGTCACCTCCTCACCTTCAGCTGCAGATCATCTGGCAAAATGAGCACATGGATTAAAAAAAAAAAAGATTTTGCCCAAGGATTATGCTCTGAGAGGAAGCACCCTCTATCCCAGCAGCAGCAGACAAATGATAGGTTTCTCACCTGGCTCTCATAGGGTGTGTTCTCTGTTATACTGTTCTTTAGCTGGTAGATTTGGTCCTCTGGTAAGCAAATTAACGTCTGGTAAATTTTTCAAGTGCTTTTTGCACCTACTAAGGTAAGTTTTACTGGTAAGCAGATGGTTAGTTTGTCTTGGAGCTGACTTTGGATCCTAGACTAACTAGAATCACCATATGTTCTCCCCTACCCCCCTCTACCCTAAAGGATAATTTCTTGGTATTTTTTTTTCATCTATCTTTCCTTCATGAAAAATACTGTAACCTGAAAGTCCAAGAGCTTTATTATTATTGAAACACTGTAGAATAATGAGCTCATGGCTGGGGAATTTTAAATCACCAGGATTCTAAATTTCTTTAGTTTAATGATGGATTCATGTGATATGGGCCCACGCACAGTTACCTGATTCTGCTGTAGTAGTTTCTCTGCAGGTTTCACTGGAGAATGGCTTCTCACAGCCAGTTCAGATTATGTTATGGGGGCTTGGGGTGTGGAGTCACACTTTGGGAGGACCATGGTTGCCCTCCTTTGTGAATCATTCATGGCAATGACTGATTGCCAGCTATAGGGTCCCTGGATTAATGTATAGATTTTTTTTGCAGTTCGTTTAATAAAAGACAGGAATGAATTGTTTAGAAAATGCTCTGGACAGGTACTTTGAGAACATCTATATGAGCGGAGATTAAAAAGACTAGGGACTGTTGATCTTAGAAAAGAGACAATTAAGAGGAGTATATAGGGTGACCATATGTCCCGATTTTATAGGGGCAGTCCTGATTTTTGGGTCTTTTTCTTATATAGACTCCTATTACCCCCCCTGCCCCCTTCCGTCCCGATTTTTCAGCCTTGCTGTCTGGTCACCCTAGGGGTATATGATAGAAGTCTATAAAATCATGAAAGGTGTGGAGAAAGTGAATAAGGAAGTGTTATTTACCCCTTCACATAACACAAGAACGAGGGGTCACCCAATGAAATCAACAGGTTTGAACCAAATCAAAGGAAGTACTCCTTCACATAATGCACAGTCAGCCTGTGGAACTCATTGCCAGGGGATGTTGTGAAGGCCAAAAGTATAACGGGGTTCAAAAAGAATTTAGATAAGTTTATGGAGGACAGGTCCATCCATGACTATTAGCCAAGATGGTCTGGGACACCGCTCCATGCTCTAGGTGTCCTTAAGCCTCTGAATGCCAGAAGCTGGGACTGAATGATGGGATGGATTACTCGATACTTGCCCTGTTCTGTTCATTCCCTCTGAAGCATCTGGCACCAGCCACTATCTTAAGACAGGATACTGGGCTAGATGGACCATTGGTCTGATCCAGTATAGCTGTTATGTTCTGAAGAACTATGCTCTAGGGAGGTAGGAAGAAAATTCAGATTAATTGCTATGATTTTGGATAATTTGGATTTACCATTTAGTAAATTCCTGGCAATCTGTCTCTTGCATCATCCAGTGAATCTATATTTTGATATAAATTACATTATTTGATTAAAAAATTAAATAAATTTGCATTCATTATTTTTACCTGATTTCTTTGAAAATGTATGGATTGTTCTGAACCATCTTCCTAGCAAGTTTGGAGATTTTGAATCTAATAACTATTGCATTAGAAGAGGTCACTGCAGTCACTAAATATGATCTGAATGTTGATCCATCCCAGATTATTTTAGCTGTCCATTGTTATCTCCAGAAGCTTTTTGTCTGAATTTAGTTTTAGTTGCCAAGTTTTCAAAGATTACAAAATTAGACAATCTCTAAACAAGTCTGAGATTTTTAATATTCCCTTTTATACCGATGTGGGCTGATAGAGTAATTGTATTCAATTTTCAATGAAGTGTTCCAAATGTTTATTCCATGTTTTTGATTTGGACATGCAGTACAGAAGGCTAAATTCCATAATTTTCTCTAGTGTTATATAAATGAATGAATACTTTTCAGATCTTTGGGTGAATATAATATTTCTACCATATGTATCTGTATTTGTAATCTGCTGCTCCATTTTTTACCTAGGAAAAACTCTCCTTTGGAGAGCCATAATTTTGTGGGTTAATTCTCTGAAATGGCTTTAGTTCTTTTTCAGATGGAGCCCAGAAGGTTACCTATGGACATCCATCCTTCTTGCCCAGCCTTATTTCATATCTCTGGGCATCGACAAGGGTAGGCTGTAAAACAGCATGAATTCCAATGTGAACAATATGCAGATGACACCCAGGCTTACGCCTTCTTGCCAACACATGCACACAACATAATTTCCCAGCTAGGAGACATTCTAGCTGTCTTCCTAGGACACATCAGCACCTGGATTAAACTAAATTTGGGCAAGGGATCAATGATGCTGGTGGCGAGAAAGAAGCTGTACAAATAATTTGTCCTCACAGTAGCACAACCTTTTTATACTGAGGTCATACTATAGTCTTTGGGCCCTCTCTTCTCACTGATAATAGTCACAGAAATATGTGCAAAAAATGTTCTCTTCAGAGTTCATCTGGAGATTCTGTGACTGTCTTCTTGTGTCGGACGCAGACTTCAGCATTTCAGCAATATTTAGCAATGCAGACCACCAAAAGCTTAACATTTCATTACTCTGGTCTCTTCAAGGCCTATCCATGGCTTCAGCTGTGATCCTTACAAACCTTAATGGGAGTGCCTGGTGCTAGATGTTGGATTGCCTCAGTCTCCAATATTATGTGTCTACTCATGGCAGCTATGTTCCACTGGAACAAGGAATTGTCCACCAAAAAAGTGAAGCTAGCATGTGCTGGAGACGGAGCGTTCTCAGAATCTAGTCCATAGTTGTGATAATCACACCTGAAGGACACCTTCCAAATAAAATATAAATGCACCTCGTTGACCTAGTGCACCTATAATAACTTTACACTCGAAAGGAAACAAAGATACAGTGTGGGAATAGGTACTGACTGGGACTCTGGAGACTTTGCTTCTCTACCTGGTAGTGCCATTGAGCTGCTGTGTGATCTTGGGAAAGTCACTTCACCTTTTTGTGCCTGTTTGCCCTTCCCACTTTGTTCAGTTGAAATGTAAGATCTCTGTGATAGGGAGTGTCATGGTGTATGTATAGTGCCTAGAACAATGAAGCACTGATCTCAGCTGGGAACCCTACATGCTACTGTAATAGAAATAGGAAAATGTCCCTGAACCTGGGGATGAAGAGAGAAATATTAGATCCTCCATGTGTTTCTGTTAAAATTTGCTCAGGTATTATGGTGATGCGCATGTATAAGAACATAAGCAGATAGATAATGAGATAAATGTGTAAGCAACAGTGTAATTTGGTATGTTTTCAAGTTTTCTACATGGTTGGCCTTGCAATTTGCTGTACTACCATTGTTAACGTTTACTATGCAAAGTAAAATTTTGGGGTACTTAGTGAAAGAATCCGTACACAATAATTAAATTACAATGTTGACATCATTTTAACTTCCCTTATTCTTCCCCAGAGGATAAGACGCTGATCCTGTTCCTAGGTCTTCCTTAATCTGCCTTTCAGGTTCCAATTATCTCTTACTGTTTTGTCTACTTCTTTGCTGAATTTAATTCCCAAGTAGACTGTGCTTTTAACACCTGTTTCCATTCTGTAAATAAGGCAGAGGAGTGTGAGCTGGAAGATGCAATTACACTTATTTCTGATACCATTTACAGCATTAGTGTAGCTGGTAAATGCCCAAATCCTGAGATGCGCCAAAGAAGAATTATTGACCCCTTCACTCCCAAGTGCAGCTGCTTTAGTTTCTGTGTCAAACCAAATATGGGAGAGGTATGCCTCTGAATGTCAGTGCTTAGAGTGACATGCTTGGGCCAAGAATGAATCTGTGTACCCTCTCTAGCAAGTATATGCAGCAGCATTCAGCTAGCTAGTATTATCTGACCTATCAGTGACTGAATGCCATGTAAATTGGATCCTTTACATTGCAGATTAGGAAATTCAGCATTTGTTGAGGGAAGACTTTAATTTTGATGGATGATGTTAATTTATAATCCTTACAATTGATTATATAAAGTATTTTTTCTTTAGTAGATCTCAAAGTTCTTTATGAAGGTAGATAAGCTGTATTATTCCCCCTTCTACAGGTGGTGTAACTGAGGCACAACAGAGAGGTTAAATGACCTGTCTGAGCGCACACAGGAAATCAGAGGCACAGTTAGGAGTGGAATTCAGGTCTTCTCAGTAGCATAGCCGCGGGGGAAGCGGGGGTAGCGGCCGCTCCCTCACTGAGCAGAAACGGTGCTTTTAAAATTTTTTGGCGCCTTTTTTTTTTTTTTTTTTTTTGATCCGGCCTTACAGGGGGAGCGGAGCTAAAAAAAGGCGCCTCCCCTTGTACTCACTTGGCGGCGCTCCAGCTGTTCGGCGACACTTCAGCGGCACATCCTTCACTTGCTCCGGGTCTTCGGCAGCACTTCGGGGGCGGGTACCACCGAAGACCTGGAGCGAGTGAAGGGATGGGACCTGCTGCCGAAGTGCCACACTGAACAGCTGGAGTGCTGCCGGTGTGCCGCCAGGTGAGTAGAAGGGGAGATGCTTTTTTTTTAAGCTCCGCTCCCCCTGTACTCTGCACCTGGCTACGCCACTGGGTTGTCTATCTCCCAGCTTTATTGTCAATTTAGTAGACCACAACAGTGATTTCACTCCAAATTCCTATATATGTTGCCACAAACAGGAAACCAAGGCAAGAGGCGTAATATATATATATATATATATATATATATATATATATATATATATATATATATATATATATATATATATATATATATATATAAAATTATTAACCTAGCAATATTGACCTAGCAATTTCCACACATTTTATATATAAAATGACAACAGTGTGGATGTTGCTAGGTCAATAGGGATACAAATGACCAATTTGTTGTCTTTGAGGATACCTATGTATATAGGATAGATTGATTACATCAATTTAGAAAGGTAACTAAAATGCAAGACATGGTTATGTAATATAAAGTACCTGAAATGCAAAGATGGAGCTGCTTATAGAGTAGTAAGGATTTGCAGTATGATAGGCTCTGTGGACCAAATTCAACTAAGAACTATATCAGAAGTTCTCTTGCTATAAGCAGTTGTGAGAATGTGCTGCAGCCAGAGACTGAGATCAAAAATCACTGACAGATGCTGCCCCTCAAAGGCAGCATTCTAAAGATATTAAATCAAATACACAAAGAATTATTAGAAAAATATGGTGTGGAAAAAGAACAATTCTGCCAAGTGTGTGGGGGGAAAAACACTTTACAAATTAGTAGCAGAACTGGATAAGATGAACAAAGGAAACTGCTGGACAGGAATGAGCTATTTTAGCATGGTAGAGAGAAATATTCAGGAGAAAGTGGTGTGTGTGGTGGGTTTTTTTGATTTAAAATCTTCATTCAGAGAGCTAAACATCTAAAGAAGCAAAATTTAAGGTACAACAACTAGAAGAAAAGGTAGATTGGATGAACTAGAATAATACTGGAATACTATCGAAGACCCAATAAGTGGAAGAAAATGCATTTAATAGATTTTAAAATCAGAAAATTCTAGCCTCTTGCATACACATATCATAGCTTCTAACCCAATAATTCCTGCATCTATCCCATAGCTTGAGCTATCCCATATATTTTAGAAAGATACCCGTTTTGATTTAAAGACTTCAGGCGAAGGAGAATCCATCACGTCCTCAGGTAAATTGTTCCAATAGTTAATTCCCCTCACCGTTAAAAATGCATACCTTATTGCTAGTCTGACTCTGTATACATTCAGGTTCCAACCACTGGAAATTGTTATACTTTTTTTTCTGTAAGATTGAAGAGTTATTGACTATCAGAAATCTCTTCCCCATCTAGTTACTTATAAGCAGCAGGTGAAAACGAAGAGGCATAAGCCAAACCATATTTTACACAAGAAGAAAAAAAGATTAAAGAACAGGCTATTGAGCGAAAAGAAAAGGGAGAGATGATTAAGAAGCAAAAATTGGAACGTTAACAATATGCCATGCAGAGAGAGAGAGAGAGAGAGCATGAGTTATCAAAGGTTTGGACAAAGGTTTGGAAAAGGTGACTGCAGCCATCGATGTATTTTGTAGAATTAAGCTAACTTAAAAGCAGAAATCTGGAAAAAGAGCATTTAATTGCAGCAGACTGAAAAGAGCTAGTACTTAGAGCAGCTGCAAAAACTAGAAGATTCTTCACCTGAAAGAACTTAAGAGTGCTGAGAAACTGCAGCAAATACGAAACAGAATAAGCTGGAAGGAGAGAGGCGTCTTCGAAGAGAAATGGAGCACAGAGAGAATTCCCTGTAGTTGTTATAGATATGTTGGGAAAGTCTTCTACTGGCTCAAATGTAAGTATCTAGTTGTTCTTAAATATTTATGGACAAGCTTGTGAATATGTAAATGAGTGAAATCCATTATTCAAGATTAAAGCTTTGACTTTTAATACCGCATAGAAAAATGTTAATAGTTAAGAATTGTACATTAAAAGGGTCTCAGGTGAAGAATATTTAGTGGGGTAGTCATGCCAGGAACATTTTGGAATCATTACCTTTTAGAGTGGTGCTTAATAAATAGAGGAAGTAAGGCGTAATAGTTCCTAAAGCAAGATGAAGGCCACTCCTGGGGCAAAGTGTGAGTGAATCACATCAGCAGTGTCTTAAAAGGCTTGGAGAGTTCTCTGGAGTGCAGGCTGTTTGGGAGACAGCTCCCTTCACCTTCCCTTTCAGGAGCCCAGGCAATACTTCAGGATTTCTTAAGTGGGGAAAAATTGAAAGGTCCAGTAATTGTGGGATAGTGTGTGTGTGTTTAATAAAGGATTCTTTTTAAATTATTTGCAGTGTTGCTGTAGCTGGGTTGGTCACAGGATATGAGAGAGACGAGGTAGGAAAGGCCTGTAGAAGAGCTCTGTGAGCTCAAAAGCTTGGTTCTTTCACCAACAGAAAATGGTCCTATAAAAGATATTATCACACCATCTTATCTCTTTAAATTGTTACTGAGCTGCTGGTGTGATTCCATCATGGGCAGAGTAAACCATCAGAAAAAAAACAATGGTAGTTAGCAAGGTCTTCTGGAAAAGTAAAAGAAAAGAAGTTAACAAATGGGGAAATCCTGGTTTGCTGTTTACATAAGTCAGAAGAAGAAAACAAGATTTAAAAATAAGTATATACATTCATAATGTATAAAGAGATACATTTTCTTATAGCAGCAGCCAGTGGTATATAACTATAGGTGTTTCAGGGAAATATTACCTGTTTGTCATTTCAGATGTGATTCAATATTAGTATAATCATGGGCAGCGGGTATTGTAGGCAAGGAAGGCAATGCCTCCCCAGACAGCCTAGTGTGGCCTTGCCCACACTTTACCAGGCCCCTTCTTGCCTGCTGCTCCCTTCTTTGTCCGAGAGCTGGGGCAGGCAGGCTAGGGGCCCCGTGGGCAAGACCACGCCACAGGCCACCCGTCCTCCTGGCACTGGGACCACGCTAGGGCTGGGGGCGCTCCAATGGTGCCGCCCTTCTGTCCAGCACTGAGAACATTCTGGGGCCAGGGGTACTCCGGCTGCCCGCCCAATGCTGGGTGCTCCAGCCACCCCGCCCGCCCAACTCTGGGGCTGGGGGCGGGAGTGGGGGCAGTGGCCGTGGTGTCAAGTGTGTGGGGGGGGAGCGGTGTGCTCCGGGCTCCAGTGGGGGAGCAGAATGGGTGGGTACTCAAGCAGAGGGGGAGGGGCTCAGGGCTAGCCTCCCCCAAGGATGCCTTCACCTGCCGCCCATGAGTATAAGAACCCATCTATGTATTCATCACTTTTATTTTGGACTGCATCTCTCAAGGTGCTTAGGATATGATGGAAACACAAGATAATTATATTTACAATGGGTAGAAGTCATAGATTCAAAGGATGACTTGGAAAGAGCTCTTCTGTGACCAGATTTAACTTGTATGGACTATCTGCATTCTTTATATTTGATAGAGATGTATCAATGTGATTCCTTATGTAATGCCAGCAACACATTTTGCTCAGTGTGGTTTAGTAATACTTGTTTAACCAATATAATACAATTGTGCTAGGGATAGTGGAGGTGAATAACTGAATTATTCTATAAATGGAAATTGCATGTTATGGTACTCAGTTTTAACTTGTTGACTGGGAAATATGTAGACAACTATCTCACATGTGTTATCTAAATGATAATTAGAATAATGTAAGAACAGTTTACTAGGTACCCCAAAAGCCACAGTCCCACAATTGAGGAAGAAGGCTATGATGGTTAAAAAATCAACATGGTTTAGAGGGGAAGGGAAGACATAAAAATAAACAAATGGAAGAAAGGAGAAGTTGATAGTAATGAATATAAATCAGAAGCTAGGAATTGTAGAGAATTGATAAGGGAAGCAAAGGGACACAAGAAGAAATCTATGTCCAGCAGGGTTAAACACAATAGGAAGGAATTTTTAAAATATATTAGGAGCAAAAAGGTACTGGTCCATTATTCGATGGAAATGGTAAAATTATCAATAATAGCAAAGAAAAAGTAGAAATGTTTAATAAAAATTTCTGTTCTTTATTTGGGGAAGAAAACATGTAGTGTCATCATATGGTGATGACACTCCATTCTACCTGTATCTCTGGAGGATGTTAAACAGCAGTTAAACATTTTAAAATCAGCAGATATGGATAACTTTCATCCAAGTGTTTTAAAAGATCTGGCAGAGGAGCTTGACGGACTATTAATGCTGATTCTCAATAAGTCTTGGAGTAGGAAGTTAAAGAAGACTGGAAGAAAGCTAATGTCATACTGATATTTAGAAATGGTAAATGGAATGACCCCGGTAATTCTAGGCCTGTCAGCCTGACATCAATCCTGGGCAAAACAATGAAGCAGCTGATATGGCACTCAATTAATAGCAAACTAAAGAAGGGAATGTAATTAATGCAAATCAACATGGGTTTATGGAAAATTAAATAAATGAATCCTGTCAAACTAACTTAATATATATTTTTGATGAAATTACAAGTTTGGTTGATAAAGGTAATAGTAGTCATGTAATATACTTAGATTTCTATATGCAGCGGTGCTGGAACTAGGGGTGCTGGAGGTGCAGCTGCTCCCTCTGGCTTGAAGTAGTAATAACAAACACCAGATACATGGTTTCCATCATCAGCACCTCCACTATAAAAATTGGTCCAGCACCCTGTCTGTAAGGTGTTTGATTTGGTACTGTATGACATTTTGATTGGAAAACTAGAATGATATAAAATTAACATGGCATAAATTACACGGATGAAAATCTGACTAACTCGTAGGTCTCAAAATGTGATTGTAAATGGGGAATCATCATTGAGCGGGTGTGTTTTCAGTGGGGTCCTGCAGGGTCTGGCTCTAGGTCCTAAGCTATTTAACATTTTTATCAATGGCCTGGAAGAAAACATAAAACTATCACCATGGATAAAGGTTTCAGATGACCCAAAAAATTGGGGAGTGATAAATAGTAAAGACTGGTCACTGATACAGAATGATCTGGATTGGTAAATCAGGTGCAAGCAAACAATATGCATTTTAATATGACTAAATATAAATGTATACATCTAAGAACAAAGATTGTAGGCCATACTTCTAGGATGTGGGACTCTTTTTAAGGAAGCTGTGACTGAAAAAGATTGTGGGGTTGTGATGGATAATGAGCTGAACATGAGCTTCCAATGTGATGCTCTGGCCAAAAGAACCACTGCAATCCTGGGATGCGTGAAAGTGGAATCTTAAGATGGTTCTTTTACCTCTATATTTGACACTTGTGGAAGTACTGCTGGAATACTGTGTCCTATTCTGGTGCCCACAATTCAAGAAGGATGTGTTGTACTCAAAGTACTATGCAGGATCTTTTCAAGGGGATTAAGGCAAAACGCCACATTTATTAGTAATACAGGTATCAATCAATACTCTAGCATATGCATATGATATATATATTACACTCATGCACTCACACACACACACAAACACACTCTGTCTTGCTGTTGTTACCAACTGGTTGCTCCCCTTAACTGCACTGGCCAGGTGAGTTAGATGGGGGAGGGGTGGAGCCGGGCTTCTGCCGATCCGGATCGATGCTCCGATGGTGACAAGACGAGACCCGGGGTCCTTCTGCAAGACACCTCACTTTTATAGCAGCTTCCCTCTTATGCAAATCCACTCCAGATTCAAACTTTGGGTCTGTGTCCGTTGGTCTGTGTCCGTTGGTCTTTGTGCTGCTTGCTTTTCTCTGGGTGTTGTCCCCAGGCTGCTCAAAGAGGGTGTTACCTAAAGAAGGTGCTTGCTTCTAATCCCCAAGGCCGTCAATATGTCTGCTCTTCTTTGCCACTTGATTGTTCTTTGATCTGGCTCCCATCCCCTCTCCAACTGTTGCAGTGTCTGGAGGTGGGTTTCTTCCAAGCCTCACTCATTCACACCTCGTTCAGTCAATAGGGCAATTGATTACAGAGTGGGGGGAAGATCTTATCCTACTAGCAAACAGAAACATGCTTCTTTTACTTTAACTATACTGTCCTTAGGGGCTATAACATCTAATACAAAGTTTTCTATATAGGGATCTAATACAAAGTTCCCATATCAAATAGGGATCTAATACAAAATGGGGATCTAATACAAAGTTGTATGAAAATAGAGAGGCACAATGCCAAGTCATATAAATACAAAATAACACAATGCAAGATGCACTGTCATAAAGATACTTAATACAAAATGACACAATGCAACATCATAAGGATTCACAGAAATACTTAATACAGAGATTTCTCTCTACAGATGTTGATAAATTGGAGAGGGTTCAAAGTAGAGCCATGAGAATGATTAAAGGATTAGAAAACACGCCTTACAGTGACAGACTCAAGGAGATCAATCTATTTAGTTTAATAAAGAGAAGGGTAAGGAGGGGACTTGATTACAATCTATAAAAACCTACATGGGGAACAAATATTTAGTAATGGGTTCTTTAATCTAACAGATAAAGGTATAACATGATCCAATGGCTGGAAGTTGAAGCTAGACAAATTCAGATTGGAAATAAGGTGGAAATTTTTAAAAATCAGAGTAATTAACCACTGGATTAATTAACAAGAGTAATTAGCCAAGGGTCATGGTAGATTCTCCATCAGTGACTATTTTTAAATAAAAATTGGAGGCTTTTCTAAGAGAGATGCTCTAGGAATTATTTTGGGGAAGTTCTATGACTTGTATTTAGTGGTTAGAATAGATGCTCAGAATGGTCCTTTCTGCCCTTGGAATCTATGAATCAGTGTTTGAAAACTGAAGATTACTAAACTTATTTTGAAAAACCTCTCCATAAATTGGACAATTGTTAAAGACTTTTGATATGGGATGTTAGAGTGGCTAGGTATTGCATTTTTTAAACTAGTGTTTAGTATCCTTAAGGCAACATCACAGATTACCCATAGATTTCAGTCTTGTGTACATAGAATACTAAGTAGTACTTTTCTTTTTAACTTCTCACATCATTACCATCACTTAGTTTCTAGAGCAGCAACATTCTTTCTATCTCTCTCCATACATATTTAAAATACATTAAAAAAATTAAAATACCATTAGTTTTGAAGATTGGTGTCAATCTATTTGTTGATAAGAAACAGAAATCATTATGCCCACTAAACAATAATGTTAACAGATTACACTAATGGCATCTTTCCTTTTATATAGTGAATGGAGTGACTGAGCTCTGTTTTTAGATAAAGAGACAAAACAATTTTTTTTCTCTCTCCATAGTCCTGTTATTGTAATCTTTTTTTTGTAAATGTCGTTTTTCAGTGTGGTAGTAACTTCTGTAATCAGCCCAAATGTACATTTTTTTTTTAGTGTAGTGTTTTAAATGACAGATTTGAATGTGATATTGAATTTAAAACAGCTTCTCTGTCTAATTTTGATCAGGCATCCTGTTATATAAGCTTTACATAAGCTTTACATAAGCACATTTTTATTTGCATTACAATTCAACTCTTATAAATGTTAAATAACCCTTCTTCATTCAAAGTGAAACCCAGGCGGCCTATTTCCATGTGGCAAATGTCAACACAAAGACACTTTCTCATCAGCCTGACCTTTTTCTATAACTTCTTTCCAAATAATTCATTACTGTTAGTTACTTTTAACCTGCATTTAGTATTACTTTTATTTCGCCATATCGGTTACTGCTTTCACCTTTGTTGACCAATTTTGCCATGTATTAATCCAATTCCTCTTGATGCATTGAGTATCTCTCTATAGTATGCCTGTTCAGTTGTCCTCACGTCTTTATTTTTTTTTTTTTGCTCTTGGATACAGTAGCTAGTCAGCATATTATTGATTATTATTTGCATTCTCGTAGTACAGGCCTGCACAACATGTGGCCCGGGGGCTGCATGCGGCCCGTGTGGGCGCACTGTGCGGCCCCCGGGGGTGGTGGTGGTGGTGGTGAGTAGGTGGGGGGAAGATCTTATACTGCTTCCAGCAAAAAGACATTTTTCTTTTACCTTAATTATACTACCGTAGGGGCCCGCTATAACATATTACCAAGGTTCAATACAAAGTCATATAAAAGTTATACAAAAACGCATAATGCAGAGATTTATCTACAACTGCATTGATTGACTGTTGTGTGCAGTAATATAGTGACCCCTAGGGGGGTGAAGAGGGGTGTGATGGTGGGGCAGAGTGGGGAGGGGGCAGGTCCTATTTTACTGCTGTGATCAGGTCAGCCTATGTGCACTGTTTCTTTCCCCCTCTACAGGCTTCCACACCCCAGCGCTGGGGAAGGAGGGGTTGTTTCCGCGGGGTGGGCGGCACTGGGGTGTGTGTTTTTCTGTGGGGCCGGGGGAGTTCAGCCCTCACCTGTTTTCTTTGGAGTAATATGGCCCTCACTGCTTTACGAGTTGTGCAGGCCTGTCGTAGTACATAGAGGCCCCAGCTGAGATGGGGGTTCCGTTGTGCTAGGTGAAGTACATACACATAGTTAGAATGAGTCTCTGCTGCAAAGAGCTTGTAATTTAACTACAGCAGAGCAGACAAAAGTTGGGAGGAAATATCAACTCATTTTACAGAGGTGGAAGTGAGTTACATAGAGATTAAGTGATTTGCACAATGCACACAGGGAGTCTGTCAGAGATGTTCTGAGTCTCAATTCTTTTTCCTTTCTAAGAGAAATTTTCAATATATATTTAACTGGGAAAAAAAAACATTTATGCTGTCTTGCTGTTTTAGGGCACTTACAAATCAGCTGCCTGGAACCATATTTTAGATTGCCTCTACTCCTTCAAACAAGCAGTTATCCCACAGACATGAATGATAAGAAATTGAAAATGAATGTAGTAATTGCCTTTTCCTCGCTAGTGCCACATAACTGTCTGAGATGTATGTGCAATATTAGATATATTATAAGATGTTAGGGTCATTAACTAATACAAATGAACAAAAATCAAAGTAAAAAATGAAATGTGTAATGTACTCATGGAAATGGAGGGATTAAGGTCACAATTTTTTTCATCGTGAAAACTGGGGTCATAGCTTGAAAAAGATTCAGAAGCTCTGCATTAAATTGGTATATTTATGTCTGCTAAGAAATGGACAATATAATCATGAAGAGTACCAAAGACCAACCACTGAATAATTTTAAGGTTATCAATAATAAAGAACTGTGCACTGGAGAGTTGGTCAGGGAGACTAGGCTTTGGAAGATAGACAGAAGCAATGAAAAAGAGCCATAAAACTAGCCAGAAAAGAAGAAAATTATGTTGAAAAGAAAGTCTTCTAACTGCTTATCAATTCCATTTTAGTTTTATACCTGTAACTTCACAAACAATAAACCTGACTCAGATCTAAATTACACTGGTGTAAATCAGGAGTAACTCCATGGTAGCCAATGGAGTTACACAGTTTAAAATGGGTGTGTGGTCAGAATCAGGCCCAACAGATTTTATTTAACCAATTTTTTTGTATTCCCGCACAGAAAATTTGGTTAAATAAAAGAGAATGTTGTAAAAATGCATATCCAACACTGCTATTTGATATTATTTTCCCATAGATATGTATTTTTTTTTCACCTGTAGTCCTATCTACCTTTGCATCATATAATTACACGTTACATTTATAATGTCAATTTTTTTGTGGTCAGATGCTGTCTGTGCAATAGTGAAGAACATAGTGATTCCTCTATCTGAAGAATTGGATGGTCATCAGTTGATGACAGCTTGAGAGCTTGCATTGAAAATCTCTCTCAAAAGTTTAACTGAAATAATAAGCTAGATGTGATGTTAAATTCTTTCAGTACTAGTTAGCAATATTCTCATTTGAGGTGGTTATTTTAATATGAAGAGTGTGATTATAAGAAAAAAGAATATTTTGACTTTTTGGGTAGGCATTTATCTGGCCCCATATCCATATTTTGAGCATGCAACACCAATGCGAGGTAGGGAAGCATTATAATCTCTTTTTACACTGTGGCAACTGAGCCCCAGAAGGGCAGGTCCTCAGCTGCTAATAGGAGGGATTAATATAGCTCTGCTTAAAACTCTGGTATCAATGTTATACACCAACATAGTATGTCGGCTTTTGATGTGGTAAATAAAATAGTAGTAATATTAACAGCCCAGAAAATGAGTTACAAAAATCGCCACTAAAATCTACAAAAATATTTCCTAACATCCCATATAACACTTGCTAAGCAGAATTCTTTGCCTGGCCACCTTATGATGATACAAAATGATTTTGTAACTGATACAAAGTGTTCATCTGCAGATAAATCCAAAGACATAAACACATAGATCCAACTGCAATAAACATTTATGTTCACATGTGGAAACTTGAACTATTATCTAGGTAAACTGCCAGAGAAGATGCCATTCCAAGCAAGCACTAAAGATCACCAGAATTTGTTTTACTAGATTTCGTCTCTATCTGCCACCTTCCTGACATGATCATCACACTAAGAATTGGTTAGCTCTGTTATAGTACTAACTAGTTTGAAATGTTAACTTTGCATTCTCATCCGCATAACAGTGAAACCATATTAATGAATTATAAAATTTAGCAATCACACAGATTTATAAAATAGTCATGATATCAAACCTTTCAAGACTCCTGATCACAAATCAAATGAATTGAAACTAAATTTACTCCAAAAATATTAACAAAGGCTGTTCTAAAAAATATGGTTTGAAATCAATCCAAATCTATTTCAGACAGGCCCACCCCAGGCTGCAAAGAAGATCAAAAGGAAATCAAGGAGAGCTGAGAAGTGTGAAGAAAAACAGCAAGGTTGCCTGAAATGTTTCAAACAGGATCAATTGCATTAGGTGGGCACATAAATGAATCTGAACCATCTTCAAACGTTGGATATAAAGAGTAAATTAGAAGTTTGGCAGTAGTTAAGTTAATCACCCGAGAATGAAGAAGCTTTAAATTAAAGAGGGTTACAGCCTGTTAAAATTGTTCAGAATAATTTCAAACTCAGGAGAGTCTAAATAGTACCATAATAGGTTTAAAAAATAGGCAAATATTCTTTCAATTACTATTTTGGAATAAAATAAAGGGACCGTGTTATGGGTTTGAAACACTGCACTCAGTGACAGCTAATAAAGATACTTGTGCCAACATATGGAATTCTCATTTGAGCTACTCAATAAGATCTTTGCTTCAGAAGGCTTTGGTGATAGAGTTCGCTCTAACTTTCTATGAAAGTTACAGAAAAATCATTGCCCGCCATCTTAGGTGGGATAAAAGTCTGTACATGGTCACTCTGGATTAAAGATTCAAAGTCCATTAATATTATGAAAAAGCACAACAGGACAGAACATTAGCTAAAGCTGTACAAAGTTCAAGTACCTCTATATTTCAGTTCTCAAAAAGCCCTTAGCTTAGTTATCAGTGTCTTCCCCAGGAATTGAAATTAGGGGGGGGTGTTGAAATATTCAGGGGGGGTGTCAGGGCCGATGAGGGCTGGGACCGTGAGGGCAAAAGTGGGCTGTATGGCACTATAGTAAAAACTGAAAAATGTTTCACAACCATTTTATTAGATTTAACTCATGTTTTAAAACCATCACAAAAATTAAAGTTGGCTATTCAAGCCTACTATGAAGCACTACATGTACATCAGTCTTGGTTTCTTGTTGTAATTTTGCACTCCTTGGTGTCTTCTTGTGTGTCCGTTACTTCCAGTCCTTCATGATATGCCCATGATCAGGCAGAAGGTGACTTCTTTCAGAACACAAAATTCTATTCAATGAGGAAAAACTATGTTCAGCTGTAGCTGTTGTGACTGGGATTAGCAAGAGATGAATTCCTACTTTCATGGCAGGAAACATAGCACAAAGATTGGGTCGAACCACTAGTGATGATAAAGAAGTTGAAGTTAAATCTTCATTCGTTCATCGTATGATATTCCACTCTGTGTTCAAAATTCTCTATTCTGCCCTGATCACATAGCAGCCCCATTGCTGGTAGTGCCTCACTCCACTCAACTGTAGGTGTTTTATAAGACAGGCATCTGTAAAAGCTACGTGGAGGTTGAATAGAATCCAGAAATCTTTATTGTAGATTTGTAAGAATCAAGCCTTTGTACTTTTTCAGGTGGCTTAACAAACACTTCTTGTCCTCTTCACTTATGGAGTCAATACAAGTACCTTCATTAGTCAACTTCTGGACTGAAGTCTTTGCTTCTTCCAGTACATTTTCAATGGATATCTCTGATTGATCCAAGGATAGCTTCTATTTCTGGACAAAGATCTACTACTGTTGTAGTAGATGCCTGGATTACATTGCTTAATGACCCAAGTGGTTTCAACAGTAGACTTACAAGAGAGAATTGCCATAGTCTTCTCTGAACTTAGTAACAAAAGTAGTCCACCAGCCTCACTACTTAGATCTGTCCTATCTTGGTGGATACTTTCTAAAGCCAGTAATAACGGTTGCAGTAATTTTAAGACAACTGCCAAGAATCACTCATGAGAAAGCCAGCAGGTTTTCCCAGGTTGGACTCATTTGAACTTCAATCCCAGTGTATCTTCTATTTGTTTCCTAAATGTTCAGTCCTTTTGGACTCTTGCTGAAAAAAAAAAAGAGTATAAAAAAGCCATTAAACTTGTGGCTTTTTAATGTCTTTTGAAGATTCTGCAGCTTGTACTAGTGCTAGGAGTAGATGGCCTCTACAGTGTGTATAGGAGAGATTAGGGTTACACTTTTCTCTGAGCAAAGCTTGTACTCCACTATGTCTTCCAGAGAAGTTTGTAGTTCCATCAAATGCACAAGCAGCCATCTGTTTGGGGTTCAATTTACAAGCATTTAACTCTTCTAAGATGTCACAGATGCATCTGATGTGTCTTCTATAACTGAACATCTAGAATGCCTCTACTGGCCTACCACAGACATCAAGATAACAGACGTAATGACTTAATACTTGATGCCTATTTGCACTGGTGCATTTGTCGGCCATGTATGCACATATTTTGAATATAGTGAGAGAATTCTTCACTTGTTCAACTCCTGAGTCTTTCACTGTTGCACCACATGTTTCAAGAGAGTCAGCTGAGTTTTTTGCAGAAAGATAGTGAGCATTTGCCAGTCTTGTTCGGAACCAGTGTCCAACTTCAGGATTAACAAGTGACAATGCACTTAACATAGGCCTCTAGTGTGTAGTGTGTGGTATCTCTTGCTTAAATAGCAAATATGATGCACTAGCCATGTTGGTTCACATAAACTGAGTTGTGTCTCCAGCATTCTTAATAGCCTCATTAAGTTCTTCTAAAATTGGCTTTGACAGTGACTGGCTTATAAAGCTTTCTGCATGTTGATGCAGTCCAGAAGCATGGTGTTTTGCAGCCTTTTCATATAGGTTGTCAGTATTGGCTTAGCTGATCAATCTGGCAAACCAAGCTCCTCCACTTTTACTATATAAATCCATGACAAGCCCACATCTTAAATATTGTGTGTAGTTCTGGTCACACCATCTCAAAAGAGATATATTGGAATTGAAAAAGGTACAGAGAAGGGTAACAAAAATGATTAGGGGTATGGAGCAGATTCCATATGAGGAGAGAAGACTGGGCCTTTTCAGCTTCGAAAAGAGACGACTAAGAGTGGATATGATAGAGTCTTATAAGATCTTGATTGGTGAGGAGAAAATGAATAAGGAAGTGTTATTTATCCCTTCACTTAACAAAAGAACCAGGGGTCACCCAACGAAATTAATAGGCAGTAAGTTTAAAACAAAGTTTTAAAGGAAGTATTTCTTCACACAACGCACAGTCACCCGTGGAACTTTTTGCCAGAGATGTTGTGAAGGCCAAAATTATAACAGGGTTCAAAAAAGAACTAGATAAGTTTATGGAAGATTGGTCCATCAATGGCTATTAGCCAGGATGGGCAGGGATGTAACATCATGATCTGAAAGTCCCTAGCCTCTGTTGACCAGAAGCTGGGAGTGGACGACAGGGGATGGATCAATCAATGATTCCCTGTTCTGCTCATTCCCTCTGAAGCACGTGGAACAGTCACTTTCGGAAGACAGGATACTGGGATAGATGGACCATTGATCTGACCCAATATAGCCATTCTTACATAAAAAATTATAATAACAAAAAAGTTTAGTACAGAAACTCCCCAAGATAACGACCTCTTGAGATAGCGATGATGTGAGATAATGATCTTGGCAAATAATGCATTTTTAAAATCTTGGCCTACTAGGAAACATATATTTATATAACTTTCCCAGTCACAAATATAGCTTCTGGAGAAAGGTCACTAAAACATAGTCCAATTTGGGTGACCAGAAAGCAAGTGTGAAAAATCGGGACGGGGGTGGGGAGTAATAGGAGCCTATATAAGAAAAAGACCCAAAAATCGGGACCGTCCCTATAAAATCGGGACATCTGGTCACCCTAAGTCCAATGCTCCTGGCCGCTGTTGTTTGTCATGCCACCGTTCACTCTATTGCTGTGCCCCAATAGCCCTACACTGTCACCTTCTGCTGCCACCTGCCACTGTGACCTCTGTGAGTCGGTCTCTTG
This sequence comes from Macrochelys suwanniensis, assembly GCA_033296515.1. Taxonomy (NCBI): domain Eukaryota; kingdom Metazoa; phylum Chordata; order Testudines; family Chelydridae; genus Macrochelys; species Macrochelys suwanniensis. Next base: position 24,505,947 of record CM065782.1, read on the forward strand.
CGGTTCCACCTGACTCTCAGTGATTTCAGCTCTTCGGGGTGCGGGGAACCTCGGTGCTAGTACAGACTGGGGCATCTCTTCCATAGAAACACTGTCCTACAGCAGGTCTAAGCACTTAGACCTGATTATCAGAGATTTCCGCTCTAGTGGTCACTTAACAAACCAAAAGACTCTCTATGAAGCCTAATCAGCTTGGTCTTTAAACAGTGGAGAGGCACAGGTCAAATAGTACTTGTGACTCAGGCAGACCATAAAGCAAAACACCTGTCCACACCCTCTCTCTTGATGCCCTCAATCAGCACAGGCTAAGGACAGTTCTACTGCCCTTTACTCGTACAATAAAAACAACAACATTTCATTACCCCACCCCACCCCGCATTCAAGTGATTTGTAACCCAAACCCAGCCAAAATCTATCACTTGGGGAACACAGCTCTGTTTGGTGGATACCTAGGTAGATTAGGTGTGAATGTAAATACAATCTGGTCCTGAAGCCTTTCCCCTCAGTTCCCAGCTCATCACTAGCTGTCAGGGAGAGCTCTTTTAGACTTTGCTTACAAATCATCATTTGAAATTATTAGGTTAGCCAACATCACCGAAATGAATGCACTGACAGTCACAAAAAACAAAAGCTGTATAAGGAAGCTAGTCTGTGTTCATACTTTTCAAATCTATTATACATTTTCAGATACACATATTTTATCATATACATTATATGCTTTTAAAGTGTGTATTAATGTTTCAATTTAAATTCAAATTCCCAAACAATCACTAAATTGCTAACACTGCATGTAACTAGTTCACAAAACTGGGGGGGGGGGGGGTGTTGGGAAAATTCAGGGGGGGGTGTAGGGAAATCACTGAACTTTAATTTTCCTCAGCCTTTAAAGGTTCGGAGGGGAATAACAGGAAACATTCTGTACCAAAGTTTTCAAATGGCTCTTTTCATTCATGATAAACATTTGCATTTCCCATGTGTAACCTTGTGTGCTACCTTCTAACTGTTCACAAATGGAATGTCTCATTGGCTAGCTTTGCTCTATGAGAAAAGCAAAACCTCCATCCAACAAGAGCAGATACAGCAGAAGTGTTGACTAGCTGTCTCTAATTAAAAAAAAAAAAACCCACACAAACCATTATGAAAAATGGCTGCTTAATAGCTGTGAATGCATCAGATAAGAGTTTAGTCTAAGAACCACTTTACTGTTCTTAAAATTTAAATTTTGATAGTTGTGACAAATAGACCTAAAAACGGAGGAATGGAAAGATAAGAATGTAATGTGAGAAGTCATAAATATACAATTAATATACTATGCTGAAAGCATTTATAATGATATTTTCTGGATACAGGGAAAGAACATGCATGAAACTAAGACATAAACAAAGGACTATTAACTCTAGTGGAATTTTACGTGATCTACACCAGTGTGAGAGCTAAATCAGGCCCATTAAACCTAATTGCATTCTGTTATACTGTAAAACTCTGAAAAGAAGTCTTTATTCATGAGAGTTCATGAGAGTTAATTTCTAAAACACTGCCAGTCATTACCAGGTCTTCTTCATCAGATGCTTCTTTCTGAAAATTCCTGCTCCTTGTTTTTCCTTAACTTGCTTTCATTCTCATCTATTGCTTTTCATTTTTAGAATTTATTTCTGAGTTTGTTTCACTAGCCACAATGCAAGTCGAGAACAAAAGAAGCAATTTCAATACAGTACTCAGATTATTGGTATTGTTCCAGGTAATTTATAGAGACACCCTATGGGTTTTGTATTTCAGGTTGTAGTGAGTTTTCCACTAAAAGTAGAATGCAATTCAGCAGGATACAGAGATCATTACACATGTGAAATATTTCAAGAAGGTAAAACTTTCTTTTTTCTAGATTTTTTTTATATGCTTTAAAGTCTTATTGATTACACTACATTAAAAAGTTGAGCTTCACTCACAGTTTTTAATGTTTTTCCAGGTTTCTGTAGCATAACAATTTTAAAAAATCATAAACTTGAAAAGCTCCCAAAAGAGCAATTTTTTTTTAGTTGCTGGGCTTCTTCACAATAGCTGTTTTATTCTTCATCATGAAGACTGAAAGAACACAGTATCTTTGTGAGACCAAGAGGTTGCCAGAGGGCAAGGCTGCCTCTGTAGTGGAGCCACATACTCCACTCCTTGGGCAACTGTTGGATGACAACCAGGCTAATTATCTAGGGCCTTCTCCAAGTCCTTCTTTCTTGCTTCCAAATATTGTTGCTTCTGCCTCCATAATATTTCTAAGATTCATCCTTTTCTCTCTATCCTTACAGTTAAAACTCTCCCAGACCCTCCTCATCTCCCACCTTGATTACTTTTCAGCCTTCTGAATCTCCCCTTCCAATCTCTTCAGAACAATGCTGCTAAAATCATCTTCTGACCTATCACTCCGTCCAGTGGCGTAGCCAGGTTTAGAGCACAGGGGGAGTGGAGCTAAAAGAAGGCGCCGGGAGAAAAAAAAAATGCTCCACTCCAGCTGCAGCGCAGGAGCAAAAGGCGTCGGAGCATAAAATAGGTGCTGCTTCTGCTCAGTGGGGGAGCGGCTGCTCCCCCTGCTCCCACCTGGCTACGCTACTGACTCCGTCCATTTCACCTGCTCTCTAAAACCCTCCATTAGCTCTTCCTCGGTCACCACATCAAGTTCAAGCTGCTTGTCTTCACTTTAAAAGGCCCTTCATAGGTCTGGCCCTCCCCACTTGTCTCCTCTTGTTTCTTATTGCTTTGCCCCCTTCCCTCTGCTTTGCCAATGTCGACAGGTATCTTTTTTCCATTTTGCTTCTCTGACAAATGTCTCTGCATTCTTCCATGCTGCCCTTTACACAAGGCATATCTCTCTGTTGTGAGAGAACTGGATTTGATATAATCTACAGCCATCTTGTGCACTTAACACCTCCCTCCCTCAAGCTGGGAAGTGAGGACACCACAGAATCAGGAGAAAAATCTGGCCTTGCTTAGGCAGACAAAAACAGCTGCAAGCTGCAGTGTTACTGACAGATTCATAAGAGCAGGAGGCAGAGGGGGAAATGTGGAAAACTGATCTTGATTGTGTTTGTAAGGTGTTTTTTTTTTTTTTTTTTTTTTGCTGAAGCTGCTTCGCTGATAAGGAACATAATTAATTGTTATTGGCTGCTGTTAGGGAAATTTGTTAGCCCATTAGGGGCTATTACGAGTTATGTGCTTTGTCTTGGCAAAATCTATAAAGAGTTTAGTTAGAAAGTGTGCTTTGGAGCAGTCCGAGGAAGCTTTTCTTTGGGCAAGGAGCTGGCACCTAAACTGCCCAGCAGCTGGTCAGAAGGAGTCCCTCTGGAAGCCTGGTTGCTGATCACTCGAAACCATCTCAGACTTCGGGTAAATATAAATGTTTGGGATTCTCTGAACCTACTGCTACAGCGTGTGTGTGTGTGTGTGTGTGTTTGAAACCTTATAGAAGCAGTGGCCAAATTGTGGCTCCTTTACTGTTAAAGTGTGGCTTGCAACCCCCCCATGCCATCCCCCTTCTCCGCCTACCAGACTGGGAGAGGGGAGCTCAGGACCTCTGCCTTGCAGTAGGGAGGTGGGGTAGGGGCTTCAGCCCTGCATGGTGTACCTGCCAGGGCTTGGGGCTTCAGCAGGAGTGGGGCTGAAGCCCTGAGCCCCGGCTCCCAGCAGTAGGTGTGCCCCGGCTCTCAAACTTCTGAAGATTTATATATGCGGCTCAGAGGGCCACTAAGTTTGGCCACCCCTGCCTTATAGAAATAGTTTTTGGTACAAACAAGAATGGTTTTACCTATCATTTATCAGACAGAGGAGTTATGTCCCCATTGATTTATTCCTGCCACCGCCTGGAAAGAAACAGTTAAGTTACCACTGCTTTGGGTTCTGAAAACCCTGGGTAACACTCCCACTTTTGAAAAAATTACTTGCCAAATGTGAAAGCTCTTAAGATTGTTTCCCAATAACTAGAGATCATCAGAAGTTTTCTATCATGTACTGACTTGAGGAATGAGTTATGCTAAAATATCCAAAGTCCAGTCCAGTCTTACACTGAAACTGTTTAGAGTTTGGTACAATATTTAGTTTTCTCTTGGTATTCTCCATTATGGACAGAGAAGTCATCTTTAATTGAGTTTTTGCCTGTCCTAACTAGGCATCAGATATACCTCCTGTGCACACCAGCTCCAACCATGTAAAATATAAAGGCTATTGATCCAGTTTTCAGGACCTTATCTGATGCTTTTCTCAGGCCTCTTATTTCATTAATTGGCTATGTTTCACTGACTTATAAAGACCACCAGTTGAGTTAAAATTGCTCAAAAAAAAAGTTCTTACAATAATTTAGTTTGCTGCTGCCTGTCTGTACTATTTCAGCTGGACAATTTGTTATAAAATAGCTGGAGAGTTTCCTACATGCACATACTACAAATATGCACTATTTGCAGTTTTTGGCAATGAAGAACTTTATCACATTATTATTTCTATATGTACAGAGCATTTCATTCCTTCTGAAAATAAACATTAAACAAGTAATGGCCTGCCACTGAAAATCTCAGCCATGTTTGTTTTTCCTTCCCCCACATTTCCTACTTACCTTTTGAGGATGCCAAATATTGGAGGGGGCCTTCATTTCACTGTGCTATTCCTGGAAGTACTACTTTTAGAAGGTGATGAAATATAGTATGGCACATAATCAGTAAATTGGCACTTTTGAGGCCATTACTTCAACAGCAACATTGAAGATGGTGGATGGCTCAAAGAATGATAGATCTCCATTCTACTTAACCCCTCCTCTTTTTTTCACCCTGAAGTTTGCTGGGCTTGTTTGACCCACTCTAAGTAGAAACAAACGACTGTCATGGAACCAAAACCAGCAAAGAAGGTGAACTAAAGAAAAGTTGTTGGGCATTAGAAACAAACATGGAATACAGGATGATTAAAAATCATGTTAAAATGGTTAATTTGTTCACAAATCGAGCAGATGTGTTGAGTTTCAGTTATGAGCTCCCCCTCCACTGGAGATTTAGCTTTTATTTTAGCTAGTTTATGGCCTGCTATGTTTTCATTACCATGATGAAAGTCTGACATTTTGCAAATTAATCTTTGTTTCAAACTTCATGCCTTTGCGGGCAAGATTTTTGAAGACAAGTGGAACCTGAAGTCCTAAATGCATAAAACAGAAATTGGACACTGTTCAGAGCAGTCTGTATAATACAGAGCAAGCAATACTGAAAGCAATACTTCAACTGCTTTCATACAAAGTCCAAAATGCCAAGATTAGAAAGATCAGATTGGAAAACACACATGCTCTGGGTATATGCCTTGTTTGGGGGCTCAGGAAAGACCAGGACTCTCTGCCAAATATAAATGATGAGTTTGAGAACAAAGTGAAATTTAGGAGTCACAAATCAGCAGGAGATCCTGGAAAAAATAGTTTGGAAATTGATACTTTTTTGTGTGTGGACTAAATGTGGCAACTTTGCCAGTTGCTAAATCTCTTCCCTGAACTTCTTCAACTGCTGTTCCCTAACAAATTTCTCATAATATTTCTTGTCTTTCCTACTTCTGATCTGGTGGGAATTGCTACAAGAATAACCATTCTCACTGTATTTTTATAGATCTGTTTCTACATGGACCCAGGAAATAGAGGCGCAGTGAACAACTTCAGCAACAAAAGTTAACCAAGTTTTTTCAAACCTAAAAAAAACTTTTTAGTTTTTAATTTGGGTAGAAGATCTTATTTTATCCATTGAATTGCATCAGTCATCCTTAATTACAAAACATGCCATGCTGGATCAGAGAAGTGGTCTATCTAGCCCAGTATCCTGTCTCTAGGGTGACCAGATGAGAAGACATGAAAATCGGGATTTCCCGCCTGAAGTTGTTGAGCAAAAAAACCCAAAAAACAAAACCCCTCTCCCGCCCAAAGCTGTTGAGCAAAAATAAATAAATAAATAAACAGAAGAAGACCGGAAATCGGGACAAAAGGTGAAAAATCGGGACGGTTCCGATTTTATCGGGACGTCTGGTCACCCTACCTGTCTCCAACACTTGCCAGAACCAGATGCTCCAGTGAAACATGCAAGAAATTGCCCATACTGGGCAATTATGGAATAACTTGGCCTGAGAAGTTTCTGTCTAGTCTGTATAAGTTAGTGGTCACATACCTTGAGGGTCTGATCCAAATCCAACTGAAATCAGAGAAAATCTTTCATTGGATTCGATGTGCTTTGGATCAGGCAGGAGGGTGTATATCCCTTCTAAATTTTTCTTTTGTTCTGTCTGAGGTTACGGTGGATGTTCTCCTTATCCATATACATGTCTTCTCTTTTTTTGAATCCTTCTGAGCTCCTGATCTCAATGGGTATGTCTACACTGCGATAAAAATACGGCAGCACCAAGTCTCAGAGCCTGGGTCAATTGACTCAGGCTTGTGTGGCTTGGGTTAAAGGGCTAAAATTTGCAGTGTAGACATTTTGGGCTCAGGTTGGGGCCCAGGCTCTGAGACCCACCCCCTTTCACAGGGTTTCAGAATCCAGGCTCCAGCCTAAACCTGAATGTCTACACTTCAATTTTTAGCCCTGCAGACCAAGCCCTGTGAGACAGAGTACATTGACCAATGTCAGCTGCAGCTAGGGTGAGCAGACAGCAAGTGTGAAAAATCAGGACAGGGGGTAGGGGGTAATAGGAGCCTATATAAGAAAAAGACCTAAAAATCGGGACTGTCCCTATAAAATCAGGACATCTGGCCACCCTAGCTGCAGCCGTACTGTGGGTCTTTTATTGCAGTGTAGGTGTACCCAATGAATTCACTTGTGTCAATTAGTCACACAGGCTAATTATGCAGTACATAAAAAAGATCTCCTTTTATCAGTTTTTAATATGTTGACCTTCAGTTTAATTGAATGACTTCTTTTTATTCTTGTATTATGAGAGGATAAATGAGTTCCTGATTTACTTTCTCTGTCTTATGCATTACTTTATGTACCTCCATCATGACCTGTCTTAACTAGTTTCTAAATTAAATCTTCTCAGTCTTTTCAGACTCTCCTGACATGGATAGCCTTCCATGCCTCTGCTCATTTTCAATGCTCTATTTGTTTCTGAGGAATTCTTTTGAGATAGGTGTAATAGAATGGAACAAATTATTTCAGGTGATGGCCTACCATTGATTTTCACTTAGTGGCATTAGAATATTTTGACTATTATTTTTTATCCCATTCCTTATGGGTTCTAACTTTTTTTTTTTTTAATCATTGCTGCACACCGAGCAAAGTTTTTAATTAAGCGGCCTCTGGTGCCTTCCAGATCTTTTCCTCTAAGCAGTTATAGTTAATTTAGAACCCTACAGTAGTTCAAATTATTCTTGCCAATGTGCATTTCCTTGCATTTATCTGCACTGAATTTCATCTGCATTTATGATGCTCATTCACGTAGCTGTTTTTAGCTTTCCATGTGCGTAACCTGGTTTTATTTTGGTCTGACAAATGTTTTATGTCAATTTATTTTCTGCCATTGGGTGTGTGTTTTTCATAACATGCTGTTGTCACTTTAAGAGATAAGGGCCCGACTCTGAGTATATTTACACTGTAATAGGAGATATGATCGCAGCTCAGGTAGATATAGCTGTGCTATCTTTAATTTAGCTAATGCAGCGCAACATAGCATTGAAGATGCAGCAGCGCTGGCTTCACAGAGGGCTGTGCAAGCAAGCCTGGAACCCTGAGTATGTACTCCTGTTCCTAGCCTGCTCTGTGGCCCATGCCATGGCTTTGTTGTTATTTTTAGTCACGATAGCTAGATTAAGCTAGTACAGGTATGTCTACCCAAGCTGCAATCACACCCCGAAGTGCAGTGTAGATATACCTCATTTATACTACACCATTCTGATAGTGGGGGTAAAACTGGGTGTAAAAGTAATTGAAAATCAAGGCCACGTCTGTTGTGACATCATCCTAGGGAAAACCCAATAAAAGAACAAAACCTACAGTACTGTCTCAAAAAGGTAGAGAAGTATTCTCTCAAATAATAAAGTAGCACCTTTCAAAGCTACTGTCTGCTTGTTTTTCAGCCAGCATCCTCTGTTACCCCTTTATGAAGAAGGGATTGTTGATTTGTTTCAGCTTTTAAGCAACTGTTTTGTGGTTTTCAGGTTATTATCAGAGTTTTATGAATACTTCCTTTAAATGAACACCCTGCCTCTCTCCTTCTTTTGAGAGCAGACCTTTGGATTTGTGCTTTTGTGCTCTTCATTTTTACAAGTCGAGTATTGCTTTTATTTTGCCCAAGATTTCCATTCTAGATAGTCAGCCACCTGGCACTCACCACTGGGTGCAGTTTTTGAGCTATTGACATTGGACTGGACAGCGTTCTGCCTAAGGGCTCTACTGAGCTACAATAGAAAAGAATCTCAGGGTAAGTCTCAGGATTCCTCCAACCCCTGCAGTGGCACTATCCTATAGTTAGTCTTCAAGAGACATCCTAGACCAGTAATCCTAGTCTATTTGTTAGGTAACATTGTGAGGTTAAGCAAGCTGCCCCACACTGCCTGGGTAATGCTCTGTTAATGAGAGGTTATCACATTTTCTCATAACTTTGGCTGTATCCACTCCACCAGGTGGTGTGATGCGTCCAGTATTTGCAACAATGCCCCTTTGGGTACCAGAAAATGACTTTGCTATGTTCTACAGAAAGGCAATAATGACTGACATTGGACTGAATATTTTAAACGAACATAAAATAATGCAGTTCCTTAATTGTTTGAATTTTAGTTCTCTTTGGGGGTGGGGGAGGGGGACTATAAATGTTATGGCTCTGTGCCTGCTCATCTCGTGGTCCTATGTGTATCCAAATGCATTACACACTATGGACAAAATATACATTTAAACTCCCACTTGTTTAGTTTTTCCATTATCTTTTCAATCCCAAGGTAAGTAGGAATTTTGTTTTGAAATAAGTGATTCACAGACCTCATTCTTTCAATTTCCTGTAAGAGACTTTTGTTATGTAGCAATGGTAGAGAATCATGGAAAGAGTCACTTTTAACAAACACCGAACAGAAAGCTTTATTAGAATAGGGAAAACAGCACTACTTTTAACTCTCCTTCCCTGTCTGCTTTACTGTAGATCTTCTAGAAGCTTCCCCAGTCCTCATCCCTTTAGCAGTATATAACACTGACTACAGAGTCATAGGGCCAGACCTAGCTATTTAAGCAGGTGTGCAAATATTTTGTACTGAAATAACTTCTGATGAGCAGAGGGGAAAATTTTGTAAGGAGCTGTAAGTTGTCACAGTGAAGGTGGTGAGACAAACTTGTCTCAAGGAACAGTGGGGAGTGTTGTAGGAGGATTGAGAGCCTTTTCATATCTACTGCTCTCTCTGAATGAACACCTTCATTTCAATGGTTTTTCAGCTAGTAGGGTTTATTATTTTTTAGTTAGGACTTGGCAAAAAAAAAAAATCTTGAAACCATGGCAAGTTTATTTTTGTTCATTACTCTAACATCTTGAAATTATTTTGGTATAAAAAATTGCTTTCAGAATTAGTCCTTTTAACCAAGTTTCAGACTGATGGGGTTTGAAATGCTTCCACTATTAGCCCATGCAAATGTAAGTTATAACAGAATGTTAATGCAACCAAAGCAAAGTTATTGGGCTAATTAAGCAATTAAACATGAGTGACTGATCAGCAAGGGCATGTTCTTCTTGTTGACTGGGCATTTTTGGTGATGCCATATTTGTGTTTGTCTGTCTCTATAGATATAAATAAGAAATCACCAGCTGTATCATGAAATCAGCTCATTTATATAGTAAGGGCCACAGCTTCCACTACTCCCTTCCTGCATTCCGCTCCATCTACGCTTCTTTTGTGTTTTCTGTATTCTGACCCCTGTGTGTCTTAGAGCAGCCTCAGGGCTGCTCCAAGTTGTGCTGGCTTGTAATGGGCCATGAGCAGCTAGTATGCCAATGGAAAATAGTGGGAAAACCAGGAGTGTTCTCTCTTCCCCAATATACTCCCAACCAACATGTTCCCCTACAGCTCTATAGTGCCCAGGGGACACCAGATTGGCATAAAGAGGGCCTACTGCAGAATTTGGCCCTAAATGTGAATATACATAATATGTAAATAGACTTGTAAATGCTTCTGCTGGTGGTGGTAGTGGGGCATGTGGAAGGAAACGTGGGGTAGCCAAATCACTAGTGGTAAATAAGTAATGAAATAAATAGTCCAAATCTTTCTTCTGCCATTTTAATCAGTGGGCTAAACTAACATTTGGATATAAAAAAACTCCCCTTCGTTTCCTGTGCAGCCATTAATTAAGCCTGACCGCCATGGAACTAGGGTTCTCCCCTTAGCCCCTACAGTGGTTGCCAGCAGGACTCAGCGTGAACTCAGAGAAGAGCCATGTCTGCTACTCCCAGACCTGAAGAAGAGCTCTGTGTAGCCTTGCACGTTTCTCTCTCTCACCAACAGAAGTTGGTCCAATAAAAAATGTTACCTCATCCACCAAGTCTCTCTAATTGCCCAACCATGGGCCAACTGTCTTTACACTTTGGATGCTGGGCTGCTGGAACTAATTGTAGGCCCTCCACTCTGTTGCTTTGCAGCCCCCTACAGGAGTGTGCACTACACGCTTTGGGGCACTCGACCTGCTGCCTTGTATGGCTCCTTTGGGCCTGATTCTGCTCTCATTTATAGGGGTGTAACTTCATCAGCAGAAGTGGATTGGTGTGAATGTAAAACCTGTGTAAGACCAGAAAGAGACCCTTTATCTGAAAGAGCCACTGGCTGATCTGAATATTGCATAATATTTTTCTTTTTTCCCATATTGGCAGTACTCCACTAGCAGACCTACCACTGACTCTAATGGGATTTTTCAATAACTATTGTGTGTAGTGAAGTGTATAGAACACTGAAGCTTAGAGTGTTGGAGAGTTATTTGCTAGGAAAGGAAAGTTAGGTTTTCTTCTTTTTTCACATACCCTTGATTTACTGATCTGACATGTCCTAGCTCAGCTTCTAGAAGTGAAAGCAAAACTTCAGAGACTTCATTACCCATGGAGTTCTACTGAGCCAGGCAGCTGAGCAGTTCTATTTCAGAAGAACACTAACTTTTTTGATAGCCTTTTCTTGCTTGGCCCCGTAGTGGACCAGAACCTGGCAATTGGCAGACCCTCCTTGAAGTTTAATTTTTCACCTGTAAATCTTAAATATAACAGCATTTAACTGCTCCTATTTCACCTTTTATAAGTGAAAAAGCTCATCTCAGAATGATAGATGGGAGTAGGTGGGTTAATGTGCTTCTCTGAGACTAAGAACTCAACTCCATTAGCCTCAACTCCATTAGCCCTGGCTTCTGATTTGTGCAGCACTTTCTGGTCAGTGGGGCCATCTTCCATTGTAAATCCTAATGCACCAGCTATTTAATACTCTCCCACCTTTTTCTCATCTTGTTTTATCCTCTGGCTTATACAATGTGGAAGATGGTCGTGTCCCGGACAGACACAAAGCATAGTTCGAAATGCAACTGGATTCAAGGGTGCGTAGGGGAAGGAACGGAAATCCAAAATCCAAACTAAAAAATGAAGTACAGATTATTTAGGAGGGGCTACTGTATTATCAGAAAATCCATTTAGTCTGAGTGAAAAGCACTTATTAAAACTGTTTGCCACCTGATGCCTCAAACCTGTCACTCTTCTGACAAAAGGGAAGAGAAATACTGCAAGCCAATTATGCTGTTCTGTGGCCGCTCTGAACCATGCTGGGAAGGCAGCTGTCTCTCTTAAAAGCAGGAAAATAGTAGTTCTTTCAAAAGTGAGCTAGAAAAAGGTCTCCATAATAGCCATCTAAGATCATGCTCACACAGTCCTTATAATAGATCATTAGGGATGTGTGAAACTAGAAAGTCATTTAAAACTCTGTTCTTCTTTCCAGAAGACCGTTGTTCATCAACTACCACAGCAAATACAACCATATTTGTATAAGGAAACAGCATCATAGTGCAGTATAAAATGGAAAGCATGATTTAGTTGTTAAACTAGCATAAACCAGACTTGCTGCATAACATTGGACTAGTCATTTGTCTTTATTCTTGATGTGTCTGCAATTATGAAATAGGCATATCTATCTCACAGAGGTGTTGTGAGGGTTAATTCATTACCATTTGTAAGGCAATTTGAGATATTTACATGTAAGGAATTATATAAGTGCAATGTATTATACCACAATTACAGTATTATAATTCTAGGCAGGGCTGGCAGCATTATTTATTATTAAGGTTGCCTAACTCTTCCCATTATAAGATTCTGTTTTCAGCTGCTTATAACTTTACATAAGAACACAAGAACAGCCATACTTGGTCAGGTCCATCTAGCCCAGTATCCTGTCTTCCAACAGTGGCCAATTCCAGGTGCCCCAGAGGGAATGAACAGAACAGGTAACTATCAAGTGATCCATCCCCTGTCACCCATTCTCAGCTTCTGGCAAACAGCGGCTAGGGACACCATTCCTGCCCATCCTGGCTAATAGCCATTGATGGACCCTATCCTCCATGAATTTATCTAGTTCTTTTTTTAACCCTGTTATAGTCTTGGCCTTCACAACATCTTCTGGCAAGGAGTTCCACAGATAACTGTGTTGTGTGAAAAAATACTTCCTTTGTTTTCAACCTGCTGCCTATTAATTTCATTTGGTGACCCCTAGTTCTTGTGTTATGAGAAGGAGTAAATAACACTTTCTTATTTACTTTTTCCATGTTAGTCATGATTTTATAGACCTCTATCATATCCCCCCCTTAGTTGTCTCTTTTCCGAGCTGAAAAGTCCCACGCTTATTAATCTTTCCTCATACGGAAGCCGTTCCATACTTCTAATAATTGTTGTTTGTCTTTTTCTGAACTTTTTCCGATTCCAATGTATCTTTGGTTCTCTGCTAATTTTTCCCCGTAGGCGTTCCAGCCCCGGAGCACCCACAGAGTCGGCGCCTATGGCTGCGCTCAGTGTTGCAATGCCTAATTGATTTAGGAGCCTAAATCTTATTTTCAAAGGGGTTTAGGCCCTTAGCCTAATCCCATTGATTATCAATGAGCTTTTGGCTGATAAGCACCTAATGCCTGTTGAAAATGAGATCTAGGTTCCTAAATCAGTTAAAGGTTGCAATACTTTGCTAGATCAATAAGCAGGGCCCTACCAATTCACGGTCCGTTTTTGTCAATTTCACGGTCATAGGATTTAAAAAATAGTAAATTTCATGATTTCAGCTATTTCAATCTGAAATTTCATGGTGTTGTAATAGTAGGGGTCCTGGAGTTGTGGGTGGGGGGTCACAAGGTTATTGTAGGAGGGGGTGCAGTACTGCTACCCTTACTTCTGCACTAATGCAGGTGATGGGCTGCCTTTAGAGCTGGGCAGCTGGAGACAGGGCCGGCTCCAGGCACCAGACGAGAAAGCACATGCCTGGGGCAGCACATTCTAAGGGGCGGCATTCCAGCCATTGTTTGGGCGGCACAATTCGGCCGCCCGTTTTTTTGTTTTTGTTTTGGCAGTCCGGGCGGCCTTTTTATTTATTTATTTTTGCTTGGGGCGGCAAAAAAGCAAGAGCCGGCCCTGGCTGGAGAGCGGCGGCTTCTGGCCAGGAGCCCAGCTCTGAAGGCAGAGCCACTGCTAGCAGCAATGCAGAAGTAAGGGTGGCATGGTACGGTACTGCTACCCTTACTTCTGTGCGGCTGCTGACGAGGTGCTGCCTTCAGAGCTGGGCGCTCGGCAAACAGCCACCGCTCTCCAGCCACCCAGCTCTGAAGGCAGCACAAAAGTAAAGGTGGCAATACCATGAGCCCTCTAAAATAACCTAGTGACCCCCTGCAACTTCCTTTTGGGTCAGGACCCCCAATTTGCAAAACGCTGGTCTGCCCCATGAAATCAGTATAGCATAGGGTAAAAGCACACAAAAGACCAGATTTCATGGTGGGAGACCAGATTTTATGGTCCGTGATGCACTTTTCATGGCCGTAAATTTGGTAGGGCCCTATTAAGGCTTCATCATTTTTCTGTCAGCTGAGGATCCGGCTCATAATAGCTGAAGAAAAGCTTGTCATGTTTTGTTTTTCATTTCAGATCTGGGATGATCTTTATTGCTTTCTTATTCATTAGAAAGTATTTGCATACAGTACTACAGTGAAGCAGGCCACATATATAGTTTAGTGAGTAGCAACTTTTCATATTTCATAGATGGAAGTGTGTGCGGAGAGGATCTGGGTTTGGGCTGGGGACTGGTTTTATTTGGAACCATTTGGTATCACTTTGCATCATGCAGGACCTTCACTGAGAAGGAAATTGACTCAAAAGAATATATTACTTTGATTGTGGTACTGCTGGCAGTATATGGCTGAGCTGAGATTGAACCACAGAGCTTCTTAAAGGGGTTATTTCACACTAGGCCTCCTGCTCCTCCATATCCTTGAAGGTTGGAGTGAATTGTGCAGAGGAAAGCTAAGCCCGATACATAGTGGAACACTGCGTACAGTCTGGTCTAAAACAGAACACTGAGTAATCCTCTCTGAAGTACTGAGTTTAAGGGTGAAGAAAGAAAAGCAAAGGAACAAAAAGTTAGGGGTGAAAAAGACCCTCAGATAAAGACAAAAAAACTTTCTTTCAAGTGTGCTACTCTTTTGAATGGTCATCTCAGCCATTGAAAAAAAGTTTGTACACTAGCCTTCCTCTCCACTTTGAGGAAGTGGAAAAAATCTATTTTTAAAATTAGTTTTATACCTTGTAATAAAAGAAAGATATATTATATTGTTTTGAAAGTTTATATTAATCATATACAAATAGGTAGTTGGCACAACTAACCTCATGTTTTTACTTAGTTGATAAATGATCAAGAAAGTTCCTAAACCATGATGCATTTTCCTGTAATCTGCGAGCATTGATTTTAGTACCCAATGAATTTACTATTTTCAAGCACATTTCTTTATAACAGAATCTTGAGAGAAAGTGTTGCCTAGTGATTAGAACAAGTCACTGGACGTCAGGATTCCTGGGTTCTATTCTCATCTCTGTTACTGTCTTGATGTATATGACCTTGGGCAGATCACTTGCTTTGTGCCTCTCATCTGTATATTATAGTGAGATTTACCTGCCTCACAGGCATATTGTGACAAGGCTTAGTTAATGTTTTTGAAGTGCACTGAGGTCCTTTGGGAAAAGTGACAATATAAGTGCAAAGTATTATAATTACTACTACTATTGTAAAATTAGTATTCTCACCAAGATCCAGATCCTGAACCTGCCGCAGTCAATGAGTTTTGTGATTGATTTAAGAGGGTAGGATTGAGCCCTTAACAGGGAAGCAAACAGGGTTGTAAAATGTGCAGGCTCAGAAGTCAGATAATATATGTGACCCTCCCTTTAGGCATATTCTGTTGCCTAGTAATATATTCAAAAAAATGTTTATCATTGGAAAAGTGACTCACTAAGAAGTCTTTAAATGGCTGTATGTGCCTGCAGCACTACTAGCAGTGGCATCATGCATCAGAAGATGATCAGAAATAATGATGAGTGGACATTTCGTCTAAATGAGAGTGCTCTTCCAAAGAGAGGAAGTGTAAAGTATCAAGTAATGCTGCAGCTACCTGACAGTCTGCTAGGTCCTCCTCTGTTGTGCAGGCAAACACAGTTTAAGGGAAATTCCCCGCAGGACTCACTGAATCTTCAGGAAAGGGGTCTGCACTTTTAGGTGATGTCTAGTTTTGTAAAAAAGAAACTATGCTCCATTTGTGTCAAGTATCAGAGGGGTAGCCATGTTAGTCTGGATCTGTAGAAGCGACAAAGAGTCCTGTGGCACCTTATAGACTAACAGAGGTATTGGAGCATAAGCTTTCGTGGGTGAATACCCACTAAGTCGGATGCAACGACGAAGTGGGTATTCACCCACGAAAGCTTATGCTCCAATACCTCTGTTAGTCTATAAGGTGCCACAGGACTCTTTGTCACTTCTATGCTCCATTTGTTTCAAATTTTCATTGACTTGCACCCCGTGTGTAAAAACTGCAATAGTACACCTGTGGTTATAAGGATAACCCTTCCCACTTATAAATAAATGCATAGTCCTTAGATATAAAGTCCTCAGCAGCAGTGTGGTGAAAGGAATTTTCCAATTATTTCCAATTTCTTTTGTGGGATGCAACTTCATTCTTTCCAGGGACACCAGCAGGGCCAGTGCAAGGAAGTTTCATGCCCTAGGCGAAACTTCCTTGCACCGGCCCTGTGCCTGCGGCGCCCCCGCCCCCGGCTCCCAGTTCAGCTGGAGTCCCCCCTCCCTCCCTCGGACCTACGGGGCACCAGCCAGGGGCGCACACACGGGCACATGCTGCACAGGCACACACATGGCCTGGCGTGTACTGGGTGCGTGCACACGTGTTCCAGGGACTCGGGGGCGGGCATCCCTGGCCTGGCCTTCCCGTACTCACATGCACGTAGAGGGTCGCCTGGACAGGCTCCGCGTGGGGTGGCTGCAGCGCCCGATGCTTCCGCGCTGCTCGGACACTGCGCGGCGCCGCAGCCAGCCTCCCCCCCAGCTCCCGGTTGAGCCGCGGAGCTGGGAGGGCGGGCGGCAGCTGCGGCCAGCCACCCCCTCGGCTCCCAGCTCAGCCGTGGAGCCGGGAGGGCGGGTGGCAGCCGTGGCCAGCCACCCCCTCAGCTCCCGGTTGAGCTGCGGAGCCGGGAGGGCGGGCAGCAGCCGCAGCCAGCCACCCCCTCGGCTCCTGGCTCAGCCGCGGAGCCGGGAGGGTGGGCGGCAGCTGCGGCCAGCCGCCCCCCGGCTCCCGGTTCAGCCGCTGAGCTGGGAGGGTGGGCGGCAGCTGCGGCCAGCCACCCCCTCAGCTCCCGGCTCAGCCATGGAGGCAGGAGGGTGGGCGGCAGCCGCGGCCAGCCTCTCCCCCCACTCCTGGCTCAGCCGCTGAGCCGGGAGGGCGGGAGGCAGCCGCGGCCAGCCACCCCACAGGCTCCTGGCGCCCTAGGCGACCGCCTAGGGTCGCCTAGTGCGCGCGCCGGCCCTGGACACCAGCAATTTACCTATATGTGTTAGCACTAATTTTCTGCTGTTCTATAGGTTGTATCTCAGTGAATTCTTGATTAGCTATGGGAAAACCTCAGAAGGTTAATAGTTGAACTAGAAAGATTGGATGCTGTTTTGAAATAAAATTCTTGGATCTGCCAAGTACAACAAGAAATTTAATTAAAAATTGGATTTCTTGTGATGTTTCTCTAACTTCCTGCTTTATTTGGGTCAGGAATAGTGCCAGAATGCTCTGTTCTGTTCTATTCCATTCTGTAAAGGCTTTTATATGTTTATGTTAGAAAATGCGAATCTGCGAAGGGTGCATTTTACTTAGAACAGAAGCTGGTGACATTAAGATGTCCCTGCAGGAGTTTGTTTGGACTGGTATCTAAGAAAGCTTTGTCTTCTGCACTGACAAGCCTGACCCTTATGGTAGAAAGCTCCATTTTGCCAAAGGAGCAAAGTTGCCTCACTCCTCATCCCAGAGTATTAGGCAATCTTTTAGTTAGGCCTTGAGTGCCTGGAAGATAAGGACCAAGATCTTGAAATTCACTCTAGATTCTATGTGAAGCCAGGGTAGGGAGAGGAGGACTAGTTTGATGTGCTTGCAGTAGCCTGAGTGCTGAGACTCTCTGTAGTATTCTGTCCTAGCTGGAGTTTCCTAAGGACACACAGCCATGAGTGCAGGTACATTACATTGCTTTAATCCAAATAGGAGCACAGTTGCCAACTTTCACGCGGTAAATAAGCTCCCCGACTTCCACAATAAGCCAAAAATCAAGCTAATCCCATTTCAAAACAAGGCCAAAACAAGCTAAGCCCTAAGAACCCCAACACTCTGTGACTAGATCTCCCCAGTGTGAAGTCTGGGACTGTGGTGGGCCTGCTGTGCTCCCTTGACTGTCTCCCTGCCCCTTGCCCCTGCTTGCCCCCCCTTGCCCCTGCTTACCGGGAGACGATCAAAAAAAAAAAAAAAATAAAAGAAGCAACAAGCTACAAGCCAAACAAATAACAAGCTACAAGCCAAAAACTAGCCAACAAGCAACTCACAAGCCAATGAAGCCAAAAACAAGCCCAATTTCTGCGTTTTTTCCACGGGTTTGGCATGTCTGGATAGGAGGTGTCAAAGGCAGGTATAACTGAGGGCAGATCATTGTCCAGCAGGGATGGATATTTTTGGACCTGCCAAAAGTGTGAATGTTCAGAGTGCAAATAAAAAGAAAACCCATTATTGAACTGAACTTTCCTACACCTTGGAACTAGCTCATCTGTGAAAATGGAGTGAGGGTTTGTGGTGGTGGAAATAGGTCTTATTTTACATAAACTATTTCCCTTAAGGAGGGTCTTGCTGTTAAGGCACAGGACTGGAACTCAGGGACCTGTGCTGTATTCCTGGCTCTGCCATTGAGAATCCTGTGTGCTACTGGGGGAGTCACCTACCTTCTCTAGGTCTCACTTAATCCCTCTGTAAAATGGGGATAACAATACAGGGTGAAGCTAAATTAATTCATGTTCTTAAAATGTTCTGAGATCCTGAAAAATGCTTTATAAATGCAAATATTATTAAGCCTTATCCTCTGGGAATTGCCTCTGAGGAAGGTGTTTATGGTAGGAGGTGTTTCTTGACTCATTTATTTTGTAGACTTATTCCTAAATACATGCTGAACATTACCTGTCCTGAAACCTATTTATATCTCCTTAAGTTATTTTTCTGCCTTTGAAGTATGCATTTACTGAAGGGAGAATACCGTATATTGCAGTCCAAAAATGGTGGGGAAAAAATGGTTCATGAAGGGATTATATAAAAGAGTTTGGTAAAGTTATAAGGCTGTGGACCTCCCAGATAAATGCTTGTTCACGCTCTCTGTATTGCATAGCACACCAGACAATAGTTCTAACTCTGGCCAGACAGCAGTTCTAACTCTGTGATATATAGAAATGTTGGCATAATGGAGTAATCAGGCAATCTGTACTCTCAGGAAATGTGCTGTACAGTGTACAATGGAAACTCTAGTACCAGATAAGGAAAGAAACCATCACTGTCTATTAAAACCATAGCAACAAAAACACAGCTTGATTGGCACTGGATGAGGAGAAATCTCTCTTGTATCATGCTGTATGCTTTGCTGCTTGCAGAAGAAGTTTGAATATAAAGGACACTTTGGGGCTATGTGAACCTGGAAAGCGTTGGTTTTTGCACTGATGCTGCAGTTTGGTTTGCACGCAGTGGAAACAATTTAACCCATGTAGATTTCCTTGGAGCTTTGAGAGTAAGAAAAGAAACCCCATGCCACAGTTTCTTTCTCCCTTCAGCTGCCCACTTGCCCTACCATGTTCTATCTCTGCCCCAGACACAAAAACCCTCCATCACCAACAAGCATCAGGACACCTGGTTTTTCTTTAGACATTTTCTGGAGGATGCATTGGTGTGTTCCCTCCCCCCCATTGTATGGTAGAGAATAGATGGAGAAAATACTGAACTGTGAATGGAGGGGCAGGAAAAGGCCCATAACAGTATGGTAACTAAGGAACTGCTGCAGACTTTTCTCAGTCCCAGTTCAATAGAGCATTGCTCCCTCTGGGATATCAGCAGGAAAATACATCTTGCCCACTGGAAGACCCTGTAACGATTGGGGATGCAGTAGCTTATGATAGGTGGCCCCTTTTTTTAAAGACTGTGTAAGCAGAGTCAGGATGAGCTCTACCCTGACATCTGGTGGTGAGTTGTGAAAAGGGATGTCAGGGGCTAATCTTGTTTGCATGGACACACCCACCCTGCAAAGCATGATGGACCGCTTGCCCAAATGGTCACTTTGGCTGCTGTGGGATCCCCAGTTTCTCTGTTATTGGGGCAGGAAGAATAAAGTGTTGTTACCTTGATTATGTGAATCAAGGACAGTGGCCTTTTGTTATGATGGAGGGACTCGCTATCAACTAAGTAGCACTCGCTAGGCGAGGGACATGGGTTCCAAAACCCAGTGAATTGAGAGAGGTTGGGGATAGGTATTTGTATCTGGTGGTATGGGTCTCTTCTGAGGGCCCTAAATGTCAATTACATTTTTCTCTTTCTCTCTCCACTGTGGAACATCAGAGCTAATTTTGAGTTCCTTAGGAATCTAATCACAGGCTGCTGAGTTGAAATCACTCTGGGCTAATGGTGCAAATGAGCACTAAGGCTCCCCTTACTACAAGCTGAAATCACTAAAGAGCTGAAATAATTATGAGCTGAAATCACTGAGCACTGTGTTAAGTAGTGGGGGAGCCGGAAAATATATTGCTGAGCAGCTGGCGGGACGGCTGGCGGAGCGGAGCAGTTTGTGGGACAGCCGGAGAGGCTTGCAGGACGGCTGACGGAGCGGAGCTGCTGGTGGAGTGGAGCAGCTTGCGGGACAGCTGATGGAGCAGAGCGGAGTGACTCGTGGGATGGCTGGCGGAGTGGATCAGAGCCGACCGAAGCCCCACGAAGGGACGGGGCAGTCAGCTTTGAGCCATGTAAGGTGCCCCTTACCTCTCCC
The DNA here is from genome assembly GCA_033296515.1 of Macrochelys suwanniensis. Lineage (NCBI taxonomy): Eukaryota > Metazoa > Chordata > Testudines > Chelydridae > Macrochelys > Macrochelys suwanniensis. The sequence continues at coordinate 24,526,515 of CM065782.1, forward strand.
CTCCCAATTTCTACCCAGACTGGGGGTGTGTGTAACACTCTGCAGATGAACTTTTGAACTCTGGGTCTGGACTTTTGGGTTGTTGGACTTTTGGGACTTTGGGTGATTTTTGGGGTTGCTGGACTCAAGAACCAAAGGGAAAGGACATGGCCAATTTGCTGGGGTGGGTCTTTGCTCACAGTTTGGTTTACGAATCCTAGATGTGGTGTTTCCCCAACAAAATGCCGCATTGTTTCTCTCTGTCATTAAAAGGTTTTTGCTACACTCAGACTCTGTGCTTGAGAGAGGGGAAGTATTGCCTCTTAGAGGCGCCCAGGAGGGTGATATATATTTGTCCCAGGTCACAAGGTGGGGGCTTGAGCCGGTTTTGCATTGTGTTATTGGAATGGAACCCCTAAATATTGAACCCGGCCCTTGTTGCTGCCAACTCTGACTGGCAGAAGGGTTACAACTGTAAAGAAAATGGGACCCAGTGAAAGCAATGGAGGACGCCTTGAGACTTGAAGATGAAGGACGGGGGAGGGGAGCAGGCCATTGAGTTGCCTGAAGATATTTAAGTCAGATGGGGAAATCCCTGGGGCTCACTGGAGGGGAATGAAGGAGGGCACCTATGGGAGAAGTTGTTTCCAGGTTTTGCAGCCAAGCAAACAATCTCATCCCAGGAACATTTCAAGGCTGGGCTGAGGTTTTCAAAATGACCAAAGACTGAGCCCAATTGCAAATACACATTAATGAGAGATTTTTGCCCTGCTCTTGTAAACTTTGTTTACCGAAGAATTGAAAGAAAATTCATTTTCTGTCTCATCAGTTCACCCTAAAAATATAGAACCCTAGTGTGTGTATTTCAAAATTGGCAGATGACAGTTATAACATACAATTAATTGAAGTAAGCCTTGAATTAGCCTGACTTTATTGTTAGAAATCAAATCCGCAGTTGAAATATGGATTTCAGAGGGCTGCTTTTTTATTTCACATCAAAACAGTGGTTTGCTTTAGGAAGAGCCCCACAAACACTTTAAAAACTTTAAACAGAGCTTCCCATATCATTAGTGAAAGGACATTGGTTCGCATTGTAATGAAACGTGACCGTTTCAGGGTTCTTTCATAAGCACGCTATACTATACTTTAAATCAGTGTTTCCCAGTCTGCTGGGAAGCCCATAACAGGGAAGGGGCAACAAGCTAGTTAAAGGTGCAGCGTGGGCAGAGAGAGAGGATCAATGGGGATGAATAAAGCTGTAGGGCTCAAGATCCACTCCCACACCTTGTAAATGTGCTGCTCGGTTTGCAGGTGAAGTGGTAGATCGCTCCTCAGAAGCCACTTTCTTTCCCTGCTCCCATGTAGAAAGGAGGAGCTCACACGTACAGGGCTGCAGGCTCAAGAAACCTCCTCGTCTAGGAGTTTCTTCTGATATCATGGCACTCAGCTCATCCTGGAGTGGCAGTGGGGTGGATGCCCATCATTGTTAGCAGCATGTCACTGGCTGGTGAGTGGAGGAATGAGGCGTGTGAGCAAGATGGAGAAGGAAAAGAGTGCACAGGAAAGATGCAAAAAAGAGTATGGAGGGAAGAAAAGAAGAGGTGGTAGAAGGAGCAGGCCTAATCCATTTTAATGGGAGGGAGGAAAAGCAACAGATATTTCGCGCACGTTGTGGAAACTGCTTTTTGGAACATGAAAGCATGTGGAGAAACCACGCTGCTATTTTTCAGCCAAGATGTCTGGGGCTTCTCTCACATCCAGTCTGAAAATCTAGTGATGACAAGACTCATCGTTTACCATCTGCAGTTCTGACAGTGAAACTATCTCCGTTTTACAGCTAAAGTGCAGGGAAGTTTTAGTAATTTGCCTGAGACGACAGTGAGTCAGCAGCAAAGCCAGGAACAGAGCTCAAGTTTCCTGATTCCAAGCCCAGTGCCCACACTCTTTCTTAGGACAAAATCCTTACTACTGGGGTTATCTACCTGATGGACACTTAAACTTCTTCAGGCCCCTTTTTTAGAATTAATATAAAGTGAAGCTGGGCTGCATTCCTTGTATGTGAAAAGGTCAGCAGAGTGATGGAGATTAAATATGCCATTTTGTCTGATTCTGCAAACTTTACTCATGTGAGCAGTCCTTAATCAGGCACGTAATACTGTTGAAGTCAATTCATGACTAGTTGCATGAATGAGGACTACTCACAGCAGTAAAATTTTGTAGGAATGGAGACTTACGTAAGAGAGAAATAAATTAAATAGCATGTAGCCCCTAAAGTAAGTATTTTAAAATATTTTTCTGGTCAGACTTGGAATATTTTCCATGAAATGGTATTTACAGTAATTTCTGTGGTACGTGGATGTCTCTCTCAAATCTCTCCATTTGGAAGCATGCTGTTTTGAAAATTGTATATCTTGTGTAGCTTTGCTCCACAATATATCAGAGGCTTAATTTCTACCTCTGTAATGCATTTCTCTATTTGTAACCAAATGACAAATTAAGCTATGGAGCAGGAAACTGAGACACAGATAGTTTTGAGGAAGATGATTTTTGCAAACAAATAATGATTCTGCTTCAGTCTTTGAGTCTTTTCTTTCCTTCTTTCTAATCTCTGTTTGTTTGTTTCACTATATTCACTTGCAAAGATGTTTTACTTAAAATAAAAGAGGGGTTATTCAAAATGAACAAAAAATTGGAGCCATGCTCCTGCTGTTTTTCAGACAAAACTCCCATTGGGTTGCTATTTTTTTAATTCTGTTTACTTACCCTTTTAAGGATCAGAACTGTCTGTTCTATATTTACCTTCAATTTGCATTACATTGTATTTCATGTTTGTACTCAGATGGGGGAAAATATCATGTGATACCTGCAGCAGTCAACTCAGTGATAATTTTTTGTTGCATTTTGAAAGTTTTACATATGAACCCCACATTGGGTCAGACCAATGGTCCATCTAGCCCAGCATTTTGTCTTCCAACAGTGGCCTGTGGCAGATGCTTCAGAAAGAATGAACAGAACAGGGCAATTTCAAGTGATCCATCCCTTGTTGGCCAGTCCCAGCTTCTGGCAGAGGTTAGGGACACCCAGTGCATGGGGTTGCATTCCTGACCATCTTGGCTAACGGCCATTGATGGACCTATAGTCCATGAGCTTAAGTCTTTTTTTTAACCCATTTATACTTTTGGCTTTCATAACATCCCCTGGTAATGAGTTCTACAGACTGATTGTGTGTTGTGTGAAGTAATTCCTTTTGTTTGTTTTAAACTTGCTGCTTATTAATTTCAATGGGTGACCCCTGGTTCTTATATTATATGAAGGGATTTATAACACTTCCTTGATCATTTTCTCTACTCCATTCATGATTTTATTGTACCTCTATCATATCCCACCTTAGCTGTCATTTTTCTAATAATTTTTGTTGCCCTTCTCTGCACATTTTCCAGTTCTAATATATATATTTTTTGAGAGGGGGTGACCAGAACTGCATGCAATATTCAAGGTGTGGGCATACCATGGATTTATATAGTGGCATTATTAAATTTTCGGTTGTATTATCTGTCCTTTCCCTAATGGTTCCTAACATTTGTTAGCTTTTTTGACCGCTGCCACACATAGAGTGGATGTTTTCAGAGAATTATCCATTGAATTCAATGAGGACAGGCTCAGCTTGTTTGTTTTGACCTTGTACATCTAATGTTTTCATTTCATGCCAGTACAAACTCCCATGCTACCTGTGGTTTTGTGAACCTTTATAAAGAATGCCCATATTGCTGAACTTATATGGGATGTTGTTCATCCTCTTTCTGCAAGGGCTCCACATCTTTTAATTCTAACTACACTATATGTGCACAACTACAAAAAAAGCTAATCAAGCCTGTCAATAAAAATATGATCCAACTTTTAAAATTGTTCTTGCAAGGCTGAATTTGATTAAAATCACTGACATTTTTAAAACCACAGCTTATATGTACTTCAGTCAAATAATTTTGTAATTAGGAAGTTTAATTACAAAAGGGACGGATTGGGTATGAAAATTCTGCGTGTTCTAAATAAATATTATTTTTGTTGTTAGGCTAGTTAAGTTTGGAACTGAATGTTTGGGGGCTTATCCAGCATGAACCACTAAACATCTGGTCATTTGACTACCTTTAGACAAGAAGCTGAAACTGACATTCTAGTTGTCGATGTAATAGAATCATAGAAATGTAGGGCTGGAATGGACCTCAACAGGTCATCAAGTCCAGCCCCCTGCACTGAGGCAGGATCAAGTATACGTAGACCATCCTTGATATGATGTTTGTTCTATGTGTTCTTAAAAACCTCCAGTGATGGGGATTCCACAACCTCCCTTGGACCTCAGTTACCCTTACAGTTGGAAAGTTTTTCCTAATATCTAACCTAAATCTCCCTTGCTGCAGATTAAGCTGATCACTTCTTGTGTTACCCTCAGTGGACATGGAGAACAATTGAGCCCCATCCTCTTTATAAGAGCCCTTAACTCGGAGGTGCCCAAACTTTTCCTGTCATGCCCCCCCCCCCAGTAATGGAATCTATCCACACACACACACACCCCAGCATTACTGCACAGTTGGCTCAGCAGAGGAGCATGTGCTGACGATGGTACTGGGGGCAGAATTGGGAAGGAGTTGGGGCTAGAGGCGGAGCTGTCCTGGGGATGGAGAGGGAATGAGGGCAGAGGTGCGGCAGGGGCTGGAGCTGTGGCCAGGGCTGGGTGGTGCTCCCTCCCTGTCTCCCGTGGGGGCTGGCCCTGGCTCCTCCAAATGCCCCCCAAACTTTCCTTTGCACCCCCTAGGGGGATGCGCCCACAGTTTAAAGTGCATTACAGTTCCTAGGCAAAGTTTAAAGACAATAATGATCCCTATTCATAACACTATGCTGAGTTTTTTTTTTTTGTGGGGAGGGGGGTTTAAATCATCCTTTGAAAACTTAGTACAGTCATTGGGCCTGGTTGTGTGAGATTCTCAACACCCTTACCTCCTACTGTCTTCTTGGGAGCTGCGAGAGTTCAGCACTTCACTTCGGATTGTTATTAAGCATCTTCATAAGATTGCTAATAAGCATCTCTTAAAAATCTATGCTTCAATAAATTGACTGTAATGTACCTGTTTTACTGTTAGAGTAAGACTTCATATTCACTTGCATTTGATTCCTTCTTTCATGGCATTATCAGCCACAGCGGACTTTTGACAACATTTCGTGAGCATAATTGATAAAAGCTCAGATGAGTGTCTGGATTTGTTGACTCAGCTGTAGCATGTGGAGGTGTAAGAGACAATTTATTAACAGAATGGTTTGGCTGCATCCCCTCAATATGGTTAGTGTCCTCAGCCAGATTTGTTTGCTTAAACTGTTAATTTGAAACATAATATCTGGCAATGCAGGGAAATATTTTGGCCAGTAAACTTTTTGTTTTCTTTTTTTCAAACTGCTTCGGGAAGAGCGACCCAATGAATCATCTAAGTATTACACAAAACTGGTTACCACATAGGCTAGAGAGAAAACAGGCTTGATTGGCAAGATGCTATTGTATTCTCATGATCAAAATGAAAAACATATTCAGAAGATACCACATTGCTTTAAAGTAACTTGGGAATACAACATAATTTTAGTTTATACAATACCATTGTATCTGTATTAGAAAGCAGGGAGGTTACATTACCTAGCGGTTACAGCAGAGGACTGGGATTGACAATTGGATTCCACAGTCACTTCTCTGTGTCTCAGATACCCCACAATAAAACTTACCTGTGTAAAAGCAATTTTACTGTCTTGGAAGAAAGCTACTTTATAAATGGAAACCATTATTACTGCTAATAAAAGGATTTCAGAATGGTTCTCTATGTAAATATAATAGAAAATCTTTTTATTTTTTTAAAAAAATCTTGTGTATAAGAACAATACTAAGCACTTGCACTTGCCAAATGTTAGCTAGGGAATTCAAGTGGCAAATGAAATTTTAACTACTGTCTGGCATGGAGAAATGAACATTTAATTTGAAGGGACATGTTTTCATTTGCACTCAGCTCCCATTGACTTTCCTGGGTGCTGCACACTTGTATTGGATCTGAGGACAAAATTTGGCTTACACTATTTATTTGTGTTTTAAATCATGCGGGAAGGTGGAGAGAAGATAGCTTGGTGCAATACTTTCCTCACACTGAAGAACTGCTGCCCAAGAGTCATGAGATTGTTAAAGATACTTTCTTTCACTGAATCACGTACTATTTGTTACTGAGGAGGGAAAAAATTCTGCTTCATGCCATGGCAGGGCACTGCAGCATATACAAAGTATTCAGGTTACAGACTAATTACAAGGAAGAAATTCTACTCCGTTTATTCCGATCTGTCTCTTCCTTTCAAAATACTTTTGGTCACTTTTTTCTTCTCAGCAAAATCTATATTTATAAATTAAACTTACGCAGAAAGTGTGAGCCCCTGATTCTGCAAATATTTGCTCACATGCTTAACTTTATTCACACATGAGCATTCCTGTTGATTTTAATAGGAATATTCCTATGAATAACATTAACCATGTGTGTAAGTGCTTCCAGGAAGAGAGCCTAAATGTGTTTATTTTCTAATTTTGCATGGCATCCACCTGCTTTGCTGGATAAAAATACTTCGCACAGAATATCAACTAAAAGAAAAAACTGAGTACACTTAAAACGCATGAAAATTGTAGAGCAAGTTTTTAAAATAAGATGTAAAATAAACTCTATTCTTTTTATATTTAATTCAGTAGGGTAATGTTTATTTGTCAACATATGGCTTTAATTTGGTGAGATTTTCCATTCTGGGCCACCTCATGTTCTCTTCTTAGATCCAAGAAAGAGTGATCTATATATGGTTGCCAACGTGTTAGGGTTTTATCTTGTGAGGTGCTAAGTGCCTTCAACTCCCGAGTTGAGGACTCCTAGACCCTCTATTGTTTTTTGTGGATTTAAGTAAATTTTGTCATTCTGCTGTTTGCTTTTAGAGGTCTCTAGAATTAGTTTTGATCTGGGAAATATGAAATAGCGACGTTTATATCTGCCAAATATCAAAGCAATATGAAAAATATTGCCTGGTTGACATAAAATATCACTCACCTCTGTAAGGGCCATAGCTCAGGGCTGGTATTTCAAGTTATGAAATACATATTAAGGGCAGGATCTAAAGCTGTCTTTTGGCTTCATTGGGGTTTGGATCAGTCCCTACATGGAAATGTGAAGTATGGTTTTTCATGCTAACAAGTAGCTTCTCAAAAGAATGCCCAAACTGCAGTTTCAGGATATATTGTTTTAGCAAATTATTATTTTGTTTGCTGATTAAAGTCTCAATTATGTTAATCCTTGACTTTAATATTTTGTGTCTCCAGCTGACAGCTTTACCATGTGTCCTGAGAACTACAATATGTGGATTGCACCATTATCACCAGATCTTGGTCCACACCAGAACCAGGATAGTGCCTCTGTATAGGAGCGGGTGGAGGAGAGAAGTTTTGGGAAACCCATACCTCATACATCCTATGGAGACCAGCTTTGTGGAACTTACCCTGCATCTTCATGGGACTTGGCTTTGGAAGCAGGTTCAGGTAGGAAAAGGCCTGAGGCTGGTAGATCCATTGTTATGTAATTCCATGGGGGTTGCAGCAGGAGCTACTGTAATCTCAAGGCTGCACCAGTGACTATGAAATGACTCTTCCATCTCTCTGTAGTCTGGTGTGATGGTTTGTTTTCTTTCATACGCATAGAACCCCTCTGCAAGAAATTTGGCTACTAGGGCTTGGAGCAGGGGTAGGGGCAGGAGTTCCCCATAATAAATTAGATGATCTGGGAAGGAGAAACAGAAAAATAGGGCTAAAACAATTAAAAGTGTGGATGGGGTTTTTTCCTACATATGCAGCTTAACAAATGGAGGATATTTCACCAGGAATGGCACAATCATTTCTTCTCTTGAAGGAAAGCATGATGGATAGGGAGATCAGAGAAGTATTCTGCTACTGTTCTTTTCCTTGGTGAGGTTCAGGTTTAGTCTTTCCAAATCGTCACAATGGTGACATGCCAGCAAGATGATCTAGCTATGTTCAAGGGGTGTCTGTGTGCATGCAAAACTAGCTCCTGGTGACATCAAGCAGCTGAGAAACTGCATTTGTGATCAGCAGCAACATTTTTCTTCTTGACTTTTCAGTTGAAAGGACAGTTCATAGGAGTGATTGCTCTCGGAGGGAGAATAAAACAGGAAGGAAAGTATTTAAGCTTCCCCACTGTGCTAAATTAAGGGGTGGGGGGTAACTCCCTTTTATGGACACCCACCCAGCCAGTTAGCTATAAAATCCCTGTTAGTAGCTGTTTTCTACTTGCTTTACCTGCAAAGGGTTAAAAAAGCCCATAGGTAAAAGGAATTGAATGGGCACCTGACCAAAGGAGTCAATGGGAAGGCTAGAACTTTTAAAAATTGGGAAAAAAACTTTCCCTTTGTCTGTCTGTCTTGTTCTCCGGAGAGAGGAGACACAGAGCAGCAATGCTGTAAGAAGCTTTAAACCAGGCATGAAAAATCATCAAATCATACCTAGAAGCTACTTATCTAAAACCCCAGATATGTAAGTAAATCAGGGAATGTCTAGGAAGACGCAATTAGGTTTATCTCTTTTATTTCTTTATGGCTTGTGGCTTATGGCCTCTGTATTAACCCCCAAATGCTTTTTTTTGCTTTGCTTGTAACCATTAAGCTGGACCTCAAGAAAACCATTCTTGATGCTTAATTATTATATTTTCTCTTTTAAAATCTAGCAATAGCCTAAGTTCCACATGTATTTTCTTTCTTTTTGTTTTTAATACAATTTACCTTTTTTAAGAACAGGATTGGGTTTTTTGTCTCCTAAGAGGTTTGTGCATGTTGTTTAATTAGCTGATGGCAACAGCTGATTTCCTTTGTTTTCTTTCTCAGATCTTCCCTAGAGGGGGATGGGTAAAAGGGCTTGAGGATACCCCACAGGGAGGAATTCCCAAGTGTTCCTTCCTGGGTCCAAAGGGTTTTTTTTTTTTTTGCACTTTGGGTGGTGGCAGCATCTGCCCATCCAAGGTCAGAGAAAAGCTGTAACCTTGGGAGTTTAATACCAGCCTGGAGTGGCCAGTATTAATTTTTAGAATCCTTGCAGGCCCCTACCATCTGCACTTAAAGTGCCAGAGTGGGAAATCAGCCTTGACACCTAGTATTTCCAGTATTTGGAAATACTTTTTCCACAGGGCAGCTTTGCAGTACTAACCAGTGATGCATTGACTAATTGGTGGGTGTCAAAGCTGACTGGTTTAACCTGTGCCAGTGCTCTTTGCTCTAGTAACTTTAATTTCAACAGAGTGGTATCATAATACTTGTCAGGGTGCTTTCTTCTCAGACAGTGCTTGCATGAAAAGTGGTACATGATTGAGAAGCCTTTGTGTTTTGTGTTTTCCTTCTCCTGTTTGTATATAATTGTATTTAGTTAATTGTCTGATTTTGAAAAATCCATCCATTAATCCTCCATGATTTTATCATTTATCTAAAATTAAGGTCTGTAATTCGAAACCTACTATGTACCTTTAACTCTTATCTTGCAGCCAAGTCATCATGGACTAGGAACACATCACAGATAACAAACCCAATAGGTCTGAGCTGGATCAATACTTGGATGAGAGACCTCTAAAAGCGCATTTAGGTGAGGCAGGAAGTGGCGCTGGTGATTCAGTAAATAGCAATCTGTCCTCCTTATTTAGTATTGAACTAGTCCCTCAGCATGAAGTTAGAGGGGACTGTTACTTTTTTATTTTAACTGAGACATAGAGCAACAATGTCCTAACCAATTGTGGCCATTAAATATCCAATAACACTTTTGAAAAATAGCAGCGCCAACCCTGTGTCTTGGCCAAATTGGGGCTTGAGATCTGCCTACTAAAATTCTCTCTGCAGTTTCCATTGGAAACAGTAGTACTCTTCACTTCCTTTCCCGAACAACTCAGCAGTGCTGCTGTGAACTGCGGAACAATTGCCATATTGCACCTCAAACTTAGCCTGCATTTTTTTGATGTTTGAAATTATCCCTTTTATTAACTTGTTTGCAAAATGCTGTATTGTAGAAAAGATATGTGAACTTGCAGTCTGGTTTGGGATCCGTTGGCACTGAAGTTTCTATATAAATGCAAGATCATTATCACTTCCATTCAAATCATAAAATGTGGAACCTAGGGCCCTCATCTTGGAAATAGGACTCTGTGGATGGGCCCCAAATAAAATTAATAGGGCTTCCTGTGGATGGAATTGCCCTCTCTCCATCCCACCCCCCTGGCTCTCTTTGCAGAACCAGAGCTCTAGACATTTTGGTTTGCCATACTAAGTTGAATAAACTTCAGATCACAACATCTAACCATACTTACTCACTTCAAAGATACAAGCTAAAACAGATGCAATGGCAACTAAAAGGGATGTTCCAACTTCTTTATATCTAGTGCAGCGGACTATTCAAATACTCATATCTAAAGGCTAGATTTTGCTCTCAGTTACACTGGAGTAAATCCATTAAAGATTTACAATGATGTATCTCAGATCAGAATCTGGGTCACAGTGACTATTCTTTGTAGGATTAGCCCTAGATCAGGCAGACGCAAGCCAAATCTGGATGGCCAGATGCTTTTGAATGGACCCTGAAATCTTTATTTACTTCTTCATCATCATCGTTGTTGTTGTTGTTTTTATTATTTTCTCTGGAATCGGGACCTTGACTAGACCTTGACCAAGAAATTTGGACCTTGACAAAAAATAACTGACTAGCCCTGCCCTAGAGAGTAGTGCATGTGGCATCTGTACTTTGGTAGCAATTCTTTTTATGTACATTTTAATACATCTAAGCATTTTTTTAAATGTCAGGCTCCACGTTACTTTCCATGTTTTATTATAATATTTCACAGAAGTAAATGATATTCATACTTAAAAACAGAACACACAAATAGATTTATACTGAAACTAGCAGAATATTCACTGATCACACTGCAGAATTATTAGCAGATACAGGGACAATTTGCAATGATGGATATTCTGTAATACTATTTGAGGTAGAAATCTAATAATTTTTTTAAAAATACATTCATCTGAATTACAATGCAGAGAAACACTGACAGATACAAAGTACTGCAAAATACAAAGGTTAATATCCGAAATATTGAAAGGGTATCTACGGCAGCCTTCTGTCATTTCTGGGCTAAGACTGTTATTGCAGAATATAATCTTCACATCATTGCATGCTAAACGCCATCAAACACAGCAGGTAGAATACAAGTATATAAGCTATATTAGCTATTATGAGAAAAAGAAAATTAAGAAAAATTATTGAAATGGAAAACTTTCCATTTTTTGTAAGTGTCTTGATATGGAAAATGCGCTTACAATAATTAAATTTTACTATATAATCCCCTTAACCTCAAGATCTGTCCTGGAAAGAAAATATACCGCTGTATGAGTCCAGATAAATTCTCCTTGAGATGTGGCTCCCTCAATACTTTCTCTTCATTTCAGCAATTACTTTTAATACCCAACAAAATCTTGAAGCACTTTGTTTTATTTGATGTAGATAATGGGGTATATAAATTAATGAACCACAGGTTTTCTAGCAATGATGTCCTAAGTAGTGTGGTAATACAGTTGCTGTAAATCCATAACTCTGTCAGGGATGGCCAAACTTACTGATCCTCCGAGCCACATACAATAATCTTTAGAAGTTCAAGAGCTGGGTATGCCTGCCAGGGCTCAGGGTTTCAGCCTTGCAGTGGGGTGATGGGGTTAGAACTTCTGCCCTGTGGGGAGGGGAGTCTCAGGGCTTCAGCCCTGCGGGTGGCGCCTGCCGGGGCTCAAGGTTTCAGCCCCACTCTTGCTGAAGCCCCAAGCCTTGGCAGGTGCCTCCTGTGAAGCAGAAGCTAAAAAACTGCCCCCCCATCCCAGTCTGGTAGGTGGAGAACGTGGAGGGAGGGGTGCGTGGAGATTAACTGTAAAAGAGCCACATGCAGCTTGTGAGCCACAGTTTGGCCATCCCTGCTCTATGTTCAGTGATAAATACTGGAGAGACAGGCCTGGCCGAATAACTGAATAATTAAATGAGGCAACTTCAGAGTTCCTGGAACTAGCTATAAGGACATGTCTTTTAAGCCACCTTGTTGTATTTGGAGAACTCCAGCACTGCTGCAAGCTGGTTTAGCCCAGATCCTCTAAGGTTTTTAGGTGTATACACTCCCATTGACTTCAATAGAAGGTGGGTGTCTACATACCTTTGTGGAGCTGGATCTGAGTTGTTGAGAGAGTGGAATAGGCTGCTGGAGCCTTGTACTTGTATGTGCCTGAGTTTATTTCCACAAAAGACTACACTGGGAACACCGGAATTGAAGGGCCAAATCATTAGAATTGCCATGAATTTTTTTTTCACATGGAAATTGAAAAAAACAGAGAGGAATTTCTGGAAAGTGTTCATCCCAGAGCATTTCAATTTAAATTAGCGTATTATGACCCTGCTCCAGCTCTCTTTGATCTCAGTGCAAGTTTCCCCAGTAACTTCAGTGAAAGCAAGATCAAGTCCTATTGGTAGCAAATTCAAAACCAGAATGTATACCAACCTGTGAGGCATGCAATGGGTTTGACAGTGGCAAGTGCTGATTGGTAAACAACCTATTTTTATAAAGAAGCCTTTAGGAAGATGGGATACAGTGTATCAAGCACTCACCCACACCACCTCCTGCTGGTCATCCAGGAATTAGGTCACTCAAAGAACCTCCTGCTGGCCAGTGTCTCTCCTGCCTCAGGCCCCCATGTCCCTCCCAGAGCCCAGTGCCCCTTTCCCTTGGGGTTCTGCCCCCCACAGTATCCCCCACTCTGGGTCTCCTCTCCCAGGGGAACCCCCCCAGCCCGCTAAACCTACCTTGCCTCAGTGGCTACTGACAGTCATCATCTAGCCCCCTTTCCCAGGGGCAAACTGCAGTGTGTAATGGCCACTCATCATTAGCAAGGGGGTTGGACCAGCTACCTCTGCAGCCCCAGTATCTCCTGGGTCTCGGGCTGGGGAGTTGCCAGGCTGGAACTTCCCAGCTCCTCTTGCCCTTCCCTTGTACTCCCAGGCAACTAGGTCCTTCTCACTCCTAGGCTGGAGTGAGAGTGACCCAGTGCCTCCCTTAGCCCTTCTTATACTGGCCCAGCCTGGCCCTGATTGGCTGTCTCAAGCCCGCTCCTGATTTTATTTGTCCCATTTTTACTGTGCCTAGCACAATGGGGCTCTGATTCTGATCAGGCCCTTTGGACACCACCATAATATAAATATAAGATAATAACTAAGTTTAAATCTGCTTCTAAGATACATAATTAGCTTAGAAAATGCCATTGGACTCAGCATTGGAACTGATGCCCTCAGTCTGTCACCCATTACAAAAGCTGAATTTACCCAGTGTTCATTAGAAGCCCACAAATCTGGTGGCTCATTCCACAGAAATAAAGTAAGTGTCCTTGTGGAAAGATACTACATCCATCAAATCGCAGCCACATTAAAAAGTTAAATACCAAAAATGACTGGACAGTAATAATGTAGATTAATAGTTTGTCTGATTTTATATTTTTAAATCAAAGCCATTTTGAATCATCTAGACTGATACACATCTATTTTTTTACACTCCAAAAAAACTTAAAAATATTTGGAAATAATGGAAAATAAGTGGAAAAAAATATGGCTTTGGTGGTAAGACTTTATGTGCTGCAGATTAGAATGTCATCCTCTTGTACTCAGAAACTAGATTATCACCTCGTAAAACAATAACGTGAGACTATTACCTCTTACTCCAAAATAACAAGCTACTATTTAAACTGCTCCGCTTGACCTCATCATTAAGTGCTAAAATATGTTTCATAATGCCTGTATTACCTACAACATGTGCATGCAAGTCCTGCAAATATTTATGCACATACTTAACTTTAAGCATGTGAATAGTCACATTGATTTCAGTAGTTTAAAGTTAAGCATGTTTGCAGTATCGAAGACTTAGGGAGAAAATTAAAAACACTTTACAAAAATAAACTGATTTATTGAAACATAGGAAGAATAAATTAAAAAGAAAGGCAGACACCTTCTCAACATTATTTTAACCTCAATAGGTCAATTCTTACAGTACCCTAAAGTTCATATTGCTTCCTTTTATTTTTATCAGAAAAAGAATTTGTGAATTAGATAATTGAAACTACTTCTGTTAAATTCCATTGTATATTTGTTGAATTGTTCATTTTAAGGTTTTAAATTTCTAGTAGTATGTTTGTTGGATGAGCTCTATAAATCACCTGCAAACACAAAAGCTAGCATAATATAGGAACTCTAATACCACACCAGTTCAATAGTCCATTATCCTGTCTCTGACAGTGGCCAGCATAGATGCCCCAGATATAAGAAAGTCCAAATTAGGTATGCCCTGAAGCATCAGAGTTTTATCTCTTATCACTGTACCCTCTATAACTGTAGATGTTCTATAAATGCCTACTCCTGTTTTGAATCCATGGTATTAAGCTTTGCCTCTAAGATATCTTGTAGTAGTGAGTGCAACAAGGTAATTATGCATTATGTAAAAAAGAAAATATTTCCTGTCTTACTAGCACAGTCTAATCAGAGGATTTTATTATCTCATCTGGCAGTGAATGAAAATTAGATGAAAACCCTCTTCAGAAAGCATGGAAAATGGATAGACAACTTTTTACAATCCGATTTGTCAGTCATTTGTCATTTTGACTGATGTACATTAAAAGCTTTAGCCTTATGTATCTATTCTTACGTTACCTGCTGCTATTTTACATGACCCCAGGATTGCTTACTCTTCCTGGAGTGCTGCTTCTGACATCTCTAATGAAGTGTTTACTCTGTGTATTAGCATTGCTGTTTAATATACAAAACATATACTGTTCATTTGAACTGCCTTATTGAGACAAGGCAATAGTCCAAGTACGTAATACAAACAAATCCTTGTTTTTTTACCTGTAAATATTTACTTTCTGCAAAAGGGCGTTCTCAAAGAGCAAACCAGGCTGCACAAATTTGTTTCCCCAAATTAGGATTCCCGTACTTTTCAGTCCAACTTCTGTTTCTGATTCTTCTGCTGACTTGTGAACGTGTCACCTACTGTTGATTTTTATCAGTCTTCGGAAATTCCTGGGACACATACAGTCTTCCCTCTATCACAGATGGACCCAACCTGGAAAATTCACATCTGGATTTTCAGTGTCTCTAAATTCAGGGATATCAAGAACCTGGGGTTTTGATGTGGCCTGTAACAGAGCCTGGGGCTGAGGGGGTGTATTCTCAAACAGATAAGACTCCTGATCCTGATTCTTGCTTTTGAATATATCTCTACTTCATAACAGTGTAGAATGAGAATCTAAACTTGTTTCAAGAAAGAGATGAGTTAATGACAGAAAGTCACTAACTTCCTTTTAATAGAGGGACCTCTGCATGGGTATTATAACCGAGAGAGGATGCTTTAGGTCTACAGTACACAACTTCCGTGGTTGTACAAAGCCTCAAAGTGCAGGGACTCTGCACCACACGAACACAGCTCTCCAGCTGAAGTACCAATCTTACTTCCTTGTCCACAGCAATGTTCCCTCTAATTTTTGACAGGCCGTGTGCGCAAAAAATTTCTTCTGTGCAAATTATGTTTCTGTGCAAATTTTTGTGCATGCGGTGTTTCTCTGTGTGCGCGAGGTTTAGGATGTGTGTGCATGCACACACGCGCACAGCTTAGAGGGAACAGTGGTCCACAGTCTACATGGCTACCAGACCTGGAGGTAGATGAGACTGCACAGATATTTAATTCCTTTCCACCACTTAGAGAATTGTACTTGAGCTATGCTCTCTGGCTTTCCAGTTCATGCTAGCGCAGTGGTCCTAAACTGTGGGCTGCACCTCCCCACAACTGTGGGGTGCACCACGGGGTGGGGCGGGAGCTCAACCCAGCCCCATCCTGCCCTCAGCTCGGCTCTGGCCCCAGCCGAGGCTCCGGCTTTGGCCCCTGCTCTTGGCCACAGCCCCACTCCTGACCTGGGCCCCTGCTCCTGGCTTCCAGTCGCGGCTCCCCTACTGTAGCTTTGGGCCCAGCCTCGGATCACGGCTCCCGCTGGGGCATGGACAGATTACATTATAGGTGTGTGGGGCGTAACATAAAAAGTTTTGGGACCACTGTGTTAGTGTCACCAAAACAGGTGAAGAGGTCAGAGCCCAGGAGGTGAAGTTCAACAGTAGCCATTAGAGATAATGGGGGTTAATGAGGGCACAACTTAATTGTGGGCACAAAATTGTGCATGCAAAGATGGAAGCGGAGATAAGGTACATATAAGATATCAGTCCTCTCAAGTCAAGAATATGAGTATGCAACAGCTCCAGTGTCCATGAGTTACTTTTGTTTCTCTACATCCGAGAGTCACGGTTTCATGTCTTTTTTCCCTCACTTTTTATCAAACATGCTACTAAAAATAATTTATTTTCAAAACCAGAGGTATAGATTCAAAAGGAAGCAGTCCTTTTTTACTGGCTGATTTTATCAGATTTAAATTTAATTAAAATATAACGATTACTGCTTTTGCTGTAGTTATTTAGCTTTATGTTTACCAGCCTTACAGTAATGGTGCAGGCATGGAGAAAACATATAGATCCATAGAGCTCAAGATGTCAGTAAATTACATTTTCCTTTGATAGGTTTCCTGGGCATTTGGTAGGAAATTACTGTCAGACATCGAGATTTCATTTTGCTTTTTTTTGTCTCAAGAATAGGAATTTGAAGCCTGCTACCATGGAAACTAATTCTTATGCTAGCCAGTCCTTTTGCAGCCCCTCTGAAGAACCTACCAATTCTCTCGAAGGTCAAGCAGTGAAAAGAGACGGATGAAATGCAGATCAATTTTCCATCTTTATTGAAGTGGGAATGTTACCAAAGCCATTACTGACGTGTACTGGATGAGGGGCATTGTAAATAATAGTGCACTCCAATTAGGGGACTAACAAGAACAGATTTTAGTTGTCATTGGAATTGTTTATTTTTTTGACCCTGGTGCAAGGTTTAAAAAAAAAAAGTGAGAGGAACTGATGCCTCTTCAAAGTATTCAGATCTTGTAAAGCAAATGGTTTGCTTTTTGTGTTTGAATATTTTATGTGATTTTAGTGCTCTTGAAAGATTTCAGATTGACAGCACTGGAAACTGAAATGCTTGGCATGATTGCTAATTAGTGTCAATGTGTTCATTTTTTTTTAATGTGGACACCTGTACTAGGAACTGGACTGAGTCCATTTCACATAGGCAACTGCACAGCTAGCAGATGGTGGTAACTTTTCAGCTTTACTAACCTAAAATTCTTTTGAACCAAACACTCTTGGAAGAGTAACATCACCATAAAACTTTTAAATGTATTTAGGTTTATAAAATAACAAGAAGATACACGTATTTGGACAGTCTATGCATCCCTAATAGTTGATTAAAAATGCAATATATCAAAAAGAAAAACAAACAGAAAAATCACAAAATATGATAATCAGAATAACCATGCCCCCAAGATGAATTCTCCCACTTTCCCTGTGCATCCCCGCCCAGGAAATATCTACTTCCCTGGCTGTGTTTTTAAAAAGATGAGCTTTGTGTAGTATGCCCTGTTGCTTAACAGATACAACCAGTCCTGGTGGTGAGCAGAGAGCCCTCCAAAGTAAAGTTGATTCATGGGGCGTGAGTAGAAGAAACACAACCCCAAGTGAAAAGCCTCTGAGGCCTATAGGTATAGGACTTTGGAAAGACTGAGGGACCCCGGTTAATGACTGTTGTATGAATGGGAATGGTGAAAGAGGGTCAGGCTTCAAGAGGGACCTAGTTTGGTGTGACACCTGGGCTCAGGTATGGAAGATGGTGGCCAGGCTGCTACTGGACAAACACAGACCTCGCAGTTTGTAACACTGACATCTATGCGTGCTGCATAATGATCTCCTTCCTTTGCCTGCCGGCTACATCACTTATGGCTAATGAAACAGCTATATTGGCTCATGTTCATTTACTTTTTATAGAGTTGAGTAACCAATACAATTGCAGACAGAGGACTTAAAATTCATGACCCCTTGTTTTGGTTTAATTGGTGCCACTTGCAGGTGTCCCTGACAATGTTCAATTTAGTTGTTGTGGTTCCTAACATATTTATATGGGGAAATTTTGGCCTTGTATATTTTGTCTGAAAAGTAATGTGTGTATTAAACCTCTCTATTGTAGTTGTAACATTGCACTGTTGTGCTACTAAAAGTGTCTCACTGAGTATATGATGATATTTTGGGAGTGTTGCAACTGCCACCTTTTATATTATAACCTTTAGTAACCTTATGTATTCAGAAAGAGATGCATTGCAATCATAACATTTTAAAATAACTAGGAGGCATGTGCCAAGTGCTGGACTAGGAATGGAAGGGGCTAGTTGGAGGTAGGGCCACAACATACAGGAAAGTTTGGGCAGCCACAGATAGGCTGCTGTAACTCAGCCACCTATCTAAGTTGTGTTAGAGGCCACTTCAGACCTTGGAGCAGTTTAGAATTGGGAGGATGCAAAGGGCCATCCAGTTATTCCTGCCTACACTCTGGAGCTGTGTGTTGTAAGAAGTGCAGCCCAGAATTTCACCCCTGGTCTTTAGAAGTATGCTTATAGCTAAGTAATTTCGCTGACCTGTGGCAACATTGTACTACTGGATTTGTGTCTGTTTTTCTTGATGGTGTTTCCCCTGTAAATGGATTTGCTAGTATATGTTGTTTTTGAAAGAAATGTTTTAGGGTTTTATTTATTGTTGGCAATTGAAATGGGGGAATGCACGAGACCTGTTGTCAGTCAGCCTAAATGATGCAAAAAACATGCTGGTGGTGGCTAGAAAGCATGTGAAAGAGAAAAGGGAGCTATCACTTTGCATTTGCAGAGATTTAAAAGAACAAACATCCGCACAGGCTAATTGTGCTGTTTTTAATAGATGTCCAGGTTTTATTAAACCTCATAACAAAGCAGCAAAGGTTTAAAAATTATAGGCCTAAATTTCCAAATGTAATTAGAGATTTTGGGATACTCAGTTTTGGGGTGTCCAGCTTGAAATGCCTTAAAGGGGGCTGATTTGCCGAAGTGCTGGGCACCTTCCCTTTGATAATCAGGCACCGCTAAGGAGACTTTGATTGGCAACTTGAAAACTCAGATACCCAAAATAACTAGTGAAAATTTAAACCAAAGTATCTTAGATAGAGAGGAAATCCTCAGTATTGAGGTGAAAATATACACGTCTGTCTGTTTGCTAGTAGTACTGTAGTAAGGCTTCATATTACTAAAACTTCATTATTGTTATTAAATATAATACATTATATTTACTATTATCATGATTACAATTGAACTGCAGTAGTCAAAGTAAATGATCAAGGCACATTAGGTGATGTGCTGTAAAATAAAAAATGATCAGATGCAGTGCTGCAGTCCAAGAAAGACCATATTTCCTGGAGTGTGGTGTTTTTTCTGAAGAGTCACTTTTGGGTATGGATTGATTATGAAGGATATGTTGCCAAGCTCCCTGACCCTTCCCTCCCACCCTTAATAGGGAAAGCACTACACAAAAGAGATGGATCTTGGTTTTGCATTGAGTATGGTAAGACTCAAGCTCAGCCTGAGTTTTGATGGCAGGAATTCTGTAGCTAAGGGCCCTTCTCTGAGGATGTTCTGTCCCCAGTCTTTGAGAGTTTAGCCTGAAGCTTATTATCGCCCTTGATTGTACTTTTCTCAGAGAGGTGTTGAGAACGAGTGAGAGTGAGTTAATCTAAAAAATAGCTAGATTCTAGCCTATTTGCAGCTTTCTGATTCACACAATTCAGTACTTTGTTGTTGGTCTCCCAGCTGGGCTGGCTCACAACATTTTGGCACCTGAGGTGGGGAGCTCAAATGATGCCCCCTCGCTTGAGCCAAAACTTTGAGAGGTCTCAATTCTGCCTTCTTCCTGTTCTACCCCTCTCATGGTACTGCTCTGCTACCTACCCCCATAAAGGAGAACTAACAACTTAAAATGCCTTGTTCAAAAATTTTAAGTAACGCCTAAACAGCAAATGTAACTTTTCTTGTCTGCCTAGTAAACACTGGCATTTTTATCTGTTTGAATAATCAAAGTGGTGCTTTCCGTGCCTTCTTGGTTGCAAAGATTTGAACTGCTTCCTGAAGGTCCACAGTCTGGGCCAGCTCATGCTCTATTGAGATGGTTACAAGGCTGAGCTCCTTCCTGCTTAGATAGAAAAGCTTCCTTTGCTTTCTTTCTTTTTCTGAATGCTGCCCCAGAGGGGCATTTTCTTCTTTTACTCATGAATGCTGCTCTGTGCCAGCTATAGTGGCTCTCAACACTTAATTGAAGGGGACAAATAAGCAGGCTAGTATTAGGGCCTGAGTGAGGGAAGATATCAGCATCTTAAGGGCCTAACTGGCTCCTAGTCCTTCAGTTGACTGCCTGTTCTCCTCAAGTGGGTTCAGGGAAGCAGCAGGAAATAGGAAACTCCCTGAGAAGCTGATGTTAATCAGTCCAAGCTCCTGGGGGTGCTAGAGAGGTACATAAGAGGCTTCTCCTCCTCTCTTTCCTTGCAGCTCCTGCTGCTTTCTGTTATTCCATCTCACCTTTTCTCCTGCCTTCTTGTTACGTCTTTGGTGCCCTCCTTCCCCCAGCACAGCACTCCACCATCTCTGTGCATCTAGAGCAGAGAGAATACATATGCACCACCAGCAGACACAATTTTCTACACTCTGGGTCCTAGTGCCCCCCCCCCACAGTCTGGCACCTGAGGAGGCTGCCTCAGTTCCCCTCTGGTAAGGCCAGCCCTGTCTCCCAGTGTAGTGTAAATTAGTTAGGGAACACTCTAACTGTGTGTGGAGTTGCTAATGTCAGACATCCCTGTGAGCTGATTCCTCTCTCTCTGTGTCCCCCTCAGTGGCGTAGTCAGGTCCAGAGCACAGGGGGAGTGGAGCTAAAAAAAGGCGCCTCCCATTGTACTCACCCGGCGGCACTCCAGCGGCGCTCCAGCTGTTGGCGCAGCACTTCAGTGGTGGGTCCCGTCCCTTCACTTGCTCTGGGTCTTCGGCAGCACTTCAGCAGCGGGTACCACCGAAGTCCCATAGCGAGTGAAGGACCTACCGCCTAAGTGCCGCTGAACAGCTGCAGTGCCGCCGGGAGAGCTCCGCTCCCCCTTTAAAAAAAGGCGCCGCTTCTTTTTAAGGCGCCGCTTCTGCTCAGAGGGGGAGCGGCTGCTACCTCCGCTCCCCCTGGCTACGCTACTGGTCCCCCTCGACCCCTGTGTGCCTGAGTGGTTTTCGCTCCAGGATCAGGGCCAAAGCCTACATACAGGGTCAAAGTCAACTTCTTCCCGATGTTTGGATTTATTAGTAGCCCGTTTCTTTATCCTAATGTTACTGCAATTATTTTGTCATGATCTATCCAGTGCTCTCCTGATAGACTGAACATTTAGCTGGAGTCCCTTCTTCATGTGCTACAAACAAATCTGTTTATTTTAGAACATAAGGACAGGAACAGGAACAGGACTGTTAAAATTGTGCCCAGAAGAATGTGGTAATTTCACAGATCATAATTTTAATGGCGTCGTAGACATTTGGTAATAATACTTAAATGCTTCAATAAGGGCCAAAACTATCTCTGGTGTAACTCCATTGACCATTTAATGATCAAGCAAGCTTTGATTTCTTTCCATTGTGTTCCTTCATTATCTTTGTCTGGGCCTAGATTGTTCCCATAGTTTAAGGCACAGCACATAGTAAGGGGCAATGCGGAGCTCCACTGCCTACAAGAGAACATGGGACACATTCTACTTCCAAAAGTCAGAATGAATCCCAAAGCTCCTTGGAGGGCACGACAACATCCCTTTGTAGGGTGCAACTTACTCCCCACACTGTACTGGTCCCATCAGCAGGCTGGTGTGGAGAGGAGTAGGGCTATAACTCTTGACCCTTCTCTTTGCATTGTTGTGAACTCCTGGAGGAATAGGGATGGGACTGTATTTTGGCCTTATAAAGGCTGCACAAGAGGAAAAGTTCCTTGTACGCTCCTCTTTCTCCTGTCCCCCAATACTGCATCTGTGTAAGCAGTGGTGGATTAGCCACTGGGCCGATGGGGCCCGTGCCCAGGGACCCCAGTGAATTTGAGGGGTCCCCATAAAAATGGGCACCCCTCTGCCCCAACCCACTCTGCTCACCCGGTGCTCTTGCTGGGGAGCGGGGGAAGCCCCCAGGCCTGACCCTGCTCCCCGGTAGGAGCACCAGGGCAGGGGCAGGGCAAGCCCCCCGTACCCTGACCCCGCTCCCTGGCAGTGACTGCAGATGGAAGGGGTGGGGAGGCCCCCGCTTGCTCTGGCCCAGGGCCCCACAAACTCTTAATCCACCTCCGTGTGTAAAGGTCAAGTAGAATCTTCTCCTTAATGATTGATTAAGTTAAAATGGAGGTTTTATAGAGTAATTTGAACCTTTTAAAATATATATAATGCTGTCCTATAGGGATTTCTGTTATTAACCCAAAGTTACTGAAATACAGATTCTCTCATGTTTCTTGCTTTCTCAAAACAACTTTTAAAAAGTCTGTAACCCCTTTTGGCCCAATCCTGCACTTTTTATCCAGACAGAACTCCCATTGACTCCAGTGACAGTTTTATTTAAGCAAAGAATGTAGGTGCAGGTCTATTGCTTACTGACTTTGGATGATGCAGTTGTATTTGAATTCTCATTCTTTTGCAGACCTTGGAATTTCTTACTTATGAGAGTCATTGATTTTTTTTTTTATATCGTCTCAGGTCTCTTGTCCTTTGCTTGGATGGATTTTATGATCACACTATTGTTTTTATTATTCCGGAGACGTGCTATTTCAACTTATTTTGACTGCTGTCAATAAATATTCACTTCTATTTTATGGGAATAAACCTGTTCCTAGAATTTTCTGTGTGCAGTCTGCTATTTCATCTTTGCCCAAACTTAATTTAAAGTCAGTTTTGTTCCATTATACACTGCTGGCAGATTAATTGTCGTGAAAGTTTTCATCCATTAATTTTAAAAAAACAGTTTAATAAGCAGCAAAACCTTTTTAAACATCACCTTTCATTTTAAAATGTTGATTTTATGCAACAAAGCCTGATGGATGATGACAAAAGCTAAGAAGTTATGTGTGAAGTACAGTAATCTTCTCAGGTTGAGATCTTCAAAGTAGTGCAGAGGATTTATCCATGTATCTTCAATTAATTTTAAGGGCAAATGTGCAGCTAAATCTGCAGTACGGCTTTGAAAACTAAGTTTCTGTCTTGAAATATCAGGCCTTGTTGCACAAATCACAATTTTAAAAAGAGGCTCTGTTGTTAAAATCTCTGTCACCACACTCAGTTATTTATGGTTATTACTCATTTTTATTACAGTTTGGGTAAAATTTTCAAAAGACTTTAACAGCCTAAGAGCCTAAATTCCATTTTCAAAAGTGATTTAGGCACTTAGGCATTCGTTGAAAGTCAGCTGGGACTCTGGACAGTCAGTTAGGGTCTGTACTGGCAGATTCCTTTGCAGGATTGGGGTCTTAAAGTATAAAAAATGCTTACATCAAACTAAAATAACTGCTAATAAAGGTATAAAATGCCTGATCTGAGTCTACTTTTACAATGGCCAGTTCAAAGAGATCTGTGCCCTCTGCAAAACTACTGAATGGGCAGTTGTGGTCAATTGCTCATCTTCCCCAGACTGGAATGAAGTGCTGATGGTGAGTTGGGGGAAGCAGTCCTAGGATGTGGTATAAATAATAGTGACCCCTTTTGAGGAGTTTCATCTGTGGATGGTTGCCTGATAGGGTTGCTGACTTTCTACTTGCACAAAGTGGAACACACTTGCCCCACCTCCTGCCCTGCCCCTCCTCCAAGGCCCCACCCATGCCTTGTCCCTTCTCTGAGGCCCTGCCCCCCGCTCACTCCATCCCCCCTCCCTCTGTCACTCACTCTCTCCACCCTCACTTTCTCGCCCATTTTCACTGGGGTGTGGGAGGGGGTGAGAGCTCCAGCTGGAGGTGCGGGCTCTGGGGTATGGCCATAAATGAGGGGTTCAGGGTGCAGGAGGGGCCTCAGGGCTGGGGCAGGAGGTTGGTGTGTGTGTGTGTGTGGGGGGGGTGATGGCTCTGGCTGCGGGCTCTGATGTAGGGTCAGGGATGAGGGATTTGGGGTGTAGGAGGGGGCTCAGGGCTGGGGCTGAGGGGTTTGAAGGGTGAGAGTGGGCTCTGGGATAAGGCAGGGGGTTTGGGTGTGGGGGGGCTGTGAGGGCTCTGGCTGGGGGTGCAGACTCTGGGTTGAGGCTGAGGATGAGGGGTTTGGGGTGTAGGAGGGTGCTCCAGGCTGGGACCAAAGGGTTTGGAGGGCGAGAGGAGGATCAGGGCTGGGGCAGAGGGTTGGAGCATGGGGGGGTGTAAGGGCTCCGGCTGGGGGTGTGGGCTCTGATGTGGGGCCAGGGATGAGGGATTTGGGGTGCAGGAGGGGGCTCTGGGGTGAGCTCCAGGGGTTCAGAGGGCGGGAGGGGGATCAGGGCTGGGGCAGGTGGTTGGGGGTGGTGGTGGCTCAGGCATGCAGGCTCTGGGTGGCGCTGACCTCAAGCAGCTCCTGGAAGCAGCGGCATGTCCCTCCTCTGGCTCCTATGCAGAGGCGCAGCCAGGAGGCTCTGAGTGCTGTCTGGTCCACAGGCACCATCCCTGCAGCTCCCATTGGCTGACATTCCTGACCAATGGGAGCTGCAGGGGTGGCGCTTGGGGTGGGGGCAGCATGTGGAGCCCCCTGGCTGCCCCTTCGCAAAGGAGCCGGAGGGGAGACATGCTGGCTGCTTCCCAGGAGCCATGCGGCGTGGAGGCTAGCAGGGAGCCTGCCAGCCCCGCTGTGCGGCGCCACCAACCGGACAGTCAACAGCCCCATCAGCAGTGCTGACCGGAGCTGCCAGGATCCCTTTTTGACCGGGTGTTCCAGTCAAAAACTGGACACCTGTGTGACGTTGCACCCCATAAGGTTTTATGGAAATATGCTTATTAATGTATATATGACATAACTGGAATATGTTTTATGCTACATATGCCATGTAACATATCTCTGTAAAGGTTATGATCTACTAAATCTATTCCTCCTATTTGTATGCATGTATCATTTTTGTATTCGAAGTTATGAATATTGGCTGTATACTTGCTTGATTTTAAGTAGCCTTAGTAAAGCATTTGGTCAGCTTTTTGAGAAAGGAATGTGCAAGTTAAGTGCCCAATCAAGAAACACTTAAAGGACAATGGATCTTGGAAGGCTCCAATCCACATAAGAAGTCTACTTGAGGACGCTACCTGTAAGGTCTGAGTCATGCATGGACATGTGACTTGCCCATGTGACTCCAAAACTCCATTTTGTAGCTGGGATTCTACACAGGGGGAGGGAGGGGTGTCCACCCACAAGAGAGAGTCTATTTAAACCCCTGGGAGACCCCTCCATTTTGTCTTCAGCTGGGTCAAGAGAGAGCCTCTCCACCCCCAAAGGATACCTGAAAGAAACTGGAACAAAGGACAGTAACCACAGGGGGTGTGAGTGATTGCTGGATGCAGACTAGAAGGAGACTAGACTGTAAAAGGAATCTTACAGGAACACCTCTGAGGGTGAGGTTTTATCTGTATTCAGTTTTCTTACTGTATTAGGCATAGACTTGCGTGTTTTATTTTATTTTGCTGGGTAATTCACTTTGTTCTGTCTGTTACTACTTGGAACCACTTAAATCCTACTTTTTGTATTGATTAAAATAACTTTTTACTTATTAATTAACCCAGAGTATGTATTAATACCTCGGGTGGGGGGGTGGGGCAGGCAAACAGCTGTGCATATCTCTCTATCAGTGTTATAGAGGGCAAACATTTTATGAGTTTACCCTGTATAAGCTTTATACAGGGTAAAATGGATTTATATTTGGGGTTTGGATCCCATTGGGAGTTGGGCATCTGAGTGTTAGAGACAGGAACACTTCTTACACTGCTTTCAGTTAAGCTTGCAGTCTGTGGGACGTGGTTCAGACCTGGGTCTGTGTTTGTAGCCGGCAAGCGTGTCTGGCACAGCCAGGCAGAGCTCTGGAGTCCCAAATTGGCAGGGAAAGCAGGGGCAGAAGTAGTCTTGGCATATCAGTTGGCATCCCCAAGGGGGTTTCTGTGATCCAACCCATCACAACCTGGTCACCCTATTGCCTGAGTTTCCAACTTAGGGATGGTTTTAGATCTCCAGTTACTTTGAGTAAGCGTGTTACAGTAAAGACTAAGGCAGCTTTTTTCCATCTGTTCCTGGCCAGATGGTCACAATCTTCTCTCTTCAGTGCACACCTCATAATTGTAAACCATGCTTTTTTTTTTTTTACTGCATGTGCCCTCTGTAGGTCTCCTCCTTAAATCCATTTGGAAACTGAAGCCTAGGCAGAATGCAAACTGCCACTTATTGAGCAGCATATCTTACTAGGAGCATGTACCACTAATGCTCTGGGATAGAAATTTAGCTGCCCATTGGTCTCCAGGTGGACGTTAAGAAGCTTTTTAACCTCTAATCATAATAAATATTCTTTTCATCTGTAGATCTCAAAACGCCTTATGAAGGATGATCAGTATCATAATCCCCAATTTACAGAAGGTGAAACAGAAAGGTGAAGCCCGAGGTCACCCAACAGGCCAACAGCAAATCTGGGAATAGAACTGAGTCCCAGTTCAGTGCTCTATCCACTAGATCACACCCGCTCCCTATAAATCCATAAGGGTATGTCTACACTGCATTGTAAGACCAGGGTTTGAACTCAGGCTCAAGCCTGACCCCTCTTTTGTCTACAAACAAATTGTGCTAACCCAGAACTCAAACTCAGGATCCCAGGACCACCCCCGGGTCCAAGCCAGACCCTAGGTTCAAGTCCTATTTCTTTGCAAGGCAGATCCATTACCACTGGACTCATGCTTTGGGATCTGCCAAAAGTATCCCACAATCCTCTGGGCTGATTTTCTTTGTCCTGTTGATGGTCAAATTTGGTGGACAGTCAAGCTTTCCCACACTGCACCAAAGGGCTAAAAGGTCCACATTTTGGGAGGCACTAGGAAGTCTGGGATATGGATGGGTGCACTTGGGCCTGGATAATGCAGTGTAGATGCTGGAGCCCCAGACTGGGACCCAGGGTTCAACAGTTTCTAACTTGGGTTACAAATGTGTGTAGATGTTCAAGCCTTAAGTTAACAAACCTAGGGTCTGCTAACTCAAGTTCTACTAATCCTGGTTTTACACTGCAGTGTAGACATACCCTGAATAGCTTAGGACCTGCTTACTTGAAAGATGGCTCCTCTTCCCATGTGAGGTTGTTTCAGCTGCAATTGGCAGAGGAGCTTCTTGAAATGGAAGAGAGATTGCTGCTGCTGGCAGCATTCTTTATGAACTTTCCTGGTCTCTTTGTCTCTGAAACGATGCTGTCCAATCTGAAAATGCCCAGATTTTTCCCTTTGAATTATTGGTTGCGTGAATGGGTTTTGTTATACTGCTGAGTGGCTCTTTCTGTTATTCAAAACAATTGAAGGGACACATGCCACTAGGGACAGGAATCTTATTTGGAACCCCTACAACTGCAGGTTTGACTGTGCTGTAAGTCCATAGACTTCAGTGGAGTTGCTCTGGATTTATATTGGGGTAAGTGAAATAAGGGTCAGACTTTTTGTACTTTCAAAAATAGAATTTGGGAATTGGAGAGAGGAATGAAGGAACCAGGGAAGTGAAAACGCTACAGATCATGTTCAGAGTATAGTGTTAATTTTATATTCAGTTGAGTACACTGATGATTGTTGCTAGATTTCTTGAAGATTATTTTTGTTTAATGTACATTACATTGCCACATATTTTGGATTAACAGAAGCTGTGACTTCTAAAGGTAATTACTTCCCCTTGCAGTTGTAATGGAAGGCAGCTCCCATTAAACTTAATTACTTTCCCTTGTGATTTGTATGATAATCCCACATGTTAGAGAAGCCTGCTAAGCAAGGGTGCCTATTATTAAAATGTATAAGAAAGGAAAGCCTATGAAGTAAGGGTGGTTATTATTAACAGAGGATGTCTTCTAAGCAATGACACGTACGGCACTGGATTACACTTGCATGGGAAAACAAGGCATAACTCATATTCTCAATAACTTCCTACAAAAATGGACCTAAAATCCCAGAGTTTCCGTCAAACTTTCCAGTCTTTTCCATAGGGGGACAACTTTTATTATGCAAGGCAATGTCTCATGACAAATTCCAAGCAGTCATTTATAGCTCCGAAGCAAATAACCCTGCAGGTAAAATTATTACTTTTCTATTTATTTTCAATTAATGTAATTAAAACTGTTTATATTATCTCATCCAATAAATGCTGTTGAGCCTCATGACTATGTATCATATGCCTTTTTCACTAAGAAGACCTTATCTATGATGATGTTCAATAGATTGTTAAATAATGCATTAATGACATGTAATTAAATGAGATGCTTTGCATTTCTTGCCAGCACACTGCTTTGTTTGCATCCCAGGCACCAAAAGAAGTTTATATAAAGAACCCTGCAGCTGAGTCTGTTCTAGACCAACTATTTCATGTTATTGCTGTATTCAGTTCAATGACGTAGCAGGGATTTTCTTCCTTTGTGCTTGGAAAGCAACTAGCACAGACTGGGCACTACTGCAGTGTATATATAATAAACTGTTTTGGATCAAACTGTCCTAAAACCAATTCAGCCTGACACAGGCACCAGACTTGGAAAACTTCCATCCAAAAGGTTAAATATTGTCAAAATCGACCAAAATTAAAGCAAACTTTAATATAGGTGGGGATAGTTTTGCAATTAAGACACTGGAGTGGGACTCAGGAGATCTGAGTTTATTTGCTGGATCTGCCACAGATTTCCTGTATGACCTTGGGCAAGGCACATAATCGCTCTTTGCCTCAGATCCTCTATTTATAACACGGGGGAAGATAACTCTTTTCTCCCATCATTTGTCTGTTTTGTCTATTTACAGTGTAAGCTTTTCAGGGCAGTGATTCGTACTCTCTCCCTCCCACTACAATTAGAGACCCATGGCTGGCCCATGCCAACTGACTTGGGCTCATGGTGCTTGGGGAAAGGGGCTGTTTAATTGCAGTGTAGACTTCTGGGCTTGGGCTGGGGCCTGGGCTTTATGACCCTGTGAGGTTTTTGTTTGCCTTATAGACATACCCGTAGTGAATGTATCTCACCTAGCACAGTAGGGTCCCAGTCTCAGTTAGCGTCTCAAGGCACTACCATAATACAAACAATAAATACTACGACAGCTAAGAAGTATCTGAGCTCCACTTACGGAAGAATCACAGTCTTCATTTTCGAATCCGTTTCAAATAGTTTTCTTATAGTTTCAAATAAACTACTGTATTTAGAAAGCAAAAATATATATTAAATTTTAAAATATGTACTATGATCAAATAAAGTCTCAGCACTCTTGCTACCACACTGAAGAAATTATTCAGTTTTCTTTGGATCACTCATCCAAGTAATTTTAATAGTGTTGCATTTGTTGTTCAAGTAACAGATATGTTCTGCATAGCAAAATTGCTATTGTTAAAACCCTTGTGGTTATGATTTCACTTTATAAGGGCATTTCTTTTAAACACCAGACAATATATTATTTCCATAATTAAAGTATGATGATGTGCAGTCAAAAATAGGACAGAAGGCCATTTGGACTCTCTTAATGGTTTTTAATTATGTTGTTAACATCAGCATATTATCTGGTAGTTCTATTCTATTGTTACTATTAGGAGCTAAAAGGCATTAAAAGAAAAATAAAGATAGCAGCCTAAAATCAGGATGATTCTCTTGGCAGTAAAATCAAAAGGGTTCATTTTGCTGTGATTTTTCTAAAACAAGAAGAATAAGATGGGTTCATGGCATTTGTTTCTGTCAGAAGATTAATTTTCCTTGAGCATGGTTATCCATTTCAACATCGGCATCTGGGACACATTAATAAATGTTCATCACATGTTTTGCCAGGTCTAGATTTATGCTTTCCAATTCTGATCTCAGTTATACCAGTATAAACCAGAAATAACTCCATTGAAGTTAGTGGAGTTAAACTGGTAATGAAAAGTGTGAGATCAGACATAGTCTTTACATATAATTTTCTATTTAAAACACACACACTCTCTCTCTCTCCCCCTCCCCCCCCCCCGCTTATTTGATCTGCACAGAGATCTTACTTTCATGGATTCGAAGAGTATTACTGAGGCCAGAGAAGAGGTTACAGTAATCAAGATGAGAAGTGCCTGGATGAGGGTGTTAGGTGTCGGGACAGAAAGAGAAGACAGCTCTTAGAAATGTTATGGAGGAAGAGGTAGCAAGATTTGTACACAGCCTGGATATGTGCGGGGGAGGGATAGCTCAGTGGTTTGAGCATTGGCCTGTTAAACCCAGGGTTGTGAGTTCAATCCTTGAGGGGGCTGTTTAGGGATCTGGGGTAAAAATTGGGGATTGGTCCTGCTTTGAGCAGGGGGTTGGACTAGATGACCTCCTAAGGTCCCTTCCAACCCTGATATTCTATGATGTGGGACAAGGGAGAGGGCAAGCTGCAGATGACCACCAGAGTACAGGCCTGACTGACAGGAGGAGGATGGGAGGATATGAAGAAGAATGGGGAGACTAGTGGGTTTTGGAGGAAAGCCCAGGAGTTCAGTTCTGGACATGTTAAGCTGACAGTGACCCATCCAGGAGAAGATCTCAGAGAGACAAGCTGAGGTGAGGGGAGGAAGGTCAGCATCTGCGAGGTAGATCCAGAGGAGTTGGAACAATGTTTATATTGGGGGTGCTGAAAGCCATTGAACAAAACTGTAAATGTGGTATATGATGGAAGCTATGCATTTGGTTGCTGTTATTACTTCAAGCCAGGGGGTGCTGCTGCACGCCCCGCACCCCTAGTTTCACTGCGCTTGGGTAGATCTGTGAATGATTAGCTAAAGATGGTAGTTGAAACTGAGGGTAGGTCTACACTACCCGCCCAATTTGGTGGGTAGAGATCGATCTTCTGGGATCTAGACGCGATAAATCGATTCAAGAAGCGCTCCCCGTCGACTCCGGAACTCCTGCTCGGCGAGAGGAGGAAGCGCAGTCGATGGGGGAGCGAGCCTGCGCCGCGTGGACCCGAAGTAAGTAAAATTTCTTTCTATCTAGGAAACGTCGACTTCAGCTACGCTATTCTTGTAGCTGAAGTTGCGTATCCTAGATCGATCCCCCGCCCCAGTGTAGACCAGCCCTGAGTGAACAGATGAGATCACCCAGACAGAGGGCATAAAGGGATAGGAGGAGGGACAAATGATGGAGCTCTGTGGTCTCCCCAATAACAGTGTCAGAGGCAAGAAGGATGTTTCCTGAAAGAGATGCTGAGGGAACAATCACAGATAGGAGGAGAAACAGGAGAGAACTGAGGCACAAAGGGGAAGGGAGGACAAACTTTCAAGTAAGGGTTTGATTGGCAGCACCAGAAGCAGCTGAGAGGTCAAGAAAGAAAAGGATTGATGGAGTATAAACTCTGAGATTTGGCTAGAATGAGAAACCTCAGTGAAGCTGTGAGGAGGAAATCACACTAGACAGGATGCAAGATGGAAATGGATGGTGAGGAATCCAAAGCAACAATTGTAAATGGCATGTTCAGTAAGTTTAGAGGTGAATCAAAGAAGAGATGGGGCTGTAGCTGGAGAGGCAGGTGGGGCCAAGGGTGAATTTTGAGGATGAGCAAGACCAGGGCTTGTATGGTATTATGAGGGGGAAAGGACAAAAAAGGATGAGCGGCTGAAGATGAGGAAGTGGGAACAGATTAGAGTGGGGCCTCTAATGGTATGTCTACACTTCAATTAATTACCCGTGGCTGGCCCGTGTCAGCTGACGGGGGCTCAGGCTATGGGGCTGTTTAACTGCAGGATAGATGTTAGCCAGGGCTCCAGCCTGAGACCACTGGACCCTCCCCCTTGCGGGATCCCAGAGCCTGGGGTTCCAGTATGGTGGCAGGTGAACCCACACTTTGGGGAGGCTAGCCAGCTGGCCCTGCCCCTTCCACCCGAGGTCCCGCCCTCTGCATGCTGGAGCCCTGAAATGCGCCCCCTCATAACAGGAGGAGCCTTGAGCCCCACCCCCCGCAACCAGAGGAGCCCCGACTCGCCCCCCCCAACTCCCGGGTCCAGCCCCCCAAGCCCCAGTGCCGATGCCAGGCCGCTCCCAGCACCAGGCCAAGTTGCTCCCCTCTGCCCCCCGTCCGAGCCAAGCTGCTCCCCCCTGCCCGAGCACCAGGCCGAGCTGCTGCCCCCCTTTACCAAGTGCCAGGCCGAGCCGCTCTCCTTCGTCCCCACCCCTACCAAGCCGGCGACTCCAGTGCCTGCCTGAGCTGCCTCATTCTTCCACACCCACTGCTTGTTCGCAGCATCCCTTCTCACTCCCCCACCCGTGAGGAGAAGCGATGCGGTGAGCAGCGGGGAGCTGGGGGGGTGCAGGTGGAGTGGCAGGTGGCATCAGCAGCAGGCGATGGGTGGGGGAGCCTCGGGGAAGGGGCGCAGCCACTGTGGCCCAGGTGTCCCTCAGGGGTGGCTGCTCCAGGGAAGGCTTTGCCTTCCCTGGCCTATTATACCTGCCACCCATGAGTTTCAGCCTGAGCCCGGATGTCTGTGCTGAAATTAAACATAGTAGCCTGAGCCCTGTGAGTCTGAGTCAGCTGACATGGGCCAGCCAGGGGTGTTTAATTGCAATGTAGACATATTCTAGGTGGTTTATTTAGGAAGCATGGGATACAGTGTCTCCAGTATTCCTCTTGTACAATCTCACTGAAGTAGTGGCATGGATAAGCCAGTGATTACAGGAGACTGGGACTTGGCACTCCCTTGGTCTAAGAGAGAGAGCTGCAGCCAGAGGATTTTTTGAAAAGGCCTCTTGACTTTGCTCCTCTCCTTGGCCTGCCAGAGTTCAGAGCTGTTAGCCTTCTGGTCATGCTGTCAACTCATCTCCCCTCGCCCGCCGGGCATTCTGGGTGGAAGTGCCTGGCTTTGGGATTTGGGTTAAATGTGGGGATTTCAGGTCAGATGGGGAGACTGCTGATGGTAACATGTTGATACCATGGGGGCAGTTTATTATCTGATAAGATTTTGTTATAGTGGTTCTTGTGCTATTATACACTTTATCATTAGAGAGCTCAAAGTATTTGGTTGGGCCATTTTTATGCTGGTTTCATAATCAAATAAATTATCTGCAGTGGCAGATAAGCCACTGGACCAACAGGGCCTGTGCCCAGGGGCCCTGGATTTTGGGGGCCCCCAGAAAAATGGGTGCCCCTGCACCCCGATCCTGTTCCCCAGCAGGAGCGCCGGGCAGGTGGAGCGGGGCAAGCTCCCACGCCCCAACCCCACTCCAAGGCTGGAGTGCCAGGGGGTGGGGGGAGGAGGGATAGCAGGGGAAAGCAGGTGCAAGGGGTGGGGAGGGGCCCCCACTTGCTCTGGCCCAGAGCCCCACAAACCTCTAATCCTTCTCTGATCATATGAATTACAGCTCCTATATTGGATGAAGAGCTGTGTGAAATGTTCACAGTAAAACCAGAGACTGGCAAAATTCACCTTGTTTGTTTTTTCACAAATCCCAAATTCAGACCAGATTTATTAAAAAGGTTCTCTAACACTTATTACATTCTGAACATGAACCTGGACCCAGTTTTGAATTATTTATGACTTTGAATCAAAGCCATGTAAAATTCATGGTTTGATCTGGTTACAGCGCAGAAACAGAAATAATCCTGCCATTTCAGCTTTTTTGTTCTGAAATGTTATATTAGTTGGAACCTCAAATTCAAGGCAAATACCCAATGCCCCACCTACTTGCAAACCTTGAAAAATTGCATGCTCCCCTGAAAAGCAAAACAGCCAAATTTCACACGCCTCTCATAAAATGCTCAGATTTACACATTTTTGAGCCTTTCAAGGCCTGCTACAAACTTGTTCAATGCTTTTTGCAGCTGTTGAACACGTGGCTTGGAAATGTGATACTTTTTCTTGAAGCGTTATAATCTTTGAATATTTTGATCAATACGTCAATCCAGTCCATGTTGCCATTTTTGTACGAGAATGTGTTGTGACTCACCAGGGCCTGTTCTGCAGGATCTAGGAGCACTGAATACTGAAGTGTTTTCTGACTTGAAGCCAATCGTCACCTTTAAGTTAACTTCTATGTCACCGGTTCAGATCAGGCCCAATTTAGTCATGATAGAAAGTCATTGCTGTGTAATGGTTCTTCAGTAGCTTGTGTGCAAATCAATTTCTGATCGCAGCCCTGTTCCTTGGTACCTTTGTTGGCAACATCAACAGAGGACAAGGGTGGAGTGGGCATTGAGAGTAAATTAATAAGAGGTGACTGGGACTGGGCAGTTGTAGAAAAGGCAGCTCATGGACACAATCATGATTTTGAGCTTGAAATAAACAAAAATGGGCAAACAACCTAAGAAAGGATTGATGTTATGAAGAGAAGTATTCTCTCCAAGAGACTTCTCTCTGCGCACCAGTTTTGGTTGCACATGTGCAGAGAGGAATTCAGAAGAGCTCCTCAGCAGGAGGGTTTAAAGGATGCAGATTCATTGCAGTGCCCTGCCCTTACATTTTCCATACAGAGACACAGGCCGATTACAGGGACTTTAAGTCCTTTGAAACAGAGGAGATGCCTTTAGGTTGAAATGTCAGATTTTTATAGAAATGTCATTTAATTTGAAGAAATAATGCAGTTTGATGGTCTGTTTGGTGAGTGGAGCCATAGTGGAGTGAAAGAGGTGAGAGTAAAAGGTAATTGTTAAGTAGAGTTTTCTTTTCTGTGTAACACTGTCTGTACTAGGGGAAGAGGAAGCTGAGAAAGAGCAAAAAGTTTCCAGCAGAAAGTTTTCCTGGCTGTCATCCAGCTAGAATCAGCAGCAAGGAAGCATGGCAGAAACAGTGATTATTGGAGGCCAAACTGAGTTGAGACTAAGGACTTTAAGATGTTTGTAAGAATTAAGACAAAGTAGTTTCCTCAGTGATAAAAATCTGTCCAGAGAACTTAAGGAAGTTTTGGACTCTCTCTCACAAGCACAACTCAAAACAAGGTGACAGACACAAAGAAGCACATAAGTATTGATCTTCTAGCCAGTGGAAGAGGAATCTGCAGATGGGAGAAGGTTGTAGACTACTAGACACCAGCAGCAAATTAACCCTCCAGAACTAAGTAAAATAATCATAGTGACTGTTGTGTAACTAAGGGCTTCTTTACATGGTAAATGGAACTGAAATAACAAACTCAGCAGCAATTCAGAACTTTCATTATTTTGGTTCAAGTCTGTGTGTGAACACTTACTGTGGAATAAGAGTGTCCTATTTTGAAATAACTTAATTCAGTTCAAACAAATTACGTTATTTCAAAATTATTTGAAATAATTACGTTATTTCAAAATTACGTTATTTCCAAATAGGGCATGCTTATCCTGAACTGAGTATCCACATAGACTTGAACTGAAACAAATAAAGGTGCGAGTTGCATCTCAGTTAGTTATTCTAGTTCCATTTATCATCTAGATAAGCTTTATAACACTAAAAAAGACAACAAGTAGATACTATCTACTCCAGGGAATCTGTAATATGATGACAAAGGAAGGAAGTCCTGAGAGGAAGCTCAGCTGAAGAGACAATTCAGCCAATGGTGATGATGTGGGCAGAGAAACATGCTTGACGAAAAAGAGTCTTCACCATTGTCCATTGGCTTTTCTAGGATCAGAAAGGGCAGGAAGAAATGAGTGATGGTAGCTAAACCCATCTTTGTTGCTGTGAGTCACCTGAGTTTTTCCCATGTTGTTGGCAAAAGCTTTTCTTCTGACGTGGTTATTTTTGCTGTGGGAAAGAGACAGAGCACGGCTGAGCTAAAAGGTTCTGTCCATGTTTACCCTATTGATTTTAAGATTGGCGGTGGAAGAAGTATGCCTTACTTAAGTGTGCTTCTAGTCTGAAAAATGACTATGAAAAGAGCATCTCCTTATTCGGTAGATCTGCTTCCTGTGTGTAACCAGAGTCACAGATGCTTATTTAATGTAAAAAGTGAGTTATTAATACTTTTTACTGCTGTCAGCCCTGCAGAACCAATCCAACTCGGGGAGAGTGAAATAGCTCCTACTTCCTCAACAGAATTGTTCACTGAGTTCCAATTACCAGGCCACCTGTGCAACTGCATTTACTTCACATTCTGCCTCAGGTACAGCTGGTCAATTTGCCCGAAGGCAATAGGGCTGGACAGATCAATAGATTAAAACAGTTATTTAATTCAATGGGCTGTGGATAAGGCCCGAAGCAAACATTCGTCCTGCTGAATCTTTGTTATTGATGTTGCCTGGTCCAAAAAGAATGCAACTTAACTTTCAGACCCTAGGCTGGGTTTGCAGGGCTGGCAGTTATATTTAAAAAAGTATATACTTTGAAGAGCTAGATTATGACTTGGACTATGTACCTGCCCAAAGGAATAAATGGAAATAAGACACTCCCCCCTATGTCCCTACTTGGGCTGCACAGATGTTGGATCCAGTCGTGTAGGAAGGGGCAGAGCTGTTAGCATGCTCATTCCCTTTTTGGAATGGGTAGAAGGCAATGGGGAAAACCTTGTATCCAACCCTCCTCTCTACTCGCTGGCCATATGTAGGGAGGATACCAATAGGCCAGTAGCACATTACTATGCCCTGGAAGTGGAGGCGGCATTGTGATTTCTATGTGTGTCTGTCACAATGCCTCGAGGGGTGGGGCAGCTTAGGCAACATTCTTGCCCTGGGTTGTGCCTAAAGTCATGACCTAGTCTGAAGCTAGCACTGTTTTTCTGGAAGTTCATGACACAGTCAGTGTAGAACCCCACCATCCCAATTGTACAGATTTACTGTTCAGAGCGGAACTGTACATTCAATGATAAAATGTTAAAAGTTTCACTAACCTTCTTGTTTTGAATGGGGAACCATACAAATGGGGGTTCTATTAAAAATAGAAATGAGGGAGGGGTTCTATTGAAAATGTCCGGAGCATTGTAAAGAGGGGAGTTTGGAGAATTTGGAGTAAGCTGCAAGAGAGGAAAAATTACTTGGAAACCTGCAAGGAAAGACAGAAATCAGCTGATTTTTATATTTCCCCCTGTGACAGGGCAGAGTGGCCCCGCACCGGTACTGCAGGGGTTAACCTTTCCTTCCTGGCAGAGGAAGCCCTGCCCCGGAAGCCCTGCTGGGCATGCTCCAACTGGAGCCTAAGTATAAAGGCCTGCAAAGCGGCTCAGTCTGGGCTGACTGCCGGAGGAGAAGGAAGCACACCACCAGCTCCTGAGGTGAGACAGCCAACACCCCAGGATCCTGGGGCCAACCAAGCCGTGACACCCTCTGCACCCCGGACAGAGGCTGCAATTGGAGGGGACGGACCGGAGAACCAGGTTGAGGGTAGGAAGTGACCCAGGGGGACTTTAGAAGCCGGCAGCGTTAAAGCTGCACTGACGCTCGGCGTGTTGCGGGTGGATCCCCGCTAACAGGTGAGCCCTGGGTTGGGACCCGGTGGAGAGGGCAGGCCCGGGTCCCCCTACTACTCCAGCCATTAGGCTGCACTTCCCCAGAGGAGAGAGGGAAGGCTATGGACTCTGGTCATTGGGCCACCGAGCCCTGAGCCTTGGGGCGAGTTGTATGGACTCTGGCTGTTGGGCCACACTGCCCTGAACCTCAGGGCGAGTTAGATGGACTCTGGCCGCTAGGCCACACTGCCCTGATCTGCGGGGCGAGTTGTATGGACTCTGGCCGCTGGGCCACACTGCCCGGAACTGCGGGGTGGGTTATATGGACTCTGGCCATTGGGCCACACTGCCCTGAACCTCAGGGCGAGTTATATGGACTCTGGCCGCTAGGCCACACGGCCCTGATCTGCGGGGCGAGTTGTATGGACTCTGGCCATTGGGCCATACTGCCCTGGACCTCGGGGCGAGTTGTATGGACTCTGGCCATTGGGCCACGCGGCCCTGATACGCAGGGCAAGTTGCATAGACTTTGGCCATTAGGCCACCACAGGACGCCCTTAAAGGGATGGGCGTGAAGACTTAAGAGTGGCGAGGCCCCGACACCTCAGCCACCCCTGCCACAAAGGGGCGCTGCAGAGCCGGACCCGTCACACCCCCCAAAACTAGCTTGCACATAGATGAAATCATTTACCTGATTTGACTGAACTAGATTCCTGACCAATTTCTCCCCTTGTTTCCTATGGGGATTGATCAGAATGCTAAGAAAAGCATGAAAAGTGCTGAATAGTAATGCTAGAAAACAGATCTATAACAAACTGCATCTAAACAGAGGGCCAGATCCTCAGTTTGTAAATCTATTTAGTCCCATGGAATTCAATAAAGCAATAGCATTTTATACAAGTTGATGACCTGAGGGCCAAATCAGAGATGAATGTCCTGCCTCAGTAGAGGGAACTGGCATCTTTCAGGTGGCTGGCAATGAAAGAGGAATATGCTTAATGGAGGATACTTTACCCTAATGTCGGAGTAGCCCTCTGTAGTTCCAACTTGCCCCCTCTGTGAGGGGAGCTGGCCTCTGTGCCATGCAGGGCTGTGCCTTCCTTCTGTCTCTCCTAAATCCAGCTCCCCCATGCACACTGGAACTGTACCTGTTCTGTTTATTGGGGCACCTCTGCAGGTGGGAGTTAAATTTGCCCATTAAAAGCATGTTAAGTTGACTAAAATGTGCTGTGTTAAATCCTTACTTTCATTGCTTGTGAGCTGGCGAGTTATGGAGTTGATTGTCAAAAGAAAAGCCTACAACTTGCTCTGAAAGATTGGTTGTACTAAACTACTTTGATTGGGTAACTTTAGTTCTTTTCTGTTAACTTGGCTTGAAATTGCTGATGTCACCTGGGTCTGAATAAAAATAGTAAATTAAAGTAAGTGTCCCATATGTAAACCAGTTTATACACTTTTTCTTCCTAGAAGTGGTCCTGCTAGGTCCTGGTAGAGATACAATAACAGAACAGCATGGGTAGTTTGTGCTGCTACCACCTGTTCTGTGCCTGTCCTTTGGCTATTTCAGTCCTCATAGTGATTGAGAAGGCCAAAGTTAATATTGCTAATAGTAAACCTGGGACCTTCAGACTTGAATAAAGTTAAGAAGCCAGAGGCTGCTGGACTGCTTCAAACAACAATCTGAGTTTGTAGCTAAGCTGTGTGGTGGTTTGATTTTTTTTTTTACATGGTGTTTGTATAGTGTTGTGGTATTATTGTCACATTTTCATATGGTTTGCATTATATTTCATTGTTACGTGTCTTTAAAAAAATTCTTAGCTTAAAATTACCGTGTCATGACCATTTATTAATTATTACGTTAGAGGATCTAGTCAGTGACTTCTTTCCATAACCAGTCATAACATTCCATGTTATTTTCTGCTGTTTTGAACTATACTTGTAGTCATGTTTGTTTAATTATTTCATTCAAAGTAGTAAACAAAGTACAGTCTTTGTATACGGAGTTTGTATTCATACCAGTAAGACTTGTGTAACCTGAGTTGAAAAGCTTACATTTTAATTCTTTGCACTTTGTGAATTTTATGCTTCTGGAAGATGCCAGGCTGGAAAGTCCTTGAAGATGAACTCATTTACTCAAGAACAGACAAGCAGGGTCAGTGCAATTATCCTCTTCTCTTGTCGAGGGTTCAGATTTGAACTAATTGGAGGAGCAGAAGAGTACCACTTAAAGAACCAAACTCTACTTGCTCTTGATCTCAAAATGAGATGCCACTTGGAGTAGATTATGAAAATCTGCACGATCTGATGACTCCTCTTCTTTTCTATATGCTATAAACAACATTGAAATAGTTAACATCCCTTGATATTAAGGAGTGGAATTCACACCTCTCAGAGCTATTGGTTCAGGCTGTTTGAGGACCCAGGCTCATGTCTCTGCATCAGTTCACATTTTGAAGGTTTTCTTCACAATCATAAGGTCTAGAATTCAGTTTTTTCTTTTTAAATTAAAGCTTAGATTCTGAAGTGCAAGAAATGAGTTCCAGGTTCTGGGCCCATGCAGTGCAACCCCTGCCCCTTGGCTAGAACGGCCACTTCTGTGGCGTGAGGATTGTTCATTCTTTGGGTTAATTACATCTTTGCTGAGACTGTCAGCAAGAGGTCTAAGCTATAATTATAGTTTTTGTTCACTAAGTAAAGGACTTAACCAACCATTTCATAAAGGCCACCAAACAGCTCAATCACATGAACTGCATTTTACTCCTGGGGGAATTCTGCGCCAAAAAATTAAACATTCTGCACCATTTTTAAAAAAAATTCTGCATATTTTATTTGTCAAAATAATGCAATATAATCACTCTGGTTTCAATTATTTCAGTAATTTATTTAAACTAAAATACAATGGATGGAGAATGGGAGTGGGGAGCATTGGAGGAAATCCCCAACCCGCCTTGCCTACTAGTAATGTAGCTAGGTTTGACCCTTTATTTCTAGCTATTAGTCAACAGATATATGCAGCCATATGCTCCATGTTACATCGTAAGCAAGCGAGGGCAGGGGAGTCAAACTCACAATTTATATGGGCTACTGACCATTTCCAGAAAGGTCACTAGCAAACAGTTCATGGGGCACATTTTGACAGGAAATTTTTTCTGTCCAAACATTTAGACCAGTTCTAATCACTAAAACACCATAAGCATTTATAGGCTATACTGTCCTTTATACCAATCTGGCAATGTAAAGGAGCCTTAAAACTTTTACACCTGTTTTATACTCCTGGGGGAATTCACAAAGACAATGGGAACAATTCACCAGGCAGGCTGATACATTCTGCTCTGACTCAGGGGACAAAGTCTGCCCCACGCCTACCTCCTCAGAAACACTCTGAAGCTCTGCCCCTCCACATTGAGCGTGCTGCAACTTCTGTGTGTTCCATTCTATGCATCCGATGAAGTGGGCTATAGCCTACGAAAGCTTATGCTGAAATAAATTTGTTAGTCTCTAAGGTGCCACAAGTACTCCTGTTCTTTTTACGGATACAGACTAACATGGCTGCTACTCTGAAACCTGCAATAGTGAGTGAGACAGACAGAGTCTCTCTCTCTTTCTCTCTCACACGCATGATTGACACCCCTCCAGTGGTGATTTCTATCTCTACTGGCTGCTCCGGGCACCCAAACCAACCTGCCTGTGCTGCCGGGGAGGGGCGCATGACCGCTGTTGCGCCTTCCCTTTGCTTCCTTGTCAGAAGTCATTTTTCTGCAGGGAAGCAAATAAATCTGCGGGGGACATGAATTCTGCACGTGTGCAATGATGCAGAATTCCCCCAGGAGTGGCATTTGGACCCATGACTTAGCCCTGGTCTACACTACGAGTTTAGGTCGAATTTATTAGCGTTATTTCGATTGATCCGTGCACCCGTCCACACGACGAAGCCCTTAACATCGACTTCTAGGGCTCTTAAAATCGATCTCGCCACTCCACCCCCAACGAGGGGATTAGCGCTTAAAGCGATATTGCCGAATCGATGTAGGCTTAGTGAGGACGCAATTCGACGGTATTGGCCTCCTGGATCTATCCCACAGTGCAACATTTGACCGCTCTGGACAGCAGTCTGAGCTCCAATGCTCCGCCCAGGTAGACAGGAAAAGCCCCGCGAACTTTTGAATTTCATTTCCTGTTTGGCCAGCGTGGTGAGCTGCAGGTGAGCGCAGATCTCATCAGCAGAGGTGACCATGATGGAGTCCCAGAACCGAAGACGAGCTCCAGCATGGACCGAGCGTGAGGTATGCGATCTGATCGCTGTATGGGGAGACGAAACCGTGCTAGCAGAGCTACTGTCCAAAAGAAGAAACGCCAATACATATGCCAAAGTCTCCAAGGGCATGCAGGACAGAGGCTACAACAGGGACGCGCAACAGTGCCGCGTGAAAATTAAGGAGCTCAGGCAAGCCTACCAAAAAGCCAAAGATGCAAACAGCCGCTCTGGGTCAGAGCCCCAGACATGCTGCTTCTATGATGAGCTGCATGCCATTCTAGGAGGTGCAGCCAGCACTGACCCACCCATGTGGTATGACTCCGTATGTGGATCATCAGAAACCACAGAGGAGCATGAT
The DNA here is from genome assembly GCA_033296515.1 of Macrochelys suwanniensis. NCBI lineage: Eukaryota > Metazoa > Chordata > Testudines > Chelydridae > Macrochelys > Macrochelys suwanniensis. The sequence goes on from CM065782.1 coordinate 24,568,748, forward strand.
GATGATAATGATGCTGAAAATAGCGCCCAGACACAGCAAGGAAGCGGAGAAGCCCTTTTCCCCGACAGCCAGGAACTCTTTGTCACCCTGGAGCCAGTACCCTACGAACCCACCCAAGGCGTGCTCGATGCAGGAGAAGGGACCTCTGGTGAGTGTACCTCTGTTAATTAATACATGTTTTATAAGTAAGCGTGTTTAATGATTAATTCGCGGCCAGTACAGCTACAGCTACTGGAAAACTCTGTTAACATGTTCGGGGATGGAGCAGAAATCCTCCGGGGACATCTCCAGAAAGATCTCCTGGATGTACTCCCAAAGCCTGTGCAAAAGGTTTCTGGGGAGGGCAGCCTTATCCTGTGCTCCGTGGTAACACACTCTACCACGCCAGGCCAGTAGCACGTAGTCTGGAATCATTGCTTTGCAAAGCATGGCGGCGTATGGTCCCGGTGTTTGCTGGCATTCAAGCAACATCCATTCTTTATCTGTCTGTGTTATCCTCAGAAGAGTGATATCATTCATGGTCACCTGGTTGAAATAGGGGAATTGTATTAAGGGGGTATTCAGAGGGGCTCCGTCCCTCCTGGGCTGTTTGCCTGTGGCTGAACAGAAATCTTCCCCGCTGTGACCCACGCGGTGGGGGGAGGGGGAACAGCGAACATCTTGGATGTGTGTCTGTGTGTGTGTGGGGTGTCGATTAGGTTCGCGCTGCACGTTAACCCGAAAACCGCCGCCCCTCCCTTTTCAATTGCCAACCAGTTTTAAATTGCCAGCCCAAAGGCTGTTTGTTATGGGAAATGAGGGGGTTGCTGTTTGAAAACATTCCCACATGTTATGAAGGTTAAAGAAGCCTATAGACTGTGGCTTACCATGGCTGTGTGCAAGCCGAATTCTGTTGCCCGCCGGACCTGCTTGTGTGATCTCTCGCACCAAACCGGCAGACCCTCAATATAACAGGCAAAGTGCAACCTTGGACCAAATGCACATGTGATATGTAATGTTTGGAGCATTGTTCTCTAATATGTGTCTTTTAAACTACTCCTCTCCCGTTTGTTTCCTCCCGCAGCTGCAAATGTTTCAACGCCACCCCCTTCATCACCGTCCCAGAGGCTAGTGAAGATTAGAAGTAAAAAAAAAAGGAATCGAGATGATATGTTCTCAGAACTCATGGAATCCTCCCACACTGAAGCTGCCCAGCAGAATGCGTGGAGGCAGACACTGTCGGAGTCCAGGAAGGCAGATTTTGATCGCGCGGACAGGTGGCGTGATGAAGAGAGTAGGTGGCGTCAGCGTGCAGAGAGAAGGCAGGATGCAATTCTGAGGCTACTGGAGGATCAAACGGAAATCCTCCGGCTTATGGCTGAGGAAAGGCGTAGGGTTCAGGAAAGGCCGCCTGAGCCCAGACCGCCGCTACAGCCCCTGTGTAACCAACAGCCCTCCTTCCCAAGTCCCATAACCTCATCCCCGAGACGCCCAAGAACGCGTTTGGGCGGCCTCCGTGCACCCAACCACTCAAGCCAAGAGAACAGTCCAAGCAAGAAAGGGCTGGCATTCAATAAGTTTTAAAGTGCTGTGTGTCCTTGTCCTTCCCTCATCCACTCCTCCACCACCCATCCTGGTGCTTCCCTTCCTCCACCAGCTATCCCGGGAGACTGTGGCAGTTACCCCCATAGTTCCCCCTCTTTGTTTTACGAATTAATAAAGAATGCATGATTTTTAAGCAACAATGACTTTATTTCCTCTGCGAGCGGTGATCGCGGGTGGGAGGGCAGGGCGGTTTGGGTAAAGGGAAGTAGAGTGAATGAAGGGGCGGGGCTTTTCATTACAGGGGAAAAACAGAACTTTCACACAGCATCCTGGCCATTCATGAAACTGGTTTTCAAAGCTTCCCTGATGCGCAACGCACCCTGCTGTACTCTTGTAATAGCCCTGGTGTCTGGCTGCGCATAACCAGTGGCCAGGCGATTTGCCTCAACCTCCCACCCCGCCATAAACGTCTCCCCCTTACTCTCACAGATATTGTGGAGCGCACAGCAAGCAGTAATAATAATGGGAATATTGTTTTCGCTGAGATCTAACCTAGTCAATAAACTGCGCCAGCAAGCTTTTAAACGCCCAAATGCACATTCCACCACCATTCTGCACTTGCTCAGCCTATAGTTGAAAAGGTCCTGACTACTGTCCAGGCTACCTGTGTATGGCTTCATGAGCCATGGCATTAAGGGGTAGGCTGGGTCCCCAAGGATAACTATAGGCATCTCAACATCCCCAACGGTTATTTTCTGGTCTGGGAAGAAAGTCCCTTGCTGCAGCAGCTGAAACAGACCAGAGTTCCTGAAGATGCGAGCATCATGTACCTTTCCCGGCCATCCCACATTGATGTTGGTGAAACGTCCCTTATGATCCACCAGTGCTTGCAGCACTATTGAAAAGTAACCCTTTCGGTTTATGTACTCGCTGGCTTGGTGGTCCGGTGCCAAGATAGGGATATGGGTTCCGTCTATCGCCCCTCCACAGTTCGGGAACCCCATTGCTGCAAAGCCATCCAGTATGAGCTGCACATTTCCCAGACTCACAACCCTTGGTACCAGCAGCTTGGTGATCGCCCTGGCTACTTCCATCACAACAGCCCCCACTGTAGATTTTCCCACTCCGAATTGATTCGCGACTGACCAGTAGCTGTCTGGCGTTGCAAGCTTCCACAGGGCTATCGCCAGTCGCTTCTGTACTGTGAGGGCTGCTCTCATCTTGGTGTTCTTGCGCTTCAGGGCAGGGGAAAGCAACTCACAAAGTTCCATGAAAGTGCCCTTACGCATGCGAAAGTTTCGCAGCCACTGGGATTCATCCCAGACCTGCAGCACTATGTGGTCCCACCAGTCTGTGCTTGTTTCCCGGGCCCAGAATCGGCATTCCACTGTATCAACAAGCCCCATTACCACCATGATGTCCACCTTGCGGGGGGGCCTTTTTTGAGAGAGGTCTGTGTCCATGTCCTCATCACTGTCCTCAGGGCGCTGCTGTCGCCTCCTCGCCTGCTGTAGCTCTAGCCGCTCCTGGTTCTCGTTCTCCATATACTCCTGGACAATGCGCGTGGTGTTCATAACGGCAAGAACAGCCGCGGTGATCTGATCGTGCTCCATGCTTTCCCTGGTATGCTGTTTGCAGGACAGCAGAGTGGCAGCAGAAGCGGCGGGTGGATAACAATGGAGTCAGCAATATGGCGCCCATATGAAAAAAAGCGCAAAAGGATTTTTTGCTCCCCCCTCAGTTGCTTTCACGGAGGGAGGGGGGAGCAAGGGTTAGGCTCATTTCCTTCTAGCAGCAGATGGTACAATATGCGGTGAGCAAGGGTTAGGCGCCTTCCCTTCTAGCAGCAGATGGTACAATATGCTTGATATCCATCATCATCTCCTGGCCCCCTCAAGGATTGAACTCGCAACCCCGGGTTTAGCGGGCCAACGCTCAGACCGCTGAGCTATCCCTCCGCCCGTGTTCCAGGCAGTACTGAATCTCCCTTAAACAAAACGTAAAAAAGAGAATGACCAGAGTCACTCTGGTCACTCCCATTTATGTCCAAGCGCCCCCGGCCAGCCACACCATAGGTTGCCGGCCAGGAGCACACGAATTTCAATCATATTGTACAATCTGCAGCTAGAAGGCAAGGAGCTCCTGCTGTATGGTCCCGCAACCACGACCATTTATGGCATATTGCACCATCTGCAGCTAGAAGGCAAGGAGCTTCTGCTGTGTAGTCCCGTGACTACCAGCCTCAGGCAGAATGACCCCCTCAAGGATTGAACTCGCAACCCCGGGTTTAGCGGGCCAATGCTCAGAACGCTGAGCTATCCCTCTGCCCGTATTATAGCGTGACTGAATCCCCACTAGACCTAATGTCCAGGCGTACGCTGGAGATGTACAGTAATTGTGAGCTGAGCAGGCTTCCGTAGCAAACACGGAAACCCCGGAAAAAAGGCGCGAAAAATATTGCTTTCACGGAGGGAGGGAGGGACGTTTGATGGCTTGACGACATGTACCCAGAACCACCAGCGACAATGTTTTCTGCCCCATCAGGCTTTGGGATCGCAACCCAGAATTCCAATGGGCGGCGGAGACTGCGGGAACTGTGGGATAGCTACCCGCAATGCAATGCTCCGAAAGTCGATGCTAGCCCTGCTACTGTGGACACAGTCAATCGACCTCATGGTCTTAATGCTCTTTAGTGGGAACACACACAATCGATTCCATAAATTCGGGTTTTAAAATATCGACTTCTATAAATTCGACCTAATTCTGTAGTATAGACGTACGAGTTGAAAAGCTCTGCATCTCATTACCAATCCCCTGAGCCCTGAAGTTCTCAGAGTTCCTGATTGTTAAATAAATTACTCTGTGAAAGATGTACATTGAGCTTTTGTCCTCATGATATAAATATTTTAAAAAGTTGCCTGACTTTTTTTTTTAAAGCTATGATTTCTGCTGATTTCAGTGGGTCAAATTCTGCCCCAGGGGAATTGTTTGGTTGACAGGATTCTGGATTAGATGCACCACTGGTTTGACTCAGTCTGTACAATTCCTATGTTCTTATGTTCCTATATCGGGGATAGAATTTGGCCCAATGGGAATAGAATGGTAAAGTGCAAGGCAACTTTATGAATATTTTTCCTTCTAACACAATGATGATAAAATTCATTGAAAAAGTTACTGCACGTGCACAGGGCCAAATATAAAAAGTGTATATATATTCTCTGTTGGAGACCAGCATATTCATATGGTCAGCGAATAACTTATCAAAATTCAGTTTTAACTTGATTTTATGTTTATCTCATCTTTATTAAGTTCTAACAAAAGCGTATATAACTAATAGACTGATTGAAAAACTTGCTCACAGCCGCCTCTTTACACACCTTTTTCCTGCTTTTACTTTTATTCTTTGGGTATCTTTGTTTTTTGAAACTAGGAACAAAACAAGCAAACTAACCATGACGCACCTTTTCCAAATGTACAACACAAATTAAATCCATAATATTATTTTTTAATACATCAGTGGTTTTCATGAGATTTTTTTCTCTAAGTTTCTTCCTATGCATGGTGCTGTTCCATACAGAATCCCTCTTTGAAAATGTAATGCCTCATTTCCTTTAATGTTTAATGTTTTTGATTATTCTGAAAAGTGGGTGAGTATAGAATATTTTCTTTAAATAATGTATCCGAAGGTTCAGAAAATGATTGGATAAAAGGAAAATTGTGTGTGATTTAAGGGTGCTGTTTCTTTTGGCTTATGGAATCGCTATTTTTCACTTACCCTAATTTTTCCTATTGCAAAGTTTATGTAAATTCTAAAACTGCACTTAACTGTGGGACAAAACGTCAGAACACAGTGTTCTCACATCACTAACTAAATAGTATGTGATTAATGTACTCAGAAGTACTCTGGAATTGGTAAATTAAAGCAAACATGCTGATAAAGAGAACTGATGGGTTGTTTACTATAAAATAGTCACTGAAACTTAGCCAAATATATTCATTTTTAAAAAGAATCTTCATGATCGAAGACCATGTTAATAAACATAGCAGCTGTACACAAAATATTGCTAAGTAAATACTTTGTGGCCAATGCCATTTAGTAAAATATATACAGTATTTACTCATGGACAAATCCAAATAGACCTTTTGCTTTTTGTTTCTATATCTTGGTGCCATATCCACTTGGCTCTGACCCTCTTTCCTTTGTCATCTGACACTGAATTCCCATTGAAATCCTCTTTATATATAACCTAATACTGCATGACTAAGACCAATGGTTTTCAAACTTTAGGGTTTGTCTATATTAGAAAAGTCGCTGCAGTTTAGCTAAATTGATTTTAAATTGATTTAGTTCAATGGACACAAACTCTAAAATTACTGCATTAACTTAAACTGATTTAAGTGGGGTTAAACTGGTTTAAGTGCATCTGTATTAAGGATTTGAACTACTTTAACTAGATTTATTTTAAAATGACTTAGTTAAATCAATACAACTTTACTAATGTTGACAAGTCCTTAGAGCCCCAGCCCATTATATTTCCCCCCAGTATTTTCACCCCATCCCAACTACATGTGTATTCATTTTAATCAGAATATCAAATGAGTCCACTTTCATGGATCTAGGGGTTGGCCTACTTCTCTTTAGCACAGGGCCCAATCCTGCTAGACTCAGATCTATGTTCACATCCCTTCTGTAGCGGGGAGACCAAAACTGGACTTAATACTCCAGGTGTGGCCTCGCCAGTGCCGAACAGAGGGGAATAATCACTTCCCTCGATCTGCTGGCAATGCTCCTACTAATGCAGCCCAATATGCCATTGGCCTTCTTGGTAACACTGCTCACTCATATCCAACTTCTCGTCCACTGTAATCCCCAGGTCCTTTTCTGCAGAACTGCTGCTTAGCCAGTCAGTCCCCAGCCTGTAGCAGTGCATAGGATTCTTCCTTCCTAAGTGCAGGATTCTGCACTTGTCCTTGTTGAACCTCATCAGATTTCTTTTGACCCGATCCTCCAATTTGTCTAGGTCACTCTACCCTCCATTGTATCTACCTCTCCCCTCAGTTTAGTGTCATCTGCAAACTTGCTGAGGGTGCAGTTAATCCCATCATCCAGATCATTGATAAAGATGTTGAACAAAACCAGCCCCAGGACCGACCCCTAGGGCACTCTGCTTGATACTGGCTGCCAACTAGACATCGAGCCATTGATCACTACTCATTGAACCTGACAATCTAGCCAGCTTTCTGTCCACCTTAGGGAATCACATCTCCTAGTAAAGTCAAGAAATGCAGGCTCAGGCCCATAATAGGTATTGAAATGCAATCACTGAAACCGTGCATTTGAAAAGATAACTTAGACACTTATCTTTTCATTAGCTGTATTTTCCTGCAGCAAAGTATCTTTATAGAGTGCAGCAGACAAATCTGAAACAAATTGTCATTGGCAAACATTTGGACTTATACTCAACTGCAGTTAAGTCCGGTAATATAGGGTTCAGAAATTACTTTGCTCAAAACCAATTAAAATAATAAAATTGAGGTAGGTTTTTCTACTGTGGCTTCTTATTATGGGAAGTAAAGATTGATGCATTTTTACAAACATTTTAAACACTAATGAAACTGCTTCCGTTAATCAACCTGGGGCACAGGTTGACGCTAATTGATTTATATCTTGACACTGAGTGATTTGCATCTTTCTTTGGGGATATATTACTGTTACGTTTGTGTTTATTTACACAAATACTGTGGCCTAATTGCTCCATTCTAGCAGAAAATTTTTGGGGACAGATGACTAAACTGTAAGGAAACCTGTAATTATGCACCTTGCAATGTTCTGACACCACGTCCCTCTCAGGAGAGAGGAGTGTGCAGCCTTGCAGACACAGCTGGGGGTGCACAGTGATTTGACCAGGTCAAAGTGTTTGACTGCAAAGACATAGCCATGTGGAAGTTTATTAGGGGAAAAGGTTACGCATAGATGTTGGCTGCTGTAACATGGGGTCCTGTAGAATATACTACAATGGCCTTGATAATAGCCACAGACGAGGAGGGTCTCTTAAAATGAATCACACGACCCCAGACCCAGAGGACTGTCTAAATCCTTTCCTTAAACCTTTTAATTCTCATCTGGCATCTCAGATTGACCCCCGTCCCCCTTACTGTACTCAGATGTCTGTACAGAACAGATATTCCTAATATACCTGAGCTTGGCTGAGCCTGACCCTCTAGCATTGGGTAGGCCATTACTGGCATCCAGTATAGTAGGGATCTGCAGTGCAGCCATGGGAAGGTTGATAGTCTTGTGACAAGGCCTTCTGTGGGGAGGAGAAAGGTAAAAGGGGCAGTTTTCTCCAGGCCCCCTATTTAAGAGGGCCCCCAAACCCATGTAATTTGAGTGAGTGGCATTGTGACCTGGTGCACAGGGTCTCAGCACCAATCAGGTTTGGCCTGACTGCCCCTCTGTCATGAGGGCTATTCCAATGCCCGGAGTGGGGAACCTGGCCCAGCCCCGCCCAAGACAGGGCCCTCCACTGCTGGGTGAATGTGGGCAGGCTCGTTCTCCATTACCTCTCCCCGGGACCTTTTGCATCTCCATAGCAATTTTTTTTTTTGGAAGGATGCGGACCTCAGCTCCAGATTTTGCCTTGGGCCCCCCAAAATCTCTGCAGCCCTGCGTGTGACTGGCATTAGTGTCATTGTTATTGTGTCCCAGTCCCATGTAGGCTATAATAGGGAAGTGGGGTCAGTGGGTGCTCCTGATGTCAGCTCCCTAACCCTAGTCCCTTCTTGAAGCTGTGCTGGTGATGGTTGGGGGTAAGAAAATTAGAGGCCTCAAAGTCTAGGAAGCTGCAGTTAGAAATAACATTGCATAGGGCCTGCAGATTCCCTATATTATTTCTGCCAAGATGTAGGAGAAGTTGAGGGGTGGCTGGCAGTCCACTTCTTCCTAGCATCAGGAGGTGCACTAGTGCCAGTATGCACGCAGCATGAACTGTGTAATGTGGGGATAGGAGCAGAGCAGAGCTGCGCAGGAAGCAGAGATTTCCAGCACTTTCAAATAATGGCATCCTTTTAGGGGGATGCTTGTTGAGTCCCTAGCTACACCCTTCACCTTAAGAAGGTGGGTTGGATTGACCAGGACTAGCTCCTCTGATGTAAGGGTGAGCACCACTGACTGGAGGGAGAATTCACTGCTGGACATCTGGCCTTCACTGGTCAGACCCCGCAGTGTAGTCCCGTGTGCCACAGGGTTGGAGCTGATTTTTCCATTATAGTGGTAGGTACATTAACAACTGTAACTTGAAGACATTTCATTTTTTTACCACTAGACGTGTTAATAGTTCATAGTTTTAAACCTTAATAATACTGAAGATATGGTAGCATGTGTATTGGCTATAACATCACAGAGGAATGTGATTATCATTTTTTTTGTACCCAGAAAGGTTATTCTGAAAATTACATTTGACATAAATTCTTCCGAATGAGAGGGGAAATGGACCTTAGAGGCTTTTCGTAAATCAGAGTTTAATTTTCATACACTTTTACAATGCATTCATTTTCTTTATCAGAAATGTTTGCCAAATTGCCCGCATTGCTTCAGTTATTATGGAATCAGTGGTAAGCAGCCTTCATAAATATCTTTCCAATAACTGTTCCAGAAAATGTATCTTTCATTATTAGCAGATACGTAAAGAGATATTGATGCAGTTTGATATATAAATATGTCTTTTTGCTTATGGCTTTACTCTCATCTGTATGTATAAACTGTCTTATCTTTTCAGACAGCACAGTCCTGAGTGGTTGATGTAGTGTTTTCAGCATTTGTTTTGTTTGGGTCCTCAATCTGACAGCATTTGAACTGTCACCGAGGCACCTACTTTACATTATTTATTTTCCTATGAGCATATTGTCCCAGGTTACTCCTTGGCAAGTTGTTTACCGTTGTTTCACAGGTACTATTAATGCTGATCAGCTTAGAATCTGTGTTATCACATGACCATAAAACACCTAACCCTTGTTAATTCAAAATCAGGAATGTCTAAATGAACATTACATTAATCCATATGCATTAGCACCATAGCTTGCCTTTATTCCATACCTGGAAGTCCCATGAAGTCAATGGGATTTTGGAGTATGTAGTCTCATCATGCCCAAACCTATGACATCAAGGATAAAGAAGGCCCACAAACTATTAAAAGCGCTCTTGTTGAATTCAGCAGGCATTGGCTCAGGCCTTTAATATTCAAGTGTATTTATTTATAGTCATCCTCACAAAAAAGCAATGGTGAGATTACAAAGTGTTCAGTTACTGTTTAAAAAAAACATATTTCTTATTGTATTATGAATTGGCAATATTTTATATAAAGTTCTAAAATTATATAAACTAAAATTCCATATTTGATTTACCTACTAATGCTTAAAATTGTACAGGCTTTTTGGTATTTTCAAATTCTTCATTAGAATAATGTCCTTTAAGCTCCTTTTTGCTTATAATTTATCTACTTTGTAATGTCGTCAAGCTTAAGTTTTCAAACTACATTTGAATATATTTCAATATACCAGCTACCTTGTAAACTTGCATAGATTGATTTGATGGTGGCACATTTTTGAGTAAAGCTCAGGATGATTAGGTGAAGTGAATACAGAAGAGGCAGGGTCTGCCTTAAAACTAGGCTGCCATAGCACAAATAAAATTTGATGTTGACAAATGGAATAGTGCACACATGGCTCAATAATAATGAAGAAAAGTACAAAATATAAGGGAACATTGAGTAACAGGGACATGACTCTGAAATGGACAGATAATGCTGAGAATAACAATATAACAAAATATTAGATTGCAGTACATACAGTGCCTAGCCCAGTAAAATACTCAGGGCCAGGTTTTTGGAATAATGTGCATGCATTTTTGTTCCTAATCTGCATCACATTTTGCAATTCAGTGACTATGCACACAAATGAGCATCTATGTCTCTAATTAATCATTTGCATGTACAATTACCAGGAATGCATATGCAATCATAGAGTATCAGGGTTGGAAGGGACCTTAGGAGGTCATCTAGTCCAACCCTCTGCTCAAAGCAGGACCAGTCCCCAATTTTTGCCCCAGATTCCCCAAATGGCCCCCTCAAGGACTGAACTCACAACCCTGGGTTTAGCAGGCCAATGCTCAAACCACCGAGCTATCCCTCCCCCCAATCACAGTAACAGCATATGCAGTGGAGGTACACAACATATTGTTACCCCCTTTTGACCCATGCTAAAAGTCAGGGCTCTGAGGTTTGTTTCCGTTAGGAAGATAAACTGGTGATAAAGTTGAGTATTTCTTTGGGTACATCTACACTGAAGCTGGGAGTGTGTTTCCCAGCTTGGGTAGACAGACGTACTAGCTCTGCTGGCGCTAGCTTGCCGAAACTAGCCAGTGTAGCTGGGAGGTAGCACAGGTGGCGGGCGGCTAGTCCAGGCTGAGTACAAACCTGCCTGGACCGCCTGGTATGCATTTGGGTGGCTAGCCCAAGCTGCTTCCCATGCTACCCACACTACGCTGCTATTTTAGTGTTCTAGCTTGAGCAGTGCTAGCGTGTCTGTCTATCACAGTTGGGAAACACACTCCCAGCTGTAGTGCAGACGTACCCTGAGATGAAATCCTGTTTATTTACAAAGAATGTACAAAGTTCTGTTTCCCCAAACATAGCAGGAATCAAACAACAGGAGTTAGCAGCCTTGCTCACAGCTCCAACCCCGTCAGCCGGCACACAGGTTCAAAAATGTTCTCTCTATGCTTTCCTTAGGGCTAGTCTCTCAGTGCTTGTTCAGGCGGTGTCTGGATATCTCACTCACTCACTCACTCACACAAAACAAAACTCCTCTGCCCACATGTTGCCTGGGTGCGGAGGCTGCTATTGTTTCAGATTTCTGGTTTCATAAAGGAGCTCAATTGTTTCTTACAGCTCATTTAAAAGAAGGGCAGCGGTTATGCCCACCAGCTTCAGTGATGTTTCACCCAACCCACAAGAATGTGAATGCATTTTATACACACATTTACATACAAGGTACTCTGAAAACTTGGCCCTGTATGTCTGGGAAGAGAGAGGGTAGTGGGGAAAAAAGGGTAAATACTAATGGCCTGATGCTTCTATATGCAGATTTTTCCTGAGTAAGGGCTGGGAAACTCCAAGAATTCTCACTCACTGTGTCCTCCTCATTCTTCCATCTCAAGGAGAAGGGTTTGCCCACCAATGAAAACAGCAAGAGGTTCAGCCCCTAGAACCTGTGGAGTGCCCTGAAACTAAAGCTGTCTGCCCTGTGGGTCTAATTCGCTTTAAGGCCCCTCCAACCCCTGGCTCCATAGCAGCACAGTTTCAGTATAGCCATGCTTCCAGGGGATCCCCCATTGGATGTGCTACCCACAGAATCCCCCTTGCAGGGTTTTACTATCAGAGTGCTGAAATGATCAGCATGAACTTGCAGAGGGTTGGTGGGTGAGGATACTGTTGAGTGTCTTGTGACCCACCCCTTTCAAAACTGCTGAGGCTAAACTTTGGGAAGAACATTTAGAGGCGCTTCTGAGAGGTGACAAGTAAAGGGTTGCATGACTCAGAGTTGGCATTTTCTCCAGGCCAGTTTCCCAAGGTTCTGCTATTGTTAGCTAGCAACGGGGAAGGGTCAAACAGGTAAAGGTATTCTAGAAAATTGACATTTCTTTTTAGACATTAAGAGATATCCATTTTATCATTCAACAGAGCTGGGAATCAGCCAAAATATTGTTACCCCCTTTGGACCCCAGAGGCTAGTCAAAGTTTGGGGCCCTGGGGATGTTCCAGTTGGGAGCAGAAATTGGTGATGGGGTCTGGAGTTTTCTTTGGTACAATCTTTTTTATTTACAAGGAATGTACAAAGTCCTGCTCCTGTGAACACAGGGGAACCAATACCAGGGGATAGCATCTTTGCTTACAGCCCAAGTTTCTTTTAGCCAGTGTAACGCCGACAGACCCCGGTCACTGATGGGTGGGATCAAACCTGGGACCTCTGGAGCTAAATGCGTGAGCCTCCACTGCATGAGCTAAAAGCCATATGGCTCTTAGCTAAGGCTGTAGAGCAGACTCATTAATCTTTTTCTCTTTAAGGGTACGTCTATACTACCCGCCAAATGGGCGGGTAGTAATCGATCTTTCGGGGATCAATTTATCGCGTCTCATCTAGACATGATAAATCGATCCCAGAAGCGTCGACTCTGGAAGTCCTGCTCAGTGAGAGGAGGAAGCGCAGTCGACGGGGGAGCGAGCCTGAGCCGCGTGGACCCGATGTAAGTACTTTCACTTTTGATCTAGGAAACGTCGACTTCAGCTACGCTATTCTCGTAGCTGAAGTTACGTATCCTAAATTGATTCCCCCCCCCCCCCCGGTGTAGACCAGCCCTAAGTGGTCTCAGTGCCACTAGAAGGGACAGAACACTACACCCAGAAGGTGTGTGGCTTATACCACACTACAACCCAGAACCTTCCTGTGAACTTCTCCCAGGGTCACACCATGCTTACACGCAGGTTGCTACCTGGCTTTCTTGCTGCCTCCAAGTGCTTGTCTACACTGGCAAGTTTTGTCGCCAAAAAATGGCAGTGTTTTCTGTGAGCTGGACATTGCCCTGTGTAGCTAATCTGCATGGCCAAGCAGGGTGTCGATGGACATTTTGCACATCCTAGGATGTGCCACACTCCTACAATGTTTCCGCATTCCCACAATGGATGGTGTCACCAGGCACTGTGTGATACATACCCATAGTCCATTGCTCTCGCTGTCGACAAGGGTGCCCCGAATGTGGATACAATCTGTCGACAGAGGGAGCAAATGTAGACACACTTTGGTGACTTGCTTTTGTCGATTTTTCCTTGTCGACATTAGTTTCATCGACAAAACTTGCCAGTGTACACAAGCCCTGAGTCTCGCTCAGTTTCTTGTCTGCCCCCCCAGCTAGATGTTTTCCACACTCATAGACATACCCACCCTCCTGGTCAGAACAATACCCAGTAAACCCCTCCGCCCACATGGTGCTAGTTACTGGTAGACTCCATTATGCCTTGTTTCTGGTGTGGCCCCTTAACTGTCCTTTAAAGTCATCTTAAATGAAGAGCACATTCATACATCAGTTTCAACAAGGTTTTAACTCAGCACCTAACAAGGTTTAATCCAGCTCATTACAATATAATGCTGAATTATGAGATTATTTTAAATAACAGGGGAATTAAATGGAAGTGGTTCTCTGTTATGCATCACAAACCAAGATCATCCCCACTATCTTGTGTGAGAACTCTCATGCAGTCTTATGAAGAAATACAAGTATATGTTTTAGAGGTTTAGGAACTCTAGATAGCTCACAGGTTATAACTTTGCTTGTGCCCCACTCTACTTACAAACACACTGTTATAAAGCACATCACAGTTTGTGGCTGACTGCAGCATATGAAGAAGCAAGCATATTTAACCTGTACTATAGCCTGGATGAAATTTCTTCTGAGACGAAAATTGAAAAATATTTCCTGAAATAAAAGTATGACAAAGACAAATGTGGTTAGATGTAGTTGGTTTTTTTTTTAAAAAAAGTAATTACAGAGATACTACTGAGAATGTACATAAATGGGGGTTATCTGTAACTTAAGGAAGGAATAAACGAAATGTTAGATAGTGAAATAATAATAATAATAAAATATATTCCACTGAAGTATTGTCATGGCTGAGGCTCAAACTGATAAAAGTCGGGGGATTATTAAACAAAGTTGCTAGACTGACTTCAATGTTCTCATTGTGTCCAAAAGCAGTTCTAGGAACACTGTCAACACCTTTCCTGTTATTAAAGTCAGTCTTCCCAAATTAGTGCAAAAATATATTTATTAATATATGTAATGAACTCTTCCCTGCCATCTACTGATGAATTGTGAGGAAAGACCTCAGAAGCAGACGGTATTTGCAAAGACACATCCACCTTGCCTAGGTGATCAACAGACATACTTGCTGCAATCAGTTTTGGCTGTTTTGGGATAGAATTCTCTTAAGTCTTGGATGCAGGGTAAAGAAAGTCAGAGGGCGTGGTGAGAGATGTTCCCATGTAGTGGTGTGGACTCACTAAGGGCTAGTCTACACCGGCAACGCTAAAGCGCTGCTGCGGCAGGGCTGCTGTGGCAGCTCTTTAATGTGGCTTGTGTGGTCGCGGCGCAGCGCTGGGAGAGAGCGCTCCCAGCACTCTTAAAAACCCACCTCCATGAGGGGCGTAGCTCCCAGCGCTGGTGCATTGTCTACACTTGCTGTGCTCGGGGGGGGGGGTGGTGGTGGTGTATTTTTTCACACCCCTGAGTGATAAAGTTGCAGTGCTGTAAATTGCCAGTGTAGACAAGCCCTTAGAGGATCCTATGTCATTTGACCCTCCCCCTCCAAAGACTAATTGAGAGTCCTTGGCTCTTAGTGCTCACTAGAGTTGAAATCACTGATAAACTGCTCTTGGGGCGGAGTCTTAGATGGTGCTGTGGTGAAAACAATGTTGAGGTGGCAGCAACAGCGGTGAGAGCTTGCGCCAGCAGCAGAAGCAATAGTGACAGAAGTGATCTGAAGCAGAGGCATTACTTGACCACCCCAGCCCCCTAGGGGTGGCAAGCGAACCTATCCGGACTCTGGGACTTTGCTGACCTCGGGCTACAAACCACGAGTGAGGTGCTGCAGAGCAAAAAGGGCAGTGGAATGTGTGACAGATATGGTGATTTCCTGCAATATCCTGGACAAACCTTATTGAATTAAGTTGAAGTGTTTTTAGGAGTTCATTGCATTAAGATGCAAGTGTTTATGTGGGATTGTACATAACGTCTCAAGTGAGGCGATGTGACTAATGTAAACCCTGGGAAGTGTTATGAGTTACAAATGACCATTTGAAACAAAGGGCAAGACAAGTTTAAAGTTAAGTATGTTTCCCAGGAAATTTCTAGAAGGAGGCATATACAAATACACCTCCTCTGGTAATGCAAGAACTCAGCCTTCCGAAGCTGTGCCCTGAGGAGGGAACCTTTGTCTGCTGATCATCTGTTGCATGAGGCCAAGATCAGAGGTCCAGCAAGTATACAGGAGTGACTCACAGATTGATGGTGTGCTTGTTTTGAGCCAAGGCGGTTATGAACTTGCAACCTCAGAAAAACCCCTTGGTGGGGTTTGAAGGACAGACTCATACCAGAGCCCTTGTTGGAGTTGGGGTGATCTCTAGTAAGCTTATTAGCATAGGTGTAGGTTCTTTTATTGTTTTAATATGTTTCTCTGTAATGATTTTACTTTAAGAATAAATGTGCTTTCTTAGGGAAAGCTGAGTGGTAATGTATAACTGTGGGGAATTACGTGGTTTATAGCCTCTGAGGAGAAAAGCAAAGAAGGCCTGTGTAGATAGTCTGACATGCTGGGGGCTTCACAATGTAGTCAGGGAACTGTGCTGCTGGGTCATGAGGGAGTGAGACATGTGTCTCTACCCAAGAGAGGTGACAGCTTTGGAGCTGGAAGCCTGAGAGTGGGTTCTCTTGCTGCAGCATGGAGGAAAAATTCAGATGTAGTTGCCCTGAACTGTGACAGCAACTTAAAGGGGCATTCATCCACTGGACTTTCACACCACAAGGTGGGAAACTGAAGCAAAGGTTACTAGTCAAGATACTGTGGGGCAGGTGTTTACTTGTGGTTTGTACACTTTTTAATCATTGCTGTGGTTTCCCCCGCAAATTAATGCTCTTTCCCCATCTCCTCTTAATAAAAGTTTTCTTTTGTTATACAGACACCCAGTGCTTGTGAGTGGGGGAGTATTGCCTCTTAGAGGCACTCAGGGTTGGTGTTTAGTTCTCCCAGATTTCTGGGTGGGAGGTCAAGTGACTTCATTCTGTAATGCTAAGAGGAACCCCTAGATCAGGGGTCTCAAACACGCGGCCCGCGGGCCACATGCGGCCCGCAGAGTTATTTCCTGCGGCCCGCCATAGGTGCCAACTCCACTGGCAGCCAAGCTCCAAACATTACTGAGTGTTTATATTTTATTAAACCCCCTCTTTGCATTACAGTTTTTTAAAAGTTAATACATTGACTTTTAAAAGAATGCTATATTACTCTTCATTTTTTTCATTTTTGACTATACTTTTGTATCATTGTATGAAAAGTTTTCAGTGATGCGGCCCTCGGGCCAATTTACTAGTTCTCATGTGGCCCTCGTGGTGATTTGAGTTTGCGATCCCTGCCCTAGATACTGAATCTGGCTCTTGTTGCTGCTGACACCATCTGCCAGAAGGGTTACACGCAAATATCACAAGAAGGAATAATCTGATCAAATCTCAGATTTTACATGCATGCCCCTTGACAAGACTATATCCTTCAAGAGGAAGTTACTATTAAGAATACCCTCTGTACTATGCAGGGAAAATCAGCATAGATCCATTAACTTCAGTGGACATATGCCAACTTATCCTAGCTAAGGATCTGGCTACAAAGTTTGATTTGAACATTCATCTCCGCTTGGTAGCGGTCACCAATATTTGTGAGCGCCTCAGGAGCTATTCGCTGCTTTAACTATTGCTCACAAGTACACTAACCAGCTTCCCTAGTCTTTGCCACTTGGTTGAGTTCATGTGGAAATACAGCAATAAGGTTGTTCTCCTGCACCGTGCATTCATTAAAGCTGAAAAAATTGGCCCCTTTCTCCTTTTTGTGTTACACACTGAAGTCACTTTATATAACACAACCAGATCAAAGAGGCCAAAATGTGAGTTCTCTGTACAAGCTGTTAAGACAAATAGAAGGATAAATATTCCAAAGTGACAGTAAAAGAACATGAAGGGAATTTCTTTCCTATACTCTGGAAACAGGATATAGGAGTTATTAAAAGCTCAGGATATTTTAATATATACAGAGAATGCGTCCCATAGGACATTTAATTGGTGGTGTCTATAATGAAAGATTTCATTAGGTTGAACTTGAAACTGAATGGAAAATAGATCTTGAAATGTTGGGCCAGATCCTCAGTTGGTGGGCATAGAGAAAAGTCTGTTTATGAGATACCAGTTTCTACCATCTGAGGCTCTGGTTTTTTATCTTGAGGGATGTACATGTGCAATAGTTGTGTGATGTAGCTCTGCTACTGCATTATTTTAAATAAGAGCAATTGCACATGATCAATGATTTTTCACAGACTACATAAAAGTTTTTTGCGCTACCTAAAATTAGTGTAAAAAAATCAAAGAAAATAATCAAGTGTAAATAAATTGATTCATTGCAAGAAAGAATAAACAAAGAGTACGAAGCCCTACCCCTGTTGATCTTAATAGGAATTTTGCCACTGACTTCAATGGGGCCAGGATTTCATCAGAGATATTTACAGTTCAAGAGATCAGAATGTGGTAAGCCCTGTGGCCAGACGCTCTAGAGGTGAAAGAGCTCTCTACTCCCTCTATTGGTCAAAAGGGAAAAGTGCTATCACAGGCAGCTTCATTTGCATAGGCTATCTACCCACCATTCCTCTACTGACAGATGAGTAGTCACCATAACTACAGATGAACTTGGATTTTGGGGTTAATAGACTCCCACAGAGGTTTGTGGAGAAGAATGATGTTATGTTGGGGGAAGTGTCTTTTCAAGGAGCCAGGTTTCTGTTCAAGGATTCAAAGTGTTCTTAGCTCCCCTTCTGTGGAGACTTCATGGCAGGAGATGATACATAGGATGGCAGTAGAGGTAAATGGACTCTGGAGAGGCTCTGCCTAGCCTATCTTGCACCTTAATAAATCTGAAAAATTAAATTGGGTTAAAGTGGTGTTACTTCCAGGTGGGACCACACTAGCTGCTCTTTTGGGACTGGAGACAGAGCTGCTATCAGCTACTTGTTGACCCTAAGTGTGAGTAGGGTTTGGTGGATGGGTGAGGTAGTACAGCCCAGGGACTGTTACCTGTGAGCCATAGAGAGTGGGAAGTGAGTTAGATAAAATAGTGTCAACGTTGATGGGAGGGGGGTGGTATTTTACTGTTTATTTGCATATATAGTCTGTTGCTGGATTTCCAAAGTATATGACTGTGTCCCCTTTCCCATAATAAGGATTTCCTTATTCGTACACAGTCTCAGAGTGCTTGTGAGTGGGGCAGTTCTGCCTGTTAAGGGCACCTAGAGTGGGTGTGTTTAGTTTCCCCAAGTTTCTGGATAGGGCTTGAGTTGGTTTAGTTATTTATCAAGGAGTCTAGATATAGTGAACCATGCATTGTTTTGCTTCCCTTAGCCACCTGGCAGAATGGCTACAGTGATAGCTCTTGCATTGACTATTGTGGTATTGGGAACTGTGTCTTTAAGTGCTGAGGATTCCAGGCAGAGAGTCTGGGCAGAGTGCTGTGAAGTTCTTGTTGTTATACAAAATACACAGCCAGTTGGAACCAGACACAGATTTCTTGAGAGCACCTTCAGCACTGAGTAATCACTGAACATCACAACTACTACTGTGTTCAGCTGTAAATCAGAGTTCTACCACCAATAGAGTCTTCTAAAGTTATATGTTTTAAACTACATAGTCACTTTATTTTCTCAGTACATGTTGTTGTTTCATCTTCTTTGATATAGGAGCTACAAGCACATTGATAAATGGATAGAAAAGGTTGTATGTTTTTGCTGTCTATAGCACCACCCAGTAAAGAGACAATAACTTCAGAGGTGGAAGAACACCATTGTCGCGAAAGCTGTGCAAAATCAGCACAGAAGCACTTGCTAAATACAGATAAGGCCTATGCTTGTGGCCCTCCCCTCCCCTGTGTGCCACAGAGGGGGATTAAATTGTGATGAGTCTGGCTGGAATTAGGCTATAGAAGCTCCAATGGAACTACCCGCCAACACAGACTCCACTGCACTGTCTTCCCCTTGTAGGCTGCTGCCAATCCTGTTTTATGATCCCCATGGAGTATTCCAGGTGAGCTTTCCCTTTCTCAGAAATCAGTGCCAAGGGAGATGCTCCTTTAAAGCTCCGATCTAAAGAGTCAATGATAGTCTGGGTTATTAATCACATGAAGCAATGCAGGGAAAAAGAGTAGTGTGGGGAGGTTATGTAACAGTTGTGCGATTAGAGTGAAATAGAATGATCTGGGACAGGGGTGGCCAACCTGTGGCTCCGGAGCCACATGCGGCTCTTCAGAAGTTAATATGCGGCTTCTTGTATAGGCATCGACTCCGGGGCTGGAGCTACAGGCACTAACTTTCCAATGTGCTGGTGGGGGGCGCGGGTGGGGTGCTCACTGCTCAACCCCTGGCTCTGCCACAGGCCCTGTCCCCACTCCACTCCTTCCCACCCTCTCCCCTGAGCCTGCACTGCCCTCGCTCCGCCTCCTGCCCCCAGCCTCCTGCATGCCACGAAACAGCTGATCGGGAGGTGTGGAGAGGGAGGGGAAGGTGCTGATCCGTGGGGCTGCCGGTGGGCGGGAGGCGCTGGGAGTGGGGGTGGGGGAGCTGATGTGGGGCTGCTGACGTATTACTGTGGCTCTTTAGCAATGTACATTGGTAAATTCTGGCTCCTTCTCAGGCTCAGGTTGGCCACCCCTGATCTGGGACATTCAAAAAACCAAAAATATCCCAGACAATTATATCATTGAATTTTATTGTTCTGCTCAGTTCCCAAAGGTTTGGACACTTGCTTGGCAGAGAACAGACAGCCTGGTGTAAGATTTCCATTGATTTCTGCTTATGGTTGGGCTGATCATACTGTGAGAATAGCAGCCTTTCTCGTGGCCCAATTCTGACATGTGCTCAGTGTTTCTTCTCAAGGCCAGAAAGTTTAAGATCCAGATTTTCAGCAGTGTACTCAAATCTGGGGATCTTTAATTTTTGGGTGGTCATTTTGGAGATACAGAGGTGATGCACATCTGCAGCCCCCAGTGAAGTAAACTGGATGTGGATGGCCAGCATTTCTAGAAATTAAGCCCTAGTTATTTCAAGTTAAGCACCCAAAAACTGAGGCACCCAGAATTTGTGAATTACTGAAACTCCATAATAGTGTTGTGTTTCTGGCTTGACTAGTAGCAAGAAGTACCAGAAATATCACCAGAATTACTAATACTTCTATTGATCCAACTCAATTTTGCAGGTACACATTATGAAGGTTTGAAAAACATCCATACTTTTGCATGCTTAATTGCCCTGAACTTCTATATCTTTTGAAGGTTGTGAAGTTAAAACACAAAAAACAAAACAAAAACTCCAGAAAGATGGCTTAAGGTGTCTATTTGAGAAAACTTCCTGAACTATATTCTTGCTTTACTATGCTTTTTGCAAATAAATAAAATGTTCTAAAAGTGGTTTTCTTTGTTAGTTTAGGGGAGAAGAACTGGCAAAGGTAATGCAGAAGGATTTATTTAGAACAGAAAAAAGATCAGCTATCTAACTGCTCCAAATACAATCACATGAAAGGGAAAAGAAACAAACCAGATTTTCTGGTTAAAGGTTCACAGCCATAAACAGCCATAAACTGCTTGGTTTCTGGTTGTCTCCAACACTGGCATTATTGCCAATTACTCCGCCCAGTTTTTCTCATATTAGTCATCAGCGATAAACTTCAGCAGCTTTGGCAATGGCCACAAAATGGTAGTGCTAACAGTGATGCTATAAACCATCTAACATAGTCTATAGGCTGCAATGTGCTGTTCTACTTCCCAGCATATAGATCTGTATTGATTTTTAAAGCTTGTATGGCACACAGATGCTATGATGATTTACAGTAAATAAATAATATTGTTTTGTTCACAATCAAGATGACTCAAGATGCTAGTTAGGTGACTCATATCCAGACTTTCAGACCTCCACCAGCTGTAAACTATTTTGCCTATCCTCAGGAATTTAGGGGTGGGATAAGATAGTTAAGCCCGTTGCTGTTTCATTTTAGTTAAATTGCTAATGTAATCTTGCTGACTATTGCTTTAGTGGCATAAATTGTTCCTTATCGTTATCCATGCAATCTGAATCAATAAACCCCAGATATTTTGGCTGGTACTTAAATTTCCTTTAGGTGATTTTTGTGATTTATTTTTGCTTTGATAGTCGATGCAGGTGGCAGTACTAACAAGTGCTTTAGTTCTTTTTATTATGAGAGGCTTAAAATGCTGATGGCATAATGCAGTTTGCAATTACCATTTCTTTAAAAATTATATCGTTTTTATTGTCCATGTATTGTGTAGTCATTGTATAAGCCTCAGAGGATGATTACATAATGTTCAGTTTACTATTGCACATAGTGCTTGCTTGTACTGCATAGTTGTGATATGTGTCTCTTCTACAGTATGCGGGCCTGATCCTGCCAACGCTAACCCATGTGAGTATTCCCATTGAAGTTAATTGAACTACTCAGAAGACCATCTGTCTGTCTAGTTTTTATGTTGCCATCATATCTAAGCACTTGAACGTTAAAGAGACACAGAGAAGTAAAAGTCATTTGCCTCAGGTCACACAGCAAGTTATTGCGAGAGAGATTACAGGATCAGGTTCCATGTAATAAAATACAGTTTTAAAATAATTGTACTTTATCATTTGACACCTTTTTGTTTCTCTCCATTTATTACAAGCTGAGGCTGACAGTAGTAAATAGAAGCAAATGTAATTTCAGGGGCAATTCAGAAATCAAATCACTTTGGCTTCTGTGCTGTGCCATGGAAATCCAACTTCAGCCTTGCGTGACATGGGATCCAGATGGATATTTTTGCTGAATCTAGGCTTTTGCTCATAAATGTCTCAATTTATTAGAAATGAAACCAATTAACTTAGAATAGAATATCAGGGTTGGAAGGGACCTTAAGAGGTCATCTAGTCCAACCCCCTGCTCAAAGCAGGACCAATCCCCAATTTTTGCCCCAGATCCCTAAATGGCCCCCTCAAGGATTGAACTCACAACCCTGGGTTTAGCAGGCCAATGCTCAAACCACTGAGCTATTCCTCCCCCGCCCTTGCTTGTATGCAGTTAGTTATAAGAAAATGACTTCACTAGAGCAAGCGCACTTCAACATCATACTTTGCAGAATGTCTTACTGAGGATGATTCTTAGTTTTTCTATGGCAATGTAAGGCCATTTTTTTTCTTCCAGTTTTAATAGTCCTTTGAAATATGGATTTTGCCTTTGCTATCTGAACTAATATTTGTTTCCAGTGGAAATTAGTTCCATTAGTTCCAAAAAAGGCCTTATCCTCCCTGATTGTTTTCATCTGTCTGTTATAACACATTTTATAGCAAAACAGTGCAAAAGGATCCATTTGTCAAACAAAAGGACAATATAACGAAACTACAGAGATTCTTTCAGAACACTGGCAATTCACTTGCATATCTCTAAGACAGCAAATTTGCACCCAGAGCTCCTTCAGAATTTTACTAAAGCTCTCTCTGGACTTTGGACATTATAACAACAATATTTTGTACTTCTGTAATGCCTTCCATTGCAAGTGCTTTACTAACGTCAATAACTATCCTTTTCAGTGGTTACAGGTACAGTACTGTTATCCTGAATTTACAGACAGGGAAATTGAAGCAGAATGCATCCAGAATTTTCATATTTAAGTCAAAGGTGAAATTCCCATTGACTTCAGCAGGAGTGGGATTGAATTTAGGACCATCAAAGACAATCAATCAACCTCTGAGGTAATGAGGATCTTCCATTTCCTTATGGGCCTGATCCAGCACCCACTGAAGTCAATAGCAATATTCCTGTTGACTTTAGTGGGCATTTAGGTGACTTTCCCAATGACACACAGGAAGACTCTGGCCCCTGGAATGGAAAGCACATGGGGTCCAACATGCTTGAGATGGGACGGTTTTCAGCTGTTCACTTATCTTGGTAATATATAACATACCTTTTACTAAACTTTAGGTGTGAGCTATGGTTGGCTTGAGATTGCTGCTTAAGAAAAAGCAATTACTTAATTGCTGCCTAGTATAGGTGCTTGCCTACAGGGCCGAATTAATCTCTAGTGCTTACCAGTGAGCCTCATAAGTCATCTTCGGAGTGCTACTATTCCAAGGCATGGTTGGTTTAGAACATTTGTACTTAAAAGAATGAATCTATGGGCTGCTGCAGGGGATGCCAGCAGAGTAAGAGTTAATGTTCTTGAAGTAAAAACTTATTTGCATTTTGTGCAAACTGTAATCATCATCATCAATCTACTTTCCATTAAAGTGTTTCAAAAAACAAGATAAAACTACTGTTGCAAGATATAAGATCATAGCAACGAGCAGTTCTATTGTTACTTAAATGCACTTATGCCAACATAAAAACACAGTCGATATACTATAATATAATAGTTTCCACCCTTATGTGTGACACTTATGTTACCACTGCAGTCACTCTGTTATATTGAATATTTTGGTGAGATTGGCGATCCCTGTTTTCTTTTTTCTTTCTGAGTTCACTTTACAGCGCTGCTACTGAGATGGTTGGGTTCCTTCCACAGCAATTCTCTTCTCTTATTCATTATTTGAAGTTTTTAAGATACAGAAACTAGGCTCTGTTCTCCCCACTTGCTGCTTTCCTTATTGTATGATTGATCCCTTATTCCATTTAAAAAATAAGGTGGATGCACTGAGGAAAGGAAAATTGGTCCTGTTGAGCGAATAGCAGACAATGTCTGCAAGCATGTTTGTCAGAGTTGGCATCTCTTTGACCGGCTTCTAGCACCAACTGGTTTTTAACTCTGGAAGACAGTGTAACCTGTTTAGTATTCATTTGAACTTTTTGGGCCAAGGACCCAAAAGGACCCTACATGTATTTGAAAGCCACCAACCACATGTTGGACACCACTGCAATCTATAATAAAAATAAGAGCTTCTAGTCTGAAGCTGACGACTAATAGGAGTGGAAATGCATAGTGGTTGTGATAAAAATGATCTTACATACTCAAATTAGCTTCCCTCTCACAAAATAGCTTCCCTTTGGTATAGCCGGGGGTAGGAGAATGGACATAAGGAGGAAGGGCAGAGTGGATACTAGTCAAATAGGTCATACTGGCAGTACAATGTCCATACCAAATTGGGTAAGGAATGTGAGTGAGGCCAAACAGCAAAAATTAAGATGTTTGTACACCAATGCGAGGAGCCTAGGTAACAAAATGGAGGAATTAGAGCTACTGGTCCAGGAAGTGAAACCAGATATCATAGGAATAACCGAAACATGGTGGAATAGTAGTCATGACTGGAGTACAGGTATTGAAGGGTATGTGCTGTTTAGGAAAGATAGAAATAAAGGTAAAGGTGGGGGAGTAGCATTGTATATCAATGATGAGGTAGACTGTAAAGAAATAAAAAGTGATGGAATGGATAAGACAGAGTCTGTCTGGGCAAAAATCACATTGGGGAAGAAAACTACTAGAGCCTCCCCTGGGATAGTGCTTGGGGTGTGCTATAGACCACCGGGATCTAATTTGGATATGGATAGAGACCTCTTTAATGTTTTTAAGGAAGTAAATACTAATGGGAACTGTGTGATCATGGGAGACTTCAACTTCCCAGATATAGATTGGAGAACAAGTGCTAGTAATAATAATAGGGCTCAGATTTTCCTAGATGTGATAGCTGATGAATTCCTTCATCAGGTAGTTGCTGAACCAACAAGGGGGGATGCCATTTTAGATTTGGTTTTGGTGAGTAGTGAGGACCTCATTGAAGAAATGGTTGTAGGGGACAACCTTGGCTCGAGTGATCATGAGCTAATTCAGTTCAAACTAAATGGAAGGATAAACAAAAATAAATCTGAGACTAGGGTTTTTGATTTCAAAAGGGCTAACTTTAATAAATTAAGGAAATTAGTTAGGGAAGTGGATTGGACTAAAGAATTTATGGACCTAAAGGCGGAGGAGGCCTGGGATTATTTCAAGTTAAAGTTGCAGAAGCTATCAGAAGCCTGTATCCCAAGAAAGGGGAAACAATTCCTAGGCAGGGGTTTTAGACCAAGCTGGATGAGCAAGCATCTCAGAGAGGTGATTAAGAAAAAACAGAAAGCATACAAGGAGTGGAAGATGGGAGGGATCAGCAAAGAAACCTACCTTATTGAGGTCAGAGCATGTAGGGATAAAGTGAGACAGGCTAAAAGTCATGTAGAATTGGACCTTGCAAAGGGAATTAAAACCAATAGTAAAAAGTTTTATAGCCATATAAATAGGAAGAAAACAAAGAAAGAAGAAGTGGGACCGCTAAACACTGAGGATGGAGTGGAGGTTAAGGATAATCTAGGCATGGCTCAATATCTAAACAAATACTTTGCCTCAGTCTTTAATGAGGCTAATGAGGAGCTTAGGAATAGTGGCAGCATGACAAATGGGAATAAGGATGTGGGGGTAGATATTACCATATCCGAGGTAGAAGCCAAACTTGAACAGCTTAATGAGAGTAAATCAGGCGGCCCAGATAATCTTCATCCAAGAATATTAAAGGAACTGGCACATGAAATTGCAAGCCCATTAGCAAAAATTTTTAATGAATCTCTAAACTCAGGGGTTGTACCGTTTGACTGGAGAATAGCTAATATAGTTCCTATTTTTAAGAAAGGGAAAAAAAGTGACCCGGGTAACTACAGGCCTGTTAGTTTGACATCTGTAGTATGCAAGGTCTTGGAAAAATTTTTGAAGGAGAAAGTAGTTAAGGACCTTGAGGTCAATGGCAATTGGGACAAATTACAACATGGTTTTACAAAAGGTAGATCGTGCCAAACCAACTTGATCTCCTTCTTTGAGAAAGTAACAGATTTTTTAGATAAAGGAAACGCAGTGGATCTAATCTACCTCGATTTCAGTAAGGCATTTGATACAGTACCACATGAGGAATTATCGGTTAAATTGGAAAAGATGGGGATCAATATGAAAATTGAGAGGTGGATAAGGAACTGGTTAAAGGGGAGACTACAGCGGGTCATACTGAAAGGTGAACTGTCAGGTTGGAGGGAGGTTACTAGTGGAGTTCCTCAAGGTTCAGTTTTGGGACCAATTTTATTTAATCTTTTTATTACTGACCTCGGCACCAAAAGTGGGAGTGTGCTAATAAAGTTTGCAGATGACACAAAGTTGGGAGGTATTGCCAATTCAGAAAAGGATCGGGATATCCTACAGGAAGATCTGGATGACCTTGTAAACTGGAGTAATAGTAATAGGATGAAATTTAATAGTGAGAAGTGTAAGGTTATGCATTTAGGGATTAATAACAAGAATTTTAGTTATAAGCTGGGGACGCATCAGTTGGAAGTAACGGAAGAGGAGAAGGACCTCGGAGTCCTGGTTGATCACAGGATGACTATGAGTCGCCAATGTGATGTGGCCGTGAAAAAAGCTAATGCGGTCTTGGGATGCATTAGGCGAGGTATTTCTAGTAGAGATAAGGAGGTGTTAGTACCGTTATACAAGGCATTGGTAAGACCTCATTTGGAATACTGTGTGCAGTTCTGGTCTCCCATGTTTAAGAAGGATGAATTCAAACTGGAACAGGTACAAAGAAGGGCCACTAGGATGATCCGAGGAATGGAAAACCTGTCGTATGAAAGGAGACTCAAGGAGCTTGGTTTGTTTACCCTAACCAAAAGAAGGCTGAGGGGAGATATGATTGCTCTCTTTAAATATATCAGAGGGATAAATACCAGGGAGGGAGAGGAATTATTTCAGCTCAGTACCAATGTGGACACAAGAACAAATGGATATAAACTGGCCATCAGGAAGTTTAGACTTGAAATTAGACGAAGGTTTCTAACCATCAGAGGAGTGAAGTTCTGGAACAGCCTTCCAAGGGAAGCAGTGGGGGCAAAAGACCTAACTGGCTTCAAGATTAAGCTAGATACGTTTATGGAGGGGATGGTTTGATGGGATAACATGATCTTAGTCAAGGGTCAATTAATTGCCATCAGTGGTAAATAGGACCAATGGTCAATGATGGGATGTTAGAAGTTACTACAGAGAACTTTTTCCTGGGTGTCTGGCTGGTGAGTCTTGCCCACATGCTCGGGGTTCAGCTGATCGCCATATTTGGGGTCGGGAAGGAATTTTCCTCCAGGGTAGATTGGCAGAGGCCCTGGAGGTTTTTTGCCTTCCTCTGCAGCATGGGGCACGGGTCACTTACCGGAGGATTCTCTGCATCTTGAAGTCTTTAAACCATGATTTGAGGACTTCAATAGCTGAGACATAGGTGAGAGGATTATTCCAGGAGTGGGTGGGTGAGATTCTGTGGCCTGCATTGTGCAGGAGGTCAGACTAGATGATCATAATGGTCCCTTCTGACCTTAAAGTCTATGAGTCTATGAGTCTATGGTGGGCCTAGTCCTGTATCCCTTGCATACATAAAACTCTCAGTGAAGTCAGTGGGAACACTGAGTGTGCAAAGAATACATGGAGTGGGCCCTATGTGGGAAGGAGGGGGAAAGACAGAGATACACACACACACACACACATGTCTGTCTCAGTGAGATCTGAGGAATGTACACTCTGAAGAATAATTGTCTTTTTTTGATAAACTCAGTTTGGAGACTTACTTGTGACCCAAATTTTGAAATATTGAAATCTCCCACAGGACAGAAATTCTGTTTTTTCACTTAGCTCTACTTGCAACGAAGTGGTAGATGAACCATGTTTAAATGTTTTTTCTGAACCTTACTTGAACTATCCAAAAATTTGGATATTGGAGTGGAAATGTTGTGGTAACACGCTTTCTTGATGACGGTGCTATCCCTGACATCTGGTAGCCAGAAATGCCATGCGAATGACCTTCCTTGTGAGATTTTGGCATGTAGGTCTGGGCTAGAACCAGGAATTTTGGGCAATAATTTGGGTTGGTTCTTATTTTATTTAAATCTATTCTTATCTACATTCAGGGAATAAGTGTTTTCTTCCCAGTCCATGAAATAGATCCCAAAGGATCTTTCAACATTTCCTACCATGTTTTGAAATGTCACTTTTCTAATGAGATCTGTCATACATCCTATAACTTTTAATTGTGAACTGTTGATGTAGGTACCACAGGGAAGTTATGAGATTGTCTTGTGGACATCTCCCCTTCTGTTCACAATCTATTTATTTAATTATGAATGTTCCATAACATGAAAAAGATAGATTAGGTTCAGGGATCCTCAACCTATGTATCTGCCTGGATCACCAAAGTCCACATACCTCCTACTGTGCTCAGATCCCAGTTTTGAGCAAGCCCGTGCTATTTCGTGGTTTCTGGTAGAAACAATCTGTAAATGAGCAGGCGGGTTTTGACAGAAAACCAACTTGATTGCTTCAGTTGAGTTTTGCTTTTAGTTTTAGGTTGGTATGACCCAAAATTCAATCTGAAATTTTTGGGAAGTAAACCAATGCAAACTTCAAGAAGATATTAACAGATCTCTGTGGAGCAAATCTGCTTAGTTTTGCATGGCTTTGTTTGTAACTTAATCTGAAAATTACCCACACAGAGCTAGTTGTAATTTTTTCTTGGATAGTTGACCCTTTAAAAATACTTCTAATACAAAAAGCATCCCTTTTAAAGATTTTAAGTGCCTTTGTCTTTTACTATGGGTAGAAAGGTGGCATCTTCTACCTTGATCAATCAATTCAAGTTGTGTTAGTTTAGGCATTCTCAAACTTTTTTCCAAGTGTGGATGACAGAAGGATTGTCCCATGGCCCACCCTTCCCATTCATGATTGCAGGGATCACCTTCTCCCCCTTCAGAATCACAGAAAGTATCCATGGATCCATAAATCCCTGTCTGAACCCTAAAATCTGCCTGTTAATTAGATTAGGATTATTATGTTTTGTTAATAATAAAAATCACTGAAAGAGCATCATAAATTTACACACTATTACAAACCAGAGGCCAGATCCTCACTTTATGTAAATCTGACTTCAGTGGAACTACATGGATTGACACCAGCTGAGGATCTAGCCCAGGTACGAGGTATATTCCATTTCTAAAGAGCATATATAGTCTTAAGGCCTGATCCCGCAAGATACTGCAAACCCTCAATTCCCTTTTATGTCAATGGGAGTTGAGACTTCTCAGGAGATGCTCAGTATCTTGTAGGATCTGGCCATAATATAGACTGGCCATCATATAAGGCCATACTAAGGCAAATTCTGCACCAAAAAATTAAAATTCAGTGCACAATATTTTAAAATTCTGCAAAATTATGCATATTTTATTTGTCAAAATAACACAATATAATTACACCAGTTTCAATTATTTTGGTAATTTATTTAAAAATACCTGTCAGCAAATGTCTGTAACAATACAGACAACAAAAAAAGATTCAGGAAATGTTTTTTGACAAATAGATTCATGAGTAGGCATATTAATATAGAACTCTGAGTTATCATTGTAGCCTGACCCAAAGTTGGGTATATATATAATTGTAACTTGAGGATTAACAGGTTCTTGTCCCAAGATCAGGCCCAGTAATTATCATATAATTTGGGAACCCCAATGTGCACAGGTGCAACGCTCACACCATAGGAACTCTCTGCGTATTTCCTGCACCCCTCAGAAGCGGTGCAATGGCTTGGAGGAGTGAGGGAGATGGATGTAATTGCTGGGAAGGATCCTGGTTGTGAACTTGGAGGGTTGTTGGGTGTGGGTGGGAGAAGTATGGAACAGGTTTTTTGCGGGGTGGGGATGGATTTTTAGGGAGCCTCCCCCATGCAGACCTTGGCTGACCCCTAGCCTCTCCCATTCAGTCAGGCACATCTGCCCCTGTCCCCATGTATCCCTGCACCCCCCATCCTCATGTGTCCCTCCACCCCCATTCAGCCACCCCCCTTCCTCCATGTGGCCCTACACTGCTCCCCCATCCCCATCTGTCCTTGCATCCTCCCACTCAGCCAGCCCCTCCCCTATCCTTGTGTCCCTGCACTCCCTGTCCCTATGTGGCCCTACTTAACCACCCCTTCCTCCATGTGGCCCTACACTGCTCCTCCCATCCCCATCTGACCCTGCAACCCCCCACTCATCCAGCCCCTCCCCATCCCCATGTGTCCCTGCACCCCCTGTCCCTATGTTGCCTTGTGCCCCCACTCAGCCACCCCTTCCCCCTTGTGTCCCTGCACCCCCTACCCCCTGTCCCCATGTGTGCCCCTGCACCTCCACTCCCATTCATCCCTCTCCCCAGTCTGTCTTCCCCAGTCTGTGACCCTCCCCAGCAGCCTCATGTGCCCCATGCTGTCC
Organism: Macrochelys suwanniensis; assembly: GCA_033296515.1. Lineage (NCBI taxonomy): Eukaryota > Metazoa > Chordata > Testudines > Chelydridae > Macrochelys > Macrochelys suwanniensis. Next base: position 24,599,439 of record CM065782.1, read on the forward strand.
ATCTCCCCCCATATCCTGTGTTTCCTGACCTGGTCCCATGGGCAGGGTGCTGTGAGGAATACAGCCTCTTCTCTTCCCTATCTGCAGCTGGGATGGGGGAAAGGCGTAACTGCAGCACCTTTCTGGCAGAATGTATTTTCTGTGGTGAAAAAAAATTCTATGTGGCACATGAATTCTGTGCATGCACAGTGGTGCAGAATTCCCCCAGGAGTAGGCAAGACATAGGATGACAGTGTGGGAAAGAGAGTCAAAGGGGGCATTACTGATTAATAGAGGTCAAGGAGGAGTATTTGGAAAGATTTGGATGAGAAGACAAAGGGGCATTTGGTGGAAAGAAAGTGGGATTCTGTTCAAAGCAACGGGCATGGTAGAAGGGGAAAAGGAGAAGAAGAGAAATGTAAGACTCTTTAGAACACTGAGCAGCTTTACCCATGTGGATCTTTCACTGGACAGATGAACATTCTAAACTGTTATGTTAATAGTTATGAATGGGTGGTGTATAGTATTTGGATGAAGGGACATTTATTTTAATTATCTCTCTGAGTGTATACCCAATGATGAACTGACCATCTATGTGTGCTAAACTGCTGCTCTGCTAAGATTCTGCTGTTCTCTTTAGGGCGGTATGTGCTTGGAGATACCCCAAATGGGATGTGTTTTGACTAAATGTGGAAGGTTGCAGGCCTAGAATGCAAGTTGTTCATATATGGAATAAATTGTTCGAGTCTAATGTAATGCTTATGTTGAATTTTTGTCAGTGAATATATGGGACAAATCATTCTTGATGTAAAGCTGAGTCTGGCTGAGATTTGTTTGACTTTACTATTATAAATATCAGACTTGCCATGTCACATTCATTTCCAAGAATGGTCATTTACATTGTTTTAAATTTTGAGATTGTATTTGTGATGAAGGATTTTGCAAGTGTTCCATAACCAATCTCACTCATTTTCATCATCAACTTTCAAAAGCAAGGTTATTCTTTAGTAACTGGTTTTCAATTATAACTGAGGCCTGTGCTGTCCATGCAAACACAATAACCACAATTGCACACAAAAATGGTTAGTTGTGCACATACCTAGCTATTTGAGTGTGTAGCCACGCTCTTTGCATGCCGTTTCATACTGAGTATATGCGAACAACTGCTCGCACATTTTCGCATGTGCAAATCTATTTTTAAAACATTTGAACTTGAATGCTTTTCAGGGTTACTGGAAGATCTGTGCAAAATCACATATGTGCTCAAAATCATCCTTGGAATTAATTTTTTTTCTGTGTCTATATTTGTTGAAGATTTTCATGATACATGCTCCTCAAGATATATTCAACCTTTTAAACCTATTTGCAGTGTACTTAGAAATCCACGTAGGCAAGTCTCAAGGTGAAAGTCCTAGGGTACTGTTGTGACATTCTATACCTTGGTGGAGTGTGCTGTAACCCCCATAGTCCTCATTTTCATATAACCATGATCTTACGTATAAAGCATGCCTTGTAAGGTATCAGGGGAAAGGTTATGATCTGCTGAAAGTCATTTCTCTATCCATATATTTATATCATTAATGCATATGAAGTTATGAAAATTGTGTAGTATGGTTCTCACTAAAACATGCTGTAAGTTGGGGGAATCAGCCAGATATTAGCTCCCCAGATGCAACATCAAGGAAAGTAACCAATGCCTGGGCGGGTTGTCAAACAACTCATCAACAGCCATTGTCCATCAAGGGAGCTACAATGCAATGACTCACCTGCATGAGGCCACACCAGGGGAATTGCTCAACCTTGCTTGGAGAGACTCAGTAATGCTCACCTGACTCTGAAGCGGGTAGTGGGGAGGAAAGGACATTATAAAAGGAAGAGACGTTTGCCATGCTGTTCCTCTCTCTTCCATCTCCATCCATAGGCGCTGACTCCGTGGGTGCTCCGGGGCTGGAGCACCCATGGGGAAAAATTAGTGGGTGCTCTGCACTCACCGGAAGCCAAGCTCCACTTCCCCCCCGCCCCACCTCCTCCTCCGCCTCCTTCCCTGAGTGCACCGCGTCCCCGCTCCACCTGTCCCAGTGCTTCCCACCTGGCTGCCGCTAAAACAGCTGTTTGGCTGCTCTGGGATGGGTGGGGGAAGCAGGAATGTGGTGTGCTCAGGGGAGGAGGCAGGGAAGAGGTGGGGATTTGGGAAAGGAGTCAGAATAGGGGCAGGGAGGGGTTGGGCCGGGGAATTTGGGGAAGGGGTTGGAATGGGGGCGGGGCAAGGGGAACGTCACAACCGTATATATATTCTGTGTCCCAAACTGGCTGAGACAACCCCATGTTAACTGGTGAATTAGCATAAACAAAGGCAGGACCAAGAAAACCAAACCTTGCTCATGGGTTCACAATGAAATTTAAGAAAATGGGTTTGTATAAATCCAGACTGTAGACAGGATCTTTGAACCCATGCAAACTATTTATGATGAGGAAAAATATGAACCTTGTAAATCAACCTTGAAGTTTTCATATAGCTCTGTCTAACAAGATACCAACAGGTGTCTTCTAAGCTGACAGTTATTTTGGACCTGATTCTACATTCACCTTTCCTGCTAGAGAGTTACTTACAACAGTGCATGATGAGTGCCAAGTGGGTGTAAAGTGCAAAGGTGAAAAGTGTGATGTGGTAGCACTTTACACCCACTTGGCACTCATCATGCACTGTTGTAAGTAACTCTCTAGCAGGAAAGGCAAATGATAGCACATTGTGCAGAGCAGTAGGGAATCAGGTCCTTTATGTGCTCAATAGTGATTCTGCTACCATAAAATAAGGGACTTGGGAGTGGATTTTATTCCTGAAATGGAGTTAATATGTGAAAAATTATAACTTCTGTGTGTTTTTTTACTCTACCTTCATGAAAGGTGATGTAAAGCTGGTCAGGAATCAGAACGCACAGCCAGACAGGTTACTTAGAGGCAGGGCCGGTGCAAGGAAGTTTCGCGCCCTAGGCGAAACTTCCTTGCACCAGCCCTGCACCGCACCCCCCAATGCCGGCCCCCCCAGCCAGCTCCCCCACCCGTGGGAGCTCAGCTTCCCCCACCCCGCTGCGGGCGCTCAGCCCCCCCCCGCCCCGCAGGCCACGGGAGCTGAGCGGGGAGCGGGGGGGCAGCGAGGTGGGGGGCTCGCCGCAGCTGCCCCCCGCTCAGGCGCTGAGTGGGGGGGCAGCGGGGTGGCTCCCCGCGACTGTCCCCAGCTCCCTGCTCAGGCGCTGAGCGGGGGGGCGGCTCGCGACGGCTGCCCTCCGGCTCCCCACTCAGCGGCTGAGCAGGGAGACAAGGGGCAGCCGTGGCAAGCCGCCCCTTGTCTCCCCGCTCAAAAGCTCAGCCGCTGAGCGGGGAAGCAGCAGGTAGCCACCCGCCGCCCCCCAAATCTTGGCGCCCTAGGCGACCGCACCGGCCCTGCTTAGAGGATGGTTGGAGAAGGCCAGATGATGCCACCCTTACTCATGTTGAATAGTACCTTATGAAGTTAATGGCACTACTCGTGAAGTTAGGCTCTACTGAACATGTGGAAAAATGGCAGGATCTGGTTCTTATACAGCAGCAGTAGCTTCATAATGAGAGTACAATGGCCTTTATAAAACTTCAGTAAAACAAGCCTTGTTATTTTAGCCACGTCTGCCTGATTTACTGTCCTCTAGGCATTACAATATTATCCAAACACAGTGCTTAAAAATATAAAATTGGCGTTTCATCAATACCACATAAGCAGAATGTTGTTTGTGAAATGCTCTATATTAGAAACATTTTCTCTTCCAGAACATTAGTGGTAAAATGAGTCCTCTTAAAAATACTGAGAAAAAGGCTCACTTCATTAGCACCAAATACGCCTTTGGAAGATATGGGACTACATTCTGTGCTGCGACTCTCATGAGAGAGGCTTTAAATCCCGTTTTACTGCCCGGATTGTGGGTTCCTTGAGAAGCTGTTGCAGTGCTTAGCTTAAATTAGAATAGGCCATAGACTACTCTAATTTAAGGCAGCCTTATCTAGATACCTATGGGTTGCTCTCCAGCCCAGAATTACCAAAACTCAGTGCACTGTAGCTATTCCCCTGTCTACCTCAATTCCCTCTACCTCTCCTACCATTGGCCTCACCCCAAAATGCTCCCATTCCAGGGGGTGCCAGCAAACATTAAGAAAACTAGATTTCTCTAGGGGACTGTAGAGAGTGAGCCCAGAATTGCTTGTTTTACTGAAAGAGGGTTTGAAATGTTGGAACCAACTTGACACAATTATACAAAATGCATTATGCACTGAGAGAAATTTTCTTCCATATTCCTTTGTTACATTTGTTTTGAAGCAGAGTTTTTTTCCTTTCAGTTTTTGTCGGAATTCGTGTTAATGACATTTGTCAGTTACCATGGAGATAATTGCGATATCCCAGCTTCATCATTATGGCTTCATTATAAGATTAAGTTTAGGGGAAAATAAAACAAAACAACAAACACACAAAATCCACCCAAAATGGGCCAGATTCTGTACTGATGAATATCCTGTGCATCTGATTGGTATTTTTATGTCATAACTGGGTTGGCAGGCCCTGACGTTTCAAAAGGTTCAGGATCAAACAAATGTAGTGAGTGGGGCTGCCTGGAGCATAAATCAATCCAGAATTCACCCCAAGGTTGAAATCCTGCTGTTTATAGTACGCCGCTTCAGGTTGTGACCTCAAAAGCTAAGCAGAGCTGATGGATATTTGGATGGAAGAGCTCCAGAAAGCACCCACCCAGGCCTGCTGACAGCAATTCTGGGCCCCAGGGCAGAACGGTCAATGGCGACGGCTCCTAAGCGGGGGGCTCAGGGGGTCTCCACGCGCTGCTGCCCATAGGCACTGTCCCCACAGCTCCCATTGGCTGCAGTTCCCAGCCAATGGGAGCTGCGGAGTCGGCGCTTGGAGGAGGGGGACGGGGCTGTGCAGGGAGACTCCCTCCCCAAGGGCCGCAGGGATGTGCCAGCTGCTTCTGGAAGCGATGTGGAGTGAGGGTGGGCAGGAAGGCTGCCTTAGCTCCTCTGCGCTGCTGACAATGGCTGGGGGCCCCTGGCCCTTTTAAATTACCTGGGCCCCTGGGCAATTGCCCCCTTCCCCCCACCCATCGGTGGGCCTGCACCCACCTGCAGACATCCCTCTCAGTCAGCACTGACAACATGCCCCAGCATGGTCTTTGGGATACTGCAGCTGGACATATTCTATTTCAGTGAGATATAAAACGAAGCTCCTGGCGAGTGGAGGTGGGGCCTCGGAGAAGCGGCGGGGCAGGGGTGTTCGGTTTTGTGCCATTTGAAAGTTGGCAACCCTACTTGTAGCCATTAAAGATCCATTAGCTTTTTTCAAAAAATTTCAGGGTGTTAGCGTCAGTGTCAGCCAAATTTCAACCTGTGTAATTGTGTTCTGCCAACTACTTCTTCCAGTATTTTCACTTAGGCCTTGGCTACACTCACGAGCTACAGCGCAATAAAACTGCCTGCTGCGCTGTAACTCACTAACTGTCTACACTCGCAAGGCACGTGCAGCGCTGCATCTCCTCAGGTACAGCGCTGCATGTACTCCACCTCCCCGAGAGGAATAACGTTTGTTGTGCTGCTGCTGGTGCGCTGCGGCTACAGTGTGGCCATCCAATGTGCTGTTATTGGCCTCCAGAAGTATTTGGAAGTATCCCACAATGCCTGTTCTAGCCACTCTGGTCATCAATTAGCACTCTACTGCCCTGGCCTCAGGTGACCAACCGCCACTCCGACCCTTTAAATTCCCTTGGAATTTTAAATATCCCCTTCCTGTTTGCTCAGCCAGGAGTGGAGTGCTCTCAGCGCATCTTTCTAGGTAACCATGCCTCCACGTGCCAGACGAGCCCCAGTATAGAGCAATGGCGAGTTGCTGGACCTCATCGCTGTTTGGGGGGAGGAAGCTGTCCAGTCCCAGCTGCGATCCAGCCGGAGGAATTTCGATACTTTCGGCCAGATATCAAGGGCCATGATTGAAAGGGGCCATGACCGGGACGCAATGCAGTGCAGGATAAAAGTAAAGGAGCTGCGGAGTGCGTACCGCAAAGCCCGCGAGGCAAACAGCCACTCGGGTGCTCCCCCCAAAACCTGCCGATTCTACAAAGAGCTGGATGCAATACTTGGGGATGACCCCACTACTGTTCCGAGCACCACCGTGGACACGGGAGAGCGGTATGAGGAGGAGGAGGAAGAGGAGGAGGAGGGAGAGGAGGAGGAGGAGGGGGTTGAAGAAAACAGACGCGAGGGTGCTGTGGCTGGGGGAGACACCCCGACTCCCTGGGTGCATGCAGCCAGGAGCTCTTCTCAAGCCAGGAGGAAGGGAGCCAGTCGCAGCGGCCGGTACGCGCTGGGAGAGAAAGAGAAGAACAGGTTCGCGGTAAGCAGCTTTTATTTTCGGGAAGGAGTTTTTTTGGTGTGGGGTCCTTGGGCAAGGAGGGTTTGGGCTGCATGCATGCCTAGATGTGGAAGAGTGCATTGATGTGGTCTATCACATCGGAGAAATCGGCCACTGTAATCTCTTCGAAAGTCTCAGCCAGAACGTGGGCAATGCGCTTGCGCAGGTTTATTGGGAGAGCCGCCGTGGTCCTTGTCCCATTCAGGGTAACATGTCCGCGCCACTGTGCCGCGAGGGGCGGGGGGGACCATTGCTGCACACAGGCAAGCTGCATATGGGCCAGGGCGGAAGCCGCATTGCAGTAGAAGACCCTCCCTTGCTTCCCCGGACACCCTCAGCAGCGAGATATCTTCCAGGACGAACTCCTGTGGAAAATGTGGGAATAATGTTCCGTGTAGGTTCCCCCTGCAGCTGTTGGCTCTCCCTAAGGCACAGAAACCCGTCGGACAGTACATCCGTGAAACAATCAGTCCCCCTTTACCCTGTGCTTACTCACCATTTTGGGGCTCCCATGGGTTCTGTGCGCTCTGTTTGGGACGGGAAAATTGTGCTGTTTTGGAGACTGTGTGTGCCCTCCTTAAGTGTGGGGGAATCATTGCTCTGTCTGGCATAAAACAATGATGCCTCTGTTAAATGTTGCATTTTGCCTTCAAGATGCAAGCTTGAGATCTCCGCCATCCTTCTTATCACCGGCTGAGAGACTCCAAAGGCTCAGGAAGAGGCCCAGAAGAACAAAAGAAGACATGCTGCAGGAAGTTATGAAACAGTCTCTTAAAGAGAATGAAAAGGCTCGGGAGTGGAGGGAGAGTGAAAGTAGGCTCCGCCAGGAAAACGCAGTGCAGCGGCAGCAAAGCATGCAGCTCCGGCACGAAAGCACAAAGGAACTGATTAGCATCTTGGCGCGCCAAGCGGACTCTATCCAGGCGCTCGTCGCCATGCAGGCGGAGCAGTACTGCACCCGCCCCCCCCTGCAGCCAGTGTCCCAAAACACTTGTGCCCCCATGTCACCACCTGCCCACTTCACCCAACATCCAGGTTCTTATCGCCCACACCAGATGCCCCCAACACCTGTAGCTTCACCAGACAGCCCTGGAAACTATGACCCTTACCCACTGCACTCAACTCCCATCCCGAATTATAGACATTCTGAAGTGCAGCACTCACTGCACAGCACTCCAGACAGGAAGCCCGAGTATGAAAGGAGGACATACCATACCCTGTGATTGAACCCTTCCCCACACCACCCACCACCCCCTTGCCCTTTCTGTCTCACAAGCAGTTGTGTTTCTTTTTAATACATGTATTTTCTCTGTAATAAATGGATTCTTTGGATGTGCAAACAGTCTTTATTATTGCATAAGGAAAAAAGATACCTTAGCCCAGGAAAGAAACAGGCAACGCAAGTGAGCTGAGCAAACACAAATCAGCTTAGCAAAGACAGATAACTGATAACATTGGAACCACTTCACTTCAGGGTCATGCAGGGCAGCACACATTATTGGTGGTTTTCAGCCTCAAATTTCTCCCTCAAGGCATCCCTGATCCTTGCAGCCCCACGCTGGGCCCCTGTAATAGCCCTGCTCTCTGGCTGTGCAAATTCAGCCTCCAGGTGTTGAACCTCTGAGGTCCACGCCTGAGTGAACATTCCACCCTTCCCTTCACAAATATTATGGAGGGTACAGCACGCGGATATAACCGTGGGGATGCTGTGTTCGGCCAAGTCCAGCTTCCCATATAGAAATCACCAGCGGCCCTTCAAACGGCCAAAAGCACACTCCACAGTCATTCTGCACTGGCTCAGCCTGTAGTTGAACCGTTCCTTGCTGGTGTCAAGGCTCCCTGTGTAGGGTTTCATGAGCCACGGCATTAAAGGGTATGCGGGGTCTCCAAGGATCACAGTGGGCATTTCAATTTCCCCTACCGTGATCTTCCGGTCTGGGAAAAAAGTCCCGGACTGCATCTTCCGGAACAGGGCAGTGTTCCGAAAGATGCGTGCGTCATGCACCTTTCCGGGCCAGCCTGCATTGATGTCAATGAAACACCCACGGTGATCCACAAGCGCCTGGAGAACCATGGAGAAATACCCCTTCTGATTAATGTACTCGGATGCTAGGTGGGGTGGTGCCAGAATAGGAATATGCGTCCCATCTATCGCCCCTCCGCAGTTAGGGAAACCCATTTGTTCAAAGCCAGCCACAATGTCCTGCACATTACCCGGAGTCACGGTTCTTCTGAGCAGGATGCGATTAATGGCCTTGCAAACTTGCATCAGCACGACTCCAACGGTCAACTTTCCCACTCCAAACTGGTTCGCTACTGATCGATAGCAGTCCGGAGTTGCGAGCTTCCAGATTGCAATAGCCACCCGCTTCTCCACCGTCAGGGTAGCTCTCAATCTCGTGTCCTTGTGCCGCAGGGCGGGGGCGAGCTCCTCACACAGTCCCATGAAAGTAGCTTTTCTCATCCGAAAGTTCTGCACCCACTGCTCGTCATCCCAGACTTGCATGACAATGTGATCCCACCACTCTGTGCTGGTTTCCCGAGCCCAAAAGCAGCGTTCCACGGTGCATAGCATGTCCGTGAATGCCACAAGCAAGTTCGTGTCGTAAGCGTTTTGCATGACAATGTCATCGTCATCGTCGGACTCCTCGCTGTCACTGTGGATCTTAAGGAAGAGCTCGACTGCCAAACGTGACGTGCTGGCGAGACTCGTCAGTATTTTGCTCACCAGGTCGGGATCCATTTTCCCGCTGACCAAAACGGAGCACAGATCGCGCTACAAAGAAACCGTTGAAAGATGGCGCAAATTGTGGCCGGAAACACAGGGATTGCTGGGATGTGAAGCGATGCATCATGGGGCGTTGGGACAGGACCCAGAATGCACCATACCCCACGCCCCCTTCCCACAACCCATGGCGCCAGAATTGGAAGAGGTGTTCTGTGGGATACCTGCCCATAATGCACCTCTCCCAAAACCGCTGCAAGTGCCGCCAATGTAGCCACGTTAGTGCTCGTTACTGCGCTGGCGGCTGCCAGTGTGGACAGGCCGCAGGGCTTTCCCTACTCAGCTGTATGAAGACGGGTTTAACTCACAGCGCTGTACATCTGCAAGTGTAGCCAAGGCCTTAGATATGCAAAATGGTGGAAAGAAGTGATCGATTGGCATAAATATAGAGAGATGATAAACTTGTCATCTGGAGGAGTTGTGACTATTCAGGCCTGTTGAGGAAGAGTTCTGTAGTTTTGTAAAATGTTTGTTCCTATAAAAGTGTAGGTCATTGACATTATGCAATAAGCATATGGTGAAGGATGAACATGTAAAAGTTCAAACTGCAAGGGTAAATTGGCAGGATACTTGTCATTTTGGGGGGACTTACCCTAAAGAGAAATGTTTTTAAAGGGCTGTTTAGGTGGAAAAATCTTGGATTTGGGGGGTTATTTCCTCTTTTCTGCATCCACCACCTGTGTGAGTAGAAACATTTTTGACACATTTGCACAATCTTAGTTTGACGGAAACCCGTTAGGACATTTCTATATCTTTGTTTCAGCTTGCCTAATTCCAGTGATGCATGTTCAAAATAAAACAAAGTATTTCTAGTATCATGTATTGTAGCAGAAACTTTCTCCTTGCTGCCATTTCAAATTTCTTCTGTCTGGAAAGTTTTCCATAGAGAAACTAAATTTCAGAGGTTCAAATGTCCCTTATAAGAGAACTTTTCATTCTAAAGAAAATGTTCATACACATAATATTTCAAAGCAGTTTACCTTCTCTCTGTCTGTAATCATAGAATGGAGTCTGCTCCTGGAAGAAGCAGGAGGAGATGCTGATTTCTGAGTGACAATTTTTATTCTAACACAAATACCTACATGTTATGCTGAGTATGTCGATCTTCTTGTAAATGGTCTAGTCGACAAGTCCCAGGACTAGCTGTGGGGAAAAGAATTTGATTGACAGATCACTCACTTGCCTCCAGCTAATCTGATTACATCCAGTAGGTCTGGGGCAGGAAATATATATAATATGATGTAGAAGCAGAGCTGAGGCAGTAGTTCTCATTGCGCGGGTGCATGGGCAGCAAGGATTCTTAAGAGAGAAAGTCAGATGAAAAAGAGTTGTAGATCTTCAGCAGTACAATAAAGTACTAGAGACAGGCCTGGGGCTTGATTATGAGCCCCATCCAGGCTCTGCCTGACAGTCTAATGCCACAAAGGGACCAGAAATCCTGAGGTGGCTTAGAGCTATTGTAACCAGTATCAATGCCTCTTCCTTCCCATACCCTGACATAGGATGTGTGCTGGGGACAGGAGTGTGGATGGATTGCAGTGCCCTTGGTAATTCCTGGCTGGGTGCACAGTTCAATCCTTTGGGGTCATAGCCAGCTAGGTGTAGTTTAAGAGCAACTCACTGGGTGCTTTAAACTGTGCCATAAGCTAGCCTCAGGACTAGGGAGCTGCAAATGGCTTCTTTGTGGTTTTCGCCTTCTGCCCTGAGCCATATCCACCACTTACTGGAACTGTATGTCTGAGAGGTGACAATTCCTGAGAAAAGAATGAGGAATACTTGTGGCACCTTGGAGACTAACAAATTTATTTGGGCCTAAGCTTTCGTGGGCTAGAACCCACTTCATCAGATGCATACAGTGGAACATACAGTAGGAAGATTTTATATATATATATATATACAGAGAACATGAAAAGATGGGGGTTGCCATACCAACTCCAAGAGACTGATCAATTAAGGTGAGCTATTATATATAATCTCTTCCTACTGTATGTTCCACTCTATGCATCTGATGAAGTGGGTTCTAGCCCATGAAAGCTTACGCCCCAAAACAATTTGTTAGGGTAGGTCTACACTTACCCGCTGCATCGGAGGCGACCAAGCGATCTTCTGGGTTTGATTTATCGCGTCTTGTTTATACGTGATAAATCGAACCAGGAAGTGCTCCCCGTCAACGCCGGTAATCCTGCTCCACGAACGGAGCAGGCGGAGTCGATGGGGGAGCTTGTGCGCTGCCGTGTGGACCAGCGGTAAGTGCTTTTAAGTTCGAAATAAGATACTTCGACTTCAGCTACGTTATTCACGTAGCTGAAGTCGCGTATCTTAGTTCGAACTTGGGGGGTAGTGTGGACCAGCCCTTAGTCTCTAAGGTGCCACAAGTACTCCTCGTTCTTTTTGCTGATACAGACTAACACAGTTACCATTCTGAAACAGTTCCTGAGGTAACTGCACCTCTGATCCCTTGGTGGCCTTCAGGGCACCTCACTTTGGTGTCAGGGCTCTAGCTATCATCTTTCTTCATGTGGGATCCTTCAAACTGGAGATTTAGACTTCAGACTCCTGTGATTGTCCTCTGTGATTCTCAACAAGTCTGACTTTAATGTAGCACTGCACTCCTGTTCTCTCAGGGGAATGACGCAATTCTTCAGTGACCAGCAGCTTTCACAGAACAAAGGGCTATTTATTCAGAACAAAAACATTTTAGAGAACATTTAATAAAAACAAAAAGCTTATATGTATGCCTGGCTTACCTTCCACATAGAGACCATGGCAGGACTAAAGTACTTCAGTCCTTCTCACAGGGCCTCTCTCTCTTGATCACAGTCTCATGTCAGTTCTTGGATTGGATGTGAGAGTCCTCACACTTTACTTTATATTGTTTCAAGTTCTTTGCCTGCCAGGCCTCAGGTCAAACCAGTATATGCTATTTCTTCCCGGGACTAAACTTCCAAAGAGTTACTACCTGTATTGCTTCAGCCTTTGGGATTCACATTAATTATACTCTCTCTCCTACCACTCACCCTGAGTAACTTTAGTTCATGCAGGAAACACCACTAAGTTCACCCACTGAATCAGGAATACAATCACTAGCCAACCCATACAGATATATTTATAAAGTTGATGCAAGTCTCTGAATATTCCATGAGTCCATAGCATCTGTTACATGTCAATATAATAGTTTTTGAATATTCCATGTTTCCAAAGCATTGCATCTGTCACAAGAAGTTTTCATCCATTGTTAATACAAGTTAGATGGGATCAACAGTATTTAGCCATAGCAAAATGTAAGAATTATACTTCCTAAAATGTTTCACTAACCAGACATTTTTCTTCTGCTGGCTCAGTAATAATAGGTTAAATACACCTGGACACAGATATTGTGGAGAACACTTGAGCAGTATGAAGTGGTGGATGCTGTGGTACCAGCGTGACCAGATGTCCTGATTTTATAGGGACTGTCCCAATTGTTGGGTCTTTTTCTTATATGCTCCTTTTACCCCCTACTCCGATTTTTCACACTTGCTGTCTGGTCACCCTATGTGGTACAAACGGCCTAATTTCTAGCATTAAAAATAGTGCAGCTCAATACCACACTGAAGGCCTGATCCATTGCTCAGAGAACTGCCCATGAAATCAGCGAGAGATCTGCAATATGATGAAATGGGTCTTTCATAATTAAGTTTCAGATATAATTATAGTAAAAGAAACTCTATCCCTCCTATTGTAATTAAACAGTACTTTATACAAAGGGCCAGATTTTTAAAGGAAATTAGGCCCTAAAGATGTAGAAAAGCACCTAGTGGGATCTATCTATTTTTGAAAACCCCAGTAAGCACCTATCTATATCTTCAGATGCTGATGGCCCATATCCTCAAAGGTATTTAGGTGCCTAATTTTCTATTGGTTTCAATGGGAGTTAGGCACCTAAAAGCCTTTGAAGATCTGGGCCCAAATACCTTTAAAAAATCTGGCCTTTGGTGTTTATTATTTGAAGGAACCTTGAAATTAGAAAATAACATTAACATTAAAGGATTCATTCCACATGAAGAAAAATTCCTTTTGCACTACTGTAGAATTAAAATTAATAGGAGGTCTGGTTTCTATTCTTTAAATATGACACACTATAATAACATATCTTAGCTTGACAGCGAGTACAGAGTGTTTATTCTTTCACGGAGACACAAGCCACTATATCAAACCTTCTTTCCACTTCTCCAAGTGAAGGAACTTATTTAAACTTATTAAACCATTTAAAGTGTGGTTGTTCACTGAGCAGTGATGCTGTAAAAATGCCATTGTGGAAATTCTTGTTTGTGTCTTAGTAACTCAAGATCAGCTATGTTCAGTTTACAAATAGTAAGGATGTTACTTTCTGCCATTCCTACAAACACACTCAGGAATTTGAAAGGTAAGGGGGCTCTCTCCCGTTTGCGTATCATCACCAGCAACCTTGATCCAGCTGGGTGGTGTCGCAGGTGTAGTCAGGGGTAGTTGTCAAAGGAAGCATCAGATTTGTTTCATATTTTAAATAACAAGGATCATGCACTGATTTAAATGCAATTAACATAGCACAGGATTTGAAGATGGGGTCACATCAAAGCTTGCCACTAGCTCGGCATTGCATATGTCCTTGAAAACTCCTAAACACCCTGAAATGGGCTGTTCCATTGGGATGTCCGAGTTCATTTTGTCTTCACTCTGTAAGTGACAGAACGGAGTCCTCAGTCCAAAGCCTCATAATATATTTTCTTGCAACTAAACAGTCATTTCCTACCAGCTTCTTTTTGTCTACATAGCCTATTCTGTTCTATTTTATTCTGTTCAGCTTTCTGCACTGCGCCCATTCCCATTGTATTTGAGTGCCGGCAAAAGGACCTATCTTCTGAATCTTGGAACTTAACGGTGCTAGTCAGATACATGTAGCAGAATAAAGGATTGGCTAGTTTGTCTCATTTTATAGCTTAGTGAATGAAATAAAAACATCTTGGTCAAACATTCCATAAGCCTGGCAGGGCAGGTATTGTCTCTTTTCTGTGTTTGTGCAACCTCAGCACAATGAATCTCCACTCTCTTCTGGTCCTTGGGTGCTACTATAATATAAACATTAACATTTACAAATTCCAGTTCTGAATCCACCACCTGAAAAAGGGGAGATTTAAATGCCATTCTCTGGAAGAATGTAAGTTCTTACAGAGAGCCCAGATAATGTCAAAAATAGCTTTATGTACCATTTGACATTCATTTGTCTGTCCCCTGGCTGGCTGCATTTCCTTCTTTCAAATTTTTGGTGCAAGATAAATATGTGAAATAGAGATGGGTTGTTTTTCAATGTGCCACTGCCCTTTCTGGGATGAATCAGAACTGCTTAGCTGTGTCTCATAGGCTTTATACAGCTGATAGCTGAAGGGGATTCTCCTTTTAGCTCAAGTGATAAAGGGCCTTTGCCTTCTCAGGCAGGAGAAAGAGAATTCTGTCCCTGCTGCCATTTGACATTCCAAGTGCAGATGGTGTGCAACAGAATAACAACCATGGAGTCCTAAGTGGCCACAGGTTTGTTACAATATTTTTTTATCCCGGCCTTTCCTTCTGTTGCCTATTAAAGGGCTGCAGAGAAGTAAGTGGCTTTCACCATTTCTCTCCCACTGATTTCCCCAATATTTCAGTAAGAGACAATGTGTCTTGTACTAGAGGAAGGAAAAGAGTGATCTTGTGTTACTTTTACCTACATTACCTACTTCATGAGACAATGCAACTGGGAAGATAATTTGGGAGCCATATTCATTCAGCTGCTAAATTGATTACAAGCTGTATGCTTTGCACAGCTCATGTTCTGTTCTCCTAAATGAAACAGCTTGTGACTATTATATTCACAGTACAAGAAGGCTGGATCACTCTTGAAGCAGTGATAGAAGTTTGCAGTTTTAGTAATTGTAAAGCAAAAACAAAGGAGGTTGTGTCTGTACTCTCTCTTTATTCTCTAATGTGCGTAGTGTGCCATTTAGGTTAGATGGGCCAAAGAACTCAACATTCAATGATATTTCAGATTGGCAGAGATGGCAAGTGTATTCTAAAACAGTTCAAAGTTATGTGGGACTTTCAGAGCTCTCTTTTCTTCTGGAAAACTCAAATAGAAATGTGTTCACAACAGGCTTTTATATCTAAAAGTTCCCAAATACTACTGAGTATTATATCATCACTAGGGATGAGCGAATACTTTTAACAAAAATGTTTGCGAATAGTCACTTGAAGAAAATTTTTGAACTTGTTTCTGTATTTTTGTGTTGGCTTCCTGCTCCAAGTCTAGTAATCACATTCCCTTTGGAGAAATGTTCAGAGAAACAGTGAACATTAAGTGAATGTTTGAAAGGTAAATAATTTTAAATGTAGAAGTTAACAAAGATTACAAATTGTTTGGGGGCTGAGGCACAAGCTTAAAGTTGATATCCACTGTGATTTATATACTCAGCTCTAGTCACTACTCAAACTTCTATGTTCCTAAAAATCCTGAGATTTTGCTGCCTAGAATTATCCTGTTATAAAATTATACTAAAATTGCTTCAGAAATATTAAAAATTGTAGAGTAAGATTTCTATTTACCAAGTTTCCTTTATTCTTAGGTTTTCATGTCTTTGTTGCAATGTATAGATATATTCCCTGTCCTAGGCTTTGGAAACAATTCCTAATTATTAACCATCGTGACAGAAAGTAACCAAAAGGTGGCAGCACTCTAATAATTTATTAAAGCTAATGTTTAAAATCAAGTTTACACAAGTTAGGAAGGAAGGTACTGTACATCAGGGGTCAGGCTTGGGTTATGAGAGATTACAAGTATCAGTTACAAGGTTCACAAGATACATACATAGTACACAACCAGCATAGACCCAGATTGGGGTGTGGGAGTTTTTAAAGTGTCAGTGAATAAGTGATCTTGGGTATGTCACCTATAGAATGTATTTAGAGTCCAAGTCAGTATTGGTGTAGCGAATAGGTACATGGGTGGCATGTGTCCCTTGGTTCGTCAGGGAAGGAAGTGGGTTATTTCCTTGACCGGCGGTCTCGTTTACTTGTCCTAGTACTGACGGTGTCCCATGATGTGCTCCGTGTAGATGGACATGGACAGTAGATTGGGAAGAGTTACTATATTATCAGCACATGGACATTTGTTTTAGTTATCTTTGGTGGGTGGGATATTTGGGGGGCAAACAGAGATCAGAAAGAGCTTTGCAGCTTACATACATAACAAAAATACAAACTATATTTTCCATTATAAAAATACAACATGCAGAACAAACACTCCGAATGTAGGAAATAAAGAACCAAAACTACCCTGATGGAGTGGCTGGCCACTCCAAGTGGGAAAAGTTTGTTTCTTGTTAAGGAAACACAAGTTATAAAATCTGTTAACTGAATTTATCCTAAAAATAACTCAAATCAAAAGTGCAATTAGTTCTCTCCAACCAGGAAGTGAAATCTTAATTGTGTCCAACTCTCTGTGACTGAATCCGGAAAGACACAGAGAGCAATGTTCCCTTGCCTCATAATCCAAAAGAGTTAGTAAGTCTAACTTTGGAGTTGTCAACCTTGTCAGGATCCTTCTCAAGCTAAATAAGCTACCTTCATGCCTGTACACTCCAACCTTCCTGCTGACTTGCATTTAGTAGATGTATTGTTTGTGGGGGTTGGAGACAAGTCAACAAAGTGATCTAAACAGACCTCGTCCAAAGCCCACTAAAGTCAGAGAAAAGGTTCCCATTGACTTCACTGGATTTTGTTTCAGTCTCAATAAATATTACAAGAGTGGCTGAAATGGACAAAAATACTGTTTAGATTACTGTGCTGCTACTCTCGATTAATTTAGGGTGGGACGTTTTCAGGACATCAGTGTGGCTGGGTAGATAATGAGAGCAGGTAGGGGCTGTTTCCGTTTGGGGAAAATTTGGCTCGCATCGTTCTGCATTTAGGAAAGGAACCCCCTATCAGGCTTTAAAGGGAAAAAAACCCCACCCACCCACACACAAACAAAAATCCAAAGCACTGAAACTTTGAAACACCTCCCTAGTCAAATTATGTAACATCTTTCAAAACATAGAAAATCTCTTAGGAAAAGGTTTCTCATAATCAGGAATTTCCTTACAGGAGATTGCTCAATAATTCTTAAGCAACATTTCCATTATGTCCCTGTATGCATTCACTTGTTCTCTGTTACAGTATAACCATCTGTTGTTAGTCTACTTTGCTATCAGATGTTTGTAAGGTAAAGGGACTCGATCCTGTAGCTCTCTACTTACACACGTGGTTCTTTCTTACTCTTGTCCATAGCCCCACTTACGTCAATGGAACTGCTAATATCCTATTTGTCTAATCAATGTGGTACCTGAGTACTGGATTACTTGAATAGTTGAAGATTTTTAGGATAGGGCCCCAGCTTGTTCATTTCTTTTACACATGTTCTTTTTACTTACTGTTTGTTTTTGGTGGCTCAAAGCTACATGCTGAAGCTAGACAGTGTGAATAAATAAAGGAAACAAAACCAATGTGTGATTCATATGCTCTTGGCCTCTAAACCATAGTGACTGGTCCAAAGTAGGCAGGGTGAGCAGTGCCTGCCCTTTTTTACAGCACTCTTCACAAACCTTGGAGAGACAAAGGAAAGCAAAAGGAGAAAAGAAGAGACCTGACCCAAAGAAAACGATGGGATTTGCTTACCCACTTTCCAAATGTCACCAGCTTCCACTACCCTTAAACCTAACCTGCTCTGGTGTTCTAATTACATGACTACTTGTCACCGAGTTTTATTGTTTTGAAGAAAAACAAACAACAAAACAAAACATTATCTGTGCCAGTGAAGAACGGTCTAGAGCTCCAGAAATTCCAGCCACTTTTTTTGATCCGTGTTGTTATTTTCCAGACTGCTACTATTTATGAAAGTTAAGGCATATCTTGTTGTAATGGGCTTTTATTATAACACCACAGGATGTGTCACTGTTCTCTCTATCAGTGTAGTGTGATTAACTGTCAGCCAAACCCTGCAGACATTCCCCAGGCATTGGGACTTTGACTTCAGTGGGAGTTATGCCTGCGGAAGACCTACCCCACTTGACCCAACAATATTAGGCACACAAATTCCTCAGCCTTCCTATTCAATAAACAAAATGTTGAGGCTTGTGGTGGATGGAACATCTGAGTATCACTTTATGAACATTTTCTGAACTTTTCACTGTCAAGTTTCCCCCTGTTTTATTAAATTTTACAGTTAGCCATCAGAAACCCTTTAAAAAGGAGTGAACAATAGCGAGTGGTGCCCTTTTTGTATCGAAAGAACAGCTGTCCCAATACTTTGCATTTTTGTGGGTTGATAATTATTGTTGCACACTCACACCCACTTCCTGGACATTAATGGGTCTGTTACTAGCCTTACTCACTGGTCATAAATAATATTTATTTGTATTTTCTTTTTTCCACGTTCTTGTCACTTCATTTGTTGAAACCTACCTCTTTTCCTTTTAATGGAAGATTTTATAGCAGGGCAGAGATATTGGACTAGCCCATTCATTTTTATTGGGACTTAAAGTTTGTTCTCTTGCTTCTCTTAGGTGTTGTTTTAGCAGGGCCACGTGAAATCCTTGCAAAGAAATCCCAAACCACATGAAACTTGTTGGTTTGAGGTTTTTTAGAAATTCAAAATTCAGGTTGTGTTAATCAAAAGGCTCAAAAAACTTTCAAACAAACCTGGGCCAATTTGTTGCTTTGCAGAAAAACGATGCAGAATTTGTAGTTTTGCCATCCCACTGGGTGAAACTTTACAGGATTTTGCTTTGAGATTTTTGGCTTTGTTTGATCCCGAAACTCAAAGTGAATCTTGGGTATGCAAACCTAATGTGGATCAAAACTAATGGAAATGTTCACATAAGCCCTAGGGGAAGTGAAACCACTGCATTTTGCACAGCTCTAATTATAAATAGACATTCTTCTGAGCCACAGAATTTAGATCTGGATTTGAATCAGAATATTTTCAAAGCATCTTTTATTTGGATTTGGTGGTTCAATTTAAAACCCTGTATAAAGACAGATTAGAAACATGAGGTTCAAATCTGGGTATTGATCCTAATTTCCTAAAGATGTTTATGTTCAGATACTACATTTCAGTTCAGGATCATCTCTACTTATTGATAAATATTAATTTGAGCTGCAAAGTTCAGATCTGGATTCTGCTATAAGTCCAAAATGTCCTTAAATTTTGACTTTGGGGTTCCAGATTAAGTTTGAATTAGAATCCAAACTTCCACCCAGTGTCAGGCTGGGGAGCTCAGAGATGTGTTCCCCATTGAGGCCCATCTCTAGTAATAAATAAAAATATTTATAATACAATGACTGAGGGAAGGGCAGGTCGTTGTTTCCAATGGTTTCTCGATAGTGCAGAAAGGGAAGCAGTACTGTTGCCTTATCCAAGGCAAGCACAGTTTAGGATCCAGATCAGTAATGGAAAGAGGGACACACCCCTTCCAGAGACTGTGGGTTCTTGCATCCCTCCTGATGCAATCATTTTTGAAGTGGTTTGAATCCTGGATGAAAGAGTAACAAAAAAAATATCTTTCCCTTGTGTTCAAGTGCAACTTAACTAATCAAAATCGGCTTCAAACTGGCAGCCAGTGCTGCAGGGGAGAGGGTTGCTCAGGTGCCAGCTATGGGCTCATCACAAAACAAAGCTTTTATTTGTGTTAGATTTATTACTGCCAATGCAATGAAATAAATGTAACAAACAATAACTGGGGTTACCACAGGCACAAGAACAATGTTAATCAAATAGCTTAATAAATTCAAGCTTACCAAACTGGAACATATTTGCCAGAGAGGCTATGCCCGTAATAATAATATCCCGCATGGATGCAGAATGGGAAATGTACTTGCCAGGTGGAGTCTTTGATGGTTTGGGTGTACGGGATAGTTAAGATTCATTGATAATGAATATGGCTATGTCAGACCATGTGAGGAAACAAGTGGATGTTTTTGCTAAATAATCAGCAGGGGAAAAAGCTGTGTTTGAATAATGTAAACTGTCACCATTAAATTTCAACATTTGAACCCCATTGAGATGAAATAGGGGCTGCATACATCTCGCTGAGACATGTTTGTTTGTCTCCAACCTCAGGAAGACAGCACAGCTTTGGGTCATATTCAGTGGGTTTTCTTAACAACTGGAAGGTCTTGGAACTTAAATAAGAAGAAAACAGAATTTAAGCTTCAGGTTTTTGGAAACTAATGGGTGAGTCAGTAGCCACGTTTTCTGGGAAATCTGTCTCAGAAAGAAGGAGAGAGAAGCCAGCTGGCAGAAAGCAGTTCTCTTATTTAGGGAAGTTTAATTTGTTATCCAATGTAACTGTGTCTCTGTGGTGTTGACTGTGATGGTCATGTTGAAATGTTTGAATGGTTCACTAGTGGTCAATGTTTGCCCTTGTTGTTGGACTGTGGCCTATCAACCTCATAGTGGTGACACTGGTGCTTTCGCTATGCTAAGTAGAGAGGTGAAGATGGGTGGGTTGGCTGCAATAGTTAGTTTTGTGTCATCAGCTCTCTTCTTGTATGTGCCTCCAGTTCCAGTAGATGATGATGTTCTGAAGCTGGATGAAAGCATAGCTGCACATCTCCCTTCCCACCCCCAGGGTTTTCTACTAGAGCTTCAACTATTCTAGTAGAGCCCTATGAGGAGGAAACTACAACTGCGTTTTCTCCCTTGAAATGTGCTCTAAGCTAAGTCTTCACTCAGACTTCAGATTGCAGCTCATTTGTTACAGAGGGAAGTTTGGGTTATTAGCTTGATTTGTAGTTTTCTTGTGTCTCCAAACCTCTCTTACCCTTTTCTCTGGTTGTCTGTTAGAAAGATCACTCGGTTCATTTGTCGCAGTTCTCTCTGCACCTAAGCATGGATGGACCATAATTCTTGGGAAACTGGAGACTTTACATTCATACTACATAGTAATTCATCCAATTCCTGGTAGCCAAGTGTGTCCACTTTATAGAGATCACCACCCCAAGGGAAATCATAGAAGAGAAATAACAGGGGGAACTGGTTGACTCAGGGTATTTGTAAGTAGTAGGAAGTCTTTTCCCCTGCATCACTGGCTCAAATTGGTTTTGGTTGGTATTGATCAAAAGCTGCTATGATCTGAAAGCTATGTCTGATGACCCCATTCCAGTTCTGACCTATTAATAATCATCACTAACTTTAGTAGTAACTAGCATCCTTGTTAGCAATCCCAGCAGAGATACAAAGGATTGAAGTGGCCTCAAAGACTGAACTCCCCATTCCCTCTACAGGTGGCCCCTTGAGGTCAGAATTAAGACACATTGGCAGGGAAATGTGGTGATTTCAATCCAGAACTTTTCTCAAATACTATATTTGCTCAATCAGACTCCTGCCCCCAAATCTTCCTGTCTTCACTACTGAATTTCAGCCTTCTGTTATCATTTGTTTCCTTTCCATCAGTGAGTATGAGGCCTTTTTCATTCAAAGGATAGTTTCCATTAGTTATAAAGTTTAAAAATTATTCTTCCCTTCAAATACAAGGGCAGATTCTCAGCTAATGAAAACTGTCATACCATCTTTGAGCTCAATTTACACCAGAGGAGAGTCTGCCCTCGGTGCTTTAAATTCAGAAGGAAAATGTTTCTTGGAGTTTGAGAAAGTTTTGCAAGATGCAAATGAAAAACAAAATCTTTTGAAGGTTTTGTGAAATCCATATACCCCTGAGTTCTCCCCTCTTCACTGTTAAAGGTCACACTTTACATTAAAGATATATTTTTAACTGTTTATACATTAATACCTTTGATAAACAATTAATCAATTATTATAGAGTCCAGCAGATCAATCTGTTGCTTATTACCATGTCTGATAACCACTGATACTGTTTTCTACTGATGTGCTTATAACTATTGTGATGGGGCAAGGCCAGATGGCTATAGCAAAGTGGTGAGGAACCAGTATGTTCTTATTGGGATCCGGGAAGTGGGCGGGCAAAGCCCGCCCACTGCTAAAGGATCCCCCCCTTCAGCCTAAGGGGAGGGATCCACAGGACCTGGATACCAAGTGAGTCCGGGGGACAAAAAATGAAAAAACAGGAACGGGAGTGCGGTCAAAGGGTCAAACAAAGCGAACCAGATGGGGACACTGAGCAGAGAACCCCGGACAGCGCCCACTGCTCCTCAAAGGTGTCAAGGGAGCCAGTGGATGCTGCCCAGAGGAACTCTGCCCGGATGCGTGAACGAACAGAGGATCGAAAATAGGCCCCACAGTCACAGGAGCCTCCATCGGCCAACCTCCTCAACCTGGTTTTGTAGATGGCCAGTTTAGCTAGGGCCAGGAGGAGGTTGACCAGGAGGTCTTGTGACTTTGTGGGGCCGCGGATTGGAAGTGCATAAATAAAAAGGTGAAGGGAAAAGTGCAACCAAAACCTCAACAAAATGTCTAAGAGGAGCCAGAACAGGGGCTGAAGCCTGGCGCACTCTAGATAAATGTGCGCCAGGGTCTCCCTCACACCGCAAAAGGGACATGTGTCGGGGACAGGGGTGAACCACGCCAAGTACACGCCCGTGCTCACGGCTCCATGAAGGAGCCGCCAACTGACGTCCCCGGCGGGCCTTGGGACTAAGGAGGAGTAAAGGCTGGCCCACCGGGGCTTCTCACCCTCTAGAGGTGGCAGGAGGTCCCGCCATTTCGTATCAGGGCGGGACGTGAGGGTGAGGAGATGAAGGGTGTGGAGCACGAGCGTGTATAGATGTTTCCTTGGCGCGGTCTGGAAGCGGACCGGCTGCAGTTCGTGCAGCCGGCTCACCGTGAAGGGACAGGGGACCCGGTTGGGACCACGGGGCAGGGGCCCAATAAAAAGGTCCGGAGGGCTTGGGGTGAAGGGAGGGCGGGGCATACCCTCTCGCAGGACCCGGTCGAGGTAAACCCGAGCAGCGGGTGGCAAAGCAGCCTTCACCTCCTGAAGTACGCGCCGGGGAGTACGAGGTCTGGAGAGCCCCATGCGCTGAGCAAGCGTCAGGGGATCCAGCCAATCTCCCCGGTCGTAGTCCAGGAGGTCTCCGACCCTAGTGACTTCTGCCAGGACCAACCTCTGGCGCACCGAGGGGGACTCCGCCACCTGCACACGGAGCTGGGGGTTGTGTAGCAGGGGCTCCGCGAGGAGATCTGCCCCCTCGGTGGCCGCCACGGACCTGTTTCGCTGAGAATAGCTTCCAGGTCCGGAGGAGGTCCTGGTAGAAGACCGGCAGCCCGTAGAGGTCTCGCGGAAGACCTCTCGGATGGAGATAAAGGAGCTGCCGGTCATATCGGAGCCCTCGGAAACGGCGCAGGAAGGCGTGCGCCAATACGCTCCACGCCGGACTACCTGCACCATAAAGGAGCCTCTGCAGGGCCTGGAGACGGAAGACATGGACCTGAGCGTGTGGACACTTCAGGCCCTGCCCACCCTCCTCCAGAGGAAGATGGAGAACCCCTGCAGAGACCCAGTGCAGTCCTGACCAAAAGAACTCCAGAATCGACGTCCGGAGGTTGGCCAGGAAACCCGGGGCCGGGACCAGGGTGTTGAGCCGGTACCAGAGCATGGACAGGACTAATTGATTGATTACCAGTGCTCTCCCTCGAAAGGAGAGGCACCGGAGCAGTCCTGTCCATTTCCGGATCCGCTCTATCACCCTGCCCTCTAAACCTTGCCAGTTCTCCGGCGGGGATGGATGCGTGGCAGAAAGGTAAACGCCGAGATAGAGCAGCGGACCCGCGCTCCACCTGATGGCCTGAAGCGCGGGTGGGAGAGAGCTCGCCTGCCACCCGTCCCCTACCACCAGGCCAGAGCTCTTGACCCAGTTGACCCGGGCAGAGGAGGCCGCCGAATAGATCGTCTGGCAAGCCTCCACCCGCACCAAGTCGCCCGGGTCCTGGACCACGAGGAGCACATCGTCGGCGTATGCCGACAGGACCAGCCGCAGCTCCGGCTCTCGGAGCACCAACCCCGTCAACCTCCTGCGGAGGAGACAGAGGAAGGGCTCGATCACCAGAGCGTACAGCTGGCCCGAGAGGGGGCACCCCTGCCGTACTCCTCGCCCGAAGCTGACCGGCTCGGTCAGGGTCCAGTTGAGCCTGACCAGACACTCTGCGGAGGCGTACAGCACCTGGAGAAAACCCACAAACTGGGGCCCAAAGCCAAACGCTCGCAGAGTGCTCAGGAGGTACCCGTGATCCACCCTGTCGAACGCCTTCTCCTGATCCAGAGACAGAAGGGCGAACGACAGACCATCCCTACACCCAAGCTCCAAGAGATCCCGGACCAGATACAGGTTGTCGAGAATGGTGCGGCCCGGGACGGTGTAGGTCTGGTCTGGGTGGACCACGTCCGCCAGCACGGACCCAAGCCGCAGCGAGATGGCCTTTGCTACGACTTTATAGTCCGTGCTGAGGAGCGAGACGGGACGCCAATTCCGTAAATCGCGGAGGTCCCCCTTCTTCGGCAATAAGGCGAGCACGGCTCGCCTGCACGAAAGAGGGAGGACCCCGCCCTGCAAGGACTCGGCCCAGACGGTGACAAGGTCTGGGCCGAGGACGTCCCAGAACACGCGGTAGAACTCCACGGTCAGCCCGTCCATTCCCGGAGATTTATTAGTTGGCATGCGACGGAGGGCTTCCGAGAACTCGGCCAGAGTGAGAGGCAGCTCTAGCCGGTCTCGGTCACCCGTGCTGACCGTAGGGAGTTCGTCCCAGAGCACTCTGCAAGCGTTAGGATCGGTCGGATCCGGGGAGAAAAGGCTCGTGTAGAAGGCCTTGGCCCTCCCGCACATCTCCACCGGATCCGTGAGGGGGGTGCCATCTTCTGCGAGGAGACAGGTGACGTGTTTCTTAGCCCCCCTCTTTTTCTCCAGGGCGTAGAAGAAGCGGGAGCCACGATCCATCTCCCGAAGGAGACGGATGCGGGAACGAACGAAGGCGCCCCTGGCCCGATGATCTTCGAGTTCCCGGAGCTCCTCCCGCTTCTCCCGGCACGCCCCACAGAGGGATGGATCCTCAGGGCTGGCGGCCAGACGCCTCTCCAGCTCGAAGACCTCCCGTTCCAACTGCCCTATCGTCGCATCCCTCCATCGGCTGGCGCCCCGGGTGTAGTCACGGCAGAAGAGCTGGGCGCGTACCTTCCCTAGATCCCACCATCGCCGCGCCGAGGGAAAGGCGTGCCGCTGCCCTCGCCAGGCCAGCCAGAACTCCCGGAAGGACGCCACGAAATCCACATCCTCCAGCAAACTGTTATTAAAATGCCAATAGGCTGGCCCCGGCCTCTCCGCGCAGAGAGAGGCCGTCACGGTAGCGAGATGATGATCAGAGAACGGGGCCAGCCGGACGCTGGAGGAGTGGGCCCGCGAAAGGTGAAAACGTGATAAATAGATGCGGTCCAACCGGGAGTGGTGCGACCGATGGGCCTCCACCCGGACAAAGGTGAAGGTTGAGCTGTCGTCCGGGTGGTGGTCGCGCCAGACGTCCACCAGGGAGTGATGTTCGACAATCTCCCTGAGGACGTCCGCTGTGGCCAGGCACTGCTCGATCCCCGAGAGGTCCCGTTTTTCAAGGGTGTTGTTAAAGTCCCCGCCCAGGACCAGGCACTCGCGAGGATCCAAGGTGCCGAGGAAGGTGGACGCCTGCTGATAGAAACGAAGTTGTTCCGGGCCCGGTGTCGGGGCATAGATGTTGACGAGATTGACCACGAGCCCCTCCATATGGACCCGTAGGTGCAGCAGGCGGCCCGGCACAGCCTCGGCAAACCCCAGCACCTCAGGCCGTAGGTCGGGGGAGAACAAGGTCGCCACTCCAGCCTGGCGAACAGAGAGATGGCTGAAGTAGACTCTGTCCCCCCATTCCAGCCGCCAGCTGTCTTCAGCGGCTGGATCCGTATGGGTCTCCTGCAGGAATACTACAGAGTACCCCCCCTCCCGAAGGAAGGAGAGCACCTGGCTCCTGCGGAGACCCATCCTACAGCCCCGGGTGTTCAATGTTGCGAAGAGGAGAGATGCCATGAGGAGGGCTGGAGGGGATCCTTGCTGGCAGAGTCACTCACAGCCCCCATCGGGCCGCGTAACAATCCGTGACCCACCCCGTAGGCGAGTAGTGAGTCACGGAAAAGGCGGACCCGTTGGTAGGCCGTGGCGGCCTGCTTCCCAGTCCCTTTGCCCTCCCCCATGAGGGCCCTCGCGGCCCGGAGGATTTGGTGGAAATCCCCCCATCGCTGGAGAGCGAGCTGTACTTTGTTGCGGGAGCCCCGAACGTCCTCCAGGAACTCCCGCAGCTCCTCTCGCAGCGTATGGGGGGCCGGGGTTACTGGCTCCCGGCTATCGAAAGAAGGGGCCCCGGACACAGCCCTATGGCCCACCGAAACAGACAGGCAAGGGGCGGACCCTCGACGCAGCTCCTGCTGGGCCGGCACCTTAGGGCCCAACCCGAAATTCGGCTTAGTTGGGGGAGGCGGCGGAGGGAGAAGAGCAGCCTCTGGTGGGTCGGGACGAGGAAATACTGGAGCCGCTCCCTGGGGGTCATCCTCCGAGAAGGGGAGGGAGACAGCCCCAGAGGCGGCAGTGTCATCATGGGAGGTGTGGGAGATTGGGATGGCATCAGGGGCGGGGCAGGGATCAGAAGTAGGGGCAGGGAGGGGGACATGAGCAGGGCCGGGCTGAGGAACGGGTAGAGGATCCTGAGCCGCAGGAGCTGGGCCACTGGGAGGTTGCCTTTCTTGGTGTGGCTGAGGGATCTGGGAATTGGGAAGGGGACCCCCCACAATGCCGGGCTCTAGTATGATGGCTTGTGTTACAGCCACGGCATCGGGAGGTGGACAGATATTTGCGGGGTCCCCGCCTGGGAAGGAGAACTGTTGTCCCACCCCAATGAGGGGTACCCTCTGGGATTCGGGTCCCGGCCGCAGGGCACCGGCCATCGCTTCAGGAGGCTTGGTGGCCATCAGCGAGGTGTCACTTGCGACCGGAGAGGTGGAAGAGCCCAGGGGATCCTCGGAGGTGGGAGCGGAACCAGCGGTCAAGGGGAGGGAGCATGGGGAGAGGGGGGAAAGGGGCACCGGGGTGAGGTCATTGAGATCGAGGCCTGCTGGTAAAGGGTCGTCCTCCCCCTGGGTGATTGGGGTCAGACCCAGGGCCTCGATCTCCTCGTAGATGGAGGGCAGGTCACCTTCTGCCACCCCGGGGTTCTCCCCGCTGGCACCTGAAGCGATGCTCGGGTTGGGGCGCGCAGGGTCGACAAACGGGGCAGAAGGGGCTCCATCAGGGGCTCCCGAGGGAGGGGATATAATACCTTCCGGTGCTGCCACGTCTTTCCCAGCCGGTTCTGGCGGACAAAAGCCGCTCGGGGGCATAGCGGAAGGCTCGGCATCAGTGCCCCCCTTCCTGGTCTTCCGGGGGGCTTCCGCATCGGCAGAAAGGAGCGGGGCTCGAGCTTTCCACTTGCCCCGCTTCCCTTGTACTAAGGCCCAGCCCTCCATGGCATCATCTGGGGGCTGGCTAGTAAGGGTCGGGTCGGGGGGGGGGGGGGGGCGATTTCTTAGGGACTCGGGGAGGTAGTGGTGGGGCAGCATAAGGGAGAGAAAGGTCTCCCTGGGGCGGGCCCTCTCCCACGCCCGGAGATATCCCTGCCTCACCCTCCTCCACAGGCCTCAGCAGACTGTTCGCAGTGGGCCTCTCCCGCTCGTCTGGGCCCACTGGGGGAGGTACTCCCAGGGCCTGAGCGGGAGCAGCGGTGGACTGGGAAGGAGGAGGGGCGGCTCTGGGCACCTGGCATTCAGGGGTGCCGGCGATGATGGGGCCGATGCCCTGCCGGGGCTCGGGGGTCTCGGATGCTCCCCCTTGCCGGGCCAAGGGACAGTCCCTCCGGACGTGTCCCATCGCCCGGCAGAGGTAGCACCGGGCCTCCCCCGTGGAATAGTACACCCGGTAACGGGCTCCGTGATAGGGGACCATAAAGGACCCCTCGAGCGCCTCGCCGTCACATGCAGCTGGCGTCATTTGAAGCTGCACCTGCCGGCGGAATGAGAGGATGTGACGGAGGGCGGGGTCTTTGCAGCCCAGTGGGAGAGGGCTGACTACAGATATGGGTCTCCCTAGGGCGGAGAGGGCAGGTAACAGGGCGGCATTGGGGAGGAAGGGAGGGACGGAAGTGAGGACTAGGCGGACGCCCAAGTCCTCCAGCTGCTCTAATGGGACGAACACGCCCCCCACCGCCAGGCCCTTCTCCACCGCCTCTTGGGCCGCGGCCTCCGATGCGAGGAAGAAGACTACCTTCCCGTACATTTTGGAGACCGCTACGATGGCCGTGGGCCCCACTACCCTCGCCAACGCCCGCACATAGGTTTCTACGTGGGGCGAGGCGGGTACCAGGAGGCAACGGACGCCATGCCTCCTGGTCAAGGTGGGAAAGGGGCCCCGGCCGCTATAGATGGTAGCTGAGGCGGTGGGCGGGTTAGGTGACGTTGCAGCAGGTGGGGGGGTTGCCGCCACCTGGGTGTACGCTCTGGGGGCCGGGGGTAGGACACCCGCAGAGCTGGTAGAGGGAACAGCAGGGAAGGGCGCCGCGGCCGGTGGCAGGGCCGCAGCAGTAGTGGCTGCCTCTGCCATGGAGGGTCTGGCCTTTGTCGCGGGGCCCTTACCCTTCTTTTTACCCTGGCCCTTCCTGCCGGCTGGGGGGGCTCCCCCAGGATCATGGGGGGTGAGGGACGTGGCAGCAGCAGAAGTCTCTTCAATGTCCGCCACTGCCGGTGCCCCAGCCGGGGCGAGAGCAGGTGGTTCGGCAGCGGCGGTCAAGGTGGAGGCTAGGGAGGGTGACGGGGGAAGAGGCGGAGGAGGGGCGGCCGTGCCGTCTGGAGGGGCTCCTCCCTCCATGTCGCCTGCCATGATGAACAGGGGGGGAAGGGAAAACTCTTGAGAGGGGGCGGGGAGAGGAATTGGGGTGACCACTCCTCCCTGCTAGGCTGCAGGCAGGGGAGGAGGGCAATAAAAGTGGGGACAGGGTTCAGGGTTAACTCGGACTACTGCGGGGGTAGGGTTCAGTCACTGACACAAGATGGGAAATCCGGCTCCCCTTGTTGCACTAGGGGAGGGGATGATATAACAGCATGGGGGTGCAGTGAGATGGGGTCAAAATTAAACAGGGGAGGGGCACAAGCGCATGGGAGGGGGCGTGGGTTCACGGAAGCGGGGGGCTAATCAGGGCAAACGGAGCTTCAGGGGGAGGGAGACAACCAACTAAGAATGGGGCAGAAAAACAAGGGACTAGTTGCAGGGCTAGGGTAGGGCAAACAAACAAGGCTGTAGAGGGAGAGGGGCAGGGCAGACAAAACAAACTAGTAAGGGGCTGGGACCAAAAACAAAGGGGGGCAAACAACTGCAAGGGGTAAATGGGGCAGGTGGCAAGGGACAAAGCAAGGGACGTGCTGCTGGGGTGGGGAGAGGGTCAGTCCAAGGGGTATGGGAGGGGGCACGTGCACCCACGTGCGCTTGCACAAAGTCAATGGGTGGGGCTGGTTGCCGCTGCAGGCCCAAATGATGTTAAAAGGTTGCGGCGGGCCATGGAAGCAGCTAAGTCCAGAGGCCGTAGCACAAGGCAGATGGTGAGCAGCCAGCAGAGTGGTGGAGGGGGCAGCGGTGGTGGTGGGGATTATGGGGGGGGCACAGGTGGACCAGGGGGCAGGCTCGGCGCCACACCCCCTGTGCCCCTACAAACACAGTCAATACCCCCACCACTAGAGCACAGTTCGAAAGATTACTCAGTTCTTGGAGGCCCCCTCCACGGTGGTCTGCAGAGTCTCCGCTGACGGTCTTCCGGGTCTTCCTCCTCTGGGTACCAGCAGCTTCCTGGTAGCAAACAGGGCAGCAGCAGCAGCTCCAGCAACTCCAGGCGGTGGTCCGGTGGTTAGGCAGGACCCCTCACAGATGGTGGTGGTGGTGGTGGTCACAGCAGCGGCTGGAGCAGGGGTCCCTCACATCCCTTCTCTGGGGAGAGGGCCAGCAGGCCCCCTCCCCCCCAAGGGGTTGCTGCAGCAGCAGGAGTAGCAGCAACCAAGGTGTTGGGGGGGGGTGGGGGGGGGTTCAGCTGCCAGGCAGCCAGCAACCGGAGAGTAGAGTAGTGGGAGGGGTGTCTGGCCCAGCCAGAGGAGAAGCTGGAGCAGCAGTAGCAGCAAACAGCAGCTGGGAGGGCCCAGGGCCTAGCAGCAGCCCCAGCAGGATGAGCAGAAGGAGCAGCAGCAGCCCTCTACCACCTTCCCGGCCAGAGGGCTATAGGAAAGTGGTAAGGAACCAGTATGTTAGCCCCAGGCTAAACAAATCCCTGATACCTTGGTAACCAAATGGCAGTTGCTCCAGGTTAATCAAGACACCTGGGGCCAATTAAGATCCTTCTAGAAAAAGCAGTGGAGATGGCTAGATTGGCTTCAGGTGTCCCAATCAATCAAGGGCTGGCTGGAACTAGTTAAAAGCCTCCCAGTTAGCCAATGAGGTGTGGATGTCAGGAGCTGTGGAAGGAGGTTGCGCTATTGGAGAGACACCATATCAGGCACAAGGAAGGAGGCCCTGAGGTAAGGGTGAAGTGGAGTTGGAGGAAGTGGGGGCTGCTGTGGGGGAAGTAGCCCAGGGAATTGTATGTGTCCTATTTCTAAAAGGTCAGCTACTGTAGCTGATACTATTAGGGTCCCTGGGCTGGAGCCCAGAGTAGCGGGTGGGTCCCGGCTCTCCCCCTTTTGCCTCCCCCCAATTAATCACCAAGACTGGGAGACTACAGAGACTGTGCAAGGGAGGGTAGCTTCTTTTCACCTCCCTTGCTGGCTTATGATGAAAATGGCTCAGTAGGCTGTGACTCTTGCCTCTAGAGGGAGAAGGGCTACAACGAGGGTCACAGTGAGCCTCTGAGGCTAGCACAAATCTGCCATGAAATGCAGGATCCACGGAGACAAGGACAAAGCTTTGTCACACTATCCATAATACATAGTACTCATGTCTGTAACATGCTTATAATATCTCTTTAGAAACTATATATAAATGTACTCTTAACATGATGTATGCCACTTTTAATCTTCCTACACATTTTGTTCTGTCTAAGTCATCAATTTGGAATCTTTTTTTTATTTTTAAAGCATAGCTGTACTTATTGAAATAACTTTGAAAACACTTGAGTTTAGTAGAAGACATAACCTTGGCCCCAATACATATAATATATATACACATACATGTACACACACGCAAGCCATGAAAATATCTCTCCATTATTATTGCAACACTCCTTCACTTCCTGATTGCAAGTGAACTCACCAGATCCAGATGCAATTTGCCACCTTGGAATTGATTCTGGAAAAGTGAATAGACATAGCTTGTGTTGTAAATCTCTAAGCACTGTGTCCTAGGGCTGTCTTTGAAAGAACACTGTGGCTAAAGCACAGGAACAAATCTGCACAGACAAACACCTAGAACACCAACCAGGGGTATTCTATCTGCTAGCCAAGATCCATAAACATGGAAATCCTGGATGCCCCATAATCTCAGGCATTGGCACCCTGACAGCAGGATTGTCTGGCTATGTAGACTCTCTCGTCAGGCCTTATGCTACCAGCACTCCCAGCTATCTTCGAGACACCACTGACTTCCTGAGGAAACTACAATCCATCGGTGATCTTCCAGAAAACACCATCCTGGTCACTATGGATGTAGAAGCCCTCTACACCAACATTCCACACAAAGATGGACTACAAGCCATCAGGAACAATATTCCCGATAATGTCACGGCAAACCTGGTGGCTGAACTTTGTGACTTTGTCCTCACCCACAACCATTTCACATTTGGGGACAATATATACCTTCAAGTCAGTGGCACTGCTATGGGTACCCACATGGCCCCACAGTATACCAACATTTTTATGGCTGTCTTAGAACAACGCTTCCTCAGCTCTCGTCCCCTAACGGCCCTACTCTATTTGCGCTACATTGATGACATCTTCATCATCTGGACCCATGGAAAAGAAGCCCTTGAGGAATTCCACCAGGATTTCAACAATTTCCATCCCACCATCAACCTCAGCCTGGACCAGTTCACACAAGAGATCCACTTCCTGGACACTAGAGTGCTAATAAGCGATGGTCATATAAACACCACCCTATACTGGAAACCTACTGACCGCTATACTTACCTACATGCCTCCAGCTTTCATCCAGACCACATCACATGATCCATTGTCTACAGCCAAGCTCTAAGATACAACCGCATTTGCTCCAATCCGTCAGACAGAGACAAACACCTACAAGATCTCTATCAAGCATTCTTAAAACTACAGTACCCATCTGCTGAAGTGAATAAACAGATTGACAGAGCCAGAAGAGTACCCAGAAGTCACCTACTACAGGACAGGCCCATCAAAGAAAGTAACAGAATGCCACTATCCGTCACCTTCGGCCCCCAACTAAAACCTCTCCAGTGCATCATCAAGGATCTACAACCTATCCTGAAGGATGATCCCTCACTCTCACAGACCTTGGAAGACAGGCCAGTCCTCGCTTACAGACAGCCCCCCAATCTAAAGCAAATACTCACCAGAAACCCCACACCACACAAGAAAAACACTAACCCAGGAACCTATCCTTGCAACAAAGCCCGTTGCCAACTCTGTCCACATATCTATTCAAGGGACACCATCATAGGACCTAATCACATCAGCCACACCATCAGGGGCTCATTCACCTGCACATCTACCAACGTGATATATGCCATCATGTGCCAGCAATGCCCCTCTGCCATGTACACTGGCCAACCCGGACAGTCACTATGCAAAAGAATAAATGGACACAAATCAGACGTCAAGAATTAAAACATTCAAAAACCAATCGGAGAACACTTCAACCTCCCTGGACACTCAGTTACAAACCTAAAAGTCGCAATTCTTCAACAAAAAAACTTCAGAAACAGACTCCAACGAGAAACTGCAGAATTGGAATGAATTTGAAAACTGGACACCATTAAATTAGGCTTGAATAAAGACTGGGAGTGGATGGGTCATTACACAAATGAAAACTATTTCCCCATGCTAATTTCCTCCCCTACTGTTACTCACACCTTCTTGTCAACTGTTTGAAATGGGCCATCCTGATTATCACTACAAAAGTTCTTTTTTTCCTCCTGATGATAATAGCCCACCTTAATTGATTTGTCTCGTTAGAGTTGGTATGGCAACCCCCATCTTTTCATTTTCTCTGTGTGTATATATATATATATATATATATATATATATATATATATATATATATATATATATATATATATATATATATATCTTCTTACTGTATTTTCCACTCCATGCATCTGATGAAGTGGGTTTTAGCCCACAAAAACTTATGCCCAAATACATTTGTTAGTCTCTAAGGTGCCACAAGTACTCCTCGTTCTTTTTGCTGATGCAGACTAACATGGCTACCACTCTGAAAGGTTAAAATGTTCATTTGATCATGTGAAATTTATCACACTGGTTTAAATGATTCATTTTATTTTTTGTGCGTGCATGTTATAGGGTTTCCAGATGTGCATGAAAGAGGGACAGTATTACATTACAGTTTGCTAGATGTACACTGGCTCATCTACACATACCAATTATACTGCTTTTAACTATACTGGTATAAAGTGGTACACCAGCCCCCTGCCCTCCCCATCACACACAACAGACACATTATATCAGCATAAAGGTGCATACATTAGTATAGCTTATTCCCAAAAGGGAATAGGAATAAACTGTACCAATATGAGCACTTTTATACTGATATAACAGCTATGGGTTGTTTGGATGTAACTATTTCAGTAGAAAATTCTTTCTTGCTCCATCCCCCTTTCCTGTGCATTCATTTCAATGGGACGACTTGCAGACTACTACTGAATGTGAGTAAGGGTGGCTTAATCGGGGCTAGAGAGACTCCACTTCTTAAAGTGGAATCTCATTTCCCAATAAAAAGGTCTTTCCATATTTTAAAACTATTTTTATAACAATACATACATTTATTTTAATTTTGTTTCAAAACTATTGTTTATCTACAGAATGGCTTTGGTGGTTAATAGTGCAAGGAGGAAATATCAGTGTCAGATAAAAATGTCAAAAGTGAAAGTGAAGACATAACATTGGCTGGGCCAGATTCTCAGCTGGTGCAGATTTCAGTGGGGCTATCTATCTTGAGTATTTGTATAGTCCCTATCACCATAGTAACCGAGCACCACACAATATTTATCCTCACAACTACCCTGTGAGGTAAGAATATACTACTATGCCATTTTACAGATGGGGAACTAAAGCAGAGAGTCTAATTGCCTCACCCTAGGTCAGACAGGAAATCTATAGCACAGCAGGGAATAGAAGCTGGTTTTTGAAAGTTCCAGGCTAATAACCTAACCACTGAACCATCCTTCTACCCCGTATGCCTGTTCACCATGCCAATTTACAGCAGCTGAGCCTCTGTCCCTCTTATTTACACTTCTTCAAAGTAAAGGTGTATTGAGATTGAATTCCATACATCCTAAATACATTCACAAGAATAAAATTCAAATATTTAATACTTCTTTATATCTTTATTACAGCAGTGATTGGGGAACATCAACCAGAGTTGGATTCCAGCACAGAGGTATTTGAATCTATTTAGGAAAATAGATTCCAGAAAAATCTAAAAAGCTTCTTTGAATTGGGAAAGTCTTTATGTGATTTTAATACCCCCAAATCATTTCCCAGCTCATTCACTAGGCCAAATCCTGCTTGTCTTATTCACACTAGTATCTCCATTGACACCAATCATGTAAGAGGAGCAGTCATTGACCAAAATAAAAGTTTTAATCATTTCCCCACATTTTTTTTCTTTCTTGAAAAACAAGGTTGTTTTTTTTAAAGTGTGCAGTGCCCTTTATTTCCTGAGTGCTTGCCTCCTAAATGCAACACTCTGACCTGGGTCGCTACTCTAGTCACTTGAAAGAAAAGAGTCGTTCTTAAAAAAGGACAAACTATTGATCCACTGGGTTCTGATACTCTTGTTGGATCAAGAGTATCACTTCACAAATTAAAAGTGCATGAGTGAGTCTCTTTACTTAAGATTGATGGAACAGATGTTACTGGGAGATACAGCTAGTTGTTCATGTATTAATATGTTGGTTTTGTTTGGACATTAATTAAGCATTGGCATTAAAATATGTTATACAAATTAAGGACTAAAGAAGTACTTTAAAAATAATGTTGTCTCCAGACCAAGAACAGGCATTAAAAATGAAATCATTAAAATCTGAAAGTACAGTTATTTAAAGTGACAGGCGATTTCTTACTCATGAAGTTAAATTCCTTATCTTTGATAAAGGTGCGACTATATGCAAATTACAATGCTGCTGTATTTTGTATAGCACATTTCAAACAATCTCTAAAAACTGCTTTACAGAGTTAAATAATATGGTTAGAGAGATCACTGTAACAGAGGGGTAGGGTCTTAGGAGGTATAGGGCAAAGGAGAAAGGATCTGTTATCAAATGAAATTTAAAAATAGATGGAGAGATGGTGAGGATGAGCAATACGGAAAGGCTGTTGTGAATGACTCTTAGGCCAGGAGTGGTGCTATTGTGCTAAAGAAGAGAGGAGACTGGTGCTAGACAAATGGATGGAGCAGGGAGCCCAGAAGATGGAGATGTTTCAGATGTTGGGATATTTGTGAATATTGTTCTCTTACAGGCCATATAGTCCAATTAACAACTGGCTAATTATCCCTACTATAGTATTTAAACAGATATTATACAACTTTAGGTACAGTAGACAGAAGAATTCTTCTGTTTTCATTAAACCCATATGCAAATGCCAAAAAAAGACATGTAGAAATCCTTAGCAAAAGGGCAGTTCACTGCCCCAAGGTTCCAAAGGATTGTCATAATAAAACTTAGCATGGATATATATTTACTGTACCTGTGGTTCCAGACTTTCTTTACGCTCCAATCTGTCTTTCACATCAGGTGCACTGCTTGGTTGTAGATATAAGTATCACAGACCACTATCATCCACATCTATGCTCTGCAGACTTCGTTCACTTCATAAGCAAATGTTGCAATACAGGATGTAAGACTCCATAAAATCCATATGAAAATGCATTTATCTTACAACACTGGCACAAATGTTGGAGGGATCACATGACAGAGTTGATGATCACGACAGTCCCGTCTGACCTTCAAGTCTATATCTACACTACTGCCAGATGAACGCGCCGGTGATCGATGCACCAGGGATCGATTTAGCGGATCTAGTGAAGACCTGCCAAATGGACCACAGATTGCTCTCCAGTCAACCATGGTACTTCACCCTGAACGAGAAGAGTAAGGTAAGTCGACCTACGCTACATCGACTCCAGCTATGTTATTCACGTAGGTGGAGTAGCGTAACTTAGGTCAACTTACTGCGGTAGTGTAGACATAGCCGAGTCTGTCAGAGTTATAATAGTGTGTTAATACTATAATTATTCTTAAACAATTCAATACTATCATCATGTTTACCATGTTTTATTGAAGTTATATGTCCTTCTAAAGACTGCCAGGTGTACCCCAATACATCTCTGATGTGATAGCAGTTCTGATTCTCATTTGGAAGAATCTTTGGCAGTGTCAGTGTTGGTAGCTGATTCAGGGACCAGGGACCAGATGGAATGAGCACATAATTCCAGTTCAGGCTCAGTTATGCTCGCAGCTAGTGGGATTCTGTCTTGGCTTCAGGGTGCACCATTTAATCCATAAACTTCAGCTTCAGTCATCAGAACCTGGCCTACTTGTCTACATCTGTCCTGCTAGATATCTGTAGCTTCAGCCATTTAGCATCTTCTGCATGGCACTCATTTCCTGAATACGTCAATATGCTGGCACATTTTAAATCAAATCAAAGTCACATATTCTCCCCTAACTTTAATCATTTACTTGGCATTGCAGTGTAGGTTATTAAATTATTATACTTTATTTGTAAAGTGCTTTGAGATGGCCTGGCATGACAAGGCCCTCCATATGCTGAAGTTTATTGTTAAATGGACAAGGTCAAGAACATCAATATCTGTTACTGACAGGAATTTACAGGGTCATTATTTTGTTTCATCTTGGCTGTCAAAGTAGCCACAAGTTGCCATCCATAATACTATTCTTGATTTTAGTCACATAAAACATTGTACATCACGAAAGCAAATGATATTGCATTTCTACATATATAACAACACTTGTCTCTCAACAGTTGCTTCTGACACCGTTAAATCTAAATGTGTTGGGCAAACTCAGTTGCCTGGTGGATAACACTCTGAGAGGCTATGTAAGGAAACACATTTAGATGCGACTTCATGCCTTGCTCCTTGAGTTGTTCATGACCAGAAGTGTCATGAAGTCCATACTCCTAACTGCTGGGATTGGGGTAGGAGGGTGTAGCATGATAAGTATAATAGTGTGGGTTCAGATTTTTATATACTTTGAGAGACAATTAATTCCTTTAATTTACATAACGGCAGTGTGTATATGATTGGTATACTCAGCAGTCAATGCAGGCATCGTACTATGATACAACAAGAATTAATGGCCTAAAATTAAGTGGAAAAATTTAGGGTAACCAGTACAAACCACCATATCACAGAGGGAGTGATAAAGATGGAAAACCTGCTAGTGGAGGTGTTGCAATCACCATCAATATTATTCAAGATATTCAAGGCAAGATTATACAGGGAGCTGATAGAGATGTTGTAAAAATCTATGTAGTCTATCCTGCAGTGATAAAAGGGGATAGATTAAGTGACCACAGAAGTTGTTTTCTGCTCTCATATATATAAATCTATTTACACAAGGGAAAAAAAATACACCAAGGAATATGCAGCTTTGCCGTGCTGCGGTTAAGTGGTGATTACTCTGCACCAATTATTTTCCCTGCTTCCATACCTACACTTTAGATACTCACATAATTCTTCTTTCTCATCTTCTTATCTATTAATAAGGATTCCAGGATATGCATCAAAGGAAAAATGGCTCATTACTCTCCAAGATTAAAATGGATTCCAGTACATTATTTCTCAGTTTTGTCCATCACTCTGTTTTATACCTTCCTTGGTATGTGCTGATAACTAATAGACCTGCTGTGGCTGTCAACACAACGGGACTACTCCTGTGTTTCAGATTAAGCAGGTGCTTCAATGCTTTGCTGAATAAGGGCAATAGTCTTGCTATTTGTATGATTAACAAACTGTTAATTCGTCCATAGTACATAGCAAATCCATTCTTAATCATGGGTCTAGTTGTAGTGCTAACCCTAATATTAGTCGTAACAGTAAAGCTAACTCCCACTGAAAAGATTAATCATCTATATGGATGCTAATCATGCACTATCAGCCTTTACTAGCACAGCTGTGGGAAACCAGACCAATTCATGTAGGAGCTTTGTGGTACAGCACCCCATCAGCAATCCCCACTTTGGTTCATACTGAATCACCTACTCAGGTGAAATGACAGTGTGATGTTCACTGCTCAGTTCCTGAATGTCACATGTGAAGGATATAAATTGCTTTGCACTGGCTGAGAGCCCCTGCATAAACTTCAGATACATTCCCTATTTCCCATAATGGGATTGACTCTCCCTCAGCAGTTTGGAGCAGTATTCTTTGCATCATCTACTTACTGAACACTGGGGTCAGAGTGGAGAATAGGGCCCAGATTAGCTAGAAGCAGTAAGAGGGGGATTGGGATGGAAGGATGCAGGGAGAGAAGATGAGAACAGATAAATGACTGAACAAAGTTTAAATTATATTATCCACAAGAAATTCACTGATGGACAAACTGGAAAATACTTTGCTTCTGTTGACTGAAGCAGAATGCATTT
Organism: Macrochelys suwanniensis; assembly: GCA_033296515.1. NCBI lineage: Eukaryota > Metazoa > Chordata > Testudines > Chelydridae > Macrochelys > Macrochelys suwanniensis. The sequence continues at coordinate 24,638,545 of CM065782.1, forward strand.
TGGAGTATATTTACATATGGAGCCGGGAGTGTGATTCCCAGCTTGCATGGGCATACTTGTGCTAGCTCTTATCCAGCTAGCACACTAACAATAATAGTGTAGCTGCAGTAGCACGGGCAGTGGCAAGTGGCAGCGTGGGCTAGCCATGCTGAGTACAAATTCTCCTGAACCCCCTGGGTACATACTTGGCATGGCTATCCAGTGCCACCACTCACCATTGCCTGTGCTGCCTCAGCTACACTACTATTTTTAGCATGCTATCTTGATGAGTCAGAGCTAGTATGTGTATGTAAGATGGGAATTACACTAACTCCAAGTGTAGCTGTAGCCGAATCAGCAGCAAATCACTCCTTTAATTTATTTTCATTGCTGTTTATAGTCTTTTTTCTTTGAGAACTGTTTGTAGACTTTTGAGGTTCGTTATATTTTCTGTTTTGTAATGACAATTGTGACTCAGATTTTTATGAAAAATTAATGAAACCTAAATAATCACCAAATTTTTCTTTCTTTTCTTTTTCTTTTCTTTTCTCTTTCTTTCTTTCTTTCTTTCTTTCTTTCTTTCTTTCTTTCTTTCTTTCTTTCTTTCTTTCTTTCTTTCTTTCTTCTTCCCTCCCTCACAAGAAGTGAGCATGGAAGAGATTAGATAGCTTTAAAACAACTTTTAACATTGTTCTATAGGGACCCGATCCAAAGCCCATTGAAGTCAAAGGGAGTCTTTTTGCTGATTTCAGTAGATTTTGGATCAACCGCTAGTTTAGCAGGTGGTACAAATTAAAGAGTACTGAAGTTGATTCATTCACCTCCCTGACATGCCTAGCATCTACCAGTTCAGGAAGTCTAAGTAATAAGTTCATTGGTTGGCCTTGGTTGCCAACAGAGTAGCAAAATAGGCAAAAACGCTAGTTTAGCTTGTGCCCAGCTACTGTATGGATGCATGAGAGGTCTGGGACAAGAGGCTCCCTCATTATGGCCCTGGGCTGCTTCATCTTGGAGCACAGGAAATGCACCCTTTGAACAGGCTGAGATGTAAGAAACCCAAAAAGGGGCAGGGAGGAGGCAAGGCCACAACCCTGATCCTCACTATGCCAGTCTGCAGAGCTGGCTGAGCAGCAAGGTGGGTATATTGTTTTCTTTGTGGGTGCCGTGCTCCTGGAAAAATTGCGTCTCCCTTAGGTAGAATTCCTACCAGAGCTTCGTCTGTGATGGGAGGTTTCACATTGCCCCCAACATGAGTTAGCGCCTGTACTCCTGACTGAACCCCGCTAAAAGTAAGCATGAGATTAGCAGAAGTATCACAGCTATGTGCTCAGAATTTTGAATATTTATGAAAATAAAACTACACTGCTTTAATCAACTCAAATGATAGATTTGGGTATGTATGGAATGTAGCACTGGGCCCATAATATCAGTGCAGCTGGGAGTAGAATGCGGCTAATAATGATGTTAATTTACCATTTAGTTCACAACTATGTGCCAATTTCAGTTATACAGGTTATAATCTTCATTCAGTTCTTAACAACATAATGACAAATAGTTTACATTCAGATAATCAGGAAGCTGGTCTGGTGCCTGGAGTCAGAGTTTGCTAATTTTGGGTGCCTGGTACACAAATCTCAGTATCCAGGAGTGGAGCTGTATTTTCCAAGTGCGTGCACTTTATGGAGCTTAATTTAAATTCAATTAAATACTATGGGATTTAAGATTTAAAAACAGGACAAACAAAACTGACTGAACTGCTGTTTTCCAAACTCAGCCAATGAAAATCTTTTTGGGGCTAATCCATAACATGCTGAAGTCAATGCAAAGACTCCCTTTGACTGCAATTATAAAAATGCATTTAAAGCCAGACGTGTGCAACATAAATCTGCCAGCTGTGTGGTAGATGGTTTGTAACATCCCTTAAACTTTATTAGAATCCCAACTGCTTACAATGGATCAATGGGTCACTAATTCAAATTCAGACCCATCACAAGAAGGCAGAATTATATCAGCCTCTGAATTAATTTTTTCTAGTAGTTTGACACTGAGTACATCTGAGATATATAGTAACAAATATTCAAGCTTGAGTTGGCTTCACTTCAGCCAGCTAAATCTTTGGCAAGTTGTTAAAGAAACATACAAAATAGTTGCTAAGGGGAATCTGAAAACTTTTTAGAACCATGAAATATTTTACAGATGTGTGTGTGTATGTAAATATTCAAGAAACACGTTACTCCACAGTTAGCCTGGTTTGGAAAAAAATGCCTAGATCAAATTTGCCACTTTTAATTTGCCAGTGTAGGTGATACTATTTATGATTATTCCTTGGTGGGGGATGCATTTTTTTCATTTTAAAGATTTTTTTTTTTTAAATTGGTTTTCTGAATTTGATGGATTTTGTAGATTTTTGGAACTATGGTCCAGAGAGCAAGTAATTCTCTGATTTTGTTCATGTCTTCAAGGATATATACCTTGGATTCCTTTAAATGTTGGAGAAAGTGCAGTGTTTCATGACATGGTGAGTTGGCTGCCCTGGGAGTGTATCAGATTATTTTGTTATTGTGGGAGAAGGGAGAGGTGAGGGGCACCCAGAACAAGAGGAGGAGCAGCAGTGAGAATTGTATGAACCTACAATCCGTAGGGCCAGCCTCAGGATTTTGGGGAGAGTCATTGAGATGCTCCCTGGGACACACCCCAGATCTAACAGACTAACTTTACATAAAAAGAGGGTTTTTGCACAGCGGGGAAGCAGTGCAAGTTAACACACCTTCAGACTATATTACATGAACCATTTTTCCTCCCAGCCAAAAGTTATTGAGCCTAGTCTTTGCTCTTAGCTGTCTTTCCTGCCACCTCCTGACTTGCTCCACGCTGGGCTGTGTAACCTGAATCCTGTATCCCACGCCCCCAAGGGACTCACTTGCCACCTTGGGTGAAGTGTCCCCTTTGTGGACACAGGTCATTCTGTGTGAAGATGTGGAGGCCTCTTGAGACCCTCGGTTCTTATTTAGAAATGCGCCCATCAGCTGCAGGATTTGGGGCACTGCTTTGTTCCAATTATGAGTGTTGTATTATTTGTTCATTCCCCCCCCACCAAACGGAGAAGGAAAATGTTGGGCGGGGGGTAGCGGGTGGTGGGTGATGGGAGTAGACATAAAAGGCACATCAAAAACTCCCATGGAAAGCAGGGATCATTTTAGGTATTCCAGGAATGCAGATTTAGTTCTTTGCTCCTTCAAGTCTGCGCCCTGCCACATATGAAACTCCATGTGAAATCAATGGATGTTTAACATTAGGAAGGACTGTATGTTCAGTTCAAGGATATGCTGATTCTGTTTCTGTTTGGATAAGAAATTGGTGATAGGAATCAGGTATATTCGTGGTCTGAACTTGTTTATTCACACAAATATACACAAAGTCCTGTTTCTCTGAACACAGAAACAAACAACAGCAGGCAGTTTCTTTGCTGAGAAATCCCCAGGTCACCCATTCCAGCAAGCTCTGTTCCCAAGATGATCTGTCTTGGTACTTCCTTTCACAGTCATGCTCACAACTCCTTCTGCTTGCTCCCTTCAACACACACCACCCGCAATCAATATCCTAGTCCATATGTTTACAGCCACAGAAACCCCTTTTAATCCACTTTGTTTAGCTCTGCTGTGGCCATGCAACTTAGTGCCTTGGGTTTATAGTCCCCATTGTCTGAAGCTGCTTTTACTACATGGAGGGGCTTGATAGTTCCTTCTGTTGAGCTGAAAAGAAAAGACCTGGAACATCCATGAGTTATAATGAATGAGGGCTGTATTTGTCTTTAAATCCAAATAGTGGCCATTAGCACTTCTGAGCATAACACCGGGATAACCCTACTTGACATGGAAGGAAGCATTTGGTGGGGCAGGGTAGGCTAGAGAATGGCCACTGGAACCATATTGTCATGGATTCCAGTGCCTGGGGAATTCTGGTCTGGAATATCAGCCATGGAAGACTCTGCTGTAACCCCACAAGCCTACATGGGTTTGGAATGGATTGTTTTTCTACAAGTCCCAGTCCATTTATTCAAGGGTCAATTTTGCTCTTAAGTAAGAAAAAATAATATTTCAGTGAAAAAAATCTGAAAAAATATTTACAACCAAATTTTTGTGGCAGTAGGAACGCCGTTACTATAGGACATTCTTGAGGGTATCTGATTAAATGCCTCTTAAAACTTTAATGAAAACATGCCAAGCAAAAGTTCCCACTTATAAGAAAGTGAAATGGATTTTTTAAATGAGATGTTATGAGCAACACGGTGAATATTAAGTAACCTCATAAACTTTAAAACAAATATTAAACCCTGATTTACTGCTCAGTCTAGAGTTCTGGAGATGTAAAACTTTTTTCATGTTCTATTATTGTATCATGGGACCAAATTAGTTGTGTAAGCAAAGTTCTGCTATCAGTATCTGCATCAAAAATTCTGTAGTGTGGTTCATTTCCTCTCAGTGCTTTTAATCAATCAGGTTCCAACTACAGTTTCTCTTAAATCTTCTGTGCCAGTCTATACACTTGGGTACAGTTGGAGCAGATGGAGACAATACAGTAGGACTCTGTATTTGAGTGAGGTCTGAGGTAAGATTAGGATAAATAACTTAATTATTTAACAAACAAGAAGACACAACTTGTAACACTGTGACATACAACCCAGACTAATGAGTAGCTGTGTCACCCCTGCCCTCTAACCTGGAGTGCCCTTTACAATGCTTTGTTGCTTTAGCCTCCAGCCTGGACTGCTCATAAATGGCCTCCAGCATGAAAGTCATTCCCAGCTATGTCTGTGTATGTGCTGCAGCCAGACAGCCACACCTTGGATCTTACCAGGCTTGATTATACTGCATGGTGACTCCAACACGCTCCCAGTCTTACATTTGGGGCGGGGGCGGGAATCTATGTCCTATACTGCCCAACCTTCTTCCGGACAATACAAGTTTATATAAAGTCCATCATTTCTTTAATAGAAATGATATCATACAACTTGCCACCCCAAATGGAGTTTCCCATACACTGCAGTTTAAACACACTGGATTAGATAAAACAATGAAACAAGCTTATTAACTACAAAGAGAGAAATTTTAAGTGAGTACAAGTAATGAGGCATAAAAGTCAGAAATGGTTACAAGAAAAATAAAGATGAAAATGCAACTGGTGCCTAACTTAAAAAACTATGTTAAATTCAAGCAAAGTTTTCTCACCACATGCTCTCAACGGTCTTACTGACTAAACGTCTTAGGTCAGGACCCTTTCTCCCAGAGTTCAACAAATGCTTCTTTTGTCACTTCTGATGCCATGAATGTGAGGGGTGCCTTGGGGTGTTTGTCCCTCCTTTTTATAGTGTCAGTCTCTCTTGACAAACATTTCCAGCTGAGATTCAGGAGACAAAGAGTCTATAGGGAAGGATGTTCCCCATTGTTTTTTCCTCACCTATTTGAGTGTCCTTTGTTTCCCTTCCTGCTTGATGACTCTCTCTTTACTGCTTAAATGCAAATTAAGCAAAGGACACATTCCTTTGTTTGAGACAGATCTGTTTGCCAGCCTCGGTTTGGAACATGTGATAATAACCCCATAGAGTGTAATCTTATAACTTCACATAGCGTGTTGTCACATACATTTTCTCAGGAAAATAATGACCGGCAAATTATGAGCTTTCAAGTGACACCTCACAAGGCATACTTTGTACAAAGATTATTATAATAGTACGTGGGGTGTGGACACAGGGGTACATTCTGTCACAAACACAGTACTGCTGGTGCTGCACACTTGTCTGGCCGTATTCTCTGTTCCAGCCTTTGCAACTGGTTCTTGCCTCAGAGTGTGAGTGTCAATGTGAGATGCATAATTCTATATCATGACCCTCCTTTTAAATGTTTTCCTTCTAAATTCCTTTATGGAGCAAATGTTAACCAACACTATTATTTAACTTGACAATGTCTGTTTTGTTTTTACAGTATCAGCAGATCTCGGTCTTTTTGGAATTTTTAACAGTTTTTTGGATCTACTGTACAAACAAAGTGTCTTTAAGCATGTTCTAAGTGTCTTCCACACAGCCCAAGAATGAACAAAGATACGGCCAAGAGAAAACAACGCCTGATGGTGTGGGCAGAGAAATACATAACCATCTTAACTGCCATTTACATCACTGTAGGCTAGGTATTCCTATTCTAAGTATTCCTGGGAGAGCAGAAAATCAAAAGAGTTCTTTAACTGAATTTGCTGTTCTTGGAGGGTACAGCAAGCACATGTGATAACCATGAAATCCAGCAGACAGGTATTTCAGTAGGGTCAGGGATATAACTTCCAGCACCACAGATGCCCTGGAAATTTTACAGGACTGCACATTGTATACATTCTGGATACTGCAAAAAATAGCCAGAAACTTGGGGACCTTCGTCTCCCCTCATTATTTGCACTCAGACCTGTTAACATGTCAACAGAAGATCTGATACCTAATATTCTATGGACACAGGACCCAATTTGCCAAAATAGTCCTGTTCACTTCAAGTTTAAGGTACGTCCACTTAGAGGCAATTTCCTTGGTGGGGGGGCGGGGAGGTGGAAGGCTTTTGATACATCATTACAGTCATGATGTGCTCCTGCAAGCAGTCCATGCCCAACTGGGATACAAGGACCTGGAGAACATTTTCTTGCTATTTTGACAGATGAACAGTGGATCTAATTGTTACTGACATACTGGAGTTCCTTTAAAATGATATAGGAATGAGCACCAGGTTCACCACCTTAAAAATTCATGCATCAGCAATAGCAGTCATAAGGTCAGTTCACCTCTTGGAATCAGCTCAGATAAAACTAGATTTAACTGGGTGGTCAATAAGATAAAATAAGTTGTCAGACCACCTATACCTCTTTGGATCCTAAATCTGGCATTAAGTTGGTTTAATGCTCTTCCATGTGAACCTTTTAAGATGAGGAATATTTCCTAGGCTGTGATCACTCAAAGCTGGGTTCCCTTTTGAAATCTGCTCATCTAGGAGAACTTCCCTTTGTCTCCTCTGTCTTCTATTCTAGTCCCTCTCCTTGGGACCTCCCAAACTAATGCAGTGCTGTTCACTATGGAGGGATTAGCACCTTGCAGCTGCCTTGACCACCTTCTTCCCAATGATGTGTCCAGCCAATGACTGACTCTGTACATTTACGTATGCAGGTAAATATAAATTTGAAGTTTATAATGCAATTGGCTCTAGTTTTATTACTTTTCTGCCTATATATTTCAGCCAGTACATCTACAGAAACCTGAACAAACAATTAGACACTACTTGCCATATTTACTTAATGATAAACAGTGGGTCTCTAATGAATTTCAGCAATGGACTAGATAGTGGCAAAGAAAGGAGACTATGCTCAATACCATTATGAAACTCTGGCTCATTGTGACCCATTGTAAGCCACATATTGCTAATGACATTTATTATTTTGTCTGTGACTGCTGCTACTGGAATATTTGTTTTTCTACTCTCGCTTACATGAAAAAACAGACTGGCAGTACAATGGCTGAGGACTGCTTGAATAGACAACCTTTGATATTTACTCATCACTTATTGACTCATGACACTAACAAACTAACAAGATAAAATTTACCACTTTTGCAAGACAGTTAGGAACTCCAGTATTATTACTTATGTAACGCATTAGTGCCTGTGCAATTCCTTGTCTGTCATAAAGATACAACTACTCTGCATAACAAGCATGCTACTTATTTATATACAGGTTTCACCTACTGTTGCAAAATCCTCCATCTACTATTACTTTCAGCCTCTTGCAAGATGGGGCTCAGTACCCAATAGGATTAGGTCCTTATTTTATACAGCATCTTTCCTATAAACTCTATCCCACAGCAAGCAGTCTGTGATAGTCTGTACCCCTATGTTCACCCCTTTTACAGGACTACGATAAATTCTGCACAGAGTATGCCTTATGAGGTATCATTCAAAACCTCAGAATTTGCTGACCAATATTGTCAGGGTAAACACATGTAAAGTTCTAACATTCTACTGTATGGTATTACTATGACATATTTCAAGTCTGTGGAGAAGTCGCAAACCAGTTCCCCAGAGACAAAAGGCAAGCTGATGCCTCAGCCAGGTGTCAACAAAATCAAATGGACCATCACCTGGTTAAGTGGCCATTCTTTGGCAGGAAAGAAGGTGTGGGTGAAAAATCTACATCTTGACAAAGAAACTGTTTGGGATTCCGATCCACACAGACTTTCTGTCTCCTGAACCTCAGCTGGAGATGCTTCTTGAAGAAGGGAGTACAGTTGCCCCAAATTATTTCTCTCTTTCTTTCTTCCCATGGTATCCAGAGAACAAAGGAAGCTGCATTGGACTGGGGGAGGGATCCTGACTGAAAGACAGTCAACAAGTAAGATGTGGTGAGAGAGACTTTGCTTTGAGTTCATTTAGCTTGTTAAGTTAGGCATTAGTTGTGTTTTACTTTAATTTTCTTCTAACCAATTCTGACTTTTATGCCTCATTATTCATATTCAGTTAAAATCTATTTTTTGTAATTAATAACTTTGTTTTGTTGTTTTATCTAAACCAGTGTGTTTGAATTGAAGTGTTTGGGAAACTCTATTTGAGATATTGTATTAACATTAAATATGTACGACAGACTTTATATGATCTTGCATTGTCCAGGAGAAAGCTGGGAAGTACAGGATGTAAATTTCTGGGGAAAGTCTGGGACTGGGATTTTGCTGGTGTCGCTCTGCAGCGTAACTCAAGAGTGGGTGGATGCAGCATTCATACTGGGAGTAACTTACATGCTGGAGGCTGTGTGAGAGCAGACCAGGAGTGGGAAGTTCTCACAGTGAAGCTTTGTAAGAGGTATTCCAAGTTGGTGAACTGAGGGGACGCAGCTGTTCATCAGTCCAGATTGTACTCTAGGTAATGTCACAATTATCTATCCTACAAGAACATATAGTTGCATTTCCCATGGTCAAACTATATCCAAAGGTTTTTAACACTGGAAACTATTCTTCTAGTGTTGCAGACATTTTGGATCACATACAATGCCTGTGACTGAAAAGATATAGGAAAGGCAGTAGAAGCAACAGTCTAACACTGAAGATATAAAATAAATCTGCTTCACATTTCCACAGGTTTCACCCCCAGGTGTTCTCTTAACTTTATTTTCACAATGAAATATGGGCATCTATTGACCTTCTGTAGGCAGCGACTCAAAAACAGTGACCTTTGTTGACCTTGTGATGGTGCCATGGAGCATGCATTAGAATGCAGCTTCAGTATGTTCCTGATTTTTGTATTCAGGTCTGGAACACTGTTAAAAAAAATTGTTCACTATTGATCTTAATAAGATACGAAAATATTTTTGTGACATAAGCAGTTCCAACAGATTAATTTGGACCCAATTTGAAGAAGTTGCTTGATATTTTACTATCTGCTGCCCTCAAATAAATACTGTGATGTTGGAAACAGTCTTCAGAATTAAGTATCAAAAGCATAGTTTAATTCAGGGGTGGGCAACCTGCGGCCTGCATGCCACACATGGCCTGTCAGGGCAAGCTGCTAGCGGGCCGCCAGACCATTTGTTTACATTTGCACAGCCGCCCGCAGCTCCCAGTGGTCGCGGTTTGCCATTCCCAGCCAAGGGAAGCTGCGGGCAGCTGTGCAAATGTAAACAAATGGTCTGGCGGCCTACCAGAGACTTGCCCTGATGGGCCGTGTGTGGCCCATGGGCTGCAGGTTGCCCATCACTGCTCTATACAATCAAAAATGTACATGCATGTAGGTCCCTTTGCAGAATCTGGGCCTTGATGAGTAGTAAATCTAATCTTTCTCCATAAACATGGACAGATCATACCCTGTTTGCTTATAAAAACTTAATTAAAGACTTAGCTCCAGATTTTCAGCTGGTATAAATTGATCTCAATAGAGGTATGCAAATTTACACCTGCTGAGGCTCTAACCCTTAAGAGAAATGATACAGCCATCTAAAAAAATCCTGAAAACAAACACTGATGGAACCTCGCACTACAGAACAGATCTTTAGCCTACCATAAAGGAGCCATAAAGCACACTTAACCATCTTGTCCAGGATTCTACCACTTCCCTTGAGAGAACATTCCACAATCCAACACCTCTCACTAGCAGTATATATATTTTTTCTGATATTCAACCTAAATTTTCCGTTACTCAGTTTAGTTCAGTTAATCCTAATTATATCTCCTTGGCTCCACTCTAAACATTTTCTCTCCCACCTTGGTCTTTATACTCCAGAAATACTTGTAGAAGGTAATCACCCGCCTCTCCCCCGCCCTTATTTGCTGTTCAGAAAACCTAAATCAATCTAGTTCTTTTAATATTTCCTCAAATTTTATGTTAGTCTCTCCAGTCCATTGGTCATTTTTGTTGCTCTTCTCTTAATTCCTTCCAGTTTGTAGGTCATTCTTCTGGTAATGAGGTGCCCAAAACCCTATACAGTTTTGTAGGTGTGGTGTCATCGGTGCAGAACAGAGAGTGACTTTTATTTTCCTAAAATATGACATGATTCCTTTTTCAACTAGCTCCCATTAAGCACAATGTGAGGTCTTAAAGGGACATCTGAAGAGACTGAATTGGCAACAAACAAGCTAATGTAAACAAATGTTAGGGGAAGACTTATTCTCTTGAAAAACAAATCAAAGGGCAGAGACTCATTCAAACTGGGAACAGGGAAATTCACTGACAGTTTTTATTCCTTAAGTACAGCACAAGTACAATAAGACCCTAAGTGATAGAGTCAGATATTTGGCCTTCATCCTAAAGACTAAGTACTTCTCAGAAAGTAATAAATCTGACAACATATTGGCCAATTACCTAAAGGCAGAAAAGAAAATAACAGCATCAAAGACATTACACTGGGTAAGATAAAATATCCCTTATTAAAAGTCTTGACATTTGATCTGAATTTCAAGTTTCACCAGAAGTATTACTCCTCCAAAGTGCTTAAGGAGACATTCAAATTCAACACCATCTTTCACTCTCACTATGTTTCTTATCTCATTCATGATGGTAATGTGTTTACATTATAGAGCCATATGATAAATTTTATTATCATGACCCTTTGATGACCTGCACTTTTCTCATTAATCCATCTCTGTAAGGACTACTTCTAATGAGTGAAGCAGCTTGGGGGAAATGCGTAGGGCACAGGACTATGAAGCAGGAGACTTGGATGATATACTTGGGTTTGCCATTGCCTTGCTATGCGACCGTGGGCAAGTCATTTAACCTCTGTGCCTGAGTTTTTCCATCGAAGAAATGGGAATATTATTACTTAATCATTTTTTATTAGGGCTGTTCATTAATCACAGTTAACTCACACTATTAACTCAATTTTTTAAATCGCAATTAATCGCTCTTTTAATTGCACTGTTAAACAATAGAATACCAATTGCAATTTATTAAATATTTTAGATGTTTTTCTACATTTTCAAATATATTGATTTCAGTTACAACACAGAATACAAAGTGTACAATGCTCACTTTATATAATTTTTATTACAAATATTTGCACTGTAAAAATGATAAAAGAAACAGTATTTTTCAGTTCACCTCATACAAATACCATAGTGCAATCTCTTTATCGTAAATGCGCAACTTAGAAATATAGATTTTTTTTTTGTTACATATCTGCACTCAAAAACAAAACAATGTAAAGCTTTAGAGCCTACAAGTTCACTCAGTCCTACTTCTTGTGCAGCCAATCGCTAAGAGAAACAAGTTTGTTTACATTTATGGGAGATAATGTTGCCCGCTTCTTATTTACGGTGTCACCTGAAAGTGAGAACAGATGTTTGCATGGCACTTTTGTAGCCAACACTGCAAGGTATTTACGTGCCAAATATGCTAAACATTCGTATGCCCCTTCATGCTTTGGCCACCATTCCAGAGGACATGCTTCCATGCTGATGATGCTCGTTAAAAAAATAATGTGTTAATTAAATTTGTGACTGAACTCCTTGGGGGAGAATTGTATGTGTCCTGCTCTGTGTTTTACTCACATTCTGCCATATATTTCATGTTATAGAAGTCGCAGATGATGACCCAGCATATTGTTCGTTTTAAGAACACTTTCACTGCAGATTTGACAAAATGCAAAAAAGGTACCAGTGTGAGATTTCTAAAGATAGCTACAGTACTCGATCCAAGATTTAAGAATCTGAAGTGCCTTCCAAAAACTGAGAGGGATGGGGTGAGGAGCATGCTTTCAGAAGTCTTAAAAGAGCAATACTCCGATGCGGAAACTACAGAACCCAAACCACCAAAAAAGAAAATCAACCTTCTGCTGGTGACGTCTGACTCAGATGATGAAAATGAACACGCGTTGGTCTGCACTGCTTTGTATTGTTATCGAGCAGAACCCGTTATCAGCATGGACGCATGTCCTCAGGAATGGTGGTTGAAGCATGAAAGGACATATGAATCTTTAGTGCATCTGGCATGTGAATATCTTGTAACACCGGCTACAACAGTGCCATGCGAATGCCTGTTCTCACTTTCAGGTGACATTGTAAACAAGAAGCGGGCAGCATTATCTCCTGCAAATGCAAACAAACTTGTCTGTCTGAGCGATTGGCTGAACAAGAAGTAGGACTGAGTGGCCTTATAGGCTCTAAAGTTTTACATTATTTTATTTTTGAATGCAGTTATTTTTGTATATGACTCTACATTTGTAAGTTCAACTTTCATGATAAAGAGATTGCTCTATAGTACTTGTATTAAGTGAATTGAAAAATACTATTTCTTTTATTTTTACATGCAAATATTTATAATAAAAAATAAATATAAAGTGAGCACTGTACACTTTGTATTCCATGTTGTAATTGAAATCAATATATTTGAAAATGTGGAAAACATCCAAAATATTTATATAAATGGTATTCTATTATTGTTTAACAGCGCGATTAATTGCGATTAATTTTTTTAATCACTTGACAGCCCTACTTTTTATAAAGTTCTTTGATATCAACAGATTAAAAGAACAATATAAATGCTAAGTATTATTTAGTAGTATTTCATCTGTCTACATTCCAAACTTCTCAGCAGCTGAAACTTTTCTTTTAAAAATTTTCTTCAAAATTACGTTGATCTGAGAGCAAGACAAGCAGAATTCAATCCTGGACCAGTGACAAGTTTACTGTCAATTCTTTCACAACTCATAGGTATAGAGATGGGTGACAGATACAGTTGGAAAGGGGAAATTTTCAGATTTCCACTGGACATTCAGCAATTACATCTAGCCCTGGAAGATCCCAAGGTGTCAGGCTTTAAAACTACAGAATAATTGTATTGGGAGAAGTCACTTTAGGTAATTTGTAGAGGTTTCGAAAATGTATTAGTTATAATTTCCCTTCCTTTCTAGAGCTTGTACAACTGATCTCACAGTACAAAGTCACCTTACTTTATGAACAGAAAGATAAGAAAATTAGCACCAATCCAATGTTTTAACATATTAAAATATTTGTAAAATATTTTTCTCTATAAAATCTGTAGCAGTCACATGACTGTGTGGTGTTACTGGCACTCGTTTAAAATCACCTGCTTAACTCACTCATGGGGAACACAGTCATTCCATAGTGAGGCTGGGATAACCTTTATATCACTCCATTAGGCATTCTATTTCTTTCCAGTTGTATAACACACATAGAATTTCACCTGAAGAAAGAGATCCCTAATGTCGCAAGGTAGAGAAACACAACACTAATGAGGGGGAAAAAAAAGGGTGGGGGGAGATAGGCTGGACCAGAACTCTGAATCCTTGTACTCTAGAACTTTCAAGGGTATTCAGAATTTGAACCTGGCTGTATCCAAAACTGATTTTTGCAGGTGAGAGCCCCAGATCCTAACAGTGGATCTGTTGAAGTCTTCTTGAAGCCATTTGAATTCTGTTTGATCCATCTCAACAAAACCAAGCCAACCCAACCAAATAAATATACCAGCAAGCCCAATCAATACGTGTTATAAACTGATGTCTGAAAAAAACATCATAATTCCCTTTTTGGAAAACTTGGAATGACTGACATTGTAAAACCAAAATGTTGTCCAAGGAGTTTTGCAGAAGTAGATACATGGGGAAACTTTGATAAAAGTAAAATGTCAGATAGTATAGCAGGCTAATGGGACACAATGGAAAATTTAAATCCACTGATTTATTTTATAAAGATGAAATGTAGAGTTTCACTGACGTTCAAAGCAAAGCAACATTACAGAGAAATGATTACTGGCAATAATTATTATTGAGAGAATGTTAACATTCTTAAGATGGGCATCAGTAATGGTTGTAGCACAAATGTATCACCCTTATATAATATGTTACTAAAGCCCCAGTAAAATAAATACATATATGTCAGAGAATTAAAACTGTACAGGAAAATTAGGAATTTTCCATAAGCTGTACTGAACTCCAGCCTGCATTAATAGGTTCAGTTTGTGAGACAAAGTGAGGGCTATGGGGAGCTGTACCAAGGAGATGGCAGAACCCTTCCATTCCATATAAAGAGGGTCCTCTCTAATGCTGGACATGGATTTAGGGAACAAAATTTGGGCCATTATAATTAATATTGGCTTTAGACCTTCATGAGATAGAATTAATACCATTGCAGACACAAAGATTAATTCATGTCTTGTGTGTTTTTAAATGTCACTTTATGTGGATGATATTTTGGTTTTCTTTAACGAACTTTAGATTTTGGTCCAACATTTACTGAATGCTGTTGAATTTGGGTTAAATTTCCTTGGTCCTCAACCTGGTCTCTATTTATGGGGGTACTCATAATAGGAATTAGCAAGCTACCCAATTTGCAGGTAGAATCAGGTAGCCAAAAGGCTATGTTTTATAATGTACACTTTCAAAAAATTATTGAACCACAAAATATGGGTCCAATAATTAAGAGCATAAACATGTGTCTCAAAATGACAGGTCATCTTTTAAAATTGTCCTTTATTTTCATATCTGGATGTAAGATAAATTAGTCAAAGGTGAGGCTTGTCCTTTAAATTAAAGTTGTTTCCAAACATTTTCAATCATTTTTCATTTAATTAAACCCCAGGTGGCTTACTCACTTACCCAATTACTCACACTGCTGGAGTAAACAATTGAATTAAATTCAGAACAGATTATGATTGTAATCTGTAATGTCTCTTTAATGTGGTCTCCTCTCAACTTTACTTGCTGGGACAGGATGGGTTCAATACTAATGGTCCTCACCTAACATATCCTTGGTATTCTGAACACATTGTCATTTGCTTTTCTACTGCATTCTTCAGTGAAGTTTGTATCAGCATCAACATGAACAGGTTCCATTGGCATGAAAAACCCGTGTTTAAAAAAAAAAGAGGGAAAAGTTCTTCTTGATATATAAGAAATTAGGAGTAGTACCAAAAAAAGTCAAACTTTCTAACTTGTGTGTGGTCTGTGTATTCCCCCTTAGTCCTTGTCTAGCTGCCCCATGAAGACTAAAAAGCATTTGCCTTTCCTTTCTCATCCTTTTGCATTAGGCATTCACTCTGCTCTATATGAAATAATGGTATTTATGTACTAAAACGTACGGCTCGTCTTTGAGATCATCCCAATATGACTTATTTTAGGGAAAGTTCTGTTTTGTATATTTAAAGTCAAATCCTTGTACCAAGCGGGAATAAACAGGGGACTTAGATGTAATCCTCCTGCTCCAGATCACACAGAAACACAGTAGTGGAGCTTCTCTTTGGTCACTACTGCAACTTCAGGTGTGTATCTACGTCTGTGACTACTGTGTCCCTTAATCTGGCTGGAGATTTGGCTGGTGAATCCAGGCAGTCAGAGATCCACAATGCTCAGACCCCTTCCCTGGCCTGTTCCTAACCCAACCTTCTACTACTCTCAAGCAAATAGAGCCTGGAGCTATGTGGAGTCCCCTGTGCCCGCTTCCTCAACCCTATGCTTTAGTGCTGGATGGCCCAATTCCACTCCAAATAGCGCGAGCAAACAAACAACTCCCCCGCAAAGAAACAAAACAACAACAAAAAAAACCAAATAACTCCCCCCAAACAAGCATATTATTTGGAACTATAATTGTCCTTTGAATAGTATTGTAGATCATGATTAAATAATACAATGACTTTTCTGGGGTAAATTAGCTACTTGGTTTACGGATATAGCTGTACAGATCCCATTAATGTTAATGGGAGTTGCATGATTACATTGCTGCATACCTCACTGAAAACAAAGTCTCTTCTAATCAAAGGAGCAAGTTTGTTTACCAGCTTTCCTCATTCTCAATTCTATTTTGTATATGTCAAAATTGTGACAATGACCTTAAACCATAGATCAGATAATTCTAAATGAAACACACTGCAATGTGTGAGTGCATTTTGTCTGATGTACAAAGAAAACAAAGCTGTCTGTCTTCTTTTATAGTGCTATAGCCAAGATTTTATTAATGAAGGTTACAGTGACAGGCTGTATAATTACAAGACAAAACAAATCCAATACATCAAAGTTCTGTCACTGCACACAGTGGAGATATACACCAGAGCTCTATAATAAAACATTGACACTGTAGTAACTAGCACCTTATGAGTTCTCACTATTTAAAAATTGTCCAGGTGTCAAAGTCTTTTAGAAAAAGATAGAAGAGAGAGCTGATAGAATAAAAACCCAAGGGCTAATGGCTAGATTTCTTCAGTAAGTCTGAGGGAAATTCAGAGTTGCTGCAATCTTTTGCAAGACTGTACAGTTGCTGCACCTAAAGGGACTTCCCTTTTTTCCCTGTTTATCAATGAATTACAAATAATATTAAATGAATATCAAACATTGATATTATATGAT
This sequence comes from Macrochelys suwanniensis, assembly GCA_033296515.1. Classification (NCBI taxonomy): domain Eukaryota; kingdom Metazoa; phylum Chordata; order Testudines; family Chelydridae; genus Macrochelys; species Macrochelys suwanniensis. Next base: position 24,655,387 of record CM065782.1, read on the forward strand.
GTGCCAGACACAGTAGTAAAATGGGAGAATTTGATGGAATCTAATATGATAATTAAAATATGTGTAAAAGAGAAGTCAGCTATAAGTGATACGGCTTTGGGCCAAATCTTATTAACTTTTAATGCCTAGGTTTACCTCAGGGGCAATCTTCGTTAGGGAAATAAAGGCGTTGCATTCATACTGATTTATTTTATTATAGTGACAAAGTGAAGAAGTAAGGCTAATATTTACAATTAAGCATGCGTTTACTATCAAGTTAGTGAAATACACCTGGGTAGAAAGAGGCACTAAGTAAAAGGAACCGAAACCTTTGATATTTGTGAAACCAAATAGTATGTTTATAAGGACACTTGCTCACAGAATAGAATAATAGAAATGTGGTTCTTTAATTAATGCTGCATTGAGTCTGTGCATTCATATATCCCAAAGGTTCCACCATTGTTAAAACAAGGTGAATGGGAATGGAAGATTTATACATCTTGTTCCAGCCTGCTGGAGAACAATAGTTCTTGAAATGCCTTTGCATTGTGTAATGGGCTGTTAAAACAAGTTTAAAAAGTATCAAAAAATATGGAGGGACTTTGTGTAAATTATATAAACTTTAAACTGGACATTTCAGCAGCTAGCAGAGCGTTGATGCAGAAACTGCAACTTGAGCAAGCAGAACTGCAAAATTGGCCAAGGGATGCACCACAAAGGGGTGCATAGAAGATAAGTTGCGGGTTACCTAGGGAGGTGGTGGAATCTCCTTCCTTAGAGGTTTTTAAGATCAGGCTTGACAAAGCCCTGGCTGGGATGATTTAGTTGGTGTTGGTCCTGCTTTGAGCAGGGGATTGGACTAGATGACCTCCTGAGGTCCCTTCCAATCCTGATAGTCTATGATTCTATGACCAGCTGATGTTCAAGGTTTGCCTCAGATAGTTGTACCATCAGTTATGGCCTAACTTGTCTTACACCAGCTAGTGTGACAAAATGTGTTTCACAAAGAGCCTGGAAAATTCCAGTCCCAGTTGCAAGAACTCAAAAGTTGAACTCTTGTTCCATGATTGGATAATGAGAGAGGACGACTGTCATTTTGGTTGGACATTCAAAATTTTTGAAAGAAGTTTGGGTCACCATCTGATTGATCCACACCAGCACTTCCAGGAAGAAGAACCAAGTGGGATCACCAAGAAGAAATGGCTTGTCTGCTTCAGCATGTTGCTTCCTGGAAGCTGAGACCTTCTGGTGACATCAAATACCTATCTTGGATAGGCACATTTAGTGGTCTCTATTTTCCAGCAATTCGGGTGATTCACTAATGACTTCAGTAATTAATTTTTTTCCAAAATTAGATGTATGGGACTAAATCCTGATAACATCTTACCTCTCTTTATTAATATATGATAATTATTCAAGTAAAAATAATGCTATAGGTCAGATGTTCCCCATGCATCTTTACATTTGGTGCAGGCTACATCTTTTAAATTGACCAACGGTGTATGGTCATTTTTCTTTTTCACCTACATCTTTCAAAAGAGACATGATTCTTGTGTATGTCTTCAGAGAAATACATTTGTACTGAATTTGTAAAGTGAAAAATACAGGATAAAAAGATCTGTTCTGGTTCATTTTCGGTGGTGGGTATACTCTCAGGAATCCATGCAGCGATAGTATTATCATAGTATCACCAATAATAAATACTATTTCCATTTTTCTTCTGAGCCAACCTCCTTTCATTGAGGGCCATTAGTCCCTGGGTGAGTATAATGCATTCTTCTTGAAGAAGATTGCTATTAGTGCTGCTTGTATAGTAGCTCGCAGACTCTTTCATAACTTGTCAGTACAGAACAGGATTTAGGAAAACCACAGGTAGTGACTCTAGAGCACAATTTTTGTTTATTCAGCATGGATCCATTCCAAAACCCATTGACTTCAATGGGCTTTGGATCAGGTCCTTTGTGAGTTACAAAGCTGGAAAGGATTATAGGGGCTTGTCTATGTCCCACAGCCTGAATAATCACCTTCATGTTCACTACAGCCAAGTCTTGTCTCTCTTCTACCTCAAGGGACACTACATTGCCACTCCAGTGAAGAGTGGCAGAATGAAGTGAAGCTGGAGATCAAGCTTATTACTTTCCCAGTGTGCCTCATGTTAGCCTGTATGGACAGACTTCAGCTTTCATCTAAAAGTGCTGGGCATCTGCTCTAAGCTGGACCTAACGGATGCTTTAAAGTTGTGCCCCAAAGTGCAGTTCATCATAAGGAGCTGCGCAGGAAGTATTATGAAAAACCTTCACACCACCCCTGTTGTGAAGCTTTAGAGCTTGATCCCCAGCCTGAGCCCAAACATCTACACAACTATTTTTAGTGCTGTAGTGTGAGCCCAAGTCTGCAGACCTGGGCTCTGAGAATCACTGCTGCAGTGCTTGCCATGTAGACTTACCCTTGGTGTTTGTTTTTCTGTTTTGTATAAGGGGGATTGAGCACATATAGTTCTTACCAGGGTTGTGTGACTTAGTCACATTTTCAAAATATAATGCAATATAATTAGTCAGCTCTTTCAAAATATAATGCAACTCTGGGCATGATCAAAGCTCTTTGAAGTTAAGGGACAGTGTTGTGTTGCTTTCAGTGGGCTTTGGGTATCTAATAACCAATAGCCATATATAAAAGAAATGTAGTGAGAACATATCCAAGTCTTTTGTACATCCACTTAAATCCTACCCTCAACTTGTTTAGCACAATGTTGATCCATAGGCAATGACATACTATACAAATATTAGCTCTGATATCATGGCCCAGCATATGTAAAAATGAGGAAATGGTCCCATTTCAGATAGTGTTATTTTAAAATAAAACTATTGGTAAATTGTGTAGATTATTCTTAATTCATAGCACCCCATTACTATATTCTTAATATGAAATTCTGTGAGTTTTTACACCAAAAAGAAATGGTTGCTGTTTTTTAAAAATGTAGCTGTGTTCTGTTTCCTGACGCTTTCAGTAATCAGAGCAGCTATTATTCATCCAACCACCTTTCTGTCACAGAACCGGAATCTGGAAAAGCATGTTCTTTTTTTTATAAACACAAGCAACATTAGTTACAGATTATTAAACCACAAAGAAGAATTTCACTCAATCACAGCTCTGACAAACCCAGAGTTATGCTTTCATAAGCAACCCCAAAACCCACACTGACACTGAATCGCATTTCACGTTGTTCACACAGGCCACTCCCTTGAAGACTTATTCAGTTTAAAACCCACTCCCATTCATCTAAATCACAATAAATGTTCCTGAATATAATGACTTGTATGTAGAAAATGAAAGAAGTTGTTAACATGATACTTCTTAATTTGTTTTAGAGATAAGAGTTTGAGCGGCAGTGAGGTTTAGTGCATGGAGCCCTGGACTGGAAGTCAAGAGACCTGGTTTCTGTTCCTGTCCTTGTGCAACTCACTTTACCGCTCTTTCCCACTATTTTTCTATTTAGATTGTAAACTCTTTGGGAAGGGGCTTTTCTTACTATGTGTCTATTCTTTGGGGCTCCTATGCATTGCTGTAATATAAATAATAAGACCATCATGTACACCTTCTTCCTTCTATCCCGGCCCTTTCCTCAATAATGAACTTTGTGTGGGATGCTACATGAGTTGGAATGACTAGAATCCACCTAACCTAAAGACCATCTTTGGGAAATGAGGATCTGGGAAATGTTTTGAAAATGCCATCCATGTGGTTAAATCTTGTTGTTTTCAAAAGCAGATTTGTTTTTGAGATGAGTTATTATGATGCGCCTCAGGAATAAGTCATCTCTGTCAGGGATGATCCAGAAACCAGAGAGGAATGAACTCCTGGAGAGGCAGAGAAATGAACCCAACCTTCTAGTTTTGTGGCAGAATTTTAACAAGGGGCTTGTGGGAACCACCAGGAGGCTTCTGGAACCTATTCCAGCATGTCACTATAAAAAAATTATTGGGCAATGAGATTGTCTAGAATTAACTTCTTCGTGTAAAATCACAGTATTGTTTTAAACATTGTCTCCTTTCTTAATTACTAGAAAAGCCCCCTGCATTAGTAACCGTCCTCATTTAGTAGCTGTCCGTTTACCAACTGACCCACAAAGGAAAGCAATTATATTTAACAGAAGCCCCCGTTGTTTTGAGTTCCCCTCCTCGATTTAAAGCTGCAGGGGGATATAATTAAGTGTAACATATGGCACATCCTCCAAAGCTGTGTGTTATCACACAATTAAAAATAAGAAAGAGCTCACAGAAACAACTGATCATAGTTAAATGTATTTTATCCTCAAGCATATAATGAAAGAACATAATTATTACATTGTTTACTGAAGTGCTGAGATAATCTTAATTTGTTGTAAAATTACTTAAGTGACAAAATCCTATAGGACAGTCTCTTATTTTCTGGATAAAGCCAGAAATTAAATTGTGTCATAATACAGGATTTTAATTAGATCTATAATGTATGGGCCATCAATTTTTAAGGAGAACTCTTCACTGAAATGACGGGAATTCTCACTGAAAATGACAGAACAACAGGGCAGTATGCATTTATTTTAAAATACCATTTTTTAGTGTTTGAACCATATATTAAATCTTTGAAAATGCTGCAGTAGCCAAATAAATAATACCACATAACTTGATGAGGGCGTACAGCAGACATACACTAATGAGATTTATTCACATAATGGACTTATTTTAGCAGTTATGTCACATGTCATAAACATAATATGTTAAGACAGTTTGAAGGAAATGATTTCTTTATTTAATTTCATCTGAGCAGAATGATTGAAGAAAATAATGGATGATTCCTTCTGGTTTAGACTTCCAAGAGAGCCTATCTCTTGCTATGTCTCTATTCTGGAAAAGAATTAATATGACACAGCATTTAATATCACGTTGCAGGTTCTTTGTCCTTATGCATCAGAATATTAAAGAGGTGATTCATAAGACAGAATATTTTGTACCGAACATTTTAAATTATCTCAACTACGTTATAGTGACAGCATAGTTATGGATAAGATAGTGCTTCCACCCTGATGTGGAGGGCTTTCCCAATTATCAGAATGGGTAAGATTCAGACCTGCAGCATGCGGTGACATCTTGTCTATACATAAAAATGATTCAGCACTGAAGTCTAATTTCTCATGGCCCCGCAGTGCTAAAAATAGGAACTTTGTTATTGGAATGGGAGATTCTTGCTTCTATCCATTGAGATGCCATCATATTGGACTTTAAAATCATATCTTTGAAGCCATTTTGCGTCATTTCTGGAGATGTTTATGGCTCCCTGTGAGTCCTGTACAGTTGGGCTCAAGGACCAAGATTTTCAAAAAGTAGGAGCTGGAAGTCAGGCTTCTAAATCCACATGTAAATGTAATAAACAACAAATACTTTTAAAGTCAATTAGAATTTTCTATTGATTATGGTCAATAAGATGCTTGGGGAGACAGGTATCAAATTATAGCATGAAAATCTCTAGAAATGTCCATAGGAAGTGCATAAATCCAAAGGTAACCAAGACTCCGTTCAATCAACTTGAAATAGAGTTAATTAAAAAAAAGTAGTTAAAAGAGGTACCTGGGATTATACCTGCTGCCTAGTTCCCCTGCCTATTTTTTGTGACTTTACAATCACATTTTCTTATTTTTTTTAAATATTCCTTCCCCTCTTCTTCTATATGAAAGACCCACACAAACAGCAAGGAACACTCACTGACAGCACAAGGAAAAAGTGAAATTAATTACATACAAGGGACTGGGTATTCTCTCTCACAAGTTTTGCAATGATGTAATGAAAAAAGAACCAGTTTCAACTTCCAAAGTGTTATCAAATATACAAACTAAGCAAACCCCAGAAAAAAGAGATTTTTTTTCTTTCAACCTTTTCAGTTATAGTAATTTTAGGAGTCCCTTGTAACTATAATAGGTCAAACAATTTTGAGGAAAAGTATCATTGTTAAATTGGCCATGTCCCTATAAGTAGAAAGAAATGTCATTAAATAAACTGATTATAATGAAAGGCTTCAGTGGCCACCTCCAAGATTTACTATTGGATGCAGCACTCTGTTAGCAAGTCATTTTTGTTTTCAGAGTTGTTGTAGCCATGTTGGGCCCAGGATATATGAGAGAGAGAGAGAGAAAAGGTGGGTGAAATAATATCTTTTATTGGACCAACTTCTGTTGGTGAAACAGACAAGCTTTTGAGCTACACAGAGCTCTTCTTTAGGTCTGGGATTTACTCCTTGTATTTAGCTGACTCCTGACACACTGTGATTACCATTCCAAGACCTGAAGAAAAGCTCTGTGTAATCTGAAAGCTTCTTTCCTTCATCAACAGAAATTGGTTGAATAAAAGTCAAGATATTACCTCACCCATCTTGTCTCTCTATCACTTAGTAAAGTTTCATTTCAGATGAGGTAAGAGGCTTTAACTACCCTTTGCTAAGCCACTATATAATGATAATATAATAATAATAATAATAACAACTTGGAGCCTCTCAGGCTCTCTCTTAAAAGAGACATATTCTCTATAAATCAGACACAATAGTTTATTGTCTTAGCGCAGAGTATCCAAATTTGTTTGAAAGGGTTCATCACTGCATGCCTCATTGTTAATGTTTCTAGTTGTCTGTTGCAGATTTTTTCTTAAATGGTGCCAGTGCATAGCGTTACTGACACATCTCTCTCTCTCTCTCTCTCTCTCTCTCAAAATTGTATACTACACCCACCATTATGGTATCTGAGAGCCGTATCTATCCCAACTGCTTACATGTTCCTGGCTTTTTTGGGTCTCTGTTCTGACAGTTCAGATGATGTCCGGCTCCTCATATTCTCCAGACAGCTGGTTTGAAGGAAAAAATTGAGGGCCATCTTTTTCACAATTCTCAAATGTCTTGAAAGGGCTGACTCCCTCATCTCATTCATTCAGCATGGTTTGTACAAGTTGGGAGCAAAATAACTAAAGCTGCAATTTTCAAAGGTGCTTAGCTCCCATTGGAATTTGATGTCTAGGAACTGGATGTCTAGGTGCCCAGCTCCCTTAAACAGCTATGAAAATCCCAGCCTAAAGGAATGAAAATGGGGTCTTGGCTTGCAGGCCCCTGAAGAGATTTCTGGGTTGGTGCCTCTACTTTCACAAGGTCAAGACTTACATTAAGACCCTTAATTTAATATAGTTTCCTGTTTGTAATAACAATAAAAAATACTCTAGCATGGATGCCCCAGCCTCTGGCGAAGAGAACAACACCGTTCTTTTTGTGATGACTCTAAAACTCACCATGTGGATTATACACTTTTTTTTTCTTAGCTCTATGAAGGGCAGCGATTCTTTTGTTTGTCAGAAGACATGCGTCACCATCATCATGGTAAGACTAAACTTCTTAGCTGTGATACTTGGGAGTGGAGGGAAGGAGAGGGATGACAAAAACTTAGCAAGCCCCTCAAAATGCCCACAGTTGTATTTTCAGTACAAGCAAACATACCTTGCTCCTTTTCAGCAGATAGAGATTGCATCATAAAGATGTATGTTTATTCAGACTATTTCTGATGACATTTTGTTTTTTATTCCACATTGGTAGGAAACGAACACTGGTGTGTTTTTACTTCCTGAGTTAATTTAGGGCTTGTTGTTACAAACTGCCAATTATTTATATTTAATTATCTAGGAATTTCCTCCGCCAAGAACACAGGAAATATTCAGTCCAGGATTAGTGACCTGTATCTCAGAACCCACCAGGACCACTATGTACATGGTATATACAGAATACCCTCATGGTGTGGCATAAAAGTTTAAGTGGCCTAGATAAAGGCTGGTCACATTACCTGAGTGACAAACCCAAGAATGAATTATTCAGGTAATCCCAAATGAGAGTATTCTGCTATGCCATATATTTTACATAAAAAGCATTTTAAAAATGTTAGAGAGATTTAGAAATTGTTACTGATAGTATTTATTTTACCCTATTGCCTCTAAAACCCTATTACCAAGAGATCAGCTTTACAGACTGCTGAAGGAGAAATTCCAACTCACGCTATGTACTAAGTATTTAATGCAGTATTTCTGACATGAGTGAACACAAGAAGTAACTTTGCTCTATTTACGCAGCCCTACAGCCTTTATTTTCTAACTCAGCTAGGAACTTATAACTGTCAAACCAGCACAGAATTCACAAATGGTAATTGATCTTAAAAAGGGCTATCATGAATGGATAATTCATTAAAAATTATGTTTTTTGTTTTTGTTACAGTATTTTTTTGCTTTTGAAGCCTTACAGATTGGTGACATATTGTAGTAACACGCTAAATATACTTAGAGCAATATTATTATGTACTTTGCCACCTGCCATATCACTGGCCTCATTTCCTGACAACATATTCCAGACATGAGGTAAAATTAATCTTTGATGAAAAATCAGTCCAGCCTTAGGGCAGGTCTGCACTTAAAATGCTGCATTGGCGCAGCTGCATCATGGTAGCTGCACCACTGTAGCACTTTAATGAAGATGCTCTACTCTGACAGGAGAGAGCTCTCCCATCTGCATAGTTAATCCACCTCAATGAGCAACAGCAGCGATGTTGGTGGGAGAAGCTCCCATAGCACTGTCTCCACTGGTTCTTAGATCGGCATAATTATGTTGCTCAAGGGTATGGATTATTCATACCCCTGAGCAATGTAGTTATACTGAAGTAATTTTGTAGTATAGACCAGGGCTTGGTTGTTTCAGGAAATGAGGTAGTGAATTATCCTTCACTGGCAAATTATTTAAAATAAATTTATTTTTTAAAATAGGATGCAAAGCCCAGATAAAATAAGATGTCCATGTATTCTAAAGCACATTTATCTTATTTTTTGCATACTATTAATCATTCTAAATGGATTAATTGTGTTTTTTTTGTTTTTCTTTTTAACAATAAATCTATTTAATTTATAGTCCTCCGGGAATGTAATTGCTCACCCCACCCATGTTTGTATGTCTGCCTACTACTGTAGTAAGATGAGGCCCTGAAGCATAGACCCTTGCATCAGAGGCCCAGTATGAGGCCTAAGGCCTGAGCTAAAGTAATGGTCAAGACTTTGCTAACATAAAACAAAGTTAAGCTGTGCTCCAAAGGCAGGCCCTGCTCACAGAAGTTGGCAAGGAAAGGGCTGATATTGCAAAAGTACACAAACCTAAAAGGTACCAGAACACTTGTACATTCCACACAGATAACAAGGAACAGGCTGGCCCATCCTAAAGACAGGGGCAAAAGGGTAATATGATGGATAGAGTTGTTTTGTTCGAACCAACATGTACAAGGTGGGAGGCGGCACCTTACACGTAGAAGGGGTTGTACCTGGTTACGTAGAGGGGTTGCACCTCAGTACGTCAGGAGTGATGTGTAACTTGTTTGTACCTGTGTATAAGAATTCACCCCCAAGGAGTTGTCTTTGTCTGGCCTAGGGGGAAGTGGAAAGTCCCGCCACTGACTGAGCCGGTCCATTGTCAGGGAGCATAAATTCGTAGTATGCCTGGTAGAGTCTAACAGGAACTATCACTGTGCTTCGTTTGAACAATAAACCTGGCCGACGTGCCTTCATACCTTACTAGAGTCTGTGGTCTTTGGGGGTTCTCTCGGGTCTGCTGTGTTAGCTATCTGCGCAGAGCTGGGGCAGCACACAGAGGGAACACATGCACGCAGCCGACTGAGATCAATATTGAACAGAGCAGAGCAGAGCACCACACTGGTAGCTGTCTGACAACAACTACTACCTCCAGAACATTGTGAGAATTCAATATCTTGATCTTGCCTCCATTTACATTTCAATTCATGCATTAGTCACTGCCCATCTTGAATATTTCAGTTGTCTCTTTTAAGGGTCTTCCTGAAGTTGTACTTGCTCTCATGCAGACTCTCACTGGGCTATCCCAACCCTCTCTCTGAACTACTAAGAGTCAGATTTACAATGGTATTTAGGCACCTTAAGTTGCAGATAGGCACCATATGGGATTCACAAGTGCCTAAGATTATTGGCAGCAGTATGTGATCAGACAGGTAAGGCATATTCAAGTATTGGACAGGTGAGGCATATTGAGCAGGATGTTATTTTCAGTGTCCTAACACATGAACCCAATTGGTACTGGTAATACATCAGAGAAGATTCAATCTCTTCTTTCCTTTGGTTGCCACCTTTATAACATGTGGTCTGTGGTGAGACAGTGTCCTCCCTCCAAACCTGATGGGGAGGGATGGCCCCATGCCCCCTAGTTGGCAGAGCCAGGCCAGTCCTGTCCCCCACGCTGGAAGAGAGGAGCAGGATAGGAAGTAAAAGAGGTGGTCCCTCCAGTTCAGTTGAGCTGGAGCCAGGGAAGGAGGCAGACGTCTCTCCCTTGCTGCAGAACTCTGGACCAAGCACCGAGCTGTGCATCACCCTACCCCCAGAGGAGATCAACTGCCATGAGGAGTTGCTGGGACTATCGTCCACTGTTTACCCCAAGGAGATAGAAGACCCATAAATTACGGAGCCATGCCAAGGAAGGGTGGTAGGAAGTAGCCCAGGGGAACCAGGCATTATCCTGGTTATAGTGCTGAGAGACGAGTCAGTGTGTTTTATGTAGGATCCCCGGTGACCCAGTGGCGGGAGTACCTGCCACTGTTAGGGCCTTGGGCAGGACCCAATGGAGTAGGGTGGGCTTGGGCCCCACATCTTCTGCTGTGAACCCCACCCCTGGGGGCACAGGCCTTCCTAGACTGGAATGCCTGTGCCTTATCTGTAGCTTGCCCCACCAGAAGTCTGTGAGCCCCAGACTCTCTTGTTTGCTGTCTGCAGTAGCCAGGAGGCTTGGGCTATAGACTGCTCCCTGGTCTGCCCCACCCCAAGGGGCAGAGCTCCAGACTGTAGTCCCTATCTGACCTAGCCAAGAGGCTAGACTAAAGATGACTTAATTTTAACTCTGCCCTGCCCCATAGGGTCCCAGGTGGTAGACCGTTAATTGTCTGCCTTGCCAGGAATCTAGGCCAAAGACTGCTAATCTCCTGTAATTTGACTGTTTGATGGAGTGAGGCAGAGTGGCCTCCCTCCAAGCCTGACTGATAGCCACGGAACACTAGATAGTCCAAATCTTAATCCTGTGTTCAAGGTCACCCCAGGATATATCAAGTTCCTCTCAATCATATGGCAATACCTTTTCCATCCGTCAGTTTCAGACTGTAGTTGAACGTCCTGTGATTAGTGGTAAAGTAGGTGGAATTTATTTTTGCTGGATTCAGCTGGAATTTATGTTCCTTTGCCCATCTAATTACAATTTCCAAGTCCTCATTCAATCATTTTCCAATACCTCTATTTCACAACCCACGATGAAGCACAATAACACCTGCATACATGTACACAGTTTATTTCAAGCCACCCGACAGTCCAGAGGAGTATAGTAGGAAAAGAAGAGAACTTCAAACTGAGTCCTGAGGAACTCCCACCCTAAGTGGCCTTGTCTCCGAAAAAGTACCATTTAATCTTATTGTTATTTTCCGATACCGTAGGAAATCTCTTATCTAAAGGTACATTCTTACCACAGATTCCCATCTCACTGAGTTTCACTAAGAGCTTATCATGTCAAACCTATCAAATGCCACACTGAGATACAAAAAGACTCCTATTGATGACTGGTGGCTTTTGTTGGAATCCATCAATCATAGTTTGACAGAAGGCCAACAATAAGTTGAGTGCAAGAGCCTGCATGCCTTTGGGTAGGTTCTATTTTCCTTTCTTTTAAAAGCCACCACAGAAGCCTTGTTTGAACCATTCTTTCCATTGTCTTTCAAAGGTGACTTGAAGATACAGGTTGATAGCTGTCCAGAGAAGTGGCATCCTTGCCAGTCTTAAGAAGAGAGACAATAACTGCTAACTTCCACCAATTAGGTATCTTCCCTTTTAACCATGATTTGTTTATGATGTTGTGATGGAAGGCACCCTTGTATTCACACCCTACACACTACTGTAATAATCTTTCTACAAGGCATGCCTTGAGACGTACCATTTGAAAACTCATAACTTGCTCATCAGTAATATCATGGTAAAATGCATGTAGCAACATTATATGTAAAGTTATGAACATAGGCTTAAATCATGACTGAATTGTGTTTCCCAGATAAGTCTGGGGAATGGCTCAGTTTCTCCAAGACAAAGGGCAAGCTAATGCCCCAACCAGGTGCCAACAAAGCTGATGGGCCATCACCTATCAAGTGGCCATTCTTTAGCAAGAATGGTGGGCAGGGATAAAGAGATCTGCCTCTTAGCAAAGAAATGGCATGAGGTCTCCTTCCTTCACCAGACACCCTGTCTCTTGGTTCTCAGCTGGAAATGCTTTTCGAAGAGGGACTGAAACTATAAAAAGAAGGGGCAAACACCATAAGGAACCTCTTTTTTTCTCCCTGTTCATCTCATTCTCCACACCTGAGAAGAGAAAGGAAACAGCTGCTGGACACAGAGGGAAGGGTCCTGACCTGAAAGTTTGGCCAGTAATGCTGTTGGAAGCATGTGGTGAGAAACTTTGTTTTGAATCTAATATATTTTGTTAAGCAAGGCACTAGGAAATGTTTTTAATCTTTGTTTTCTTGTAACTATTTCTGACGTTTATGCCGTATTGCTTGTACTCACTTAAAATCTATGTCTTTGTAATTAATAAACATGTTTTATTGTTTTGTCTAATCTAATATGTTTAAATTAAAGTGTCTAGGTAACTCCATTTAAGGTGGCTACCTGGTGTATATTATTCCTTTAAGGAATAACAGATTTAATATATTTGGACTGTCCAGGAGAGGATTGGGCAATATAAAATATATATTTCTGGAGGGAAATCCAGGACTGGGAGTGTGTTGGGGTTACCCTGCAATATAACCAATGTTAGTGAGAGCTGGAGTGCAACCCAAGTGTGGCTAGCAGACTGCAGTTACACAAAGATGCTCAGTGTGTGACTTGCCTGGTGGAAGGCTGTTTGTGAGTGGCCCAAGTGGGAGCTGCTACCAGAAAGTAAGGCAAGCAAGGTTGCATGGCAAGGGTGACACAGTTCCTCACTGGTCTGGATTGCACCCCGGTATTTCACAGATGTCCAACTACCTGGCTTCAACCTTCTCCCTAAAGTGGAACTATAAGGCCAAACTGAAAGCTATTCTCACTGAATAATAAATAAACAGAGCAGAAATGGAGGCAGATGTTGTGATTTTTTTGACTTGTCAGTCAGTTCCTTTAGAAGAAACCAGAATGCTATCAACAGTGCAACTCATAAGGAGGCTTGGAGGACTGGAAAGTGAAGCAATAAATTAATTTTTCAATGGATTACATCACACAATGGTATATACAGTAGTAAATAGCTGATGACCCGGCTAAAACTAGAAGATCGGAAATTCAGGTTAGAATGAGAATGGCTGAGGATATTGATGCCCTATGAAGGGAAATATTAGCTGAAATAAATGGTTCAAAGATGAAAGATCCACTGATTTGATATCAAAGTATCTTAGACAATAACATCCACTGTCATGAGATTGCAGACAGAGCACACTGCAGGAATGAAAATCTATAGAGATGGGCCCAAGAGATAGTCACTTTGCAAGATGTGTTGGGAGCAGACTTTAACACCGGTCTATGCTTTTGAAAGTAGTGGTTCTAGCTGTGTTAGTCCCAGGATATTAGAGGTGGGTGAGGTAATACCTTTTATTGGACCAACTTCAGTTGGTCCAGTAAAAGATATTACCTCGCCCACATTGTCGCTTATGCTTTTGAATGTAATATTATAAGGAAAGTGAAACTTTTTGGATTGAACACCTTGCAGCAAGCCCTTAAAAAGGACCCTGTGTCAGTGGCCAGATTCATTCTTGAACTGCATAGTGTAGCCCAGTAGGCCAGATTACCTCTATTATATTCATTGCTTTGCATTTTATTCTGCTTTATTATATTCAGCAGTAATGCAAGGAACTTACAGGCTTGTATCCTGTAAGACATTGGCTTCAGCAGTTAGCATGAGGCTTGAGGCCTATGAACTTTGGCATAGATAAACTTAGGTAACTCATACGTTTTGGAGAACTGAAAGTAGAGTGTAGGGGGGAATTTTGTTCATAATAACATCAGCCAACCACAGAACATGAACTGACATTGGCTTCTGGAAGGTTTTGGACAGAACATCTGACCTTAAGAGTGCCATGGCAACGAATTGACGTATATGATAATGGGATGAAATCATAAATACACTAACATATAGAAGAAGGACACCTTAACATTGGTAAGGGGAGGAAATGCAAATAAGGAAGAGGGGAGAAACCCCTACTGAATATAGACATGGTAACTTCAGTGTAACATATTATGAAAATGGCATCCCAGGGCAGTAGGAGAGAGAGATGTAGCACTTGGGAGGGGCCAGAATGATGGCCACTGGTGAAGATGAGGAAGGTGATGGTGATGAGGAAGATAATGGCTAACATTTCAGGTTGTTCTGCAACGGATGGTGTGAGTATGGATGTTCCGATGTACTTTCTGTATTATCTCTATGTACCTTACTGAAGTAGAGAGTGTGTGGCTTTGCTAAATGTATGAAAAAAATTTTATTTGTAAATATAAAGGAGTTCCTATAGTGTGAGTGTTGCACCTGTGCACATCGGGGTTCCCAACTATATAATAATTTTAATAATAGTGGGCCTGATCTTGGGACAAGAACCTGTCAACCCTCAAAGTGATAACTGGGAATAGTCTGCTATGATTATTACCAGACACATAACCATCACCACCACCACAAGGCTAGGTGCCTTACTCCCATTTTGTTTCAACTTCCTTTATTTTCTCACCTAAATATCTTGCTTTTTCACTTGAGTTTATGATTTACGCTGTAAAAGACGATCCTTTATATAAATGACTATACCTGGGTAACACTAGTTCTCAGGGGATGGGAGAGCCTGGAGAAAGCACTACTATAGAAAAGTTTGATGACCCTTCATGAAAACAGATACAGTGGGGTTCATTCAGAGTCTAGGCGACCTCAAGTCTTTTCTGTCTCAAATGTTTACTGGCCAAATTATGTGGTTCTCAATCAAAGGAATTTCAATGAGAGTTTGGTTTGATTAAGGACCACAATATCTGACCATATGATGTTAACACCACTACATTTATCTTGATTACATTACATCAGTCAGTTAAAAATAATGAGCAGGCTCAGATTAAAGAAGTACGGGGTCCTGTGTGTTATGGACATTGTCCCCCTCCCCCACCTTCCTTAAACTAGACAGATCATGTGATATACAAGACAATTTATGCCTTAGGCAAATTTCAATGTGCTGCCCTCTTTCTATTCCCTAGAACAGAGGTTCTCAACTGGGGGCAGGGGCATGCTGTCTGGAGAGGGGCATAGCAAGTCTTCTGATGGCTTGGTGGCTATTGTAGAAGTTGGTGGGGCTTGCCAAATGCTAGGTCACAGTGCCACTTACTCAGGTTTGGCCCAACTACCTCTCCATCATGATGGGGAAGGCATATTCACAGCCCAGCTCTCCTCTGTAGGCTATTGCAGTTGGGCCAAATTTGAGTGAATGGTGTTGCAACTTGATATGTGGGGTTGCAGTGCCACTCAGGTTTGGCCTGGCCAACCCTCTGACATGATGTAGGGGCAGCTGGGGAAAATTTGAGTGGGTTTGTGACCTGGCACACAAGGATGCAGCACCACTCAGTTTGGCGGAGGGGTTGTTTTATTTTTTTTTCTGGTGGTCCAGGCTCCTCCTGATATATTCTAGTATCATCCCATGCAAAGAGCAAAAGAGGTGCTTGGAATCTTGCAGAGAGTAAGGTTAAACATGGAAGACAACAAAAATGTAATAATAAACTAACAGACCACACCAGAAATTTAACAGACGCATCAAAGGTAATTTATATACAAGAAAACATATATCTCAGCCCAGAAATGGTTCCTTGTCCTGTCCTTTCACTATCTGGATTTTGGATGCTGTGCTTGGTATTTGGTTACTTGACTGAAATTATCTGAGTAAGTGGAGATGCAGGCTGCCATTTTATCATCACATATTTCTTATCCCAACACCTCGCTATTTTTGTCTTGCCTCCAAGTATTCAAAGATGTTATATCATGCACGGAGCAGGGAACATTTAGCCAAGGTTTCCAGCCTGGACCAGAAACCAGACAACTGCTGTGCACCTTCATCATTCTTGCATTGGCTCACAGCTTCAGGAGCTCAGGGATCTAAAATAAACAAATACAAAACAAACTAAGAAACAAACAAACAAAAATCTTTTGGCCCAAATTTTGCTCTCCAGTTCACACAGAAATACTGAAGTCAATAGGAGTTCTGTGAATGGATCCAAGGGCAGAATGTAGGGTTTCTTTTTCTGGCTTTTACGCAAACCAGAGCAATACTGGGATCCCATTAAGCCTCTCCACGCAGATCTTGCACCAAAGGCTTTTCTTTCAGTCCTATCTGTGACTCTCTTTCAAATACAGGTATATGATGACTGTTTGTCAAACTGCTTGCTGATAGAGTGGAGAGCCCTCATCTGGTCCTTGGTGAATAAGAGGTTAATCTCGCCTCATTTTGCCTCTCTTCTTACACAGGTGACCATGGGGGCCTCATTAGATGACTGCTTGGAAGACTGCCTCTTGGAAGACAGGGCTATAGGTTTACAGTTAAACTGAGAGTGTGAACATGTGCTGTTTCTCTTTGTTTTGTTGTTGAGTGTTTTGATTTCTGTGGGGTTATAAATGTAAAATTCCAGCTCCTCCCTCCGCTAGTATAAATCAATGTAGTTTTGTTGACCTCAGTGCCAATTAACACCAGCCGAGGATCTGGCCAATTACATCAGCTGATATGCTCCCTCTCACCCCAGACAATACCACTTTATTCCTTGGACTCTATCACTTCAGTTTTTCCCTAATCTAGCATGATACATCACTTGCAATAGCCTACAGAGGAGAGCTGGGCTGTAAATATGCCTTCCCCATTCACCTGTATGTCTCTTTACAAAGCCTGCCTATCAGCAGTCCTGCATCATGCAAAGCTGCAATGTTGTGGTTTCTGTGGCTCAAGCCCTCAGAGGTACAGCACTTTCTGCAGCTGCTGTCTCTAGGGGACTGCTTCTAGTTGATGTTATTTTTCTTGCACTGCTTCTTGTCTTCACTGTTCCCATTTCTGTAAGAATTGAAATTTCACTCTTTCTGTCTTTGACTGAACATTTCCCTTTTCTGGATGAGCTCTATAAGCCTATACTTCTTTCCACCCTTGACTGTATTTCTGCAAGCAGTAAATGTCTCTGTCTTAGGGCTTTCCCTTCTCCTCTCTTGAGGACGATGAGCGTATATGTCTGCACTTCAACCTGGGTGTGCATGTAATTCTCGCCTCGAGGGAGACATACTGGTGTCCGCTCTCATGGAGCTGGCGTGTTAAAAGCAGAGTGTAGAGGCAGCAGTGCAAGCAGTGGGAGGAGCTAGCTGCTCTGAATATGTTCCTAGGGTCTTGGACGGGCATGCACTCCAGTTGGCTAGCATCTGGTGCTGCCACAGCTACGTTCTATTTTTAGTGTGCTAGCTGGGAATCACATCCCTAACTCAGCCCAGGGCTACACTAGGGGAGGGGGTCGATCTACGATACGCAACTTCAGCTACGGGAATAGCGTAGCTGAAGTCGGCGTATCGTAATCGACTTACCTGGCGATGAGGACGGCGGCGAGTCGATCGCTGCCGCTCCCCCGTCGACTCCGCTTCCGCCTCTCGATGAGGTGGATTGCCGGCGCCGACGGGGAGCGCGATCGGGGATCGATTAATCGCGTCTTAAACCCCTCAAGGGGTTTATCCTTCTTAATAGAAGCCAGATCCTGAGAAATGTTGACTTCACTGGGAACTCTCAGTGCTCAGCACCTAAATTACGATTCTTTAGGGCTTATACACTTTAGAAGTATATTATATCCAGCAGTTGGCTGTAAATAAAAAACATGTATCCCTGACAGAGGCAAATCAGCGATATATAAAACCTGCCTTTTGCAATAGCAGCCTTACTACCTGCAGCTACCTTTCTTTTGAATTGTCTTTTCCTTCTTAAACAAGTTCTCATTACTGGTGTCTTTGTTTTTGTGGGGAACAAGGCTTTAGATGTTAAAAGTGTTGGCAAAATTTGGGCCTGAACTACATGAGAATAATTTTTTAAATTTCTCTTTCACAAAGAATGAGGCTATGCAGTGTCATCAACTTTTTTTCTTTTAAAGAGAACTTCCCACTCATTTCAAGGGGCGAGTTTTGCTTAAAAACTAATGGCATGATACAGCTAACAGTTTGTAATTTCAAGTCTTCATCTCAGTGTATGACTGGAAAATGTTGAATCAACACTTCTTTTCTAAAGTTAATAGATAAAATTGGCTATTTTATTATACTTTTAAAAAGAATTTCCAGGAATGTATTGGTCCCAATCAGATCAGAATCAAAATGAAATTATTTCTGTTGTGGTTGCAGTTTAGGTCACTTTAGCCCATCCTGGAGAAAGATGCCAAAATCTAAAAGATATTATAAGGATTAAAAAAAAAGCAGACATAGTGCTTTTAACTCTCTATGTATGTGACCAGAGATACTATTTGAAGGGAAGAACTAGAAAACAAATGACATGACAAATGTATGACATGGCTGGTGGATCAGGCCACATAGCAAATTGCTTTGCTAGCAGTGAGACTAAAAGCTTGATGTTAGGGGAAAATTGCAATGGCTTTGTGAATTAATCTTTAAATAACTTTCTTCCTCTGTCAGGAGCACATATTGAGGTTGTTCCTCAATAAAAACACACAAACAAAAATATTACAGTATTCCTAATTGCCATAAACGGTAGAATTTTAAATTGTGATATTTTGGACCATTTCTGTAGTGAGGGGAAGATACATCTCAAAGGTACCCTTCATCCTGTGTTTATACTCCCCCGACATAGTATATGCAAACTCAAAAGTGATCAAAAGTGATCAACCTGTGGAACTACTTGCCTGAGGAGGCTGTGAAGGCTAGGACTATAATAGGGTTTAAAAGAGAACTGGATAAATTCATGGTGGTTAAGTTCATTAATGGCTATTAGCCAGAATGGGTAAGAAATGGTGTCCTTAGCCTCTGTTTGTCAGAGGGGGGTGATGGATGGCAGGAGAAAGATCACTTGATCATTACCTGTTGGGTCCACTCACTCCGGGTCACCTGGCATTGGTCACTGTCGGTGGACAAGATACTGGGCTGGATGGACCTTTGGTCTGACCCTGTACGGCCTTTCTTATGTTCTTATCTAAGGCAGCAGTGTCTAGTGGTCTGAGCATGTGATTGGAAGTAAGAAACTCTTGATTCCCAATTTTAGTTCTGGCATCCCATCAACTCACAGTCTGGTTATGTTCAAGTCACTTATGTCTAAGCTTCACCACCTGTTAAAAAGCATTTATATGGGGCACTGTGAGGATTACTTAGTATTTGTTGTCAGGCTCAGATTAACCAATAGGCCTGTGTCTAGTTCAACAGGCAGGTTAGCTCCAATGACACATGACAACATCATTGGAAGCTGCTCGTTCCTCTGGGCAGTTGTGGGAGGAGTGGGGACTCCAGTACACCATCACTACCTCTTCTAGGTGGGTGAGGAAGGAGAGGGTTGATCTAACCGCCACTACTGCCTGTTCTCTGAGCTACCAGAGGATGGGGACCTCCATCTGCTGCTGCCACATTTCACTGGGCCACCCCTCATCTTGCCTGGACCAAGCTGCACTTATGAGGGGGACTGTCCTGCCTGGGCCTCTGGATGTGTAGAGGGGCACCTGCCAACCCCATCCTGCCCAGTGGAGGGCTCTGTGTTGCCACCCCACCCAACTTAGAGACTATGCTCAAGTTTTAAGAGGTGCATCCATTGACAGGACCGTCTTATGGGGGGCAGGAGGGCAACCTTTGCCCCTCAGACTCCTCCGTTTGGATGGGGAGAGCTGAGGCCTCCCTGCTCCTGCATGAACCCCCCAAAGCCAAGGAGCACAGGGCTTAGGAAGAGAGGCCCCAGTTCTCCAATGAGGAGTGCCAGCAGTGGGCCAAAGTATCCCCCTGCCTGAAGCCAGCTCTTGGCAGACCCAGCTGAGGGCTCCTGGCAGACTCAGCCCATGCGGCTGAGAGGGGTGGGTGCCCTGAGCTGCTGCAGTCCTGCCCTGTCTATCCAGGGCTTTGAAGATGTCAAGGGCTACGTATTTGTCTGTGATCTCATTAAATCAGCTGCCAGCAGAAATAAACAAGCAACATCTTGCTCATGATTAGTGCCAAGCTCCATGGAGACGGACCAGATGTATCCACGAGACACATTAACTCTGCGGGAAAAGGCGGGCGGGGGCTTTTATTTCACGCTTCACTGGGGCAAAGGACCCTTCGCTAGGTGCGTGGCTGGCTCCGCCCGCGGAGACGCGCCGCGGGCGCTGCCCTAAGAACTCCCCCCAGCGCCTGGGGGTGCAGACAGCGGGACGTTAGCGCCAGCCCAGAGGCAGGGGCCAGCGCCGCGTGCGAGGCTCGGGGTCGGAGGGACGCGGCAGGACAGGAGCCTCCACACCCCGCGCGAGGCCAGAGGGCAGCATGCGGCCAGCGGGGCGCGCCGCGGAGCACCTGGCTGCCGCAGCCCCCAGCGCCATGCAGGGAGACTGGAGCTGGGGCCGGGCCGGGGGGTGACCGGCACCGCTTGGCACTGGAGACCCTAAAGGTAAATGTGCGGCCCCGCTTCGCTTTCCCCGCAGCGCCGCGTGGCAAACTTTCCCCGGCTGGCGCTGAAGCTTCCCGCCGCTGCGCAGCCTGGGGAGCCAGGGGCTCGGGTGGGAGGGTCGCTGGGGAGCCAGGGGCTCGGGTGGGAGGGTCGCTGGGAAGCCTGGCCCGCCGCGCACAAGTTGGCCGCTTCTCCGGTTCCAGCCCAGGCGCTGCCGGACTGCCAGGAATCCCCCAGCCGAGCAGCGCCGGGGTTGGCGGGGTAGGACACGAACCAGAAGCGGCTGCCAGGGCTCCGCTCCCCGCTGGGAGAGAGAGACGCACGTGTCTCCGGGGCCGTTCCGAAAGCCCCGAGTGTCAATCTGCCCCCTTTAAACGAGCGGCTGTTGCAACTTCTCTGGCTGCTGAATGCCGCTTCTGCCAGACTCTCTCTCAAGAGACACCCGTCTCCCCCGGCCGGCCGGCTTGAGCAATGCGAATGTAAAGTTCAGAAAGTTGGAGGTCAGAGCTGCGTGTCGCAAGACAGGCGGGGAAAGTGGCGGGGGAAAGCGTCCAGCACCTGGGCTGAGTCGTGAGTAAGAGATGACTGGTCTTGTTGCCCTAAGTGATTTTTCACTCTGGGGTACTCGCTCTCCCCTGGGGTAGGTGGCAGGTCAGGCAAAGGCTGAACTCTCCCCAGGGGAGTTGTATGCCATGGGGATCCCTCTGACTAGGATTCTCCTGGAGGCTCCAGCAATTAAAGATTAATTTTTAATGAACGGTTTTGTCATAAATCTCCAGGCATTTGTCCAACCAAAGCTGGCAACCCTAAGGTGTGACTCACTCCAGCATATCCCGCAGTACCATAAACATCCGTTTAAATATAGAGGAAAATGAAGCGATAGCTGGACGTTGCGGCGTGGACCCAAGCTGGGATGCACGCAGCTGCTGACAGGCTGTTTTCAGGCGCTGGACGCGGGGCAGGAAGTCGTGCACACAGCAACTTTCACAAACTTGAGGGAGCAAAAGGCTGGGCTGGTTGCCTGAGATGCGCGATTTCCCTCGGTGTTTACAAACATTGGGCTTTAGAAATGATTTCTGCCGCCCGTAGCGCTTCATGGACCCAGGGCAGCAGACTCCTCCGCCCGTTGGTTTCTGTTGTCTAATCTAGCCCATCTTTATCTAGCGTTGTGCATGGGAGACCACCCGGGTTCGTTGTATTATGTCTAATTGCTGGCCCGAGCCTGCCTTGCGTGAGTGGTCCCTGCTCACCTGACTTCAACAGGCTCTTCAGCGTGGGAGGTCAAGTAAGCGCACCGGGGTTTGCAGGGCTGGCCCTGCCTAGGAAGTCGTGCAGAGAGGCGGGGAAGGGGGCCCTTGGATCCAGGGCAGAGCGACGCTCCCGCACTTCGGAGGTCATGCGGGGTGGGTTGTGCGTGACTCTCCGCCCGAACTGATCGGCCGGGGGGGGCGGTCGGTCTCAGTGGGGGGAAGAGGAGGCTACGCGGTGGGCTCTGCTCTCGGTAGCGAGCTGCGCTGTGATCAGAGCTGCTGCGGGGGTGAGCTCGCCCTCTCCCCGGGGGAAGGGCACAGCGGCGGCCGGCTCCCCTGTTCACAGGTACCTGAAGGCAGAGTGGGAAGCCCCGGCGCTGATCCAGCTGGAGGGAGGGTGGCGAGGAGGGAGGGGGACGTTGGTCGAGCTCTTTGCGGAGCCGGCTGCAGGGAGGCAGGGTCTGGGGAGCGCGTAGAAACTTTTCACCTTTTGCAAACTTGCCGGTGTGCGCACAGCCCGGGCTGCTGCTCGCGTGAGAGGCGGAGGAAGGCGCCCGGACGCGCTCTCAGTGCACGGCCCCGGGCGCGCTGCTCAGTGCAGGTAGGAGTTGACACGCTCCCAAACTCATTTAATATTAGGGTCTGTTTCTGTAATGCAAGAAAAATTCCCCCTCCACCTTAACAAAAGGAAGCGTCTAGGCAAATGTACATTGCTGTCCCGTCTCCCTCGGTTTGATCTTTATCTGTATTTAAATGGCTTTGCGAGATTCACTTTTGCAAAGAGGTGGACGTAGGTCCCCCCAGTTTGCACTGAAAGGCGCACAGAAATCCCGCCGCTGCTAGTGTGTGTTCTCGTGCTTTGCACTGGGTTTAATCGCAGTCGGACCGTGGCTGCGGCTGTTGAAGTGCAGTTGATTGATAGTGGCCAGGCCGATCGCGGACGGTGCCTTGAGGAGGCTCGCTGCCTCTTGTAGGGGGACGTTGCAAGCAGGGAAAGGGGTGCGAATTTGCAGGGCAATTTGCTTTACTCAGTCCCGCCTTCTCGCAGGGTGATTACTGTGCAGCGGTTTGCAGGGGTCTGTCTGTGGCTGGGGCGCAGAGGGGTTTCCCCTAGAGGTGTGAGTTGGCTGCTGCCCCAGCAGGAGTGAGAGAATCGCTCGGCTCCTTCCTTGGGCGCTGGCATCGTGGACTCTCTGGGAACTGCGGAGAGCAAAGGGTGGACAACAGAGAATGCTGGTGGTGGTGGTTGTGAGATAAAGTTGATTTGTACAGTGTTAGGTTTTGAATATGGGTGCCTGATCTTATGGTGGACTCCCACACAAGATAGATTTGGGAGACTGTCGCGGGTGTGACAGAATTACTAATTTGAGAGAATTTCTGCAGGGCTCCCTCCAGCACTATTAAATTTAGCACTACATCACTTATCCCTGATGTAACTGCTCAAAGATGTTATGTCACATCATGCACCTGATAGGTCAGGGAAATTAGATTTCTACCACAAACTACCTGGAGTGTCTGTTTCAAATATCATATGAGTGATGTGCCTTTTATAATGTTTTTCTTTTAAATATTACAGATGCCTTTTGATTGTACGACTGCTGAAATGTATTGAGTGCTGCTGCAGCTACTTTTCCAACAATGAACAGTTCACAATCACCAGTGCTGGATGGATTAGGAAACACAACCTGCAACGCACACAAAAAGATTTCGGTATTTTTTTCAATAATATTCATGACAGTGGGAATTTTATCCAACAGTCTTGCAATAGCAATTCTCATGAAGGCATATCAGAGATTTAGACAGAAATCAAAAGCATCCTTTTTGCTTTTTGCTAGTGGTTTGGTGGTCACAGATCTTTTTGGCCATCTCATCAATGGAACTATTGCTGTGTTTGTGTATGCCTCTGACAAAGACTGGATTCGATTTAATCAATCAAACATTCTCTGCAGTGTTTTTGGCATATGTATGGTATTCTTTGGTCTGTGCCCTCTCTTTCTGGGCAGTGTGATGGCTGTTGAACGTTGCATTGGAGTCACTAAACCAATATTTCATTCTACAAAAATGACTTCTAAACATGTAAAAATGATTTTGACTACGGTATGTCTCTTTGCTGTTTTTATAGCTTTGCTGCCTATTCTTAGCTTTAGAGCATATCAAATTCAAGCATCGAGGACCTGGTGCTTCTATAAAACAGAACATATTGAGGACTGGGAAGACAGATTTTATCTATTACTTTTTTCTTGCCTTGGGTTACTGGCCCTTGCTGTTTCGTTCTTGTGCAATGCTGTCACAGGAATTACTCTCTTAAGAGTCAAATTTAAAAGTCAACAAAGACAAGGCCGATCTCATCATTTTGAAATGATCATTCAGCTATTGGCTATAATGTGTGTCTCTTGCATTTGCTGGAGTCCATTTCTGGTAAGAGCCTAATATGTTTGACAATTTTTAATGCACATCTGTGTCTGAAGCTTGTCTTTTTTATCTGCAGGTTTTTGACAGTGGCTAGCCATGGTGAACACCACAGTTCACGCTTTTAACATCATGTGTTACGCTTACAAGCATCTTATTTCAATTTCATATTGCATGTGGCATTCTGATCTATGCATCTGTAACAAAGATGGTATTTGTTTTCATTTCTGACTAGAACTGAAATAGATTTAGTAGTAAGCAGAATATGATGATCATGAAAGCCTGTCTACAGTATCATGCAGTGCTAAAACACTGGTCTCCAGTCTAAACTAAGGTTAACATGGGTGTTAGTGTATCAGTGGGAGAGTCCCAAAAATTGTTCATGTAGTTCTGATTGAAAATACTGTGTTATAACACTGTTAGACCCAAACTGTTTCACAACTCTGTTTATGTGTAGTTAAGTTTGTAGTGAGGATGGTGTGAGTCTTGCATGGGGTACCCAGAATTGTGAGCCCCTTTGTTACCCATCTCAGCTTCAGCAAGTGAAAGTTTGCTGCTGCTAAGATGTGTGTCAGCTCCCGACACAGCAGCTTGTCTGCCTTGCCAGCAAACTCTTGAGGACGCTGCCAGTTCAAACTTTGCCGCAGGTAACAATCGATGAACCTGAGTTCCCCAGAGACATCTCTCTGCAGTGTCTAGTCCCTTCCACTGGACACTCACAGAAGTTAAGTTCACTGCCTTCAAAGAGACAGAGCACACAACAGCCTGTTTGGCTAGCTGAGAATTCACTCTCTACTTTAATACATAGCACCGAGATGGTTTTATAATAAAACAAGAAAGAGTTTATTAACAAAGAACAGAGATTTTAGTGATACTAAGCAAGAACAAAAAACAGGTCTGGTTACAAAGAAAACAAAACATGCTTCTAAGGCTACGTCTACACTACGCCGCTTTTAGCGACACAGCTATGTTGCTATAGCTGTGCCACCAAAAGTCACGCCGTGTAGCCTCTGTTTGTCAGCTCTCTTGCCGACAAAATACTTCCATCCCCAATGAATGGCGTTTGCATTGTCAGCAGGAGGGTGCTCTTGCCGACAAAGCGCTGTTCACACTTACGCTTGTCCTCGGCAAAACTTTTGTCTTTCGGGGAGTGGGGGGATTAACACCTCTGAAAGACTAAAGTTTTGAGTTATATCTTATGACGACAATGAATGTGTCAGGCTTGATGTGAGTTTTGGTATGTGGGGGGTGGGGGGCTCTGCCAGTTGTTAGTAGTGGGCTCCATGGACACAGATGGGGGTCTATAAAACCCACTTCATACTACAAGTTGTAAACCATGTTAAGGAAGGTAAAGTTTAGAAATAGTTAATAATGTCATCTCACTTTTATAGAGCAACTTTCCTCATTCAATCTCAAAGCACTTTACAAAGGGAGGTTTTATTTTCCCCATTTTACAAATGGGGAAACAGGCAAAAAGGTGAAGTGATTTGCCCAAGGTATCCCAGGAGTTCAGTGGCAGAGCTGGGAATAGAGTTCAAGTCAGTGCTTTGCCCATTTGGCCACACTGCCTAATATGTTGATTCAACCCATAGGTTTTAAAATCCATTTCAGAATTGTGTTAAACAGTCGTTGAGCTTTACTTCTGATGTTTTTGGTAGTGGCTTAATTTCAAGTATGGTTTAGATATAAGTAACTGGTTTAGTTGTAGTCTGAACAGAAATTTAGCAAGGTTTGTTGCAGATCAACGTTAGGAGTTGGTGCTCCCAGGCAATCCCTCAAAACACAGCCTGCATGTTACTGGCTGCAGTGGTTCTTCCAAACTGCTTAATGCAGGTCAGGTCCGTATAGACCACAGGTTGCCCACCACTGGTTTATCAGGGTAATCTGATTGCGGTCCACGAGACATTTTGCTGACGTTGACCATGTGCAGGCATGACCCCCTGCAGCTCCCAGTAGCTGTGGTTCGCCATTCCTGGCCAATGGGAGCTGTGGGAAGCAGTGGGCCACAGGCCACTGGGAGCTGTGGGGGGCCATGCCTGCAGATGGACAACACTGGCAAAAAGTCTCGCAGCCTGAAGTCAGAGTACCCTTATGGGCCGCATGCGGGCTGCAGGTTGCCTACCACTGGTATAAATTGTGTCAGAAATCAGAGTTGGAACACATTTGATTATCATATAGTAAAGAATCCTAAAGTTTCTTACTTTGTCCTATGATGGCATTATAAAGCACATCTGAACTGAGTCCCAGAGAATAGTGTGCATGTTCACACACTTATGAAAATGGTTTAACATAACCATGTAAACTCTTTCAAAACAGTTTAACTTTGTACTAGTGTGAGGGAGGTTAAGACATGAGCAACACTGAATCTTAATTCTTCTTTTAGAAAGAGGGCCCTATATTCCTCTTACACTGGTGGAACATGGGTATGTGATCAGAACAAGAGTATCTGCTATAAGAGACCAGTGAAGACATGGGGTGAAATCCTGGCCGTACTGAAATCAAAGGGAGTTTTGCCATTGACTTCAAAAGGGCCAAAAGAATTTCACCTCTGCTTTTTTATTGATTTCTCTAGACTTGCACTACAATACCGTTTTAACTAATCTTAGCTTTATGTAAGTAACATTATTGTCAGTCTCGTGTCTCTCTTACATACTTTGTGGACAAAATCCTCAGGATAATAATGTAGGCTTTTTTAGTGAACAATTACTTCCAGTGACCTCATGAAATAAATTTGAGGCAAGCACAGATTGACTATCCAAAAAAGTAATTGAAGTGATCGGTTTACTTGTCAAAAAACCCCCAATATATTACCCAGTCCCAATATTTATTTTCAGATAAAATATTTGTCCTTAAAGATTGCAGTTGATTTAATTCCAGAAGGACTTTGAATGTCAAAAGAACGATTAGCCTGCCTTTTCATTCAAAAGAGATGTTCTGTTTATGCAATATATGATGAAACACTGAATTACAACTACTCTAATTGTTTTTCATTATCACTCATTCTTTTCCTTACTGTGCCCTTTCTGCCTCCTTCTTTCTAGAGAAAAAATGCTGAACTTTCAATCTCCTAAGTACATATACATATTTTTTCTAAAGCTTGTAGATGGATGAGTGATCCCATAAATATTTTGAAATCATTGCACTCTTGATAAAATATTTTTCATCATATAGATTGTAGTTAAACATGAATTATTGTTATCTTGACAAGCTTTACTCTGAGTCCTGCTGTTTAGAGCTCTCTTCTGTTTGTGATTTATACTGACAAATGGCTTAATGCTTAATTTTTGTAATTGAAAATTTATATATGTTCCTCAGTGAAGTGACAGCTCTGATTAGAGTTGGGTAGTACTGGCAGGTACTATCGAAATCTTCCTCACAGCTCTGCCAGTGTACCGCATTGTGCATGTTCAGTACTCCTGAAATTCTAGCTCTGGATGTCTCGAGTCCAGGCTTGCCAGATTGTTATCAAATATAGTGCTGGCTTTTGCAGCGTGGACAAATGTCCTTTGGGGATGAGAATAAAATCACAAACTCACTTTCACATTTGATTTAGAAACCCAAGTGTTGAGGTGAAAGACTAGTTCTTTAACACACAGATTGTTAGGTTTCAGTGTAGTAGCCGTGTTAGTCTGTGTCAGCAAAACGAAAATAAGAAAGAAAAACTTGTAGCACCTTAGAGACTAACAAATTTATTTCTTTTTATTTATGTATTTATTTATTTATAACACAGATTGTTGCAATTCCCAGATTTCTAGTAAAATGAGTATTTAAGGGTATATTAAATTGCCATTTTTGGCTAAACGTCAGCATAAACATTTTTTTAACAACTTGATATGTCTTCTATTGTGGGATTAAGCCATATTCTTGCAGAGGAATGGACTTGATGCTCTAGGGCGGTCCTGACCCTATAGTGACTTCTATGTGACTATTCATAAAGTTAAGCACATTTGTAAGACTTTGCAGGATTGGGGATTTACTGTCTTTAACTATTTTGATTCTACTGAGGGTATAAAAGTTAATTTCCTGAACTGTCAGCACTTATGCATTTTTGTTTTATTTTAAAAGTTGTTCAGAGAAGATAAACACATAATTATAAGGTAGCTACAGCACTATTGCATTTTATTAGAGGGTAGTGGAGCATACATAGGTAGTGAAAATAAAATTTTGTCAAGAATGTGTTGTTATAAACTGGAGACATCTGCAACATGAGACTGAAGCATATCCAGAATTCAGCAGTAAGTATTATTTCTCATGGTAGTTGTGAGGTGAAGGGGCATTTTAGGGATGATTCCAAAGAATAGCCAGTCAGTCAAAGAAAATCATCTGGGGTAAACGAGAATATGAATATGAAAGACATTTTCAGCATTGAACTGAATAGTATAATAGAGTGAATGTCCTCTTGGGCTTATTCAAGCATAAACAGATAAACTAATTTTGAACTGAATATATAGTTACTTTCTTTCTGGTCAAAACAGGCATAATTTTAATTAACAGCTTCAGCAGGAGTTGAGGGCACTCAGCACTTGGTAGGATTGGATTCTTAATTCTATGTTTTCTATCTACGTTCAAATTTTGGCTTCAGTCATGTGCATGCGTATGTGTTGGGCTAGTCTGGGCTGTTCTGCTACCCACCCATTCTTTGAATGGAATTGAATCGCTATGATGGAGCAAATTATCATTTTATTTGTCCATTGAAGTTTTGGTTTCATAAATCAGAACACAAGCATCAGGCATATATGTATATACCATAGATAATAAAATCAATTTATCCAGACTCCATCCCTTCTAAATTTGTGTTGCCTGGTGCACATAACTTTCTCAGTTCCTTGCCCTGTATTTGAAAGCCAAATGGTTAAATATTTTTAACCTTCTCCTAGACCCTTTTGACAAGTGGGATTTGTAAATAGATCAGACAGATTTTCCCCACCTAGAAACTCCATTTATCCAATATCTTTTGGGGTTGTCAAATGGATTTGCTTTAGATTATATAATATAATATGCACCTGAATGACTAAGATAAGGCATCAAATCAGGCACATTATATAGCAAAATATTAAATTAATATTTGTATCACACGTATCCACTTGTATAGGGGATTCTTACTAATATTTCAAGTAAAAATACCTTTTTAAATGAGCGAGTGTCTAAAGTATAGTCCTAGCTTTCCAAATGGGCTCTCCATCCATTTATCATTAATTATTATTTGCTGAGTAGCCAAAAGTATGCTAGGTGCCGTATTAAAGAAAAGGTAATAGGAGTCTTTCTTCAACGAGACTGGGGTTCTACTCTCTATCTTGAACTAGTACAATGGAGAGCTTGATGTGAGTAGGAGTTCTGCTGACGTGAGTAAGGCCTAAGTAGAGGTGTGACAAAGTCTGGGAAGGCAAAATGATGGAGGTAAAGGTGGTGGGGGATCAGGATTACAAGTACAAGGGCATGGGTTACCTCAGTAGAACTGCACATCTTGTTTTTAGTTTCTAATCGAGTTTGTCATTGTTAACTGCTGTGTGCACACTGCTATGTGTAACTTTCTCCTCTGGTTCAGTAATACCTGTAATACTGAATGGCACCTACTTTCAACAGGATCCAAAGAGAAACTGCGGAATTGGAATTAATATGCAAACTAGATACCATTACCTTAGGCTTGACTATTGACCTTGGATGGCTCGGTCATTATGTTAATTGAATTTATTTCCCCCTTAACACCTTTGTGTCAACTGTCTGGAATAGCCCCTGTTGATTATCACTTCAAAAGTTTCTACTGATAACAGTTCCTTTCAATTAATTAGCCTCTTAACATTGGTATAGACACCTCCACCTTCTCATGTATCTTTGAATGTATAAATATCTGTTCACTGCATGTTCCATTCCATGCATCCGATGAAGTGGGTTCTTAACCCACGAAAGCTTATGCTGAAATAAATTTGTTAGTCTCTAAGGTGCCACAGGTATTTTTCTTGTTTTCTTTTTTCTAAATGAAGATACTCTGTTTTCATTATAAAAATCAATGTTCCCAAATACTGCACATCTATCCATTGATTTATACCCACTGTTAAATATTTTAATGCAATATAACTTCTCTCTTTGTAGTTAATACTTTTACATCTATGATTTAAATACTAAGTCTTTCT
Organism: Macrochelys suwanniensis; assembly: GCA_033296515.1. Lineage (NCBI taxonomy): Eukaryota > Metazoa > Chordata > Testudines > Chelydridae > Macrochelys > Macrochelys suwanniensis. Next base: position 24,685,875 of record CM065782.1, read on the forward strand.
TCTGTTCCAAAGTATCCTATTGTTTAGATGGCAAGCTCTTTGGGCAGGGACTGTCTGTTTCTGTGTGTAAGTACAACGTCTAGGACAATGGATCTCGATCTTGGTTGGAGCCTCTAGAGCAGCGGTGTCCAATACGTTTGCCACTAGCCACATGTGGTGAATACGCTATTGAATTGTGGCTAATGCATGATCAATGCGTTGGTGTATTGAAGAAGGCAGTACTGGAAGATTGGTTGCGTGCTTTGATATACAGCTTGTTAACGTGGCTAGGATATAGTAATTTCGTGTTAGTAGTACCTATTAATATTTTTTTTGTAATATCTACTTATTTTTGATATTTGAAATGTTGTTTGTAGTATGGTTTTTTAATCCTTTTTTATAATGTGGCGAATAAGAAAAAATCAAAACCACAAGTGTGGCTAGCATCACATTTCTATTGGACATGCTTCTCTAGGGGCTTGTGCAGTACAAATATGTGCATAATAATAATAATACCCATGACTCTTACCTAACGTACATTGAGACAGTGACTTTCTTCTGCTTCCCAGCCAGAAATGAGCAGGTCACTGGTGAGCAGGGCTGTGAGGATGTGCTTTCTGCCCTCATGAGGGAGCCTTGCTGCAAGGGAGCAGGGGAGAGTGCAGACGCAGTGCAGAGCGCCACCTCCATGGTCTCCCTTAAATTAATGGGGGATCTGCTAGTTTGGGGGGACTGAACACCCTGCTTATTCCATTCCTCTTTCATCATGATGGGAGAAATTCACAGGAAACTCACACATTTTACTGTTTCCTGTATGGGCATGACCCATGTGTGGGATGAATGGTCCCAATGAGTCTGTCCTTGTTGTGGATTGCCAGAGTCACAGTTGATAATCTGAAAGACTGTTTCATGATAATATTTTTCCAAAAATGTTAACACACACTTTCTGTGCTGAACCAGACTGTGTCAAGTCATGTTTTGTGTTGCCAAAGGTCAATTCCTGCTCATCAAAGGGGAATTTTTTTATGAATAAGGTCAGCATGATTTGGCCCCAAGAAGTTGGATTCCCAAAGAAAGCTAAAGGGATTCCAGCATTTTGTGGTATTGCATGTCAATGACAACATACACTGTTACACAGAGCTGCTCTTTTGACGGTGACATGCTGCCTAGCCTATTTCTTGAAACTGCTTGTTTTTTGGAGCTACGTTCATCTGAACAGGTTCGGACTTTATTACATATATTCTCTGTGGCCGAAGGGATAATTGCATTTCTCAATATTTTGCTATTTGGAGGTGTAAAATGTACTTTCTGTAATTCCATATGGGATGGGTCTGAGAGTATATTTTTGTACAGGATCACATTCCGGCTGTGGAGAAAAATCTTTTCTGTTTATTTTAATTGCAGTTCTCTGAACTTACTCTAACTCTTCATTGGCCTTTTATTATCTTTATTGAAATGCAAGAGTGGTGCAGTAGTTACAACAAGGAGCTGGGTTTCAGGGCTCCTGGGTCCCGATTCCAGTTAGCTCTCCTCTACCTCCCCCCCCCACCCCACTCCCCAGTTTAGCTAATTTAAAGGGACCTTAAGCTGCCTGGAACTGGCCACCTTGGGAATAGCACATGTAGGGAAAGTTCCTTGGGTAGAGTACAGCTGGCAAAATGGCTCTTCTGCATGCCCTTGTGCCTCTTGTTATGAGGTGAGAAGGGAGGGGCATGTTAGTGAAGGAGGCTATATGGTTGGAGTACACTTTGCTGCCTTTGTTCTGGGCTGCTGCATGTAGAATTCCATCACTGGGGCCAGATTCTCAGCTGATGTAAATCGGCAAAGATTCTTGGAGGTCACTGGTGCTCCACTGATTCTTGGTGCTCCACTGATTAACATCAGCTGAGGATCTGGCCCTTATTTATTACTAGTATAGTAGGAAAGCATTCTTACTGCCTCTGTTTTACAAGAACTTCTATACATATCACTTTAGTGTGTGTGTGTGTGTGTACACATACGTGTTTTAATACAGTGGTATTACCCTGCAAGTTTATATCTAATGTATTTTTCATGCTAACCCTGAAGTCTGTCTCTCTGCATTACTGCTTTCTATATCACACTTTTGTGTCTTGGCTGATTAAATCTCTCATATTACCTTATGTTGATGTGTACGAAATCTCATCGCGTTTATCTGCTCATTGCTTTCTTTCTGCAGTTTATCTCCAAAAAATGCTGAATCTCCTTTTATTTCCTGACAAAATAAAATGGCTTTAAAATACAGTAGATTCTCTCTTATGGTCTCTGGCAGGTGATTTTTGGTAACTGAATCATGCATTTGAGTGGGCAGGTATTTCTGAATGGAAAATTTCATAAAGAAGGGATATCAGTGTTTATTTCATGAGCTTCAGGCTAACTTTCTGGATGATACTGCATCCCAATGAAAAACAAGGATATTTGAACAAGGATAAAACAGTCTTTGACAGGGCCAGCCCACAACATTTTGGCACCTGAGGCAGGGAGATCAAATGACGCCCCATGCCCCCTCGCTTGGGCCAAAACTTTGAAAGATCTGAATTCTGCCTTCTTCCTGTTCTACTCCTCTCATGGTACTGCTTTGCCACCTACCCCAATAAAGGAGAACTAACAACTTAAAATGCCTTTTTCAAAAATTTTAAGTAACACTTACCTTTCAAATGCCTGAACAGCAAATGTAACTTTTCTTGTCTGCATAGTAAACACTGGCATTTTTATCTGTTTGAATAATCAAAGTGGTGCTTTCCGTGCCTTCTTGGTTGCAAAGATTTGAACTGCTTCCTGAAGGTCCACAGTCTGGGCCAGCTCACGCTCTATTCAGATGGTTGCAAGACCGACCAGCCTCTCCTGTGTCATTGTGGAGCGTAGATGTGTTTTTATTAACTTCAGCTTGGAGAAGCTGCGTTCTCCACTGGCAACTGTTACAGGAAGTGTTAGAAGTATGCGCAGAGCAACAAAAGCATTTGGAAAGAGGGTGGTCATCTTATTTGTGCACATATATTCCAGAACAGCCTTTGGAGTTGATCCTGCTGAAATGTATCTTGAAATGGCTTTCAGTTCATCACCTAAATCACTCCCATCAATATCACAAATGTCATCATGTGTCAATACTGTCTCTAGTGTCCTGCATTGCTGGTGTAGGTCTTCTTCAGGTATAGTGAAGAGTTTTAGAATATCATACAAAATCCCAAATATACTGCTGTGTTGCTTGAGCTGCATGAAACGTTCTTCAACTGACTGTATTGCACAATCTAGATTCACCTGGCTAAAGAATTCAACTTTGAATTGTTGTTTGGGGTCTCTTACGGGATTATCGCTTACCACATAATCAAAATGTCATCTTCTTGTGTGACTCTTGCATTCTTGAATGGGTGGGAAAATAGCTTCAGCATGAAGTTCCTCTGCCAACTTCTGTGGACTCTTCAGAACGTTTTGAAATCCTTCATCTGAATTGGTAAGACTGTAGGTCTGACTAAGCTTTGTCCAGTTGTTCCATTGCTCCAGATATATCAAGGTCAACACCTTGGAGTCTCTTGCTTACAACATTTATTTCAAACAGTATGTCATGCCACAACAGTAAGCCACACAGAAATTTGAAGTTATGTATGTTTCTGGTGATTCAATTTCTCTCTGCCACGAACAGTTCCTGTCATAGCATTATCCTCCACAATGGCAACTATGGCATCATCTATCTTCACAATTTGGTGTTTGATGGGCTTTATCGCCTCCACTCGACTTTCCCATCTTGTGGCACTCAGTGGTTTCAGTGTCAGAGAGGATGTGCCCAGAATGTTGCTTCAAAATTGCCATCGATGAGTTGATGCAGAGAAAAATACATAGATGCTTTGAATTACATAAAAAAATTCAGCAGCCTCACTAGAAGCTGATGCTGCATCACTCACCATCAAGTTCAATGAATGAGAACTGCATGGGACAAAAAAAGCTTGAGGGTTTAACTCTCGGATCCATGTCTGCACTTCTCTGCTCTTTCCTCTCATGTTGTCACCGTTATCATAGCCCTGACCTCTCATGTCATCTATCGCAATTCCCATATTTTTCAGCTTTTTAAGAAGCACATTTGTCATACCAGCTCCTGTAGTATTATCAATGTGAATAAATTCTAGAAAATGCTCTCTGACAGTCACCATTGCAGGGACATTTTCACTAGGTTCTGTTGTTGTTAGAAAACGCACCATTAAAGTCATTTGTTCTGTATGGCTGATGTCAGGTGTGCAGTCCAGAATAACAGAGCAATATCTTGCTGACTTCAGATCTGCCACAATCTTCTGTTTGACTTTTGTTGCCAGTAACTGTATGATCTCATTTTGAATTGTTTTTCCAAGGTAGTGGTGTGTGTACATTTCTTGAGTGGTGACTCTTCTTAGATGCTCCTGGAGTACAGCATCAAACTGTAAGGAAGTTTCCATTGTTTGGCACATACAGCTGATCTGAAGTGCCATGCAGTGCTAGGTTTTGGGTAGCAAGCATTCTCATAATGGCAATGAGCCTTTTCAGAACATTTTGCCAGTAAAGAGACTCTGATGCAATTTTCTCTTGATGCTGATAATCTATGGTGGCCTTTAACCTTCGTTTCATCTCAAGCTCTTTCCACCTATGGAATGCTCTCTGGTGATTTGCTGCCTTCTCATGGCATGCCAGATTTCTAGCCAGATTTTTCCAGTCCTTTGTTCCCGTAGAACCCAATGTGGCTGGAACATTAGACTGGAAGAGTTTGGAACAAAAACAGTACGCAGCGTTCTGTGTTTTTGAGTACATAAGCCATGGCCTCTCCACTTTGTCACCATTGGGGATTTCACGCCAGTAATGAGCTGGATGGAAACTTCTATTTTCATTGTCTTTGGGGAACATGAAGTTTTTCACTTGCTGTGGCCCATGCAGTACAAGGAAGTATCTCAGGCTACTGCTCAAGTGGGTCCACAGTCCTGGATCATCTAGACTTAAGGAACTAAACTCAGCAGTAGCTGTTTCTTGCGCCTCGACCACACTCTTCTCTGATCTACACCTTTCTTCAGGAATGTGCATGGTTACATCCATTTGAGATGAAGATATGGATGTTGCAGTAGCTGTCAGGTCACCTGCACTCTGACTAACTGGAAGGTCAGGCATCTCTTCACCACTCACATCCTCACTGGGGCCAGAAGGCTCACTGTGAACATTTGTGTCTCTGTATCTCAGGAGAGCTCCTTCCTGCTTAGATAGAAAAGCTTCCTTTGCTTTCTTTCTTTTTCTGAATGCTGTCCCAGAGGGGCGTTTTCTTCTTTCACTCATGACTGCTGTTCTGTGCCAGCCATAAGGGCTCTCAACACTCAATTGAAGGAAACAAATAAGCAGGCTGGTAGCAGGGCCTGAGTGAGGGACGATATCAGCGTCTTAAGGGCCTAACTGGCTCCTACTACTTCAGTTGACTGCCTGTTCTCCTCAAGTGGGTTCAGGGAGCAGCAGGAAACAGGAAGCTCCCTGAGAAGTTGGTGTTAATCAGTCCAGGCTCCTGGGGTGCTAGAGAGGTACATAAGAGGCTTCTCATCCTCCTCTCTCCCTGCAGCTCCTACTGCTTTCTGTTATTCCCTCTCACCTTTTCTCTTGCCTGCCTATTATATCTCTTGTGCCCTCCTTCCTCCAGCACAGCACTCCACCATCTCTGTGCATTTAGAGCAGCAGCAGCAGACACAATTTTCTACACTCTGGGTCCTAGTGGTGCCCCTCCACAGTTTGGTACCTGAGGCGGTCGCCTCATGGTAAGGCCAGCCCTTGAATTAGTACAAATGTGTTTCTGAAGATTACTGGTGGTAATGTTAAATCTCTTCCCTCCTCTGACCAAGCAGTTCTTTAAAAGTTGCTACTACAGAAAAAAGCAGTACTATAAATGGTGCCCTGAGTATTTCTGTTCGACAAAGTCGAGAGTTTAAAATAGAACCGGTAGAAACTATTCCACCTTTTTTATCATAGTCTTCCTTACTTTTGTTAATTTGAGATGTTTGAAAACTAGTAGGTTGATATACATGGTTCTTTTTTCTGCTGCAAAGGGAAAGATAAAAACAAAATGTCTGTATAGGAAAAAGATTATTAATTTAGCGCCAGACCTTGTTAACACTACAACCTGGCTCTGCAGCAGGCTGACCCATCAAAGGAAAATGCTGACCTGGTGCACAAGCTTAAAACGAAATAGCCATTACTCTCACGAATCCAGCACATGGTCCCAATTCAAGCCCATTTCAAGAGCTTACTTCTTTCACCTCATCTAAAAGAAGTGAATTAATTTTATAGGGGAAAGAAAAAAGAGAGGCTTTTGCCTGAAAAAGGTCTGCAGGATCTGGCTCATTATCTTTACTCAGTAGAATCAATATTATAAAGATTACTATCCTCTAGAGATTATTTCTTCTTAAACCTGCTACTTAGCCCAAGTAGGAGGATCTATGAGACTGAAAATAGTCTTTTCTGAGTCCTTATGGAAAAATAAATCTTCCGTTGTGTGTTGATCAGGCTTGCAAGCTTCATTGGCAGAAACGGTTTCATTCTTCCCAATCTGGTGGGCTCTGGATGGTCAGACAGCTGTTACAGTATGTCCTTTAACATGGGGAGAATTTAGTTATCATTCCTGTTTGCTTTCCTCTGAATGAACTGCTAATGTACTAAATCGTTTTATTATTGGAACATTGCTATGAACCTTTATATGAGCCCATGTTTTTAGGTGTTTATAAATTTCTGGGGAAAAAATTGGCTGTTTTGGCTTAAACTTCAGCTGCTTATTGTCGGCACAAAGGAATTGTATAGAAAGAATTTTTGTTGTGGGTTTGTTTGGAGGAATCTCTGGTAAATTTATATCAAGTTTGCTTGTTTCAGTTTACAAACTAACATCAGGAAATTCAAAGCTCGGATTTCTGCAGCAGCCACAATTAAACCATGGTACTATATATACATACACATAAATCTCATATAGAACCATACTTAAATAATTATGATTGCTGTGGGAATCAGAGCTTTGAATTTCCTGATGCTTGCACACATGTATAAACAGAATTTACAATGCTTTATTTAGAGAGAGGTAGTTATGTGAACCATTGGGCAGATCCTAAACTCATGTAAAATCAATGGAGCTATGCAGATTTACTGGAGTTACACTAGTTTATACCACTTTTGGAACTGATACAGCCTTTAATTTAATGATTTCCCACCCTACCCTCAGAAATATAGTTTCTTTGAATAAAATAAAATATCTGTGGTGGAACCATAACTATACCATATCTTTCTCAGTCATAGCATCACATTATATAGAACTGACTATAAATAACTGTGTGTGTGTGTGTGTGTGTGTGTGTGTATATATATATATATATATATATATATATAATTTACACTGTGTAGAATTTAAATCATGGGCTTATGCTCTATTATATACCTGGGGTAATGCTGGATTTTCACAAATGTTGTCTGTCTTCATAAGTGATCTGTTTTTTCTCAAGTTTGGTAAAATTCCAGTTGGCCTCAGCCTTTCGGAGAGATAATTTGCTGTATGGGACTGAGCTGGGTTGCAGAGATTAGACTAGCCATGGTATACAGAGGAGGAGAAATATTTTCAACTTATTTATGTGAGTTTATGTAGAGTTCATGTCAGTTTTCAAACTGTTTCAAATGAGGTATCTTTGAATGCTTTCTAAAAGTAGTCATGGTATAGTTTACTCTCAGACTATTTAGAAATTGTTCTTCTCCGGATTTGGCAGTACAATACTCAGGAGGTTTGGAGGAGAAGAAAGCCAGATGAAGACCGTCATCACAGTAGTAAAAAGGCTCTGGTAGAAGAGTAGAGTAGTAGAGAATTGCTTCTCTTGCAGCAGCCAAGTAGCTCCGGAAGGGGAGAGGAGCTTTGGTTTTATCAGATACTTACCAGACTGAGACTGATATTTAAGACAGAGCCCTGAAATAGTGACATCCCCTCACTTACCAGCAGCTGGCATGGGAATGGGTTTTGCCAGAGCGTTACTTCTGGTTCTCACCCTTGTTCATATTTACTAGAGCTAGCCAAAAAAACTTCAGTGGAACAGTTTTCATTTGGAAAATGCAGTTCAATCAAAATGATGATTTTACCAAAATTTTATTTTGGGAAAGGCAGGGTAGGAGAAAGGAAAGAATTCCTACAATGTTAAAACAGCCCATTTTTTTTTGCAACAAAATGTTTTGCTTTTTTTTCCCTTTAAAAATGACGTTTTGGTTTGATTTTTAAAAAAAATTTAGTGGTATTATAAAATAAAAATTAGCTGAAATTGAAGTTTTTTTGAAACATTTTGTTTTGACAAAATTGAAAAACATTTTTCCCCCCTGAAATTCTTTCCTGGAGAGTTTGGGTTTTGTTCTGAATCAGAATAAAAGCAAACTACAAAATCTTGAAATCCTCCACAAAAGAGTATTTCTGTTTTCCACCCAGATCTAATATCGGTCTCTGACTTGCATGCCTGCAGTTAGTAAACTTTTCAAGACCCGCTCATTTCATTAAAGACTTTTAATTTGCTACTTGATCCAAAATAGGAAGCATTCCAATTTGGGTTCAGTTACTGTAAAATTGATCATGTTCTTTGGCTAAGATAATTATGTACTCAGGTCTTTTTTTGCTTGAAAAATCATGTACTGAATAATCAATTTTGGATAGTTGCCTAGACTGAGATTGGATCTTTGTCCTGTGGGTTGATAAATTCTTTAAATGGTAAATATGTGACCCAAACCTCCTTTGACAAAATAAGTTCACATGGAACATTTCCAGCAATTCTTCCATATTGGCCAATTTTAATCTGATAAATGAATGTCTTATACTATTTCTGTAATATCAATACTCCAAGCTATCCAAAGTATCATTAAGGATATTTAATTCTGGTATTAATGTGAAATCCTGATTCTTTTTTTCCACACATGATTATAATTATTTCCTTCTTTACACAGCCATTAAAGCTATGTCAAACAGTACTGCAGGATCAGCTCATATTGGAAAGATCATTATTTAAATCCTCTTCTTGGTTTCTCACCTGCTTGCTGAATATCATAGTGATAGGGGACCAAGTGCTAGCTACGAAACTTACTTATTGCAGATTCTTCGCCAGCTTTTAACACTCTTTTAAGCTACTTTAATAATGACATATATTTACATAACAGTAACCATTCACTGTTGAAATACAGCCAGTTACTTATCTTGTAAGCTCGCTGGGGCAGGGACTGTCTTTGCGCTCTGGCTATGTCTACACAGCCTGAGGAAGTGAGCCTCCTAGCATTGGTCAACAGACTCAGGCTAGTGGGGATCCCACTTGTGCTCTAAAAATAGCTGTGCAGATAGTGCTTTGAAGTTGTGACTTCGGCTGGAGCTCAAGCTCTGAAGCCTGGGTGGTGGTGGCTGAGAGAGAAATAAACCATCCTTAAATGAGAATTAGATCTTTTTTCCTCTTCTCTCTCTAATAATAAAGGATAAAACAGTGTCATGACCATCCTTATTAGGACTTATAGTGTGATTAATTTGTTTGTCAGCAGTTAAAAAATAAAACCTATTTAGTTGTAATTTATTTATTCCAATGAAGTACAGTAACTCCTCGCTTAACGTTGTAGTTACGTTCCTGAAAAATGCGACTTTAAGTGAAACAATGTTAAGCGAATCCAATTTCCCCATAAGAATTAACGTAAATGGCGGGGTTAGGTTCCAGGGAAATTTTTTTCACCAGACAAGAGTGTGTGTGTGTGTGTGTGTGTGTGTACACACACACCGTATAAGTTTTAAACAAACAGTTTAATACTGTACATAGCGATGATGATGATTGTGAAGCTTGGTTGAGGTGGTGAAGTCAGAGGGTGTGATATTTCCCTGGGAATGCCTTACTGCTAAATGATGAACTAGCTTTTGGCTGAGCCCTCAAGTGTTAACCCATTGTTGTTAATGTAGCCTCACACTCTACAAAGCAGCACGAATGGACGGAGGGGAGACAGCATGGCAGACAGAGACACACAACCTGTGTGAGAGAGAGAGTGCCCCTTTAAGTAGGCTGACCCCGCTCTAAATACACTGCCTTTTTAAGTAGATCAGCAAGTTGAGACAGCAGCTTCTCTCAGGAAGCTCCCTCCGTCGTGTCACCCCACCCCATGGAGATGGGGTAAGTGGGGTGCAGGAGCAGGGGGGAGGGGGACACCCTGACAGCCCCTCGCTCTCTTTCCCTCCACCACCCCGCACAGCAAGCAGGAGGTTCCCGGGAGCAGCTCCAAGGCCCAGGGCAGGAGCAGCACATGGCAGTGTGGGGAGGGACACTGAACTGCTGGCAATTGATAGCTGGCTGGGCAGCTGCCGCACAGGGAACTTAGGGAAGCAGGGAGCTGATAGGGGGGCTGCCAGTGCACCCTGGTTCCAAGCTCCCACCGGCTAGCTCCAATGGGCTGCTCTTCCTGCAAGCAGTGGAAAAAGCAGGTGGCTGCCAAACAACATAAGGGAGCATTGCAGAACTTTAAACGAGCATGTTCCCTAATTGATCAGCAACGTAACAATGAAACAACGTTAACCAGGACGACTTTAAGTGAGGAGTTACTGTAAATGTAATAGTGATTCACTCTCCTGGCTGTTTCAGTGCACAGCTTTTAACAAACACTTCTATAAAGCAATTCGCATAAAAGTGAGCCAGGTTTTTTTTTGGTAGCGTTTTGAGAATTTTTTTACGACACTAAAAAAAGCCACTTTCACTTTTGCTTAGGCCCAGATCTGTAGATGTTATAAATTGCCATAGCTCCACTGTAGGGTGACCAGATGTCCCGATTTTATAGGGAGAGTCCTGATATTTGGGGCTTTTTCTTATATGGGCACCTTTTACCCGCCACCCTCTGTCCCAATTTTTCACACTTGTTATCTGGTCACTCTACTCCACTGGCTTAAATGACTATACCTGAGGATTTGGCCCCTAGTGTTTAAAATGTATCTTTGTTTTCTCAACCCTACAAGACACATGTATTATAAACAAATAACTGAATAAATGTCCTTTTCTGTCTTTCTAATGACCCCCCTATGGGTTACAACCAGAGATCTAACCCATGATTGCCAGAGCTAAAAGCAGCAGCCCCTGCCTTTTGAGCTAAGGGAATAATTCTTCTATCAGGCAGCCAACACATTACTTCTGTGGACTAGTCATTAGATGGGGATGTACAACACACTGAACAGTGGGTTTCATTGGCTCACAAATCAGTAGACTCCTTGAAGTCCTTGGGAGACCTGTGCATCAAGGGCTTGCAAGATTGGGCCCCATGTCTATGTATACAGTGTTTTTGGACTATAAAGGACAGGGAGGGAAAAAGGCCTTCAGTATGTAATTATGATCTATTTCCCCTGTTTGTATGCTCCTTCTGAGCATGGGTCTGATTTTGTGGCATCCTTTAAGTCAGCGGGAGCAAGGAATGCTTACGGAATTCAGCCCTATATTGAATTCTTACATAATATAGACACAAATAATAGACTTGAAACCTAAGGAGCATATGATATTTATAAAAAATACTACACATAACAACCTCATTCTTCACACCTTACAAACAGCCTTACAAGGGCAGTTTCTTTAGCTGGCATCTTTTTAGGCACTGTGTGCCTTTGCATTGTATGTGGAGTCCTGTACTATTTTCAGCTCCAAAATTTCTTAGCTTTCCACTCAAATAACCCAAGAACATTGAGATTGTGCCTGTATTTAGGGCTTGTCTACACAAACACAAGGCATGGTGTAAATCTACCCTGCACTAGCTTTCCGTGCACTAAGGCTACATCTACACTTGTAGCTAGGGGTGTGAGTACCAGCTTGCATGAACCTACTCTCGCTAGTTCTCATTGAGTAGTGTAGCCATGGAAGCACAGGCAGCAGCAAGTGGTGGCACAGGCTAGCTGCCCTGAGTACGTACCCACAGGTTCGAGGTGGGTTTGTACTCAGAGTGGCTAGCCACTGCCCTGTGCTACACTAGTGTGCTAGCTCGATGAGAGCTAGTGTGAGGAAGTCTGTGCGAGCTGGGACTCGTACCAATAGTTCCAGTCGTAGACATAGTGTAAGTGTCCATATCGACCTTCCTGCCACACACTAGAAGATCTCTAATGTGCTTTAATCTATTCTCGTTTCAGAGAGGGGGGAAATCAAAGGGCATTTAGGGAACTTTTAGTGCATGGGCAGCACTTTGTGCATGGTAGGCTAGCGCGGGGTAGATTTATGCACTGACTTGGTGTGAATTAAGTATTCATGTAGACAAGTTTACATTGAGGACACGTGGGTTTTTTTTTTTTTTTAAAAAGACCATATTCTGTCTCAACTTGGGCCTGTCTCCCAAACAAGTGCCCCCAGGCAGCTCTGCGCATAGGATCCAGACAAATTATTTCTGCTAATACAAATAACACATAATAAACGCATGAATAATCTGCGTAGGTGTTTGTACACAGAGGTTGCTGCCATTTCAGGGGTGTACATGGAGATAACATGTGGAAAAGATCCTTGTGCCCCATTATGGAATGTTCAGGAGTGGCCCATCATTGGTTTTCAAAAGAGCCAAGATTGCGGTGGACAGATTCCTTGTGGTGTCTTGCTGGGCACAGTTTGGTGCCTATGTGTAGGTCCTAGACAAAGTTTAGATCTGTCCTTAATTTTATCTTTTCCCAATTTTCAAACCTTCTGTACAATTAACTTCTGTCCACAGGGCTCTAGTAGGCAGTTGGTTTTATTTTAGTTAACCTGACCTTCTTGGGACATGACAGAGAGAAGAGAGTCAGAGCTCTCTTGACTTTTTTGTAGTTAAAATGTTTGTTCTTGTGTACACAAAATAACATCCCCTTGATAAAGTTTACTTTAATATTGTATTCATATCTCAATATACAGCATCATAATGTCAATAAATTGTAAGTAACAAGAGACACTGACTATACTGGTAAGGATGTTTGGAACTTTACATTTATCTGGAAGTTTTGATAAATTCTTTTGGAGTCTGTCACTTTTACACTTATGTCTGATGGCTATAGCCATAAAAAGCTCACGGTAAATTACATTATTTATGAGTAATTGTTCAGAAAATGTATTCCCGTCTCTAAGTTTGTTGCATAAAAGCTGTAAAATTGCAGATGGTGAAATATCCCAGAAACTTTTAATAGAGCATAACAAAATAAACCGTAATGGTGCTGCAGACTCATTCGGGAAGTCATGAAAAGCAGGATTTTATACCAGCTCAACAACTGCACCAAGAACTGCTTACACCTCTAGGTTAGAAGTAGCTGGTTTGCCAGACAGAAAATTACCACAGAGACTTATTTTAATCAAAGTTATGCTGATGTAAAGCTGGAATAATTTATTTGGTGTTACAACAGTATGACATTTGTGTGAGATCAGAACTGTCCCATGAACTCTTACAGGCTGATCAGTGACACAACCTCTAATTCTCTGATCAGAGTTGAGAAACCTGTATACAAGTGTGATACTTGAACAGTAATATATGCATACAGCAGTATTCTCTGTCCTAAGCCTTTTGAATGTGTCAACTGACTCACTAATAATAAGTGACCTTTTTTCACTTGATTGGAAATCTGTTAATATAGCTGCAGGCTTTTCCTCTGGCATTTCTCACCACATTGCTGTATCTGAGCACCTCACAAACATTAGCTTCACACTACTCCTGTGAGTTATATTGAACTCTGTTTTACAGATGGGGAAAACTGAGGCACAGAGATTAAATGAATTGCCCAAAGTGACACAGGAAGGCCATGGCAGGGCCAGGAATGGAATCCAGATCTCCAGCCAAGTTTCCTTAATCATAAGACCTCCGTAGTCTGGGTATCCTCAGCCAAACTTGGACATCAGAATCTTTTCTGAACTTTAGATATTTGATTTTCCTAATTGGTAGCACCAGCTATCTAGGACTCTGCACTTCCCTTCACCATAGATTCCCAGGATAGTGTCCTTCACACCTACCTAGTGTGTGACTGCTCTTTCTCAAGGTATCTGTGTTCAGAAGGATAATCAGTGAATTGATGTATGTAGGTGAGTACATATTAGCAGCAAACAGACATGGACTTGAATGTACACATACTGGGCCAGACTCCTACCTGGTGTAGATTTGGTATACCGTCAGAGATTTCAGTGGATCTATGCTAGTTTATATAAGCTGAGAATCTGCCCCCTTGTGTCTCATTTGCCTCTAGTACAGTGGTTCCCAAACTTTAACAACCTGCAAACCCCTTTCACTGAATTGTAAAATCTTGTGAACCCTCTCCTAATAATGAATATTTCCAGGGATTTAAGATTACATTTCCTCAGTGTGATGGATGTGCTTGCTTTACTCTGCATAGCTCTTGGAAGTCCGGAACCACTGGAGAAAGATAAAGTCTCAAGTCTGGTTCGGCATCAAGTCTGTTTCTGTATTTGGTTTTCCGATGTGCATGCAAGGAAAATGCTTTCTCGCATAAGTATGTTGTTGAAAAGGGTAACAAAACTGTAGTAGCTTTTTCTGCCAGAAGGGGGTACTTGTTTCTTAAACTCAGCCAAAAGTTGATCAATGACAGATTTTTGAAACTCCTTTTTCAGTTTGTAGTCACAGAAGATCTCAATCAATTTCTTTTTCCTCAGTGTTCAATATCTGTGTTAAGAAAGTGGTATCATCAAAAGGGTTGCGAATCCAGTCATTATCGCCTGACATAGCTGGAAAGTAGTCCCTGAAAGTTGTGCAAAGTCCTTTTAGGTATGCAGTTATATTGGTTTTAGTGCACTGATCCAACTGAAGTTTATGTTCTGCCAGGAAGTCATGAAGATTACTGAAACACTCAGTTTGATTGTTTTCCAAACAACTTTCCCAGAACTGCGACTTCTTTATCATGGATTCAACTCGGTCTTGCACATTGAAAACTGTTATATTGAGGCCTTGAAGAGATAAATTTAGGTCATTAATTCTTGAGAAAATATCTGCTAAATAAGCTAGGCTCTGGAGCCAGACATAATTTTCCATACAACTGGCAAGGTGGAAAAGGGTGGCTATTGAGAAAAAAAACCCTAGGATTTCCATTCTAAGCTCAAACAAGCGCACAAGGATTTTGCCCTGTGAGAGCCATCTAACTTCGGTATGGGTCAACAGGCAATTGTGTATATTACCCATTTCTTCACAAAGTACATGAAATATTCTAGAATTTGTTGGCTGTGATTTTATGAAATTCACCATTTTCACTGCATTGTCCAGCACTTCCTTCAGTCTCTCAGGCATGTTTTTTTGTGAGGGCTTGTCTATGGATACTGCAATGAGTCCAAGAGACTTTTGATGAAACCTTTTTTGTTCGAGCTTCAAATACAGTATACTTCCTGGTCATTGATGTGGCCCCATCAGTGCAAATGCCTAGGCAACAAGACCAATCTATTTCCTTTTCTTGAAAATATGCATTTGTCAGATTGAAGATATCTTCTCCAGTTGTACGTTCTTCCAATGGTCGGCAAAACAACAAGTCTTCTTCAACCATACCTTCATTCACATAACATACAAACAGTAGCAAAATAGCTAATTAGTTACATCAGTTGATTCATCCAACTGTATAGCATAATATGGACTATTTTTCCCTCTATGTACAATTGTGGTCTCTACATTATTTGACGTCATTAATTCTTCGTGACAACGTATTATTGGACAAAGGTACCATGTCAATCCTTTTTGCCTCCTTTTCTCCAAGCATGCAATGAACTACGTCTTTAATACATGGACCAATCAAGCTCTCTGCTATGGTATGGGCTTATGATGCTTTTGCTACTTGGTAGTGCATGCGGTATGATGCTTCGGGTACATCCACACTACCCGCCCGATTCGGCGGGTAGCGATCGATGTTCTGGGATCGATTTATCGCGTCTCATCTAGACGCGATAAATCGATCCCAGAAGCGCTCCCTGTCGACACCGGAACTCCAGCTCCGCGCGAGGAGTAAGTGGAGTCGACGGGGGAGCCTGCCTGCTGCCGTGTGGACTGCGGTAAGTACTTTTAAAAATCAATCTAAGATATTCGACTTCAGCTACGTTATTCACGTAGCCGAAGTTGCGTATCTTAGATCGATCCCGCCCCCTAGTGTGGACCAGCCCTGTAAGTGCATTTTCATTATCAGAACTTGCTTTGGATATAAAACTGTTAATGTCACTTTTCCTCTCAGCTAATTTTTGCTTGAAAAAAATCAACAGGCTTGTCGAATTGTGCAGGATGCCTAGTTTCTAAATGGTGCCGAAGTAGAGGAGGTTTGAGACTGCTGTTTGCTAGAACATTATGAATTACACACAGTGGTTTTAGACATGCTTGATCACCAATTCATGTAAAGCCATATTTTATATAATCATCATCATATTTTCTTTTCTTTTGTAAGTGACTTTCCGGGACCGTCATGATCATTAGACTTAGATTTTCCACAGTGTGGACTTGGGGAAACACTAGCTGATTCTAGCGTCTTTACACTTTCCTTTTTCAGCCACTTATCCATTGAACTTGTGTACAAAAGTTCTAATAAAAATGACAGAGAGAATGCTAACAACCAACAAACTAGAAAATGAAAAGATTCACTCACGTCTCACTGAAGCAAAGCAGCACTCCAGAGAGAATGACTTAGTATCGAATTACTGAGGCACCTTAACGCCGCTACACTGGCTACAACGTGGTTTCGGCTGGTTTGGTGCGCAAATACCTTTTCTTCTGCCACCAGGGCCGGCCCCAGGGGGGTGCCCCGCGAGGGACAAATTAGCCTGGACCACCCCCCATGTACAGCGTGGCCCCTGCTCACTCTGCCCTTCATGCCTCCCAACTTCCCCTGTCTGCCAAGGACAGGTGTCCGAGCTGCCACCTGTGCGCCTGGGGTCCCAGCTGCCGCCCTGCCTACCACAGGGCTCGGGCTGCTGGCCCCACGCCAAGGTCTGGGCCGCCGACTCCACACTCCGCGGGGCTCGGGCTGTTGGCCTCGCGCCGAGGTCTGGGCTGCCATCTCTGCACTCCGCGGGGCTCAGGCTGCTGGACTGGGGCTTGGACTGCCAGCTCAGCGCTCCGCTGAGCTCCCCGCTGACCACCAGGGCTTGGGCTACCGACCCCAACTGTCCATCTCTGCGCTCCATGGGGCTTGGGCTGCCGACCCCATGCTGACCGCTGGGGTTCGGGCTGGCAGCTCCCCATTGACAGGGCTCGGGCTGCTAGCCCCAACTGCTCGGCCCTGCTCTCTATGAGGCTTGGGCTGCCAGCCCTGCGCTGACTGCTGGGGCTCGGGCTGCCGGCCCCAACTGCTGTGGGCTCGGGCTGCTGTCCCCCCACTGACCAGGGCTCGGATGCCTGCTGAGTGCTCCAGGGGGCTCGGGCTGTCTGCCCTGGAACTGGGTCCCACCTGCTGCCTCCCATGCCTGGGGTCCTCTGGCCGCCATTAGGGAAATTTTTCTGGCGAACCCCCTGTAACGTTGTGCTAACCTCCAAGGGTTCACGAACCCGTTTGGTAACCACTGTTCTAGTACAAGTGTTACACAATTAACTTTATGGCATTATTCCTGATTTACAGCCATGGAAAAGAAAGGAGAATCAGGCCGTTTATTTTTCACTTGTTAAGATTTGTTCTTGCAGCCCTTACTCATGTGAGTAATCTTTACTCATACAAACAGTTCTACTGACTTCACTTTCACTTTTTAAAAACAAACAGTAAAACAGGTGCCACGTTTCCTTTTTCTCCTGTTAGCTTTCTTAGCCACAGTTCTGTATAAAAGCCGCACACTTGGGTTTAATCTAAGTACAAAGGCCACATTCACAGTTAGTGTAAAAGAGCACATCCCATCTACACTAGATGAGGATATGGCCCATAGTTTTTAAAATAGGGAGGAAGAGATCATTAGGGAAAAATAGAAGCTGTAGACCAAACGTTGTCGTAAATACTGCAGTGTAAAACTAGGTAGGGGTGTGTGTGTGTGTGTGTGTGTGTATATATATATATATATATATAATATGAGTGGCAGCAGAAGTACATGCACCATGTGATGTTATTCTGGGAACTCCTTGCTTTTTAATTAACTAATATAAAATAAGAAATCAAATCAAAATGTAATTATTGCATGGACTCTGCTTTGGATCAACAGTAACTTACATTCTCCATTTACAAGATGTGACACTTTTATAGCAGTGCTATAGGTAAGTTGGTGTCAGCATTTCTTTGATAACCCCTAGGTTTCAGGGAATAAAAAATTGTAGATAAAAGATGTATACGACTTCTTAAAAATTCCATTGTTGATAAAATACTACAAAATTGAATCTTCTAGGCAGCTTGTACTGACTATTGCAGCTTTATGTACAGTACATGGCCTCTTATAAATGCCAGTTGTTGAGACTTCTGGAAGTGCAAAATATTTGAGTAACTTTTTGCAGGAATAAAATGCAGACAGTTTATTTTTCCGCAAGTTTTTGTGGAGATATGCAGCACTACATTGTCACTGCCGTGTGCGATTTAATGATAGTTGTGGCCGAATTACATGTTATCAGACCAATATTCAAAAACTATCTTTGCTATATTAAAGCTTGTCAGACCATGCACTTCCAAAGATAGGATCTTATTCTGGTCTGTGGTGAAATTTATGGGAGTGGGAAGAGAATTCTGCAAAATATGAAGGCTCCTCTCAAGGGGACTGAGGGACACAGACAAAACCTGTGGAGCCTAACAATCTGGGGGGCGGGGGAAAGGTTGCTCCAACCCATAGATTGTTATATTTCCGTATAGAAAGTGGGATCCTAAGCCAGTGCTGGTGCTAGCCTGTTGAGGGCCCTAAGCAGGAATATTTTTGTGTGCCCCCCCAAAACATACTAATAATTAATAGGGGCGCTTCCTTGACCTGCTTGGGGCCCTAAGCAATTGCTTAGTCTGCTTATGCCTAGCGCCAGCTCTGCTTTCCAGACCCATCCTCTTGGTGGCCTGCTTTTATGCAGTTTCTTGCAGCACAGGAGGGAGCAGTGGGAGATGGGTTTGGAGTGTTTAGGCTTACTGTGTTACTGGTGTTTGAACATTATGTTCTGTTTCGTGACTAGCTGTGAAGTGTGCTTTTTGTTTTGACTGGTTGGTTTGTAGGTCTCTAAATAGCGACAGGAAAGCAACTAGCTGCTGTGCCATTTAGCCTATTAGTTGTTCTCATGCCATTGAGTTCCAACTGGAAGTGAAACACAAGCTATGTGATGTTTATGTTTAGAGTATGATGTGGAATCTTGGCACCTTTTAATTTTAGTTGAATTGAGGGAGGCCTTTATGGGGGTACTAACCTTGTGCAGAGATCTGAAGGATGTAAAGTTGGGCTGAGGGGGGATTTATAGCTGTTGAGGAAAATGTTTTAAACTTTTTTCACCAGACATGTTGGGTGTTGCAAAATGGGCCTGCGTATTGTGAAACCTAACATAGGAAGAAGAGGTGGAGCTGCTACTCACTGTATATTATCCCCTGGCTCTGCAGTATTAAATTCCTTGGTTCCACACATTCTTAGTTTCATGGGCAGGGAATTCTCAGGTCATTCATCTGTGCCAACCTCCCCCAACAGAACCTGGGCTCTCCCTTCTCACTTTTGTTTCCTGAGGTTAGAGGTCAGGGATGAGTATACAAGTGGCCTACCCCAGTTATCTGGCTCTTCCTGCACCTTTTCTCTGAGGAGCTAACAAAGAGTCCCCCGGCCTCTCACCATAATGGAGGCTGTTCTGGGGCAGGAAGCAACAACATGACAGAGGCACCCTTCTCCGAGGCTTGCTGCTCTGGCTGTTTAAATCCTATGAGGCAGAAATAGTTCTGGTAATGCCACCTATGATAGGATTTGGGGATGGTTTGCTTCAGTTAGCTCAGTGCAATATGGCTGCCTCATAGTGCTTAAAAGGCTCAGTTAGCAGGTATAGAAGGAGCATTTTCCTGGGCCCACTTAGCTTGGACAGTGGATGGGCTAGCCACCAGAAGGGCCTTACTTGGATTTGGAAGGTGGCATTGGTTTTCACTGCTGGCTTCCTGATAAAAGAAGATGGGAGAAAACAACTTGCTTCTCAAAGAGCAGTGGAATTTAGTAGGAAATTGTGCCTCTTCAGCAATAACCATAGTTAAGTATGGAGAGAGCCTGCACAGTTGGGAGTGGTCTAATGGAGAAAGAGGCTGGGAAGATTCCCCCCCCCCCCCCCCCCCCCCCGCAATCCTCAAGCTTCAATGGGGGTACGTGGCCCAGGATCTTGGACTTGGTCTAAAAAGAAAGAAGAGGTCTCCATTGGGTTTGGTTGCTGGTTGGAGAGGGGTGAGGCAACCAAGTCTGAAGCAGTGAATTATTGGAATGTTACATTTATCTTTAAGGAATCTGTTTCTGCTTATGATAACCCCACAAATAATGAACTCTTCATGTAATAAATGTACATAATGCTTAGTGATTAGCAAATCAAGTTCTCTGCCTAATATTGAAATGATAAAGTTCTAGTGGGTTTGGAAATGCATTTGCTCATGTCTAGTGCAAATACTACTAAGGAGGGGAAGAGATTATTTAACATGATCAAGGAGTAATGGGCGTAGCTGTGGTATTTAACAAGTTATGTCTGTCAACTGTATAGTACAAATTATTAGCAAATACAATTTTTCACTCTCTAGTAATGAGATTAAGTTAGTGGCACTATGGTAATACAAATAAAAAATAAATATTTTGAGAAAGAAAAGAAAAACTTAGGCTAAGTATCAAAAAACCCTTTCCTTTTGGTGAGATCTGTGAAATTGAAATAATCTTCCAAAGAAAGTAATGGGAGCTCTGTTACTGGGCACATTTAAAAATAGACTGGACAAAGCACCAAAAGCCTATCTAATTTATCATGCACTTATCATAATAGTGTCTAGGCACCCAGTTCAGTTAATAAAATGAATCCTGAATTATTGTGTCTGAACAGACTAACAACTCTTATCCTCCCATACAGGGGAGGATATCTTATAGAACACTGTATGTAGGTGTTTAGGGGTCAGAACAGAGCCTTACCCCCCAATCAATCCCCCAAACAGATTGTAGAACAATTTGGCATTGGCAAGGAAATAGACTTAATTACCTGCTAGGCATTTTCCAGCGCTGGTTTCTGTGAACCTGATTTCCAGAATCTTTGGTAGTCTTGCATTTGGCAGTAGCAATTTGCATGCTTGCATGGTTTTATGTCAGTGTTACTCCATTGACTTCAATGGAGTTATTCCTCTCTGATACGTCTTTTAAGTGGGATCAGAGTCCAAACATATGACTAATAATCAGAAAATGTTATTTTCTCTTTCATTCTATTGAACATAAGCTGGTACTCTATGTAGAAAGTATTTTAAATAACATGGTTGTGAAGCAAAGTTTTATAGTTATGAAAGTTTTTAGATACATCTCTTTATCTCGACATGTTCTATGTAAGGATTCCAGGGCTGAGTTATTTCAGCACTTTGTGGAGTATATAAATACAAATTTTTATTTGGGGGTTTGCATATGTCCATTTTTTTGCACAGACCAAACTTGCTAAATGTAGATTAACTGTCCTAGCAGTTACACCTTACCAAATAATGTAAACCATAAAAATAATGTATCCAATTCAGATATCTTTTTCTGATCTTAAAATGATACAAAGGAATAAATCCACTATTAAAGTAAATATAATTTCCCTATTTCAGCACTATAAATAATGGAAAACTGATCCTCTTAAAAGTGATTAACACTGGAATGGAAAAGAATCCTAGAAGTTTTATAGATTTATATTCTAAAATTCACTATGTGTGGAATAAAAAAATAATGCACAGCTTTAATAAAAATCAAAACAGAGAAATTCTGTTTCTTGGAAAGCTATGCAATCTCTTTCCCCAAAATGTACAGAATTCCAATTTGGATTGCTTAAAATTGCAGAATCCAAATTTGAACAATAACAGATGGATTTTTAGAAAGTTCATGTAAATGAGACCTTGGGGTATGTTTGAAAACTATACATCTGTATTTAAAAATCATATCGTGAATAAAATAGACACACTTATATGATATCTGCTTTTTCAATTCTTTATACCATTTTAGGTCTAATTCTGCTACTTTTTCTTGTGCTTCCTTTTGCTGTAGACTAATGTTATGGAACGAGTAAGTGCTGTATGTGTATGTGAGGTTTGCAGAATTGCACTTCTAATAAATAAAATGAAAAGCCTTCATGAGAACAGATCTAGGCAGAAGTCATAAGAGTGCTCCAAGTTTCGGTGGACTGTTGATGTCAGAGAGGAATGCGCCCAATGATTGTAGAGTGGAAAGCAGGTTTAGAGAAACTGGCTTAAAGCTGTTTATATTGGCATGGCACTCAGACATTCCTCACTTTTGCACCAGTTCCCAGCCATCTTCCTGCTAAGCTTACCAGCTTTTTTCAGATAGTCTCAATGGGTCCTCCAGTTCTCTCTTTCACATACTCATACAGAAACATTCAAACAAATAGATGCAGTCACAGTTCATGTTCTTTCTCTGTTGCACCCTTCAACTTGTAGTCAGATGCAGTGCTCTGCCTCTTTGCAACAAACCAAGTTCAGGAGCCAGGAATACAAAAGGTTATTTTAAAAATGTCAAATAACTTCTGTTGAAGAATCCAACTTTGTTTTTCTTTCCTCACTCTTTTTTTCTCTTTTTTTTTTAACATTCCCTGTCTTGTGCAAATGCCAGACTAGCACTTGAACAGACTGACCCATCCTTACAACACCTATGATCAATGTAGTCACAGCATCAGTTATAAAGTATCTTGTTTCCTAATTACTTTGTCTAACTCACTTTATGGGCTTTGGAACTGGTACCCAATAGTGGTGCATCCTTTTTGAGTTTGATAGAATTTGGACCTCTTACTCCTATAAAAATGTTGGATACTTTTAATGTTGTTAATATAAAGAAACAATTTAACATTCCCCAGCAGACTCACTCAGCCAGAGGAGCCCATGTTGCAAGTCCCTGGTGGCAGAAAGCCTACACGGAGAGGCAGGTGTCTCAGTGGCACAAGAAACTGTCAGCCTTTGCTTACTGAGTGGTGTGTCAAAGCTACCCACAGCAGCCCAGAAAGTGGGTGAGGCCAGCCATGAAGAGGGCCTGGTCACGGTGCCTTTGAGATGCATTGAATCTGTCTCTCTCTCAGGCTTCCCCTGTCAGAAATGGTCCTGTTGAACTGCATCTGGAAATGAAAGCTGCCTTCCTGTGAGGGAACTATAAGGGGAGGCAGTAGCAGTAACGCTGGAATACAGGTGTAATTTACTCCCAGTGCTTCTGAGGATGAATGAAATCCTCTGGGTGTTCTTTAGCAAGAGGGGATGGATTATTGGCCCAGGCGTCAGGTTTGCAATATATAGGCCCTTTGGATCCGCCTGTATGGTTTGAATCTTGGCAGAGGCAGCTAAACCCTTTGTCTTTAAGGTAATTAAGTTGTATTCCATTGCAGTTTAATGTGCATGAAACCTTAGAAAATGAAGGTCCTGTGCTCTAGACAGATTTATATTTTCAAAGTGTGAGAGGCTAGGTCTGTGTAAAAATTTCCCAAGTGAAAATGGCCAATATCCATATAAATGAAAATCTACATCTAGAGAACCCATGGCATATTTTGTAAGACCAAAGATTTACCTTGGTATCATTGGCCACTATATCTGCTCCTCCCTATTTTGCAGCTGGCTGCCAGACAGCCCCCATTGCAGGGGTGGTTGCATTTTAGTAGCTAACCATTAGAACTGTGCAGAGAAAGGTAATTCTGTTTCATAGAGGATTTCAGTAGTTTGAAATCTAGTTCCATTCCAATTGGGAATGAAACCCAAACATTCTGAAATTCTCTGCAAAAGAGAATGGCGTTCCAAGGGTGTGTGTGTGTGTGTGTGTGGGGTGTGGCGGTGGGGGTTGCCAAGAAGCCAGGTGGCCGCGCTGGCAGAAAGCTAGCCAGGGTACTGAACCCTGCCTGGGTTCTGTTGGAACTTCAGCAAAATTGGGCTGTCTTTGCAAAATGATCTGATTTTGCCGAATTAGCAAATTTTATTGAAATAGTGCTCTGCTGGAAATTTTCTGATTTCCTCCATCAAACATATATATTGTCTATAACAGGGGTCACAAACACGTGGCCCGCGGGCCGCATGCGGCCCACAGAGTTATTTCCTGCAGCCTGCCATAGGCGCTAACTGCACTGGCAGCCAAGCTCCAAACATTACTGAGTGTTTATATTTATTAAAACCCTTCTTTGCATTACAGTTTTTAAAAAGCTAATACATTGACTTTTAATAGAATACTATATTACTCTTCATTTTTTTCATTTTTGACTATACTTTTGTATCATTGTATGAAAAGTTTTCAGTGATGCGGCCCTTGGGCCAATTTACTAGTTCTCATGTGGCCCTCATGGTGATTTGAGTTTGAGATCCCTGGTCTATAAGATCATTGTGGGAGTTTTCAGGATTGAAATGTGCTATATTCATACAAGAATTATTTTGTTATTGAGCATTTATCTGTGGGAGGATTATCAGATAATGCTTTGAGAGAGTAATTTGAAATAATCACTTCAGTCATTTGCATGCTGTCTTTAAAATGGCTTTCTGATATTTAATTAAAAATATTCCATTTTCCAGGTGACAATGGCCAATATCGGAATAAATGAAGATCGTTCAATGGAAACCTGTGAAACAATACTTGTTGTTCTCCGAATGGCAACGTGGAATCAAATATTAGATCCCTGGGTATACATTCTTCTAAGGAAAGCTGTGCTGAAAACCCTCTACAAGATTGCTAGGAGATGCTGCGGAATGCACATCATGAACTTGCATATGTGGGAACTCAGCTCCATCAAAAATTCTTTAAAGGTTGCAGCAATTTCTGAGTCACCAGTTAGTTCCAAACAAATAAATCAACAGCCACTCAGCTCGACAGGGCAATAAAATCAAACACGGGATATGAAAAAATAATGGGGGTGTAATGATCATACACTGAGAACACCTTAAAATTTGTTAGTCTTTGTCATAATATGAGGATAAGTGGTTTGGTATTTGTTTCAGATTGTGAGCGGTTTGGTCTTATTACTTACCAGTTTGATATTGCTGTTCCAAGATGTGCACTTGGGTAACTGTGATCACCCTAAAAACACTTTTGGGTGAAAGAAGTGTCTTTCAGAAATGGGGTGTAATCAGACAAGACAGATTTCAGAGCGGAGTTAGTTCTACATCGCCATGCCTGCAGCAGCAAAAACACAATCATCCACTGACTACAGAGCACAATGGCAGAAACTGTTAAGCTGGGTGTCGTGATAAAGATGGTCACCAGCACTGTGCTCAAGGAGCACGTGAGGAGAGGGCAGAGGGAAGAACTTGTTGGTTGGTAATAGAGAAGGTAATCTTTTGTTATATAGTGGCACTTCAGTAGTTAAGTGTCTTCATAGCTTTTTAAGGTCAGAAGGGATAACTATGATTATCTAGTCTGACCTCGTGCATAACATAGGACTCCTCTGAATTAATTCCTGCTTCAAATCCAATAGCTATGGTTAAATGAGAACATATCTTTTAAAAAAAACATCCAATCTTAATTTAAAAATGTGCAGTAATAGAGAATCCACCACAACTCTTGGTAAATTATCTGATGGCTAATTACCATTAGTATATAATTTCTAGTTTACATTTGTTCTAGTTTCAACTTTCAGATATTGGATCTTCTTATACTTTTGTCTGACAGATTGAAGAGCCCTTTGTATCAAATTACTGCTCCTCATGTAGGTACTCATGTACGTACCTTCTCTTTAATTAGCTCCTTGAGTCATTTACTATAAGGCATGTTTTCCAATCCTTTAATCATCCTCGTGGCTTTTCTTTGAACCCTCTGCAATATTTCAACAGCCTTCTTGAAATGTGAACACCAAACTGGATACAGTATTCCAGTAGCGGTTGCACCAGTGTCAAATACAGAGGTAATATAACCTCTCTACTTGATGTTCCTCTGCTTATACTTTTAAGGATCTCATTAGCGCTTGTGGCCACAGTGTTGCCCTGGGAGTTTGTCTTCAGCTGATTATCTGCTATGACCCCTCAGTCCTTTTCAGATTCACTGCTTCCCCGGATAGAGTCCCCCGTCCTGTAAGTATGGCCTGTGTTCTTTGTTCTGAGATGTACTGTATGACTTTACACTTTGCCATGTTAAAATGCCTGTTCGCTTGCACTGGTTTATCAAGTGATCCAGATCACTGAGTATCAGTGACCTGTCCTCTTCATTATTTACCACAGTCCCAATCTTTGTGTCGTCTGCAAATTTGATCAGTAATGATTTTGTTTTCTTCCAGGTCATTGATAAAAATGTTAAGTAGCATAAGGTCAAGAACGGATCCCAGAAGGACCCTGCTAGAAACTCACTCCCTCAATGATTGTTTCCTGTTTCCAATTACATTTTCAGACCTGTCAGGCAGTTTTAAGCTCATGTAGCATGTAGGTTTATAACTAGTCTGTTTATATCACACTCAAATTCGGCATGTAATTTCTCAGGACAGATGAAAATTATGGGCCCAATCCTGTAACACTTACTCATATGAGTACTCTTATTTAGGTCAGTAGCAAACAGATTTAGACCTAAACCCATGTGAGCCTACATAAAGAATAGAGTTGATCAAAAAACTGTGACACATTTCTTGAAAGGTGCCACAGATGCATCTGCAAAAATACACATACAGTACGCCTGTTTTATCTGCAGAGGCCCATGCTGGTGCATGCAAACAAGAATTTGCATGAACAAAATGGGCACCTATGTGAGCAAATGTAGGTATGGTTTGTGGGAGCAAGGAGTACTCAATTTTTGCAGGTGTATCTGTGCCTTCCTTTGCAAACTTAGGATCCCAAGACTGAAGAGCTGAATGTCTAAAATGGAAGTTGAGTACCTCGGTACCTATGTGGAGGCTCCCATCACCTTGCAAAATGGCCCTTCACAATTAATTTTACCATCCTATTTTTATATATAGCCTGTATGCTTATTGTTGATCGCTCATTTGGTATCAAAGTACAATGTAACTTTCAGTTCCAACTGTCTGAATGTCATTTGTTCAATATTATGAAAATAAAAAGTACAGTAATCTACATTCCTATGCTATTTAAGTAATGCTACTAGTTGCAAATTATGTGCCAAGTATCAGTTGAATATTTTGGAAGTCATTGTACTAACACTAGTTACAGACATACATTTTATACTCTTAGGGGTATCGTCCTCCCCCCTGTTGAAGTCAGTGGCAAAACTCCTATAAGAATAGGATCAGGCCTGTGGAGACTGTGGGAATTCACACAGGATTGTGCAGTCAACCTGTGACATTATTATGTAATAGGCAGGCTTTCTTGAAGAGCAAGAGATTGATATGAATGGTAGCATTGCTATGCAGTATCTACTGAATATGATCCAAAGGAGGAGAATGTACAACTGCAGTCCCAAGTGTTATCCTAGGTTGGATTAAACACATTGTAACAAGTCGTTGAGTGCAGTGCTAAAATAATAAACTCTGCCAGGTGATTGAAAGGTGTATCCTTTCTCACATTTTTCAGCAAAAGACGTGTGACTGGCTTGGATACAGAGAGGATTACTAACCAATGCACATAATCCATCAAAGACAAGAACGCACTTAATAAGCACTTATTAGTCTATCATTGAAATATTCATTTCCTTATAAAAACAAGAGAAGAGTAAGGGAGAAGAAGCTTTGATTTTGTGACTGTACTGTGTTAATACCAAAACGGTGGTAGAGTAGAGTTTATAAGCAGGAAGGAGTTGCTTCTGGATGGAAAATTATAGTGTTAACTTCACCTACTTCACTTCATATAACTGTTCCACTTTGGCAAATCATTGGTCCAGAATCAGTGCTGACACCCTCCTGATGTGGTTGCATTGAAATGAATGTAAGTATGATTTAGTGCTGAATGTGGCCTCCTTACTGTACACAACCTGTTGTAAATGTGTCTAATATAAATAAGTTGTTCATCCTTTTTGGGGTGAGAATTTTGCTTCATCGGCTGCAGAATGTTAGACTGAGATACTTGACAAGTGAATGAAGCATATCTACGTTCCATTGTGTTGTGAATAAATGTATCTTGTGTACTTTCATACTGGCTGAATTGTAAAAAGTTTTAACTTTATATGTATATGTGTTTTCATATATTCTGTGTATTAATATCTATTGAATGTAAATTGTAGAGTCTCATTAAACTTATTAAAACAATTTCTTGAGAGTAATGATATTTACAGTGATAATAGAAAACCTAAAATACTGAAAAATAATTGATTGCAGCTTCTAATCCTATCCCTTCATCACCAGAGGCATATTGGGTCCTTGAGAGTCAGTAAATGTCAGTTTCGGTAGCAGTGTGCTTTGAATAATTAAAGCTGAATCCTTGTTCACGTTAATTTCATGAATAGCCCCATAGAAGTAAGTGGGGCTGCTGCTGTAAGTAAGGCAGGCTGGATCTGGCTCTGATGTCCCAGTCTTGCACGATTCAATTTCCACTGGAGTGGATAGGGTTCAGCATATTTCCGGAAGCACCCAGCTATCGCCCCACAAAATTGAGCTTTCTAAGGGGCAGAGCTTGGAACTTCAAGGAATTTAATTTTCCGAGGAGACAGGCAGAATAAGTGGGATTTTTATTCAAGCACCTGTATTTAAACCTCTGCAGATTGTATAGCCTAAAATATAGCCTAACCTCTGCAAGCTCCACTAAGTGAGGTTTTTGACTTAAATAAAACTTTTGCTGTTACTGTTTTGTTTTGTCCATGATGGAATAGGGTGTGAGGACACGGTAAGACCCATTTTATTTAAACTCCATCAATCTGTCAACAACAACAGCAAAGAAAAGAACAAAGCTCTCTGTTCTGACTTTGGTAAGATAGATCTTCCGTCTCCCAGTTGTGCGACTGTGGCTGGGAGGAACAGTCCTTTCGTTTGGAACAGAACAGTGTTACTGCACAAGAATGGAATATTTGAAACTTGGCCAGTCTTAAATACTGGCAGTGCGAAGTTCTGAACTGGTATGCATGAATGTTAGCAGCAGCAGCATTTCATATTCTTGAGAGAGTCCTTAACTACTAGTCCTGTAGAGGATAACAATGCGATAAAATTGCAATCCACACTTGCAATAAGAATTTGAATGTATACTTCAGATGCCAAAATTGCACAGTAGTAATACATTGATATGTCAGTTAAAAAACAAAATTCAGTTAATCCTACCTTTATGTAAACAATTTTCAATGATAGCTGAGTTATTAGAACACAGTGTGTGTTGGGAGTTAAGCGTGCATATGGACAGCCCATTAGCAGTGATCAGGGTTATGCAGGTGCATCAAATGAGAGACTATATTGTATCTACTGAAGCATGGATAGTTAGCGCTAGCCAGCTTTCTACATGATAGGGAAAGGGTACATATTTCTAAGTTACAGTAGTCCTAATACACATGCTGTACCGTGTGGAGGAAAGCCATGTTGTGAAAAAATAGTGGAAATGGGTGTTGGTGGTTACTTGGAAGAGAAAGGTGAATATGCTGTAACATCCTTTCACTGCATACCTGCCTCTGGAGCTCAAGTCTGTGTGACTTAGTGGCCAGGCCCAGAGTGTTGGAGGGGAAAGGACGCTGGGAGAGAGCTGCTAAGCATAAAATATTCCCCTTTCCAGGAGTTTACAAGACATTGCTTAATTGGTTATTGCATGCCCACCAATGCCATAAATGTCTGCTCCATCAAAGTCTTCCTCCCTCCTGCAATCTTTTTGATTACCGGAATACCTTTCGGAGGGGGGAGAGTGTTAGTCCTTTAAATCTGTCCGAGGCAAACAGCTGGGGCCCTATGGTGGTCACTTAGCAACTGGCTGCTGTTTGCTGCATCTTCCTGTCAGTTGAGTATTTTTAATTCCGGTTATATTTTCTTCCTACTTTTTCATTTCTTATGCCTGAGATATACCACATTAAAAGGCTTTTTTATTTCCTTTTTCATATTTAATAGATCACTCAGTCCTACCTAAGTCTGCTATATTTGGGATAAATGAGTTACAATTTAAATACATTCTAAATTGCAATTATTTTTAAATAAAAGGGAATGCTGTGAAATCTAATATCACAGCTGGATATCTTGAAATACCACACTCAAAATACTCTCATTTGATATGTTCATCTAAAAGTAATTTATTTTAGAACAATTGCAGTTTATATGGAGTAAACTTCCATTTCCTAGGTCTGAGGCTTGGACTCCTGAGATTAACTGAAAACAGGATTTAGAAGCTTGAATCTTTTAGTTGCTTCTGAAAATTTTTACTGTCAGGCCCATCCTTGGCAGGGTCTGGGTGTGGCTCACTTAATCAATTCCCTGCCTTTGCAGGGGCCTGGGGCACCGATGCACCTCCGTCCCTCCTATTTTCTGACTGTGGGACATACTAGTTTGGTCTCCTGTGGGCTACCATACTTTGGTCTAATTTCATTTGTTGAGTTGATTGTGCAGGTGCTGGCTGGTGCTGATGACCTGTGAGATACGGAGGTCAGACTAGATGACTTGGTGGTCCCTCCTGTCCTTAAACTCCATGACTCAAAATCAGTCTTGACTTGTCAATATTAACTCAAACTTAAAAATATTTGGGTCAGTTGCCAACACTAGTAAATAATTAGAGCTGGGTGAATAATGAGAAAAATGTTAAATCTGACTCTCAGTTTGATACAACCACAGTTGCAATTCATTTTCCCATTACCGTTCAAGCAGCTTGGATTTGGTTACACAAATGCTTGGGGAAGTACCTTTATTCTTGTGAATATAGCAGGTATTCATGTGAAAACAAATATTTAAGTGATCATATTAACAAGTGAATGGGCATATTTGCACCAGAGTGCTTGCCCGGTCACCTACACATATATATGCTCAGTTACTTGATGGCAGTATGGTAGGAGACAAGTGAATGTAAATTGTGCTAAACAGCCTTAGCTTTCTCACTCCCACAGACCGAAAGAAATGTGGATATTTTAAAATCTGAGGTTTGTGTTAAATCATGTAGTTAAATGTAATAATTATGAATTATTTATATTGTACTAGTGCCTAGAGATCCAAACCAGGATTGTGGCCCAAACCCTATTGTGCTAGGCACTGTACATACCTATATACATACAACATAAAGACAGGTCCTGATCCAAACAGACTAACTTCTAAGACCCAAATCCTGCAAACACTTATTTATGTGCTTTACATACTCTAAGTAAGTAGTCCCACTGAAATCTAAGGCAGTACTCGCAGTGTGTAAAGTTAAGCATGTGCAAGCTGTCACGGAGTGTGGGGGAGTCTGGCCCTGCACCCCTCTTCCCCGGATTCACTGGGAGTCTCAGCCAGCCAGTAGAACAGAAGGTTTATTAGAGATGCCAGGAACACAGTCCAACCAGAGCTTGTCAGTACATCCAGGACCCCTCAGTCGGGCCCTTCCGGGGGGCAGGGAGCTTAGACCCCAGCTCGGGGCTCCCTGCATTTCACCCCACAGCTCCAAACAGAGGCAGGGAGGCCAGACCCTGTCTGCCTCTCTCCCCTCCTCTCCAGCCAGTTCCAAACTGAAACTCTCCAGCCCCTCGTCCCCCTTTGTCTCCTACCAGGGCCAGGAGGTCACCTGATCCCTTTGTTCCAACACCTTCATCTCTCACCTTTGCAGGGGAGGGGCCAGGGCCATCTGTTGCCAGGAGACAGGGCCATTCTCTGTGTCCAGGCCTCTGCCCACCCCTGCCTTCTAGGGCTTTGTAACAATCATGCACCATTGTCCCACCACCTAGATACTCAAGCACTGCATAGGGGAAACCGAGGCACCCACACAGTACTCAGGGAAACCTTAACAACAGTCCTAGTTCGTCACACAAGCATAAGCAAACTCTTTCCCTCTCCTTTTTTGGCAAAAAAGGACAGGAAAAGATTGTTTTAAATTTCCCAGAGCAGCTTTTCCTGCAGTGTTTTTTCTCCTTGAAGTTTCCCTCCTTGCTTCTAGAGACCCAATGCCCTAACATTTCTTCAAGCTTTTTCTCCTGTTTATAAAGGTCACGTTGTCCTATCAGAAGAGAAACCATATCATGTGAC
This sequence comes from Macrochelys suwanniensis, assembly GCA_033296515.1. Taxonomy (NCBI): domain Eukaryota; kingdom Metazoa; phylum Chordata; order Testudines; family Chelydridae; genus Macrochelys; species Macrochelys suwanniensis. The sequence goes on from CM065782.1 coordinate 24,717,927, forward strand.
TTAGGTAACCAGTCGCACAGGTTGAAATACTGAATCCTAAATTTCAAACATTCTAAGAAGTACTCACAACTTGTTAACACATTAAAAAAAAATCTGACCAAAAAGTGCTTGCTATTAATAGTTTAAGCAGCTCTACTTGCTGCTGCTTTAAGAACAAATCAATACCTCCTTCTTTCCTTCATTTTCCCACTTAGGATGACCAATGTTGTAGGTCCCATATAAAATATGTAATCAGAACAACAGTTAAAATGTAGGACAGTTAAAAATGTCATTCCCAATGTAATTAAAAAATCTACTTATTAACAAATCAGTTATATGGTGCTGTGAATGTACTTAGTGCTTTGTTTCTTTGTCACACAGTGATGGAGACTTTTAAAAATAAGTATTTATTGCCTGCAGTCACAAAGAATATAAACAGGTATCTGTGTTTCATTTCAGCACCATGGTTGCAAAACAAATATTCGCTATCGAAATGGGCTTTACAAAAATAAAAGGAAGGGAAATGAAATGACTTACTGCCTGTATTAGAGTAACACGAGCTATTTGAGGATAAATTGTAAAAATATTATTGCTGTAACTTACTATACAATATATGTACACTTATTGTAACCCATAACTTACAATGCCTCAGCTCTGCTGTAATCCCCTCCATTGTGTATGTGGTATGTTTTAATGGTCTTTAATGGCATATGATCTTTTAATGCCAATGTAACAATAAAAAACCTGCATTGTTAACAGTTCTGTTTGTCTTTAGTTAAAATTAGTTACTAAAATAGATATTTACAACCTACAAGAAATTCCTCCTCAGATTATTTCAGTTTTTAAGGTAAGGTAAAGTTTTTGCTTTAAACATTGAAGGGACATCTTGAATGAATAGTCCTGGTTTTAGATTTTGAAGTCCGGATCTCTTTCGAGGCTGGACAGTGTGCCATACTCACCGCAGGCCGAAAGCAGTCAGAAGTCCTAGCCAAATTCAGAGGTGGTTGTACAGATGTAAGGTACATATGCTGAAGGGCAAGAGACACTAGTGTGGCAGGAAAGCAATTAATGCTGTAAGAACTAGTCAGTTAAAGTAGCTCCTTACATTGATTTAGCCCTACGTCTAGTTCCTCTGTGTGCCTGAATGAAAGAACATCATGGGGGCTGAGGAGATGGAATACTGACCTGCAGGCAGGGGACTAACATCACAAATACAATTCATGAGCTGTCATAACTTCTTGGCTGCTCCGTGCCCCTGGCACCCAGGAGGGCTGGAGGGGTCAGCCACTAGATCTGCATAATCTCAGATCTACTTGTTAAAACCGCTCCTCCTTGACTCCCAAGTCCTCTCTGCATTAGTGTGGATAAAGCCCTCAGAGCCTCTGTATGCACTCTACAACCTTCCTTACCATCTAGCTCATGAAGTGAAAATGCACGACTTACAGTCTTTTAGCCTTTATACACCTATGGCTGGTAGTCAAGATTTAGATTAATATGATGAAATGACCAATGTTCTCAGGTTTATGGTTCTGTATCCTATACCATTAAGAGCCTTCTGAGGTTCCAAAAGAGCAGGGGGAAAATTCTTGAACAATACCAACTCCCGAACATGCCAGTTTCTGGGAGCATTCTGCATCTACAGAATCATGCCTTATGACAAAAATCTCTGGTTACCTTCTTAAAATCACTGACTTTGGCAAATCCTCCTTCTGCTCTTCTTCTGTCCTGTATGCATCCAGAGCCCTTGCCACCAGCTACTAAGAGCATTCACTGAAAAGGCTGAGGGGACTGCAGTAGTCATTCATTGTTAAAGCTAAAAAACAAAACAAAAACCACTCGTCAAGTCAAAGCTCTGAAAATACAGCCTAGCACATTAAAATCTTATTCATTGCTGAAAACTTATCACTCAGAAAAAGCAAAGTGATTTTTAAGATGTATTACACATTAAAATAACTAATTCACTGCTAGAAATTTATCTCCCCCCACTGTGACCCCCATGTCTTATACCTCCGTGCAAATACTTCTAACAGGCAATCACTCTCTTGCACTATGAGGTCAGCAGAATTCGAGAAGGGCAAGGGAATGGCACTTGGAGCAGCAGCCACTGAGAAAAAAATGAGGACATCATTAAGAACAAACACCTCCAAAATATGCATTTTTTTTCTTTTGTGTACTGTACATGAGTCACTGAGAGCTTTGTCACATCATTGTAATTAAACTTCCTGGGCCACTCAATGCTGATTAATATATATATATATTAAAGCTAGAAAGTCTGAAAGGCTTGAATGTGACCAGAAATGATTACTGGCTTACTTTTAGTTTTTCATTTTACAAAACTTTCATTGCTACATTCATGACTAGTGGGCAGGTTTTCATTGCATTTGCACAAAGCACAGACATTGCAATGGGAAGTGTAAAAACCTCATCAGGAAAAATGCAATAATTCTAAAATAAACCACTTCAGATACTCCCTGTTTGAGAAGTGATGATTATCTTCTAAAGAAAACATCCAGGATAATGATACAGTGACAGATTCCCTGTTGCATTCCAACCTATTTGGCTCTGTTGGTCTTTGTGTAGAGAGTATATCATGGCTGGGAAGAGCTGTTAACCAAAGGCAAGAAAACAGGGTTAGCACTGTTTTAGCATTTAGTGCGGAGTGAATGTATTTTCTGCCCTATTCTCAGATGTGCCTTTCATGCAAAGAGTAGCTAAATTTTATATAAATATGTCAATCACTGATACACACTTTCCAGTAATCCATCTTTTCTTTCAAGAATGCATTGTAGCAAGACAAGGACCATTCTTCTGCCATGGCGTCTGTATTATTTCAGTTCAAACTTCAAAATCATATCCCATCAGTGCCTTAGAACAAGAATAAATAAAAGTGGTTTTTTCCAAGGCTGTAATGTGCAATATTTAGTTCTGTATTCTTACTGTGAATTTGATACTGCTCCGATTGAAGGCTATGGCAGAACTCCCACTGCCAGCATCAAGACCTAGATGAATATTGGAACACTATGAAAGAGCTATAGTACAACAATTTCAAATGTTGAGAAGTATATATATATATATATATATATATATATATATATATATATATATATATTTTAAATGGCTTTCCACCCCGAATATAAATGTCAAGTAGCTGCTCACGAAGCAGAAACAATACTATATGACCAGGAACGACAATAGCCAGATTGCACCATTCATGAACATGCAATAGGCTGAAAATTATTTGTCTAAATGATGCAGCTACTAATAACAATTAACAAGTACACTCCCAGAAATGAGGATCCGTTTGCAAAGTATCTGAAAACAGAAATAAGGTTATCTAAATAGAATATTATTTGCAGAATATTATTTATCAGTACTCATTGCATATACTTATCCAGGATATTTCATACTTCTTCTTCAATGAGTGTCCCTGTGGGTGCTCCACTTTAGGTGTTCATGCGCCCCTGTGCTTCTAGTCAGAGATTTGCAGTAGCACTGTCATGGTTGGCCTCGCATGCATGGCTCATGCCACTCCAAGCCGCTACCCGATGTGCTCAGCCAAGCTCCCCCCCCGCAATTCCTTCTCTCCCGCCGTTGGCTTCGGTCGGAACAACAGCAGCGCCCCCAAAACCTTGCTATTGCTTTAGTTCAACCTTACACACACTCAAGGATTCCCATGCCACATTGAAAACCCTAGGAATATATGCCCCTGGGAACAAAAAGAAACTGGGCAGATTTTATACCCAATGCTTCCGCACTGCCCCATAAAACCCAACCTCAAAGACATTATGACCAGCACCTCAAACGTCAGAGAAGATGCTCACAAGCCCTAGAGCAGTCAGCGACGTCTCAACCATCCATTTCCAGACAAGCATTCTGAAGTGTTGGTCAAGGACATGAGAACCCCACGTACTCCACTGCCGAAGTCACTCACTCATAACCTTCAGCCTATCTTTCTACCTAGTCTGGGCAACCATTACATCAGACAAGTGGGTTCTGGAAATTATACACCAGGGCTATTCTATCCCTTTTGTCTCTATCCCGCCTACCCACCCCGCTTCCCCATCTCTCTTCAGGGACCTAACTCATGAGCACCTGTTACAGCAGGAAGTAAACCACCTCCTGCAACTAGGTGCTGTAGCACCCGTACCTGCCAAGCACAGGGGGAGTGGGCTTTATTCACACTGCTCACCCCGAAGAAAAGAGGTGGATGGAGGCCCATCTTGGACTTGAGCAAGCTAAGCAAGTTCGTCAGAACACAGTGCTTCAAGATGATAACCCTAGCAACCATAATTCCAGGTCTCGGCCCTCAACCTACAAGACGCCTATTTTCACGTTACAATTCATCCAGCACACAGAAGGTTCCTCTGATTTACATTCAGGAACCTCTACTACCAGTACAGAGTGCTCCCATTCGGATTATTCATAGCCTCACGAGTATTATTCAAGGTCCTCGCCGTCATCGCAGCACACCTTTGCAGACACATTCACATGGTGGACAAAACAAATGAATGTTTGCACAGGTGTCCCATGCCAAAGACACACCCCATCAGTAACGATCACCGTGGACACCTCCCTCATGGGATGGGGCGCACACTTGTCCAAGAATACCATTCAAGACCGGTGGTCCCATGCGGAATCCATCCTCCACATAAATCTATTGGCACTCAGGGCAGTTCAAAATGCATGCCACCACTTTCTGCCCTGATACGCAACAAGACTGTCCAGATCCTCACAGACAACTTGGCCACTATGTTTTACATAAATCACCAAGGAGGGGCCCAATATTACCTGCTCTGCACAGAAGCAGTTCATTTCTGGGGATGGTGCATCTCCAACAACATAGATCTCATCTCAGCCTACTTACTGGGAAGCCAGAATGTCACAGCAGACAACCTAAGCAGAAATTTCTCACAAATGCGCGAATGGGAGCTGGACCCAGGAATCCTGAAAACTGTATTCCAACAATGGGGTTTTTCCCTCAGTAGACCTTTTTGCAATGTTCCACAATGCCAAATGCCCACAATACTGCTCCCGGGCAGGACTTGGACAAAATTCCCTAGGGGACGCCTTCCTCATGAAATGGGAAGCCCCCTTGATATATGCCTCCCCCCCAACTCCACTATTGAGCGTACTTCTCCAGATCAAGAAGGACAAATCCAGAGTAATCCTAATTGCACCAACATGGCCCAGACAAATGTGGCTCCCATACTTGAATCAGATGGCCACAAGACCACCACAGATCCTTTCCCTTGTGCCTCATCTGCTGACACCGGATGCGGGACACCTCTGCCACCCCAACATTCTGATTCTCCATCTCAAGGCGTGGCTAATCCATGGATGACGAACATGCTGTTCCAGGGAAGTACAGGATATCTTACTGAACAGCCAATGTCTAACTATGTGAAAAACATACATGCACAAGTGGAAATACTTTTCCATATGGTGCAGAGACATACAAGTTACCCCACAATCAGCACCACTACCCACAATACTCAAATACATGCTGATGCTAAAAAAACTGGGCCTTTCCATTAGTTCACTCAGAGTGCACTTATCTGCCATTACCACTTACCCCTCTAAGGTAGGTAGACTCACTTTCTTCACCCACCCTCTAACTAAACACTTTCTCATAGGCATACAGAATACTTATCCCACACTGAGAGACACAACCCCGATGTAGGACCTCAACCTTGTTCTCTGTACTCTCATGGGCAAACCTTTCGAGCCACTAGCTACCTGATCACTGTTACACGTATCCATGAAAGTCACCTTCCTAGTTGTGATCACGTCAGCAAGGAGGGTGGAAGAGCTGGTTACCCTAATAGTAAACCCACCCTATACCATATTCCTCAAGGACAAGATCCACATCCCAAATGTCTACCCAAGGTTGCCTCCTCCTTTCATCTCAACCAACCCATCTACTTCCCTGTATTCTTCCCTAAGCCACATGCCAACAGCAGGGAAGTATCCCTTCTCATGCTGGATGTTCGTAGAGCGCTTGTGTTCTATATAGAAAGAACAAAGACATTCAGCAAATCATCCCAATTATTTGTATCCCCAACAGAACGTTCTAAGGGCAAACCATTTCCAAACAGCGACTCTCAAAATGGATCTCTAACTGTATCCGATTATCCTATGAAAAACATGATCTGAAACCTCCTTCTGGACTTCGCATGCACTCTACCAGAGGTATATCCACATCAATAGCTTTTCTCAAAGATGTACCTATCATTGACATTTGTAAAGCAGCTACCTGGGCATCAGTCCATATCTTTACCAAACATCACGCCTTAGAGCCACATTCAGCTGCTGATGCTCACTTCGGACGATGGGTGCTATCCACCGTGCATTAAGTAACTCCAAAGCCCCTCCCCTCCAAAGAGGGGCACTACTCTACAGTCACCTAAAGTGGCGCACCCAGAGACACTCCTCGAAGAAGAAGACGAGAAGGTTACTCACCTTGTGCAGTAACTGAGGTTCGTTGAGATGGGTGCACCACTACCTCCCCTCCTCCGCTCTGCTTCGGAGTTTCTCTTTGATCCTGTGGGGCAGAGAAGGAACTGGAGGGCAGTTGGCTGCATGCCCTGGGTAGCTGCTCAGAGAGGTGTGAGATGCTTCCGTGCCTGTGCGGCCAACTGGGGCACTGCTACTGCAAATCTGACTAGAATCGCAGGGGCGCACAAACACTTAATGTGGAGAACCCACAGGGACAACCATCTCAAAGAACCTCAGTTACTGCACAAAGTGAATAACCTTCTCTTGTTCCTTATTAGAAATTCTTTCAATATTTGTAAATAATTTGAAACAATAATTGTAAAAAACCGGAAATGGTACATCCTGATTTTACATCCAGATGATAAAATATCATATACTGATTCAGGAAATTGTATATTGAGCAGGAATAGGCAGTAAATCTGGATTTACTCCATCCCGGGGTAACCAACATGGGAATCTGACCTTCAGTTTTAAAGTTGTATAAATGCGATAATGAGCCATAAGCCAATAAAACAACTGTTTCTCTTGGCTAGCAGTTCTTTATTTAAGAAACCATGCTTGTATTAAAGAAGTTGGTAGTTCAGGAGAATGGATTGCATTTTCTCAAAGACTCAGCTTGGGGAAAAATATTGTTCTGGGCCAAAGCCTTCCTAAGGGTGTACATGAATTAATGTATAAGTGTTTTCTTTCTGCTGTGGAGTCTACACATAGTACTCCCGAGATAGCTGAACTGTGCTCAAAGAGCTAGTGGTTTTTGACAGTGTAGTAATTAGTGTATTAAAACAATATCCACATCCCACTTTCTTCGCTATGAAAATTAGAAATTTACAACTACATGAAGTTATATCACTGCAATAAGTAATAGGAAACTTAGATTAGTGCCTACATGTGGTATTAACTTTTTATATACTTTGTATACAAATAGAGAATTATAATCCTCACACCATGGTAAGTCTTGAGTATCAAAAACTAAAAGGTAGAAAAATACGCCCTCAAGAATGCAGATGGAACTGGCAGAGGATGTCACAGGTTTGTATTCTCACTTTTTATTTTCTCCCTGGAGTAAGATTGGAGAGAAGCAAATACATACTGTGATAGACCCAGGCCAGTTTGGTACAACAGAATAGTAGAAGGCAGATATACTGGCCATTGGGTTAACAGTTTTCTGTTCCCTAACTGACCAGAGCAGGGACTGCTCCAGGCTAATGAGAACACCTGACCCTAATTAAGGCTCTTCTGAGCATATAAACGGGCTCACTCCAATCAGGCTAGGAGAGAGCCAGGGAGCCAGAGGAGAGGAAGTGCTGTTGCTATTGAAGGACCGAGTAAATGAGGACACGCTCGCGCCATCAGTAAGGGAGCCCTAAGGTAAGGGTGAAGAAGTGAGAAGCAGGAGAGCTGTGGGGAAGTGGCCCAGGGAATTGTAGTAACTCTGGCAGTGAGAGGTTGGCTGCCAACAGCTGCTACCATTAGGGTCCCTGGGCTGGAACCCAGAGTAGAGGGCGGGCCTGGGTTCCCCCCACCAACCTGCCACTACAAGGAGAAGACAGGTCTCTGGCAGAACAGGAGGCTAAACTGTTCTGAAAAAAAGCCCAGAGGGACAACAAGGACTGTGGGAGTTCTCTCACCATCCTCTGAGGCTAGCATAAACCGTCTAGAAGTGCAGGACCCACAGGGACAAGATCGGAGCTCTGCCACAATACCCAGTATGTAGAATGGTACTAGACAATTATAAAGGGTGTCTAAGCCTGACCTTGATGTTAGGCTAAGATCTTAGAGATGTTAATGAGGGATGAGATCACAAAACATCTGGAAAAATGTGATTTGTCAAAAATGTGCCAGCATAGCTCCTTAAAGGGTGAAACCTTGTTCCTGATCTGTCTGGGAAACTTATTTTTGAGGAGCTAATGCAAAGAACAGATGGGGGAAAAGCTGTAGACGCACTCTGCTATGATTTCAAAAAGATGTTTGACACAGTCCAGAGCAGAAGACTGAATACATAAACTTAGCCCAGATTGCCCTTGAGAAAAAAAGGAAACTATTAAGTAAATGAAATGAGAAATATTTACTGGGTCAGGGTGAAGCAGGTTAATGAGCAGATTGCATACAACAGTAATCAATATGGGGGCCAATATGGGGGCCAATACCTTAAACTCCAAAACAGAGCAAAGGGTCTGGGATCATGGGAATGCTGGTGTTTTCCTGGAACTGGCTTGCAACCTTTCCCAACAGCATCAGGCTGTGAAAGTCATGACATTGCTGGTGATTTCTTCCCCAGACGCTGCTACATTTTATGTCACACCTGAGCAGTAGAAGAAACCCACAGCATGGTTACTCAGTATAACCATAGCTCGGGGACAACGTGATAGAGCAATGCTTCACCATCTTTTTCATTCTGCAGATCACTTCCTAAGAGAGAGAGAGACCCCACAGAGGGACTGCCTGGCCTTCCATCATCCCAGTCCACACTGCTCAATTCCATGGAGATCCATGGACTCCTGTGTGTTATATATCACTGGAACAATACCCTCAGCCACAAGCCCCAGTCACCTGTTTACAGTAATGTTATTGACGGGGGAGTCTGCCAATCTTAATGGTCACAGAGTCATATACAAGATGCCATGCATAATGTGCTATCACTCTTAAAGGGAAGCACTGGCCCAATAAGCATTGGATGAAAGTCCTATGAGACTAAAGTATTAAAAGCTCCTCAATCACTTCCTACAGGAAAGGAAACTTCTTCTTTGTGCTCTGGCTAGAGTAGGGCAGGCTGAGGCAGGGCCTATCAGCACCAGAAAGGAAGGAAAAATAAGAGTCAAGCACTATACTGCATTTCTGATGGTTGAAGGAAAGACCGTTTGGACAGCCACGCTGGAGTAGGCCTCTAGGACCCCCATCTTCCTGAGTGAGAATGTGTGATCTGCTGAGAGTGCAAGCTGGTGTAAATAAGTGGGGCCTCGGTTCAGGTTTGTGCACATGCATTACTTGGAGTGTGCAGAGAGACCAGCCAGATTTCCCAGACTGCTGGCTTCTCTGTAGAAAACTGGGGAGTGGCTGACAGAGACAAACCAGGCGTGCCCCCTTTAGGCCAGATGCCAGGATTTCCTGCCCTTTTTTGCTTTAATGCCCGTGCTGCCTTGCCAGCCATTTTGTACATGCAGGCAGCCAGTCTCATCATTCAATCTCGCCTCAAGGCACAGTAAATAATGAGATGCAAGCCAAGCAGGTTTTGAAGGATATGCAGCCCAGGTGATTTAGCCAGTAGATTGTAAATGCAGTTCCATATTAGCAAATATAAAATAATAAGTCTGGGAGAAGGAGGCCAAACTAGGGAATGTCTACTTAAAGAAAGACCCAACAAGCATTCTGATGAGGAATAGGCACTGAGGTTTATTTTGCAAACAATAATTGAAGGGATCAGCTCAATTCACAGCAGTAACAAGGCAAACAAACATATTAGGGCCTAATAGCGGAAAGACAAAATACTAAACAAATGAGGCTGTGCAATTGCTACATATAGCACTTGTTAAAATGGGAATACTGTGTACTGTCTTGCTTAGCGCTAGAAGCAAATTATTGCCTCAGAGGGAGTTCAGCACAGGGCAACAAAGGTGATACCCAGTCTAATAATATAAGTTGTGAAGAAAATTTAAGGCAGTTTATTTAATTTAAGAGGAGTCCTCAAGGTGACCTGTTCAGAGTTTTTAATGGGATGAATAAATATGATCAAGATACATGGGCTGAGTTGGCATGGGGTTCAGAAAGTGAAAAAACAAAACAGCCCCCCTTCACCCTCGCCCAAAACCCAGCCAACCAAACAAAAGCTGGGGGTAAACAGGTAACTCAGCAGTGCTATTTTACAGAGTAATAGCATAAGAAATGAAAAAGAAAATTGAAGCAAAGTGTGTAAATAAATTCAAGAAGTACTTGAACTTCTTTCTAGAGGAGAAGGTGTGGTTAACATGTCTCAAAGCAAGGCTAGATGATTTTAACCCACTCCTGACATTTCTGATGGGCTTTTGCAATAAGTGCTCTGGGAAATCTTCAGCACTCATTGACTCTGGTGTAAATCTGGATCTACTCCATTCAGGGGTAACCGACATGGGAATCTGACCTTCAGTTTTAAAGTTGTATAAATGCGATATGAGCCATAAGCCAATAAAACAACTGTTTCTCTTCAAATGTATACTGTAGTTACCACGCTGGACCAGATTCAGATGCTCTTACTGAAACTGAGTAGTATCTTAGTCCTGGAGTAGTAATGCACCACTCAGGCACTCCAGAAGGTGTAACTCAAGGTGAGTAAAAGTATCAAAATCTGACCCACTGGCTTTAGCCAGCATGCTACTTTTTTGTGCATTTTCTTACTGACATGATATCTCTTTTCACCTTGTTTTCATCCTCTTCCCAGTTTACTAGCTTTTTCTTTTGCTCTGTGTCTGCCTTTCACTTCCTGTGTGGGTAGTGGGGATTTATGCGTACACCTAATGAAATGTGACAGCATTATAGTTTTCTGGTATGCATTTACATCACGCTTAACTCCATAAACTGGCCATCTGTAATGTTTGCTCTGCATGAGTACAAAATTAGTATTACCTCCATCTTTCTTGTATTGTGATGATTATCAGCTAAATCAATGTAAATTGTACCATTTTAATACATAAGGGGAGATACATCAAAGATGGCACCTAATGCATAAAATAAATTGAGACATGCCATACTTCTGATGTACACTGAAGGGAAGAATATAATTTTAGTTGTGCAATATTGAGTCTTGCACAACTTGTTAGGAATTGTAACAATGGAATTTTCCATTATTAGATGGAAATGGTAGAAGGGAGGGATAGCTCAGTGGTTTGAGCATTGGCCTACTAACACCCAGGGTTGTGAGTTCAATCCTTGAGGGGGCCATTTAGGGATCTGGGGCAAAAATTGGGGATTGGTGCTGCTTTGAGCAGGGGGTTGGACTAGATGACCTCCTAAGGTCCCTTCCAACCCTGATATTCTATGATTGCAGAAAAGCCAGACATGTTCAAAAATAGTTGTTTGCTATATTAGGGAAAAAGCTAGATGAGGTAGTCATATGATGATTGATGATGAAATACTTTGCATTTCAACAGTAAATGAGGATGTGGTCCAAGCTACACCACTGATGCACCTCAAGAGTGGGAATGTGCCCAGTTCATCTTGAAGAACTTCAGTTACAGGTGAATAACCTTCATTTCCCTGGGGATTTCTTATGACACTGCAAATTATAATTTCAAGCTAGTGACCAAGCTAGGAAGTTCTGCTTACTAACACTGCTTTTTTGTTTGAGAAAACAGGTTGTTTTGGAGAGCAACTAGGGTGTTTAATTTCTCTCCAAAATAGTTTTCATCTGTGGATAATGCCAGAAATACTTGTGGTGCCATCATACTTAGCAAAAAACAACTTTATATTTACAATTAGAAATATAATAAATAGTTCATAGTTGAAATGACCAAATTAGTAGCAAATATTAGCTAAATGTAGCAAATTTAGCTAAAAAGTTTTACTATAATGCCAAAGAAGGTGAGAGCTAAAAGCAAGGTTTGTAAAGTGGTTCGTTGAAGCAAGACAGAAGAGGTATGTCTAGGCAACATTCATAAAAGAGTAAAGAAATAATGAGTTGAAAAAGCATAACATTGAAAGATTACATTGAAAATCAATTTGAAAATCAAACTATGATTAAGCTTGTAATCTTAGAAGCAGTCATAGGACTTTATATCCAATTGGTGCATCATACCAAAACACTGTGCTTATCAGAATTTGGAAAACATTGCATTTGAAAATGCATTTTGGTTGCCGGTCTTCATGTAACAGACTAATTACTTTTTCAGATTTCATATGGAATAATTCCAGACAGGACATTACTTGCACACCCGTAATTCTAGTTGATTTCATTAGTAAAGAATGCAGAATATCAGGCACAATCTGTGGGCATCTGGGAGCACATTCCATAATAGGTTTCACTTTATGTTAAATTCCATTTTTGCTGAGTTCATATTACTTTTTAATAGAAAAGAGTGTCTGTAATAACCTTAAAAGTATAATGGACATTTATGTGCAATTCAGCTAGCCTTTAAACTTTAAACTTCAGTGATGGCTGAAGTATATTTTTTATTTTATTTTTCTACTTCTCATTTGATGTGTAATCTTAAGCACTGTGTTCCTTTTTGACGCCACCCTTTGTTTTCTCTTAGAGTTTCCTAAGAAATAGGTTTGGTTAGATATTTAGAAAAACATATTCAGAGTTCTGTTTTGGAACTGAAACCTACTTTGTTTAATAATAATTACTAATGTCTTAGCTGAATGTCACAATGCTCTGCCAAACCACACTAAGAAAACAGAGGACTAAATTCTACTCTCAGTTATGCTGGTGCGGTCCCACTGAAGTCAATTAAAATATGTTTAAAGGTATCTGGAAAGAAAATCAAGTAGCCAAAACAGCACATATGGCTTCAATATCTTTAATATGAAGCTTATGATTCAAGTTAATCCAGAAAAAATATTTTTTTAGATTTTTGAAAAGTACTCCAGAGAGAGACAGAGTTTTAAAATCCAACTGGTCAAAAAATCCCTTTGATATTCAAGCTGCCTTCAAAATAAACTAGCCTGAAGTTTGCTGTCACCATTCTGCACTGGTAATAACATACAAAATAAGTTTGCTTTGTGACTAAAACAGTACTCAGTTCCCCACTATGCTGCTCATTCCTCCTCGTCATCATGGGAAAGACATTCCAAGAACTGTTGTGTTAATTCTAAATTGTATTCCAATCAGATTTGTTATGGTCATTTGGCAGAGAGAGGACAGTTTTGTAACAGCAGTGTCTAAAAGTTGTATGTTTCAAGAGTCCTGCCAATGTCAAGTTTGCCATTCCTCTGGAGAGAAAATGTTTAGAGCTTCCCCACATCCATGTGACAATGCACTTATAGAGCCTCTAATGAAATTGTTCATTTTAGTCCTGTCCCCTTGTTAGGTGCTTCTTCGTTTCTTAGCCATGCCCACGTGATTCCCTCTCCCTTCTGCTAAACTCTTATATTTACAGATTTTTTTTAAAGATAAAATTCTGCTTATTAGAAAGCTGCATGAAATAACTACAGAGCTCACCAAAGTCCTTTAAAATCCAAGTTATACAATAAATGTCATCTACAATCTGTCATCTACGAGTTACTAGCAAAATGCTGTCTATCTAACAGCAGTAACATTAGTACACATCAACCACAAATGTTGACACTTAATTTTGGATATATTTTCAATGAACTGCAAAACAATGGCTTACATTATTTTATTCTGCATTGAACAAAATATTACAGGTCAGATAAGAGGTGCCAAAATGAGAGGAAAAATTAAAATGCATAAAACTATCTTATAATTGTTCCATTTGTCAGCACAATAAAAATGTGAATGATGTTCTTTAGACATTTTTAAATTTTAAAAAATCAGAATTAACTATGCATTATTCATTATGTATGCAGACAATGTTAAAAATATTGTACTTGATTCTGATCTCAATTACACAAATGTAAATAAGGAGACACTTGAAGTTAGACCAGTGAAAAAACTGGTTTGAGATCCAAATCAGAACTATTATTGGGAGCTGGAATTTTTGGTGGATAAAATTGAAGCATGGATGCATGTTGAACACACTGGCTTTTCTGCACACAGAAGGAAAGCTGCTGGAATTTTGCAAATAGTGCTAAAAAGAGTAAGCAGAATGTGAACTTTAAACTAGATCTAGAGCAGCTGTATAGGTTGGCACAGTTTTGGAGGTACATCCAGGTTCAGGTTGAGCAGTACAAGGGCTAGATGGAAGATACGATGGGGTTGGGAACAATCAGAGGAAACTGAATGGGGATGGGCAATGCTTGAAGAGAGGCACTTGATCTCAAAGTGGAAAGCAACAGCTATTGTGCCAATGTTCCTGGACACCTTGAAACTTCAGGAGTCAGTAGTGAAATGGCTGGACAGTTTCATGTTGAAGTATGACATGCTGCAAAGAAGATCCTGATCTACAAAACTGTTCAAAAAACCCTTCTTCGTACAACCTCAAAAAACAATAGAAGTTGACATAAATATGGTTCTCCATCAGCTGACTATGGTGTGTAAGGATTCAAAATTATGATGAAGAAACCTCTTTTTTTTTGTGAAGTCACAAAATAATTACATAACTTGAGAGCCTCCCCCAGCCCACTATATATCATTTTTTGGCCTGTCTACAATTCGTTATTTTTGAGTTTGAGTCTCAACCCCTCCCTCTTCCCACCCACAAACCCCCCCCACCATGAAATTCAGAATTTGAACATGGGGGGGGGAGGAGGAGGGAAATTTTTAACTGATTAGTGCACAAAAACTAATTGAGCAATTTTCTTGGAACTCATCAGAAAATACAAGCATAATCTGGAGATTATGTGCTGAAAATTTTGGCCAAACACTGTTTTTTTCCCTCATATAAAACAAAGAGGTTGAAGTCCCACTTTAAATGCAAACCAGAATGTAATCTTAATTATGATGTTGTGATGGGCACCACCATAATCCACTACATAATGGACTCCTTTACTACTAGCTATATTAGGTTGAATATTTGCATATTTTAATATTTTTGTGTATATTCACACACGAGTGAAAAGAATTTGCTTTAAAATAATAGATGAAAGCTCCAAGTCCTCTCCTTCCCATGATCAGGATTAAAAAGTGGATACAGCAAGGAAAAGGGCAAATTCTGCATGGAGCAACCTATTGTACGGCAATTCTCCATCTGAATAAAATCTGCTATTCCATATCTGTTCATTATGAAAGTCACACCGATATTTTTATTAATACCAACTCAAGGACAAACCCTTTATATCATCTATAAAATGGATCATTATTTTCATCAATTTAGCCTGGCATTTCACTGTCATCTATCTCAAATACTTTTATTACTGTTATTTTGCACTGATTTTCAGAGGGTAGATTTAACCCTGCATTTGATTTCAATTTGTTTTCTTTACCCACTAATAGTGAATGATACTGGCTGTCCTATAACTCCACTCTACTTAGGGACTCTCTTGGGACCTGTCATATTTTTTTTTCATCTGTGTGACACTGTTTTCTCTTCTGTGTCAAAGCTCTTAGTATACTAAGATCTTTGCCCTTGGTCTGGCATGGTGTTTAGGAAATGTTAATCCCTGCAGGAGAGAAGGCTAGTGTGACAGCAAGTTGCAGTGGTCTTCCCTACACTCTGATCTTAAATATATAGCTATTGTTATTTCTAAACAAAGTTGTTCCTTTTATCTAGTTCCAGGTTTCCCTGTCATGGTATTCATAGCTTAAACAAAATGCTGCAGCTTGATATCTTAGCAATACCAAAATACCACCTCACTTTAATTATGTATTGCATCATCTTCTAAATCATCTTAGATTTGGCTTCCAATGATTGTTCCCATAGATTTTAACGTTTTCATTTACAAACAAGTCCAATTAACAGCTGTGCTGTAATGTGCGACTGGTGTTCTATCACCATATGCCACTAGGTGGCTGCTGAGCTCTGAAACGGCTATTTGCCTTAATATATTCTGGAAAGCCTGTGAGCTGTAGCGTCCTGTAAATTAAGATGCTGGGCTATGGAACCAGCTCTCTGTCAATAATACCCAGAAACCTGAGTCTATGGTGGTATTTAGGTCAAAAACACAGAAGGATTTGGATATTGCTTATAACTATTTTGATGGTTGAAGGTGCAAAGTTCCGTGGGACTTTTGAGAGGGCTTTTGAATTAATGTAATTTGTTGTTGGCAGTCCTGATTCACTGAGCACCATGGAAGTGTTTGCCATCTGTGTGATCTGCTTTTTAATTTTATTTGTGGTTTTGGACCAGTCCAATAGTACACTGGGAAGGGCTTGCATTTGTGAAGTTGTGGAGCAATGCTAATCTTATCTATCTGTAATTTTTTGGTAGTGAACATATTTATGCAGGAGGTTTGTATTAACATTCTCCTCCTTATTCTAACATTTCTTGACTTTTTTTTAGTGAAAAGTGAGCATAGTGTTGGTGAATGGCGTTGGACTGGAAACTCTGAAACTAAAGCCCTCCAGAAGATACAGCACACCTCTAAAGTTATCCATAGTTTAAATCTCCCCATCCCTTCCCACCAGCGTGGCTCAACTCGGAAGGAAGGAGAGCATGTATGTAGTTTAGTCTTTCAGCAGAGAAGGTCAGTGAGTGGCAATTATGAGGGAAGTTTCCTAAAGTAGATATAATTGTCTGCCATGAACTGGACCTTGCTCACCAACTGAATTTATTTTGGCCAAAGAGCCAATGGATGGTAACAACTATTGATCATTACTTGTCTATTTTATATCTGAACCCATAGGAGTAGAAGAATTGCCATACTGAAGCAGACCCAAGGTCCATCCCATCCAGTCTCATGAACATAAGGATGGCCATACTGGGTCAGATCAAAGGTCCATCTAGCCCAGTATTCTGTCTTCTGACAGTGGCCAATGCCAGGTACTCCAGAGGGAATGAACAGAACAGGTAATCATCAAGTGATCCATCCCCTGTTGCCCATTCCCAGCTTCTGGCAAACAGAGGCTACGGACACCATCACTGCCCATCCTGGCTAATAGCCATATCCTATCTGAAGCAGTGGCCAGTATCAGTTGCTTTAGAGGCAGGTGCAAGAACCCCACCATAAGCAGATGTGGGACCCCTTTAGGTCCCATCCTGACTTCCAATAGTTAGTGACTGGATTAAGTCTTGAAGCATGAGCTTTAATATCCCTGTGATGCTGGAAGACCAGGTGCCAGATCATGCCAAGGAATGCTTGTAGGATGCTGCATGTATTAATCCTACGTTCAATATTTGGATCCCCTGGTATAAAGTTCTATTGAGTGTTTGCATTGTAAACCTTTGTAATTGTGTAACTCACCAAACAGGAAAAGGACCATTAATTAAGGGAAAGTGCTCGTCCTGCACACAAGATGGTCTGCTGAAGGCAAATGAGGCATTGTATAGCATCAAAGGACAGAGACCTTGTTGATTGCATTTCTCACTTCCTCCAGGAAGGAGAAACATGCACATGAACTCATCAATTGTCTTGTATTCTGGGGTGAATGGGATCAAAATCCCTGACAGGGAGAAACTGGGATCTTTATGCTGTCTGAACTCTGAAGGGCAAAGATTCCTAAACATATGCAAGAGATCCCCATGCTGCTTGGCATGGGTCAGCCCTAAAGGACATATACAGCTTCTTATTATAGAAACTTATATTACCTTTTAAAATTAAAGACTTTAACTCATTTGTGTATGTATGTTTCCTGTTTTAACCTTACAAATAACTCTCTTACTTCTTTTCTTAGTTAATAAATCTTTAGTCAGTTTTATTACAGGATTGGCTACAGGAGTTGTTTTTGGTTTGAGATCTGAGTACAAATCACCTGGGGTAAGTGACAATTCCCTTGGATTGTAATGAAGGACTTTGCTTTTAGATGCTCTGAAAGACTTTGCAACACCTTGAAAAGAAAAACTGAAAAGGGGTTTAAATATCATAAAAATGTTACCTCTTCCCGTTGATATAATTAAGGTGGTGACAGTATCAGGACATTTTGGCTTGAATAAAACAGCAGTTAGTTTTAAGATTAAGGCTTTAGATAAATAGTAATTAGTAATAGTTTAGAGTTAGAAATCCAAAATGGCAGACACAATAATCCTCCATGGAAGACACAGGGCTAAGGTATGGAAAATTCCATCAACTAATAGGGAATGATGCAGCATTTCTCTCAAGACCTCAAGGGGAGGAGCTACGGCTAAATATGATGTCATAGGGAGGAGCTCTACCCAAGATGGCATCAGGGGGAGGAGCTCTACCCAAGATGGCATCAGGGGGAGGAGCTTTGCTATCTAAAAACATTGGTCTACAATTTTTGAGACGTTGTCTGCTTCAGAGATAAAATGTGCTATTTAGTATGTATTTTGATGTGCTGAATTCAAATATGACAATTAAAACAACTGATTGGCTACTGTTTCTAAGATATTTAAGTTTTTACATTTTATGTCTATGTATATTGTGTAGATAGTAGAGTTTTAATCATAAATTGTAAACCTAGGTCTTTTCATGTGTTTATGGTTGCTTTACATGATATTATTTCACCTGTCCTGTTTATGTAACACTTTAAAAATCAGCAAAGGGGTTATATAAATAAAATGTATTATGAAACAAAAGGCAAAAAACTATTATGTCCATAGTTTAGTCCTATTCAGTGTCTACTCGGCGCTTCTTGGCTTGTCTCTTGTATTCATTAAATGGAGCATCTCTTGTCACTGTCCAGCAATAGTCTGCAAGCATTGATGGGCTCCATTTGCCCTGATAGCGTTTCTCCATTGTTGCAATGTCCTGGTGAAATCGCTCGCCGTGCTCGTCGCTCACTGCTCCGCAGTCCGGTGGAAAAAAATCTAGATGAGAGTGCAAAAAATGTATCTTTAGTGACATGTTGCAACCAAGGCTTTTGTATGCCTTGAGGAGGTTTTCCACCAACAGCCTGTAGTTGTCTGCCTTGTTGTTTCCGAGAAAATTTATTGCCACTAACTGGAAGGCTTTCCATGTCTTTTTTTCCTTGCCACGCAGTGCATGGTCAAATGCATCATCTCGAAGAAGTTCACGAATCTCAGGACCAACAAAGACACCTTCCTTTATCTTAGCTTCACTTAACCTTGGAAATTTTCCATGGAGGTACTTGAAAGCTGCTTGTGTTTTGTCAATGACCTTGACAAAGTTCTTCATCAGACCCAGCTTGATGTGTAAGGGTGGTAACAAAATCTTCCTTGATTCAACAAGTGGTGGATGCTGAACACTTTTCCTCCCAGGCTCCAATGACTGTCGGAGTGGCCAATCTTTCTTGATGTAGTGGGAATCTCTTGCACCACTATCCCATTCATGGAGAAAACAGCAGTACTTTGTGTATCCAGTCTGCAGACCAAGCAAGAGAGCAACAACCTTCAAATCGCCACAAAGCTGCCACTGATGTTGGTCATAGTTTATGCACCTCAAAAGTTGTTTCATGTTGTCATAGGTTTCCTTCATATGGACTGCATGACCAACTGGAATTGATGGCAAAACATTGCCATTATGCAGTAAAACATCTTTAAGACTCGGATGAATCAATGAACAGTCTCCACTCATCTGGATCGTGAATGATGTTGAGGGCTGCCATCACACCATCGATGTTGTTGCAGGCTACAAGATCACCTTCCATGAAGAAGAATGGGACAAGATCCTTTTGACGGTCACGGAACATGGAAACCCTAACATCACCTGCCAGGAGATTCCACTGCTGTAGTCTGGAGCCCAAAAGCTCTGCCTTACTCTTGGGTAGTTCCAAATCCCTGACAAGGTCATTCAGGTCACCTTGTGTTATGAGGTGTGGTTCAGAGGAGGAGGATGGGAGAAAATGTGGGTCCTGTGACATTGATGGTTCAGGACCAGAAGTTTCATCCTCTTCCTCTTCCTCGTCTGACTCAAGTGAAAATGATTCTGGTGCATCAGGAACCGGCAGTCCTTCTCCGTGGGGTACTGGGCGTATAGCTGATGGAATGTTTGGATAATGCACAGTCCACTTTTACTTCTTTGACACACCTTTCCCAACTGGAGGCACCATGCAGAAGTAACAATTGCTGGTATGATCTGTTGGCTCTCTCCAAATCATTGGCACTGCAAAAGGCATAGATTTCCTTTTCCTGTTCAACCACTGGTGAAGATTTGTTGCACAAGTGTTGCAGCATATGTGTGGGGCCCACCTCTTGTCCTGATCTCCAATTTTGCAGCCAAAATAAAGGTGATAGGCTTTCTTAACCATAGTGCTTATACTGTGCTTTTGTGATGCAAAAGTCACTTTACCACAAACATAGCAGAAGTTATCTGCACTGTTCACACAAGTACGAGGCATCTCTGCTCACTTTGGCTAAACAGAAATGTGTCCCTTTGCAAAATCAAACACTGACAAATAAGAGAGCACGACACTGTATGATTTCTAGAGCTGATATAGGGCAATTTGTTCAGCAGAGTGATGTAAGCTTCATTATGATTGCATCATCCATGACTTCTAGGAATAACATGATGCAATTCATATCATGTATGACGCAATGCCAGCTTCAGATTGCATCATTCATTGTTTTGCCTAAGAAGCAAGTACTGTCCAAACCCAGTCGTAGATTTATTCATAGATCCAGTCAAAGATGTATTTTAGTCATTTCTGGTTTAAATTGAGATCCCTTCTCTTTATAACTCACTTATCCTCAGCCATTCCCAAGTCAAGGGTCGTATATACTGACCCAATAGCATGTCTTGAAAACTAGAGCCAATCAACAATTTTAAGCATCATTTTCGTTCTCAGTGACCCAGAATTAGTAAAGTTTGACTACATTTATTTCAGAAGCATTTTGGCTGTAGAGCAGTGAAATAGGATGATATAATGGGGAGGAGCTAGACAGAAATAGCAATTATGCTAATCTCTGAAAACTGATTGGCTGAGTCAGGTTAGTTTTCTATGCTAATGAGCTGGCCTGGAGAGAGCAAATAAGGCTGACAGCTAGCAGGCTGAAGTGTGGTGGTGGTGGTGGTTGGGGTTTTATGGATTGCGGAGCTGCATGAATGTTGTGGACACACAAGAGCTGAAGAACAGAAGATTCCAAGAAGTAGCTACTTGCAGAGACCACAGCAGTAGAACCTTCTAGAGGGCAGCAGCTTCTAAGGCAGTTACGAAACATCTAACTCCCCTGCTGTAGCAGTTCTTGTCCTCTCCAGGGTCTCCAGGACACCCTCACCTTTAACACTGACAGAGCAGAAGGACCCTCAGATGAAACAGAGGGATTTTGGGTGTCATTTTAAGTCTGTTTTTTTTATTTGTCTCTTGTTAAGGAGTGCCTGAGTGTGTTTGTTAATAAAGCCGGACATAGGCGCCAACTCCGTGGGTGCTCCAGGGCTGGAGCACCCATGGGGAAAAATTGGTGGGTGCTCCGCACCCACCGGCAGCTCCCCGCCATTCCCTGGGCCCACGCCTAGCTTACCGCAGCACCGGGCGATGTTGCGGGGCCCCACCCCCGACGCCAGGCGACGTGGCGTCAGGGGCGGGACCCCGCGACGTCACCCGGCGTCAGGGGTGGTGCCCGGCGTCGGGGGCGGGGCATCGCAACGTCACCCGGCGTCCGGGGCGGGGCACCGCGACGTTGC
This sequence comes from Macrochelys suwanniensis, assembly GCA_033296515.1. Taxonomy (NCBI): domain Eukaryota; kingdom Metazoa; phylum Chordata; order Testudines; family Chelydridae; genus Macrochelys; species Macrochelys suwanniensis. The sequence goes on from CM065782.1 coordinate 24,739,626, forward strand.
CCGGCGTCGGGGGCGGGGCCCAGCGTCAGCACCCAGTGACGCTGATGGAAGTCAGCGTCACTGAAGCCGGATGCCTGTTTTCAAGTGAGATCCACCCCACCCATCCTGCGACTGGCCGATCACCACTCACAGGATGTTAGCGTTAAGTAAATATTTGTATTAAATCTGTAACATTGTAATGATCCCTCATACATTTGTAAAGGTCATTATATTACGTTATATTAAGTATGGTCCTGGACTATAACATTAAAACTAAGGCCTTTGCGTATGCCGGGTCTCTATATGCCTATTACATTCTAACTGCTATATGGTCTGTATATACCCTGTGTATTATGTGTCTTTTATTTTGTAGCGCCGCTTTATTATATGATTTTTAAATGGAATTCTATTGTGTTTTACTATGCTCTATGTGCTTTTCTTTTTTTGCTTTATTAGATATATTGCAACTATTTATTTCTTTTAAATAAATATTATTTTGTTTTCGAAAATCTACTGCTTGTGTGTCCAGCCCTGAGCGGAAGGCTGTATCCATGTCCTTTCAAGGGTTAGCAAGATTAGCTTGCTCTGGGAGCCCTCTGCAGGTCAGAGACAAGCTCCTGGTAACACCCTGGCAGTTCCTCTAGGGTGGACCATTACCTTATTACCCCTTTAAATAAAGAAAATTGCATAGTGTTAGGCAAACCATTCTTGGAATGCCTATGGTCCAAATTTTGGGGTAACAGGGACTGGAAGTAACCTGAATATTGTTGTGATTTTTGGTGTAAATGTCCATCTGTCATAGTCCAGCTTGCTTGGGTGGCAAGATAGACTGGAATGCCCAATGGGACTGTCTGTGACTCCATGGTAAGACTGTTATAGTGCTTTAGTAGTTCACACTTGTTACTGGATTGGAAATCTAATTATAGAACATAAACCAGTTTGGGGTTTCTGCCCTGCTTCTTGACAGGCTGCTCTGAGGTTGGCACTCACAGCCACAAGTCATTCCAGACAGCATGACAATCCCTTCCAAAAATTTTGTTATTTATGATAACTGGATATTCTTGATATCCATGTAAATGTCCAGTTGTTGTTGAAGGAAGTTGTAAATAACAAAGTATAAAATCTTCACCAATCTCTTGCACTGTTTGGTCTCGAGTTCTATTGGTTTTTACTGAGTGCCCCAGCCTTTTGCCCATGTGCTAGGATTATAATAATAGGCTACTGCTCTCCACTGCTGTCAGATACCCTTAGGGCTCATTGTCCTTGGTAAATAATTAAGACACTAATGATGGACATTGTATATCAAACATTTTTGCTCATGTGACAGACTACCTAAGAGTTTTATTAGTATTAGCACGTAAAATATATTACCAAAGATGTCCTTTAGATCTGCTTGTCACTATATACCAAGGAAGAAAAATATATTAATAAGAAGAATGGATGCAGAATTAATGGGTTTCAATTTGACTTTCATTAAAGTTTGAAATCATTATGAGAATCAAATGGTAGTTTCAAGATTTAACATTAATTTAACATATTAATAGGTATCAAAGGTACCTTCCCTAGTGTCTAGCCTCTCATTTATGGTCCTCTGATTTTCTTTGATGTCTGTTTGTGAATGCGGTTGGACTGATACATCCTGCAGTCAGTTCCATTAGTGATGAGCATTTCATACGAAGAATTGCGTTTCCTTCAACAACAGACTTAAATTTTTTTTATGGGACTGTAAGGATTTATTTGAAGTTTTGAAACACTATACAGGATGTAGATGCCTTTAGTTTAGTGCATTCTTTTAGCAGACATCCCTTGTTGATAACTTTAGTGGATTTATTTTACCTACACTACATTTTGTCAGCATGGCATCCAGTAAAAGTTTAAATTATGTTCCCTTTCAAATCCAACCTTAAGAGGACTTTCATAAAAAGTTAATTACCTTTTTGGGTTGATTGATTTAAACAACCAATAATCTTGCCTTGCCCCTAAGTTTTGATAGTTTTATTAATCTGCAGGAGTTTGTACAAATGTTACTTGGCCATATTTTCCTCCTCCTCCTCATGGATCCACAGGATTATGCTAGGTTCTCAGCTCTTGAATAGTCTCTGGGAGGACCCTTTCAGTGAGCCAGACCCCCTAGGGGTCTCACTCTTCTTCCAGGTTTCAGTGTAGTAGCCGTGTTGGTCTGTGTCAGCAAAAAGAAAACAAGAAAAATACCTGTGGCACCTTAGAGACTAACAAATTTATTTCAGCATAAGCTTTTGTGGGTTAAGAACCCACTTCATCGGATGCATGGAATGGAACATACAGTGAACAGATATTTATACATTCAAAGAAACATGAGAAGGTGGAAGTGCCTATACCAACGTTAAGAGGCTAATTAATTGAAAGGAACTGTTATCAGTAGAAACTTTTGAAGTGATAATCAACCTGGCCCATTACAGACAGTTGACACAAAGGTCTTAAGGGGGGGAAATAAATTCAATTAACGTAATGACCGAGCCATCTATGGTCAATATTCAAGCCTAAGGTAATGGTATCTAGTTTGCATATTAATTCCAATTCAGCAGTTTCTCCTTGGAGCCTGTTTTTGAAGTATTCTGTTGCAAAATTGCTACTTTTATATCTGTCATTGAGTGATTAGGGAGGTTGAAGTGTTCACCTACTGGCTTTTGAATGTGATGATTCCTGATGTCAGATTTGTGTCCGTTTATTCTTTTGCGTAGAGACTGTCCAGTTTGGCCAATGTACATGGCAGAGGGGCATTGCTGGCACATGATGGCATATTTCACATTGGTAGATGTGCAGGTGAACTAGCCCCTGATGGTGTGGCTGATGTGATTAGGTCCTATGATGGTGTCACTTGAATAGATATGTGGACAGAGTTGGCATCGGGCTTTGTTGCAAGGATAGGTTCCTGGGATAGTGTTTTTGTTGTATTGTGTGTGGTTGCTGGTGAGTATTTGCTTCAGGTTGGGGGGCTGTCTATAAGCGAGGACTGGTCTGTTTCCCAAGATCTGTGAGAGTGAGGGATCATCTTTCAGGATAGGTTGTAGATCTTTGATGATGCTCTGGAGAGCTAGTTGGGGGGCTGAAGGTGACGGCTAGTGGCATTCTGTTGTTTTCTTTGTTGGGCCTATCTTGTAGTAGGTGACTGCTGGGTACTCTTCTGGCTCTGTCAATCTGTTTTTTCACTTCAGCAGGTGGGTATTGTAGTTGTAAGAATGCTTGATAGAGATCTTGTAGGTGTGTGTCTCTGTCAGAGGGATTGGAGCAAATGCGGTTGTATCTTAGAGCTTGGCTGTAGACAATGGATCGTGTGGTGTGTTCAGGATGGAAGCTGGAGGCATGTAGGTAAGTATAGTGGTCAGTAGGTTTCCGGCATAGGGTGGTGTTTATGTGACCATCACTTATTGGCACAGTAGTGTCTAGGAAATGGACCGCTTGTGTGGACTGGTCTAGGCTAAGGTTGATGGTGGGATGGAAATTGTTGAAATCGTGGTGGAATTCCTCAAGGGTTTCTTTTCCATGGGTCCAGATGATGAAGATGTCATCAACGTAGCACAAGTAGAGTAGGGGCATTAGGGAATTCTTCCAGGGTAAGCCATGCAGCTTCACCACCTCCTTGGGCTGGGTCTCCAGTCAAGGGCGCCAGAATCTTTGAAAAAGTGTGTGTGGGGGGAATCTCCTCCATCGCCCCTGGGCCCTGCTGCCTCCCACAACATTGCCCCGAGCTCCTTTCCATGTCCTCGAACCCCAAGCCACCCCGCTGCTTGCCTTTTGACCACAGCGCCCCCCCTGCCCACCCATAACGCCAGCCCTGTGTTCACCTTATTTCCTAACTCCGCTGTCTTCATGGATTGGCATCAGGATACACATGCCAAAATTAAAACTCCCAGGCTCAGAGTGGAGTAAGATCTAAACCGCAGGCTACTAGCATTAAGATATACACTCCTCCTCTATTGGTCAAGATTCATGCTCTCGGTATATTAGGATGCACCCAACAGGGCCATAATGACAGATTCACATTGGAGAGACAAGGTGGGTCGGGTAATATCTTTTATTGGGCCAGCTTCTGTTGGTGAGAGACACAAGCTTTCGAGCTTACAGACCTGACAAAGAACTGCGTAAGCTCGGAAGCTTGTCTTTCTCATCAACAGAAGTTGCTCCAATAAAATATATTACCTTGCCCACCTTGTCTCTCTAATATCCTGGGACCAACAGGGCTACAACACTGCATACAAAAATGAAGGATTCACATTACCAGCCCAAAGTGACCATCACAACAGGGCACTATTTTCAGGATTCATATTCCTAGCATACTGTTATCATTACACCAGGGAACTAGCACTACCAGCACAATGAGATAAACATAGCCCTCTGTGCATGCCAAAAATTCACAGTACAAGCACACTGGGATCCACACAGCAGGATAGCAGTGTCAGAATGCATGCTCACAATGTGGTGGGGACACACTCAATCCCTGAGTGTAAGGGTTCAGCTAAACACAAGGGCACCAGCACTGTACTACCAGCAGGATCTGCACTTTTGGACCAGTAGGAGTTGCACATCAGGGCATTAATTCACAGTCCCAGTGCAATGGGATTCGGGCACCAGGCCTTTAGTACCAGAATTTGTACTCCCAGAATAGTGGGATGGAATTCTAGAAGTTACAGGGGAAAAAACCCTCTGTGATCATCCTGGCTCAGTCTATCTCCCTGCCAATGCAGGGCTGATCCTTACTGCATGTTTTGTCCAGTCTCCTTTTAAAAGTCCCAAGCCTTCTAACCCTTCCCTTGGGAGACTATTCCACAGCCTAAGGCAGAGATCATACTGCCAGGAAAGTTTCCCCTGATAGGTTTGAGTTTTCCCTTCCCTGCCCCATCTTCTTTCCTTCCCCTTCTCTCTCCCCCCCCATCCCTTCCCCCTTCCCCACTGCCTATTCTTCTCACCCCTGCAAGAGGCAGTGACCTGGATGCTGGGGGTGGGGTGAGGGTGCGGGGAAGAGGCACAGTGTGGGAAGGACAGAGCCCCCCGCCCTGGCAGGGCAGAGCAGAGCAGAGCAGCTCCATGCTCACAGAAATCGGAGGGGGAGGGGAGTGGCAGTGACTCAGCATACACCCTCCCACACACAAACACCACACCTTGCCTCTGTTTGGGGAGCCAATGACCTCCAAACTGCATCCATGGACACTGCAGTGGGCAACCCCACCCAGCCCCAGCCAGGCTCCCCGTCTGTGACGGGACTCGCTGGCTGCCTGGGCCAGGAGCTGCAGCCTCACACGGAGCCTGCCCATGAGATGCAGGTAGGAGGCAGGGTGCCCCAGCGCTCCTCGTCCACACCAACCCCTACGGTGCTTTCTTTTGTTAAAAAGTGGGAAGGCCATGGCCCCCTGTTCCAGCACCCCTGCCTCTGATCCTTTAGCACTCCTGCTTCACACTCTGAGCTCCATTCAGCCAGTCCCACTGAGGCAGACCCCTGAGGGAGACTTGTACAATCTTAGGGAGCAATGTGCCTCCACCAGCTTCTGCAGTGACATTCACACTGTGGTGTCAAAGCAGAAAGATTTAGTTGTCAACTGGAACACAGCATAGGAAGTCCTTAGTAGCATATTGAAAAGAAAGCTACAGCATAGTTCCTTCTGGTTAACCCAGAGCCCCAGCCAAGCTGTAGCGAAACCCTTGGTTCCTGCTCTGTCCCTCTGTTTGCTCTTTGTCCAAGTTCCTGGATCAGTCCCACTTGGCCTCTCCGCAGTTCTTTGTTCCCAAGCTAGTCAAACATGGCTGGCTTCCTGCAGAGGGAACGGGCTATCCATGGTTGTAAGTTGCTAGGTACCAAATGTCCCAGTGGTTGGATTTGCCATTGTTTTCATGGAAAGCTTATGCTGAAATAAATTTGTTAGTCTCTAAGGTGCCACAAGTACTCCTTTTCTTTTTACCTGGAACTATGGGCATATTCAGAGAGCAAACAACCCTTTCCCACCATGTGGTTAACAATGCAGCATTAGGGGAAACTGAGACACACAGAGTATTCATATAAAATATTACAGAAAATTCCCAGTTCGTCACACAAGCCCCTTAGGAAAAGGCCTATGGCTGAACAGATGTAGTAGTGAGTAGATATTGATTAAAATTTTGCAGATGTAGCAAAGCGATGACATGAAGTTTAAAACACCAAACTTAAGTCCTAAATCTGTTCAAGGAAGCACATGTGGGTGCAGGGCAGTAGCGTAGCCAGGGGGGGAGCAGGGGGAGCGGCCGCTCCCGCACTGAGCAGAAGCGACGCCTTTTTTGTGCTCCGACACCTTTTGCTCCTACGCTGCAGCTGGAGCGGAGCATTTTTTTTTGCTCCTGGTGCCTTTTTTTGCTCCCGATGCTTTTTGCTCCCAGCGCCTTTTTTCAGCTCCGCTCCCCCTGTGCGCTAAACCTGGCTACGCCACTGGTGCAGGGTCACCTGCATGATGCTCATTGCAGGACTGGGGCCTATGTTTGGTGCCCCATGAAGAGAGAGAGAGGAATTACATGCCATTAGAGGAATGCCATGAGCTCCATCCTTCCCCATTTGAAGTCAATGGCAAAGTTCCTAATGTGTAGAATGGTAATAAGAGCAAGCCCAAAGTGCATCAGCAACAGCTGGATACGCAGCAGCAGATCTCTCCCTGAGAGAACGTTAAAGAAGAAAAAATATGATTGACTTCTGCTTTCAGTGTCCTGAAGGGTTTTAAAACAAAATAGATCCTGGAGACGAGTCAGAGGATATTGGTCATATTTTCCATCCAATTCAAAGGGTTAGTGTACTTTGCAGGAAAATCCTCCACGGAGGAATTTATCTTTAACTTTGCCTTAAGAACATAATTTCAAGAGTCACCACAGAACTTTGATTATCAAATTCTTCCCAGATCTCTGTGTTCCAGAATCATTCAGGGCCTAATAATGATCCCATTTGTGGTGTTTAGTGATCATGCAGGGCTTGAGGAGCTTACAAAAGATCTGTTTTATTTTTTATCTAGTTCCAACTGGCTGTGCATATTAAAATCTTCATTGTGCCCCACCCAGACTCCTTCTGGGAAGCGCAGCCCTTAAAACACAGCCCCGAATACCACACCATGGTTTTTAGTGGATATTGAGTTTAATGACTGGAGGAGGATTGGACTCCAACACAACGTGTATAGACTTAAAACTTACAAATACATATATTTGAAAATAAAATATTTGCAAATCAGTTTCTTCTTCACTTAATTACCGGCTATATGAAGGAAGAATTTGTTTGTACCTGTTTTTTGCAATCTAAATGTATTAGTAATTTTGGTCCATGTGTTGACCCAGGCCTTAACCTGGGATCTAACTGTATGCACAGGCAGGCAGATTTGTACCCAGCAAGCAATTTAGCATGGACAATTGCCTGCTTTCTTGTATACATGCTGTAATGATGTTTACTAGTGGATATATGTGGTATATATGTAGTTATGTAACTCTTATGATGCTGTTTTCAATGTACAGCACCTTTCAATTTCTATGGAGTCTGACATTTTAGACAGCAGTTCCAGATGCTGTCACAGAGGGAGTATCTCTTGGAGACTTCACGTGTATTCATTCTTGTATTCTTCAATATAAAACTAAGTCATTCAGACTGAAAATACATGCTCTTAATTGGGTGTTTGGAGAACATGTATATTTGTCAATACACAGCTATAGTGGTAGTCATGTTTTGAATAGAGTGGTCACACAAATCTTCACATAATCCTCTTAGCAATTTGTGAATTAAAACATAAAAGGCTTGAATTAAAAAAAATGTCTTCTGTTTGGACGCAGCCTTTACATCCACAAATAATTCTACGTGCAACTGGGAGGCATTTAGTCCACGAATCAGGTAGTTTAGATGAATAGGCTTGCAAGGCCAAAGAACATAACATGAAATCAATGAGAAAATACTGGGTTGAATGGGATGACTTTGGCCCACTCCAGTGATTTGTCTGTGCCTCAGATAGCAGCAATTTATATATGAATAAATACACCTTTTTTTTTTTAGTTTCTGATTTTCTAAAATGTTCATGTATATGAATTCAGGTCTGAGTGAGCAGACATACATATGAATAACATTATTTCTGGTAAAAAAAATGCCTTTGTTTACTTTTAAGAGCTTTTAATATCCCAAACTAAGAATGCTTTAAGGAATCAGAAACTAAACAAAAATAGGATGATTTTTTCAATCGTTATATGATAAATATCTGATGCATAAGAAAAGCCAATGTAGACAGTGGGCCAGACCATCCCTGGTGAATCTCCATTTGGCCCAATATTTTCTAATTCATTTAAAGTTATGTATTTTGGCCTTGATTCAGTTTGCAGAAAAATAGAGTACCACAGGGAAGAGAAAACATAAAACTCAACAGTGAATTATGAGCATCTCTATAGTTCATTCTATAGAAGGGTTGTGATTTTCTGACAGCATTCTTTGAAAAAGACCTTAGAGTATTACTGTCCAACTTTTAGTACTTCTTCCCCTTCAGAATAAATGAGATTGTAAGAACTGTTAATGAGTATGGTATATCTTCTTAAAACAGATGGCCAGCCATAAGCAAAAGAAAAAACAAAACCCCAAAAACACGCAAACACCTTTCAGTATCCTTACAGTCATTACTAGTTGAAAAACACAAAATATACATAGGAACATTTCATTCTGCGCTAATAAAGGGTCATACACCTCTAAAGTATACTTAAACTGTTTTAAAAATACTTTTTCAATCTGCAGCACTCAGAGGAATAATCTGTATCTGTCTGTAAAAAATGGTGGTGGTGATCTCCCTAGCAACTCTGCTCTTTTGCCTTTGTAGAAGTAGCCTTCATTTATCTTAAATCAGGCTGAGTGGATGCTATTAGGACAAGGGCAGCTTACTCCTCTTACCCTCTATTAAACCATTTGTAAGGATGTTCTCTCAGAATAACAGAAGTTATAGATGGAAATGACCTTTTAGGTCATCTAGTCTATCTCCCTGGCAATGAAAGGGAATGTGTCTAAACTTGTAAAACCTTAGGCACAAGTAGTTTTTACTTACACCCACTGACGTACATTTAGCTAAAGGCATAAGTAAGAGCTACCCACATGAGTAAGGATTTACAGGACCAGTACCTTGTTCCCTTCTGTACATTTTCTAGTGTTTAATACTAATATATGTTGAGCTGTTGGGTACAGAAGAAAAAATTAAACTTAGCTGGTAGAAAAATGTTATTTTGACCCCGCCATCCTCATGTGAAGTCTCTCAAATATTGTCTGAAATAATGTTCTACAGAGAAGGTGTTTGGTAAATTGCCCTCATCCAGTCTTCACCTAGATGACTGCACCCCAAAGAGGTCAGCTCATAACCGAGGGCTAGGCTCTACAAGCTTCAAGTAGCTTTCAAGTAGCTCACTCTTTAATAGACGACTTTTATTCTGAAAGATTTTCGCATTCTGCCTACCATTTTATATGTGAGCTTTCAATGTGTGGGAAAAAGAGGGCGAATATATTCTCCTGGTATTCTCCTTGGTGTATTCTAAGGGATGGGGTGTGTGTAATCTGTGTGTGTACGTGTGAAATAGAGAGATTGAAAGCATCATTCATTCCCTCTTGGAACAGTTAGCTATCAATGAAGATTTAAGCTGTATAATTATTCTACTATTATCTAGTTTTACCAAAACTACAGAAATAAAAATAAAACTTTTCAGTGAGCGATTATATTTTTATACTTCTCTGTTTGAGTTTCTATGTTTTCCCCAATTCTCAAGAAAGATTTTTAAGTGTATTAAAATTTCTAGTAAAATATAGCACTCCACTTACATTGTCTCTCAGAGATTACATGCCATTTGATAGCTTAATGATAGACTTCATAGGTTACCCTTGAAACTTGGAGTTGTCTTTTGAGACTTAAATGTAGCCCTTTATTCCTTATTTACAATGAATTCAGAAGATCTGGAAGAAATTCAGGTCTTGCCTAGCTTGGAAGACCCTACGGCTGCATCTACACAAAACAATTTTTGAATTTTTTTCCCCAGTGCTACCACTAGTTCACATGAGCCTCCGATAGTGTTGATGGGGACCTAGTGCAGACAAGGTTCTGGCAGCTTCCAGCATTCCACTGGATTAGTTAAATCCTTGCTGGCTCCTCCTCCACCCACCCATTTGGTAGGTCCCACTTTCTCCTGTGGTGATTTCCCCCCTATTTTCACCCTTCTCCTCCCTAATGTCTTCCATCCAACTGTACTTTCATCTCCTCTAACTGGCTCCTACTCTCACATATTGTGTGTGGGTGGGGAAAAATAGGAAGGGGAGTAGCAACAGGAATTGTTACAGGGGAATGAGTGGAGAGGGTTCTGCTGCTTCTTAGCTCTGTGATGACTTTGTGCTGAAGACAGAGCATGCAGAGAGGGCTTCCTTGGATAAGGAGAGATTTCAATCTAAGTTTTCAAACTATGCTTTATTATTGGGGGGCTGGGGGGCAGGAGGATGTTTTTGAATTTCTCAGGGTGTATTTTAGATAAATGAAAGCTTCACAGGCTCCCACTTCAGTCTTTGCTCATATCTGCCTGTCAGATCCTACAAACATACAGCAGATTCAATGCCATTTGTCTGTTCGGCAATTTTTACTCTTCTGTTTTTTAACTTGGCAAGAAGTTTGGAGGACTTTATCCTTGGCTTTTGTTACTGCAAAGTAAGTTTGAGATTTATGTTTCTGATAGTTTGAAGTGTGCAGAAGGAATATGAAGTGGGCACATCTGGAAAGGGTAATGAAGATGTAACGAAGTTTAATCTTATTTATTGTGCACCAGCACCGGAGGTTTAGAATATCCACCATATTTATTTTATCGATTTGGATTTAAATCACACACATAAAAAAGAATGCCTGTCCTGAGCTCTGGCTGCCCTTCCCATCAGATAAAAAGGCATTGGATGATCATTAAGAACCAAAGAAGTTGCACGTTCCCCATACACACATCCTTCTACATATAGCCTCAGGTAGCAATACAAACCATACAAACTGAACCAAAATCTCCACTTCTTCAAATTCTTTCCCCCCTTAGCCCATTCCAAAACCCTGCTCAAGGAGAGACTATGCAGTGTGCTCTGAAGATGAATAAATTCATTGTGGGGAATGAATTCTATAGTCAGGGGCCTCACAGAGAATGCTTTGTGAGCTGGTCTATCTTATGTGAGATCCCTATTTATGTTCTGCATTACCGGACCAAAGTTGTCCTTCAGTATATCTTTCAGACTGGAGTTCAACTCTATCCTTAGGCAATTCATATTTGTATTCTTTCAATTTAGTTTCCAGTTGTTAAGTAATGCTGAGGAACTGTGAAACAGGAAGAACCTGCATTTTGGACCAAATTATTTTATATCCCAAGATCTGACTTAAATCAGATATCACATAAACCATTATTTTTGGTTTAGCTGCAGTAAAATTTTTTATAAACAGCAGGATAGCATCAGCGAATGTTCATAATTTAATACCTGGCAGCTTCAGTTCTAATGCCTGATATCATATGCCTGTTTTGTTCTGAATAAGTGAAGATTACAGAGTTGAGAGCCAGTGAAAAAAGTGTATGAGAAAGAGGAGATTGTACTTGTATGCCTCCATTAAAGGTGAGCATGTTATGTCATTTGTACAGATTAAAGCTAAATGATGTCATTTATTGTTTTAATAATGCAGTATTTCTAAATGTAATCTGAATTCTCTAAAGGAACACTGAAAGGAAATCCCATTTGATTCCATTTTCAGACTAGCCCTGTGCTTGTGTTAATATAATTATTACGAGTCATGATATTTTCAGAATGTTTATGAACCTCATTTCAACATGATGGAAAAATACAGTAAGTACAATGGAAGAACAGGGAGAACCTCAGCCTTTTTATATGTATTGCTTTTATGACAAGTGGAATAACCTTGTAAGCCTTGGTAATTGGCTAATTCAGTCAAAATGGACCCAGAGCACAACCTTAAGTCCAACTTCCCCCAAAACTCCAAATTTTGAAGGAATTCAGATTCAAACCCCAGATCCAAACATGCCACTCATTCTGGATTCCATCATTAAGTTGGAGGAGCCTAGTTCTGAGTCAAGCACAAAATGGTACAGATAAAAACTCATTTGAATTTCCACCATTCAAAGTGACAGAAGAATTCAAAACAGTCAATGAACCCAAATCGTTACAAATTCTGCCTGGAACCCCAAACACTAGCCTAAACCTAATGTGACTCCCAAACCAAAGAATAACTCCTCAGCACCATTGTTGTGTTTACACATTCCCTTGGATTGTCATGTATGTTTCTGTATGTATCGCTTCTGACTTTCTAAACACTCAGTTATAAGACACTTATGGCAAAACACCTCTGAAAGGCTGTCTGCAGCCTCCAGATTTGTCCCTCATCTCTGCAGAGGCTACTTAGCTCATGCTTTACACTGTATTTTAAAAGATCATTTTGCCAATATCGACAAATTGTTTAAAAGAAGCAGATACGAATTTCATCATTGATGCACGCTTACTGTTTTATAATAAAGTAAGCAGGGTCTGAATGAGCTCTCCCCTGACATCTAGTGATGAACTGGGGGGAAAGCCCTCAGGAGCAGACTGTATTTGCAAAGAAACACCTACTCTTCCTAGGACATCAGCAGACAGAGCTGTGTTTCCAATCTGATCAGCTTTGGCTGTTTGGGGTTAAAATTCACTTTAGTACTGAATACAGGGGTAATGAAATGTTGTTATTCTTATTGTATGAGTAAAGGGCAGCAGAACTGTACCTAGCATGCCTGATTGAGGAGGTCACTCTAGCTGCAACCTCACTTGCTAAACAGGGCTAGTGATGCCAAATTCAGGTAAGATTCAGAGGGGTTGTGGATAGGTGTTTCTACCTGGTGAGAAGTCATTTGATCCTCCCCCTCCAGTGTTAAAAGACAGATGACTAGACTCATTTGAGATTCATGGTTCTTTCCCAGTGATCACTAAGAGCTGAATTTACTGAGAAGCTTATCTAAGGGGGCTGAACCATAGACATGGTAAGAAAAGTAGACAATGTTGTGGTGAAAAGACAATGCAGAAGAAGCAGCAACAGCAGCAGAATGGTTCCCCCTACCCAGTGAAATCATTAAAGAGCTGAGTTCATTGAGAACTGGGCGAAGTGGTGGAAACGCGGAGCAGAGCATGGCCACTGTGCAGCTATGACAACAGCAATGACAAGCAGCAGCAGAGACATTTATGAGCAGAGGTGGAAGTGTCACTCAAACACCTTCCCTCAGGGGCAGGTGGCAAACCCACAAAATGTATCCCTGAACTCTGGGGACCCTGCTCACTTTGGACAACAAACTGTGAGTGGGATGCAGTGATGGGAAATGGGGAGTGGCAATGTGTTACAGAGACATTCGTCCCTTGGACTTTCACACCATCAGGTGGGAAACCGAGAAAAAGGACACTACCCAAGATACTGTGAGGTGGGTGTGTTACTTATTAGTTGCATACTTTCAAGTCATTGTTGCAGTGTTTTCCCAAATTTAATGCTGTGGTTTCTTATTTTCATACTTTTTTTTGTTACACCCAGAACTAGTGCCCGCGAGTGGGGAAATATTGCCTCTTAGAGGTGTCCAGGGGTGATGTTTAGTTTTCCCAGATTACTGGGAAGGGGCTCAAGCTGGTTGTGTTTTGTATTGCTTTGAGGAACCCTTAGATATCAAATCCAGTCCTTGCTTCTGCCTGCACCAACTGGCCAAAGAGTTGCAATAATCTAAACCTAGATAAAAAGTATAGGCAAAAGAGCATTCAGGCCAATATCTTAATCTTTCTAGGGTATGTTAACTTACTTTGTTTCCTAAAAAAGAAATCATAGAAATATTTCTTGCATTATAACAGGCAAATAAATATTTCTCAGAATACATTTAATTTCCAAAATGAATTTGCAGGAAACGAATGTAATTACCTAAGTAATGACAAGTATGCAATGCACTGAAGTTCCCATACACCTGTTTAATCATAAGTAGACATTCTATCTGCAGTGCTGTTTCATAATATATGAGGATAAAATGAAATAGGAAAAGCAGCTTCTAACTAATAAGTTCCACTTTGAGAGGTTATAACAATGCCTACTTAATGGTGTTTATTATTAACTTCCTGCTTCAGTGAAATGTCAGTGTAATACATGAGACTGTATTCATTGCGCTACTTGATATTTGACTTCTAAGGTCCCCGATCCCATACTTGTTGAAGCTGATAGGCACATATCCACTGATTTATATAGGAGTTGAACAAGCTCTAATTCAGCTGGACACAATCTCGTGTTATTGAATGCTACAGTTAATCATTTATTGCTCCCCCACCACATCAAACTTCTTTCCCTTGGGGAGAAGGAGAAAATGTTTACTAGTTTAAAATAATGTTATGAAAATACCATTAAAATACTAGCAGAGTGGGAGCTATTATAGAGGGCACATACTTGCTATTTGAAATGTCTGGAAGCAAATCCCCATAACTTTGCAAAGTTTTGGTTTAAGAGGGAAATGTTGAAATCCTCAGAGTTTCATGAGGGATTCCAAGGACCCACCCTGACGTAAATGGATTTGTGTACTGAGCTCTGTACTTCATTACTGACTTGAGGAATAGCACATAGAACTTTTCATGTCTGGAAGACACCTTCTTTCTGTCAAGGAACTGAAGTAATGAGGCTCACAGGTCTGATCTCTGAAAGAACTTGTTCAGCATTTTTGGGTGCTCAAGCCTTTATGTTTGTGAAGCCTGAGATTTAAAGGAATGCATTATGTGACAGACCCAGACAAGTGGGATACAGAAATCTCATAGAAGGCAAATATACTGGCCATTGGATTAATAGTTTTCTGTTCCCTGAGTGACCAGAGCAGAGGCTGCACTAGAACAAGCAGGAACTTTCTGGAACCAATTTAAGGCAGGCAGGCTAATTAGGACACCTGGAGCCAATTAAGAAGAACCTGCTAGAATCAATTAAGACAGGAAGGCTAATCAGGGCACCTGGGTTTAAAAAGGAGCTCACTTTAGTTTGTGGTGTGGTGTGGCGTGCGAGGAGCTGGGAGCAAGAGGCACACAAGGAGTTGAGAGGAAGAAGAGTTGAAAGACTGAGGAGTACAAGCATCAGCAGACCATCAGGAGGAAGGTCCTGCAGTAAGCGTAAAGAAGGTGTTGGGAGGAGGCCGTGGGGAAGTAGCCAAGGGAGTTGTAGCTGTCACGCAGCTGTTACAGATAACCCTATAGACAACTGCAATCCACAGGGTCCTGGGCTGGAACCTGGAGTAGAGGGCGGGCCCGGGTTTCCCCCAAACCTCCCAACTCCTGATCAGACACAGGAGGAATTTGACTGTGGGTTCTACCAGAGGGGAAGATCTCTGAGGCAATCAAATCCGCCAATAAGTGCAGGACTCACCAAGGTAGAGGAGGAACTTTGTCACAATACTTTTTAACTTGTAAGTATCCTTACCTCTCCCCCATTTTTACATCTAGAAAGTGAGTCCACGAGAACCACCTACACAATAAAATAATTGTTTTTTATAGTCTAATCAATCATAGAATCATAGAATCTCAGGGTTGGAAGGGACCTCAGGAGGTCATCTAGTCCAACCCCCTGCTCAAAGCAGGACCAACCCCAATTAGATCATCCCAGCCAGGGCTTTGTCAAGCCTGACCTTAAAAACCTCTAAGGAAGGAGATTCCACCACCTCCCTAGGTAACCCGCTCCAGTGCTTCACCACCCTACTAGTGAAAAAGTTTTTCCTAATATCCAACCTAAACCTCCCCCTCGGCAACTTGAGACCATTACTCCTTGTTCTGTCATCTTCTACCACTGAGAACAGTCTAGATCCATCCTCTTTGGAACCCCCTTTTAGGTAGTTGAAAGCAGCTATCAAATCCCCCCTCATTCTTCTCTTCTGCAGGCTAAACAATCCCAGTTCCCTCAGCCTCTCCTCATAAGTCGTGTGCTCCAGCCCCCTAATCATTTTTGTTGCCCTCCGTTGGACTCTTTCCAATTTATTCACATCCTTCTTGTAGCGTGGGGCCCAAAACTGGACACAGTACTCCAAATGAGGCCTCACCAGTGCCGAATAGAGGGGAATAATCACGTCCCTCGATCTGCTGGAAATGCCCCTATTTATACAGCCCAAAATGCCGTTAGCCTTCTTGGCAACAAGGGCACACTGTTGACTCCTATTCAGCTTTTCGTCCACCGTAACCCCTAGGTCCTTTTCTGCAGAACTGCTGCCCAGCCATTCGGTCCCTAGTCTGTAGCAGTGCATGGGATTCTTCCATCCTAAGTGCAGGACTCTGCACTTGTCCTTGTTGAACCTCATCAGATTTCTTTTGGCCCAATCCTCTAATTTGTCTAGGTCCCTCTGTATCCTGTCCCTACCCTCCAGCGTATCAACCACTCCTCCCAGTTTAGTGTCATCTGCAAACTTGCTAAGGGTGCAGTCCACACCATCCTCCAGATCGTTGATGAAAATATTGAACAAAACCGGCCCCAGCACCGACCCTTGGGGCACGCCACTTGATACCGGCTGCCAACTAGACATGGAGCCATTGATCACTACCCGTTGAGCACGACCATCCAGCCAGTTTTCTATCCACCTTACTGTCCATTCATCCATCCCATACTTCTTTAACTTGCTGGCAAGAACACTGTGGGAGACTGTATCAAAAGCTTTGCTAAAGTCAAGAAATAGCACCTCCACTGCTTTCCCCTCATCCACAGAGCCAGTTATCTCATCATAGAAGGCAATTAGGTTAGTCAGGCATGACTTGCCCTTGGTGAATCCATGCTGACTGTTCCTGATCACTTTCCCCTCCTTTAAGTGGTTCAGAATTGATTCCTTGAGGACCTGTTCCATGATTTTTCCAGGGACTGAGGTGAGACTGACTGGCCTGTAGTTCCCCGGATCTTCCTTCTTCCCTTTTTTAAAGATGGGCACTACATTAACTTTTTTCCAGTCATCCGGGACCTCCCCCGATTGCCATGATTTGTCAAAGATAATGGCTAATGGCTCTGCAATCACATCGGCCACCTCCTTTAGCACCCTCGGATGCAGTGCATCCGGCCCCATGGACTTGTGCTCGTCCAGCTTTTCTAAATAGTCCCGAACTACTTCTTTCTCCACAGAGGGCTGGTCACCTCCTCCCCATACCGTGCTGCGGAGTGCAGCCGCCTGGGAGCTGACCTTGTCTGTGAAGATGGAGGCAAAAAAAGCATTGAGTACACTAGCTTTCTCCACATCCTCTGTCACTAGGTTCCCTCCCTCATTCAGCAAGGGGCCCACACTTTCCTTGACTTTCTTCTTGTTGCTCACATACCTGAAGAAACCCTTCTTGTTACTCCTAACATCTCCGGCTAGCTGCAACTCCAAGTGTGATTTGGCCTTCCTAATTTCACTCCTGCATGCCTGAACAATATTTATATACTCCTCCCTGGTCACTTGTCCAATCTTCCACTTCTTGTAAGCTGCTTTTTTGTGTTTAAGACGAGCAAGGATTTCACTGTTAAGCCAAGCTGGTCGCCTGCCATATTTACTTTTCTTTCTACACATCGGGATGGTTTGTTCCTGCAACCTCAATAAGGATTCTTTAAAATATAGCCAGCTTTCCTCGACTCCTTTCCCCCTCATGTTGTTCTCCCAGGGGACCTTGCCCATCAGTTCCCTGAGGGAGTCAAAGTCTGCTTTTCTGAAGTCCAGGGTCTCTGTTCTACTGCTCTCCTTTCTTCCTTGTGTCAGGATCCTGAACTCGACCATCTCATGGTCACTGCCTCCCAGGTTCCCATCCACTATTGCTTCCTCTACTATTTCCTTCCTGTTTGTGAGCAGCAGGTCAAGAAGAGCTTTTCCCCTAGTTGGTTCCTCCAGCACTTGCACCAGGAAATTGTCCCCTACACTTTCCAAAAACTTCCTGGATTGTCTGTGGACCGCTGTATTGCTCTCCCAGCAGATATCGGGGTGATTAAAGTCACCCATGAGAACCAGGGCCTGTGATCTAGTAATTTCTGTTAGTTGCTGGAAGAAAGCCTCGTCCACCTCATCCCCCTGGTCTGGTGGTCTGTAGCAGACTCCCACCATGACATTACCCTTGTTGCTCACACTTCTAAATTTAATCCAGAGACTCTCAGGTTTTTCTGCAGTTTCATACTGGAGCTCTGAGCAGTCATACTGCTCTCTTACATACAACGCAACTCCCCCACCTTTTCTGCCCTGCCTATCCTTCCTGAACAGTTTATATCCATCCACGACAGTACTCCAATCATGTGAGTTATCCCACCAAGTCTCTGTTATTCCAATTACATCATAATTCCTTGACTGTGCCAGGACTTCCAGTTCTCCCTGCTTGTTCCCCAGGCTTCTTGCATTTGTGTATAGGCATTTAAGATAACTCACTGACTGTCCTGGTGTCCCAGTATGGGGCAGGAGCCCTCCCCTCTTGCACTCACCTACTTGTGCTTCCTCCCGGTATCCCACTTCCCCACTTACCTTGGGGATTTGGTCTCCTTCCCCCGGTGAACCTAGTTTAAAGCCCTCCTCACTAGGTTAGCCAGCCTGCTTCCAAAGATGCTCTTCCCTCTCTTTGTCAGGTGGAGCCCATCTCTGCCTAGCACTCCTTCTTGGAACACCATCCCATGGTCAAAGAATCTGAACCCTTCTCTCCGACACCATCTGCGTAGCCATTCGTTGACTTCCACGATTCGACGGTCTCTACCCCGGCCTTTTCCTGCCACAAGGAGAATGGACGAGAACACCACTTGCGCCTCAAACTCCTTTATCCTTCTTCCCAGAGCCACGTAGTCTGCAGTAATACGCTCAAGGTCATTCTTGGCAGTATCATTGGTGCCCACGTGGAGAAGCAGGAAGGGGTAGCGATCTGAGGGCTTGATGAGTCTCAGCAGTCTCTCCGTCACATCACGAATCCTAGCCCCTGGCAAGCAGCACACCTCTCGGTTTTCCTGGTCAGGGCGGCAGATAGATGACTCAGTCCCCCTGAGGAGAGAGTCCCCGACCACCACCACCCTCCTCCTCCTCTTGGGAGTGGTGGTCGTGGAACCCCCATCCCTAGGACTGTGCATCTCATGCCTTCCAGTCAGTGGAGTCTCCTTCTGCTCTGTTCCCTCAGATGTATCATTCACTCCACTCTCTGCACTAGTACCTGTGGAGAGAACATGAAAACGGTTGCTCATCTGAATATGCGTTTCTGGTACATGGACTTGTCTCATACTCTTTCCTCTTCTGGAGGTCACATGCCACCAATTATCCTCACTGGCCTTCTGTCCCCGCTGCGTAGCCTGCTCTGAATCCTCAGAACACTGTGCCCGCTGAAGCCGATCCTGACGTCTATCCAGGAACTCCTCATTTTCTTTTATGGAACGCAGGGTTGATACTCGTTTCTCCAGACCTTGAATCTTCTCCTCCAATATGGAGATCAGCTTGCACTTTGTACAGACAAAGTCGCTTCTATCCTGTGGAAGAAAGACAAACATGGCACATCCTGTGCAGGTCACGACAGCGGATCGCTCAGCATCCATAGTCCCTTCCTTTGAAGAGTTTCCTCACTCAGCTGGTTCACAGCTGACTGACTGTCTTCTTAGAAGAGCCTGGAACAAAGCACTCCCAAATCACACTATTCAAACAGGAAATCAAACAATCAAGCACACGGTCAAACTGCCAATCTGTCCCCTCAACAGATAGTCACTCCCCCGTCTGCAGCCTCCTGGTAGCTCTGCCTCTGCCTTTAGTTTGGGTTAAAGGAGTTAGGAATGGCAAGGATAGCTTGCCCCCTTCGCACTCCCCTTCCAAAAACTCCCTCTCAAACTCCCCTGTTTGCAGCCCTGGTCGCAAAGCTCCCTGGTCGCTTGCTCACTGCTTTATAAAGCCCTGGCCTGCCTGACTGATTAGCCCCGCCCCCTGGTGTAGAAGCTCACAGCTTCCAACTGCCAGCCACAGCACACAGTCCTGCAAACAAACAACCCAAGGCAAAGTGGTGAGCTGCAATGTTGAGGCTTGTGATAGAGTGTGTATCCCACTCAGGCCCTGAATGGCTAATGCAGGCCTGAGAAGCCAATTAACATACCAGGCTGCACCTGGAGGGGCAGCCAGGCTTAACTGATCATGACACCTAGCTAGGCAGGAGTAGGCTGGTTAGTATAAAGAGAGGAAGTTTTAGCAGAAAGGGGATGTAGGTAGAGAGTCTACTATCACTCCGAGAATAGAATGGGAAGCTGGGGGTGGGGAGAAGTTGATGAAGCTCTGAGATCCTTGCCGGACTAGGAGAAGGCTGGGAAGAAAAGGGGGCTGGAGGGGAAGGGAGCATCCCTACGGCAACTGGCCCTGAGAGAAGAGTAGCACTGGGTAAGGGCATTGAGTAGGGAGTTAAGCCCTGTGAAAGAAGGTCAAGGCTAGGAAAGCTGGGATATAGAAGAAGGCCTGGAACAAAGGGGGAAGGGAACAACAAAAGAGCTGGCAGAGAGAAGCTGAGACTGTCCATGCAGGGAGAGGACTTCTGAAGCTGGCTCAGGAGAAGAGAGACTCCAGAGAAGAAGCTTTGAAGGTCAGTGGCTCAGGAGGAGCTGGGTCTCCTGGGAGGCGGCCCTGTGTGACAGAGTGTGAGGAGGAACTCTGCAGAGCCTGGGAGAGAATTGATAAGCGCACAGAGGTTGTTGGGAGTATGTGTGTGTGCGTGATGGCGTTTGTTTTTGTGCGTTGGGGGAAGGAGTTGGGACACGCCTTCCCTGGAAGAGGGTTGAACTCTGTGACTTGGCTACAGGGCTGAGCCATGAAAGACCCAGTGAAAAGCAGCCAGCCAGCAGGAGATGTTGGAGATGAGGGCTGCATGCAGCATTACACAGGGGGTGCTCTGGGTGGTAAGTATAGTATCTTACAAGGCTATTATTCTAACAAAAGTGGATTGAAATAAGAAAGAGAATTCATCAGTAATAATACTTGTGTCCTATAGCACTCTTCATCAGTAAATCTCAAATCATCTTACAAAGGATGTCAGTAATATTTACCCCCATTTTACAGACTGGGAAACTGAGGCACAGAATGATCAAGTGACTTGCCCAAGATCACTAATAGGCCAGGGACAGGTCTGGGAATAGAAGCTCTCATGAGTCCCAGGCCAGTTCCTTGTCCACTGGACAATGCTGCCTCCCCGTGTAAATGGCATTACACTGCAAAGACTCACTTATATTTAATGCTTCACTAAATTTATCATCAAGATGTCTTTGCTGAAAGAAAAATTGATTTCTATGGAAAAATCCTATTTTCAATTAGGGTGTGGTTTTGCTTTTAATTTGCTGTCAAATTATTTTTGAACCTTGTTCAAAATATTAAGCAGATGAAGGAAAATAATCCTCTAGGAGGCCTTCAAAATGCCAGCAACTGGCAAGGGGAACCAAATTGTTGAAATTGCTTAAGACAAACACCACCTCTGTAAACCAAGGAATAGAATCCAAGCAGAGAATTTGCATCTGAAGTTATTCTGTCTCTAATGTAAATGTCCCAATGCTCTGCTCAGCTTCATTTTAAATGGTGATGGCCTTCCAAGGTGTGAGCTGGGGGGAAGACACCTTAGCTCCGGAGCCTTTGATGAGACATAGGTCATCTATGAACATGTACCCGGCTTTCTGCAAATACTGGGGTATCCATGAGCCTTGGGGGCTAGCCACACAGTAGCGTCATCCTCTTTAAACTCTTGCTGTGGACTTTACCATGGAAAGGAGTGATGTGGCCTGATACAGTTTTGTCTCTGTGAGTTACTGATTCCTGCAATACCCATACAGGCAGACTCTTACTGACTGCAATGAGAGCTTGTGTAAGTATAAGGATTGGTATGTGTAAGTATCCCTTTGTGGGATAGCTTAAATTAGGCACCTTGAACTTCACATGTTGAATTAAAGGACTAAGAACTGGTTGGAAGCTTTTGAAAGACAAAGAGAAGTTTTGGTGTGGGTAGCTTATTTAGCATGGAGTTCTGTGCTCATCTATCTCTCCTGAGGAATTGCTCAGGGAATTTATTGCTGCTATGCAGATGGCTAGTTTATGACAGGAGTTTCAGGAGTCACTGATTTTGTTTTTGCTGACCATGAATTGAAATTCATTACTTGGAGTACATATAAATGAGGTAAGTTGCTAGCCATATAATTTTTCATATGTCTTTAAAATGAAGTATTGTATTCTGGTCTTGGAAGTGGAGGGGGCTTTTATTTTAATAGGATATTGTTTCAAATGATTTTGCTGGTAGAAGCCTTTTCAGCCAAGGAAGAGTAATGAGTGGAGATCATTGATTTGAACGTAAATGGGCAAGAGAGACAGACAATAAAGAAACACGTAGCATAGACCTTAGAATTATACATTTAAGCCTTGATTTTCAGCTGATGAATGTCAAGCCTGCAACCTTCTTTTGCAAGTGTAATCATTGTTAAGGCTACGATTTAGTCACGGGTATTTTTAGTAAAAGTCATGGACAGGTCACAGGCAATAAACAAAGACATGCTATAAATAGCCCTGACTAAATTCTGGAGGCGTGGGGGTGCTGCTGGGGTTGGTGGGAGCGTGGCCTCGGGGGGCCACTGCTGGGGCCGGTGGAACAACCGCTGCTCCGGCCATCCCAGGGACTGCTGTCAGGGGCCAGCCACTGCTCAGGTGGTCCCCGGGGCTGCCCAAGCAGTGGCCAGTGTGGCTGGCTGCAGAGCCGCTCCAGCAGCAGGTGGCGTGGCTGTTCCTGGGGCCATCCGAGCAGCTGGGGTCAGGTACAATGGTGGCTGCAGAAGTCATGGGGGTTGCGGAAAGTCCATGACTTCCATGACCACTGTGACAGACACGGAGCCATAATGATTGTGCCTGGGCTCTTGCACCTGTAGTGAATTACTACTGCAAATATTAGACTACTTGATTTATGGGTAACCACTCTCCTACTTCATATAGGATAAAATTAGAAGTATTTGGGAGGTGGTATTATCTCTGTTACAGATAGGGAATATAGACCGTGTGACCTCCAAAGAAATCTGTGATACGAATGTATGAATTTGTTCTGTGTTCTATGTTTTTATTCAACTGGGATTAACTGCCATAAACTTCCTCTTTTTCCTGTGAACAGCTACCTACTGCCTCTGGAATGATCTTATCATATTCCACACTGTAAGCAGAGGTGACAGAACTAAGGGAAGATCTTTAAGAACCACTCCCGCTCCCCCCCAACCCCCACAACATATATTTCTTCTTCGAGTGGTGTCCCTGTGCATGCTCCACTCGAGGTGTTGGTGCGTCGGAGATCGGAGATTTCTCGCAGCAGTTCTCGGTCAGGGGAAGGGCACGCACAGGAGTCGTCTCGTGCAGCCGTTGGCACCTCCTGTAGTGCGTGCTCCCCCGACCATCCCCTCAGTTCCTTCTCAACCGTTCTCAGCTGCAGACAGAGCTCCACGGCAATGCTCTTTGATACTTTCTGGGGGAAAAAAATGTTACAAGTTACATAGGAACTTCTTATTAGACTATGCTTAGTTACACTGTTTAGTTAGTCATAGTTACATAGTCTCGTTAGTTCCTCTTAGAGGTTTTTCTTCAAAAAAAAAAAAAAAAAAAAAGAAGAAGACGACTTTTCCTCTGCTTAACTCCCATTTGGGAATAGTTTCTACAGTTTACCATTACAATTAACTCCCACCCTTATCTCTCAAGAGTGGGGAGAGGCTTAACTGCAGTCATGCCGGGCTCAACAGGATTTTAAAAGGGTGACTCGTCTTCTGTGGAGTCTCCTAAACTGAGATCCCTGAGCTCTGATAAAGCTCCAACTTCCAAAACTGTCAGGAAGTGAGCCTTGACCTCTCCAGCAAGGGTCTCTCAGAAAAAGAGCTTCCCCAGAGAGGTCTTTACCTTTAGTGCTCCACTCACCCACAGTGAGCGCTTACAAGGCACCGGGCTCCTCCGGCACTGTCCCTCAGTGGACCCCTGCTGAGCCCCAACACGTGGCACCGGAGCTGAGACGTCAAGTCTCCTCCACGGCACCGACTACCCTGGTGCAGAGCACAGCACAGACAGTGGCACTGCGATCAACGCTGCTGCCACCGGCACTGACCCAAGACTTGATGCCGGCTAACAAGCCGAATCTGGCACTGGTCAGCTCTCAAACGGCCGACTGCAACCCCAAGGCGGAATCAGCACAGCTCCTGCATCCTGATGACATTGCGGTTTCTTCAGCACCGCAGTCACCACTGCTGGGCACCGAACACTCCCCGAGCTACATAGCACGGTACCACCCTTCATCTCCTGCACCACTCTCCATGCATAGAGGAAGGAGATGTGCAGGACAACTGCTTCTCCTCTCAGCGTTCATGCCCATCACAGATGAGACCTACATGGAACGCTGTGAAGCCTAAGCCTCATCCCTCTGAGCATTCACAGCCCTGGTATGCACAGCACTGGCCTTACCCATTACCACCGTACCCTATGCAATGGCCATAATGGGGTCCTTGGCCCACATACCAGAAGCCCTATTCTGGTCCTCCTTTCCAAGCAACAAGATGTTCCAGATTATACCCATCATTACCACACAGAGAAACCTCTGACCCCCCTGAGACAGAGATAGAAGAGGAAGAGATACTATCACAGGCAGACCTGGATGATTTACCACCTGCCCCACACTTGTCCTCCACACCAGATGAAGTGGTGATGCTGTCTGTCCCTACAGCACCAGATGACCCAAAACAGTCCCAAGAACTCTTCAAAAAAGTAGAAAACGGCCAAGAAATTGCCTTACGTGAGGTGCAGGAGAAACAACATAAATTGTTAAAAATCTTACAACCGGCATCATCGACAAAGATTGCCCTCCCCATGGATGAGGCTATAATGGTGCCTGCACTGGCATCAGCACCATCCACCAACAAAAGGGCTGAAAGGAAATACTTCGTTCCAGCCAAAGGCATGGCATTTTTGTTTTCACACCCTCAAGCCTGCTCTCTGGTAGTAGAGGCTGCTAATCAGTGCAATAAACAGCCTCATTTCCGCTCCTCACTGCAAGATAAAGAACACAAGAGACTGGACCTCTTTGGGCAGAAAGTTTACTCATCAGCCACCCTTCTGCTTAGAGTTGCCACCTATTCTGCCTTATTAGCAAATTACGACTCCCTAACTAAAATACAAGAGCTCGTGGAGGACCTCCCCGAGCATAAACATCCTCAACTCAACACCGTTATCAACGAGGGTCAGTTAATAGCCTGTGCAGTGCTGCAAGCCTCAATGGATGTAGCAGACACAGCTGCCTGAAGAACCGCAACAGCTGTGGTTATGAGAAGAACATCATGGTTGCAGGCTTCAGGAATTCCAAACGAACTACAGCTCAAAGCGTGGCTCCTCTCTGGTTCCAACATGGGGAATTGAACTGTTTGGAGAAAGTAAAACAGGTATTACTAAATAGCCATTGCCTCACCACTAGAAATACTTACCGCCACAAGTGTGTGTCTGAGATCTGAAAGTCAGTATGTTCTTTCTTTCTTATACATCAATAAAGATTGTGCCAGCCAAATTTTGTCCTTAGTTACGTCCATGCAATTCCACTGCTTTCAAAATAGTTTTATGGTTATAACTGATGGCAGGATTTGGTCCTGCAATTAAACATCAACAGACCTTTCTCCCATCACACTAAGGAGCTTGCAGGACTAAACAATGGTAAAATCTTATCAGTTTGTTAGGGTAGTTTTATCAGCTAGGGATCTGTCCTGCCAGTCATGCCTTTTCCCCAGCTCACGCCCCTTTTGGCATGGGCTGTAAAGCAAAGGGGATAGGAGCTGCAATGCCACTTTTACATCATTTGTTAGGGCAGGGGTTCTCAAGATTTTTCTTTCTGAGCCCCCCCCCCCCCCCCCCCCCGCAACATGCTATAAAAACTCCATGGCCCATCTGTGCCACAGCAACTGGTTTTCTGCATATAAAACCCAGGGCTGGCATTAGGGGGTAGCAAGTAGGGCAATTTGCCCGAGGCCCCATGCCACAGGGGCCTCCTTGAAGCTAAGTTGATCAGACTTCAGCTTCAGCCCCAAGTGACAGGGCTCAGGGACCTGGATTTCAGCTCCATGTGGTGGGGCTTTGGCTTTCTGCCTGGGCCCCAGCAAGTCTAACGCTGGCCCTGAAACCTGCTCGTGGCCCCCCAGGGAGGCCCAGACCCCTGGTTGAGAACCACTGTGTTAGGGAATCCTCAGAGAGCTGGATCTGCTGCCTTTATGGTGGCTTTGGAGCCCAAGCTGGTACAAAGTGGCCATAGCAGGCAGGACCGGCTCTAGGAATTTTGCTGCGCCAAGCAAAAAAAATCTTGACTGCCCACCCCCTTTTTTGTGCCCCCCCACCCCTGGCCCCACCCCAACTCAACCCCTTCCCAACCCTTCCCCAAATCCCTGGCACCGCCTCCTCCTCTGGGCGTGCTGCATTTCCCCCGCCCCAATGCTTCCTGTGGCGCCTCTGCAACCCCCCGCCCTAGCTCCGCCTGCTCCCCTGAATGCGCCACCACTCCGCTTCTCCCCACTCCCTTGCCTGAGAGGGGGGGGGTGCAGGAAGTAATGGGAGGGTAGAGGAACAGGAACCGCTCCCCACCCCAGCTCACCTCCACTCCACCACCGCCGCTGTTTCGCGCGCGGCAAGCCTGGGAGGGAGGGGGAGAAGCGGAGCGGCGGCGGCACACTCAGGGGAGCAGGCGGAGGCAGAGCAGAGGGGAGCTGGGGCAGCGGGGGCACATTTCTAGGGGTGGCATGGCCGGCGCAGAAATGCCGCCCCTAGAAATGTGCCGCCCCAAGCACCTGCTTGTTTTGCTGGTGCCTAGAGCCGGCCCTGACAGCAGGAATCAGGATCTTGCACAAAGTGGTGACAGACAGTTGACAATTTGTAAAGATAAGAGAGCTCTCAAGAGCCTATGCTGGTGTGCAAATATTTGAGTGTATTCAAGATTGTCAGACCTTTCACATTGCTCTAATCTTGGGGCCTTAACTTTGATTTCCTGTCTGTAACTGAATAAAGGGCCAGTAGAAGCCACATGTTGCTTCTGCTGAAGTCAGTGTCAAAACTATCCTTGAATTCAATTAGCACAGGGTGGGGCCTGAAGAAATAATTAGCAGCCAGTTTGAACCCTATAATAGCACAAACAACTGACCTGATACATAAAAGGAAACAGATTTTAAAAAAGGAAGGGAACAAATTAGATTCTCCCTTTTAATCTCACTGGAACACACTATACTTTCTGCCCAAGCTTTTTGTACCAGAAAAATTTGATTTCTGTAGAAAAATTCAATTTTCAGTCCAAGACTCCAATCAGAGTTTCCACAATAGAACTTAACAATTGGCAGCAACCAAGAAATTATCTTTCAGTCAGCTTCAACTGCTAAAATAATCTTTTGCTTACTTTCACTTAGGAAAAAATACAACTGAATTTACAATGCCCCCCAAAACTGCATATTCTAAAGGACAATATGATCTGCAGGCATAAATGTGAAGTTTAGTGCTCCTTCTTTCATGCCTTAAGACGTACAGCTGTTACCTTGTGAAGACTTGTTATTTAATATAAGCATTATATAATATATATATATATATATATATATATATATATATAATGCTTATGTTAAATAACAATATATATATATTTTAAAGCTCCATGTCTGAAATAATATAACCTTTGGTTACAGGGGAATAGCAGGGGAGGTGTATTTTAAACAGCAATCTCTCACTAGAGATCTTTGGCATACTGCAGTCCTGCTGATCGAGGGCCAAATCCCAAGAACTGCTAAGACCTTGCAGAGCCCCTTCAGCTCCAGCTGAGTTCAATTTGAGCTGCAGATGCTCAACACTTCTTGAGATTTGGCTCCTGGCAACAGTTTAAAAAAACAAAACAAAAAACAACCAACACCAACACAGATTATCTCAGTAAGTGTCATCCATTAAAACTGTGTTAATTGTAAACGTAAATAACATCCTCTAACAGCTTTTGTTCTAATGCCATGCCAGTTCTGGAACTTATGTCTATAGCAACCACATTACCACGCAAAAAATACTCACCCAAACCAAGAGTCAACTGTATAACCAAGCAGCATATTCCTTGTCGCAGATTTGTCAGACAGGTTTTTCTGTGTTTATTTATGGGAACAATATTTTGAATATATTTTTTCAAATTATTATTTGTATCACAATAGCCTTGAGGGCAAGATCCAGCTTGGAGTCTTTCCATTGACTTTAATGAGAGCTGAATTAAGCCCAGAGACCCCAAGTGCGACTGGGGTCCTCCTGTGGTAAGTGCTGTACCAACCTATAATATGAGAGAGCCCCTGTCCTGAGGAGTCTGTAAAGTCTGTATGTTACTGTGTATCTTAAACATTTATTTTAATCAATGGATAATAAGAAGCCTGAGGGTGGAAAAATTCTTCCAACAAATTGGTTAGAAAATAAGGGCCTGCACTTTGTAGAGTCACTGAAAAAGCACCCCTTGATTTCAATGGCACAGGATCAGGGGGTTCTGATTCTGACTCGTGCTTTTGTGTGCTCTTTCAATACCATTAATAAATAATACGAACAACATAAACCAGATGTAGAGGGCTGCACAGAATTACAGACTTTTCAGCAGAAATAGGGCCAAATGCCAAGGACCAGTTCTGGTGAACATATGTCTATTGCACTGTAGATTTCAAGATTAGCAAAAAGAAAATGGAGCAAGAAGTATGGTTAAGGGGTTTTACTTTTTTTTTTTTTTTTTTTTTTTTTTTTTTTTTTTTAATTCTTATTTACCATCTTAACTGGAAGAGTGATCCTGTCCACCTGAATGCACATACTATGTTTCTTGAGGTCTCTTTTGGTTTATATGTATTTCTTACTCTTTATTGCTTTGTGGCATGAAACGTTTTATGAAATGTCATAGGGGAATCACTGCAGCATTTTACGTACATTTCATAATAGAATGGAATTTAGGCCTGAATTCTGGTACCATGCAATTGTCAATAGGACCTACGCAAGGGTCTGGGAGAGAGAATCCTGCCCTAAACCCAGGGACAGGGGATGGAATATCTGTTCAGCTCTAAACAGTCCCTACATGACATCAGGTCTGTATTAGTGGTTCTGGCCTACAATATGTATATGTGTGTTGTTTTGCCATGCTGCTGTGTGGAGACCGCTTCTCAGAGAGCTGCCCAAGGTATGCCAGAGACACAGAATCCTGTTGCTTGGCTCTCCACAGTTGGGCACCCTATGCACCAAACACATCAGTTCTGCAGTCTCTGAGGCCTTCTACAGCCCTTCCACGTGTGTTTGTGGAAAGGTCCTTACTTCAAAGCATCTCTTTCCCACAAGCTGAAACCTCATTGAAGTATGCTTGACATTCATAATAAAATGCAGGTTGTATAAACATCCTTTCTCTGTCTTGTCAAAAGAATAAGTGACTTATCTACATGTTTTAAGTGTTTCAGAAAGCTTTTATAATGTATTTTTAGGAGAAAATAGTGAATTAATTGTCATGCTCAAATGGGGAAGACATGTTTTCTGTTCATAAATCCACAGAGGAAGTCCCAGTGACTTCCATGTAGACTAATTCCTATTGCCCAGACATTTCCAGGAATTAATGAGAAAATAGAATCTATTTTTTAAAACAAAACGGGCCATCTATGAGATGTGCTAAGTTTATTTTGAGAAAATGGTCATTTTGCAGATTCCTAGATTTTAATGCCAGAAAGACCCATTATGATCATCTAGTTAGACTGCCCACATAAAATAGGCTATATATTTAATTTGGCAGTTCCTTAATCTACCCACACAACTAGCGTTTGAACTACAGTGAATGTTCTTTTGGAAGGGCATTGAGTCATGATTTAAAGGCTCCAAATGATGGAGAATTTACCACATCCCTTAGTAATCTGTTCCAGAGATTAATTAGTTTATTGTTTAAAAATTTACATCATATTTCTAGTTTGAACTTTGACTTCAGCTTCCAGCCATTGCATTTTGTTATACCTCTATCTTCCAAATTAAAGAACCCTCTAGTATCAGATATCTTCTCTTTCTGTGGATAATCAAGTTGCCTCTTAACTATCTCTTCAGTAAACGTACATGGAGTGAGCTCATGTCTATTCTACAGAGTTGATGTTCAATGTTTAAATTCATACATATTTAAAATATTTTATTTTGTAACTTTAATTTAGCTATATAAATCTCACCATATAGTATCTCTGGTAATAAGATGGCCAAATTCTGCTCTGAGTTACATTGTTTTGGTGGAGTTACCCTAGATTTACATCTGTGTATCCAATTTTCCTAAAGTTACTCTAATCTTTCTAATGGGATTATCTTTTATAGCATAGATCTTGCTTAATTACAAGAAGCACATTAAATATCTGAAACCTGTGATGAGAATATTGTAAAGAATACCTTAAATGTTGGTATAACATACCTATATTAGAGGAAAATATGACAGGAGGACTTCAAGCTTTAAGAGATCTTTATTTAATAGTATTTCATTTAATATTCGGTACTCAATTGGTTGGTTGAAATGATTTCAGAATCATGATGACATAATTGAGCCAAAAGTTATCTACTTAGACAGGTGGTTCTCAACTGTGGTTCACTGCTTCTTCAGGAAAAGACCCTGGTGCGCCGGGCTGGTTTGTTGACCTGCCGGATCCGCAGGTTTGGCCGGTTGTGGCTCCTACTTGCTGCAGTTCGCCGCTTTGGCCAATGGGAGCTGCGGGACACGACGGACAGCACATCCCTCAGCCTGCGCCGTGTCCCACAGCCCCCATTGGCTTGGAGCGGCGAACCGCAGCCAGTGGGAGCCACGACTGGCCGAACCTGTGGATGCAGCAGGTCAACAAACCAGCCCGGCACGCCAGGGGCTTTCCCTGAAGAAGCAGTGGTCCAAAGTTGAGAACCACCAACTTAGACAAAAATGCTTATTTTATTTTCCCACATCTGTTTTGCTTTCATATTTGATATTATGTCATATTAAAGCTAACCTTACTGGCCATTTGGAATGTTGCATTTTGCTTCTCCGGTTTTTAGGTAAATATATGGACAAATCAGTTTCTTAATTTCTCTTGCTCTCTGGGGCATTGCCACATAGGGCTTAGCAAATCAGAATCATCTGGAGAATTATCAGTATACATCTGATTGCTGACATTGCCTCTGAGACATTAACTCTGAGTTCCCAAGAACTCACCTCGACTCAGACTTGTCCCGCAGGTTCCTTTTATTGCAATTCAAATGACCAGACTCTAGGCTAGGGGTGGGTGAAGGGTGTACCACAACTCCAAAGCACATGCACATTCTCAAAACAGGCTGCTGCAGGCATCTTCCATTTTACATGGTATCACATGCTTTATGGTTGGGGGGGGAGGGATAGCTCAGTGGTTTGAGCATGGCCTGCTAAACCCAGGGTTGTGAGTTCAATCCTTGAGGGGGCCATTTAGGGATCTGGGGCAAAAATCTGTCAGGGGACAGTACTTGGTCCTGTTAGTGTAGGCAGGGGACTGGACTTGATGACCTTTCAAGGTCTTTCCAGTTCTAGGAGATAGGCATATCTCCATTTATTATTATTTATTATGATTGGTTCACTAGCTCCTGTGGACCAATCCCCATATAGGTCATGAGCTATCCACATGCTGCGCAGGTGCAGTCTGATACATTTTAATCGTTTCCCTAATATTGCCTTATCTTCTAGTTACACCAGCCTTGTATATATGTAACTTCATGCTTTGTTCATTGTTTAAACATTGTTTAATTTCTCTGGTCATCCTAGGCCAGTGGTCCCCAACCTTTTTGTGGCCAAGAGCACCTTTCTGTGGCCAATAGTCTGGCAGGCAGCGATGCTCCTCGGTGGCATTCCGGCAGCAGTTTCTCTGCCGGAAAAGCGCTCCTCGGCGGCATTCCGGCGGCAGCTTCTCCGCCCTGATGGCAGGTGCACATAAATGCCCCGGCAGGTGCCATGGCAGGGACCACTGTGCTAGGCCTTCCCTAGTAAACTATTATCTGCCAAATATACAATGAAAACTGTCGAGCAAGACAGAAAAATATAGATACCTTTTTTTTTTTCCATCCTCCCCCTTGGCTTGTTGGAGCTTTCCCAGGAAAATATCAAAGCCATTCCTGGTAAGTTTTGCAGTGTGAATAACACTGCTCTAACTCTTATCCATGTAATAACATTCTCAGAAACAACCCGGATATGATAACTTGTCCTGCGAAATGAAGAAAGAGAAGTGTTTTTTCACACACAAAAAGAAACTGCATAAGTTAGACCTTTCTGGTGACAGGCCCAATTTGTTCACTGAAAAGCTATTCAGCTCTTCTGTGACCATTTACTCTGCTGGTTTTCAAGATGGAATGGAATCAAAGTCTATTGTGCTGCCACTAAGAATGAGAGCATTTCCAAAGAGAGAGAGCTTAGTCAGAATGTATCCTATTTCCTTCTGACAAGGTTTAGAGGAAAGTGAGAATAATCTTACCTGCTTTCTCCAAACATTTGGGGCTAAAATATGCTGAGCAAGTGCTCCCCTGTCCACAGCCTGAGGAGGGAGGTTGAATGGAATCTATGTGGTGACTGGACTCAAGTTTAGAATTGGTTTTAAAAATACCAACAGTTTTCTGTCAGAAAATTCCATTTTGATGAACCTGAGATTTTTCACAAAATTGTATTGATTTCAATTTAAAAAAAAAATGGGGGGAAAATTGTGAAAATGTCAAAACATCACACTTCAACATTTTCACTATAGTAAATTTCAATTTTTCACTTCAAAATTGTTTTTGTTTGGAAATATATTTTAATATAACTTTTTCTAAAAAACCCCAAATGGTTAAATTAGAAACAAAATATTTTTAAATTGTATTGAAATGAAACATTCTGATTCAGAATTTTCTTTTCTTTTTTGAAATTTGGCTTTGGCTTTGTTCTGATATGGGACAAAAATTGAAATCAAATCTTTTCATGGGATGGAAAATCCATTTCCTGAAAATGTTATTGGTTTATTTATTTGGAAAGCAAAGAAATAAGTGAGCTGTAGCCCACGAAAGCTTATGCTGAAATAAATTTGTTAGTCTCTAAGGTGCCACAAGTAATCCTGTTCTTTTTGCTGACACAGACTAACACAGCTGCTACTCTGAAACCTTTCTGAATCAGACAATACTAGAATTTACCCCAGTGTAAACCCCAAGGCCCCCATGTTTAAATACATTCTGAATAAGAGAGCATTCATGTGAGTTTTCAAAGGGAAATGCAATGAGAACATGTCGCCTTATGAAGTTATATTTGTTTCAAGATGACTGTTTTATGTATATTTTATATTCCTAGACCAAAAATCCTGGGAGAGTGGAGGGAAGAGGAGTTTGTGCTGAAAGCTGGTAAGCAGTTGCTTGCTAGCTGACTGTTTCTATATTCCATAGGAAGGCCAATATGGCTTGCATGTTAGGTTCTTTCTAGGCTGTTTTAAAAACGTGGAATGTATTGAATTAACTTCAAATGTTTTGAAATCTATACATTATTTTCTCTTTTTCCAAGAGTGGTATTCACCTTATTTCAGGTCTAAGAAATATTATTTTTAAAAGAATATATTCCCTTCTTGTACCTCAACACCAAGCCAACATTTATAATTTTGTTACTATTTTGGGTTTGTACTTACGCATTATTGTGAACATCTGACTGGCAAATGTGCAGATGGCTCAGCTGCTTCCCAAGAACCAAAGCCATATTACGAAATCACCAACCATATCCCAACTCCCTATCTGCTCTTCAGTTACTCTCATCAGATCTCTGTAATGGGAGACCTTGATGAGCTTTATTTTTGGTCCCTAATTTCATGCCTAAACTTCTAAGCATGGAACAGGTATTCTTCCCTTACTGCAGGGAAGGAATTACATTCCCTCAGTGACCAGACTTTTGTAGTGTTTGTGCACCCGATCCTACTTCTAGGGGTTATATATAAAATGCTACACTTGTGTAAGGAAAAGAAAGGGATAGCATTATATAAAACAGCATGTCTAATACTGACCAAGAAAGTCAGCTGTTTGATATCATACATTTTTATGAAAATAAGTAACAATATTAAAGTATTCAACCTCCCCCTTACATCTCCCCCACACACGCTTAGCAGATTTAGATTCTGGTAAAGCACAGCTCTAGAAAGCTAACATTGTGAAGCCTAGAATTAAGATATGCCATTAGAGGATGAAATTATGGGCTCTTTATGCATCTGTATTAAAATATAGATTACTTTATTATGAGAGAGATTTGATATTTAAATATATTTTGTCTTTGATAAATTGTCCTTTCAAATTAAGCTTCTCTAATATGATAAAAACAACAAGAGAAGGATTTCAGCAGTTAGAAAGGTCTAAAAGGCTTAGCAACCACACTATAACATTTGAGATAAACAAACTGTGTGCTGTAAACATGTTTCTGAGACACAGTAATTAAATGGAGGTCCCCAAAGCATCCCAGCTTGGAAGGCATTAGTTCAGAAAAGGTAAGAAAAAACTGAAACAGAAGACACCTGCTTCAATCATATGGTTGACTAAAATTGCAAGTTTCAACCCAACCCTGAATATTTGCCAGGTTGTGTGCAGCTGTTCAGATGAGAGAGGAACAATATTCAATTTACGTAATGAGCCAGGATGGACCTCTTAGTAGAGCTGCATTGACCTAGCCAAATGGTAACATCAGAACATTTGTTTGCAAGACTTGATTTTACAGATATTTGTATTCAATCAAATACCCTAGTATCTAACTCTAAGGAAACTAGAATTCAGGGTGAAATAAAAGCCACATATTCAGGTTATTAGATATTGTGCTTCAACACAGGAAGATATATACCTGAATAAGAGAGTGGCTAAGAACGCTAACAGAATCCTTACACAAGACCTACTCCAGTCTGCATTTCTCCATTGTGCTGTGACGAATGGAGTCCAACAAAGGCACCAGGAGAACTACAGGGAGGGCAGTAGTGACACTACTTTTAAACTTTTCCAACACTTTCCATTATAGTCCCTTGAATGCAGCCTGCTTATGACTCTGACTTTATAGTGGCTGCTTCAAGTTAAATTTTTTTGGAAATTTTTATTGAAAACTGTTCAGGCCTTTTTGAACAGGAAGTTGTTAGAGAGAAAAAAAATTAATTTTTATTAAAATGATAGGGAAATGTTTTTGAGAAGCTCTGGGAGTCACCTCTAACCTCAGAACCATCTCCCCTTGCCAAATGTTAAGTTCCTGAGGCACGGTGCCTCAGGAACTTAACATTTGGCAAGGGGAGATAGTTCTGAGGTTAGAGGCGACTCTCTTGCTGTCTCAGTCAAGTATGGGCAGACTTGCTACAAACAATTATAAGCCATGGAAAAATCTCCATTCATGTGTATGCAGTAGAATTTTATATGCTTGCAAGAATCTGAACTTTTAGAAATTATGAGCAACACTGTCTTACGTACACCAAACTATACCTGTAGAGGACACAGGCAAAATGGGTCCTGAACTGTCTCCTAAAAATATCCTCCAGCCTAGATGGAGGTGAACTGGGTGAGGAGCCAAGAGACTGTAAATTCTCCAGTCATCTTGCCACTGATTGCTGTTGAGTAATCTATGCCTCATGACCTCAGAGACCAGCAAACCACATTTACCGCATTTTACAGATTGAGTAACTGAGAATTCTTGAGGTTGCACAAGGTCACATAAGGTAGAACTGAGACTAGAATGCATGTCTCAATTGTTGCGGGGTGGGGGGAGGGGGAGGCAGGGGGGGAGGAGCAGTGAATATTAGCACCTATGGCATACTCCCCCTTCTCTCCACTGGCAGTTAAACACATGGGAAAATGTGGGAGGAGGCAGGAAGGCAGTTTCAGCTCTAGCATTTATCATTTTAAACAATCTAAACTGAGCACTGATTTGCAGAGATTCTTGACCTGCCATTGAACTGCTGTTAACAAGTGCAAAAGGTGGACGTGGAACACCTTAGCTAGGCCTGAACTCATTGGCTGGAATTCCATGGACAGCATGTTGTATTCCAACCAAGCAGTGAGGGTTATCATTTGTGCCATAGTCCCAACTTTCTGCAGTAGCTGGCAAAGAGAACTGCCAGAAAATTGTGCAGAATCAGAGAGCAGCTAAAAATGGATGCCTTCTATCTAATCACTGTCTGGTGATGAGATGAATCAAGCAGGTTGGTGTTAGATCTGCAAGGGACAGTAGCGTAGCCAGGTCTTGAGCACAGGGGGAGCGGCGCTATAAAAAGGCGCCTCCCCGCTCCCCCTGTACTCACCCTGCGATGCTTTAAAGGGCCTGGGGCTCCAGCCGCTGCGGAGCCCCCGGCCCCTTTAAAGCGCCGCCGCCGGAGCTCTGGCAGCGGGGCTCCGGCGGTGCTTTAAAAGGCCTGCCGCTCCCCGCAGTGGCAGGAGCCGCTGGCAGGGCTGGCGCGCCCACTAGGCGACTCTAGGCGGTCGCCTAGGGTGCCAAGATTTGGGGGGCAGCAGGCAGCTGCCCACTGCCTCCCCGCTTAGCGGCTGAGCTGCTGAGTGGAGAGACAAGGGGCGGCTTGCCGTGGCTGCTCCTTGTCTCCCCGCTCAGCGGGGAGCCGGAGGGCAGCCGCGGCGAGCCCCCCGCCTCGCTGCCGCCCCCCGGCTCCCCACTCAGGCTCCGGCAGCGGGGCGGGCGCTTTAAAACACCCGTGGCTCCCTGCAGGGGCCGCAGGACTTTTAAAGCGCCGCCCTAGCGAGGCTCGGGCGGCGCCTTAGCGCCGCTTTTCCTCATAGGGGGAGCGGCCGCTCCCCCTGCTCCCCCCCCGGCTACGCTACTGGCAAGGGAGAGTCTGTAAAGAGAGAGAGAGAAAGAAAAGAAATTTGTCACAGTTTAGAGAGTATCTCCCTGAAGTTTGGTAACTGAGGTGTGTGTCTCCCCCCGCACTGTTAAAGTGCAGTTTCACTTTGAAAAGTGACTGTAAAAAGTGTACTGGGGTAAGGGGTTCCATGCTTACTGTGTGCTGGAGACTTCAAATCAAATATGTTCTGTTTGAGTGGAAAATAAATATATATATATATATATATATATATATATATATATATATATATATATAAATAATTTATTTAATTGCCAGCTTGGCAAACTCATCTTAAGCTTTGAAAGTCAGCTAGTTCTTTCCTTCTTGTGCTTCATTGCTGGTAATAGTTTTCAGGTCAAATTATGTTCTCAGGGAAATTCACAGCCCCATTCTGCTAGCATCAAAGGAGGGGCAAAACTGGTTTATCACTAAGCAGCAAATTCAGGAGCATCACAGCCTGAGACTGCCAGCAACAGCAAAAGGCGTAGAAGTGCCCATTGAAATGAAAAATGCTGTTGTAGCTACAGTTTGTGAAATTTCAAGCTGCTGAGCTGGGAAATGAGCACAATGTCCAGATATAAATAATTTTGGAATACTCATGTATTTCAAGAAACTTTTTTTTTTTAAAGAAAAGATCTGAATATCCCCACATTTTTGGGGTTAATGCCTAAGCTGCACTGAGCTCTCATCCAGGACAGCTGAGGAGAAATTGTTCCAAAGGGACTTGTTGCAGAAGTCTCAGAAGGACATGGTTAGCACTCCAGCCAAACCTGGATTGGCATGCACTCTAGCCCACCTCCTTCCATCCCTGGCATGCCTCTCCTCATCTATATGTGCCTTCTGTTCAAGTGCCTCAGCAGAGGAAAGCAGCTTGAACAAGGTTCAATGATCTGGCCCTTTGGGGGGTTCAAAATCAGAACTCAGATCTAGATCCAAGTTTTCCAAATAGCCCTGAGCCTTCTCTAAGTTTCACTAAGGACTATGTGAGGGAATGCAGAATATGGGGAGCTCATGGTGATGGCAAGCCACCTTTACCCCCTCCCCCTAGTTCTACACCAAACACAGGGAAAGAGTAACTGAAAATTGAGGTTACTGAGTTTATATACAGCACCCAGTGGGTCTGTTGTGAAGGGTGACCTATGAATACAATTTGCTATTTGTCACTGATCTAAACCATTCCTACACTATGTTTTAAAGTCAGAGTGCAGTGAGCACTGCTTGCTAGGGATTTTTCACTAAAGGAATATGGGAACAGATGTGTGAATCGTTTCCAGTGGGGACCCCCTAACTAAGGGCCTGATCCTTCATATGCTGTCAAACATCATTAGTGCCACTGGGTTCAAAGGAATTAATTGCAAGAGTAAAGTTACACACGCAAGTTCCCAGGATTGGGTTCTAGTTTTTGAAATACAGGCTACATTTTAAACAAATTTAGTGTGTCTGAAACTGAAACATTTGAGGGCAGTCTAAGGTTTTGATCTCTTCCCAGGGAAGCTCAAGAAACCCAGTGGAACAAGAGAATAGGAATATTGTGCCCATTCTTGTTGGACCAACTTCACTGAAGATTCAGCAAAGAAAAACCACCAGTTGTATTAGCCTGTTTTTCCCCACACGTACAATGGTTGGCACCTATGCATCTTTATTGACCTCTATGAAGTTACTCCTGACTTACACCAGTATAAGGGAAAGGAGAACTGATGTGGCGTTAAGGAATCACAGAGAGAATAATTTTCTTTTAACACTGAACAACGCACTTTTTAGAAGAAGGAAAATAGTTTCGCCCCTAATGTTACTCTCTGTCTCTCTCCATTTTACTGCAGATCCTCCATCCAGAACCTTCTTCAGCCTCTTCCCCTGACAACAATGGATGTAAAATAATATGCATATCCTCTGTCCTATGTCTTTCAGTGTTATCTCCATTTTAAATGGTAATGAGTCAGCAGGAATAAAAAATTGACATACTATTTTGCCCACATGTTAAAAAATGGGCATCCATAGAGTACTATTTGTTTCTTTGAAATATTTTATATTACCTGACACTACTGTGAGAGACAAACCAGGCCTGCAATATCATAACATTTACATTGTCTGTCCTAGAGATCACTCAAAGGCATTACAAATGGCGGCCATAAATCGTTAGCATCAGCTGACTAGTATCTCACAGGGATATCTGAGAACTCATTTTTCCACTCTAATGTCTGGAGGAATATTGGAGTAACTGTGTGATATCTGCTAGCAAAGGCTGAAGCTGTATTGGTATTTACTGGATGGTCTCTGAACCAAAGCTGACAGAAATGGGTTTCATCCAGCAAACACTTGCCAGGTGAGCTGGGCAGGATTAACTTTCTACCTGAATTGCATGCCCACCCCAAGGAGCAGTTCTCCTTTTCTCACATCAATAATGTATTCTGTCAGGAAATGTACTATTCACCTCTAAAACCCATCTTCCAAAAGATTAAAGCTTTGTTGTCATTTTTAAAAAAAGCTTCTCTATATAATCTATCACAGAGTTTTATGGAAACTATTATTCTCTGACAGCACCTCTGTGAATACTAGACTGGAGATGCATGATTTGATTTAATTACATCTCTTATTTCTAAAGCCACTTTAAAGTTCATTGGCATACATTTTTATTTGCTCCAAATGTAACACTCAATTCTTATTTATTTTACTTGCCTTGAGTTTGTTTATTGCCTGTCCAATTTTAGGGCTCTAGTCTCATGTCTATGCTCATCCAAACTCCCATTTGCATTAATTTTGGTTAGGTAAATCTAATATATATAATCATCAGCCAGTTATCTTCCTCTGGAGATAGAATTTGGATCTTTCAGTACTAATTACAAGCAGATCTTTTTGGGCTAGATCAAAACTTGGAATACATATTCAAGCAGGGGAGTAAAAATGCCCCCATGTACTCTCTGGGGTGGACTAATTGGACTCTGAGCACAGGCATGCAGGGAGCACCGTGTAGGGTGACCAGACAGCAAGTGTGAAAAATCAGGACAGGGGGTGGGGGGTAATAGGAGCCTATATAAGAAAAAGACCCAAAAATTGGGACTGTCCCTATAAAATCGGGACATCTGGTCACCCTAGCACCATGCCCTCTTACTTGGTCTTAAGGCAGGCATGTGGGAAGAGGGGAGGAACAAGTGGAGTCAAGGTGCATACTCAATTAACTGGCTAGCACAACTGAGCCAGCTGGAGGCATAGCATAATTTTCTGTTTGAAGAGGCCCACCAGAAAATTACTACGTCCTCTAATGAAGGGGAAGTGTTTCCATTGCCTTCCCTGATCTTTGCATCAGGCCCTTCATGACTGATTCTAGAAGGGGCTCCAAATGGGTAGATCCCTCACCTTACTGAGGTCCATGAATAATGCCTCTTGGAGGATCAGTGCCTTACACTGTGTGTGGCTTACTTCTCTGTGTCAATAGAGCACTATGTAAATAATAAACTTTTTGTTATGCTGAAATACTATCCCACTGCCACTTAAAAATATTTTGGATGAAATCTCCAAAATTTGCATTTTGCTGGGGAGAATATTATTAGCAAATTCATTAGTTTCACTTCTCTAGCAGCTAGCTGAAGACTGCCAGTTCAACTGAAGTGATGGTCACTGAGTGCTTTGAATTCCCACTTCATCTTGTTCACTGGAATAACACAATGAACATTATGCCGATGACACTCCTGGGGATGGGCTGATTGGTTCTGGATTGTTACACTTGTACCTTTTGGAGCTATAAATATTTTAAAATAGTTCAGTGAGTATTTTAGCAGAATCAGGGTTTTACATTAAGATATCTTATTCCAAATCGCACAGATTGATTAGAGCACACAAGTTTAACCAGATGTTTCAAAAGAACACAAGTGCAAAATCAAGGAGCATAGCAGATGTTATTGGGATATGTGTAAAGAGACTGCTGGTTTCCTGGTGGCAGATTACTTGCCTGGCAGCTTCACTGGATGCATTGGGGAGCTGACCTGAGTTTTTTTTCGATGTATAATTTATGTTTATAGGAAAGCTGAGCTCAAAAACAAAGCATGATTTGAAGATGCTTCCTGCTTTTTAACCCACATTTCCTGCCAAGATGACGGAGGCATAAAACGTATTGACCAAACCATAAATCAAAGCATATTCATGATAAAGCTTTGACATGTAACCACAATGGCTTTGCTTACGTGCATTTATTCACTTAACATGATTTTCTACTGGCCTTCAGAGCTGTTTTATCCTATGTGATGTGGGTTTCTAATCCCCCGCTCAGTCAGTTTTCTGCTTTGCAATACATCAGTATGGAGTAAACACATTACTTTTTTGCTGCCCGTGCTTCTACTGCCTCCTCCTGTGACATCAATTTTCCAGGGACCGCCTCCATATCTAATACTTTCTACCCAGTTAAACCACTGGCAAAGGGCCCCATCCTCAGCTGGGGTAAACTGTCTTCTATGGAGCTATGCCAGTTTATAACAACTGAGGATCTGGACCGGCATATCCCTGTCATAATATGACTGGCACAACACAAATGGCATTACAACTTATTGCAATGTCACTGCAATCCAACACCACTACTTATTTTTAGTGACATAATATAAAAAAGCCCAATTCCCTGGCAAATCTAATATGCAGAAGGGCCAGAGACACTATTGGTGAGGTGATCAACCTAGAAAGGCTCCATGCAAACAGTGAATTTGAGGAGGAGCAGGAGGTTGTTTGGAGCATGAGAAATGGGAGGTTCCAAAGGCAGAGGATGACAATGTGCCATCGCATCATGAGGGCCCCCAAGTATTCTGTGTAATATTCTGCAAGCTTGCCAGAAGGCTGAGTGTAAGCCTCATCCAAATCCCAGCTGCTTCACTAACACTGGGCTGAGTGCATCTAGAGTTGTATGAAGTGTGGCAGCTTCAAGATTTAGCCTCCTTGTTTGGTTTCAGCTTTGGCGAGTTTGCGTTCTTGCAACTTGTGTTCAAATGACCCCCAAAACTCATATTCGGACTGAGCCCCAAACACCATATTTCACCGGGCTGCTGGGAGAAATCATGTGAGACTGCTGAGTTTCAATGAATCCCTGGAGTTTCCTGAAACTTTTTGGCACAGCTTCACTCAACTGATTACAAATTCACCCCAAAGCTTTATGGACTTCAGCAAACCAGGGCTAAGTTTCAGGCTTATTATGAAACCAGGTGAATTTACTCTAGTTTCAGGTTTCCTCAAGAAACTTTTGGATCTTTCCCTCCTGTTGGGAGTTGATGCTGTGGAAGTCCATTGCTGTCATGTGGGTGGTATGCAAGGGCCAGGACAGCTATATGGGGGAATACAGAGACAAGAACTCTGAGCTCCTGACAGAGCACAGGGAGGGTGGGGAATGTTCAGCCACCTTCATGGCTGACAGCAGAACCCAAACATGAAGTTCTCTGGGTGCTCCAAACCCTCTTTAAAAAGACAAGAGCATAGCTATTGCCTCACCAGAAGGGAACATTGGGCTGCATAGTTAGTAGGCTGTGGCAACAGATAGCTTAAATAATAGTGAATCCCTTCAACAATCACCCAGGGTTGCAAATAGGTAGAAAAATAACTTCCTTTACCCTGTGGTGATCAGTTTACACCTTGAACTATGATGTCTGTTTTCTCATTGTTGGCTTAGCTTGAATAATGACAAATGCTTGTAATGGTTATAAAATCAAAATATTGTTTTAAAATGCTAGCTAGAGTATTTAACTGTGACCTGTTGTGGCAGTTTAACTATGTACTGTGTAAAGAAATATTCCCCTTTTCATTGGTCCAACAGTAACTGCTTTTTAATTGCATGAACTGTGTCTTGTTCTCAAATTAATATCTGGATGATAATCAGGGATTGGTCATTTTTTCACTCTGTTTTATCATTTTGAACAGTTAAGTCAGATCTTCTGGAACCGCTACAGGAAGTGTTATTAGTGTAATACACCAATTAGTCTAAATACTGATTTATCATTTGGCCCTTTCTGACAACTAGGACAAAAGATTTTCAGGCTCAGATCCTTAAAGATATTAGGTGCCTAACTTCCATGGATTTTGATGGGAGTTAGATGCCTAAATACCTTTGCGGGAACTCTGCTTTAGTGCATCCAGATGATATTATAATAAGCCCAGAATGCAAGAACAGAGATGTAGCCGATAAACTTATTAATTGAAGTTTGGGGTAGGTAGTTTATTGGTCTGAAACCTGCATTCTAATCTCTAAACACTAGATGCCAGATACTGTTACCAAATTCACATTGCAGATCTCCAGAATTTGGCTCTCTTATGTTTTTTTTTTTGTGTGTGTGTGCCTTATCACAACATCCAGACATAGTTAGAATCCTTGGGCATCTAGAAAGGATGGAGAGATCCATGTTTGTGGAAATAGAGCCTCAAAAGAGGATGAAATTGACAACAACCCAACTGATATTTTAATAATTTTTTTATGTATAGGCATTTATATTGTGCTCATTATAGTATCTGAGCACTGGGAGACAATGTGAAATAGGCAGATCTGGAGGAAATTTCTGAGCATAATTAATGCAGTTATTTTTTAGTGATATATGTGAAGAGGTGGTAGTATCAGTCCTATTCCTAAATGGACACGTATGCACACCATATTAAACCAGTATTAAAATAAATGGGCATGAAATTGTCCCCTTGTTATCACTGACACATCAGAAAGCTCCACAACTGAATACGAGTCAAGATTGAATGGTCCTTTCTGGGTTGATACTCATGTTCAACATGAGCAGCAATTGTCATCTTTGAATTAAAATAACCCTTCAACATTTCTTCTCATTCTGCTTGGAGAAGAAAAATTGAGGCCCAAACTGAAGGAATCAAGTAGAAGGTTAAGACGTAAGCACACTCAAAATCTGGGCCTGATTCTTGTGTTTGGCTGAGGTGCAATCTGAGCAAGAGTCATAGGGAGTCAGGCTAGAGCTGGCTGGCTCCTACAATAAATTAGAACTCTCTTAGCACTCGGGGGGCTAGTGGCAGCCAAGAATAAGTGGAGCATAGGTCTCTCTCTAAGCCATACTTGTGGCACCTTAGAGACTAACAAATTTATTTCAGCATAAGCTTTCGTGGACTACAGTCCGCTTCATCGGATGCATAGAATGGAACACACAGTGAGATGATATTATCATTAAATATGATATTAAATATCATCTCACTGTGTGTTCCATTCTATGCATCCGATGAAGCGGACTGTAGTCCACGAAAGCTTATGCTGAAATAAATTTGTTAGTCTCTAAGGTGCCACAAGTATTTCTTGTTTTCTTTTTGCTGACATAGACTAACACGGCTACTACACTGAAACCTGTCTCTAAGCCATGTCTCACATTCAATGCTGGGTCTATATCACTTGAAGATTCACCTGCATATAGGGGATTCCCAGCTGTCCAGATATGGGTTACTGGCACCTTAGCGTTGGTAGAGCAGCATAAATGAGACACAGCAGAACAGAGACATTGGATTTATGGCTTATTAAAACAATCTGTAACCCACTAATCCCCTTTTTGTCCTATGACTGCAAAGGTGTTACCAGGCCACTCTACCTTGAATGGTCCTTTAGAATATGTGCTAACTACTTATGCTAAACAACCTGTCCCAACTTGTATTTAGGTGTGATGCTCGGAGTACTTTTTCCAGACCTGAAGAGTTCAGAGTGGCTTGAAAGCTTGTCTCTCTCACCAACAGAAGTTGTCTTATAAAAGATATTCCCTCAACCAGCTTGTCTCTCTACAAAGCAGAACAGACACTGGGGATCTGAGACCTCAGTCTTATCAATATAGCAGCTTTCAGTGGGTCCAACCTACTCCTAGTGTGGCTATTGGTAAAATTCACATTGACGCTAGTGGAGTAAGATTTTATTGGGTTGAGATTCACCACTCAGCAGATAGGAGTAACAAATCTTTATTAGTAAGGCAAAACACCAGCAAGCAGCGATCAGTTACTTATCAGTTACAGCGATCAGTTATTTACGGGGTGGGGGGGATAGCTCAGTGGTTTGAGCATTGGCTTGCTAAATCCAGGGTTGTGAGTTCAATTCTTGAGGAGGCCATTTAGGGATCTGGGGCAAAAAAAATCTGCCAGCAGACAGTACTTGGTCCTGCTAGTGAAGGCAGGGGACTGGACTCAATGACCTTTCAAGGTCATTCCAGTTCTAGGCAATTGG
Source organism: Macrochelys suwanniensis (assembly GCA_033296515.1). NCBI lineage: Eukaryota > Metazoa > Chordata > Testudines > Chelydridae > Macrochelys > Macrochelys suwanniensis. Next base: position 24,784,593 of record CM065782.1, read on the forward strand.
CATATCTCTATTTAAAAAAAAATTATGAGTAAGGCTAAGATTTTGTCATGGTTATTTTTAGTAAAAGTCACGGACAGGTCACGGGCATGGTGGTTGGGAGCTGTGGGGTTCCTCCTCTTCCCAGGGCAGCTGGAAGCTGCAGGGTGACCATATTTCCCAAAGAGAAAATGGACGCCAACGAGAAACTGCAGAACTGGAATTAATTTGCAAACTGGATACCATTAAATTAGGCTTGAATAGAGACTGGGTGTGGCTGGGTCATTACACAGACTGAAAAGTATTTCCCCATGCTAAGTTTTCCCCTACTGTTACTCACACCATCTTGTCGACTGTTTGAAATGGGCCATCCTGATTATCACTACAAACATTTTTTTCTCCTGCTGATAGTAGCCCACCTTAATTGATTAGTTTCTTAGAGTTGGTATGGCAACCCCCATCTTTTCATGTTCTCTCTGTGTGTGTGTGTGTGTATCTATATCTATATCTATATCTATATATCTATATCCATATCTATCTATATATAGATATAGATAGATATATATCTTCCTACTGTATGTTCCACTCTATGCATCTGATGAAGTGGGTTTTAGCCCATGAAAGCTTATTCCCAAATAAATTTGTTAGTCTCTAAGGTGCCACAAGTACTCCTCATTTTTACGGAGGTCTCTGGAAGTCATGGAATCCGTGACTTCCATGACATAAATGTAGCTTTACTTATGAGTGGGAAGCTCATGGGGGTGACACCAAATGCACCTCTAGGACTTGCTAGTTCACAGCTTCCATGATCTTTTGTTAGGCTGACTATGTAACTTGTTATCTTTTCTTATACATCTGTATTAGATCCTCATTTTCCTATTAACTCTCCTCCACATCAATGCAGGTTTTCCAAGCCACTCATGAACTATACACAGGGAAAACCAGCAAATCTCCCAAGCCACCAGCCTTGCACCCCAGAAATATACCGTCTTACTCAAGGTATTCACCACTTTGTCAAAGGAAAGCAAACGTGCACCAGCTTTTGTAATCTGAGCAGGTTCCCCAAGCCCTTTAGACAAACTCACTGGAAAGGAGAGACCATTTAAAATAAGTTTATTAACTATAGAAAGATAGATTTTAAGTGGTTGGCATAAAGGTCAGAGATAGTTACTGTAAGAAAATTAAAAGTAAACATGCGTTCTAAATCCTAAACTTTTAGACTAAGCAAGAATTGAATCAAACAGCTTTTCTAACCCCATGGGGTGTTGCAAGTAGGTTACGGTTCTTAATACATTGGCTGAATTTCCTTCTCAGCCTGGGACCAATCGCCTCCGTTTAAAGTCATTGTCTTTCCAACATTCTTATTGCCTTCAGTGTAGGTGGGGGAGGAGAGAGGTGGTCACATGATGCCACTGTCCCTTATTTTATACACTCAATCCATGTCCCTGGAAAGATACTGGCCCAGGCATGTCCTGGTGGGTCTTGCTGAATCACAGAGTTGAGCAATTTCCATTGTGTGGTGTTTGCACAGCTGCCTCTTATTGAATTGTAGATCTTTTGTTTACAATTCTCCTGCTAGTCTATGGTTGTTTAATGCCCGCCTGGGTGTGGGTCACCTCCTCTGTTGTCACTGGTGAGCTAGCAGTGGGCGTCTCCCAAGCTCACCACATATTTCAATAACAACCATATAGCAAAATCTCATAACTTCTTACACATTAACAATATACATATTTTGACAGAGCAATGAGTTACAGCAGATCATGACCTTTCATATGGTATCTTACATGGCATGCTTTGTATGAAATATAACAACCATATATGAATGATGAATATGGGGGTTACAGGGTGCTACTTTGAGGTCCAGTGTGTCACAGTAGTTTAGCATGTCACTTGTCAATGTCTTGTGGGGGAGGGATAGTGCCCCAGATGTACAGTCCAGCCTGGAGCTCAGCCTAGGGCAATGTGATTTTGCATCATCCCCAATAAGGGCCTGGGTATTAATCACACAGTCTGGCCCTTTGTTTTCAAGACACACAGTCCTGATGGTAGTTTGATTCTGTCCTATTAAGATTTTTATTTTTTGGATAATAAAAGGTGACAAAGGACAAATAAAGTAATGTAAAAAAGTGAAACTCTAAGACTAAAATCTATACATGTTAAATTAGTAAGGATGTTTTATACAATGGCTATGTAAGAGAATGTACTAAGAGAGCCATCCTGTGGTAAGGGAAAGTTTATTCTGTGTCTGCATGATGGTAAATAACTAATCTCTCTCCAGATGTTTGTCCAGTTGTTCTCTATCCATACATGCAGACTGCGCCGGCTTTTCATCTTCAAGCACTGGGTCTGATCTTTTACACCAATGACTCCACTTACAGAAGTGTTAATCCAGATTTAAAGTGTATGAGGTTTAAGTCCTTTGGTTTCAATTTGACTTTATACCCAGGGCTTTTGTTTTTCAGGGTTTATTAGTTTCATTTTCCAGTGTTTGTTTTTAGCAATTTTTGAGTTTTATGTCGATGTCTAAAAATCAGGGGTTTTCGAGCCATTCGCTGTCTCATGTATATAACAGACATTACTAGTTACAGTACTATGTAGTGTAAAGAATAATCTCTTTTTAATGTTCCCTAGTGTGCTTTAACATAGTAGTGTTTTAAACCACACTGTGTTAAAGTGCACTGGGGAATCTTCTGTGTGTACCAGCAGTGTTTACACAAACCCATTAACATGTAACACGGTAATGTGTTTTAGAAATCATATCCCTATAGTCTGCATTACTGCTCCATGTAGACAAGCCCTAGATACAAGTAACCATTTCTAGTGTTGTCTCAGTTTTATTGGATAAATGTTGATTTATTTATTTATTTTTTTGGTAGCAGGGGTGTTTTACTGGTGTTTATCTGGTAAAACCTAAAATCAGAAGCCCTATTTATACCAAAATTGTGAATAAAAGTCCTGTCACAGATCTGGTTGAATCTCTCCACCCCCCCCCCCCCGCCCCCGCCCGGAACTGTGACCCTAAGTACACCTGTATTTATACCATACACATCACTGCAATGAGGTTTGTACAAAATATACCTTGTAAGGTATCATTTGAAAACTAGTAACACACTGATTATTAATGTCATTGTAAATTGCACGTGTTCACTTTATATGTGTGGTTATGAATTCCCTTTGTATAATGTTACTAGAACATGTTTAAAACAAAGACAGCCTAGTCTAAATAATGGTGATAAACAGGTCTGTCCTGGACAAAGGAATGTTTGTTTACCTCAGTGTACATGTTAGCTATAAACCAAGTTATCCGGCTAAACCAGAGGGGGTTGCCTTGAGCCTGAACTTGAGAGACAGAGAATTAACATGGCTCCTCTGCACCCAAGAGGGACACAGGAGACAGGGGAGGCCTTGCTAACTTTAAGAACTAAAAAGATAGTCCTTTAGGACTATAAGGAACAGACAGAGACCCTTTATCTCCTAAGAAGACAAAAGAAACCAGCACCCCGTAATTCTGTGGAAGATCCTGACTGAGAGAGACAAAGAATTATTATTTCTCTGAGCAGTCCAGGAGAGGGCTGGACACTTCAGGGAAGACAGTTTTGTGAAAATTTGGGATGGAAAGTGTGTTGGAGTCATTTTGCTAGGTGAAACCAAAACAGGGTGGGGCTGTTATGGTGTAGGCAAACTGCTGGGGTCAGAGCACTGAACCAGGGCTGCACAGCACTCAGGATACTCATGCTTGTCTTCTGGCTGTTTGGTGTCCAGTGAGCAACAGCAGCAGCGCATTTAAGGCACCCAGGTAATAGGACAGGCAGTGACACAACCCCTCACTGGTCTGGACTGCACCACATAATGTGAAAGACATTCACCAAACTGCCGTGAGGGGATTCAAACAGTGAATCCAACATGCCCTTAGCTTGTAGGGGGTGGGCAGAGTTTAGGCAATGCCCTGCCTTTGAACCTGTAGGTAGGTACTCCAGACCTCATGTCTGACACCCCTGTGGGCAGTGGGGACCCCCATGTCTAATTGCCTACGTCCTGAAAGTATTGCCATCTCCCCACAGCCTCCCAGCAACTCCCCAGAATCCCAACAAAGTGTGATCCTTCTGGTTTACAGTTCACCTCTTTAGGGGGCATGGGGCACTGAAAACCAACAGACAGACAGACAGACACACACACACACAGAATAACTTAGCACAGGAGACTAGAACACCATTGCTCTTTACTTAGGCTACATCCACACTACCCGCCCGATTCGGCGGGTAGCGATTGATGTTCTGGGATCGATTTATCGCGTCTCGTCTAGACACGATAAATTGATCCCAGAGCCGCTCCCCGTCGACTCCGGAATTCCAGCTCCGCGCGAGGAGTAAGCGGAGTCGATGAGGGAGCCTGCCTGCTGTGGTGTGGACCAGCGGTAAGTACTTTTGAAATCGATCTAAGATATTCGACTTCGGCTACGTTATTCACGTAGCTGAAGTTGCGTATCTTAGATTGATCCCAACCCCCTAGTGTGGACCAGCCCTTAGTAGCATGAGAAATACATAGATCTAGTCAAATTAATAAACATATCTATATGTATTTTTCTGCCGCAGGTTTCTCTCCACTCTGGAGTGTTTTTTCGGCTGGGCAGAGCTCTCTGGGGCAGTGGTTCTCAAACTTTTTTTTTCACAGACGACTTGAAAATTGCCGAGGGTCTCGGTGGACCACTGAATTATCTTTCCAAATTTTGTTTGTACTGTTAGCTAACTATTGTAAAGTGCTTTGGATAAAAGTGCTATATAAAAACCCCCTTAATAATAATTAACATTTTTTTGTTCTACAAATAAAAGCCCACAACTCATTTTAATAACAGTAGTCTTATCTTTCTAATGCAATGGATGTGCCCTCTCTCCCCCGCCACAGCAGAGCCCGAGCTGGGGCTGGGAAGGAGAGGGGTCTCTCTCCCCCCTCCCAGCAGCCACAGAGCTGAGGCTGGGAAGGAGGGCTGTCTCTCCCCAGCAGCCACAGCCTTGGAGCTGGGGAAAATTGTCTCTTTCTCTGGCCGCCGCAGCCCTGCACGTCCCAAATTCCCCCTACCCCCTTCTCACTCCACTGCACCCTCCCACCTACCCCCAATTCCCCCCAAGGCCACCACCTCATCTTACTTGTGCATCTTCTCCAGGGTCCAGGCACCTAACTAGTGGAGCAATGCCTGTGCGGCTCCACTAATTAGGTGTGTGGCCCTTCATTCTCTCATGTGTGGCTACCCTGGTGCGCACCTTAGAGGGAACTATCCGCAGACCACCTGAATGGAGCTCTGGGATCACTGCTGGTCCGTGGACCACAGTTTGAAAACCTGTGCTCTGGGATATTCAGGTTTCTTCTCCTGATGCCTATGGTTTCTCTTCAGAATGGTGGATCCTTCTCTAGCCCCGCTAGCTTTCTCTGCCCTTCGCTGGTTCAATAGTTAAACCAACCCTATCCTCTACTCCCTATCCCCACTATGAAACCGCACCTATCTCTTATCTCTTGTGCCCAAAGCTTCCTGACTCTCTATGCATTTCTTGAGATATGTCCTCATACTAACAGTTGGGTTCTTTGTTCTCCTGCTAGATGTCACAGTTTAGGGCAACTGCACTTTTATTCCTCCATCGTAGTCCACAACGGGCACCAACTTCTCAGCCATCACAGCTCTTGGACAGAGACCCATGTCTCTCTCCCTCCCTACCAGGGTTTTTCCATGCTGCACAGTGTCCTGCATACACTGTGATAGTCCCAGCAACCCAGATTGCCTAAACAGGCCAGCAACTGCACTTTGTTTTCGCTCCAGAGGTTATGCCCACTTTATTGCCCGCAATTATAAGTTACCATGCAACTCTTTATAAGCAAGGTGAAAGAATTATAGAGAAAACAGTAAAACAATAAAGGAACCTACATGCATGCTAGAAAGTTTACCAGAGGTCACATCAACTCAAATCTCAGGCTCTGGTGGGTGTAAGTCCTTCAAAACTCACATCTGGGTTTTCCTTATGGCTACAAGTTCATAAGTATCTCAGATTCAGAACCAGAACAGCCATGACTAGTTGTGTGTCCTTTAGGCAGCTTGAGCCTTTGATCTTGGGCTCATGTAACAGGTGCTTAGCAGACCACTCCCCGGGGCATAGCTTCAAAAGGCTGTGTTTTTGCATAACTGGAAGTGAGGAATTTGCATTCATCTTCCCCTAGCTATTCCTTTGGAAAACCACAACACTTTTTGTTCCAAAAGTCCAGGGGTGAAAGTGAGTTTCTGAAGGCAACTTCCCCACATGAATCATGCCTTTGTAAATGATCATACTTTAAAGAAGTGACATTGAATTGTTGGGCTATACTCAACCATTAGTAATTACTCTGGGTTTGGAAGAGCTAGGTAGCCATATGTGTAAAGTAATACAGGTTGCTAACAGTGTGTATTTGTAGTGCCTTCAGGTATCCATTCCAAGGCTCTATCTGGGCCATGATTTAGGAAGCCTTTGCATGAAGGATCACATTTATATAATAAGCCTTTTGGAGATTTATGACATTCCGGGGAGCAATCCACACCAGAGATTGGCTGTGTCACTCCTGCCCTGCAACCCTGGGGTGCCTCACAATGCTTTGCTACTGTAGCTCTCACCTGAGCTGCTCACAAACAGCTTGCCAGCATGTCAGTCACACCTTGAGTGTCTGTGTGTAGCTGCAGCCTGTCAGTCACACATTTGTCACACCCTGGCTTCCACCAGCCTTGGTTGTAGGGTGACCCCAACACCCTCCTAGGCTCGGATTTTTTCCCCAAAACATGTTTTCCACACTGTCCAGCCCTCTCCTGAACAGTCCATATAGGTCTGTTGCCCCTCTAAGGGGATCAGTGTACCACATTTTGCTACCCTAAATGGAGTTACCCACACAGTTCACAACAATTAGTTTTGATTAAAGAATAAAATAAGTTTATTTAACCACAAGGAGATAGGTTTTAAGTGAGTACCAGGGCACTAAAGACAGAAATGGTTACAAGAGAAAAACAGATATAAAACACTTCCTAGTACTAAAACTTAATAAACTAGATGTGGTTCAAGGTGAAGGTCTTTACCACATGTTCCCAGTAACATTGCTGACCGAATTCTCAGGCCAGGATCTGCTCCCAAAGTCTGTTTCTTTTGTCTTTTTAGGTGAAGGAGAGCGAGCGAGCGATGGACTGGGAGAGAGAACTTGGGGTTGCCCCTCACTTTTATAGTTCAGTCACCTTCTGAAATACATTTTCCTGATGGTTACCCTTAGATAAAGTTCATTCCTGCTGTGAGACTGGAGACAAGGAGTCTCGTAATGAAAGAGGTTCCATGCTGTTGTTTGCTAAGATGCAGATCTGTTTGTTCCTTCTCCCTTCCCTGCCAAAGAATGGCCACTTGACAGGTGACGGCCCATCATCTTTGATGACACCTTGCTAGAGGCGTCAGTTTGTCCTTTGTCTTTGAGAAACAGGATTACCCACTCCTCAAACTTGTCTGCTAAACATACTACAGTCATGATGTCAGTTTATGTTCAAAACTTTACATATAATTTTGCCACATACATTTTGATATTATTGACCAGCAAGTTATTAGTTTTCAAGTGATACCTTACAAGGCATATTTTGTATAAAGATTATTATAATGGTGTGTAGGGTGTGAATACAGGGGTATATTTGGTCACAAGATTAAAATCTAAATAGATAAAAGGTTAGCTACAGGAAGTATTATTATCCCCATTTTACAGATATGGAACTGAGGCACAGAGATGAAGGCCTAGATTTTTAAGGTATTTAGGCACTGCTGCACTCAGTGTTGCAACATCTAAATCCCATTGTCTATGGGATTTAGGGTCCTAACAGCCTAAATCCTTTTAGATAATGAAATTTAGGCTCCTAAATCAATTAGGTATTGCAACACTGAGCACAGCAATACCTAAATACCTTGAACAATCTCAGCCACAGTGATTTGTCCAGGAAATCAGTGGCAGAGCTAATAATTGAATCTAAATTGCCTGAGTTCTTAGCCTCAAGGCCATTTTTTCTTTCTGAATTTTTTACATTTACTTTCCTTGAAAACTTTTTGAGACAGTGCCTGTTTTATTCTCTGTCCTGTAGAAAAGCTCTTTGAGATCCAGGGATGAGAAGCACCATGCAAAAAAGGTTGAGTACACTGTCAGAACTTAACAAATAATAATAGATCAGACATTTATTTAGCAGTCTTCCTCCAAGGATCTTCCTCCATAGTGCTCTATGAACTTTACGATTAGGGAACACTTCTCCCACTTCTGCAGTAACGTAGCCACCTCCCGCGTAGATGACAGCCATTTATCAGTATATATATGCCAACATTTCAGAAGAGAGACTCAAGACTAGGTTACTGAATGAAAAGGAAACTTTGTTTATGCAGATCAGATGAATCTACTGTGAGAAGCATGGAAGGAGAGGTTGAGTATTCTCTCTTCGTCATCATCCCATCCACACTGATGCTACTCAGCCTCCCCTTCTGTGCTTCCTAAGGAAGATGCAGCTGATCAGGGTTCCCTCCACTCACAGAAGCAGAAGGAACAATCAGCTCTTAGTGCTGACTAGGCCCAACTTTGCTTAGCTTATGAGATCATAGCCCATGGTGAATAAGCTAAAGCCAACCATTTGGTAGAAATGGTCTTTGCTCTGCTGTAGACAAGCCATTTACAACACAAACTTTAGACTGAGCTCTCAGTAAATAGTCATTTTCTTCATTTCAGTCAAGCCAGCCTTTTTCCATACGCGACTGATTATTCCAATTACATTCAACCTTCTTTACTTTACTGAACTATTTTACTACTGTTTATGCATTATTTAATTCTTTGAATGGTTTTGCACAGGTACACTTGCTTTCTAAAAACTCAAGCACACCGTTCCACAGGGAGGGATGTTTTCCTCTGCAAAGAGTAATTGGTAGATTGAGAGCAATCAGTTAGTGAGCTGCACTGTAAATATTCATTGTTTCAGCTGCACAGCTCATGCTTCGTTAGTATGGTTGAGAATAGCTGACAGGTCAGGGTGTAAATGGAAATTAAGAACAGTCACCGATCAGCTTCCAAATGAAAGTGAGTGGCTATAAAAGCTATGCTGTAATGGCACTATTTCTCCTGGTGACCTTCTGAAAGTTAAGCTATTCAAGTTCCAAACACCAGAAGTTAGCAAGTTAGCACTGTTTTCACTTAAACGGTTTGTATAGCAGGGATATGCATAGATCATCTACAGTGCCTGGAATGTATTATTCAATGGCAGTGGATGTTTTTTCCCAAACTTATGTGTCACGCAAAGCAAACATTTATAGCGCTCTCTCAGATATTGGTGAAATATTATTAGCTACAGTGTCCAAAGAGAACAGTATGTTTCATCAATCATTAATTAATGAGTGAAAGATTCTGCTTCATAATCCTCAGATGTATCTGTTGCACAATGACAGATTGATTGGGCCTGGCCCTTTTGTGGGTGCATATGTTGGTGAGAGGGCAATAGAGCCAGCTCCCTTTTGCACACTGCACAATGGCAGTGCCTCTGCTAGTGATGGCCTCACAGGAAGGCGAAAGAGGGAGAAGCAGGGAGGGTTATGTGAGCTGGCAAGTACAGGGGAAGCACATACTGAATGGAGACAAGGAGCTCTATGAATGGGTGGGGTAATCTCACTCTCCCTAATTAGGGTGATCAGATGTCCCGATTTTATAGGGACAGTCACGATTTTTGGGTCTTTTTCTTAAATAGGCTCCTATTACTTCCCACTCCCTGTTCCGATTTTTCACACTTGCTTTCTGGTCACCCTACTCCCTATGCTTTTGTGAATCCCTGTTGCACAGTGCCTCCAAGAGCTCCCAATAGGGCAGTATGTCTCTACAATGCTCTCTACTGTGGACTGGGACTTTAAGTCACAGCTGAGCCCTAAATCTGTGCCACTAAATCTATTGGGAATGTAGGAATTTCATTCTCATTTAGCTCAGTCTCTACAAAGCGACACTGAAATATATCTGGGGGGAAAATACCTCATAACCTGCAAAAAGAAAAAATATAATTTTATAAACTGATATTTTTAAATAAGGGAAAAGTATGTTATCCTGAAATATTCAGTTTATGACATAGGAACATATTAGAATCCTGGCCAGAGATCTTTCTGCATCTTTGATGAATTCACTTGTTAAATGGAAAGCCCAAATGTTCTACATCGGAGAATGGATATACAATATGTCGAAAGGACACCCAGGCCATGGCCCCGAAACAAAACAAATCCCACACCAGATTTTTTTTCCCCCACTGAGATAGCATTTTCCCTATGGAACAAGTTACAGCATTTAGTAGAATGAGTGGATAAAAAACAGAGAGTACAATCTACAAGTCAAAGCATGAAGGGATATACGAATGTTTAGTATGTCTGGCAAGTAAATACCTTGCAACACTGGCTACAACAGTGCCATGCGAACTCCTGTTCTTACTTTCAGGTGACACTGTAAATAAGAAGTGTAAATGTAAACAAACTTGTTTGTCTTAGCGATTGGCTGAACAAGAAGTAGGACTGAGTGGACTTGTAGGCGCTAAAGTTTTACATTGTTTTGGTTTTGAGTGCAGTTATGTGAAAAAATTCTACATTTGTCAGTTGTACTTTCACGATAAAGAGATTGCACTACAGTACTTGTATGAGATGAATTGAAAAACACTATTTCTTTTGTTTATAATTTTTACAGTGCAAATATTTGAAATAAAAATAGTATAAAGTGAGCACTGTATAGTTTGCATTCTGTGTTGTAATTGACATCAATATATTGGAAAATATAGAAAAACATCCAAAAGTATTTATAATAAATGTAAAGTGGTATTCTATTATAGTTTAATAGTGCGATTAAAATTGCAATTAATTGTGACTTTTTTTTATCTAGTTAATATGTTTTGCCTTAATTGCTTGAGTTAACTATGATTGACAGCCCTAGTAATTTAAGTTACTTCTAAAGCCAAATCCCCACAAAAGGAGGGGTTTTTTTGGTCTGCCACACAGCTCCTATGATAAATCCTGTGGAGAGCATCCCTGTGATGAAACTCCCGTAGAAAGATCTAACCTTACCCTTTCCTAGAATAGTTTTGCTTCCTTCTTTTCCATTAAGACTAGTTCCCTGAATTGAAAAAGTATCATCCTGCAAAACCCCATTATTTCCACTTTAATAATAAAGAGCACTTATATATTGCTCTAATCTTAAAATGTTTACAAGGGTGGGAAAACTCAATATTGCCAACCCCAAGTCTTCAAAAATCATTAATCAGTCTCCCCAAATTATGTGATTGACTTAAAAATCAGGAGTTTTAAAAATAATATTGGTTTGCATAATGGTTTATGAGGTCTTACTGTTCATGTTTTCAAGCTTTTTGCTCAAAAATGAGGGCTAAAAACTTACTTTTTTCATTGAAATCTGAGATTCTCAAATACCACATGGCTCCAGGAACTGGGACTTTAAGAAAAATACCTAAAATTGCAAGAGTTGGCAACACTGTAAATTATCCTGTTTTACAGCTAAGGAAGACACAGAAAAGTTAAATGACTTGCCCAAGGTCACACAGAAAGTCAGCAGCAGAGCTGAGACTTGAACTCATGTATCCTGACTCAGTCCTAGACTCACTCCTCATATCAAGCTACCAGGACTCTCATCCACACAGAGTAAGAAAGAATACATTTGATGTACCATAACTGAGTCACACTTCACATGAAGGATGCATGTATAAATAGTTCAGGAAGCATTAATACATTATTAATAAATGTTTAGAGAAGTGGTTAATCAACAGGTCAGTATGTTGCTCATAATCATTTTTCTCTGTCTCATTTTCCCCATATGTAAAATGAGGATAATGATACTTGATCTCTTCTGTAAAGCACTTTGAGATCTAATGAAAAGTGCTAGATGTTATATTATTACAGCCACCTATTGTGCTTTCTACTGATGTACTTAGTAAATCTCTATAATATGTATATAACATTGATTAATAATGTTTTAATTAATTGATGCATATTAAAAGGTATCCTTAATATAAACATGACCCACAACCGTTGGTACCAGGTAGCTGGTGCTACATAGTTGATTATTGTTCTAATATCCTTCTGGAAAATCTTGCATAGTCTTTGAGTGAGAAATCTTTTTGGATTTACTAGCAAGTAGTACACGAGAGACTAGAAAAGGACACAAAATGACAGCCCTTTGTTGCAATTTGTGATTGCTTTGTGTCCCCCAACGGCAATATAGCTTAGATTTAAAATTTAAACACAGGCAAAGCAAAGTTACTGACACAATTTCTTCCCTCTGCTATGTTCTATTTAGTTCGAATCCTGTAGACAGCTGGTAAAAATATCTTCTGCCAGCATAATTCTAGCCGTGTCCACCTCCATTTTCAAATGCAATTTGCATGTAGTAAAATGAAAGATGCAAAATACCTGGCTTTAAATTGCACCATCAGCACTAACTTGCTGAATAATTTATTTCAAAGGAGGGAAAGAAGTCACCAAACTAGTTATAATGTTGGAGTGAATCAAGGCCAGGGAAGCTTTAGCTTAGCCTATTACAAATCGATGACATAAATCATCCAGGAAAGGCCAACTAAAGCTCAACTACTGACTTTATTTATTGTAAAGGAGACTGACATTAATGGGAAGGGGATGGGGAATATATTGTGGCCTTTCAGGAACTCTTGTAACTCTTGTAACAGCCTTCATAATAATGCTGACCAGCTTGTATCTAGCAGGATGACTACCCCCAAAACACATGACCGTTTCACACTAACTACAAGACAATCTGAGCTAGTTCTGTACAGTAAAAAAAAAAGTTTTCCTACCCCTGTGTATTTATTATTTTGTATATTTTTAGAGGTGGTCTCCAGCCACATAATTTTGATGTGGATCCAGATTTTGAACACCATATTATTAAGGAGTATTTAGATCCAAGGGGAAGGATTTTCCCCTCCCGTAAAACCTGTACACTGATACAATGGCATACAGGGGTCATAAAAGCCCTGCAGCTGCTCAGGGGAGAATTTCTCTAGTGCAGGCTCTCTACAGAACTGCCATAAGTAGCCCTACACTGTCTTCCCCTCCTATGCACAAGCCATGCTGCAAGGGGCATGCTGGGATAGCAGCAGTGTGCCGGGTAGTCTCCACAGCTCTGAGTGCTAGAGATTCTGTGCTGCTGCAAGACCACCTCATAGGCAACTCGGGAGATGCCTGGCATAAATGAGAGTATCTGTGGCTGATCTAACTTATATCAGGGGCTGCACTGGCCCCTGGAATGACCCCAGATCAGAAGGATGCAAAAGTAGCTTGAAGCCACCTTTGCCCATTACAGGCCTAGGTGAGCTCCACTTTAGGCTGCTGTATTGGACCCATACCTTTGGATCCCACAGGTTTTAAGCTTACTGAGTCTGAGTAGCATTCAGTTATGGCTCCTTTCAGGCACTCTCCCAGGGTACAGACTCCAAGTCTGGTGCCCATTCTTGGGGTGTGGAACCCCTTGGCCAATGCTGACCCTCCCCAAGTCTCCCCAGTAGCTTACACATGCCCAATCCAGAGCTTTGTTCTCACAGACACTCTGTTTCACCCTCTGGGGATTTCATGACATTTATAGCAAGGGATGCACAGACTTTACAAAGGAATTTCTAAACCAAAAGTGGAATGCTCATTGGCAGTCTCAGCAGAGGAAGCTGACAACTGTATATATATCTGTGGACGTGGGACCTGATCATATTCTGCCTTGTACCCGTTAAAGTCATTTACACTCATATAAAGTGGGTGTAAACTGCTGTCAGATCCGAATAGTAGCATTTTTCATTCACTTTCCCCAGGTGTAAATGACTGCATAGCGGCGAGGACAGTGGAGACTTTATGACTGTCAATTTATCACTGTTTCTGAGAATTCAATTCACTTCAGATATTACAGGGTTAGGAATGAGAACAGTCATAGTTCTCTAAATGGGCTATATATGTATGGCCATCCAGCATCTTGACAGATGAAAGGAAACACAATGAAATGTCAGTCAGTCAATGGTGTTTGACAGTAGTGTGGGAGAAGAGACCAATGTGCGAGTGGCAAACCTTTCCACAGTGGCTACAGGTCCACTTGCCAGATGGAGGTTGGAGCACACTCTGCTTCCTGGCTGGCCTGTGGGCCTGTGCCTAGGCTCTCTGATGGCTCTCCACAATTACTGCACCAGCCTTGATCTGTGGGCAGGGTTTAACTTGTCAGTGGGAATGCTGAATTTCTTGACACCTTGCTTAACCTTGTTGCTGTAGCGGAGCTTTGGCATTCCTCTGCTTAACAGGTAGTTCTTGGGTTGGCCCATAGAGCACAGCCTTCAGCAAACAATCTTGAGGCCTACGCTCTATGTGTCCCTCCCAGCGAAGCTTGTGAGTGTTCAGCGTAGTCTGCATAGATTGTAGGCTGGTTCTCTCTAGGATCTCGTTGTTAGTGATCTGTTGTTCCCAAGTGACTCCAAGGATTTTCTGAGACAGCGAAGGTGGAAGCTGTTCAATCTCTGCTCCTGCTTGGAGTATGTGGCCCAGCTTTCAGATCCATAAAGGAGGGTACTGAGGACACAAGCCTGATAAACGGACACCTTTGTGTTCAGGGTTAACAGCTTGTTGTTCCAAACATGTGAGGTAAGTTTGCCAAAGCTGACAGAGGCTTTGCTGATTCTCTCATCAGGTTCTCTATGAAGGTTAAGTGAGCTGCTTAAAGTTGAGCCAAGATAGCAGAAGTGATCCATGTTTTCCAGAGCTTCATTATTGACGTAGATTTTAGGTGGGATATTAGTGCCCTGTGACATGACAAGTGATTACCATGTCGAACTTGATACATGCATCAGAGAAATTATTCATCATGATCTGCAATTCATCAGATGAGTTAGAGATGAATGCAACCTCATTTGCGAAGAGCAGATCCCGAATAGTGAGCTGGGTGATGTTCCTTCTGCTCTGAGATTATTTTAAGAAGAATAGAGAAGAAGATGCCAAAGCCAGTAGGCGCTAAGCTCCAGCCTTGCTTCATGTCACTATCAATGCTAAACTCAGATGATGTTTCATTTTCATTGGGCTACTGCTCCTATTTCAGGTGCATAGGTGGGAAAAGTGACGACAGCAGCTGTTGTTGCTTTGGCAGTAGCACAGATTTCAGATTTATTTATCTTTCTTGATGCGGCCTCATTTTCTAATACTTTTACTGATTCAAAGATGGCTAGTATGGGACCTAATGGGTGAGGGGAAGGAGCTTGCTGCAGCATTAGTTATTATTGTATTCATTTCAGTAAAGTCAAGGTGAACGGAGCTTTAGTAAAATGCATCTGCTCCTTTTATTGTTACCTTTTGGGTGTTGACAGAGCAAATGCTTAGATTTGTCTCCTGCTGCCTGAGCTGCAGCGCTTCATAGCATTTGGGGGGAGGGGATTAAGAGAAATGCTGTAGTTTCCTGGGGATGATACTTTACAATAACTTTCTCTTCTCTCTCCAGTCTCCTTTGTAACATGATCAATTTTAACCTACCTGTGACAGATATGACAATTTCCTGCCATATCCTTGGGAGGCATTCGTGAATTAAGTTTACATATATTTAGGGTCCATTGTATTACACGAATGGTTTATGTATTATTGTGGGCCGGGATTTTATGTAACCTTTTGGGGGAGGAGGAAGGTGTGACCGATATAAGGCCTGGATGATCAAAGGACTATATTGTACAATGTGCCAGACAAGAGTGGACATTTGGATCAATATGTGTGAAGCGGTTTTCCTGGGGAATATGAAGGGGGAAGTAAATGCAAATTCCCTACCTTCAGTTATGCAAAATCCCAGCCTTTTGAAGCTATG
The DNA here is from genome assembly GCA_033296515.1 of Macrochelys suwanniensis. NCBI lineage: Eukaryota > Metazoa > Chordata > Testudines > Chelydridae > Macrochelys > Macrochelys suwanniensis. The sequence goes on from CM065782.1 coordinate 24,800,436, forward strand.
GTCTTTGTATGCTGATCACCTGTTATATGAGGTCAAGATCAACTGCCTAAGCTGTCTAAAGGAAAGACGAAACTATTCATGGTTGTTCAGGTTCTGAATCTGAGACAGTTATGAATTTGTAACCAAGTGTAAAAAGCCCAGTTGTGGGTTTTGAAGGACTGACACCTACCAGAGCCTGAGATTGGAAACAAGTGTGTTTGCTTATAAAGAGCTGTGTGGTAATTTGTGACTGCTGGCAATTGCTCATAGCCTTTGGAGAGAAAGCAAAGTGCAGATGCAGGCCTGTTTAGGCAATCTGGGTTGTAGTGGATACCACAGTGTAGGCAGGGAACAGCACAGCCTGGAAAACCCCAGTCAGGAGGATGAGAGACATTGATCTTTGAAACAGAGGTGACAGCTAAGGAGTTCAGTGCCTAGAGTGGGTGCCCTCAAGGGACATAGAGAGGGAATCCTATCTGCCATCCCTACTCCTTCCCACCTTCTTACAACACACTATGCTTGTGAAACATGCTACCTAACCATCTTTCTCCTCTGGGGTTTCCATTTTGTACTACCATTCCTTGTGGTAATTATTCTTCTGATCCATGCATCGGTTGCTTGCAAGTGTCTTTATTTAGGTTTTTCTATATTTGTTTCTGGGACACCTTACTTTTAAAAGAAGGAACATCATTCAGAGAACTTGCTTTGTTTCATCCAACAGGTTTTGGAATAAATGCCTTTAATAAAAACAATGTTTTTGACATGGATAAAATGATGTTTGTACAATCTTAAATGAGTCCAACTATATTTAATGTTCAGTATTTTAAGTCGCTTCAGTGATTTTATTTTACAGACAATGAGAATAACCCTGCTGTCATTCTCTTAATGTTTTAACAAGTTTATCTGTCAAGATTATGCTGCATAGAAGATATTATTTGGGTTTAACAGTCAAATGGAGTTAAAGGTGTTGTCACATTTCTCCTCTCTTGTATTTTCATGCTCACCGTCAATATGTTGTCTTCAGTCCTGGCTGTCTTAAAAATAATAATAGTTAATAAAAAAGAGCAGATGACCTATATAAAATATGCATCTCAGTCAAACAATACAAAAAGTAGGAGCTAGTAGCTGGAATAGCCATTGTTATGGGCAGAGAAATGGTAAAGCTTTACTCTGAAAGTTGATGTGACAGAACCTAAGACATCAAAACTTTCCAGCACCCTTGGCAGCCAATTGCTGCGGCAAGGTTCTTAATAGTGGTAAAGTTGTGTTTAAGGGGCATGACCCACGGAAGTTAATAAGAGACCTAAGTGGGCTTTGGATCAGGCCCAATATGCACAGAGAAATGTGTGATTTTGCATTCTCACTGTTGTAATCAGAATGACACTTTCTTCAGAGGAGGTTATCTAAAAAATTCAAAGGTAATAATTGATGTGTCATAAATTTCTCTACTTTGGAAAATTCAAGTTAATTTTTTTATACCTGTCATAGAATAGAAAAATGACTAACAACTTCACAATACTTAAAGCACATCTGATAATGGATTTTCTACTTTACACATGAATATATGCTCATTTATTGCAAAGGATAGGTATTTTAGTTCCACCTATGCTGTAACTTTTTAATAAAGGTAATACATCTCAGTAGAGTATGTATGATTAACAGAGAAACTCAGTATGTGGTTGTCAGTCCTGAATGTTCTCGTATCAAGGAAGGAACAAGGATACTCTATCTCTGATTTTTTTTTTAGTACAAGGATCTTTTGAATACTATCTTGACTCACCTTTGGTTTTTTTTTTATATCTGCAAAATAATGAATCAGACTGAGAACAGCAAGAGGGCAAAGAGAAGCTAAAATGGCTGCTTGCCTACCACAATACAAAGCTGTCAATGATGGATTAAATGAAACTTGAAGTAGAGGGAAAGGATTTGGAAAATGCATGATTTTCTGTACCTGAGAAAATGTATTTGAGAGGTGGGGGGAAGCTATCACAAATGATAGGTACAATACTCTAGAATAGGACTGCAACTTGCCTTTGCAAATATTTTTTGTAACCTTCTAATTCAGCATTACATTGAATAAAGATCTATAATTTAAACATTATTGGTGTTTTGAATCTGAACTTTATTCTTACTGCCACTAATTTAAAGAAAGTGCTTTGAATAGAATGGTGAAATTCTAAGTTATTTTGTTAACTTATTTCCCAGCAAGGGTATATGAGGTTGATATACTTCAGTATTGTTAATGGTACATGTGAGCTGAAAGGACTGCTCATTTGGGCACTTTTTATTGATTCTCATTCTCAACCTGGTAATATACTATTGACAATGTTACTTTTAAATATACTGGGTATAAAACGGTATTTGGAATATACAATACACCATTCCCAGAGTGCTAGTAAAATTACTGGATAGTCAGATACGGTATTAAGGAGACTGAAATAGGCATCTCAGGAATAGCTATCTTGAATATATAGAATATATTCCAGGGAATATCATAGAAGAATCTTGGTTCAAAGGAACAAAAGATCTGTCAGGCCAGATGAAACCACTATTCTCTGAAATATGGTAATTTATCTGGAAATTGCCAGTGCCCATCATAATTTATGCAACTAGAAAATTATATATCACTTACCTGGGGAAAACTTCCTTCCTAACCCCTGAAGCTATTTTAGACCATGAAGCATGAAATTTCATTGCTTTTAGGTGGCACAGTTACAAATATTATAAATTCACTGAATCTATACACAGTACTTGAGTTGCTGATGTGAATTCTATAAACAGACTCTGTGTTCTGTGAAGTAGTACTTCCTTTCATGTCTTCTGACTTTACTAGTGTTAGTGCCACCCTGTTCTTTTAATTTGTGCAAACAGAGGCTCTGGTCAGTTTTCATGGCATCATTCCATTCTTAATACCTTGTCCAAGTCCTTGCTAGTTCCATTCTTTTCCAGGTCATGTATCTTTGTTTCTGCATCTCTCATTCACCCTAGTCCTACCACGGGATCTCTGTTCTTTATGGGGATCTCATGTGATTTCAATGAGATTCTGTGTAGAAGTAAGGGTCTGTGAATGGGGATCTATTTACAGAATTGGAACCATTGAAATTCCCACTGCTGCTTTAACCATCTTCATTGTCTTTCTTGACTTTATCGACCCCAACTTATACTTTTCTTACTTATATTTAAAAATTTCTTACCAGACCAATGAGGACAATCCTGACTTTGTCTTGAACACGAAGTAAGAACTATTGTGATGCATCATGCAAAAATCATGTAAAGATAAACAAAAGTAAAGTAAGCATTTTGGTTTAAAACTAATTTCCACATTATTATTTTTTTTTATTTTTACTATTTGTTTTAATAGAAACAATACATTTCAAAACATTAATAAAGGTTCACTGTTATTACTCCATTCTTAATGTTTGACAGTAGTTTAATTGTAACTTGTTTGCATGACTATAAAGAGCTCTGGGTACAGGCTGGTATTAAAGTAAAAGAATAATTTAGTATTGCAACTATAAACCAGTCATGTACCACTAACAGCTTCTTACCTAACCAACTGATCCTGTTGTTTATGTTATATAAGGAATGTAGAGGATGTTTATTTCTTAAATTGTCTTGTGCTCTTTCTGCCACCGATCCTAGCCTTAAAGTTCCTGAATCTAAGTGCAGGGAAGACCACACAACCATTTATGGTAAATATGGTAAAAATAGTCATATGATTGACTCATTGGCAGGTAAATCTATTGCCATTTTATTCTAGGTAAATCAGGGAATTGCAGGGTATTAATTGCTAAAATTGATACTTGGTATTAATGACATAAGGCTTTTCAGCTTTTATTATGAAACTTTGCAACCTACAGAAACTCACATACTGGTCCTACAGCCTTTCCTCCAGCTAAAGCCCCATTGAGTTTGATCAGAGTTTTGTGGTGAATGTGGAGTACAGGAACTCATCACTTAAAGTTGTCCCGGTTAATGTTGTTTCATTGTTACGTTGCTGATCAATTAGGGAACATGCTCGTTTAAAGTTGTGCAATGCTTCCTTCTAACGTCATTTGGCAGCCACCTGCTTTTGTCCACTGCTTTCAGGAAGAGCAGCCTATTGCAGCTAGCTGGTGGGGGCTTGGAACCAGGGTGGACTGGCAGCCCCCCTATCAGCTCCCCGCTCCCTTTAAGTTCTCTGTGCAGCAGCTGCCCAGCAGGCTATCAATTGCCGGCAGTTCAGCTGTCCCTCCCCCCACTTTCATGTGCTGCTCCTGCCCTCTCCCTTGGAGCTGCTCCCCGAGACTCTTTGCTGTGTGGGGGGTCTGGTCCAGTCTCAGCTTGCTGATCTAATTAACAAGGCAGTGTAGTTCTGACCCCACTCTTCATACGTAAAGGCAAAATGTGCATCTCTATCTCTCAAACACACACAGGGTGTGTGTCTCTGTCTGCCCTCCCTCCTTTCCTGCTGCCTTGTAGTGTGTGAGAGTTAACCCTTGAGGGCTCAGCCAATTGCTAGTTCATCATGCCATAGCAGTAAGGCATTCCCTGGGAAACATCCCACCCTCTGACTCCTCCACCTCAACCAACCTTCACAATCATCATCACTGTGTACCAGTATTAAATTGTTTGTTTAAACTTATACTGTGTGTGTGTGTGTGTGTGTATATATATAATATAGTCTTTTGTGTGGTGAAAATTTTTTCCCTGGAACGTAACCCCCCCATTTACATTAATTTTTATGGGGAAATTGGATTTGCTTAACATCATTTCACTTAAAGTCTCCTTTTTCAGGAACATAACTACAACGTTAAGTGAGGAGTTCCTGTATAGGATTAAGCCCTCTGGTTTCTCAGCCCACTTGTCTTCTCTGCTGAATTTGTCAGCTACATCTAGCATCACAGGACAAGAGTTCAGGAGATGAAGGGCATAGGGATAGAGTGACCATATTTCCCAAAGGGTCAATGGGACACCATGTGGGGCTGACCCGAGCCACTTGCCCGAGCCCTGCATCCTCCCCTCCTGCATGTGGGGGTGGCCTATTCCCTGCCTCCCCTTCCCCTATACGCAGGGGGCTGGCCCATACTCTGCTCCCCCTTCTCCCCCCCCCTCGCCCCATGCAAGGGCCTAACCTGAGTCGCTGGCTCGAGCCCTGCCTTCCCCATGCACAGGGCTCTTGTCCAAGCCGATCCTGCTCCCCATGTGGGGTTTGTATTGCTGCTCACCCAAGCCCTGCGCCCGCATCCCCCCACACCCGCATGGGGCTTGTATTGCCGCTCGCCTGAGCCCTGCCTTGCCAGAGCCCTGTCCCCCGTCCCCACAGGGCTGGCATCACTGCTTGCACCCCCCATTCCTCTGTGCCCCTCTAGGAGTGCGCACACCACTTTTTTTGGCAAAAGTAGGCACTTGTCTCATTTGCTCTTGCCAATTGATCGTCATCAGTTGGCAAAGTGCAAATGGGACAAATGGCCACTTTTGCAAAAAAAAAAAGTCACAGACCCTTCGCATGAACAGTGAGGACATTAGGAAAAACTTTTTCACTAGGAGGGTGGTGAAGCACTGGAATGGGTTACCTAGGGAGGTGGTGGAATCTCCTTCCTTGGAGGTTTTTAAGGTCAGGCTTGACAAAGCCCTGGCTGGGATGATTTAGCTGGGGTTGGTCCTGCTTTGAGCAGGGGGTTGGACTAGATGACCTCCTGAGGTCCCTTCCAACCCTGAGATTCTATGACAAGGAGGAGGAGGAGGAGGGACATGTGATAGGTCCAGCTATGCTGTGAGCCAGTCCACTGCAACAGCTTCAGGACTCTTCAAGATTCCACTGCAGTCAAGTCAGTCCCAATAGTCGAGCCTGGGCAAGCCTGACACAGGGGAAGGAACCGTGGGTAAGTAAAAACTGCCTGAGCCTATTCTCCCCCTCCTCCCTCACAATCAGTCTTCTCTCTCCTTTTCCCTTGTCCAGAAAGGTTAGCTGGCTCAGCTGAACAGCCTCCACCCTCCCATTTCCTCCTTCACTGCCTCTCTTGCCCCCTTGCATTCCATACCCATCCTCAAGATCTGCTCTTCTCCAGTCATTCTTCTCTCTTTCTGCTCCTTTCCCACCCTCTTCTCCACTCTATACAAGAGCGAGAGTGAGTGAGAAGAGCAAAGGGAGAGCGGGACAGGGAGAGTCAGGGAAACCCTGCCTCTGATGTGCATTGGCATTGTGGGAAATGGACAGGGGAAATGGGTGCCAGACGCTCCCCTGCCTGCACTCCCCTGTCTCACACAGTCCCTGTCAGCAGGGTATGGCTGTCCTGTGCTTGGCTTCTGGAGAACTCTGGCCCCAACCAAGCCTTCCTGATCGTTCTGTTCACCTGAGAAAATAGTATTTAAAAATATGATGCTATTTCCAGTAGGCATTCAGCGTGGGTGTGAGGTATCAATGGAATGAGCACTCTGCCAGGCTTCCCTGGACAGAATTATGCTGTCTCTTATTGCCCCTGTGTTAGAGAAGGGGCTAGCTTTTAACTGCAAAGATCAAATGCATACCATGAAAAGAGCACCACTGGACAATGAAGCTTTCAGACAAAACACGAAGGGCCAAACCTTGGTTTTTAATTGAAAATCTACTTGCGAAAGGAATTCCAAACCCTTTCATTGCATTTACAGAGACTGGATAGCCTGGTTCTTTACTGCCCTGCCCATTGTCGACACCTGAGCAGTGCCAGTGAGCAGTACTGCCATTTCGATTTGCACCCTGCTTAGCACTTGCAGGGTGAAATCCTGGCACTGAAGTCAATAGCAAAGCTTCCATTTACTTCAATGGAGCCAAGATTTCACCCACAAAGCCTTCACTTTTAAACAATACTTTGCAATAACTCTTTATTTATTTCAAAGTTTAACCCTTTACTTTCCTAATTACACCATGAGTGTTCCACGTAGCACTGGTTTTCACTGGAAGCTGGAGATCACACCACTTTTCTTTTATGTTTTAGCTGAATTGTCTCTGAGCTGGTAAGTTTATAGGAGATGATAGGAGAAATTCAACAACACTAGCTGCTTTGCTATTGGTGGTAGGGCTGTAAATGTTTGACTTTCATTTTCATTTCTTCTCTGTCCTGATCTTTCCCAACAGAAGAGCTTCCACGGTAAGAGCGTATGTATATATATATTACGTCTTAAAATGTTAAGAAGGATTGAGAGAAGGTTTGGTTTTTAAGTGCTGGCAGGCTGCAGTTGGAAAATTTCGATGCTAGGCTCTAACTTGTAGCTGGTGTCATGAGTTGGAAGATGATCTCATTTCCCTTTGCTAACTTTTACACCTGCATTGTAACTTGGTTGAAGGAATTCTTGCTATCAAAATGCTACGTTATGTGTTTCAGATCAGACCAGAGGATAGTTAAACCAGACATTGATCACTTTAGCCAGTGGAGTCCTGTATATCCGAGGCCATGCTTCAGAAAGCCATTTATTTGTATGCTAGCTGTGCTGAGCAAGGAGGAAGTGTCGTGGCTGAAGAGCCAGAATGAGAGAGTTCTGTCAGCTACCAATGAGGTGAAAATAACGTAAATCATATTTTGGATTCCCTTGTTCCATAACATCACCTCTTAGCTAAAAGCACTGTTTAAAAGAAATCTCCTTGTTTCACACTGAACGTGTTAGCAAAGCCTCTGCTACAGGGACCTAGGGAAAGTTGGCATTCAGCAGTGATGGAGAGTAACTGTGGCCGCTGAGTGCCAGAACCTGTCAGCTTGTGATATAACCACAAGACGGGTAGTAAAATACTCCCCCTACCATCCTTTTAACTAATACCCACAGAAGGGCCAAAATCTGCTGGTGAGTTATGTTGGTGTAACACCAATGACTTAAATGTGGATTCAGAAGCTTGAATATGGTACTGTAGAAGTTCTGGTTCAAGTTATACCTATAGGCACATTACAGTAATGTAAATCTTGATTTATTCAGGGTAACTTCAGCTTTGAAGCTTAGGTTGAGACTAGACATTTGAGGCACAATCAGTGGGGGGAGGGATAGCTCAGTGGTTTGAGCATTGGCCTGCTAAACCCAGGGTTGTGAGTTCAATCCTTGAGGGGGCCATTTAGGGATCTGGGGCAAAAATTGGGGATTGGTCCCGCTTTGAGCAGGGGGTTGGACTAGATGACCTCCTAAGGTCCCTTCCAACCCTGATATTCTATGAATGTGTGAACCATAGCACTCTACCTCCACCTACAGGTTAGGTGGAGAACTTTCAAGTACAGTAGAACCTCAGAGTTATGAACACCTGGGGAATGGAGATGATTTGTAACTCTGAAATTTTTAAGAGTGGTAGCCATGTTAGTCTGTATCAACAAAAATAATGAGGAGTCCTTGTGGCACCTTAGAAACTAACAAATTTATTTGGGCATAAGCTTTCGTGGGCTAAAACCCACTTCATCAGATGGATAGAGTGAAAAATACAGTAAGCAGTATAAATATTACACCTTGATTGCACTGGCCTCGTTAGCACTAGAAACTTAATTTTCCCTCTCTTGATATTAACCCCTTCTTGTCAACTGTTGAGAGTAGGCCATTTCCACCTTAACTGAATTGGCCCCCTTAGCAGTGACCCCTCACTTGGTAAGGCAGCTCCCATCTTTCCATGTGCTGTAATATTTATGCTGCTTACTGTATTTTATATAAATCCATGATACATCTAAACCTTGAATACTATATGCAGTCCTGGTCATCCCATATCAAAAACGATAGAAATGGAATAGGTGCAGAGAAAGGCAACAAAGATGATTAGAGGTATGGAACGGCTTCCATATGAAGAGAGATGAATAAGATTGGGACTGTTTGGTTTAGAAAAGAGACGACAAAGGGAGGATATGATAGAGTTCTATAAAATCATGAATGGTATGGAAAGAGTGAATAGGGATGTGTTATTTACCCCTTCACACCACACAAGAAATAGAGGTCACCTAATAAAATTAATAGGTAGCAGGTTAAAAACAAATAAAAATAAGTACTTCCTCACACAGCGCACAGTCAACCTGTGGAAGTCGTTGCCAGGAGATATGGTGAAAGCCAAAAGTATAACTGGATTCAAAAAAGAATTAAATAAGTCCATGGAGGATAGCTCCATTAATGACTATTAGCAAAGATGGTCAGGGATACAACTACATGCTCTGGGTGTCCCATAACCTCCAAAATGCCAGAAGCTTCAAAATTGCTCTCTTCTATTTGTTCCCTCTGAAGCATTTGGCACTAGCTACTGTTAGAAGACAGGGTACCAGGCTAGACCATTGGTTTGACCCAGCATGGCCATTATTTTGTTCTTAGAAAGAGAAAAAAATTCACTCCATAAAGTAGGAACTATGTTTCTGAGACAGTGAACACGTATCTGCTCTCATTTACACCACCATAAATCAGTGAAGTCAGTGGAGTTATCCAGTGTAAGTAAGATTAGAATCAGGTCACAGTATGAAAGGTTTCACCATTTTGATAAAATGGGCCTGATCTGCATGGAAGTCAGTAGGAGTTTTGCTTGAGTAAAGGCAACACAATTGGGCCATACATTTTAAGAATATTTTGTCTCCATTTAGGTAGAAAAACTGTTTTGCTGTGAAGTCCATGAAGCTATGCTGATTTATACCGGCTGGCTCTTTCTGCTTCATTTGCCCCATCTGTTAATGGGGATAACAACATCTTTCTTCCCCTATTTGTCTGCCTTCTATATTTTGACCATAAGCTTTTTGGGTTAGGGACTGTCTCTAACTATGTGTTTGGATAGTGCCTAACGCAATGTGGCCTTGACCTCAGTTTGGACTCTAGATAGCTCTGGAATACAACCAATAATAATAATGATGATAATGACTTACTGACATACCTCTTTATTCCATGGGGAACACTGGGCCTTCACCACTACCTTCCATCTTTGGTGAGTTGAGTTGAGTTAAAAATAATAATAAAGTCTTCTTATTGTTATACTTGTATTTGTAACATCTTTTCTGTCTTTTTAGATTAAGAAGAATGGCTGGTGTCAAATCTAGATTAACACAAGATGCGGTAGAGCAACTGCAACATCTGCTGGGGAGCAGACAATTCTCTCTTCTCTATAAAGCAAGCCTCCATGGTTACAATGCTTCTATATTTCATGCCAAGTGTGATGCACAAGGGCCAACTATAGCAGTAGCGTATAATGGAAGTGGTTATATTTTTGGAGGATTTACAAGTCAGAGCTATGTTTCATCTGGAGCATACATACATGATGAGAAGGCTTTTCTCTTTAGATTAAAAGGCAAAGAGGGTGTGCTCAGCCCACTAAAAATTCCTGTTAAAACTGCAACGTCTGCTGTATATGACCATAGCACCAGTGGCCCTAATTTTGGTGGTGGAGCACTGCAGTTGTTGGACCAAAATGCAGCCGCAGCAGTAACAAGTTCTAACGACAACTACACATTCAATGTTACTGACCTGCATGGAAATGATCTAGGCCTTATGGAATGTGAGGTGTATCGAGTTGAAGGTAAGTTGATATCAAAAGAGAAAATGTTTACTGAGGAATTATAGCTTCATACTCTTAATGTTATACGTTTCTTTCCCCTAGATATTAGCAGTTTCCTGGAATCTCCATGGAGAAAGATTACCTGGACAACTGAGTAAGTTAACTATTGTAATATATCACTATAATGATCTGTGGCCACCAAATACTGTGGTGATGTGAGTTACTTTAGGAATTAACTAGATTGTGCTAGAATAGACTGACGTGTTGCTGAAATGCTTATTTATGTATCTTAGGTACTAATATGGCACCTATGACCATAGTGTCTGAGCACCTCACAATCTGGGGATAAGTACAAAATTATGATTTCAGAACAGGTCAAACATACATGAGAAATTAATGTATAAACCAAAATAAGCTTCATGAAGAGCTATGCTTATTCTTAGCCACACTGGGGGTACGTCTATTCTACCCGCCGGATTGGCGGGCCGCGATCAATCCCATCAACTCCTGTACTCCACCGGCACGAGAGGCACAGGCGGAGTCGAAGGGGGAGTGTCAGCAGTTGACTCACCGCAGTGAAGACACCACGGTGAGCAGATCTAAGTACGTAGCTGTAAAATTTTGGGATGAAAACTACTTTATGATATAGCATAGGTGCGGGAACTAGGGCTGTGGGGGGTGCTGCACTACCCCGGGGCTCCCGGCCTCACGCACCTGGAGTCCCGGCTCCCGGCTCTGCGCGCCTGGATTCATGTAGCTGAAGTCGCATAACTTAGATCGATTTCCCCCCACCCTTCCCAGTGTAGACCAGGCCTGAGTTTGCTATGGCAGAGACTTAAAGTTACATTCTGAAGGATTACAGACCATGATTAAGCGTCTATTCCAGAGTTTAACTATCCTTATACTTAAAAATGTTTTTTGAATATCTAAATCTCCCTTGCTGCAGATTAAGTCCATTACTTCTTGTCCTGCCTTTAGTGAGCATGAAAAACAATTGATCACCTTCCTCCTTATAACAGTACTTAACATAGTTGAAGACTGTTATCAAGTCCCCTCTCGGTCTTGTTTTCTGAAGTCTAAACATGCACAGTTTTTTTAGCTGTTCCTTAGAGATCAGGTTTTCTAAACTTTCCATCATTTTTGTTGCTCTCCTCTGGACTCATTCCAGTTTGTCCATCTTTCCTAAATTATAGTGCCCAGAAATAGACACAGTACTCCATCTGGGGCCTCTCACCAGTGCTGAGTAGAGTGGGAGAATTACCTACTGTGCTTTACCTCTAACACTGCTGTTAACAGAGTCCAAAATGATATTAGCCTTTTTTACCACTGCACCACATTGTTGACTCTTGTTCAATTTGTGAGCCACTGTAACCCCCAGATCCTTTTCAACAGTACTACCACCTAGTACTTTGCAGTTGTCTTTATTCAATTGCATCTTATTGATTTCAGACTAATTTTCCAATTTGTCAAGGTCATTTTGAATTTTAATCCTGTCCTCCAAAGTGCTAGCAACCCCTCCCAGCTTGTTGTCATCCACACATTTTATAAGTGTACTCTCCACTTAATTATTTAAGTCAGACCCAGGACCGACCTCTGTGGAACCCCATTAGATATGTCCACCCAGTATGATAGCAAACCCTTGATAAATGCTCTTTAAGTATATTTTTAACCAGTTTTGCACCCACCTTGTAGTAATTTCGTCTAGACCACATGTAAGTGGGGGAATGGTCCTGCTATTGTGGGGAACTTTCCTGGCTTCTGCACTACCCCGGTGAAGTGGGCTAGCAAATGGATCTGAGTCCTCACTCCCACTTCCTTTACCCAGAGGCCTCCCTGCCCTTGAGGACTCCCCTTCCACTCTCCTGACTGGCAGAGTCCTCATAACCCCGACAAGGCTGGGCCTAGGATTCCTGGGAGGCTCGACCCCCAACCTTGCTGTGGTCACCTAGGACAGGGGCTAGGGTGTCCCCACTCCGGGGTACTCTCTCTGCACTGAGCACTTCCATGACCCACTGACAATTACATACAATTTAAAACAAATACAAGTTATTTAATCAACAATTAATTAAAAAAAAAAGAATAAGGAAAAATGGGAAAGGTTAAAGGAAAACACATCACCCCGCTCTGTGGCAGGAAACATCACCAACAGTGTCTCTGGAATGTCAGGGCAGTTCACAGTCTGTTCCTTGTAGGTCCCAGGCCTCCTTCTCAGGCCCTGGCTGTGCTGCAGGGATGCTGCAGGTTGGGCACTTGCTCTGGTGGTGGCTACACATCTCCGGGCTTTGGGTGGTGGGACACAGCTCTGCTCCCCAGCTCTGCTCCCCAGCTCAGCTATGGCCCCTGCTCTCTCCTTAGCTCGGCCCCACTCTGTCTGACCCAGGCAATTCCAGCTCACACGGAGGACGGGACCCACCCTGGCCTCCTGACTCCTTGATTTGCCTGCCCACCTTGTCAATCAGGCTGACCTGGAGCACTGGCCTTTCCCCATTGCCAGGGCCGGCTCTAACTTTTTTGCCGCCCCAAGCAAAAAAAAAACAAAACGCCCAAGCGCTGCCCCCCCCACCAAAACAAAAAAACCCAATCCCCGCCCCCCAGCGCCCACGGAAACACCCCCACCTGTGCACCGCAACACCCCCCCTCCCTGCGGGAGAGCCGCGGGGCAGGGCGGCCAGCCCGCCCCCAGCCCTGCTCTCCCTGGCCGGCCGGAGCGCCGGCGGGGCAGGGCGGCCAGCCCGCCCCCGGCCCCGCTCTCCCGCTGGAGCGCTGTGGGGCAGGGCGGCCAGCCTGCCCCCGCTCTCCCGGCCGGAACGCCAGTGGGGCAGGGCGGACAGCCCGCCCCGCCACAGTATGTTAATTAAAAAAACAAAACAAAACAAAACTCCTGAGCACTGCCCCCCCCCCCCAAGGTGCCGCCCCAAGCACGTGCTTGGTAGGCTGGTGCCTGGAGCCGGCCCTGCCCATTGCCCCTGGGGACTGTCAGTCTCAGGGTCCTGATTTCCCATAGACCCTTCCCCTTTTGGTACTGGGAGATAGCCAACCAAAACATCCCCACTGAGTTTTAGTAAGGGGACAACAGTCCCCTTACACACATATCCCTAATTTGCTTATGAGAATGTCATATAGGATTCGGTCAAAAACTTTACTAAAATCAAGATACATCATGTCTACAGCTTCACTTCTGATCCACTGATTATGTTGGTTTGGCATGATTTGTTCTTCACAAAGCAATTTTTTACCGCCTTGTTATCCTCTGAGATGCTTACAAATTGATTGTTTAATAATTTATTCCAATATCTTTCCATGTATCGAAATTAGACTGACAGGTCTGTAACTCCCCAGGTCCTCTTTGTTTCTCCTTTTAACGATAAATACTATGTTTGCTCTTCTCCAATCCTTCACCCATCCTCCCTGAGTTCGCAAAGATAATTGCTAATGGTTCTGAGATTGCTTCAGCTAGTTCCTAGGGTGAATTTCATCAGCCCTTGAAAACTTAAATACATCTAACTTGTTCTTTAACCTGTTCTTTCCGGTTTTGGTTATGTTCCTTTCCCCTTGTTGTTAATATTAATTGTGTTGTTAATTGGTTACAATTTATCTTTTTAGTGAAGACTAACACAAAATAGATATTAAACACCTTTTGATGTCACCTGTTATTAAATTATATATATCTCTCATAGAACTAGAAGGACCTTGAAAGGTCATTGCGTCCACTCCCCTGCCTTCACTAGCAGGACTAAGTACTGTCCCCTGACAGATTTTTGCCCCAGATCCCTATATGGCCCCCTCAGGGATTGAACTCACAACCCTGGGTTTAGCAGGCCAATGCGCAAACCACTGAGCTATCCTTTCTCCTCCTCCTGCCCACAAACTAGTAGATCTACATTTTTCCTTGTTTTGCTATTGATCCTAATGTATTTATAGAACCTCTTTTGTTTGCCTTTTGTGTGGATGGATTGATCTAAATCACCAAGTCGTGATTTAAATAATCCATTTTAATCAATTTCAGTTATTTTCTAAAGAAAGGTGCATTCTCATTGGCTGATATAACCATTAAAACATGTTGATTTACAACTAAATAGAGGCTTTACACTAGATTTGGTTCATCTTTTTGCTACCTAGGCAGGTACACTATAATTATATGTATTTATTTAAGCAGTATATAGCTTAATATTTTCAGATTCTTATTAATTGTACATTTTTAGTATGTTAGAAAATAGTGAATGATATATTGCTTATTTACTACTCTTGTGTCATATTTATAAAGTTTGACCTCAAAAGTTAAATGTTTTTCCACCTGATACTTTCTTTATATAGAAAAGGAGCCTTTAACTCAAAGTTTTTGATGGAGACTCATGGATTCAGCATGCTAATTTTTTTATTTAAATATTTTAAGAGATTATAAATTTACACCTTAATATATTTTGTATTACATTCAGATTTCATTTTAAACAGGTTTATCTTTAAATTATTATAATTTAAATAACAACATTTAAATAATCCACCCTGCTTTTATGTCCATTTTTAGGTGTTACTCATTTGGTGCCTTAGCCTTTCTGATTTTGTCCCTTGTGCTACTCTTTTGTACTCATCTGTAGCAATTTGTCCACGGTTCTACTTTTTGTAGGATTCTTTTTTGATTTTCAGGTCATGAAAAAGCTCCTGATGGAGGAATAATGGCCCCTTATTATTCTTCCTAGCTTTCCTTCATATCTGGATAGTTTAGTGCTGTGCATTTAATATTGTCTCTTTAAGAAACTGCCATTTCTACTGAACTTCTTTTTCCCTTACATTTTCTTCCCATGGGACCTTACCTACCACTTCTCTGAGTTTGTTAAAGTCTGCTTTTTTGAAGTCTATTGTATTCTTGTTGCTGCTTTCACTTCTTGTTCTTAGAAACATGAACTCTATCATTTCATGATCACTTCCAAATTATCTTCTACCTTCAGATTCGCAGCCAATTCCTCCCTCTTATTCAGAACGAAGTCTAAAATGGTCATCACTTGGTTACTTCCTTCATTGTCCGAAACAAACATGGTCCCCAGCACATTCAGAGAACTTGTTGGACATTTTGTGCTTTGCTGTCTTACTTTTCCAACAGATGTCAGGTTAGTTAAAACACCCTCCATGAAAGAATGTTGTGCTTCCACTAAGCATATATGCTGTACATAGTTAGCTGTACAGGATGTTCTGTCAAAGATGCCATGTGTCAACAGTGTAAAAAGACATTTCTATAAAGCATGCCACTGTCCTCACTTCAGAAATCAGGAACATGAAGTCACAGTGCCTGATGTTATAACCGTGAGTGTAGAGAATTGCTGTTCACCTCATCCTATTCAGAAACTCCTTTGCTATGTTGACAGCTGCACACCTAGAAAACAGTCACACTCCAATGACTGCATGCTAGATGTTGGTTCAGATGTGTCAGTTCTGCCTGATTCTGCTTATTTGCTGTTTTCACAGTGCACAGTTTACAAAACCTAAGCTGCATTTGGTGGTTTATGGTACCTGAAGTTGGTTACCTGAATACATGTGTAATGCATGACAGCTTGTATGCTCTGTACACATATGTTGTGAAAACTGATTAACCCTACCCACCTAATAGCTTTTAGTTTACTTCTAAATCTGTTTGAATGAATTTAACTTTGCTGCAGTTCCTGTGACAGAGCCAGCACATTGCAACAGAGATTTAATTCCCCTGTGACATTCAAAGTAACTGTTTAAGGCAGTATTGGTTGAATATGTTTTCAAAATTTTTAAAGATGACAACTGATTTAGGGTACACACATTGAGACACCTTAGGGCAGATTTGTATATGTGCTGTGAAGCTGAATCTCCCATTGGCTTCAATAAGAACTATGGGTACTCAGCACTTTCTGAAAATCAGGCCCTAGGTGTTTTAAATTGGGCACCCAAAATAGAGGACACCATAGTTAAATATCCATTCCATATGTAATGTCAGCACCAAATCCTGAGCATAAAGTGGTTTGACTTTGTGTGAAGGTCATACTCTCACAGAGATCTGTCTGTTCGTCAGTTGCTCACTATATTCAAAAGCACCACTGCATGCTCTTTGGCCATGTTACCAGGATGCTCTCAAACCCTCCATTGACATATGAAGGGGTGCACGTATTGATTCTACCTGGTGTGTCTATGATACTACCCTGGAGATTTATGGATTTGCAGGATTGAGCCATATCTAGGAACTTCACAGCATGATGCCTGGTGTGACACCATCAACCATGGTCACTTTGGCTGCTGCAATGGTCCCAGTAGACTATGTACGTAAGAACATAAGAATGGCCATACTAGGTCAGACCAACGGTCCATCTAGCCCAACATCCTGTCTTCTGACAGTGGCCAATTCCAGGTGCTTCAGAGGGAACAAACAGAACACGCAATCATCAAATGATTCATCCCCTATCATCCACTCCCAGCTTCTGGGAAACAGAGGCTAGGGACACTCAGAGCATGGTGTTGCATCCCTGCCCATCCTGGCTAATATTCATTGATGGACCTATCTGCCATTAACTTCTTTTTTGAATCCTATTATAGTTTTGGCCTTCACAACATCTCCTGGCAAAGAGTTCCACAGGTGTTTGTTTTAAACCTGCTGCCTATTAATTTCATTGGGTAACCCCTAGTTCTTGTGTTATAAGAAGGAGTAAATAACACTTCCTGATTCACTTTCTATACACCAGTGAAGATTTTATAGACCTCTAATACAGTAACTCCTCACTTAAAGCCACCCTTAATGTTTCGTTGCTGATCAATAATGGAACATGCTCATTTAACGTTGAGCAATGCTCCATTCTTACGTTGTTTGGCTGCCTGCTTTCTCCATAGCAGCCAGCCTCCCTATGCCCCCCCTTACCCCCCCAGCGCCTCCAGCCCCCTGGGAGACCCCATGGATCACTGCCTCCCCCTTCTCCCCCCCCCCGCGGCAATCAGCTGGCTGGCAGCGTTTTGGAAACAAGAGGGGGGGGGAAGAGCGAGGACTTGGTGCGCAGGCTCCCCCTCCCTCCCCTTCCCCCCCGAACGTGGCAAGCCAGCTGATTGCCCCAGGCAGGAGGGATGGGGGAAGAGTGAGGACTCGGTGTGCTTCCCCCCTCCCTCCCCTGCCTTCTCAATGCCGCAAGCCAGCTGATTGCCTCGGGCAGGAGGGAGGGGAGCCTAGTGGGGAGTCTTCGCTCTTCTGCTTGCTGCGTTTGGAAGCAGGAGGGAGGGGGGAGGAGCGAAGACTGGGCCCTCAGGCTCCCCATCCCTCCCCTGCCTCCATGCGGCAAGCCAGCTGATTGCCCCAGGCAGGAGGGAAGGGGGAAGAGCAAAGACTAGGCCCGCAGGCTCCCTTCCCTCCCCTGCCTCCTGCCAGAGGCAACCAGCTGGCTTGCGGCATTGAGAAGGGAGGGGAGGGAGGAGCTAGGATGCAGCATAGGAAGTAAAGGGGGAGGAGGTGGGGGGGGGAGAAGAGGCAGGTCAAGGATGGGGGCTTTGGGGAAAGGGGGAGTGTTTAAAATTGTTTAAAACTTATACCTGTATTAAATTGCTTGTTTAAAATTGTTTAAAATGTATATAACGCCTTTTGTCTGGCAAAAAAAAAAAAAATTAGCTGGAACCTAACCCTCCCTTTCTTATGGGGAAATTGGATTTGCTTAACATCGTTTCACTTAAAGTCGCATTTTTCAGGAACATAACTACAACGTTAAGAGAGGAGTTACTGTATATTCCCTTAGTCGTCTCTTTTCCAAGCTGTAAAGTCCCAATCTTTTTTAATCTCTCCTCATACGGAAGTTGTTCCATACACCTAATCATTTTAGTTGCCCTTCTCTGTACTTTTTCCAATTCCAATATATATTTTTTGAGATGGGGTGACAATATCTGCACAGAGTATTCAAGATGTGGGAGTACCATGGATTTATATAGATGTATCATGATATTTTCTGTCTTGTTCTCTAGCCATTTGCTAATGGTTTCTACCATCCTGTTAGCTTTTTTGACTGCTGCTGCACATTGAGTGGATATTTTCAGAGCACAATGACTCCAAGATCTCCTTCTTGAGTGGTAACAGCTAATTTAGACCCCATCATTTTGTATGTAAAGTTGGGATTATGTTCAACATTGAATTTCATCGGCCATTTTGTTGCCTAGTCACCCAGTTTTGTGAGATTCCTTTGTAACTCTTTGCAATCTGCTTTGGACTTAATTATCTGAGTAATTTTGTTTCATCTGCAAACTTTGACACCCCACTGTTTATCCCCTTTTCCAGCTCATTTATGAATGTGTTGAACAGTTCTGATTCAAGTATAGATCCTTGGGGGAACTCCTGTTTACCTCTCTCCATTCTGAAAACGGACCATTTAGTCCTGTCCTTTGTTTCCTATCTTTTAACCAGTCACTGATCCATGACAGGATCTTCCTTATTATCTCATGACTGCTTACTTTGCTTAAGAGTCTTTAGTGAGGGACCTTGTCAAAGGCTTTCTGAAAGTCTAAGTATACTATATCCACTGGATCACCCTTGTCCACATGTTTGTTGACCCCCTCAAAGAATTCTAATAGATTGGTGAGGCATGATTTCCCTTTACAAAAGCCATGTTAACTCTTCTCTAGCATATCATGGTCCATCTATGTTTCTGATAATTCTGTTCTTTATTACAATTTCAACCAATCTGCCTGGTAATGAAGTTCGGCTTACCGACCTATAATTGCCAGGATCGCCTCTGGAGCCTTTTTTAAAAATTGGTGTTACATTATCTATCCTCCAGTCATCTGGTACAGAAGCTGATTTAAATGATAGGTTACATACCACAGTTAGTAGTTCTGCAATTTCATATCTGAATTCCTTCAGAACTCTTTGATGAATACCATCTGGTCCTGGTGACTTATTACTGTTTAATTTATCAGTTTGTTCCAAAACTCCTCTAATGACACCTCAATCTGGGACAGTTCCTCAGATATGTCACCTAAAAAGAATGGCTCAGGTGTGGGAATCTCCCTCACATCTTCTGCAATGGCCTTGTCTTCCTCGATTGCTCCATTAGCACCTTGATCGTCCAATGGCCCTACTGATTGTTTAGCAGTGTGTGTTTGATGATAGTTAAAAATGGAGTATGGGGAAGGATGGGGAATATTTACAGTTTCCAGATTTCACTGTGCCTATATGCAGTGCAAAACATGTGCTGTGATCTCATGGATGTTTGAAATTATGCAAATCTTTTTGTCTTAACAGGGAAAGAGGGAAAATAATGGAGGAAATCAGATCTTACAAACCTTATTTAAATTCAGTGCCACAGATTCGGATTTTGATTCTTGGTCCAATTGGAGCTGGGAAGTCCAGTTTTTTCAACTCTGTGAATTCAGTTTTCTGAGGTTATGTGACAAGCCAAGCCGTAGCGGGATCTGATAATGCTAGTGTGACAACACAGGTAAATATTTGCTTCTAATTAAATAACATCCAAGCTAAATCACAGTCTCTTAGTTAAAAATCAACATTTTCCCCCCCACTAAATGGAAAACCCAAAGATGGTCTATGATTTCACCCACTGAATTCCATGCATCTACTGTTGATGAGAAAGGCATTACTCAATATGGTTAAGAAATAGTAATCTGGCTCTAAATATTCATTTTTCAGCTATGTCTTTCTATACTATTTTACTTCCCCCCCCCCCCCCCAAATAGTACAGGACTTACCCAGTTAAAGATGGAAGAGATGGCAAGCCTCTGCCTATTATCCTCTGTGACACAATGGGAATAGAAGATAACTCAGGAGCAGGTCTGGAAATTGATGAAGTGTCCAACATAATAAAAGGCCATGTTCCTGATAGGTACCAGGTAGGATTTCTGCAAATTCTGTGCAGTTCTTTATTAAACCCAGTAATATCCTTAAATGTTTCTTTACGTGTACAAATATTATATGTTACATTTAATTACCGTGGAACAAAATACCCACTGTGCTCAGTAGATTCTTGCATTTGTGGTACTGTACAGTAAAAGCTTATGAATGGTGATCACAGGTAAGGTGTATTTGAAAATGAATAAACTATGGAAAGGTGTTTATGCCTGATTCTCCACTCTCCTGCACCTTGTGTAGTCATTTACAGTTATGCAAAGTTGATTTAAATTGCTGTCTACCCTTCTGCTTGGGTAGCATTTGGTACCTATTTTGTACAGGTACAAGCCAAGGGAGAATCAGGTTCAAGGTATATAAAGAGTAGAGCTGGTTGAAATATTTTGAACAAAAAGGTTTAAAATAGAAAAATGGACCTTAACACCACATCTCCCCCAAATTTCTGTTGTGGCTTCAATTTTTTTTGTTTTTCATTAAATTGTTTCCAAGATTTTTTAGCAAAAAATGTCATCAATTCCATTATTGAAATGGTGCTGTACTTTATTTTTTACTGGAAACCTGTTTTTCATGAAATGAGCATTATTAATTAATTTTTTTCTGGAAAAAAAAGAAAAATGAAGAATAGGTTAGTTTGATGAAACAGAAACAACGTTGCCATTTTTTGAAAACATAATTTTAAAACATTTTTGACAAGCCTTAGAAAAGAGCAACTTCCACCATATTCAAGCTTAGTACAGCGCCTTCTCATCTGGTCATTTGTCTCAATTACTAGATAGCTGCTGCCTACAGACCATTCCAATATTAACTGTTGTAATATGCAAGAGATGTAGACTTTGATTCTCCATTCCAGATGAGCTGAGCTTGTTACAGGAGCAAAGATGGAGGGCCAAGGTCGTTGTATGAGTCTCATCATTGTAGTATCTCGGCCCCTCATAAACCTTAATTTATCCTCAAAACAACCCAGTGAGATATAAAGTGTTATTAACCTAATTTTAAAGATATGAAACTGAGGAACAGTGATTAATGATCTTGGTCAAAGATATATTGGAAGCCAGATATCCCGAGTCCCAGTTTTATGCTTTAACCACAAGACCAATCTTTCCGTGATTTATTTGGTCCCACTTTATATTAAAATTCCATCTAAATGGTTTACAAAAAAGTAATAAATGAAGAATGTTAAAAGCATGTTACAGTTCTGAGCAGCATGTGTATAGATGGCTATAAGCACATGAGTAGATATTACAGATGGTTATAAGCCATAGTTATGAGTAAATTTTTGATGGACTCTACAACAATCAATTAACCATTTATTAAAACATCTGTTAATAATGTAGTAATCCTTTATAGATGGAACCTTATTAAAAAGTGTGATTAAAAACACACACACATACACAAGTAATATGTCAAGAATCCTTTCTAATTTCTAGAGATGTATTTTGGTTTCATTATTACTTTTCCACAAGGGCTATAAATTCAGAGGAATTCTGTTGACTTCAAAGGAGTGACTCTGGTTTTACACATGTTTACAATAACAGAGATCAGAATCTGGCTCTCCATCTGGAAGAATGAGTATGAGACTGACAATTGGGAAATCCTGAATTTTAATCCTGATTTGATCACTCCATCTATGAGTGTGTGTAAATCATTTTCCTTCTCTGCATATCAGTATTCCTCTCTGTAAAATGAGATAATAATACTTATCTCCCTGCTCCAGAGGGGTATTGTGAGAATCAGTGTTTATACAGCTCTTTGAATCTCCAGTTCTTTAGAAGTGCTACTTATTATTAAAAAAAAATTTCTTTGCAGTTTAATCCAGCTGGCACCCTTCGTCCAGATTCTCCAGGCTATATCAAGACCCCTTCTCTGAAGGATCAGATTCATTGTGTTGCAATTGTTATTGATGGGTGCAAAATTGAGATTCTCCCTGAGAAACTGGAAGACAAGCTGAAACAGCTTCGAAGAAAAGTGAGCCAGTTTGGTATGTTTTATATCGCCTAATATCATAGAACTGAATGAAGTGGGCACACCAAGGAGGTGATCTAACTTTCAAGCCTGAGCAGATTGGGTCATTAGGGGCCTGAAGTACTGCTAGGAGCCATGCTTATCCTTGGTGTGGGAGGAGAAATTGCCACATATTGCTCTTGCGGGTCACCTAAGATTGTGCGGGATTAATGCACTCTGGTGGGACAGGCCCCCCATCTGATGGAAGTATGGGCACTGCAATGGGCTCTGGTGTTGGTGGGAGAATAGAGGAATTCCTGATCACCTCCATTGTTCTCTACTATTTGGTTTACAGTGTGCCCTATTGAGTTTCTGTTCCTCAGTAGAGCAGAGCCCTCCTGTTGACACAGACGACTAGAGAAACAGAGCTGTGCACTAGACTTCTAGTACTCCTGGGGGAATTCTGCACCAAAAAATTAAAAACTCTGCACACAATATTTTAAAATTATGCAAAATTCTTCATATTTTATTTGTCAAAATAACACAATATAATCATACCAGTTTCAATTATTTTAGTACTTTATTTCAAAATACCCATCAGTAAGTATGTCTGTAACAAAACAGACAACAAAAAAGATTCAGGAAATGTTTTTTAACAAATAGATTCCTTACTAGGCATATTAATGTTGAACTCTGAGTAATAATTCATTTAATCTACAGTACAGAACCGTATTTCCCACATCCCTCAGAAGCAGTGCAAAGGCTTGGGGGAGTCAGGGGTAACACAGGAGCTGAGAGAGAGGGAAGTAATTGCTGGGAAGGAGCCTGGGTATGAACTTGAAGTGTTTTTGGGTATGGGTTGGAAAAGTATGGAAAAGGTTTTTTTGGGAGGAGAGGGGGCAGGGAGGGATTGTTAGGGAGCGTCCCCCATGAAGACCCTGGCTGACCCCTAGCCTCCCCCATTCAGTCAGGCATATCTTCCCGTCCCTATGTGTTCCTGCATCCCCATGTGTCCTTGCACCCCCTGTCCACATATGTCCCTCCACCCCCACGCAGACACCCACGCCTCCAGTCCCATGTGGCTCTGCACCACTCCCCCTGTCTCCATGTGGCTCTGCACCACTCCCCCTGTCTCCATGTGGCTCTGTACCCCCTCCTCCTGTCCCCATGTGTCTCTGTGCCCCCACCCAGCCACTCCCTCTCCCCCTGTAGCTTTGTACCCCCTATACCCATGTGGTCCTGTGCCTCCACTCCCATTCAGACCGTGCCCCAATCTGTCCTCTCCCACTAGCCCTTATGAGCCCCTGTCTGACCCCCAGCAGCCCCATGCTGTCTGTCTCCCCATAGCCCCTGTCTCCTGACCTGGTCCAACAGGCACTGTGAAGAAGGCAGTCTCTTTCTCTTCCCTATCAGAGTGGGTGCTGGCCAGGAGTGAGTGCTGTGTTCTAGCTCCACAGCACCCTCTGTTGTGCAAAAGGTGGAACTGCAATAACTTTTCAGTAGAAGCTATTTTCTGCAAAAAAAATATTAAAAATATATGCGGCACATGAATATGCGTGTGTGCAGTGGCACAGAATTCCCCCAGGGGTAAAGGATTCTAGGAATACATCTTGACAGGAAATATTCACTTTGATTTAATTAATTACTTTAAAATACATTTAATCCAAGGCAATAAAACCATTTTAAAAAGGAGTAGAGGAGACATTGTTTAATTTAGCAGCTGCCATGGAGATGGGATACAACAAAAAGTGAAAAGAGAACTGAAGAATGGGAGTCTTATGCTTGCAAATGCCAGTTTACATCATTAGCTCTTGTGGATGTGTTTGGACACAAAACCTAGGGCCTGATTTTCTCCCCACATGATATAAGTCACTTCCATAGAAGGGAATAGACAGAGACATAACCTATGGGGGTGAAAACAGGCCCCAGTTGTGCTATTGAACTCAGCTAGGTATGCCATGTTTTCTGAGTCCTTTGTTTGGAGTCATTGAATTCATTCTACTGAATCTCAGCCCTGGCAATCTTCCCAATAAGGTGAATGAGTCATTAAGTGTGGTGTCAACTGTACTGGGGGAATAATAATCATTTTCTTAAAAAGCATCTTGCCACCAAGACAGTTGGGGTGCTGCCCAAGAACTGTTCAATTAATATTACTTTAATAATTAATCTTTTTTTCTAATCTTGTGCAAAACCAAAACACTTTCATCTTATGTAAGCAGAAGCAGCTGCAATAAAGGACTGATGGGAAATTAGGTGTAAAATCTTACTCTTTTTTTTGCTACAGGGATCCCACAACTGGTTTTGCTAACTAAAGTGGATGAAATTTGCCCTAGTCTTGAAGAAGACATCCAGTGTGTGTACAAAAGCAAAGCTGTTGAGAAACAGGTAAAGTATGGCATTGTTGACTGTGGTGCTACATATTAACTCAATTGACTTGAACAAATCAAGGTATTGTGATACTCTATGGGTACGTCTATACTTACCCGTCGCGTCGGAGGAGTCCAATCGATCTTCTGGGTTTGATTTATCGCGTCTTGTCTAGACGCGATAAATCGAACCAGGAAGTGCTCCCCCGTCGACGCCGGTAATCCTGCTCCACGAATGGAGCAGGCGGAGTCAACGGGGGAGCCTGCGCACCGCGGTGTGGACCAGGGGTAAGTACTTTTAAGTTTGAAATAAGATACTTCGACTTCAGCTACGTGAATAACGTAGCTGAAGTCGCATATCTTACTTCGAACTTCGGGGCTAGTGTGGACCAGCCCTATGTTTGCAATCCTTGCATCCCTTCGTATTCCTACACACATTCTCATTCTGGTCTTGTAGGCACAAGCTGAAAATATAACTACATTTAATACCACAGGTTTTGGTTTAACCCTTAAAAGGTTTAAGACTTGTTAAAATTGCAAGCTGCACCTCTGAAGAATAAAACTGCATAACAACAAAAGATGAAGGGCAGATCTACACTACAGCCGGGATCGACGCTCTGAGATCTATCTACTGGTGGTCGATTTAGCGGGTCTAGTAAAGACCTGCGAAATTGACAGCAAATTGCTCTCCAGTCGACCCCTGTACTCTATCCCCACTGAGAAGAGTAAGGTAAATCGATGGGAGATTTTCTCCCGTCGACTCCCCGAGATGTAGACCCCGCGGTAACTCGACCTAAGGTACGTTGACTCCAGCTATGTTATTCACATAGCTGGAGTTGCGTAGCTTAGGTCGACTTACCGCGGTAGTGTAGACATAGCTGGAGATACCAGAAACCTCATTAAAAATTAAGGGCCAGATTCTTTTGCCGAACCCCACTCCATATAACAGAGCTGGAGTCTGGCCATAACTGGCCAGCTGCAAATTTCCCCTGGTGTGAATAGGTGTAAAACTGGGGGGTAAAACTGCACCAACTACCCTCTCCATCCTGACATTGGGGGGATATTAGGGGAGGAAAGAAGTGGAAGGAAGCTCTGTTCTGCTGCCTTCTATCTTGTGTAGATATTCACTCCTGTGCAGAGTGCTTGTAAAATGCTGTCATTCTGCTTTGGTAGAATTTTACACCTACTCTGCACTCTCTTTACTCAGCCATAAATACTAACACAAGTTGGAAAGTTGTGGAGAATCAGAGGCTGCTAGTGGTTTGCAGTTCCCCAATCCTGAGGCTGTCCTGGGGCTGATTCAGCCATCAGCAATTCTCAGAGGTATTTAGGCACATAACTTCCATTGATTTCAATGGTAGTTAGGTGCCTAAATACCTTTGAGGAATGTGACCCAAGTGACCATCTCCCAGTCAGGCATTGCCAAGAGGAATAGCCAACTCTATGACATTTGAAGACTCCCCGACCTGGGGAATCCTTAGGTTAGGACAGCAGTTCTCAAACTGTGGGTCCGGATCCCAAAGTGAGTCACAACCCTGTTTCAACTGAGTCATCAGGGCTAGCGTTAGACATGCTGGGCCCCGGGGTTGAAGCCCAAGGGCTTTAGTCCTGGACAGCGGGGCTCAGGCTACAGGCTCTCCGCCTGGGGCTGAAGCCCTTGGGCTTCGGCTTTGCCTTCCCACGAGGGCAGCAGGGCTTGGGCAGGCTCAGACTTCGGTCCTCACTCCTGGGGTTGTGTAATTTTTGTTGTCAGAAGGGGGTTGCAGTGCAATGAAGTTTGAGAACTCTTGGCTTAGGAGATATGAGTTCTTTCTGGCTGCTTTGTTCAGCAGGAATGGTACAAAGGGACTGGACCAGTTCCTAGGGTAGAGTCCTGACCCTGGTCTACATTCTGCCCTGCATCTGAAATCTGTTAATTCCAGGGGGAAGGGCTATCAGGGAGCTGAGTGCAGCTCCCTGACTCTGTGGGCTGGCCCCAGTGTGAACCATAGTTTAGAGGCTCAGCACAGCAAAGCAGAGTTCTGCCTTGGTCCCTCCCTGCCTCTCATATACTCCCCATACTCCTACATCTCACACGACGCTGGGTCAGGATGTGTGCGGGAGCATGGTTCTAAAGGAGCTGCCTTGTATCAGTTTTTTTGTTCTACAAATAAAAGCACACAACTCATATTTTAATGTCAGTAGTCTTACTCTTCTAATGTGATGGATGTGCCCTCTCTCCCCCGCCGTGGCAGCACCCGAACTGGGTCTGGGAAGGAGGGGAGTCTCCCCCACCATGGCAGACCCCGAGCTGGGTCTGGGGTGGAGGGGGGTCTCTCCCTCTCTCCCCCACCGCAGCAGCCCCCGACCTGGGGCTGGGTAGGAGAGGGGTCTCTCCCCCACCACAGCAGCCACATAGCTGAGGCTGGGAAGGAGGGCCATCTCTCCCAGGCAGCTGCAGCCCTGGAGCTGGGGAAAGTCGCCTCTTTCTCTGGCCACTGCAGCCCTGCATGGCTCAAATTCCATCTACCCCCCCCTCTTCTGACCCCACTGCCCGATCCCACCTACCCCCTATTCCCTCCAAGTGGAGCCCCCTATTCACCTCTGTGTGGCTCCACTAATTAGGTGGGTGGCCCTTCATTCTTTCATGGGCGGCCGCCCAGGCGCGCACCTTAGAGGGAACTATCCGTGGACCACCTGAATGGAGCTCAGTTTGAGAACCTCTGCGCTAGATCATTATGAAGGAAAAATAGCCCTGTGTTCTGGGTATCACCTCTGAGATTACATAGAGGATTTTGGCCTCCAGGGCAGTTTACACAGTCGGTTTCTATCAGTGAATTTGCTAAAGAAGAATAAAATAAAGTGAATATGGCCTTGAACTGTAGCTGCGTGAAAATGTAGTTGCTACTTCAGTTGCAGAATGGGTATGATGTGAAAGTAGTTATGCCTTCAATATAAGGAAGATTAAAGAACTAAAATATCTTCCACTTTTAATCTCACCAAACAGTATCTGTGAAAATACTTGAAGCTTTTGCTTAGCTTCCTCAAGGAACAGCAAGATTGAAAAGTAGTCGGGGAGCTCTTTAGGATAATCCTTTTTGTGCCTTTTCTACAGATGCGGATAACTGCAGAGAAACTTGGAGTCCCTCTTGCTCAGATTGTACCTGTTAAAAACTACTGCTCCGAGTTGGACCTTTTGTGTGATGTTGACATCCTGTTACTTTCCGCAGTGAGGCAGCTTCTACGTTTAGCAGAAAGCTACCTTGACAATTTCCCTTTTGAGAAGCCAAAGAAAGAGCTCTAACTTGATGTTTACTGTGATGCTGGATATTTTATGTGCTAACCTTTTAAAAATCCTGACATCAGAAGTCAAATTTGTTGCTGCCCTAAGCAGATGCAACTCCATTGACTTCAGTGGAGTTGCACTTGCTTATACCTGTGGTTAATTTGGCCCAACGGTTCTATATCTTGTTACTGCCTATGTAAGATTAATGGTATTTTTGCATGCATCAAGGGGAGAATAGATTCTCCAGCTTTCAAGGTGGTATCTCTTTATTAACCATTCCACATTCATACTCTCCGAACCTTCCAGTCAGAGACAGCCCTTTCCACTAAAAGAATCATTTGCATAAACCTTTTAAGAAGTTGCCTAAAGATATTACTTCCTCCTAGTAGTTCATGTGAGTTGCTTGCTGCTAGTGCTAGTTGCTGTGCATTCCATATGTTTTTTACTTTTATTCTTTGTTTGTTATACTTTATAGCAGTAAGACTGGAACATTTTTAATAGTGGGGGTACTGAAAGGCACCTCCCTTACCCGATCCACTCCCCGCTGCTCTCAGAGCTGAGGCAGCTGGGAATCCAGGCGTGCAGGGCTGGGAGCCGGGACTCCGGGTGCGTGAGGCCGGCAGCCGGGAGCCCCGGGGTAGTGCAGCACCCCCCGCAGCCCGAGTTCCCACATCTATGCTATATCATAAAGTAGTTTTCATACCAAAAGTTTACAGCTACAAGCACATACGTGAAAATTAACATTCACCTATATGTTCATATTTCTCACTGCAGCCATTATATAGAATAGAGGATTGATTTATAACCAGAGTTAAACTGGTAATTCACAACTAGGATGGACTAGTGACACCTATGAGAAAGTGAAAATTACTGTAGTTGTTTTGTGGTATCTGTTTTTCAAAATGCTGTTAACATTAAAAAAAAATTAAACAGTAGGTTGTAAAACTTCTATTAGATGAATTGGAAAAATAAATTACTCTAAGCCCTTTTTCAATCACTTTCTTCATCCAGGCCTAGGTTGTGGGCCTATTGCAGGAGTGGATAGGTGAAGTTCTGTAGCTTGTGATGTGCAGGAGGTCTGCCTAGATGATCATGATAGTCCCTTTTGGCCTTAAAGTCCATGAGAGGAGGTGAGGCATAGACACAAGGGACCTACTTTTCTTCTCACTTACACTGATTAAACAGTGGTGTATCTCTACTGACATCAGCAATTACTTCAGATTTGCACTTGAGTACTTGAGAACAGTTTGGATTAGATCCTTGATGAGATGTAATATCAAATGCAATGGTAGCAATAGAAAGAGTAATCAAAGTTTTGACTGTTCCAGAAAGAGTTGGCATTGCTTGTATATGGCTTGTATATGGCTTGTATAGGGATAGTTGAGGGGAAGGGCTACTTCCTATACAATAAACCATAATTAAAATTGAGGGATGCATGTTATTGGACAAGGATTTATTTCCTTTTTGTTAAATGTCTTGGTCCAGTTTGCCCTCTAGTGGCCAACAGTTACAAAATATGCATTTCTAGAAAATAGTGCTACATAAAGATGCTTTAGAAAAGACTATGGGGCAGGATTTTATTTAACCTTCTTGCCTGACTTATGATTCAATTCTTTATTATTTTCTTTTCTGTGAGCACACAACTATTTGGGGAGGAGTTTTATTACCCATTGATCCAAGTCCAATGTGAACAAGCCTACCATCCAGCCACCCCTCTGCCAAGAGAAAGCAGAGGCATATAGCAGGCTACCAGCTCTCTCCACCAGAAGACCACAGCAGGTGATGGAATGGGAGTACAGGAGGGCCTCTTTATGTCTCCTGATATTTTGCTGTTGGAATGTATTCATCCTGCTAAAGCATATTTTATAAACATATATAGCTATCTCAGTCCAACCTTGTTTTCAGAATGACAATGGTAAAAACACACTAAAAGTGTATTACATCCCACAAGTAGCATACTGAGATGCTTAACAAAATGGAAAAACAAGATATAACTGACCTTCAAAGGTCTTTTGAGGTAAATCAGAACCTCTTGGGGGAAAAAAATGAAACCAAATAGCTGTTGAGTTGCAATGAAGCATTTTCAGGGCTTTTATCTCACCTTTCCTCAGTGTACCATATAAAACAATTTTTATTGCAATTTCTAGCCCTGTAGAATCAGACTAGTGTATCAGCATCAGTACGTGTGTATTCTGTTTTTCATGCATCATTTAAAAGGATCATCTAATAGTTTTGAAGTTGGGGCTCTTTTGTCATTTTCTAGCTCATGTGCTGATGCTGTGGAGAGAAGCTGCTGTTTAATAATTTTAGCAGTATTAACTCTACACAAACACTGAGAGAGAAGGGAAGAAGCTGGAGCAATTCTTAGCGTGCTTCAGTAAGATTTAGCCTGGAGATTATCATTTAGAAGCTCTCCTCAAGGGCTGATTGTGGGTGAATCCCAGCTGATAAACTGCATGCAAAACACCTATTGACTTCCAAGGCAGTTAAGTAAAAGAATTCTTCTTCAAGCCTGTTTTTTCACTATCTTCATGCCATGTCTTAGAATGAACTGCCTATAGTTCTGCACACAACACATAACTAGACAGCAGAACTCATTGCCACAGGAAATTATTGAGGCCCGGAGGACAAAGAAAACATCAATGCAATAGGAGCTACAATTGTAGAGTTAGTTCCTCACTGGGCAAGGGAAGAATATTACATAATATTATTTCATGTTATGGCCATAATAAAGGGTGAGGTGTACATATTTGCAAATATGAGGAGACATATAGGGGAAAAAAGGAAGTTAAAGTATAAAAGTGGGGGGAGAGGGATTGGAGAGAGACTGCTCAGTATCTCAAGTATTTGCCATCATCAATCTATTTTGAAATACGTTTGATTCAGAAGAAGATTCCGAAGGTCATAAATGTGTCTTCTAAGTGGAAGAGACTGAGACACAGATCTTCAAAGGTATGTAGGGGTGGATCCAGTCAGTGCTGCAGTGCATAACCCCTGGGTAGACTGCTGCCTAGTGGACTCCTCAGTCTCCAGCTAGGCACATAGGCAGGGGTAGGTACTGCAGAAAGGCATTCTCAGAAACCAGCAAACCAGCCACCTCAGTTAGCGAGGCGTGAAATGCCAAGGAAAAGGGTGGAAAGAGGAGGGCTTAGGCACCTAATATGGGCTGCCTGGCTGATCGGCCAGAGATAGGTCCTCCCTCCATTTGGGATCCTCAGTTGTGAACCCTCTCCTGGAGTTAAGCAGTTGACCTAGCTTAATGCCTCAGTAGCCCATGCCCTAACAGCTGAAACAATCTCTATCTTTCACTGTCTCCTGCTCATGCTCAATCCTACTCTCATACTTGCCCTACATTTCCCTGTGTCCCTGCTGTCTTGTGTGGGTGCTATGCTGCCCATCCGCCTGTTGGGGGCCTGCATCTGGCCCTTCTGCTGTGAGGTCTGTCAGATATTGGGTCTTAGGCATGCTCAGAGCACACCTAAAGGATTGTACCCTATTGATATGCCCTGCCTGGTTTCAGAATCCCACTTTGGGGCCTCCAAGGTTTTCAGCTTCAGCGAAGTCTCCAAGCAGCTTGTTAGCTGTGGGGCAGTCAGGGCTATGGGAGGTTTGTGAATGCCAACTTGCAGAAACTTAGGTGCCATGGGGACTTAGGTGCCTATGGGGTTTGGTGGAATCTGAGTGCTGGTTTTGAAAATAGCAGTGGAGCCTAAGGATGGGATTCACAAAGCTAAGTAGGTGCCTAACTCCTATAGGCTCCTTTATGACTCCCACCTTAAATGGAGGATGTAGGAACCTAAAGGGGAAGATAGGTGCCTTATTAACTATTTGAAGTTATTGAGGTGATTTCCATTGTGGTTAAGCAGCCTGGCAGGGCATATACGGAGTCCCTGAGAGTATAACCAATGGCAGCCCAATAGCAACTCATGGGGAAGAGTTGTAATTTATAAATAGGAGTGGGAGGATGCAGTGCTGGAGCAGTGCAAGGACCAAAAAGTTCTGCTGTCAGGAGTGTATTCCAGGGGCTTAGCCAGTCTGTCGGATTAGACTGCAAGGCTCCTCCACCCAACGGCACTGCTAGAAATGCTGCAGGCTGCGCAAATTGCAGACTGTCATTGCAAATACCTGAGGGGAGTCTGAAGGAGGCTGTGGAACTATCACTTTTTAAGGAGCTGGTGTCACCTACTGCGGGTTTGGACACCGTCACTGAGAAGGGTAAATCCTCTCAGAGGAAGAGTCCGAGGGGAGTGTATGTACATAACTATATTTTACATTTGAAGTTATGATAGCCACAGGTACTAAAACTTGGGGGGAAACCCCACTGAAATGTTGTCTTTAAAAGATTTCTTATTGCCAGCAACTATGATGTAGTCATATATAGATTTATTTAGTAAATGTTTTCCTTCTGAGATTTCCTTCTGGAAGTTAAAGGTGTTGTCACATTTCCCCTCCCTTGCATTTTCATGCTCACTGTCAATATGTTGTCCACAATCCTTGCTGTCTTAAAAATATGAATAGTTAATATAAAAGAGCAGATGACCTGTATAAAACATGCATCTCAGTCAAACAGTACAAAAAGTAGGAGCTAGTAGCTGGAATAGCCATTGTTATGGGCAGAGAAGTGGTAAAGCTTTACTTTAAAAGTTGATGTAGCAGAATCTTAGACATCAAAACTTTCCAGCAGCCTTGGCAGCCAATTGCTGCAGCAAGGGTCTTAATAGTGGCGAACCTGTGTTCAAGGGCATGATCCACTGTGCACTGAAGTTAATAAGAGACCTATGTGGGCTTTGGATCAGGCCCAATATGCGCAAAGAAATGTTTGATTTTGCACTCTCACTTTTGTAATCAGAATGACACTTTCTTCAGAGGAGGTTATCTAAAAAATTCAAAGGTAATAACTGATGTGTCATAAATTTCTCTACTTTGGAAAATTCAAGTTCATTATTTTTATAACTGTTATAGAATAGAAAAATGACTAACAACTTCACAATACTTAAAGCACATCTGGTAATGGATTTTCTACTTTACACATGAATATATGCTCATTTATTGCAAAGGATAGGTATTTTAGTTCCACCTACGCTGTAACTTTTTAATAAAGGTAATACATCTCAGTAGAGTATGTATGATTAACAGAGAAACTCAGTATGTGGCTGTCAGTCCTGAATGTTCTCGTATCAAGGAAGGAACAAGGATACTCTATCTCTGATTTTTTTTATTTTTTTTTGGTACAAGGATCTTTTGAATAGTATCTTGACTCACCTATGCTGTTTCTTTTATATCTGCAAAATAATGAATCAGACTGAGAACAGCCAGAGGGCAAAGAGAAGCCAAAATGGCTGCTTGCCTACCACGATACAAAGCTGTCAATGATGGATTAAATGAAATTTGAAGTAGAAGGAAAGGATTTGGAAAATGCATGATTTTCTGTACCTGAGAAAATGTATTTGAGAGGTGGGGGGAAGCTATCACAAATGATAGGTACAATACTCTAGAATAGGACTGCAACTTGCCTTTGCAAACATTTTTGTAACCTTCTAATTGAGCATTAAATTGAATAAAGATCTATAATTTAAACATTATTGGTGTTTTGAATCTGAACTTCATTCTTACTGCCACTAATTTAAAGAAAGTGCTTTGAATAGAATGGTGAAATTCTAAGTTATTTTGTTAACTTATTTCCCAGCAAGGGTATATGAGGTTGATATACTTCAGTATTGTTAATGGTACATATGAGCTGAATTGACTGCACATTTGGGCACTTTTTATTGATTCTCATTCTCAACCTGATAGTTGCAGGAAAGGACAGTAATATACTATTGGCAATGTTACTTTTAGATACTTGGTATAAAAGGGCATTTGGAATATACAATACACCATTCCTAGAGTGTTAATAAAATTACTGGATGGTCAGATACGGTATTAATGAGAATGAAATAGGCGTCTCAGGAATAGCTATCTAGAGTATATAAAATATATTCCAGGGAGTATCTTGGAAGAATCTTATATCAAAGGAACAAAGTGTCCAGCCAGATGAAACCACTATTCTGTGAAATATGGTGATTTATCTGGAAATTGCCAGTGCCTGTACTTAAGAGGATAGTGGCTACCCATCAATTTATGCAACTAGCCAATTATATGTCACTTACCTGTGGGAAACTTCCTTCCTAATCCCTGAGGCTATTTTAGACCATAAATCATGAAATCTGATTGTTTTAGGTGGCATGGTTACAAATATTATAAATTCACTGAATCTATCCACAGTACTTTAGTTGCTGATGTGAATTCTATAAACAGACTGTGTGTTCTGTGAAGAAGTACATCCTTTCACATCTTTTGACTTTACTAGTGTTAGTGCCATCCTGTTCTTTTAATTTGTGCAAACAGAGGCTCTGGTCAGTTTTCATGGCACCATTACCTTCTCGATACCTTGTTCAAGTCCTTGCTAGTTCCATTCTTTTCCAGGTCATGTATCTTTGTTTCTGTATCTCTCATTCACCCTAGTCGTACCACGGGATCTCTGTTCTTCATGGGGATCTCATGATTTCAATGAGATTCTGTGTAGAAGTAAGGGTCTGTGCATGGGGATCTATTTGCAGAGTTGGAACCATTGAAATTCCCACTACTGCTTTAACCGTCTTCATTGTCTTTCTTGACTTTATCGACCCCAACTTATACTTTTTTTATTTATATTTAAAATTTTCTTACCAGACCAGTGGGAACAATCCTGAATTTGTCTTGAACACTAAGTAAGAACTCTTGTGATGCATCATGCAAAAAACATGGCTAAGTAAAGATAAACCAATTTCCACATTATAATTAGCTTTTTTATTTTTACTATTGGTTTTGATAAAAACAATAAATTCTAAAACATTAATTAAGATTCACTGTTATTACTCCATTCTTAATGTTTGACAGTAGTTTAATTGTAACTTGTTTTCATGACTATAAAGATCTGCGGGTACAGGCTGGTATTAATGTAAAAGAATAATTTATTATTGTAACTATAAACCAGTCCTGTACCACCAACAGCTTCTTACCTAACCAAATGATCCTGTTGTTGATGTTATATAAGGATCGCAGAGGACGTTTATTTCTTAAATTGTCTTCTGCTCTTGCTGTCACTGATCTTAGCCTTAAAGTTCCTGAATCCAAGTGCAGAAAAGACCACATAACCATTTATAGCAAATATGGTAAAAATGCCTGACACTGATTGATCTGGTCACAATTGTTAACTCCACTGCCCGGGGTCATGAGCAGAAGCTCCCCTCCTCCTCTATTTAAAACTGTGTGAATTTTTGAAAAGACTTTTCCTGATTCCCTATCTGGATGAGCACACCTAGCAGCCCTCCATTGTTGCGTGCAACTGCCAGCTGACCATGCCAGTTACATGCTCCAGACACACTCTGGCATGTAGTAGACGAGAGATATTGGATCTCCTCCACCTGTGGGGAGATGCAGTGCAAGCACAGCTATGGACCAGCTGTAGAAACATGGACATCTATTGCACTGGGGATGCCGGGGAAGGGGTATGACAGGGTTCAGCAGCATTGCGGCATGACGGTGGAGGAACTGCGGCAGGAAGAACAGAAGGCCAAGGAGGCTGCAATCAATCTGGTGCTGAACTGCAGAATGCTTCATGCCATACTGCCACCCTGCACACCACCATGGATACTTCCAAGGAGCCTGAGTCACAGGCCCCTGGCATGAACTGCGAGAACAAGCAGGAGGTGGCGGAGGATGGGGGACATGTGAGAGGTCCAGCTATGCCATGAGGCAGGACCTCTTCAAGACCCCATTGCAGTCCAGTCAGTCCCACCAGTCGAGCCTGGGCAAGCCTGACACAGGGGAAGGAACCGTGGGTAAGTAAAAACTGCCTGAACTATTCGCCCCCTCTTCCCTCACAATCAGTCTTCTCTCTCTTTTTCCCTTGTCCAGAAAGGTTAGCTCGCTGGCTCAGCTGAACAGCCTCCACCCTCCCATTTCCTCCTTCACTGCCTCTCTTGCCCCCTTGCATTCCATACCCCATCCTCAGGATCTGCTCTTCTCCAGTCATTCTTCTCTCTTTCTGCTCCTTTCCCACCCTCTTCTCCACTCTCTGTGTATGAGAGCGAGTGGGAGGAGCAAAGGGAGAGCAGGACAGCCTGACAGTCAGGGAAACCCTGCTCCTGATGTGCATTGACATTGTGGGAAATAGATAGGGGAAATGGGTGCCAGACTCTCCTCTAGCTGCTGTCCCCTGTCCAGGGCCGGCGTGCCCACTAGGCAACCCTAGGCGGCTGAGCCGGGAGCCGGTGGGGGCGGCTGGCCGCGGCTGCCGCCCACCTCCCGACTCCGCGGGCGGGAGGCTGAGCTGCCGGCCTGCGGAGGGTGGGGAGCTGCCGCGGGTGGGGGGGGGGGTAGGCTGGCTGCTAGCTGGGCGGGGGGGAGGGCGCAGGGGGGGCAGTGTTAGCTGGGCAGGGGACAGCGCAGGGCTGATGCAAGGAAGTTTCGCCTAGGGCGTGAAATTTCCTTGCACCGGCCCTGCCCGTCTCACACACAGTCTCTGTCAGCAGGGTATGGCTGTTCTGTGCTTGGCTTCTGGACAAACCTGGCCCCAACCAAGCCATCCTGATTTTCCCTTCACCTGAGAAAATAGTATTAAAAAGATGATGCTATTTCCAGTAGGTGTTCAGTGTGGGTGTGAGGTATCAATGGAATGAGCACTCTGCCAGGCTTCCCTGGACAAAATTATGCTGCCTCTTACTGCCCTGTGTTAGAGAAGGGGCTAGTTTTTAACTGCAAAGATTAAATGCATATCATGAAAAAGGCACCACTGGACAATGAAGCTTTCAGGCAAAATCTTGCTTCCTTCCAAAACCTTTCATTGCATTTATAGAGAACTAGGGCCTGATTCTCTATGGCCCGGCCCATTAACACCACGGCAGTGCCAAGTGACCGGAACGATCTTTATAGTGGGGATGCTGAGAGCCATTGAACCAAACTATAAACCCTGCATATAATGGAAACTACTTCCAAGTTCCAGCACCTATGGTGAGCGGTGCTGCTATTCCGATTTGTACCCTACTTAGCACTTGCAGGGTGAAATCCTGGCACTGATAGCAAAGCTTCCAATGGAGCCAGGATTTCACCCACAAAACCTTCACTTGCAAGCAATACTTTGCAATAACGCTTGATTTCGAAGTCTAACCCTTTCCGTTCCTTGTTATTACACCAATAGTTGCGCCGGTTTTCACTGGAAGCTGGAGATCACATCACCTTTCTTTCATGTTTTAGCCGAATAGTCTCTGAGCTGGTAACTCGAAAGGGGCTGGCAGCCCGCTCCCGGGAGACAGGAGAAATCCAACGCCATTGGCTGCACCGGCATTTGGCGGCAGGGGTGTAGAGAACAAAGGTTTGACTTTCAGTTTCGTTTCTTCTCCGCACTGAGACTTCCCAAGAGAAGCGCTTGCACGGTAAGAGCCCATATCTTTGTATATACACATTGTGCTCTCTTAACATGCTAAGGCGGATCGAGAGAAGGTTTGGTTTTAAGTGCTGGCAGGCTGCGGTCGGAAAATTTCTCTTTTTATGATGCTAGGCTCTAACTTGTAGCTGGTGTCAGGAGCTGGAAGATGATCTCACTTCCCTTCCCTTTCCCTCCCCAATGCTTTTACACTTGCACTGTAGCTTCGTTGAAGCAATTCTGGCCATCAGAACGCTACGTTCTGTGTTTCAGATCAGACCAGAGGATAGTTAAACCAGACATGGATCACTTTAGCCGGTGGAGTCCTGTATATCCCAGGCCATGCTTCAGAAAGCCATTTGTATGCTAGCTGTGCTGAGCAAGGAGGAAGTGCCGTGATTGAAGAGCCAGAATGAGAGAGTTGTGCCAGCTACCAATGAGGTGAAAGTAACGTCAGTCATATTCTGGATTCCCTTGTTCCATAACATCACCTCTTAGCTAAAAGCACCGTTTAAAAGAAATCTCCTTGTTTCACACTGAACATGTTAGCAAAGCCTCTGCTACAGGGACCGAGGGGAAGTTGGCATTCAGCAGCGATGAATCAGTGGCTGCTGAGTGCCAGAACCTGTCAGTTTGTGATATAACCACAAGACGGGTAGTAAAATACTCCCCCTACCAACTCTTAAACTAATACCCACAGAAGGGCAAAAATCTGCTCTTGAATGTGGATGCAGAGGTGTGAATATGGTCGTATATAAGATCTGGTTCAAGTTATACCTGTACGCAGGGTACAGTGATGTAACTCTTGATTTATTCAGGGTAACTTCAGCTTTGAAGCTTAGGTTGAGACTAGGCATTTGGGGCAACACTCAGTGAACGTGTGAACCATAACACTCTACCTCCACCTACAGGCTAGGTTGAGAACTTTCAAGTAATTCTAACTCTTAATAGTCTTTTCTAAACTAAATAAATATTTGTGACGGAGTAGGGAGTGAGGTGGATTTGACCTGGGAGGCTTGCGGGGGAGGTTCCCTGGGACCTGCGGCATTGGGAATGCGAGACTTTACCTGGGGCTGTAACATGAGCCAGGAGGGGGGTTGGGAGGTGACACCTTTGGCTGGGAGAATGGACACAGGCTAGAGGAGGAGCCCGGGTGGAGGGGAAGAGAGGCTGCTGGAGGTTTTTGTCTGGTTGGTTTCAGTTTGGAGCTGGGTGGTGAAATGCAGGGAGCCCCAAGGCTGGGGTGTAAGCTCCCTGGCCCCCAGAAGGGCCCGACTGAGGGGTCCTGTTTGTACTGACAAGCTCTGTTTGGACTGTGTTCCTGGCATCCCTAATAAACCTTCTGTTCTACTGGCTGGCTGAGACTCCCAGTGAATCCGGGGAAGAGGGGTGCAAGGCCTGACTCCCCCACACTCCGTGACAATATTCCTAAGATTTTAGTGGCAATAACTGAACCCTGGATCATCCTATTCAGGGCAATATATTTACATAGAGAGCAGAGAAATTGGCTTACTGTTGCAAGAGAAGTCATTCTTGATGTACCCAAAACAAGAAGTGTTAGCTCTAGTTCTTTTTGATAAGCAGGGAGCATAGTGTGTTTAGGAAGCACTCCCCTGCCCATAGTAGAATTTAGAGTTTCATATTTTCTATCACATCTTTCTAATATATTTGGACAGAGGAATACTTTGGAAATCTTGTGAAGAATGTTCTTTTTAAATTCTCCAAGTTGGAGATGAGACAAGAACATTTATACAGGACAGTATGTATTGTACTTTTCTGAGAAAAGTATATGCACTGTGCCATGCAGATAGTTGTTAATATGAAATTAAGCAGTAAGTGTTCTTGAAAGTTCTGCATATTTACAGATAAAGGACCCAAAGAGTAAACAACAGCTTTATATTTCTTTTTTATCTCTGTAATAAAGAATAATAAAATAGAGTATATACCATTTGACATGATACTCAAGACTTGAAATCCAATATAGGCAGCTCCAAATTGCCTAAAGGCATTCCTCACCAAAAAAGGACACCAACACCCCCCCGCCCCCCATCTAGCTGCACAACAAAGATTTCTTCTGGCAGAGCAGTCAGTATGGAAAAAAACAACACCCCCCCCCCCCGAAAATATTAAGAGAACTTAAAGAACAATTGTTGGAGATGTGTTAGCCTCTTTGTCAGTCCATACAAAGAGTGCAGTGAAAGAAGAAATGAAATGTGGCAAGGTGAAAACACAAATAACATTGATGTGTTCGTTAATTCTTTCTACTTGCCACATAAGCTTCAGAATTATTAAACTAATCTTGTTTGGTTATTCAGACAATAAACCCTATGTATTTTGCTCATACAAGTAGCTTTCAGGTTAGGGTTTGCAGGACTGGCTCTGTGCTTTCAACTGGTCATTAACTGGCCAGGGTGCAAAATATATAGGAATGACAGAGTAGCTCATTCGTGGGGTAGTGCCACTACATGTGAAAAGAAGCATAGCGTCAGAGTAAAAATCTTAAATGAATCAAACTGTACCGTAGAATCTCTCTGGACAGTAATTCCATCCTTGAACAAGAGTGTAGCAGTATGAATATACTACCAGCCACCTGACTGGCATAGTAACAATGATTGTGAAATATTCAGAGAAAGGCGACAAAGCAGAAAACACATTTATACTTTTCCCCCCAACTATCCTATTCATTGGGTATATGTTGCCTCAGGAAGG
Source organism: Macrochelys suwanniensis (assembly GCA_033296515.1). NCBI lineage: Eukaryota > Metazoa > Chordata > Testudines > Chelydridae > Macrochelys > Macrochelys suwanniensis. The sequence goes on from CM065782.1 coordinate 24,840,432, forward strand.
GATGCAGAGGTAAAATTTCTAGGCACCATAAATGACTGCTTCTTGGAGCAACTTGTCCTGGAACCCACAAGGGGAGAGGCAATTCTGGATTTAGTCCTAAGTGGAACACGGGATCTGGTCCAAGAGGTGAATGTAGCTGAACCGATCATAGTGACCATAATGTTAAACTTAACGTCATTGCATGGGGAAAATGCCAAAGAAACTCACCACAGTAGCATTTAACTTCAAAAAGGGGAACCACAAAAATGAGGAAGCTAGTTAAATGGAAATTAAAAGAAAAGTCACAAGGGTGAATGGCCTGCAAATTGCATGGAGACTATTTAAAAACAGCATAGTAGAGGCTCAAACGGAATGTACACCCCAAATTAAAAAAAAAAAGAAAAGCAGCAAAGTTCCACTGTGACTAAACAGCAGAGTAAAAGAGGCGGTTAGAGGCAAAAAGGCATCCTTTAGAAATTGGAAGTCAAATTCTAGTGGCTAGTCAAGTGTAGTCAAGTGTAGAAATACAATAAGGCAGGCCAAGAAAGAAATTAAAGAACAACTAGTGAAGACATAAAAACAGCATTATTTTAATACATCAGAAGCCTGCCTAACAGTGCCATTGGACAGTCGAGGCGCTAAAGGAGCACTCAAGGAAGACAAGGCCATTGCGGAGAAGCTAAATTAATTCTTTATAGAGTATGCTGGGGAAATCCCCACACCCGAGCTATTCTTTTTAGGTGACAGATCTTAGGAACTATCTCAGGAGGTGGCAGCAGAGGAGGTTTTGGAACAAATTGATAAATTGAATAGTAATAAGTCACCACAATCAGATGATATTCACCCAAGAGTTTCATATATAAAATTGCAGAACTACAAACTGTGGCATATAACCTGTTGCTTAAATCAGCTGCTGTAGCAGGTGACTGGAGGGTATCTAATCTAATGCTGATTTTTAAAAAGGGCTCCAGAGGCGATCCTGGCAATTACAGGCCGGTAAGCCTAACTTCATTACCAGGCAAATTGGTTGAAACTATACTAAACAACAGAATTATCAGATACATAGATAAACATGATATGTTGGTGAAGAGTCAACATGGCTTTTGTAAAGGCCATTATATTAGAATTCTTTAAGGGTATCAGCAAGAATTTGGACAAGGGTGGTCCTGTGGATAGAGTGTACTTTGTCTTTCACAAATCCTTTGACAAGGTCCCTCACCAAAGGCTCTTAAGCAAACTAAGCAGTCCTGGGATAAGAGGGAAGGTCCTCTCATGGATTGGTGACTGTGGCAAAATTTGCAGATGATACAAAACTACTTGATAGTTAAGTCCAAAGCTGACTGTGAAGTGTTACAAAGGGAAAACAGGGCGACTGGGCAACAAAATAGCAGATGAAATTCAATGTTGATAAGTACAAAGCAATGCATATTGGGGAAAAAATAATCCCATCTATGCATACAAAATGATGGGGTCTAAAAAGCTAACAATGTTAGGAACCGTTAGGAAAGGCATAGATAATAAAGCAGAAAATACTATAGTGCCATTATAAAAATACATGATACATCCACATCGTGAATACTGTGTGCAGTTCTGGTCACCCCCATCTCTAAAAAGATATAATAGTATTGGAAAAGGTGCAGAGAAGGACAACAAAAATGATTAGGAGTGTGGAACAGCTTTCATACTGTTTGGTTTAGAAAAAAGATGACTAAGGGGGATATGATAGAGTTCTATAAATTCATGAATGGTATGGAAAAAGTGACTAGGAAAGTGTTATTTACCCCTTCATATAACACAAGAACTAAGGGGGTGGGGGGGTCACCTAATGAAATTAATAGGCAGCAGGTTTAAAACAAAAAGAAATACTTTTTCACACAGTGCAGTGCCAACCTATGGAACTTGTTGCCAAAGATGTTGTGAAGGCCAAAAATATAACTGGATTCAAAAAAGAATTAAATGAGTTCATGGAGGATAGGTCCATCAATGATTATTATCGAAGATGGTCAGAGATGCAAACCTATGCTCTGGGTGTCCCTAAAGCTCCACATGTCAGAAGCTGGGACTGGACACTATGGAGATGGATCACTCAAAATTGCCCTGTTCTATTCATTCTGTCTGAAGCATCTGGCACTGGTTACTGTCAGTAGACAGGATACCGACTGGGCTAGATGGACCATTAGTCTTACCGAGTATGGCCATTCTTTTATTATTGGAAATAGAAAAAGATTCACTCCATAAACTGAGAATTATATTTTTGAGACAGTGAATATATATTTGCTCTCATTCACACCACCATAAATCAGTGAAGTCTGTGGAGTTATCCAGTCTAAGTAAGATTAGAATCAGGTCACAGAATGAAAGGTTTCACTGTTTAAATAAAATGGGCCTGATTTGCATTGAAGTCAATAGGAGTTTTGCTTGAGTAAAGGCAACAAAATTGGGCAATACATTTTAAGAATATTTTGTCTGCATTCAGGCAGAAAAAGTATTTTGCTGTGAAGTCCATGAAGCTACGCTGATTTATACTAGCTGGCCCTCTCTGCTTCATTTCCCCCATCTGTTAATGGGGATAAAAACATCTTTCTCCCACTATTTGTCTGTCTTCTTTATTGTGAAGATAGGCTTTTAGGGTTAGGGACTGTCTCTAACTATGTGTTTGGATAGTGCCTAACGCAATGTTAGGCACAACACACATGTCCTCAGTTGGAACGTCTAGATACTCATGGAATAAAACTAATAATAATGCTGATGATAATGATTTACTAACACGCCACTTTATTCCATGGGGAACACAGGGCCTTCACTACTGTCCTCCAGCTTTGGTGAGATGAGTTAAAAATAATAATACATTTTTCTTATTGTTATACTTGTATTTGTAACATCTTTTCTGTCTTTTTAGATTAAGAAGAATGGCTGGTGTCAAATCTAGATTAACACAAGATGAAGTAAAGCAACTGCAACATCTGTTGGGGAGCAGACAATTCTCTCTTCTCTATAAAGCAAGCGTCCATGGTTACAATGCTTCTATATTTCATGCCAAGTGTGATACACAAGGGCCAACTGTAGCAATAGGATATAATGGAAGTGGTTATATTTTTGGAGGCTTTACATGTCAGAGCTATGTTTCATCTGGAGCATACATAAATGATGAGAAGGCTTTTCTCTTTAGATTAAAAGGCAAAGAGGGTATGCTCAGCCCACTAAAAATTCCTGTTAAAACTGCAGCAGGTGCTATATATGACTATAGTGCCAATGGCCCTAATTTTGGTGGTGGAGCACTACATTTGTTGAACCAAAATGCTGCAGCAGCAGCAACAAGTTCTAACAACTACTACACATACAATGTTGCTGACCTGCATGGAAATGATCTAGGCCTTATAGAATGTGAGGTGTATCGAGTTGAAGGTAAGTTGATATCAAAAGAGAAAATGTTTACTGAGGAAATTATAGCTGCGTACTCTTAATGTTATATGTTCCTTTCCCCTAGATATTAGCAGTTTCGTGGAATCTCCATGGAGAAAGATTACCTGGACAACTGAGTAAGTTAACTGTTGTAATATATCACTATAATGATCTGTGGCCACCAAATACTGTGGTGATGTGAGTTACTTTAGGAATTAACTAGATGGTGCTAGAGTAGACAGATGCATGTGTTGCTGAGATGCTTATCTGTGTATTTTAGGTACTAATATGGCACTAGGGTGATCAGACAGCAAGTGTGAAAAATCGGGATGGGGGTGGAGGGTAATAGGAGTCTATATAAGAAAAAGACCCAAAAATTGGGACTGTCCCTATAAAATCGGGACATCGGGTCACCCTATATGGCACCTATGACCACAGTGTCTGAGCACCTCACAATCTGGGGATAAGTACAAAATGATGATTTCAGAACAGATCAAATATAAGCTTCATGAAGACCTATGCTTATTCTTAGTCACATTGAGCCTGCTATGGCAGAGACTTAAAGTGACATTCCGGAGGATTACAGACCATGATTAAGCAGCTAGTTACTTATCTGGGCAATTCCCAGAGTGGCATAGGTACAGTGTGGCAAACAGTTTGATACTTTTAGAAAAAACTGTGCATCTCAGCACAGAATTATAGAAATATGGGGCTGGAGGGGATCTCAAGAAGTCACTTAGTCTAGCTCCCTGCACTGAAGCAGGACTAAATATACCTAGATCATCCCTGACAGGTGTTTATCTAACCTGTGCTTAAAAACCTCCAGTGATGGGGATTCTATAACCTCCCTGGGAAGTTTATTCCAGAGCTTAACTGTCCTTATAGTTAGAAAGGTTTTCCAAATATCCTAACCTAAATCTCCCTTGCTGCAGATTAAGCCCATTACTTCTTGTCCTGCGTTCAGTGGACATGAAGAACAATTGATCACCCTCCTCCTTATAATTGCCCTTAACAAATTAAAAGACTCTTATCTTAAAGTCCTCCCTCAGTCTTGTTTTCTGAAGTCTAAATATGCCCAGTTTTTTTAGCTTTTCCTTATAGATCAGGTTTTCTAAACTTTTCATCATTTTTGTCGCTGTCCTCTGGACTCTTTCCAATTTGTCCACATCTTTCTTAAATTGTAGTGCCCAGAATTGGATACAGTACTCCAGCTGGGGCCTCACCAGTGCTAAGCAGATCGGGGACAATTCCCTCCTGTGCCTTACATTTGTCACTCCTGTTAACAGACTCCAGAATGATATTAGCTTTTTTCGCAACTGCTTCACATTGTTATCTCGTATTCAATTTGTGAACCACTATAACCCCCAGATCCTTTTCAGCACTATTACTGCCTAGCCCGTTACTTCCCATTTTGTAGCTGCACATTTGATTTTTCCTTCCTAATTTTAGTACTATGCCCTTGTCTTTATTGAATTGCATTTTGTTGATTTCAGACCAATTCTCCAATTTGTCAAGCTCATTTTGAATTCTAACCTTGTCCTCTAAAGTGCTTGTAATCCTTTCCAGCTTGGTGTCATCCACATATTTTATACACTTATTCTCTACTTCATTATTGAAGTCATAAATGAAAATATGGAATACTTCCGGACCCAGGACCAATCTGTGTGGAATCCCACTGGATATGTCCACTCAGTATGACAGCAAACCCTTGATAACTGCTCTTTAAGTATAATCTTTGTCACAGAATCCACAGGTCTGGTGCTCGCGCACAGCTCTGGAAGAGTCCCCTTCAGTGTGTTATACCCCTTTGGGTTACATTCTCTCACTGGAGTAAGCCCCATCGATTCTCTGCTCCTTGGACCGAACCTCTGAGCCTTCAGCACCCCTGCTTAATCCTGTGAGCTCCCCTCAGTGAGTCCATTTGAATTGGACACCTGGGGAAGGCTTGCACACCCAAAGGGAGCAATACACCCCTAATTTCCTTAATCTGGAGTCAGGTTTCAGAGTGGTAGCCATGTTAGTCTGTATCAGCAAAAACAACGAGGAGTCCTTGTGGCACCTTAGAGACTAACAAATGTATTTGGACATAAGCTTTCGTGGGCTAGAACCCACTTCATCAGATGCATGGAGTGGAAAATACAGTAGCAGATATAGTTAGTCTCGTTAGACCAGGGGCGGGCAAACTTTTTGGCCTGAGGGCCGCATCGGGTTTCTGAAATTGTATGGAGGGCCGGTTATGGGAGGGGGTCGTGGACCGGCCCCCACCTCCTATCCTCTCCCTCCCCCCCCGGGACTCCTGCCCCATCCAACCCCCCCATTCCCTGATGACCCCCCCGAGACCCCTTCCCCATCCATCCCTCCCCCCCCCCCCCCCCCGCTCCCTGTCCCCTGACTGTCCCCGGAACCCCTGCCCTGACTGCTCCCCGACGCCCCATCCAACCTCTCCTCTCTGCCCCCCGGGGGCCCCTGCCCCCATTCAACCTCCCTCTTCCCCGCCCTCTGACTGCCCCGACCCCTATCCACACCCCCGCCCCCTGACCACCACCCCGAACTCCTCTGCCCTCTATCCAACCCCCCCTGCTCCCTGCCCCTTACCGCGCTGCCTGGAGCCCCGGTGGCTGGCGGCGCTACAGCCAGGCCACGCCGCTGCCACCACGCAGCACAGAGCACCGGGTCAAGCCAGGCTCTGCAGCTGCGCTGCCCCAGGAGCTCCCAGCCCTGCCGCCCAGAGCTTTGCACCGGCGGCGGGGTGTGCTGAGGCTGCAGGGGAGAGGGGGACAGCAGGAAAGGGGCCGGAGGTAGCCTCCCGGGGCAGGAGGGTCTCGTGGGCCAGGCAGGAGGGTCCCGCGGGCCGGATGTGGCCCGCGGGCTGTAGTTTGCCCACCCCTGTGTTAGCATGACCCCCCCACCTGGTAAGGCAACTCCCATCTTTTCATGTATTATGTATAAATATACCTGCTACTTTATTTTCCACTACATGCATCGGATGAAGTGGGTTCTAGCCCATGAAAGCATATGCCCCAAAAAATTTGTTAGTCTCTAAGGTGCCACAAGGACTCCTCGTTGTTTTAATCTGGAGTGAATCTCAGACAGCATTGTAAAAATCAGAAAGGTTTATTAGATATCTGGAACACAGCGTAGAAAGTCCTTGATTAACATAGAGAGTTACATAATATTCCATCTCGGTCAGTCCTGAGCCCCAAGCTCTCTCCGACGCCCCTCGAGTCCTAGTCCAGAAGAGTGTGTCTTGCTTCCAGCAGCTCACACTTATACAATCCCCTCTGCCCTTCCTCCCCTTTGTTCTTCTTCCTGGGCAAACCTCTCATCACCTGGCTATCCACCTTTTTCTTTTTTCTCCAGCTGGTCAAAACTGGCTGGCTTCCTGCAGAGGGGCTTGGCAGTCCCATGTCATTAGTTGCTTGGAACCAAATGCCTGGGCAATCGGAGTGGCCATTGTCTTCTGAGACTTTGCATGGGTATGGGGCCCAGGCCCCAAATAGCTAGGTGACAGTCATACCTGTATCACTACAAAAAGTAAACTACTTTTTCCCACCAGCTAGTTAATCATACAGTACATAGGGGAAACTGAGGCACACACAATATTCATCCAAAATATTATGAAAAATTCCCACTTCATCACACTCTTTTAACCAGTGTTGCACCCACCTTATAGTAATTTCATATAGCCCACATTTCTCTAATTTGCTTATGAGAATGTCATGTAGGACTGTATCAAAAGCCTTATTAAAATCAAGATATGCCATGTCTACAGATTCGCCTCTGATCCATTATGCCAGTAACCCTGTCAAAGAAGGAGATTATGTTAGGTGGCATGATTTGTTCTTCATAAATTCATGTTGGCTATTCTTTATCACCCTCTTCTCCTCTAGAATGATATTTACAAATTGATGTTTAATCATTTGTTCCAGTATCTTTCCAAGTATTGAAATTAGGCTGATTATAACTCCCCAGGTCCTCTTTGTTCCTCTTTTTAAAGATAAACAGTATGTTTGCTCTTCTCCAGTCCTTTGGGACATCACCTACCCTCCATGAGTTCTCAAAGATAATTGCTAATGGTTCTGAGATTGCTTCAGCTAGTTCCTTAAATACCCTAGTGTGAATTTCATCAGTCTTTGAAAATTTGAATACATCTAACTTACTCTTTAACCTGTTCTTTCCCTTTCTTCTTGTTCATATTAATTGTGTTAAGTATCTGGTTACAGTTTATCTCTTTAGTGAAGATTGAAGCAAAATAGGCATTAAACATGTCTTGAGTCGTCTGTTATTAGCTCTCCTTCCCCACCTTCCTAGTAGTGTATCTACATGTTCCCTTGTCTTTCTCTTGCTCCCTAATATATTTATAGAACCTCTTCTTATTGCCTTTTTTGCAGGGTGGATTGATCTAAATCACCAAATGGAAAGTCGTGATTTAAATAATCCCTTTTAATTAACTTTTTCATTTGTACTTCAGTTCTTTTCTAAAGAAAGGTGCATTCTCATTGGCTGATATAACCATTAAAACATGTTGATTTACAACTAAATAGAACCTTTACACTAGATTTGGTTCTTTTTTTGCTACCTAGGAAGATACACTATAATTATTTGCATTTATTTAAACAACTATAGAGCTTAATATTTTCAGATTCTTATTAAGGGTATATTTTTAGTATGTTAGAAAATAGTGAATGGTATATTGCTTAATTGCTACTCTTGTGCCATATTTATAAAGTTTAACCTCAAAAGTTAAATGTTTTTCCCCTGATACTTTCTTTATATAGAAAAGCAGCTTTTAACTCAAAGTTTTTGATGGAGGCTCTTGTATTCAGCATACTAATTCTTTAATTTAAATATTTCAAGAGATTATAATAAATTTTGGCCTTAACATATTTTGTATTAAATTCAGATTTTATATTTAACTGGTTTATTTTTAAAAAGAAAACTTATTATAATTTAAATAATATTTTAAAATCTTTTTTTAAAATCCACCTGCTTTTATGTCCCATTTTAGGTGTAACTCATTTGATGCCTTAGCCTTTTTGATTTTGTCCCTACCTGCTTATGCTACTCTTCTGTTCTCATTCTTAGCAATTTGTCCACCTTTCCACTTTTTGTACGATTCTTTTTTGATTTTTCAAGTCGTATTGGCCTCTTACTATTCCTGCTGTCTTTCCTTCACATCTGGAAAGTTTGGTGCTGTGCATTTAATATTGTCTCTCTGAGAAACTGCCACTTCTACTGAACATCCTTTTTCCTTACATTTTCTTCCCATGGGACCTTACTTCCCAGTTCTCTGGGAGTTCTCTGAATTCGAGGTCCATTGTCCTCATTCTGCTGTTCTCACTCCTTCCTTTCCTTAGAATCATGAAATCTATCATTTCATGATCATTTTCACCCAAATTGCCTTCTACCTTCAGATTTGCAACCAATTCCTCCCTATTATTCTTAATCAAATCTAAAATGGTTGCTTCCTACTTACTGTCTGAAACAACACATGATCCCCAACACTTTCAGATAACTTGTTAGACATTTTGTGCTTTGCTGTCCTGCTTTTCCAACAGATATCTGGGTAGTTGAAGCATTTTCCATGAAAAAATGTTGTGCTTCCGCTGAGCAAGTATGCTGTACAAAGTTAGATGTAGAGGATCTTTTGTCAAAGATGCCATGTGTCAACAGTGTAAAAAGACGTTTCTATAAAGCATGCCACTGTCCTCACTTCAAAAATCAGGAACATGAAGTCACAGTGCCTGATGTTATAACCGTGAGTGTAGAGAATTGCTGTTCACCTCATCCTATTCAGAAACTCCTTTGCTATGTTGACAGTTGCACTCCTGGACAACAGTCACACCCCAATGAACACATACTAGACATTGGTTCAGATGTGTCAGTTCTGCCTGATTTTGCTTATTTGCTATGTTTTCACAGTGCACAGCTTACAAGACCCATGCTGCATTTGGTGGTTTACGGTACCTGAACTTGGTTACTTGAATACATGTGTAATACATGACATCTTGTATGCTCTGTATACATATGTTGTGAAAAGTGATTCATCCTACCCTCTTAATAGCTTTTAGTCTACTTCTAAGCCTGTTTGAATGAATGACTGTAACTTTGCTGCACTACCAGTGACAGAGTCAGCACATTGCAACAGAGATTTAATTCCCCTGTGTCATGTCATGTCAAAGCAACTGTTTTAGGCAGCATTGATTGAATACATTTTCAAAATTTTCAGAGTTGACCACTGATTTGGGGTACTCAGATTGAGACATTGTAGGCCAGATTTGTATAGGTGCTGAGCACCTGAATCTCCCATTGGCTTCAATAGGAACTATGGGTACTCGGCACTTTCTGAATGTCAGGCCATAGGGTGTTTTAAATTGAGCACCCAAAATTAGAGGATATCATACTGAAAGATCCATTCCATATCCAAACCATGTCAAAGTGGTTTGACTTTGTGTGAAGGTCATTCTGTCAGTGAGATCTGGCTGTTCTTCAGTTGCTCATTATAATCAAAAGCACCACTGCATGCTCTTTGGCCATGTTACCAGGATGCTCTCAAAGTCTTTATTGACACCTGGGGAGCGGGGAGGTGCATGTTTTGACTGTATATAGTGCAGCCTTGGGGCCACCCCTGAGATTTGTGGATTCGCAGGATTGAGCCAGATCTAGGAACTTAACAACATGATGCCTGGTGTGACGCCATCAACCGTGGTCACTCTGGCTGGTGCAGCAGTCCTGAGTAGACTGTGTGTTTGATGATAGTTAAAGATAGAGTATATGGGAGTGGGATTGGGAATATTTCAGTTTACTGATTTCACTGTGCCTATATGCAGTGCAAAACGTGCTGTGATCTCATGGGTGTTTAACACTGTGCAAATCTTTTTGTCTTAACAGGGAAAGAGAGAAAATAATGGAGGAAATCAGATCTTACAAACCTTATTTAAATTCAGTGCCACAGATTCGGATTTTGGTTCTTGGTCCAATTGGAGCTGGGAAGTCCAGTTTTTTCAACTCTGTGAATTCAGTTTTCCGAGGTTATGTGACAAGCCAAGCCATAGCAGGATCTGATAATACTAGCGTGACAACACAGGTAAATATTTGTTTCCAATTAATAAACATCCAAGGTAAAGCACAGTCTCTTAGTTAAAAATCAACATTTTTTCCACACTAAACGGAAAACCCAAAGATAGTCCATAATTGCCCCCACTGAATTCCATGCATGTACTTGTGAGAAGAAAAGTATTACTCAATATGGATGAGAGATAATCTGGTGCTAAATATGGATTTTTTAGATATGTATTTCTCTGTTACTTTTTTTTGTCCCAATAGTACAGGACTTACCCAGTTAAAGATGGAAGAGACGGCAAACCTCTGCCTATTGTCTTCTGTGACACAATGGGAATAGAAGAAAAATTAGGAACAGGCCTGGAAATTGATGAAGTGTCCAACATAATAAAAGGCCATGTTCCTGATAGGTACCAGGTAGGATTTCTACAATTCTGTGCAGTTCAAGTGACATCCTTTAGTGTTTTTTCACATGTAAAAATATTATATCTCAAATTTAATTACTTTGGAGCAAAATATCTACAGTGCTCAGTACATTCTTGCATATGTGGTACTGTACAGTAAAACCTTAAGAATGGTGATCATAGGTAAGGGTGATCTTGAAAAGGAATAAACTATGAGAAGTTTGTGTTTAGGCCCGATTCTCCACTGTCCTGCACTTTGTGTAGTCTTTTACAGTCATGTGAAGTTATTTAAATCGCTGTCCACACTTCTGCCCGGGTGGCCTTTGGCACCTACTTTGTTCAGGTACAAGCCAAGGGAGAATCAGGCTGAAGGTATATAAAGATTGGAGCTGGTTGAAATATTTTGAGCAAAAAGGTTTTAAATAGAAAAATGGACTTTAACACCCCTACTCCAAATTTCTGCTATCTCTTTAAATTCTTTTAGTTTTTCATGAAATTTTTTGAAAGATTTTTAGGAAAAATGTAATCATTTCCATTATTGAAATGATTCTCTAAATTTTGTTTTTAACGGGAAACCTGGTTTTCAGGAAATGAGCAATTTTTAATTAATTTTTTTTGTGAAAAAAATTGAAAAATGAAGAACAGGTTAGTTTGGTAAAGCAGAAACAACTTTGACATTTTGAATTTTTAGAAAACATTGTTTTAAAACATTGTAAAGAGCAGCTTCCACCATATTCAAGCTTAGTACAGTGCCTTCTTATCTGGCGTTTTGTCTTGCCTCGTAGAGAGCTGCTGCCTATAGACCATTTCAAATTTTAACTGTTGCAATATGCAAGAGATGTAGAATTGATTCGTCATTAGCTGAGCTGAGCTTGTTACGGAAGCAAAGCTGTAGGGCTAAGGTCATTGTATGACTCTCATCATTGTAGCATCTTTGCTCCTGACAAACCTTAACTTAATCCTCACAACAACCCAGCGAGGTATAAAGTGTTATTAAACTAATATTAAAGATATGAAACAGAGGAACAGTGATTAATTATCTTGGTCAAAGTTATATTGGAAGCGAGATCTCCTGAGTCGCAGTTTTATGCCTTAACCACAAGACCAATCTTTCCATGATTTATTTGGTACCACTTTATATTAAAATTCCATCTATAAATGGTTTACAAAGAAGTAATAAATGAAGTATGTTAAAAGCACATTACAGTACTGAGCAGCATGTGTATAGATGGTTATAAGCACATCAGTAGATGTTACAAGCCATAGTTATGGGTAAATTTTTGATGGACTTGACAACAATCGATTAACCCTTATTAAAACATCTGATAATAATTTATTAATGCTTTATAGATGGAACCTTAATAAAAAGTGTGATCAAAAACTCGATAGTAGAGATAGTCAGTGATGTGTGTCTGTGTGTGTAGACACACACACACGGAATATCTCGTGAATCCTTTTTATTTTCTAGAGATGCCTTTTGGTTTCATTATTACTTTTCCACAAGGGATATAAATTCAGAGGAACTCTGTTGACTTCAAAGGAGCGACTCTGGATTTACACACGTTTACAATAACAGAGATCAGAATCTAGCTCTCCATCTTGAAGAATGAGTATGAGACTGGAAATCAGGAAATCTGGAATTTTAATCCTGACTTGACCACTCCGTTTATGAGTGTGGGTAAATCATTTCACCTCGCTGCATATCAGTGTTCCTCTCTGTAAAGTGAGATAATACTTGTCTTCCTGCTCCAGAGGGGTATTGTGTTTGTACAGCCCTTTGAATATCCAGTTATTTGGAAGTGCTACTTATTATTAAAAAATTTCTTTGCAGTTTAATCCAGCTGCCACCCTTCGTCCAGATTCTCCAGGCTATGTCAAGACCCCTTCTCTGAAGGATCAGATTCATTGTGTTGCAATTGTTATTGATGGGTGCAAAATTGAGATTCTCTCTGAGAAACTGGAAGAGAAGCTGAAACAGCTTCGAAGAAAAGTGAACCAGTTTGGTATGTTTTATGTTTCCTAATATAATAGAACTGAATGAAGTGGGCATGCCCAGGAGGTGATCTGACTTTCAAGACTGAACACCTTGGGTTATTAGGGGCCTGAAGTACTGCTAGGAGCCATGCTTATCCTTGGTGTGGGAGGAGGAATTACAAGTTACTGCTTTTGAGGTTTATCTGCTGGCTGGCTCTCTGAGCTGGATTAATGCACTCTGGAGCGACAGGTCCCCAGACTGATGGAAGTATGGGCACGGCAATGGGCTCTGGTGTTGGTGAGAATTCCTGATCACCTCCATTGTTCTCTACACTTTGGTTTACAGTGTGCCCTATTGCGTTTCTGCTCTTCAGTACAGCAGAGCCCTCCTGTTGACACAGCTCCCCCAGGGAAACAGAGCTGTGCACTAGGCTTCTAGGAATACATCTCACCAGGAAAAATTCACTTTGAGTTCCTTAATTACTTTAAAACACATATAATCCAAGGCATTAAAACCTTTTAAAAAAGGAGTAAAGGTAAGGTTGATTCATTTAGCAGCGCAGTGAAGACGGGAAGCAACAAAAAATGAAAAAAGAACTCAAGAATAGGAGTCTTATACTTGTGAATGCCAGTTTACATCATTAGTTCCTGTGGTTATGATTGGACACCATACCTGGGACCTGATTTTCTCTCCAGGTGATATGAGTCACTTCCATAGGAGGCAATAGACAGAGACATAACCTACATGGGTGAAAGCGGGCCCCAGTTGTGCTATTGAACTCAGCTAGGTGTGCCATGTTTTTGGAGTCCCTTGTTGTGAGTCATTGAATTCACTGCACTGAATCTCAGCCCTGGCAATCTTCCCAATGAGATGAGTGAGTCATTAAGTGTAGTGTCTACTATACTGGTGGAATAATAGCAATTTTGTTTACAAAGCATCTTCCTACCATGACAATTGGGGTGCTGCCCAATAACTGTTCAATTAATATTAGTTTAATAATTAATCTTTTTCTAATGTTGTGCAAAACAAAAACACTTGCAATGAAGAACTGATGGGAAATTTTTTGGTACAGGGATCCCACAACTGGTTTTGCTAACTAAAGTGGATGAAATTTGCCCTAGTCTTGAAGAAGACATCCACTATGTGTACAAAAGCAAAGCTGTTGAGAAACAGGTAAAGTATGGCATTGTTGACTGTGGTGCTATCGATTAACTCAATTGACTTGAACAAATCAAGGTATTGTGATACTCTACGTTTGCAACACTTGCATCCACTCATATTCCTACACACATTCTCATTCTGGTCTTGTAGGCACAAGCTGAAAATATAACTACATTTAATACCTCAGGTTTTGGTTTACCTAAAAGGTTTAAGACTTGTCAAAATTGCAAGCCTCACCTCTGAAGAATAAAACTGCATAACAGAGAAAGATGGAGATACCAGAAACCTCATTTAAAATTAAGGGCCAGATTCTTTTGCCAAACCCCACTCCATATAACAGAGCTGGAGTCTGGCCATAACTGGCCAGCTGCAAATTTCCCCTGGTGTGAATAGGTGTAAAACTGAAAAAAAGAGAGCTTCACAGGAGGAAGGAAGTGGGAGGGAGCTCTCTTCTGCTGATTTTTTTTTTTTTTAAGCAGATGGTCTTTCGGGGAGCAAACACGGCTGGATTAATTTTGTACAGTCCCTAGGCTGTTCCAAGTCATGACACGGCTCATGCAGACCAGCACAGACTTGTCTCCTTGGACTCCTTGCCCCTGTCCCATGGTGACAGAGTCTGACTCAGGAGAGATTCCATAAAGGTTTGATTCCCTGCTGCCTTCCATCTTGTCTAGATATTTACCCTGTTCAGAGTGCTTGTAAAATGCTGCCATTTTGCTTTGGTAGAAATTTGCACCTACTCTGCACTCACTTTGCACAGCCATAAATGCAAACACAAGGTGGAAGGTTGTGGAGGATCAGAGGCTGCTGGTGGTTTGCAGTTCCTCAATACTGAGGCTGGCCTGGGGCTGATTTAGCCATCAGCAGTTCTCAGAGGTATTTAGGCACTTAACTTCCATTGATTTCAATGGGCGTTAGGTGCGTAAATACTTTTGAGAAATGTGGCCCAATTGACCATCTCCCAGCAAAGAGGAATAGCCAACTCTATGCCATTTGAAGTCTCCCCCACCTGGGGAATATTAAACTTAGGAGATATGGCTGCTTTCTGACTGCTTTGTTCAGCAGGAATGATACAAAGGGACTGGATCAGTTCCTAGGGTAGAGTCCTTACCCTGGGCTACATTCTGTCCTGTATCTGAAATCTGTTAATCACAGGGGGAAGGGCTATCAGGGAGCTGAGTGCAGCTCCCTGACTTTGTGGGCTGGTCCCAGTGTGAACCATGCTTTAGAGGCTCAGCACAGCAAAGCAGAGCTCTGCCTTGGTCCCTCCCTGCCTTTGACATACTCCCCATACTCCTACATCTCACACGACGCCAGGTCAGGATGTGTGCGGGAGCGGGATTCTAAGGGAGCTGACTTCTATCAGTTTTATACCAGCGAAGAGCTGTTCTCTTCAGAATCTGAACTGCCTAGTTGTGACCAAAATCCAGTACAAAGGAGCTGTATTGGCCCAGAGAATGCGTCCCCCTGTGTCTAGAAAGGCCAAATATGGACTTCAGTGGAATTGTACCAGAGATGAATCCCTTTCAGTGTTCTCTCTAGATCGTTATGGGGAAAAATAGCCCTGTGCCCTGGGTATCACTTCTGAGATTAAATAGAGGATTTTGGCCTCCAGGGCAGTTTACACATTCAGTTTCTATCAGTGAATTTGCTAAAGAAGAATAAAATATAGTGAATATGGCCTTGAACTGTAGCTGCATCAAAATGTAATTACCACTTCAGTTGCAGGATGGGTATGATTTCAAATATATGTGAAAGTAGTTATGTTTTCAGTATAAGGAAGTTTGAAGAACTAAAATATCTTCCACTTTTAATCTCACCAAACAATATCTGTGAAAATACTTGAAGCTTTTGCTTAGCTTCCTCAAGGAACAAAAAGATTGAAAAATAGTCGGGGAGCTCTTTAGGATAATGCATTTTGTGCCTTTTCTACAGATGCGGATAACTGCAGAGAAACTTGGAATCCCTCTTGCTCAGATTGTACCTGTTAAAAACTACTGCTCCGAGTTGGATCTTTCGTGTGATGTTGACATCCTGTTACTTTCCGCAGTGAGGCAGCTTATACGTTTAGCAGAAAGCTACCTTGACAATTTCCCTTTTGAGAAGCCAAAGAAGGAGCTCTAACCTGATGTTTACTGTGACGCTGGATATTTTATGTGCCGACACCAGAAGTCAAATTTGTTGCTGCCCTAAGCAGATGCAACTCCATTGACTTCAGTGGTGAATTTGGCTCAATGGTTCTATATCTTGTTACTATCTACGTAAGATCAATGGTATTTTTGCATGCATCAAAGGGAGAATGGATTCTCCAGCTTTCAAGGTGGCATCTCTTTATTAAACATTCCACATTCTTACTCTTCTCCATTTAGAAAGAAATTGAAACAGTAGGTTGTAAAACTTTTGTTAGATTAATTGGAAAAATAAATGACTATAATCACTTTTTCAATCACTTTCTTCATCCAGGTTTGGGACTTCAATAACGCAGCAAGAGGTTGTAGGCCTATTGCAGGAGTGGATAGGTGAGGTTCTGTAGCTTGTGATGTGCAGAAGGTCAGCCTAGATGATCATGATAGTCCTTTTTGGCCTTAAAGTCCTTGAGAAGAGGTTAGGCAGTGACACAAGGGACCTACTTTTCTTCTCGCTTACACTGGTTAAACACTGGTGTATCTCTATTGACATCAGAAATTACTTCAGATTTACACTTGAGTACTTGAGAACAGAGTTTGGATTAGATCCTTGATGAGATGTAATATCAAATGCAATGGTAGCAATAGAAAGAGTAATCAAAGTTTTGACTGTTCCAGAAAGAGTTGGCATTGCTGGTATATGGCTCCCTGCAGGGATAGTTGAGGGGTAGGGCTACTTCCTATACAATAAACCATAATTAAAATTGAGCAATGCATGTTATTGGACAAGGATTTATTTTCTTTTTGTTAAATCATAGAATCATAGAAGATTAGAGTTGGAAGAGACCTCAGGAGGTCATCTAGGCAACCCCCTACTCAAACAGGACCAACACCAACTAAATTAGCCCAGCCAGGGCTTTGTCAAGCTGGGCCTTAGAGGTTTTTAAGCATGGAGATTCCACCACCTCCCTTGACTTAATTCAGTTTGCCCTCTAGTGGCCAACAGTTACAAAATCTGGATTTCTAGAAAACTGTGCTACATAAAGAGGTTTTAGAAAAGACTATGGGGCAGGATTTTATTTTACCCTCTTGCCTGACCTATGATTCAATTCTTTATTATTTTCTTTTCTGTGAGCACACAACTATTTGGGGAGGAGTTTTTATTACCCATTGATCCAAGTCCAATGTGAACAAGCCTACCATCCAGCCACCCCTCTGCCAAGAAAGCAGAGGCATATAGTAAGCCACCAGGTCTCTCCATCATAAGACCACAGCAGGTGATGGAATGGGAGTATGGGAGGGCCTCTTTACATCTGCTGATATTTTGCTGTCGGAATGTATTCATCCTGCTAAAGCATATTTTATAAACATATATAGCTACCTCAATCCAACCTTGTATTCAGGATGACAATAGTAAAAACACACTTAAAGTGTATTACATCCCACAAGTAGCATACTGAGATGCTTAACAAAATGGAAAAACAAGATATAACTGACCTTTAAAGGTCTTTTGAGGTAAATCAGAACCTCTTGGGGGGAAAAATGAAACCAAATAGCTGTTGAATTGCAATGAAGCATTTTCAGGGCTTTTATCTCACCTTTCCTCAGTGTACCATATAAAACAATTTTTATTGCAATTTCTAGCTGTGTAGAATCAGACTAGTGTATCAGCATTAGTATGTGTGTATTCTGTTTTTCATGCATCATTTAAAAGGATCATTTAATATTTCTGCAGTTGGGGCTCTTTTGTCATTTTCTAGCCTATGTGCTGATGCTGCGGAGAGAAGCTGCTGTTTAATAATTTCAGTGGTGTTAACTCTACTTTTACAAACACTGAGAGAGGGGAACAAGCTGAAGCAATTCTTAGCATGCTTTGGTAAGATTTAGCCTGGAGATTATCATTTAGAAACTCTCTTCAAGGGCTGATTGTGGGTGAATCCCAGCTGATCTGCTGCATGCAAAACACCAATTGATCCATGGCAGTCAGGTAAAAGGATTTTTCATCAAGCCTTTCCCCCCCACTATCTTCAGTGTCTTAGAGTGAACTGCCTATAGTGTCATCACATTACAGTGTGATGACAGCCATGTTGGTTGTGACGAGGGCCTTCCAAAGCTAAAAGCATTAGCCTCTGTAACATGAACTAAAGAATTACATTTATATCTGGAAGCTGTAATAAACTCACATCCTTTGTAGCACAGAGGGGGATGTGTAATACACACCAAACTGGGCTATATAACTGTTAATATAGACAGTGCAATGAAGACTTCTGCTCAATGTGCAGCCGCAGTCAAAAATCAAACACAATGTTAAGATTTGTAAGGAAGAGACAATGAATAATAGAGGGAATATTATAATGCCATTATATCAAGCAGTGCTGTGGTCTTTTCTGGAATCCTGTCCCCTCATCTCAAAATAGACATTGCTGAATTAGAGACGATTCAGAGAGAAGAAATGATCCAGGCCCTAGAAAAACTCTCCTAGGAAGAGAGATTGAAAAGAGTAGGATTGTTTACCTAAGAAAGGAGAGAAATAAGAGGGAGCATGATAAATGTATATACAATAATGAATACCATGAAGAAGTTAGATTGGGAACTTTTGTTCTCATGGTCTCATAAGACAAGAAGAGGGGGATATTCAATTATACTGAAAGGCATCAAATACAAAACCGATAAAAGGAAATACTTCTGCACACAACACATAACTGGACAGTGGCGCTCATTGTCACAGGAAATTGTTGAGACCAGGAGGACAAAAAAAACATGAAAGCAATAGCAGCTACAATTGTAGAGTTAGTTCCTCATCACGAAAGGGAATAGGGTGTAACCACAATGAAATATTACGTATTATTATTTCATGTTATGACCATAATAAAGGGTGAGGTGTACATATTTGCAAATGTGAGGAGATGTATAGGGGGAAAAAGTACGAAAGTTGGGGAGAGGGATTGGAGAGGGAAGGCTCAGTATCTCAAGTATTTGCCATCATCAATATGTTTTGAAATACGTTTGATTCAGAAGAAGATTCCACAGGTCATAAATGTGTCTTCTAAGTGAAAGAGACTGAGGCCCATAAACTCAAAGGTATGTAGGGGTGGCTCCAGTCAGTACTGCAATGCCTAACCCCTAGGTAGACTGCTGCCTAGTGGACTCCTCAACCTCCAGCTAGGCACATAGGAAGAGGCGGGTGCCCCAGAAAGTCATTCTCAGAAACCAGCAAACCGACTGGAAGCCACCTAAGTTAGCGCTGAGTGAAATGCCAAAGTAAGGGGTTGAAAGAGGAGGGGCTTAGGCACCTAACATGGGCCGCTTGGCTGATGGGCCAGAGATAGGTCCTCCCACCATTTGGGATCCTCAGTTGTGAACCCTCTCCTGGAGTTAAGAAGCTGCCCTAGCTTAGTGCCTCGGTAGCCCATGCCCTCACAATTGAACAGACTCTATCTTTCGCTGTCTCCTGCTCACGCGCAATACTGCTCTCATGCTCACCCTACATTTCCCTGTGTCCCTGCTGTCTTGTGTGGGTGCTGTGCTGCCCATCCACCTGTTGGGGGCCTGTGTCTGGCCCTTCTGCTGTGGGGTCTGTCAGATATTGGGTCTTAAGTGTGCTCAGAGCACACCTAAAGGATTGTACCCTATTGATATGCCCTGCCTGGTTTCAGAATCCCACTTCGGGGCCTTCAAGGCTTCAGCTTTAGCTAAGTCTCTAAGCAGCTTGTTAGCTGTGGGGCAGTCAGGGCTATGGGAGGTTTGTGAATGCCAACTTGCAGAAACTTGGGTGCCTAGGGTATTTAGGTTGAATCTGAGTGCTGGTTTTGAAAATAGTGTAGCCTAAGGATGGGATTCAAAAAGCCTAACTCCTATAAGCACCTAAGCTCCTTTGTGACTCCCACCTTAAATGGTAGACTTAGGAACCTAAAGGGGCATATAGGTGCCTAAATATCACTGAGGATGTGGGCCTGAAAGGCCTGTGGTCCTATTCTTCAGTGTTTTAGGAGTGGTGCAGATAAGGGAAGAAACTGGGGCAAGGATACATTGTTTTTGTTCATTTTGAGGCCTCAGTGTGCTGCAGACTTGCTGGAGCTGGGCAGAGTGACTGCTGGATGGGCCAGCGTCAGCCAAAAATTGGGTGGTGGGCACTAGGCTTGTTTATTAACTATGTGAAGCTATTTAGGTGATTTCCATTGTGGTTAAGCAGACTGGCAGGAGTCCCTGAGAGTGTAACCAATGGAAGCCCAATAGCAACTCATGGGGAGGAGTCGTAATTTATAAATAGGAGTGGGAGGATGCAGTGCTGGAGCAGTGCAAGGACTAAAAGGTTCCGCTGTAAGGATTGTACTCCAGGGGCTTAGCCAGTCTGTCGGATTAGACTGCAAGGCTCCCCCACCCAACGGCACTGCTAGAAATGCTGCAGGCTGCGCAAATTGCAGACTGTCATTGCAACTATCTGAGGAGAGTCTGAAGGAGGTTGTGGGACTAAAACTTGGGGGAAACCCCACTGAAAGTGTTGTTTTTAAAAGATTTCTTATTGCCAGTAACTATGATGTAGTCATATCTAGATTTATTTAGTAAACGTTTTCCTTCTGAGATTTTGTGGCACTGACCTTCTATCAGAGATTTAACTCTATGATATTTGTGGGTATACATATATATCAAAGTACTGAACAGACTACACCCTGGTCTCTACTGCAGCAGAGAGAGAAGCTACAATATAGGCAGAGGGAAGAAATACTATACCTGATTTAGCATATAGCCTTTCCCAGACCAGTTACAGAAACACCCCCAGGCTCCAATCAGGACCCCATTGTTCAAACACAGACATGGTTTTTGCCCCAAAGAGCTTACAATTTAATTAAAGGCAAGACACAACCTGAAGGAAAAACAGGAATAATAAAATCATAAGGCCAGTTGGGGAAGGAGCTGGTTTCCCATTAAAACTGGCCTATAGACAGACTTTCTGCCTTGGGTTTGTTTTCCCTCGATTACATTAGAGAGAGTCAATGTATTCCAGAACAGTCTGTAGAGGTCTGGTGCTCACAAAGTGTCTCTGTGAGTCTTAACTTGGCTCCATAACAATGCTGCCCCAGTGGAACCATTCTGCCATGGACTTGAAGCAGCATAAGCTTTGGTGTGGAATCTCAGGGGAGACGATGTATGGAGATTGTATGCTCCCTCCTTCCGCCCACTCATCACCACTTGAGAAGCCCTTGTCCCAATCCACTCCATGCCTGGGTAAGGATCCAATCGTCCAAGGTGTTTTGGCCCCATTGTGGCAGGGTGGATAATGAATTCTGCAAAATCAATGTATAGCTCCCATGAAGGTAGACATTAAACCACAAAGAAAACAATTTTAATGTAATTCCAGGTAGAGAGGAAAGAGAAAGAGGGTGTGTATTTTTAAAAAATACGGGATCAGCTACTCAGCTGATGTGAATTGATGTAATTCCAGTGAAATCAGCAGCAAAGGATCTAGTCCCCAGCCTAGGCAAGGAACTGTTTACAATCATAAACCAAAGGAAAGATTATTAGAAGTGGATAGCACAGTCAGGAGAGACAGATAAGGTTTCCAAATTCCAAAGGCTTTGGCAGACAAACATTTTAACATGAGATCGAATTTAACTCTTTAATATAACTCTTTAATTAAGTTGAATGAATGGCTTCTATTAGGAACTGCTGTAAGTTTTGAATGGCTTTTTGCATACTCTGTGTATAGGAGGGGCCATCAGTGCTTAGTTGCTGTCTGGTTGAAACAGCATTAAAAATTGACATTCATTGTGTATTGGTGAGTCAAGCAGGAGAATGTGCATTGGTAAACTAATGAAATTAAAATAGGTAAAAAAATAGGCTTAAGGTAATAATGGTAAATGTTGTAATCCTATCTGTGAATACAATTTCTGCTTCTTACACTCCATCTAAAAGTAATGAAGGATATTGGGACAAATAAATATCCACTGTAAATTACAGTTAAGAGAACTGTTGGAAGAAGCAGACAAAAGTTATTTTAGGTGTATTCAGATGTTGGTAGGTACACACAAAATAACGTTCCTATGTTGAGTCCAGGAAAGCCATATTTGCCGTTTTTGAACAGCTTTGGATTTTCTCAGTAAACTGTTCTCCCAGCCCTGCTAGTAATGTAATCAGCACTTATCCAGCAATAACAGGAGTGAGAGTGGCTTAGGCAATATCTTTAACCTCCAGAGACACTGGAAAATGGTGTTTACAAAGGCTCAGTACTATAATGCACTTATACAAAGAAAGGGTATTTTTGGGGTTGAAACAAAATGGGCAGTAATTCACTTTAAACTTTCTGGAATGTGTACAAACGTATAAATACACCAGGCGGAGGAGGCTTTAAACCATTGTTAATAATCAAAAGAGTCAGTAGATGGCATGAGAGACTTGAAAATTCAATGTGAAAAGGCGTTCCCTTCTTCAACATTGTGCCCTGTGTCCTGTTTTAGCACCAAGCCCTCCACTTTGTGGATTCCCCATGGCTTTTATTCATCAGTTGCACTTTAGTTACACGAAGCACATTTGTTTTTTAGTTTACTTACTAACCACTTATTCAAACATGGAGTGAAATCCTGGCCCCATTAAGGTAAATAGGAATTTTGTCATTGACTACAATGAGGCTGTGATTTCGCTCATTTTTTAAAGTTCTTATTATGAAGTGTAGGCATTTAATTTCCAGCAGCAACCTGATCTTAACTATTTCTTCCTCTCCTGCCATCCTGGATCCCTTGTCGCTGGCTGCAGTACAATATCATACTTTCCCAAAATGACACCCATTGTCCTTTCAAACTAATGAATCAACAGGACCCTAATAGAAGCATCTGATTGGACCAAACTATTTATCACCTTTGTTCAGGAATGAAAAGAATCTGTTTAGATCAACCTTTTCCCTCTTTCACTTTAATTTAAGATGATTAAATAATTTAGACTCATTACAAATGGGTCAGTTTTAATCAAAACTGAACACAAGCAAATCAAACATGCTGTTTTGATTTCTCCAAATGTCTAGTTGTTTTAAAATGTGCTGAATCCTGAAAATACAAACCCTTTTCTTATCACTAAAATATACCACATTTGGTAATGAGGTCTATTGGAAAAATACCTTAATTTCCATCATCATAGACTAAATTGTGTAGCGTTTACAAGAATAAATATTAATATCTAAGTATTATTAACTCCATGCAATAGGTAGGTATTGTTATCCAAAGATGGGGAAAATGAGGCCGAAAGACCACTAGACTTGCCCAAGACTACATTGCAAGTCAGTGTTAGCGCCAGGATTAGACCTCAGGACTTCACAGACTCTCAGGCCTATGTAATTCTTCCAGCCCTCATTTCATTACACAAGTGCAAATGAAAATAAAGAATAGAGGGGTGAGAACCCCTCAGTGGTCTGGGTGGTCCCCAAAATGTCAATGGTATACTGGTTACAGCTGCTGCACCCAAAAAAATCAGTGAACTGAGATTCAGGCTCCAAACACTTGTGAAGCACCCTATAACAGATTCAAAAGTGAGGGAGCAAAGTACAAGGTTACAGCTTTTATATTTTCTGTTTGTTTATTGCGGGTAAAGGGAATAGAACAAAAGTCAGTATATGATGAATAAAGCAGCAGAAAAGGCAGATGAACAAAGAAACTCACCAAGAAGCAGCTAGAAGAACTGTGTGAACAGCGAGGGCTGTCAGCCAATCAGAAGAAATCAGAGGTGGTGGCCTTGCTGCACTTACATGCCATGAAGAGCAATGGGGTTCTTGCCCCAAACTGGGGTCCAGAGAAGTCCCTTTTTCTCCTACAGGGCATATAAGAGACCAAGCATATGGTTCCCCAGATGATCCAGCAGAGGTAGCTGTGATGGTGAGAGAGACCTGTGGAGGCGGGAGTGGAAAGGCTGCTTGTGAAGGAGAGGCGGAAGACACTGGAGGCCAGGGATCAGGAAAGTGGAGGCAGAGTTGGAGCAATAGAAGCTTGCTGCCCAGAACAAACAGGCAGCTTGAACAGTCAAGTGATGCCCCTGGGACCCAGGAGGAAGGACGTAAGGGTATGCCTGATCAGGGACTAGCAAACAAGCAGTGTGGGTACGATGGATGTCATCACTCTGCCTGTAGTCTTCAGCATTATGGCCACTAAAGGTTTTTCTGGGCATTGGAATGTGGGATGTTGTTTTTCTTGTGTTATTTTCTGTAATGAAGTAATGGGGTTAAACTCTGAGGGCTCAGGTAGAAGCCTACGAGGGCCAGACTCAGTGGTTGAGGGGGTAAAATTGCTGTCTACCCTTGCCCAGGAAACTGAGTCGGGGTGAAAAGGTGCTGTGGCCCAGAATCTGCTAGGAGCAGCCTCTTCTTAGCGTATGTGCAACAGCCTTAGGATTCATCACCAAATTTGGTCCACTTGTTGGATCATTAACTTCCTTGGCCCAGGCCAGGTACTGATGGGGAATGCAACATGAATGCTGAGCCATGGCCCTCGCTAGGAGCAGCGAGACACTGATACAACTAGGAAATGCTGTGGGACAGGACTCCACCGGCAACCCGGAAACTAGGCACAGCAACATGGGTGATAAAAGTGCTGACAAATTCATGCTATCTCGTGTAACCTCCCCTTTCCTCCCTGGATTACTCAGGAGCAGGCAACACTCCTCTGGGTGCCTGATGTTGCCAGTAAAGGAGATCCTGAGTATCCCAGTGGTGATGCTGGATAGGTGGGAATCCTCGATCCACCCCTCTGCTGCAGTCTCTTTACTGTACTATTGAAGGAAATTAATCCTGGTGGTGCCTGAACCTGGTTGGACCCTGTACACATGTAATGGCATGCCTTGGGAGCCTCAAGGACTAAACCTGAGCTAATCTATGCAATGGGTCTAAATCAAAAGTACCAATTATAAATAATATGCACCTAATATACACGTAGTGTAGAGTTAACGCACCTTTACTTAACAACTTAAAAAACATGCTATTACAGACTGAGATTAATTAAAATGTCACAACCAATTAAAATCAACAAGGGGCAGTTCAATAAATCAATTAATAAATGCAGTTTACAGTAGTAAATGAAATTTATCTAACCTGCATTTACACTGGCACCATTTACCCTACCTCTGTGTGTGCGCTTCTCTGAATTTCAGAGTTCTAAACACTTGCGTGAGTGCACTTGAAGACATGGGCGTAGTTTTGGGAGGTGCAGAGAGGGCCTTGCCCCCTGCCCAAACAGAGGTGAGGCGTGGGGGAGGCATGTGGAGTCATGTGCCACCCCCCACCCCCCAGCTTTCTGTCAGTGCTGAACTGCCGTGAAGGGCTTGTTTTGCTCAGTCTGTGGGAGGCGGGCGGGGGGAGGGCAGACATGCCAAACTCACGGAAAAAACGCAGAATTTGGGCTTGTTTTTGGCTTCATTGGCTTGCGAGTTGCTTGTTGGCTAGTTTTTGGCTTATAGCTTGTTGCGTGTTGCTTCTTTTATATGATCTGCTCCTGGCAAGCAGGAGCAAGGGGGGGCAAGGGGGAGGGAGAATCAGGGGTGCCCAGCAGGCCCACCACAGTCCCAGACTGCACGCCGGGGGGCTCTAGTCTCATAGAGTGTTCGAGTTCTTAGGGATTGGCTTGGTTTGGCCTTGCTTTGAAATGGGATTAGCTTGATTTTTGGCTTATTGTGAAAGTCGGGGTGCTTATTTAACATGTGAAAGTTGGCAACTGTGGTGGTGGTGGTAGGGGCTGTTCTGTCCTTCCCACACTGCACCTCTCCCCTCTGCTGGCAGGTCAAGCAGAGCAAGCCCTGCAGCCAGGCAGCCCGGCGGGGTGGGGAGGAGGATGGAGCAGCTGCTCCGGGTTGCTACCTCAGCAGCTGGACCTCCTACCTGTTTCCTGTACAACAGTCAGTGCCCACAGGGGACAGGGCAAGGGATGGCAGGGTGAGAGTGCGGGTGGCAAAAGGGGGTGGGATGGGGACGGGAAGAGACAGTAGGGAGGAGGGGAATAGGGCAGGGGGAAAAGAAGGGGATGAGAAAGTGGATTAAGGTTTCCCAGTATTCTGGGCCAGAGCAAGTGGGGGCCCCCGCTCCACCCCTTTCACTTGCGGTCCCCACTGTTCTGTCCTTCTGCCTACGGCCCACCCATGGCCCCACCCCTTTCTGCCCCTTCCCCAGGCCCACCCCTTTTCCACCCAGGGTCTCCGCATTCTGCCCCCCACTGTGACCCCCAACCCATTTGCACCTTTCTCCCCATCCCACCACTGGGGCCCCAACACTGGAAAAGCTCTGTCCCGGTTCCATGGCCCCAGGGCTGCAGCAGGGTCCCAGGGCTGCAGCGGGGGGGTTCGGATGCTGGGTCTTCCCCCGCCACCCCTTGTGCATCTGAGGGGAACCAGGGTTGGAGCATTGGGGCTTTGTCTGCCCCACCCACCTGTCTGCCCCCAGCATTTCTGCCAGAGAGTGGGTCAGGCATGGGGGCTTCCCATGCCACCCTACCGAGTCTGCTAGGAGAGGTTGGGGGCTGGGTTTCCCCCATCCCACAGCTTCTGCTGGGGAGGGGATGGGGGTGCTGGGATTTCCCCTGCTGCCTGGGCTTCCCCTTCCGCCCTGCACCGGGGTTGCCCCACTTGCCCAGTGCTTCTGGGGACCAGGGCCTGCTCTAGGTTTTTTGCCGCCCCAAGCAAAAAGAAATTTGGCTGCCCCCCACCCCACCCCTGGCCTCCCCCCCATGCCCCCTGCCGCCCCACACCTGGGCTCTCACCCCTCCTCCAACCAGTGCCCTCCCTCACCCGCACTCTCTGCCACCCCAGCGCTGGGCTCTCCCCTCCTGGCGCCCCAGCCCTGGGCTCTCTCTCCCCTTCCCGCACCCCCTGCTGCCCCAGCCCTGGGCTACCCCCCACCAGTGCTGACTCTGCCTGCTCCCCCCTCACCTCCAGTCTCATAGACTCATAGACTCATAGACTCTAAGGTCAGAAGGGACCATTATGATCATCTAGTCTGACCTCCTGCACAATGCAGGCCACAGAATCTCACCCACCCACTCCTGGAATAATCCTCTCACCTATGTCTCAGCTATTGAAGTCCTCAAATCATGGTTTAAAGACTTCAAGATGCAGAGAATCCTCCGGTAAGTGACCCGTGCCCCATGCTGCAGAGGAAGGCAAAAAACCTCCAGGGCCTCTGCCAATCTACCCTGGAGGAAAATTCCTTCCCGACCCCAAATATGGCGATCAGCTGAACCCCGAGCATGTGGGCAAGACTCACCAGCCAGACACCCAGGAAAAAGTTCTCTGTAGTAACTTCTAACATCCCATCATTGACCATTGGTCCTATTTACCACTGATGGCAATTAATTGACCCTTGACTAAGATCATGTTATCCCATCAAACCATCCCCTCCATAAACGTATCTAGCTTAATCTTGAAGCCAGTTAGGTCTTTTGCCCCCACTGCTTCCCTTGGAAGGCTGTTCCAGAACTTCACTCCTCTGATGGTTAGAAACCTTCGTCTAATTTCAAGTCGGTCCGGTGCTGGCAGGGTCGGGGTAAGCAGCGGGGCTCCCAGGCCGCGCCTCAGCCCAGGGTCCCTCCAGCCGGGGCTCCCACCTCCAGGACTAGCCAGGACCCGGCAGGGCAGAGCTGGGGGGGACCAACCTGGCAGGGGGCTGAGGAGCCAGGGCAGGACAGCCCCAGGGGGAGCGGAGCCCCGGAAAGCGGGACGCAGCCCCGCACGGCAGCACCCTGGGCACCGGTACCCCCTATGGCCCTGCTGCTGCTGCTGCTCCTGGCCACCCTGCCGCAGCCCCTGAGCGGCTCGGGTGCTTCACCCAGCCCCAGCTGTGGAGCTGGGGGGGCCCTGTGGCACCTGTGGGCAGCTCCGTGTGCCCCGCGGGACGGCCCCCAGCCCAAGTGTCCCAGTCCTTACCTAGTCCTTTTGCTGCCCCAAGCAAAAAAACAAAAAACAAACAAAAAAAAGGATGGCCGGAATGTTGCCCCTGAAAATGTGCTGCCCCAAGCATGTGCTTGGTTTGCTGGTGCCTAGAGCCGCCCCTGCTGGGGACTGGGGGCAGGTGCTGCTGCTGGGGCTTCCCCTGCTGCCCCATGCTGAGGTCAGGCAGGGGTGGGTGGGGTGGGGTGCTGGAGGCTGCCCTGGCAGCCCGGCACTTCTGGGGGCCAGAGCGGGAACTACCACTGGGGCTTCCCCTGCGGCCCTGCGGTGGATTTACACTGTGTGTGTGTGTGTGTGTGTGTGCCTGTTTTTCCAGATCCCACCAATTGGCCGGGGCCCCTGGGCACGGACACTGTGGGCCCAGTGGGTAATCCACCACTGGGGTGGGGCCTAGGAGGGGAAGAGGCAGTGAGAGGGCAGGGCCCCGGTGGAAGAGACAGAATGGGGGCAGAGCCTTGGGATTAGTGGTGGGATAAGGCCTCAGGGAGGGGAGGTGCAGTGGAGGCGGGTCCTCAGGGGAAGGGACAGCTTGGTGGGGCAGGGCCATGGTTTTGGGTGTCGGTGGCCCACCACTTCTAGGGAACTGCTGGAGCTCCTGGACAGAAGTAACTCTTATGTCATGGCCCAAGGCCAAAACACCAGCATCAAACTCATGGCGGAGACTGTGATAATCAGGGTGCAGATGTAACGCTGACAGACCCTGGTCATCGGCAGGCAGTATTGAACCTTGGTCCTCTGGAGCTTAGTGCATGAGCCTCTACTGTATGCGTTAAAAGCATATGCTTGTTAGCGAAGGCTGTAGAGCAGACTCATTAATTTCTCGTCTCGGTGCCACTACATGGGACAGAACACCACACCCAGGAGTGTTACACAGGGTTACACAGACACCCCAAGGACAGAAGAGAAGGGTTAACTCCTGCCACAATAAGAAGTTCAATCAACTGATTGCATATACTGTTATTTTACTGTAAGAGAATACCAAGTGAGATCTTTTATGAAAGCTTGTAATGCATTGAACTGAACAGTCATTTTGAGATATGTTTATGGCTTATGGTTATGACTGTATGTATGTATAGCAAATTGCAACTGACCTCAGCAGCACCTCACAACAGCATGGTGACGCAATCAGGTGGGGGTGGGGGGCTACCTCTGAACCAGACAAGACTGCCTTCAAGCACCAAGCCATTGTCCAGCCCAGGAAAAGACAACGAGGAACCATCAAAACTATGGGACCTGCTTGAAACTGAAATGACAACCCCAGTCTTCAAAAACGAAGACAGGTGAGCGTTTTCTCCATCTTTGAATACCTATAATGACTGAAGAACACCCCCTCCCACCTGTCGCAAACCCTTTTAAAATGGAAGGGGTTTAAGTGAAACTGAGGGACAGGGAGTAGGCCGGAAACTGCCCATGAAACACTGACACACAGGCGGTACGCTGGGAAACAGGTCAAAGGCAACTTGTGTTAGAAAAGGGATTTTATTGAATGTGGAAGTTAAAGCCTGAGGTTATGGCTGTGTTTATTTACTGGGTAATTTGTATATGTTTGCTCTCTCTTACTATTTCATCTTTGAATCTGTGGTTTTGCTATTAAATAAACCTTTTGTTGATTTTTACCCTAAGCAGGGCGCTGTGGTGCAAACTGTGTGGAGTGTGTGCACCAAAGAGAATTGCTAATTTATGCGGGGGCTGGATTCACACCTTTGGGAGTGCTGAACCAGAGGGGAAAAGTTAGAGTTTCTGGTACTTAGGAACTCAAGAAAGATGGATTTGGGGAGACGCTGGCAGGGCTGTTGAGTCACCCGGCAAGGAGTAACCAGGCTGCTGGACACCAGAGTGACTTTGCGCTTGTGAACAGGTTACTGGTGTTAGGGATCTGAGCCACAGTTGCACAGGCACCCCCAGGCTGTAGAGCAGGTGATGACAGACCCTCTTAGTAGGGTTGCCAATTTTGGTTGGACATATTCCTGGAGGAGTCCTCACATTACATTATCTTTAATTAAAGATTAATCTTTGCTTCCTGGAGACTCCAGGACAATCCTGGAGGTTTGGCAACCTTATCCCTTACTGGTCTGGGTGCTCTCCAAAACATCATAGGGGCTTAACTGAAAGGCCATTTGCCTAGCTTGCTACAATACAGAACAAAACTTATGCAATTCATAGCAGTTGAGAAGCAACAGTGATGAAAGGTACAGTACATGAAAGCCTTGACTGTTGAATATACATTTTAATACTCAGTAGATAATTATAATGTTAGAGTTGCTTTATAGCATAGGGCAGGACTGAATTCCAAATGAGCTTTAAATCCAAATTTCAGCCAGCCTCTGAAATAGGTCTGCGGTATATCACTGCAGTATATTAGCACGTGGTGCATCAGCCTTTTGACACTTACCAATCTAATATTGCTCTTAATTCCTTTGATAAGATGAGTTTGTTCTACAAGCTTCCCCACCCTCCCGACCCCAATTCCAATCCAGGGCTTTACGAGCTTTCATTATATTTGGGTTTCACAGCTGCAGCATCAGTGGCTTCTTTCTGTCTTTTAAAGATATTCAGCTGCCTCAGTATGGGGGCACTAATGAATGAGCACCATCACATCCAGAACAACAGACAAAAATAAAAGCTGTGCCTTAAAAATGGAAATAAGATGAGCTGTGGCTAACCTCTGTCCTGAATGGAACAGAGGGAAGCAGGCCTGCGCTCATTTCACTAGCTACGGCTTCCCCATCTGGTCGAAGCTGCAGTCTGAGCAAAGCCTTACTTGAGAAAGTGTGAATGGTTGCCACTCTGTGCACTTCCTTAGCAGAAACGAACATCTGCTCCATCATCATCTTGTGCTCCCAGCACATACACCTCCCAGATATCACCGTTCCTTTCGTCAGCCGCTTGAGTGCTGCTGAGCATTCTAGCTTACAGCCGTTTAGAATGTGCCAGTACTGCTTCTGAATGGACCTACACATATAATACTGTCCACTGATTTCAATGGCCTGGAGATAAAACAGCTACAGCATGGCAGCTGCAGCACTGAGCCACAAGAATGTGAAACAGTTATCTGTGTTGCCTGTAGGGTTTCAAAAGCCTGGCACAAGATGCTGAGCTAACGTCTGTCCTCAGATGCTTGGGGCCAACTCGCACTGAAGGCGGTGGGACTCATTTTAGTGCACCTGCGTGCAGAAGGTTAACAAAAAAAGTTTAAATTAGCAGCATGGTCTTCCTTCCTGTTTCTGCACTTCAAGCTCCCTGCTACTCATCACTAGCAGCCTGACCTTAAGTCAGGTGACTGTCCTGCAGTTGTTACTAGGGATGAGCCTTGAATACTCAAGGCTCCGCCCTTCCCCATTTTCTGCATGAGGCCATCACTGGGGATGAGCATTTATCGTTTCAGGCAGTGCAGCATAGTATGCCTAATTTGGTCAATTTTATTTACGAGGGTGCTATACACAGGGAAATGCATCTTTACTGTCTTCTCTTTGTTGCTCTTGTAGATCTGAGGCTGCCACCCCTGAGACAGGAATATAACACTCTCAGCATTCGCTGTGATTTATGTCATTACGGTGTTGCCATTATGTAATACACTGGCTTAGTATATGTGATTGTGTTTCCTCTCTTGAGGTGGTTCCAATGACTATAAACACCCTTTGTCTTACTTCCAGAGGAAGGTGTTCTCTTTTAGCTGACATAACAGGGGCTTATATCTTTTGATACTGCAGGTACCAGCTTGATCAGTGCTGATTACTGTGGTATCTCTATGTAGAGGGCATGGTCTATTAAAAATAGAATTAATGGTAAAGAGCATTTGGCTTTATCAATTTTCCATAGTAGTACCTGTTGAGCACTAAAGCTCCTCTTAACATTTCTCTTCACTAGCTTTGTTTTATTTGAATTGGTTTACTGGAGGAACGTTTCCCTTTCATCAACAGGTGGCTTAAGAGGCAAGAAGATTTGGAGTTAGAAGCAGTGGACCCATTAGTGAGCGCATTAAAGTCAGGGCAAAGCAGCCACAAATGGCAGTGTGAAGTGGCCCAGGCCCAATGAAGGAGCTGACAGTAGCTCAGTCTGTACATTGTCATTTTAATGGAGGAGTGTAGGATGCTTCATCTACCCTTTTGCAGTGTAACTCTGCTGAGGAACTAGCAAGTAACATGGATTTGGATGAGGAAGAGGTTCTTCAAGGAAGGATAGGGAGCATCTTGTGACCACAGTATTACAAATGAAAATGTAGCAGGAGAACTGAGGTTATTGTTCCTAGACGGAACGGAGTTGATGGGAAAATTGAAGATCAACATTAAATAGTTGTTTGAACAAATTCTTTGGTTACTACTACCCGCATGCCAGACAGAATCTGGCCCTTACTGTTGGACTTTATTTTAGATATGTAATGTCTGGGTATTGTTGTCATTTGTATAATATTTTTCTGTCATTCTTTTGGTAATTTTACTCAGTGTTTTCCTAAAGTTTTGATAAGCATGAAGTTCATGGATGTACAATAGAAAACAATCAACCAAAAAAAGTTCCTTTTTACTCTGGTAACCTATGAACTAACATTACATCCTTTTACATTTAAATCAAAACGGGGACTGTGTCACACACACGGGCTCTCTGGAAAGCTACTGTGGGAGCCTAGCAGTTCAAGTCATTCTTTTTTACTGTATACGAAGGCTAATGCTCTTGCTGGGAGTGAAATATTTTTTCCAGAACAGTTTTGAAGCACAGGGATTTTCCTTTTTACTAGAAAACATAAATGAAAACAATTGTGTACTGTATCTTTAGTATGCTAAATTATGAAACCCTTTATACAATAGAATGTTAGAGATAACATGATTATGGCTTTCCTCTCACCACCCAGTGAACATCATTTTAAGAGAGGACCAGTGTAATTATATTCCAGATAAAAGGAACCAGATTATTATACTTGGCCTGATTGCTTTGTTGATAAGAAGGGGGGAAAAAGAGATCTGGATACTTATTTAATGAGCAACATATTTATTAAGCAGCACGTATTGTACATAATGCATTTGACTTTGTACGTAATGCATTAGGCTTACCTATTTTTAAAGCATATTTTTTTAATATTTTACTGCAGCTATTGCATTCCCCTGGCAGCTGTCCAGCTATTCAATCATTTGGGTGAGTATGTCTATAGCATGTTGCTAAAGCATTAAGATGAACTACAGTTGTCAGTGCAGGAACAGTCAATGTCAGCATCCACAGACTCCACGATGTCCTCAGCTGCATATTTCCTGTCACTGCTCCTATGCCAGTCAGACAAGCTCACAGCAGAATCTGTCAGAAGAGCAAAGCCACATTAACTAACATCAAGCAAATTAACACTTGAAAACATTCCAAGGCAATATTATGTTGATGGCTGCCAACTCTTTCATCAGACAAAGAATATGGGTCCAATCCTGCCTCCGCCATTGACATCTGACTGACCTATTGACTTGGAGCAGGATTTTCGTCCATGGTGTAATTACTATAATACTTCCCTAAAACAAACTGAATTGCAATTCACGATGCACAAATATAGAAAGCAGGAACTTGGAGAAGTGCTGGATGTGACCGCCCTTTAAATAAGAGCACTCTGTAGAAAAGCACATCAGCCATCTCTTTTCATGTTATCACTGCCTATGAGGCTGGAGTGGGTGGGTGGGTATTTCATCTTTCTGTTTACGTTCATTCTGAAGGATAAGCCCTCTGGAGAATTTTCAGAGGTTCATAAACTTCTAATTAAAGTTTTCCATATATTCTCAAAACTGGCAGAGCAATGTCAGTTTCAGTATTAACCTTACCAGGTTGCTTTATCAACAGCAGCTTTAATATATCATTAAACCCCTACTGCTGAAATAATCTAAATGGAATAATAATATTCAACCTCCCAATAAACATTCGGAGCTGGTTGAGGTTTAACATTGCATATGGAAGAATATTAGAACCCGCATTTAGATTGTTTGCCTAAGTAGAACGTGCCAAGCTTTCATAATTTTATCTCTAGTTGTTTTGTCAGACATATGGGCAATATATTTACAACATGCTGTATTATATCAAGAGAAAATCCAGAACTGTTTGTATGGATTTTGGCTGTATCAGTCATTCATACTCAATGAATGAAATGTTAATGCACTATTTGGTGGAATTACATCTCTCTGACCAACTTGACACACAGGTTTTGTATAATAAACTATAAAACATATTATCCCAGCATGATGTTTGAGCTGTTTGTAATTAAAGATTTAATATTTTAAAGCTAGAAAATGAGAAACCCTAAAGAGTCTGGATTTGCTTTGCTTTTGCTTAGCTTTTTCTCATGCCTTGGTCTTCTAAATGTTTGCATACTAAGGGCCCAATCCTGCAACCCATAGCCCTGTAAGTAGTCCTTAGTTCTGCAAACAATCTCAGTGGCATCAATGGAACTGTGTACCTGAGTAACTATGATGCAAGTGAGTCAGAGTTTGTAGGATCTGGCCCGTCAGGCAAACTTGCCTGAAGTATAAACTGCAGTATTGGGCCATAGATTTCTAGGGCAATAGGGGAAAATTTTCCCCTCAGTTCTGCATAGCAAGAACGTCCCTGATATTATGCTCACTCTACATGTGTGGGCCTCCCAGTGCTGTCAGTGATGTGGGCTCCCACTTTGTGAGGAGCAGAGTATCAGGGCTGAGTTCTCCCTGTGTGGATCTGAGAGAAGAATTTTGCCCTCATATATAGGAGTTCATTTTATGAAACTGGGAGAGATAATTATGTTACCAGCTCTGCTTCTGCTGCTACTTATCTGGTCCATCAAACAAAAACAAAAAAAGGACATCTCTTAAAGAGTTCCATTGTGATGCTGTTGATTCCCAGCCTAAGGAAAAGCAATCATGTTACTGAAGAACACCAATGGCATCCTCTATCTTCCTCCTCAGGAAAATAATAATAATTAATTAATTAATAATAAACCCTTGATAAAAGAGCAAGAAGAAGAGGTGGTAATGGGCATCTGTGTCTGAGGTTCAATAAATGAGCCAGAGAAACCTGCAGCTGCTGTGCAAGCAGCAGTGACTATGACGACTGATTTGGCTGATTTTCTTCTTTTCATTTTGTGTGAGAATGAGACAAGTTTAGTATAGTCTAGTAATCGGAAGCAGTGAATGGCCTAGGGTGATGACACTTCACAGATATGGAACATGGACGCAAAAGAAAATCTGTGAAACATGGATATGACAAGATTTTAGAGATAGCTTGGCGTTGAGGGTGTCTTTTCTTTTCTTAAAAGGATTCATCTAGTCACGTCACATGGTGTTGTCAGTGTGCTATTAGTAATCCCACTGTGTTACTTTTCTTATTGCACTAGTGTCAAGCTGATATAAGTGAAAACAGAATCGGGTCCATGCTTTTAAAAAATCTGATGTGTCTAATCTGATGTGAGAGTTAAATACCTTCAAAAACAAGCTGTTTTCTGAACTAATCTGGAGAGCACTTTAGCAATATGTTTTTTGCTGATGCATTGCACATGGGCAGAGCATGGCGGCCTAATCACACTGCAGTCATGTCACACTATGTGACTGACTTTCGGTTGCTTTACTCATCTTGGTCTACATTAAATAGCAGATTGCAATGTGACTCAAAGGACCTTTTGTTGCTTATCACAACTCAGTGAAACATCTGGAAGGCATGACACATTTTTATTGGTCACTGCTACCCCTTTTACTATCCCTAAGATTTTTTCCAGACAATATCATCTGCCAAATAATCCACATTGGCTTCTAGCTACCCATGATTGTAATTGTTTATGTAAAATATTAATAGGGTTGGGAAATAACAGCTCTGAAAGCCAGGTGTGCTATTAGGGGGTCTGTGTGATGCTGTGCTATGGTGTTGACTAACTGATCTGACAGAGCTCCTCTGGTATGTGACAAAGAAAGTAAAACAAAACAAAAAAAATCCTACCTTTTGGGAAACAGGAGAAGCCAACTTTAACTGATGTTTTCTCAGTTGGAGTACAGCCTCTCATACACTGCAGTATCTTGTCAACAGAGTAACATGTAGATTCCTTTCCATGAATAACAGGATGTCCCTTCAGTTTCACATAGCGGCGTTGCAGTTTACACCCTAAGAGGAAAAAGAAAAAGTAGTTAAACCCTAAGGAATATAGAGGCTCTAATCTTTCCTTACAATAAGAAAAGTCTATATTTTCTCCTCAGCTTTTAAGTACAACTCCCCAATGACCCATTTTCACAGCAGTAAAGGTGGCAAGATCAGGACCATAGTTAGTGGGGAAAACTGGTTTTTGAAAGGGGAGTTGTGTTTAAAAACGGATGGCACAGTATGGCCCAAATGAAATCCTTTCGTCCACTCTTTTAGAAATAGCACCGCTGAAGTCTGAAAGCTATTAAGAATAGGTACAGTGTAAGAATAGGGACTGCTGAAATGCATTAGGAAAAATGGCAGTTGTTTGTGAGTGGATAAGTAATGGCAGCGTTTACATAATGATATCAAGACCAATTGTTGTATTGGATGATTTTTATAATGCTTCAATTATCAGCACGAAAAGGATAATTAACATTCACAGGATCCCACGTGCCATCTTGTTTCCTGACATGCTTATGGGTATGATCCAGCAGCCACTGAAATCAGTGGAAAAAGCCCATTTGACTCTATTGAGACTCTTTACGGGCCCAAAGTAAATGAAAAATACTGCACTGTTGGAGGGAGTGCAGTATTATTATAAATACATGCAACGAGACACACTTATACAGTAAGAATACTTCCCAATGCCACCCCCCACACCTTTCTATCCAGATCCTCCAAAGGGGTAAAAGGGCATTGAAGTCAATGATGCTATACCAGTTTACCCCAGCTGAGGATCTGGCCCAATGTACTAACATTATCTGTGTGCTGTTAATAACATATGTAGTTTGTTTGATTAAATTAAGTCTACAGAGAGCGAGCTGATTTAGTGCACGCTCCTGCTCTGAAGCAAATCAGTGGTGAAACTTCCACTGACTTCAGCGGGAGCAAGACTGGGTCTGATTTTGCCAGTCATGGAGTAAGGAACTACTTAGTATGAGTAAATGTGGCAGAATCAAGCCTCTAATAGCAAACTGAATGTGAGAAACAGAGGTGTTCACTTGAATACAAAGTATTCAACATTTCAGATTCACTGGGAGAGTTCTAAATAACGATTAGTTATATAAACAGAAAATGAATGACAACAGTGGTCCTTTTTATTTACAGGTAAATGTTTCTTTTTTATTTTTTGCATTTTTAGGGGAAAAATAAAATTAAAATGACATTTTCTCAAAGTAGAAATTGTTTTCAAATCTACTGACCTTCAGCACAGGTTTCTTCTACCAATACCCATGAATGAACAAAAGCTGAGCAGCTGTGTGCCAGCCTATGATTGGGCATGAGGAGTTCATTTTGCTTTTGTCCATCATTATTTCCACAAATACCACAGGTCCTTCCTCTCATCCATGAAACGACAGTAACCTATAAAAATAACACATCTTTGCTGTAAATGCTAATGTGTTGGCCCATTACAGGGCCAAGGTGTAAAAGAGAAGAAAGCTAGTAATATAACAGATTCAGAAGTACCTTAAGTGTCGAGCCATCAAAAGTCACATTTGCCAGCCCTTGGTCTGGAGCTTCTACTACAACTGTTGTTTCATTTCTATAAATTTTAATGTTTTCTGTAAAAAGATACAACTGTTTACAGGTGGTTCCTCTAATTTTGAAATAGTAAAGAAATTATCTAATCTCAGGGATAATGTATATAATCATTAATTTTCATTTACAATGAGTATTTACTATTTCCATCTGAATAATTTTTTTGTGGAGAGGTGAGGTCAGAAATAAGAGTTTTTTCTTTTTATTTGCAAAATGCTTCTTCTCTAGGTCTATATAGCTGTCGTTGACTTTTCTGTTTAGTCAACAGAGCTAGCCCGATTTACACCAGCTGAAGATCTGGTCCTAAATATCTAGCTTCCTCTATGATGTTCATCATCATGGCATTGCACCTACATATAAACAAGTACCAACATATTTAAGCAGCTTTGAATGCAAAATGCTTCACATTTCAGTGAGAGGATTAATCCTTATGCTTTACAGTGGCAAGCACACAATACAAATCAATATAATAATGAGCCGGATTCACTTATTAGTGAAAATTAAGGGTATGTCAGTTGAAGTCATGTATGTAAAACCAAAATAAGTCACAGAAGTATCAGGCCCACAGTTTTTCTTAGTATGGATACACAATTATTTTTTTTACATCTAGAAGTCCTCAGTAAACTTGTAAAATATTTTGGACTAGATAATACTTAGTCCTGCCATGAGTGCAGGGGGCTAGACTAGATGACCCCTCAAAGGACCATTCCAATCCTACAATTCTATGATTCTATGTTCCTGTAAATATTTAATTTCTAAATAATTCCTGGAAAGGTGAGTAACACACTGTACCTCTTTTATTTTGATATATCTTGCTGCGTGTTAACACTGGTCCATCATTGTATGACACGAGGATAGAAGAAGACGCAGAAAGATGGAGTCTGATGCTTCTTGAAAGAAGAAAACAAACATGTTTAACTGTGGGAACATTGATGTAAATGGCCAACAGAGACACAGCCCCAACTTCAGCATCCAGATTTTGAATATGCCCCCAAAGTTCAACCCTGGTTGGGTTTAGGGCTCTGGTTCAAAACTTTCCTGGAAATGAGAAGCCCAAGGCGGTAGCTGTGTGGGGGCTGTTGATAAGCATTACCTGAGAAATTGAAGAGAGAGAGAGGCTGGAGGGCAGAAGAGGATTACTGGTATTATGATTTTAAAAGTACCCAGCATTTTTTCCAATGCAATACAATTTAAACTAACCGCCTAAAATTCTATATAGAGATTCGAGAATGATTACACTTACGATGAACTAATATTGATGTACACCTCCCTGAAGGAAGAGCGGGTATTGACTTTTCTCGTCATGATGATGAATTTGGGGTGAGCAGTGCAGTCTTGAGCTACCACGAGGTTGCAATCTTTATTGAATGAGCATCTGTACTTCACTTTGTCAAATGTTTTGAAGTTTTCTTCCTTCACTTCACATGTGGCTGAAAAATAACAATAAAAATAAATGGCAGATTCAACTGTGCTTTGTAGATTATTGTGGAGATTTTGAAAGCTACCCAAGAGGTCTGAATGGCCAGTTCCCATTAAAATCAATTTCCACAAATACCACAGGGAATTGGACAGCCAAATCTCCTTGGCAGTTTTTAAAATGACAGCCTCTTGGAAGGGACAAAGGACAGAGATTACAGTGCTTGTAGCCACTTGTTATCTCTGTGTGAAACCCATGAATTCCTAACCATGCATACAGACCTGAACTCCCTGTGCCCCCCTTCCAACAACTGCTGAGAAGGCATCTCCTATGGTTGTGGTAAGGGTAAAGGTAAGGGTTGCCAAGTTTCCCCAGAAGAACACTGCTTTAAAAGACCAAGCTCAAAGCTGACAGGAGACAGAGTCACTGGAGGGGCCAAGTGTTAACTACTACAAATAACCATTGCTCATTTATCAGGAACTAGACCAGTACTGAAGTAACATTTACATTGATCTTCTTTAGCTATCAGTGAAGATATTTCTGGAAGGAAATTCCAAGCAGTCACTTCTTGAGCCTGAGAAGCTGGAGCTGGGCTCACAGGCAAAGCAAATGGAAGTGGGAAAGCCTCATAGTAAAGGGTTAGCTGAAAAAGAAGAAATTAAAATGCTTTAGGATATGTTTAGTGATACAATTTGGTCAATCATATAGGCAAAAAGACCCCCCCCTTGTTAAAAATTCCTTAAATATATATTTGTATAACTGGAGTCATTACAGTCTTCCCAGGACACTGTAGGTACCCAAACCTAACATATATATTTTTATGAGCTCATTATCTTTTATTTTATTATCACTTGTACATTTTCTTGAGATTATCTTTAAATGATCATTTAAAGACATAGGGAATTAAGATGCATAGATGATGTTTATGGTATTGTTTAATGACATCCTTAAAACGAAAAAAAACAAACCAAAGAAACCACCAGACCACAGGGTGACTGAGTAATAAGTTCCCTGTGCCTTATCCTGTCCCACGGCTACTAGGTACAGCAGACTAAAGAGCATGCGTTAGCTGGCAGTCTTACAGAATGAACGTTGGCTTGATGTGATTTTGGTTGAGTTCACATATCATAGTGAAAGACATATTAAATATACCTAGATAAACAGGTCATACACCACTCCCTCATTATCACATATGAAAAACACCTAGAAAATTGAAGTACAAGGGTAGGTTAAGGACACACTTACTTCCTTTATGGAAAGGCAAGCTGTTATTAATTTAAACCAGACCCACTAGGGGACATTTTTCATAAAGGTGAACAGAGATTTAGTGGACACAGACCAATTAATCAGTTGGAGTCTGCAGACTACATCTGTGCAAGCTGCTGTGAAAATATAGCCCTTCTTGTTTGTTCAGAGGAGTGCTTCATTTGGAAGTTCCAAGGTTTGATCCTGAAAATTCATGTGTAATGGACCGCAAGAAGCACTGGGCTGTGGGACTCAAACACCAGGCAGCATATAGGTGCAAGTAAGGTTAAGCACTAGCCATGGTCTTCCTCAATGCATGGTCTTCCTTACAATCCTTTGTAAGTTACATACCCCATACTCCTGAGAACCCAGGATAAAAACAAGCAAAGTGTATGGGCAGGATGGGCATATCTGAGGAGATAACAACTTAAGTGCCACCCTCCACATACAAATGAAGCATTTGGCTAAAGGCTTCCCCTTTGGGCATTATTCTGCAGGCTGGAGTGAGTTGGTCCTGTGCAGTTGGTGGCGCTTTCATTATGAAAGCATCAGGTTCCCAAGAACTTCCGGTCATGCTGATCACTTTTTTATCTTGTGCTTTATGGCACACTACAGGATCAAGCCCCGGTAGCTCATGTAGAAGGTATGGTTCTGCATTTTTCCTTTCTCAGAATTAGCCTATATGTATTACCCAAAGCCAAACTATACAAGTAGAAAGTATATTTGGAAAAATAAACAAACAAACAAACAAACAAAAGGCCCACATACCCCAGGAGCCTTTATGATTGTATTAATTGTCCGTGGTGAAGTTGCAACTGCTCTTAATACAACCTCCTGAGAAGGATTTTTCTGATACACTTCTGAGAAGCCCATCAGGAGTGCCATTCCAGGAGCAAATTCCATAGCTCTAGAGATAAACAAGATGTGACATACTCAGAACCTTCATAACACCAACCAATGTAACAA
Organism: Macrochelys suwanniensis; assembly: GCA_033296515.1. Lineage (NCBI taxonomy): Eukaryota > Metazoa > Chordata > Testudines > Chelydridae > Macrochelys > Macrochelys suwanniensis. Next base: position 24,881,724 of record CM065782.1, read on the forward strand.
GAACAACACAACAAATGACAAGGTAGCAGATTGCATACGTTATAGTTGTCCTCCTTATCCAGGATGGGAGTTTTGTCCAAGCCACCTTCACCTGTATGGCTGGATTCCTTGAAATTTGGCCTGTGGAAGCTCTTGCTTCAAGTTTGTAGTCCCGGCATTCCTTGCCCCACCTGAACCTGGCCTTTATGAGGAAGAAAAAAAGTCATTAGAATTTTGGAAATGAAATCATATCACAAAAATCTGTCATCATATCAAAATACATGATCTCTTTATGAAACTTCAGTGAAGTCTTCAATGCTCCTAACTCATTCACTGAATATACTTGTGGAGGAGCTTCGCCTACATCTGGAGGAATATGGGGTAAGCGTGCTAGGCAAGGCTGAATGTTCCCATTTTGAACGTTCGAAATCTTGCAGTGAAACATGGCCTAGAATTCTGCAGTGTGACATTTTGTAGATTCCTTACATGTTGCAAATTCATCATCAATCTGCATGTTTAAAAAAGAAATGGCATACTCCTCTAGAAATTTCACTTTTACAAAAATGTCTGGTTTTGCAACGATAAACAATTTTCATTACTGACAATTCTGATGAAACTTTGAAACTGCAGCCACAAAATGCAGAAGTCTGGAGATCACTATACATGTACATAGCTTTGCAAATGAAGGCTTCCATGACTAGGGCACGGGGGAATAGCTGTACAGAGGTGCTTGAAAATAGAAACTGCAAACACAGTGCCCTAATTTTAATGTTTTCAGGCATCAACTCAACACCTAACATCACTCCAGCACCTATCTTATATGGATAGAAGGAAACAAAATGTCCTTGTAGTGGCAAGGTGGGTGAAGTAAAATTTTATATTGGACCAATTTCTGCTGGTGTGAAAAACAAGCTTTTGAGCCACACACAGCTCTTCTTCAACTCTGGTAAAGGTACTCTGAGCAGCATAGCCAAAAGCAAGATGGAACACCTTGTCTCTCTAATATCCTTGGACCGACATGACAACTATGCTGCATACAACATTTGAAGTGGCGGTCATTTGAAATGCATGTATAAATAAAGGAATGAGCCAGATCCTCAGCTGGTGTAAATTGGCACTTGAGCTGGTCAAACATTTTCAAATTTTGAAAATTTAGCTACAAATGTTTTGCAAACAAATTTTGAAAAATTTCACAAATTTATTTTCTTGTTTTTTAGAAGGAGTGGTTGAATTTTTTCAAAAATTTGAAATTTTGATGAAAAGTATTTGCAAAAAGTTGCAGGAAAATTTGTCTTCCTTGTTTGACCATCTCTAATCAGCATAGTCATCTGGTTATTTGATACCCTCGGGCCTTTTAAAGCTCTAACTTGGTGGAGCTAGTTCTATCTTTACCTGTGCTTTGAGAGGCAATATTGCAGAATCAGCACACGCTTTCCAGTTAGTTTCAGCAAGCTGAACCACAACCAGTTGCATATCGACTTTGGCAGCAGCAGAGTTAATATATGCTGTGGCTTGGTAACCTTGATTTTTGTTGTCACTCCTCACTGCCCGAGCCACAATGGTGAGCCCAGGTGGAAGTACATCTCCCAGGAAATTGGGCTGAAAAACAAAATAAAAATGGCAATGCTTAAATGCACATGTATATTCAGTGGTGAACGTTGGATTCGTTTTGTACTGCGCCGATAGCCGTACAGCAGTACAGAGCCTGGACTGGTTGAGAATGAACATAGTTCCAGGCTCTTATTGTTATTTCAGTGTAAGTTTTGGTCGGTTATTCCTCTTTTTTATTTCAGTAGACTAAAGAATTTAAAAAAGATGCAGTTGTCTTGACACAAGATCCACGACTCATTTAAGACATGTCAATGGACTTATTAAGATTTTGTGTATTATTTTTAATATTTAATAGAGTTCTAGAACACTCAATGGATATTATTACCATACCAATATATTCATTCAGAAGCAACTCTTTTGAGCCATAATGAGAGTTGTGAGTTCCTTATTAATTGCACTATTCATACAATATTATGAATCCTATGGATATTTCACTATATAGTTGGGCCAGGTTGGTATATTATTATTAAGATACATTTACTTGGAATAGATTCAGAATACCACACTAAGGATTGTGAACAGTTGGTGAGCTAACCGGTGCTTAAGGAAATGTTTGTATCTCCCTAAAAGTAATGGATCCGTTTTACTGAGCACATGGCCAGATTTTGTCTCTGTTACACTGGACTCACACAGATGACTTCCATGGCTCTACTCTGGAGATCAAGCATTGCAAGACTCGGATTTAACATTTAAATGTATAGGTGGGGTTTTTCATAGTTCTCGATGAATATATAAATTATACAGGGCACATACCTAAGTTGTGTTTTTCAGTAGAGCTGGTTGAGAATTTTCTGTCAAAACAGGTTTTGACGGAAAATACCTTATCAATGACATGGAAAATTTCCCCAAAAATTTCAATTTTGGAGTTTTCATTAAAAAATTGAAACTCTTTCCATTTCTAGCTACCCAAAATGAAACTTTTCTTTGAAAGTTTTTGACAGCTGAAAACTCAAAAAAATTTGTTTTTGAAAAATTTAGTCAAGAAAGGAACTTTAAAAATCTTTGCCACAATTTTTCACAGGAAAGAAATCATTTCTGGTTTTCAGCTTGTAAATAAAAAGATCTCCCTGTAGGGCATTTTCTGGGGAGCAATGACTCATTGGGTTTAATGGCTAGAGGCACAGGCAAGGTCAACAACGCCTCTTATGCAGTCTAATTCCTAGGCAAAGACAAAATTTCACCTCATGTGCAAAGCTAGAATCGCTGCTGCTGCTACTGCTGCTGCTGCTGCTGCTGCTACTACTACTACTGCTGCTGCTGCTGCTGTTCCTGCTGCTGCTGCTACTGTCTCTGGAGCTGCTGCTGCTGCCTGACTGAGGGGAAGATGATGATGATGAGCTGCTTGACGACGCCTGCTCTGGAGTCTGTAAAAGAGAAATAGGTAAAAGACTGTAGGATAGGTATCTGGCTAAATCCAGCTCTTATCATGAAAACTCCCTCGCCTAACTTGAAGCTCTCGTGTCAGTAATCAGATACTATGTCACACAGAGGCACCTAAGCAGTGTAACACATCATTATAAAACTAGAGCTGGTTAAAAATATTTTATTTTTATAAAAAAGGGCAGAATTTTTTTCATTACAAATTTCACAAAACAATTTTCCTATTTTGTGACCAGCCCTAATAACAAGAATTTTACAGGAAGAATCCATAAAGCCACTACATTATCCTCCTTGTTTATGAACCTCCTTAAAATTCACCTCTGCTGTTATCAACACAGAATCTGCCTTCTCATAATGTCTAGGCAGGTGGCAAGCTCTTATTACTGCTATTGATTGTCTAAGAATTCTGCACATAGATAGCCTGTGCTAAAATATCGTATTATTTTGATATCCCTTTCTCTCCGCCCCCTCTCCCCCCACCCGACATGCCGCGCTTGTTTGTTATTGACTATGGTTCTACACCATCTATCTCAGAATAGCCTTGATCTTGTTGAGGCTTCTAGGTGCTACAGCAATATGCAGGTATTATAATAATATTATCAATAATAAAAATGATTATCAGTCCATTGTGGCTGCTCTAGATGACACCATAGTATTCTTCACATTCTGACATTGGATATTAAATTATTTGGGGTCACTCACTCTTCAGAATGTGCATGTGAAATGAACATAAAAGTCATTTTTCCACTCCCATCTTCCCTGTAACTCATATTAAGTGGAATGATCATTAAAGTCGTCTTCTTCTTCCTTGCTGTAATCCCATCAATTGAAGTCTGCTCTACAAGTCCTCTACCTCCAAAGTGCTCTGTTTAATGCCATATCCTCTATCACATCCCATGCTAACGTCTTTCCTTATGACTTATCACTTGCTCATATTTCTTCTTTGATGCCCAACCTTCAGTGCCAGACCTTAAAACTGGATGGACTAGGGTTTTATAGACTTCCCCTTTTAATCTTACTGGTATCTTCCTGCCACATATTATACCACTTATCTATCTCCATTTGAGCCAGGCATTTATTACCCTAGCTCTAATTTCATCCTCTACTTCCCCATTTTCTGGAACCCAGATACTTGAAATTTTGTGGTTTTGGTGTTGTCTGTCCATCTAGTTGTAGGGATAATTCGTCAGTGGTCACATTAGTAAAATTACATACCATATATTGTTTTTCCTCTGCTTATTTTGAGTCCATGTCTCTCCTATATATCTCTCTATTTATAAAGATCCTCTTTTAGACTATCTTTCTCCTCACTGTGTAGAATGATATAATCTACAAACAACACGCACCAAAGTGCCTCCTTCTTTTGTATGTTCCATGTAAGGGTATCCAGGATGTGGATAAACAAGAAAGGGCTCAATGCTGATCCCTGATGCACTCCCACCTTTACCGATAGTTCTTCTCTTTCACCACTAGGAAGTTCTGACATTGCACCTACATACAGTATATGGCTTGAACAAGCTGCACACAAAGTTCTGTATCATTTTCTCCCTCGTACATCTCCGGGTGACTTTCCTGGGAACTTGGGCAAAGATCAATGAACACCAGGTGAATATTTTCCCTCTTCTCTCTGAATTTTTCTCACTAGCTGCCTCAGTGCAAAATCAGCATTTATTGTCAGTCTTCCTGGCATGGAACCATATGGGTTTGCTCTAATATCTGCTTCACTTCTTAGTTTAATGATCATTAAAGTAAACACTTAAATATTGGACCTACCAAATGGGACTTGAAGCGGAGTCGGTACATGTCTGGAACGTGTTTTTCCTGCAAAATTCCAAAACAAATTATTGCCTGCAATGATTCAACAAGAATCATATCACACTCAACCACGATACATTAAAAATGGTTACCCAGTCTGCAGATGAGTCATAACTGCTGCGACTGGTGTATTGAGACTTAGCATGTTTCTTCTCATCTTTTCTATCAGTTTTGCTGAAAGGATACGACTCCTTGGAACGCTTCTTGGCATCGTAGCGAGTTTTATCAGCATTTTCACTGCTACTGCTGCTGCTGCTGCTGCTGCTGCTGCTGCTGGGTCTGCCAGTGGTGGTTTCACTGCTGCTGCTGCTGCTGCTGCTGCTAGAGCTGCTCCGCTGTTTGGGTACAGCCTTGGAATGTTTCTTCTCATGAAAACCTCTCTCTTTATCAGCACTAGTAGCGTGTGCAGTAAGTGGTTTCTTAGAATGTGTCTTAGCTGCATGTCTTCCTCCAACAGCTTGGCTGCTGCTGCTGCTGCTGCTGCTGCTGCTACTGCTGCTGCTGCTGCTGCTGCTTTTCCCAAATGGAGATACTTTCTTTACTTTGGTTTTAGAACGCCCTTTGCTGCGGGGCTCTTTCTGCTCATGTTCTTGATGCCCCTTCTGCTGTTTCTTGCTTGATGGGCCCAATGAATCAAAGGAAGATGCATCTTTCTTCTTCAGATTTATCCGGTCACCTGCCTTACGCTGAGAATCACTGCTGGACTGGCTGCTGGATGAGCTGGAGCTACTGTTGCTGCTGCTGCTGCTGCTGCTGCTGCTGCTGCTAGAGCTGGATGATGATTTTCTGTCTTTTTGGATAACGAGCGATTTGCCCTAGTAGATGTGAGCAGAGAAAGACAATTATTATTCTGTTCACTTGCGGAAATTTTAAGTAAAATGCTCTGCTGAGAGAAAGAAGTCTTTCTGCTGTCCCCCAGAAAGCAAGGTCTAGTCCACGGGTCTCAAACACGCGGCCCGTGGGCCACATGCGGCCCGCGGAGTTATTTCCTGCGGCCCGCCATAGGCGCCAACTCCACTGGCAGCCAAGCTCCAAACATTACTGAGTGTTTATATTTTATTAAAACCCCTCTTTGCATTACAGTTTTTAAAAAGTTAATACATTGACTTTTAATAGAATACTATATTACTCTTCTTTTTTTCATTTTTGACTATACTTTTGTATCAGTGTATGAAAAGGTTTCAGTGATGCGGCCCTCGGGCCAATTTACTAGTTCTCATGTGGCCCTCGTGGTGATTTGAGTTTGAGATTCCTGGTCTAGTCCCCAAAGAGAGATTTCATCTCTGTTTATAACATATTTTAGTGGTGTCCACATGGGATGGTGCTCTAAACCAATACATTCAGATGAGTATGTGTAGAAGTTATGGTGGATAGAATTATGCATGACTGAAGTTAATTCTGTATGATGTTATTTCCTACACTATCTGAAGTACTAACTTTGCCTTGTTATTGTCACTTTATTAACTATTAAGCATGTACCAAGAATGTGTATATTGTCCCCCGCAAGTTTAGAAGTGTTTATACTCTATAAGTACCTGGGTCTGGACTGTGGGATCATCAAGGATTTTCTTCAGTTTTTTAATTGCCTCTTTGCCGGAAGCTCGTTCACTTTCTGTATCTTCAAATGTTACTAAACGCACCATTTTTGCAGCAGCCTGAGCACCTGCTTGAATTGTTACTTGTATTTTCTCAATTGATGACCCTGTATGGACTGACATTACATAGCAATTATTATCACTGTTACTGTTTATTGTTATTAATAGCCATAGAGGACTACAATAGCCCAGAATGTGCCAATTTCTGCTTTATATTGTATGTGGGAGATAAAGCAACATTTTTTGTAGTTATACTTGCATTTGGTAAAAATGGCTATTTCTGGTATTTAGTGACTTCGATACTGTGTCGTGCAAATTGAACTTATGTACACTTTTCAGTGTTGAATATGATGCTAGATTCATTTCAAGTGAATAAAAAATTGCAGATAATCCAGTCAGCACATCCAGGTCACTGGAATAAATTGCTTTTTTGACCAGAGTTTATTGGTGGTGCCTTACTTGGCAACAGCTCTGATAAGAGAATTACACATTTGTTGCCATATCGGTCTTGACAAATTAACATGAATTTCTGTGTTTATATATTAATTAATTAGATATTGTGCTTGCCTCTGGACATTTAAAGGATGGTCCAGAGTTCAGGCCACTAGCCTGGGACTTGGGAAATCTTTGTTCTATATCTTCCTCTGCCACAGATTTCATGTATGATCATGGGCTAGTCATTTAGTCTCTCTAGGGAGATGTTGTGACGATAAATATATTAAATAGTGCAAGGTGCTGAGATACTAAGGTAATAGGGGCCATGAAAGTGCCTAAGATAGAAAGACAAATATTTATTAGTTTCTCTCAAGACAAGAGTATTTACCTGGTTTGCAGGTAAGTTTAAAAGCATTCTCCCCAACCAGATAATAGAGAGGAGCCTTTCTGATAAATGCAGCATTCACACTTTTTCTTTCTGCGCAAAATTCAACTCCAAATGTACTTGCATTGAAGCACATGGAACTAACAGATGGTACTTTCTGTTGGGATGATTGTCCAGCTGAATAGATGTTTCCTGTTGAAATGATTTCTGAAGACAGTCTACCCTATTGTGTAATAAACACATGTCAATGTTAAATTCTGTGATGCTGATCATAAAAAATATCATCAAATTGTTAAGTCTCCTGTTTTAAGAATAGATTCCTGCATGTTTTATAGAGGTGATTAATTGATTTGCTTGAGATTCTGGTGGTCTGACATAGAATGACCCTGTTGTCAGCTGGTCAAATTGGCCATGTCATATCATGGTCAAGTAGGTCATGTCATCTCACAGAGATGGAAAATGGAGTTCCACCTAATTGTGCTAATTATTTTATTTTGCTTTGTTTGCTCAGTGAGTCAAGCTGTGTTCACTGAATCCCAGTATCTCGGTAACCCTATAATGACTGTAGAAATGCTAGACAAAAAGAAATGTATAGTATGGAATTCTGTTCTACAATAAACATTGAGCCAAATTGTGGAGCCCTTACTCAAGTCAATGGGGCCTTTGCCTTGATAAGGGCCTAGTAAGGACTACAGGTTTCATCAGCTAAGAAAGCCACAAAGATCTCCAAGATGGCCAAAGAGGATGACATTAGAAAGTGCTTCCCCTAAGCATTCCATATGTGGCAATCAATGGTTCCAAAGGACCTGCTGAATTACAGTTAAGAGGTTGGAACTAAATCTGTGCAGTGAGATTTATGGTTTCCCTGAGCAATGAAGCTAACAGCTAAAGAACAGAACCATGAGTTTCCACCAACCAGGTGCATAGTGCCTCTTTAAATGTAGTAAAAGGGTTACAACTAATTTTACTTTTTCAGAAACGAGTAAATACTTCACATTTTTGTGGACTGCCTGACAAGATTCCTGAGTTTTCAGAGACATACTCTAAAAAACAGAGCTTTTAAAGGTAGCACTTTTTTTTGTAGGTAAATTCCAACTATGCTGGGAATTGTTCAAGTTAGGGTCATCATTTAGTTACTGTTCATTTAGCGTCAGTTCAACAGCCAGGGCCAGATTCTGTGCTGCAGCTCTCCGCAGACTCAGCAGAGAGGCACAGACTAGGAGAATTCAACTTGTTTTAGTGCCACAGTGGCTGCTCTACCTTATATACTCCTGGGGGAATTCTGTGCCACTGCATGGCATGCATGCATAACTAATGATCCATGCATATTTTTATTTTTTTGCGGAGAAAAAAGCTTCTGCTGAAAAGTTGCTGCAGTTTGGCCTTTTGTCCACCAGAGAGCACTGTGGCAATAGAACACAGCAGCAACTCCCAGAAGAAAATAACTTCTGCAGTTCTGCCTTTTTCCCACCAGAATGCACTGTGGCGATAGAACACAGCAGCAGCTCACAGACAGCTAGGGAAGAGAAAGAGCCTGCAGAGCCTTCTTCACAGCGGGCCAGGTCAGGAGACAGACAGTGTGGGTGCTGGTGGGGCCACACAGGGGCTCATAAGGATAGACTTGGGCGGGGGCTGAATGGGAATGGAGGCACATGGCCACAGAGGGAAGGGAGGTGCAGAGCCACATGGTGATGGGGGAGGGGATGCAGAGCTACATAGGGACATAGAGTGTCTGAGTGGGGGCACAGAGACACATGGGGATGGGACGGGGTGAATAGTCACATGGAGATGGGGAGAGTGGGTGTCTGAGTGGAGGTGGGGGGACACATGGACAAGGACACATGGGGATGTGGGAGTGGGTGTCTTGAGTGGGGGTGCAGGGACACATGTGCCTGACTGAATGGGAGAGGCTAGGAGTCAACCAGGATGTGTATGGGGGAAGAACAGTCCCTCTCCTCTCCTCCCCGAAAAAACCCGTTCCATACTTTTCTCACCCATATCCAACAACCCTCCAAGTTCACACCCAGGCTCCTTCTCAGCAATTATTTCCTGCTCACTCAGATCCTCCATTATCCCTGACTCCCCCCAGCCTTTGCACAGCTTCTGGGGGGTGCAGGAAATAAGGTTCTGTATTGTAGTTTAAAAAAATTATTACTCAGAGTTCTGTATTAATATGCGCAGTAAGTAATCTATTTGTCAAAAAACATTTTCTGAATCTTTTGTTGTTGTTTGTTACAGACATACTTGCTACAGGTATTTTGAAATAAATGACCAAAAATAATTGAAACTGGTGTGATTATATTGTGTTATTTTGACAAATAAAATATTCAGAATTTTGCAGAATTTTAAAATTTTGGGTGCAGAATTTTTTATTTTTTGGTGCAGAATCCCCCCCCCCACCGGAGTACTTATAGCAGCCTCCCCATGATTGCCTATACGATTTTCCACAGCAAAGTACTATGGCCACTCTCCTTTGGACCCCCATCCCACCCATGAACCAATTGCCAACATACTCCGCTGGCAGAGGCTGTGAGGGGGACAGTACAGTGCTGTGTACGCCATCCCGTGTTGCTCTTGCACAGGAGGAATTCTCCACAGGGCCAATGTGTCTCCTATACGTTACTACAGCATCACAAAGACGCTGGAATAGGAGGCCCTTTTTGAAAATGGTGTCCCCAAAATGGAATTCTATTCAGTCATTTGAGTTGTCACAAAAACTGACATTCATCCCTGAATCAGAAATGCCCGTCCTCAACATCAAATTTCGGTTTTACCTATTGAATAATCCAGCTGTCGCCTCATGGATCATTTTGTAACCCCCCTGTTAATTTACAGGAAGGCTACCCGAGAGTTACAATGCATTTAAAGGGTCATGGGCCTTTCTGGTAGGAAATTGCTAAAATTAATTATTCAAGACAATGTTATAGTTTCTAAAAACAATTATGTTAGCCTGACACAGTAATTAAATTCCAGATTTTTGTTATATCATTACTATTGGGTTATTTCTGCCCCAAGGTTGTACTTGACTCATTTTGAAAAAAATAACACCGGTTAGAAATCATTAACACAAAGTTCATTTCTGGATAAAGGAGATAATCTTACACTGATCAAAAAACAAAACAAAAGGAGTGTTCAAAATCCAGTATGTGTTACCCTTATTTTATCACTCTCGCCTGATGCAGAACCGGAATCGAAGGACAGCTTCATTATGTCGGGCACTGCTCCAGGTAGAAGAACCGGAGTCATCTTAGTGGCAGCTAAATCTTCAAGATTTCGTGTAACAGCATACGTCTTAGACCTGCAGAATACAACCGAAGGGGAATGTTGTATTGATAAGGAAGGATTCTTCTGAGGAAAAGATCTGAATTATATCTTGTGGCATGTACTTAGTAACAAACATCCTACCTGGCAAATTACTTCACAGATATTTACAGCAGTCATCCTGCTAGTGAGATTGTCAAGCCCTATAAAGGCTGCAGAGAAACGTAGACCAACATTTTCAAAGTTGGGTGCAAAAATTTAGGCCCCTCTGTTCATACTTAGGCTCTTAAAGATGTGGCTGGATTTTCAGAGGTGCTGCACACCTGCCTGCAACAATCATTGAAATCAGTGGGATCTGTGCAGGTAAGCACATTGGAAAATGGGGCCACTTAGTCTGGTGCCTAGCTATGGATTTAATTGCTTAGCTTTTGGCTCCCGTGTTTGGAAATTATGGCCTTCTTTTTAATTTTCAAAATTTTACATAGCCTAGAAAAGACTAACACTTGGGATGCTTGTTTCCAAACTGTTACTTCATTCTCTCCTTTTTATAATTAAAAATAATAAACACCAGGGAAAGTATGCTATGAAATGTAAAGTCTTGTGTGACATATATTGAAAATGCCATTGAAGGGAGGCGCCGAGAGTCACCTGAATAAGCTATCCGCAACTTGCTGCAACTGCATTATTGCTAGAATCACTACTTTTCCCAGACCAGGAATGGTCAGAACTTTATTTACATGGTAGTATTCAGTACAGAGGTTCCTAAGATGTAGTCTATGAACCTCTGGTGTTCCAAGAGCACTTGGATCTGGTACTAGTAACATGGGATGAGATTCTGTATTGCACCTTTCAGAAGCTCAGAACGAGACGGGGGGCTGAGGTGGCTTTAAGCCACCTTTGTGCCTTCCCAATCCTGGGCTGCTTCATGGCCTGGAGAATCCTTCCCCCGCCAGATGTGGGGCTTTTAAAGTCTCTTTACACCTCTCCTGCTCTTTTACCTGGTGTAAAGGGGCCCACACAGAGATGAGGATCTTACCTCTGGTGCTTGCTCTTTCTTTCTAGCTGTTTAATAGCATTAAAATACAACTAAAAATACCTTATGTACGCTTCTAATGTTTCTTTTTCATGTCAGCAATTGCTATAGCTACCACGGGGTTGTTATGGGATTGTGAATGAGAGGACGTGGCCTGCCTGACCGCGAATGGGGAGATGGCCTATGAGATGATCTCTATTATAATGAGGTCCACACTGTGTGAAAGTCTGAGAGCTCTCAATCTCCCCTATTTGAAAGGTGAATTTGTATTCATTTGATGGTGCTCTCTTCCTCTTGAAGACTCTTGCCATGCTGCGTGCACTGTAAAGCACACAATTGCACTTCATGTGGAACACCTCAATAAAACACGTGTCACCCAGGGGGGCTTTGTTTGCTTTTCCTGCTCTCCCGTTTTAGATAAGGACATGACAGCAACGCTCCATGCTGAGCGTGAGTAGAACCTTGAAGAATGGCATCTGAAGTGAAATATTCTTCCTAACAAGCGGAGTGGATAAAAGAAAATACAAATCAACATGCATTTCAGATGGCTCATCTGGATAAGGGAGACAAAGGAAAAAGCAAATGGCTTTTATTTCAGTCCCATTCAATAATGTAAATGACCACTGAACAGCAGGCTGGGTCTCCAGGCACAAAGCTCTCCTATTCCCTTTTTTTTTTTTGAGTATTTTTTTTATGCCAATACTCTACTCCTGCTACCTAATAAAAGCAGAGGATCAATTCCTCCCTGTTGTGTTCAGAGGGCTGACAATGCAGCTGAATCAGAGGTGACACATGTCAGTGTCTGCAGAATCACACAGCACAGTAAAAATAGGCTGCAAGAGCCAGCTCTGGCTCTTTAACAAGAAAAAAACAGTTACAAAAAAGGCCTACAGCTATGGTATGAAAGAATCTGTTCTCTGTGATCCCCACACAAGGGAGAAAATAAAAGGGAGATTTTCCAATATATGTATTAGTGTATTCTTGGATAAGAGAAGAAGCTATTCATTTATCTGTGATATAATATCAGCCAAATTCAATGCGTGCGCACGTGTGCGTGTGTATGTGTGTGTGAGCAATTCTGTTGAACTGGGCCCGTTTATGTCAGCAGTGAGTGTTGTCCTAAGTACTTAGCATAGACAACAACAAGAAAAAGAGCTATATATGAATATGTTTCATTATTTAAAAAAAGTCTTTATTCATTTTAAAACAAGGTTATGACACTACCTATAAGAACTACATAAATGATACGCAAGTAACAACCATATGGCCAAATTCTGATCTCATATGTACCAGTGAAAAGCAAAAGTACCTCCGTTGAAATCCACAGAATTAATTCTGATTAATACCAGGAAAAATTCATTCAGAATCGGGCACAAGAATGTTACAAAAATAGTTTTGAACTGGTATGGCACTTTCCTCTCACACATGCACACCACATCTCCCTAGCAATGTACTACACACTGGCACACTTGTGTGCTCCTTTCTAGGAGAGTGAAATTATCCCATGTCACATAAAATTGTGCAATTCTGTCATTAATCTTATTTATAAGAGGCTCCTGTGAAGCAATTTCTGCCAGACCAACCTACAATTTTTTAAAAACTGGGACACAGCACTATTCAGGTGAATGTATATATTTCAATAGCTTGTCATTATGAATATGAGATACATTTTCAAAGCGTGTAGTACATTCTCTGGCATCGCTCCATATATATACTTTAAGCACAAGGCTCTGATTTCCCCCAAAGCTTATTTACATTTCTTCCAGTAAATGTTATAGGAAAAAATATGTTTTTAAGTGGCCATCTGCTGGCAAGCTGAATATAATACCAATAAATATGCAAAACCCAATAAGTGTGTGAAAAAGGTTTTAAAAATACCTAGGGTTTGTATTGCTTCTCAAATTCAGTTTAACTTTGATCGGATTGTATTGAAACAAATGCTTTGTATTTTTCATGTAGTATTATTAATGGGTAGTTGTGATATGTGTTGAAAAGGGAGTCTGAGTCCTAAATTTGCTGTCTTGTCTTGGGGCTTCCGTGTCTTTATCATCAACACTTTAAATCAATTCTTCAAAAGTCAGTGATTTCTCATCTGGGTTTTTATTTGCTGCTGGAGTCTCATGCATCTCACCATTCTCACAGAGATGGTGTACCAGCCTAGATAATATTGAACCAGATTTTACTCATAGTTACATCCCCATGGAAGTCTGGTCGCTCTCAAAGCATGGGTGCCAGGAGATAGTAATGCTAGCTTCCCCATGCAGCCAATTATCTTCTCACTGTCTGTAATGTCAGTAATGTCTGTAATGTATAAATATCTGTTACTGTATGTTTCATTCCATGCATCCGATGAAGTGGGTACTAACCCACGAAAGCTTATGCTGAAATAAATTTGTTAGTCTCTAAGGTGCTACAAGTTTTTCTTTCTTATTTTCGTTGTAATGTCACCGTAAGCTCTCAGTGCAGGCTGGTTGGACTAAGTGACCTTTTAAGGTATCTTTCAGCCCTGTGTTTCTATGATTCCTAGGTAGTTCACTGATTGTGAAGTCCATAAAGGCTGAGTCAAAGTCCCATATTGTAAAATATAGTTTCATTATGAAGGCTGCTCACAAATAGCTCTAAAGAGCAAATGCCTCCAACTTCTCAGCTTCCCCTTTAGAACCATTTCCAGTGGTTTCTTTAACAGAGGATACAAAGTTAACTAGGTAAACAGTGTCAGAACATTTCCAAAATATTGAATCCAATAGATTTCTTATAATTTGACAGGAAGCACTGAACTATTCAAAATATCATGCAAACCAAATCCATATTAAATTCAGGTTTCCTGCTAATTCTCCATATATTGGTTTAATATTTTTCCTCCTACATTTAAGATTTTACTTGTCCCAGAAGTACCGTGGTGACATGGTTCAATGTTTTGTTCTCTAATCATTCCTCTTATGTGCACATTGTTTCATTCTGAGTGCATATGCCATTATTCACTTGTTTTGTAGCACAGTTTTGAAATGCTCTTATAAGCATAAGAAAAATTAATGGTGATAAAACTTTGCTCATCTTTGCTAGAGACTATACCATTAATTTATGTGTTTGATTAGGCATTATCTAATTATTTCTATCTAAGATTTCAGGTGACATAGAAATTACTGTGCTTTGATGCTTAGAGTTGAACAAGGGGAAGTGGTTTGAATAGGAAGGTGGGGCTCCTGAATTCTAATCCCACAGTTCTAATGCTGGCTCACTCTCTGACCTGGAACAAGTCATTTAACATTTCTGTGTCTCAGTTTCCTTTTCTGACAGACAGGGAAAATAACTTTTACTTGTTTTGAAGGAGTGTTGTACGTAATTTAATTTTTGTATAACAATTTGGAGCTCCAGGTAAATGCTCAGCATTATTATTAATATTTATCATTATTATTTATTTCCTTAATATTACCTTTAACCTGTCCCACAGGGGGACCTACTGAGAGTGTTTGGCATCAATATCCCTTTCTAGCTATCTCAGGAATGGACGTGTGGCCCATGCAAGAGATCGAACAAACAACTTTGGGCCATGGCCCCTTTGAAGCTCTTGCACAGATAACTGATGCTCTTTCAACTGTGGAAGAACTCGCCCCTCTGTTTAGGCATCTGGAATGCTTCCTGAGCATGTTCGCTGGAACCCACAAAGTCATTGTGGAGAACCTGATTATGATCACTCTTGATGGAGTGAAGGATTCACCCTTGGATGTAATACAGAATGCCTAATAAGACAGTTTGTGACCAAGAAGAGGGAGAGGGGACTTTTAAGGGCGTATAACGATCAGCCTCCATGGCTGCTAAACTGAAGAGGCCTGCAGAGCTTCCAGGAGCCAGCAGCCATGAATGCTAACTTCAGGGCGGTCAAACACAGAATTCTTTCATTGCTGCCATATTCTTAGAACAGAAACTTGTTAACATTTCTGGGCATTGTAGATTTCTGTTGTTGGTGGCACTTCTCCTTTGTGATGAATTTTCAGCCTGGCTTTCTGTGTTTTTTGTATGTGAACATTTTCCTAAGCTTTAGTCTGCTGCTTTGATTACTTGGACACACTCTTTTTCCCCCCCTCCTGCCTCTCTTTGTGCTTGTATTTCTATCTGTTTTTGCTTCTTTGGCATCTAGCTGCAATAGTTTTCCAGAGTGTTTTGCAGTTGCATGCAATGGTAGTAAATCTAGTAGACCTATCAGGCAAGAAGATCAAATGCCCATCACAGGAAAACCAGATGAAAACAATGCCGAATGCTGTACAATTTTAAAACACTGAATGTGTGTGTGTATGTGTGATTAGCAATGTGTTCCAATTATAGTCAATGGGGTTCATTCTGCTTAAACCTAACTTTGTGCTTTCAAATGCAAACTTTTAAATACATATATATTGTGTAGTTATTTGAGAGAAAAAATGATTAAATGAATGTCATAAACAGCTTGGGCCTAAAAGTGGTTTAAAAGAGAAAAGCAAGTGAAGACCACTGGAGAGAAGTGGCATTTATTTAAGCATAATTTTTGATTCAAAGCATTTATTCTATAATAAGTAAGTTATGCCAGACAGTGCCAGTCAGCCAAATTATTTGCATGGGGGTGATTCCTAAAAAGGAAATGCATTTTATTTTCAAAAGATTCCTTTCTGCATTACTACATAGGTGATATAATATCGTCAACAGCATCATAATGTGACTGATATAACCTGATATGAGAAAGTTCAGACATCTCAGTCATAAAACGGATGCAGCTTACCTTGCAGTAATGACATCAGTTTCCTGGTTGCATGGTGGGATTTCTAATTTGAAATTCTTATCCTTAATATTCACAGTAGCCGCAATGTTCATAGGGAGATTTACATTCACTTTAGCATGTGCCTCCAATCCAGCTTGGAACAGATGTGTATTCGTTCCCATTACAAAGATCATGTCCTTGACCATGCTGAAAAATTAGAACAACATGGTGAAGTTGCATGCATACAGTAAACAGCTGACAGATACTTACAACTGCCCTGTGCATTTGGAAAATGATCATTTTATTTTGTACTAAATGTTTACCTTAGGGTCATCTTGGATCGCACTTTAATATTGGAATTAAGTAAATCAGCCAGTCTGAAATCGGAACTTGGACTTGGTGAAATCTGTGCTTGAACTATTGTAAAGAAAGAAAAGAATATGAATCCGTGTAAAAAGTACCTTGCAGTCCTGCATACCACTTGATTTTCAATTTGCCTTACCACTTCCTGCAACATTTGTGAAAGAAGCATGATACAAGCTTGTCTCCATTGGGAATCCAGTACACGTAGGTACAATGAGACGGACTTCTGCAGACAACAAAGCTTTCGACCACTGGATCCCTACACCACTTTGAAGATGATTTATTAATTTCTTTATTGAGGGAATTTTTTCTTCTGGTCCATACAATGCCTGCAATTATAGATTTGCCCTGTTTAAATAAGTAGAACTTGAATATCATAGTCCATGTCACAAATTATGCTCCAGGAGAAAATCTGCCAGCAGTGATAATAATTACTGTTGATCAAAGTTTGAACTTATTGTACATGAGCAAATCCTTACAGCAAAACATCTCATGAGTGTAAAGTTAGAAAAAAGGAAAGAGAGAGAGAAAAAAAGAAACAGTATTTTACACCTTTTGATCATGTGTCTGATGGTACTATCAAAGAGCTACCTGCAATAGAGTTTGGATGGAATTCTTATCAAGTGAACCAAAGAAGAATTCTTGTCCAAACGTCCTCAGGTAGCCTGCTGCAAGAGGTTTATCACTGGGCTGTGCCTTCCAGTCAGAGAGCTGTGTGACAAGAAGAAGTTTGTTAGAATGTTCCCGGCATTGGCAGGATTAACCCCTTACTACATTTTTTTTCTGTGAACGCACCGTTTTCAGAACTTCCCTCACATCAAATGCACTGTCAGAATCACTGTCAGGTAAGTGTCTTTTCGCTAACATCTCCTGCAGTCTTTCAGCTCTCAGTCCCACCTGTGTAAAGAAGTAAATCATAAATGAAAAAAGGAGTTGGGGGAGGGATAAAAAAAACAGTGATATTAATCAGAGAAAAATTGTTGGAATGCCCATTTACCTCCAAAGGTTCAGCAATGTGTCCAACGAAATGGGCCCTGAATTTGGACAATGCTATTGATGGGAATATGCTGCCTACATTATTCAGTGTCAAAAATTGGGCTGCCATTCCAATCATAAGAGACTCTAAAGAGAAAGGAAAATATACAGTAAAACGCAAGCTCAGTTAGTTTTTAAAACCACAGAGTGCAGACTGTATCAATTTACTAATTGCATAATATGAGCAATACAGCATGACATGAGAGAGGCCAGAAATCCCAGTAATAAAACTGATGGCATAAAACTGCCATAAGCAGAATATTCTGCATATTTGAACTATTAATGGACAAAATTACAACTCCCCTGCTAGTTGCATAGCAATTATGCTATTTTTTCAATTGCTTCAGCTATATCATTTACATCCGGTCAGATTCTGTAACATCAGCTTATGAGGTGCATTTACAAGACATCATTCAACGTAACTTGACAAAGGGGATCAGGAATTGAAACAGATTTGCCATCCTTTGCTAACAGTTCAGGGAAAGTGATATAGATGTCCTATAAGGACAGATGGTGAGGTGTAGATGTGTCTCCCAAATTACTCGAAGGCAGTTAAATACATCTAGTAATAAATGTTGTAACTCCTTACATGAAGTGGCACTAATTGCTCAGTAATTGTTAACTGTCAAGTAATACAGAGCCATGTAATTTATATGTATTTCCCATTCTTTACGTTTATCATACACAATGGGGCAGATCCTAGGGCATGGTTAATATGTACAGACCACATGTCAGATGGTTCTGTGCTAAGGTGGTTTAAAACTCATCCTTGCACTCCCTTGATCTTGGTGCAGCTCTGTCCAGTCTAGTCCCTGTGCTGTGTGAAAGCAGCCTCAAGGTTTCTAAAAAAACTTGGGCTTCAACAACAACAAGACCAAAACCATATATGAGAACCAGGATAGCACAGGGGCATCCCTACTACACCTCCTTTCCTCCAGCTATGTCCGCTCTTCCCTTGTTACACCAGCAGCAGCTAGTGTGAGTGGCTGAAGAACTCCTATGTTAGATCTCTGCCACTGGAGAATCACCCTTACTTTGGAATTATACTCCACATGTTGGTTAAACTGGCTTTAGAACCAGACTACACCAACAATGTAGTATAAAGTTAAATAAACTTTACTGAGACCCCCATATTGCTGCAATCCCATTACATAACACAGGAATCTAATGGAGAAAGGACTGGAGGCAACAAACTAAGCCATCAGGAGCTATAATTTTCATACTGTCCCCAATACAGCCAAGAGATGTCATTTTAGTGTGTAATGATCCCACATTGGATCACCCACTAAGGAGTAAATCTGGGTCTTTCAACACCAGAAACACAAGTCTCCACCAATTGAGATAGGTCCATTAGCTAGTAGCATTAGTACTCTATTATCCTTTATATGAACCAGCCACTGAAGTAGGACATGACAGTTAGCCAGTGTGTTACAGGTGCATATTGTCTACATTTTAGGCCTGGGGTAGGCAACCTCTGGCATGTGTGCCAAAGGCGGCACGCGAGCTGATTTTCAGTGGCACTCACACTACCTGGGTCCTGGCCACCAGTCCAGGGGGCTCTGCATTTTAATTTAATTTTAAATGAAGCTTTTAAACATTTTAAAAACCTTATTTACTTTATATACAACAATAGTTTAGTTATATGTTATAGACTTATAGAAAGAGAGCTTTTAAAAATGTTAAAATGTATTACTGGCACGCGAAACCTTAAATTAGACTGAATAAATGAAGACCCGGCACACCACTTCTGAAAGGTTGCCGGCCCCTGTTTTAGGCCATGAAATCTTGTCTTTAATCCAAACATTGCACCTACTGACACTTAATAAGAATTGCTGCTTGTAAATGTTTAGATGATTACATAAAATGTATTAACTTGAAGAGAGCATGGACATTTTCCATCAGTGTGTGTCAGTAACTCATGCAGCTTGAGTATTAAATATTTTTAGTTTTCTGAGAAAATATTTACCAATATTTACCAATGGAAAATCATGTTGGCACAGTCATATGATGCAATGTAGCCATTATATCTGGAGAGATATGGATACATATACATGTATCTGACTAGATGGCATATCTCAAGGAAGACTGAGAGACTGATGGAAAAAAACAGTGCTCACAAAAAGCAATGTTCAAAAATGAAGCCTTAAAGTATTAATAAATCAGTTTTATTTAATTTCTAGAGTATCTCCCTGAATGCATTTTAAAAGGCACAAAAGTTCACATAACATGTATTAGTGATTGTATTTCTTCAGGCACTCTGTCTGCGTCTCCAAGGTAGCAAGCATGTATATCAGATATTACTGTGGTCATTGTGGTATGTACTATACTTATTTTCATTGTAGAGCAGATTAAATGGTCATGTAAAATCTATGAAATAAAGGCAGAGCAATAACAAGATCTACCAAGGCTTTGCAATAAAATAATAAAAGAATAATAATACATGATAATAATTAATAATAACAAAACACATCTACATTTGTCACTATAGGTTTAGAATGTTTCAAGGACTTGTTTTTCATTGATTTTTTACAAAAGTAGCTTTAAATATCCCGATGAGTTACAAAGGTGATAAAAACATCCAAATACAGAGGGACTGTGTATATAGACTCATAGACTCATAGACTTTAAGGTCAGAAGGGACCATTATGATCATCTAGTCTGACCTCCTGCACAATGCAGGCTACAGAATCTCACCCACCCACTTCTGCAATAATCCTCTCACCTATGTCTCAGCTACTGAAGTCCTCAAATCATGGTTTAAAGACTTCAAGATGCAGAGAATCCTCCAGTAAGTGACCCGTGCCCCATGCTGCAGAGGAAGGTGAAAAACCTCCAGGGCCTCTGCCGATCTACCCTGGAGGAAAATTCCTTCCCGACCCCAAATATGGCAATTAGCTGAACCCCGAGCATGTGGGCAAGACTCACCAGCCAGACACCCAGGAAAAAGTTCTCTGTAGTAACTTCTAACATCCCATCATTGACCATTGGTCCTATTTACCACTGATGGCAATTAATTGACCTTTGACTAAGATCATGTTATCCCATCAAACCATCCCCTCCATAAACTTATCTAGCTTAATCTTGAAGCCAGATAGGTCTTTTGCCCCCACTGCTTCCCTTGGAAGGCTGTTCCAGAACTTCACTCCTCTGATGGTTAGAAACCTTTGTCTAATTTCAAGTCTAAACTTCCTGATGGCCAGTTTATATCCATTTGTTCTTGTGTCCACATTGGTACTGAGCTGAAATAATTCCTCTCCCTCCCTGGTATTTATCCCTCTGATATATTTAAATAGAGCAATCATATCTCCCCTCAGCCTTCTTTTGGTTAAGGTAAACAAACCAAGCTCCTTGAGTCTCCTTTCATACGACAGGTTTTCCATTCCTTGGATCATCCTAGTGGCCCTTCTTTGTACCTGTTCCAGTTTGAATTCATCCTTCTTAAACATGGGAGACCAGAACTGCACACAGTATTCCAAATGAAGTCTCACCAATGCCTTGTATAACAGTACTAACTCCTCCTTATCTCTACTAGAAATACCTCGCCTAATGCATCCCAAGACCGCATTAGCTTTTTTCACGGCCACATCACATTGACTCATAGTCATCCTGTGATCAACCAGGACTCCGAGGTCCTTCTCCTCTTCCGTTACTTCCAACTGATGCGTCCCCAGCTATATATATAGATATAATCCCCCTAGTCTGCCAGCTACATATGCCAAATTGTTGGGGCTGTCATGGCCCTGTATGGGAGAATCACTTAAATAATTGCCATTATAAAATATAACTTGCATGAAAATAGCTAGAATTTGGTTGGGCAAGCATGTGTCTTCTTATCATGCTCTCTCTCTTCATACAGCTAACGGCCATACACTGCTTATGACCTGTGCATGAAACTTCCATTGACAGGAGTGGGAAATCAACAGGATCCCATGCATGGATCTACTGTATTGTACAGGAGAATTTAGTGTGTATGATGGTGCAAGCAAGAGCTATGGACGTAAATCTTAGTTGTTTGTGGGAAAAGGAAATGTTTGTGTCTGAATATTTGCAAACTTGAATGTTTAAAGATGGGCACCTATTTTCAGAAGTGCTGAACATTCACAGCTGCATTTGAATACAGGGGGAGTTGTGGAGGCTCAGCACTTTTAGAAATCAGACCACTTATATTCAGTTTTGGTGCCCAACTATGGTTTGAAAACTTGGCCTATGTCTGCATTGTTCCTAGCCCATCATGGAAGCTATATTGGGCTGGCTGTGTACAACATAAAATGCACAGGGATATAAATCTCTTTAAAGGGAAGATCCTTGGATATGGCATTATATTCCTGATGATAGAAGAATTTTCAGGTACAATGTGCAACTGACAAGTAATTCAAGAATCTATGGGTAGAACTGGTGATTCCCCCCCATCCTTAACTTATGTGTATTTTATTTCAAAGCCTACAGGTGATTAATATAGATGGAGAAATTTGAGCCTTACCTCTAAACATACTAAGGCGGAAAACTTTGCTGAATCGATAGCCAGGTTTGTCAAGTTTGGGGCTGAGTATTCTGATAGCCATTCTGCAGGCAGACGCCCTGAAAGATTCAGTGAATTGTATCATATTAACATCTCCATTGCAGTTTTCAGGAAAGCAAGTTTCTCTTTTAGAGAAATAAAGTGCCCTTACACGACTTGGAGATCTGGAGCTGTACTTCTGCCTAGAGCCCTCAGAGAAGTAAAGATGAAACTTGCCACTTGCATGCTAGGTTCTTTTAGCATTGCATTAGCTAAAGTCACCAAGACAGGAAGACCTGGTTTGGTTTCAAGCAGAACAAAGGCAGCAATCATTCGGATTTCAGGATTAATCTTGTGGTTTAGGAACAACTCCAGGGTAGTATCTTGTACCTGAAAATAGTAAATAGAATTTTAAATTACTGTATGTTTGAACATTTGCAATTAACTATTCGCCTTTTCCCATCATTTACCACAATTGTAGTAAAAGTCTTGTGTTAGAAACAAAATCCATGCTTTATTTTTTCCATTTAATTCTTGCAAGTAATGTGGCAACAAAGTTCATAATCTTAAATTCAGAAGATCAAGATTCATTATGATCATCTAGTCAGATCTCATCGGGCCAAAGGACCTCATCCAATGCATTTTGCATGAAACCCAGAACTTCTGTTTGAGCTACAGCAATTATTTTAAAAAGCTAGTCAGTCTTGGATTAAAGACTTCAAGTGATGAAGAACCCATGACCCACCTTATAAGTTGTTCCAATGGTTAGTTACCCTGAATGTGCCTTTATTTCTAGTTGAATTTGTCTAGCTTCAACTTCGAGCCATTGGATTTCATTATAGCTTTATCTGCTAGGCTGAGCAGCCCTCTACTATCAGAAATCTCTTCCCCACATAGATACTTGTAGATTCTCATCCAGCCACCTCAAGTTTACACAACAAATTTAACTGCACATTGTTATATGGGACAAATATAGTCTTGTATGTAAATACTTAGTAGTGTAAGCATCCAGGCTGTGCAGTGTAAGGGCTTGATCCAAAGTACTTTAATGATCAAACTCTAACTGACCTGATGTTAATTCAATGATGTGGATTAGCAAATGTTAAAATAAAGGTGACTACCAGGATGCAAATGTTTCCAAAATGCACACAACGATTTCAAATTAAGCAATGAAATGAAAGGCCACTTGGTAGGACTGATTAGTGCAAATTTGTGTGTGTAGTAAACCACAAACCTGTGATCACATTGTTTCTTATACAGGGGAACACCCAGTCATGGGCATTAAAATACTTCTGATTAGGATTTTTCCAAAAAGTGCATAATAAATGTAATGAAATAACTGCCTGGGCCACATGAGGAGTGCTGGGCTCAGGGGGAATCACAGCCACTGTACCGCTTTGAAACACCAAATTAGCTTTTTCTTTTCCTCTGAAGAAGAAACCAGGGCTCAACCCCCATCTCCCTGCTTATAGATCTCATGCAACCTAGCAGCTGTGTCCTTATGTTTTCTGCTAAAAACACACTCCGGAGTGGCTTACCCTGGAGCCAATATATGAGATCAAGACAACAGATACAGAAATTGGGTATAACAGAAACCCTGACAAAGCCTCAGTGGGATGTTGTGAATTCAGCTGACATAAAGATTAATTAAAACCATATAATATTTTTTTTTTAGAAAAAGAAAAGAAAACAACAATATTCCACCCTGAGCGATTAAAAAGGAATCTTGAATGTAAGAAGACTTGAAAACATAAGGTTTCTGGCTTAGAATAAGACTGTTTTCAGGTGAGAGGAGCAGTAAAGCCAGATCTGTGGAGTAAGAGACTATTTTGTGCTCCCTGATCATAATGTAACTCAAAGACAAAAGTCACATTTAATAAATGTCCTGTTTATGGCTTAAACACACACCATGGGGGGAGGGATAGCTCAGTGGTTTGAGCATTGGCCTGCTAAACGCAGGGTTGTGAGCTCAATCCTTGAGGGGGCCATTTAGGGATCTGGGGCAAAAATTGGGGATTGGTCTTGCTTTGAGCAGGGGGTTGAACTAGATGACCTCCTAAGGTCCCTTCCAACCCTGATATTCTATGTCTATATATTCATAATTAGGATTCAAATCTACAATATCTATGAGATATCAATATCTATCTAAGGTATGGCCCTGATTTATGATTAGATGTGACACTTAATCTATAGTTAATATAAATCTTTGGAAAACCTTGCTTTGTGGGTTCTCTCTCACACCAGGTTGAAATAACACTAAACACATTTTGATCAGTAACTTCTCTCTCATGTATCTTTGGAAAATAAGATTTTAAAATGCAAATGCTGACAACAACCCAACAACAGAATAAGGAACGTATCATTATACTAAGCTATTCCGTGTGTTCTGAAATACTGAAGATGAATGGGTCAAAAGGAATTGGAGGTTCCCACTCATGAATAATGGAATTAATGTAAAGAAAACCCAGATGTATGTATAAAATGCCACCCCTGTCTTGTAACAAATAGAAAGAACACGTTGAGCTTATAGCACATGCTAAAGAGGGATTCTTTGTTTCCTTACCTTTCGTGGGTCTCTCTTGGCCAGGTTTCTCAGGGCCATCACTGCATTACCTTGTACCCTGAGTGGGAGATCAGAAGCACCAGGTGCATATCCTGGCATAAACTTCATGAGGCGCTTTAGCATGGCTGGATGTCCTATATTCCCAAAGGCCTTCATGGCCAGGACCATTTCTTCCTCCTTGGCTCTGCTGGATGCTTCAGCTGCAAAATCATATAGTGGCTGAAAAAAACAAAAAGAAGGTTTAAGTTGCAATTCTGTTCTGTAGACATACCCTGAGGGGGTGGCTGGGTAGTTTTAGTTTGTTCAAATAATTTAATGAAAGTATTTTCAGTTGCATTTAGTGCTCATAGAAATTGCTGGAATTTTAGCCCTGAAGACTGAAGTTGTAAATTTGTTCTTGGAACAAGTACAGCATAGACAGCCGCAATGCACAGTTCCTCACCAATATACCTTAAACATGATGGTTTAGATGTATAAAGGCACAAATGGCAGTTAGGACCCAATTCCCATTGACTTTCAATGGGAGTTAGGAACCTGGCATTGGTGCATTTGAAAATCTTTCCTTACCTGTTTAAGAACCCCCCCTAGATGCAAGAAGACAGACTAGTCTTTGGGGCCATTCTGTCGTTAGTCTCTTTTATGAGATGGTTAAGAAAGGTTCCAATCTCTGCCAACTGGAGTGGCAGTTTTTGTAGCATATACTTCTAGGGAGACCACCAGGCCATTTCATTCTGCTGCTTGTAAAGCAATCAAATCCTAACATTTTTTAGTCACTGGGCAGGATTTGTACTTGTGGTCTAAACAGCTGTCATTTTTGAGTGTGTGGCTAGAGTTAATTCATGCATGGTAGATAACTCTTCTGACTGTACAAACAAGGGCTGAATGAAGAGAGCCAAAGTATCATAGAATATTTTCAATACATCAGATAGGCCTACAGAGCAACTTTTGTTTTTTAAGACATCATATTTTTGATCTATTAATCTAGCTCAAAACTAGCACAGGATAATGCTAATAGGTAAATCCAAATTTAAAACATTTCCTGTCTGACCCCTTGCTTTGCTTTAAACACTTCCCATCTCCCAATAACATTTGCCTTAATTAGCTGGGCGGCAGAGTAGCCTAGTGGAGAAAGAGTGCTACACTGCAGTGCAGGACACCTGGGTTCTATTCCTGGCTCTGGCCACCTCGTGCAAGTTACTTTAACCCTCTGTGCTTCTGTTTGCCCAACTGGAAAATGATACTTACCACCTTTGCAAAGCACTTTAAGATCTACTGAGGAAAAAAGCTGTGTATGAACTAGATATTATTATTGCAAGTGAGCAGTGTAGTCTATTGGTTTAAGTAGATGACTGGGTGTCAAGATTTCTGGGTTCTGTTCCTAGCTCTATAACTGACTGCATGACTTTAGGCAAGGAATTAACCTTTGTGTTCCTTAATTTGCGCATCTCTTACATGGTTATATGTATCAGTACCATGGAAGTGTGTCATGAGACTTCACTATAAAGCATTTTGAGAGCCTCAGATAAAAGATGCCATGAAAGCGTGCAGAATGATAGGCTTTGTCCTTCCAACCTTAATTGTCTCCATTACAATTTTTCCTTTAAAAAATAAATAAAAGAAACGTAGGCTGCGTACCTGGAGAGCTGACTCAGGGCAGGAGTCTAAAACGGAGCAGTACTTGTGAACCAATGAGCTAAAGGCTAGATAGGCAATTCTGTGTAATAAAGTATCTGAGCGTGGATGAATCTTTTTCAGGATGAGCTAGAGAGAAAATATTTGGACATTATCATCATTAGCAAGAAATAATTTAATTTTTATTTTGCATTTATGTACATTTTATATAAATCCGCATGCAGGAAAAGGCAATGCATAGCAATTGATATTCCCTGAAAGGCTGGCTTCTTAGCTGATCAGTGGCTCTTACTGCATTTCACTTAGTGACCACATGGTATCTCTGAGAAACTTCAGATTTGTTGTTTTAATAATATTCCAGATTTTGATTTGGGTATTAGGTTCTTGTTGTAATCCAAAGGGTGAAAAATCACCTAGGTAGGGAAAGTGAATTTTACTGAGAACTGAGGGGCACATAGTATTCATAAAGCTACGAGTGTTCTTTGTTGTTTTATAATTGCCTGAACTGTAGGGACAAAAAACTAAGATGGATACTAAATATATCCCAATAATTCAGACTGATGGGAATATTTAGCATGAAAGCATATGCTAACATCAGACTTGAATCCATCACTTTCTGCCCCATAGGTGAACATGCTAATAATAACCGGTCTGTGCTGACATTCATAGAGTGCCAAATTTTGCTCTAAGAGGCATGGCTCTCATTGAAATTAAGAGGAAATGACTATATGCTTCTGAGGGCAGAATCTGACCCACAGAATATGTGCAAAATTTTATAATGACCCCGATTCTACTCTCTCTTACACAAGTTCGTTCCACACTGGCATAGTTCCCTTGACTTCAGCAGAATTACTCTGATTAATACCAGTCCTGATAGGACAATCAGGCTCAATATATTCTGATAAAGCAAAACTTGTATTTCTTCCTGTCTAGCTGTTGTGGGGTCCCTGAGTTACAGAGCCAATCCTGATCTAACTATAAAGTTAATTTGGAGTAAAGAATTCCAGAAATCAGTTTGCAATATTAAAACTACATCACTTCAGAATATTCAACTGTTTCATTCTGGCTTCATATATGTCACTTTGATTGCTTCCAAGACAGTCAGGAAATAAACTCTTTTCAAGCTCACTTGTGGATATAAAACCTTTGCATTTTCAAAGCCTTTGCAATCTTGCCAAAGGAGTAAATACAATGGATGCTAGAATTGGTGAAGAAAGATTAGAGAGTGTTATCCTACCACAGCTTCCTCTATCACATCACGGGTTGGTGTACTTAAATGCAGGCCCACAAGCACTGCCTGAGCTGCTTCCAAGTCACTAAGTTCTTGCCTTTCAATTTTATGCCTTAAGCATCTGATTGCACTATGAGTGGAAATGGCAGGAATTATATCCAAAATCAAGCGCCTGCAATAGGAAAGACAATGATCATTTTCTAGCTCTGCATCTGAACACATTAATTTCAGATCTTCAACCATAGTTTTAAGAAGTAAAGTTACTATTACCTGTATACAGGCCGGCTAGAAAACTGCTTCCAAACCGACTCATAGATATCGTCATTTGCTGCCCGGAAAAGCTGTACAAGCTGCAGGAATTTTGATGGAGCATCACTAGGAACCCGCTCATGTGTGTGCTCTACCAGATACCGCAGGATTTCCACTATCTGCAAGAAAATTTAAATATACAGCAAGATCAAATATGTTCCCTTTCCCACATGCATCAGCACCAATTTGCAGCAAAATATTTACTTCCAGCAGTTAATTTTACCTGACTCTCCAAGTTTTTGATTTTGAATAACTGGAAGGGAAGCGGAAGCAATTCACTGTCAAAATGGTACTGAAGTGATCCACGTTTCCGAAATTCTGTTGATGGGACTTGTGAGGAGTGTTTTTGCACATCACTCAGTGCCAGCTTCTGCCTGCAATGGAGAAACCCAGTGAAATAACATCATGAGACCCATCGTGCAAAATGAAGAGAAGTTCTGCTCTTAATATAATTATGTATTTTTACAAAAGTGTTTTGTTATCAAGATCAGTAGCATAGCCAGGGGGGGAGCAGGGGGAGCGGCCGCTCCCCCTGTGAGGAGAAGCGGTGCTAAGGCTCCACCCGATCCCGGCTGCGGGAGCTGGGCTCGGGGGGCGCTTTAAAGGGCCCGCGGCTCCCAGCAGCGGCAGGAGCCGCCGGCCTTTTAAAGCACCCCCCCAGCCCCGCTGCCAGAGCTGGGCTGGTGGGGGGGGGCGCTTTAAAAGGCCGGCAGCTCCTGCCGTTGCGGGGAGCCACGGGCCCTTTAAAGTGCCCCCCCAGCCCCGCTGCCAGTGCCGGGCTCGGGCGGGGATTTAAAAGGCCCCAGGGCTCCACAGCGGCTGGAGCCCCGGGCCCTTTAAAGCGCTGCCGGGTGAGTACAGGGGGAGCGGGGAGGCACCTTTTTATAGCGCCGCTCCCCCTGTGCTCTAAACCTGGCTACGCCACTGATCAAGATGCAAAGTTATTCACAAACATGTGCACTGAAATCCAAAGAGAGGGCCTGTTCCTGAGAGAATCTGCAACTCCCAATACTCAGAACCTCTCTGGGTAAAATCACAGGAAATGTGTGTGTTATATGTACAGTTGTGTATTGAAGTTCAGACAAAAATAACTGACTTGATCCTTCATCAGAGATCATCACTGAATTTTGAGCCTGTCTGGAGGTTTCCTGAGAGTTCTTACACACCTCTGCACTTTCTGGTTTCAAATGGAAGTGAAAAAAGTGAAATACTGCAAGAAATGTTACAGTTTCTTCTTAAATTATTACTGACCCAACTGTAAGCAGAATGTCCTGGGGTTTTCATAAGATGAAATGTTCTCATGAGATTCCCAACCTGATTTCTCAAGCAAAGAGATTCAGATACTTTGGAAAAACATCCAAACGTCTGGAAGCTTTTCAAACTGAGCCAAACTATCACCCTTCATCATCAAGACGTTTTAATGAAAGTCTGTGTTTGTAAACATTTCTTATCCTTGCCATATTTGCAGCTAAAGGGATGTGTTCTATCCTGCCAATTACATTTAAATAGGCCATTTAGGATAATATAATACTTTTAGGTATTTGTACTGAACATCTGAGAACATTCCAGTAGAAATATTATTGTACTGAATAGTCTCTAAAACCTCCATAGAAAATTGGCATGTTTACTTTGGAATCTCTACAGAGATCCTTTGAAACTTTCCACACACTGTTTCTATAGGAATTTCATAAAATCTTTGCAAAATTATCACTCTACAGACAATCCAGTAGGAGCTGAATACAAGGGTCTATACAATCAACAGAGATTTTTCCTCTCCAGAAAAGTTATACAATATTACTGGAAGGGCATTGGGGTCAGGAAGTATAATGCCAGGTACACTCAGATAAGTTTCTCTCCCCCTTCCAGGACATGCCAAATCTATAATATACCTTCAGTTCTGAAGTATTGGGAAGAGGCATATGTGCATATATGGGAAAATGAATATCAAGGCTTGGTCTACACTTAAAACTTATATCAGCATAAATATGTCAGCTGGGAATGTGAAGGGGGAAAATAAATCTTGTGACGCAGCTATGCCAACAAATTCCCCAATGTAGATGCATCTTGCCAGCAGACACACTCTTCATTGGCATTAGCTAATGCTGTTCAGGGAGATGGTGTTACTGTACTGGGAAAACACCTCCATCTGTCAGCATACACTGAATCTACATTGGAGACTAGGCTGGCATAGACTTTGTAATGTAGCCATGGCCTAAGGGGTTAAAAGGTAAAATAATAGTAAAACTCCCCCAACTTCAATGGGAGCAGTTAGGCCAGCAGTGAACAGTTTTGAAAATCTGACCCCAAGTGTATTACATTTCTTGATATTTTACTTCTGACTTATATGAAAAAAATATTTAAAATAGCTTTAGTTATTTGACAAATGCTTTCTGAAGACCCAGACTGCATGCCCTCTTCTTACTATCCTTATGTGGTTGGCCAATTCTGCTGGACAGTTCATGGAGTATAGGAGCAGGGAGCAGAGCAAAGCCACTGCTGAGTCTCTTTTCCACTCTTTTGGGGGCATCAGGCAGCCCTTGAGGAACAGGAAGGAAGCAGTCTGTGCTCTCCTGAAGACAGAGGGCCAGGTCCTAAGTGGGTGGAAATCAGTGTAGGTCCATTGGCTCCATGAGAGCTCTGATAACTTACAACAGCTTAGGATATGGCACCTGGTCTGCAATTATGCCTGGCTCTTTCCTGGGTTGCATCAAACACCTTCCTTCCATCATCACCACCCCAATGTGTATCCACATCTGATCCTTAGAATGTAAAAGTTCTTTAAAATACCTTATCCTACCCCCGCGTGTTCACTGTTTAACCAAGTTATCATGCCCACTTACGCTCTTGGCTAATTAATTGGTCTCCAGCCCTTTATTCATTTTTGTTGCAGTTCTCTGAATTCCTAATTTGTCCTAATCTTTCTGGTATTGCAGTGCCTATATCTGTAGGCTATAGTGGAGGGGCCAGTTCCTCACAGAATTTTATGGAGCAATGCCAGTTGACATAAGCTAGGATCTGGCTTGAGGTGAAATATATCTAAGTGATAAAAAGAACTCTCCCCTACTTTGTGACATGATGCCTCTATATATAAAGCCCATAACTAGAGCTGGTCATAAAATAATTTGTTTCTGTGGAAAATTTTCTAGAAAATGAAAAAAATATTCATAAAGAAAATGTGAATCTTTTTGGATTTCAGCTGAAAACTGGAAGGTTTAAATTTTCAGCCAAATATTTTCATGTTTGAGAGAGCAACCCTCCTCCCTGGATTGGATAGTCCAACACCTTTGTAGCATGGTAAAACCTACCAGGGCATACGTCCCGCTACCATAGCTGTCAGACAGCCAGGGTCACCGCTGCATCACGCTGAGGCACTGAGGTAGGATTTTGCAGCAGAGAACACAGCGGTGTGAAAGATATTGTTGTGGAAAGCAGACATAACAAGATGCGATGGGCGGGCCACACAGCACGGCTCACGGATAACAGGTGGACCGCAATCATTGCTGAGTGGTACCCACGAGAACAGAAAAGACCCCCCGGTCGGCCTCCAAGAAGATGGGAAGATGACATCGTTAAACGTTTCGGACTAACATGGAGAAGAAAGGCAAGCGTGCGAGAAGAATGGCAGATGTGTTGTGATCGGCGCAGTCTTAACGACAGCTAAAGTCCGATCGATCCAGGTGATTTTCATGTTTTGGCCACAAAGTTTTTGACATAAATTCAAAATTTTCCACAGACAGCAAACACTTTTAGTGTAACATTTCATTGGTTAAAACCCCCGTTACCCATCAAAAGCAGTTGTGATGGAAAATTTTCAACCAGCCATACCCATAACTGCATTGGCAACATGGCAAATTTCAAACTGCTGTGAATATTCACATAGGGGCTCTTTCAGTGACGTGGTTTTCCAGGGATCCTCCTTTTAGTGAGTAACTGTGTGTCAGAGTATTTTACTACAAATACATTAGTTTGCATTTTTTCAGATCAAATTGCATTTATCTTGGCTTTTAAGGCATAAATCAAATATCCCAGAGAAATAAACTCATCAAATACTGCCAACTTTGGCTAGCAAAATTTGGATAGTGATGCACATGTTTCAGATTTATGACCAACACTGAAGGTTGTTTTTTTATTATCTGGTTGAGGCTTTATATAATGTAATATTGCCAGTCAACATGTGGTAGGTGCAGAGGTCTCATTTCAGTTAAGGAATTTGACTAGATTACTTAGCTGCTGAATTAGTGAATTAAAGGGATATGTAATTTTGGATCAGCTATGCGGATGTACAGTACCTTGCTTCTACTACAGCATCCCCTCCAGTGACCTCATTGAATGGTGTGAACTGATGGACTTCTTGGACATCAGCTTCTACAATTAAAGCCTCCTCACGGGAAGATTTGATTTTGTAATTGTAAGTAGTGGTTGCCCGGGAATACTTGTTTTTCTTCAAAATGAAAAAGTGACAAAATAGAAAGTTATTTAATTTAAATTCTGTGAATAGAATTAATAGATAGTAGGCTCAGAAAATACCACTTATACCATCCAGTGTGACCCTTTTGTTTGCAGGGCTACTGTCTATACTATTCCCATTAATGTCTTGTGTGAACTCTGCTTGCATATTTACATAATGGAGTTCAATCCCATTGCTCATTCTGCTAAGAATTTTAAGCATTAACTTTTCTTTCCTTAAATTTAAGCAACTGATCATTCTTTTGAGAGGGTAGAATTTTGTTCTGAACAGAGACCGCATGAGACATACGTACCCCTGTCCTGAGGGCATAATGTGATACAGAGGCTTTGCATTAGCCAATACACATAAATTCCATGCAGAAAGCAAATATAGATAATTAGATATAACAAACTTGATTTGCCTTCCGCTTAAAGTGGTATAAATCAGGAGCCAATGTAGTTAAATGGGTGCAAAACCAATTCGTGTGAGAGAAGAATCAGCCCCACAGTGTGTTTAAATATAAATCCATCTTACTTACTTCTCTGCAGGCTGGGCATTGGCAAGTATACGCAGCACCAGTAAATATCTGAGCTTTCTCATCACAGCTGTTTAGGTCCTTGGATTTTGTCACATAGATTTGATTTGCTTTCCTGTTTTCTTGAATCACATAGGTTGTATTGCAAACACCATCGATCCCAGCCTGCCAAAAATTAGAACCAATCAGCTCTCAGAGAATGCTTCTCTTGATGCAGAATTGCTGGATGCCTAACATGGAGCTCTTCTATGCTCTGACCATATTTAAAAAATATGCATATACTGTCAAAGGGCCAAAGCAGGGGTTCCATTAAAAGCACGGACAAAATTCCCACTGACTTCAGTGGGACAAAATGTTGGCTCAGTGGGAGGTTTGTATCAATTTCCAATTAGGGATTATGGAAGAGGAGATATAATTTGGAAAAATTAATAAATATGTGCTGAAATTATTTGATCAGTCAGAATTAAACTTCAAAAGAAAAAGATTTTTGAGTTGTGGCTGATACTTTGCCCTTAAAAATCCCATTATATCTAATCTCCAACTCATACATTCCTCTATTAGAGGCTTCAGAATAGCAGATAATCTGACACACAATGTGAGCAGCAATAATTATACATTAGTTAAGAATAGTGAAGCTTTGTGGATTTTCTTGCATTTGAAGGTTTAACTCAGATGTTTAATACTACTTTAAGATTTTATATGTATAAGGTGTATTGGTTCTCTTGAGTCAGTGAACAGGACTTCTACTAATGTTAAAGGGAGATAAGTGAATGTATTGGGGGGAGGGGTGGGGGATGGTTCATTTCCTGACTTTTCATTGTTAATGGTAGTGTACAATTGCTCCAGGGACTTAGTGGTATGGGACCTGATTTTGCAGACCTCAGTTAAAACTCCCATTAATTAAGTGATCTCTTGTAAGTCATTTATTACTTGATTCTGCATTCCTTAAATATCCCAAACTCTTATTGATGTCACTGGGAGTTTAGGAGGCACAGGAAATATAGAGTCACGCTCTGAAGATCAGCTTCACCTTCTGTGTTTTGGGACCTATCGAGATGCCTATCTTCCTTTGTAAAGTGCTTTGAGATCCTCAGGGAAAGATGCCAAGGTTTATTAATCAGTAAATGACTGAGTAAAATAATGAAAACTCAGAGAAGATTTCAGTAGCTAAACCCATATGTGTAGGTTGGCAACCGGAGTACCACATGTAACCAATTCATTTAGAAATAATGAAGATGTGCAACTGGGCATTGCAAAATACTGCGTATGATACAGCTGCAAGGTCTCAATATGGTGCTGCAGGTGGAACACATATTGTGAAAAATATGAGATCCTGAAGCTCATTTCTGAACCTTATTCTGATCATATCAAGTAAATGAAAGTGGTTTTGGTTTACATTTGCAATAAAAATATTTTGAAAGCACAATAATATCAATGAAATGAAAACCAACCTCATCAATGTAAATATGTTTATGCAAAACTAAATAAATTTCAATGTGTATGGTGAATTTCAAGGTGGGGTGACTTAAAAAGATATTAAACCCCATAAAACAGTGGAAATTCCAACAGAACATCAAGTACAGCTGTAAATGCTATTATCATAACACAACAGTGTATGTACTATATTCCTTCTCAAATAGGAGCTAAAGGAGATTAAAATATACATGATTTCTTAGAGACATCAAATTGCTATTATTTCTAGATGAAATGTTAATAATATGCTGAGGGTTTAAGCTTATTGTAATGTATTAGTCACATTTTTTGTAGACGAACATTATAGCTTTCAGAGTGGTTTCCTTTTTACTTTTATCACCCAACAAGCCATGTTTTCTTAGTTTCTAATGTTGTTAATGTACTCCTGAAATCATTTGATCAATTAGATTAAAAATCTATACATTTCTCTGGACCATTACTGCACAGATCTACCAGTGGCAGTACAGAATAAATGAACAACTTTCCTCTATGTCTAGATGTTGCTTTCTAGTAAATATACACTTAACACTGAATTCAGATAAATGTGTTAGAAGAACCAGAAGTGTATGCTTATTCAAATTACACCACAAACAATTACCAAAGCAAAGTGCTCACCTCCTGCAAGTTATATGTATTCTGTGACTTCTTCAGGGTGAATTCCAGCACATTCAGAAATCCTCGATAGAAATTAAGACCATCATCCGAGAGAGAATCTGGAGACATAAGATTTCCAACACGGCCATTGCTGTATTCAAATTTGATGGGGATTCTGAGTTGTGCTGAAAGAGCCTGGGTCAGTTTCGATGACCGTGCGAATGGATCTCTAGGCCAGATACCATTGTATTCTGCTGCTTCGAGTGAATGTATCTGGGAGAGAAGGGGAAACAGTTTTCCTATTAACATTTTTCCATTAACTTTTCTTAGGATTTTAGGAAGCAATACCTCAAGATAAAGCCATGACAGGGACTTGCAGTTGTGAAAAGTGGCTGAGTGGGATGTTTCCACACATACCATTCTTTGTCTCAATTCACAGATCATCTGTCTGGCCCAAAGGTTGGCCTGTGTACAGAACTGAGCCAGAGAAGAGCCACACTAAGCCTTATTCTACCACCAGGACTGTGGAAGACCTGCAGTAAATTGTGGGGAAAGTCAACGTTGCATGAAGAAGCATTAACTTTGGTGGCACTTGCTATGATCCCCCTAACTGAAGTCACAAAGCACAGCCAAGGGTAGAGCTAATAGTGACATGGCTTCTGAGTTATTCTTAGTCACAATTAGTGTGTGTGTGGGGGAGGTGGGGGCTAGAGAGCAGAGTGGAGGAATTGTCCCTCCCTGTACATTCAGGAGCGGCTCTCACAATTTTGCCGCCCCAAGCAGTGGCCGTGGCCCCGCCCCCGCCGCAGGCAGTCTCAGTTCGCGGCGGCAAGGGAAGAGCGGCGAACTTGCCGCAGAATTGCTGCGGCGGCGGGTGAGAATGGGGCGGCAGTCCGAGTCCCGCGGCGGCAATTCGGTGGCGGGAAGAGCGGACCTGCCGCCAAATTGCCGCCTCGGGACTCGGACTGCCGCACAATTCTCGATGCCGCCCCAAGCACCAGCTTGGAAAGTTGGTGCCTGGAGCCGGCCCTGTGTACATTTTACTGGGGAACCTTGGAGTTGGAAGCTCAGATAGCTGCAGATTTCTCTTCTCCACCTCATATTGTAACCCTGCTGCAGTGCAAAACTCCGCCCACCCCCCAACACACTGCCCCGTCAGTGTGCCTCTGCCATATATGTTCAGCCTCCAGGGCCAGTACTTGGTCTCTCAGTGGAGACTGCCAACATGGGTCAGAGTTATGCTGGCAGTTTTATGATGAAGATACTTGTCTACTGGGAAGGGGCCTGAGACCGTTAATTTTGACTTGGGGTGGATATGAACCAGTGGCCTACGAGTAAAAGGTTAATCTCCTGCGCCGTTCACTTCTCCAAAACCACATGCTTTAAATTTAACAGCATAAAAATAAACTTCCCCTATAGCTGAAAGGACATGCCATATTACATAACCAACGAGAGAAATTTCCTATTGCCTTTCATTATATCCTATAAGAATACACAATAGCTGGCAGCTACTTCAGCTGAAAGTTCCTGCACTTTTCAGGCACTTATTAGGACACAACCACTAGTCTTTCCTATCTATAATTTAAATTTGCCAAGTGAAATCTTTTAAAAAGATGATTTTTCTTCCACACACATACAAGACTAAATGGAATCAGTCCAGAGCAAAGGGGTGTGTTTCAATATATTCGTTGGAAGCACACATAGGCTTACATTAAAGGTCAAAATCATTGTCATATAATCAGAAATCTTTAGTAATTACTCAAAAATGTTAATATCAGCATACAATAAAGAATACAATCTCAGGGTAGCACAACATGGCATTTCCCCACTGAAGCTAAAGAAACAGCCAGAAAAAATATACTTATGCCAGATATTGAATGACATCCAGCTGGTATAATATGTTTATTTCTGTTTGTTTGCTTGTTGCAAAATCAGTTGATTAAATAATCTTAGGTTGTACAGTTTGGGAACAATTGAATTGATCCAGTAATAAATGATTATGCATTTGAAATTACATTCTGTTGTCTCCCTGACCACAAAGCAGAAGAAATCCTTCAAGCCCGAGGTTGGCTTGAGCTGAGAATTACCTGGCAAAGTGCAAATAGAATATAGGGAACTGCATAAAAAAATAACAGTCTCAGTTACATTCTGCCTGACTAAGCAAAACATATGATGAAACTTAATTATTTCCCCAAAGCTTGAAAAAAAAAGTCATGTAGGAAGATAATTTCAGCTTTCACATTGGATACATTTTCTTACCCTAATAAGACAAAGTTTTGGCCCAATACCACTGATTTCCACTTTACATTTTACTTTTATTCCAGCTCTTGCAAGTCCTCTGTCTGGAAGTCCACTGAGAAGTACACTTTCATAATCATATGTATAAACCTTGTTTTCTTTGAAATCAGGTTCTGTAAAGAAACAATGCTCAGTAAACATTATAGAGAACCTATAGAAATATATTTTAGTATACTTAGCCCCAAATAGGAAAGATTAATTTGTTCATTTTGATATTACTTCTGAAGCACATTAGCAGTTGTAAAATTAAATTGAACGTTCATACACCTTTCAGATTATATTTCAATTGCACTCATTAGAATTATGTAATCTGATAGGAAAAATACTTACGATAATTAAGATGTTGACTCCCTGAAAGAGAAAAAAATATAGAAATTATGACAAAGAATAATTTTTTTGTAATTACTGTCCAAATTTTTATCTCAGCCTGTGAAGTACATACTGCATAATACTTTCCAGTTAATTCTGATAATTTTTAAACACAGATTTTTATTCTAAAATCAGAATATATCCAAACTTTCCTCCCCTAGACAATGAAGAATTTGTTATCGGGTTTTCTTGTCCATTTATGCAACTTTGAAGTTTATATTTATAAATGAACAACAATTAGTCTCTTAAGCCTTATTCAAAAAAGTCTCTGCTATAAACCTATCCAGACAGATAAGGTGCTTACTTACCCACAAGGGTTAAAGTCAGAGCTAGAATTAAGTCCCTCATTATGAAGGATAAGCTAAAGCTGAATGTGCCGGGTTCTCTTTTATAAAGGCATAGTGTATCACATGATCATCAAAGTGAAGTTCCAAAATAAATAAGCATATTTCAGAATCAGTATTGATCAATCAAAAAACAAACATTTCTTGGGGTAGGAATGCTGTTAATGCAAATCTATTGGATAATTTAGATCAAATGTATCTTTTCTATGAAATATGGAATCTAGTTCTGATATTTCCTGTTTTCACCCTTTTTTCCATTTCTCCACAAACATTTATAGAATAATTCAACAACTGGCAATAAATATTTGGGCTTACTTTAATAACAGTGGAGCCAGATTCATAGCTGATGTAACAGCCTAGCTCCACTGAATTTAGTGAAGTCATTATGATTTACACCTCCTGCGTATCTGGACCACAAGCTCTTTGAGACACACATCAGTTCTTCAAAGTGACATAGCTATGTCTTAAAGGCGGATTTGTGCATGATTTAATCACCCAGTGACTGAGATTTGTGCATGTTGC
This sequence comes from Macrochelys suwanniensis, assembly GCA_033296515.1. Lineage (NCBI taxonomy): Eukaryota > Metazoa > Chordata > Testudines > Chelydridae > Macrochelys > Macrochelys suwanniensis. Next base: position 24,920,160 of record CM065782.1, read on the forward strand.
TTTAGGTCACAATCCTGAAGAGAAAACCATGCAAATGCAGAGCCCCACTGAAGTCAATGAGGCTCAATGACTGAGCATGGCTCCCCCTGCCCAGTTCTTTTTGCAGGAGTGGGGTCTTATTACCGACTTGTGTGAAGCTATCTGGGGAGAGCAATTCCCACAGTACTCCCTCAGATTCTGTTGCCGGTTACGTGTGTATCAATCTCGAATAAATGGGCTGTCCATTTGGGTCAATGGCATTACTCTAGATTTACACCATAAAAATGAGAGGAAAATTCACCATTTTAATGGGAGCACAGAATCACAGGGCTTGGAGGAACCTCGAGAGGTCATTAAGTCCATACCCCTCTGCTGAGGCAGGACTGCGTATACCTAGACAAGTGAACCTAGTTTGCTGTGTGATATCTTAAGAGGAGACTGTAAGAAAAGGCAGTGGGTAACATTTTCAAAAACATCTGTGTGTGTTAGGTGCGTTACATCCCATTGACTTTGAAAGGAATGGCCACTAAATCACCTAAGTGATTTTGAAAATGTTACCCACTACCTCCCACTCATCTTATATAACTTTTTGATGCCCAAGTTGTTGTAATAATGACAATTATTTTAATCTTCCTTTCAAAAAAGTTCACAATGTGTTGCAAATCCTATTTCTCCCAAAACTAAGAGAACCTCAGTTATGCACATTTTGAATGAGCTTACGTTCATTTTGAATGTAACCTTGTCTTAAGGGCAAATGTTTTATGTAAATTACATATCAAGTAAAAGACATAATTTTAAAGTAGCTGGGTGCTAAGGTTGTTATGTGGAGAGGGGAGGAGAACTCAAAATGTACATCTAGTATTTTTCTTTGAGGCTGTGAAAGTTTAAAAAGTGCGTGCAAGCTAGATGCACATGCAGGCAGCTAAAATACATCCTTAAAAGAAGAAAAATATTTCCTTAGGATGTTACTTCATTAAGAGGAAGAAGAAGCAGAAGAAGAATAAAAAATGGTGCTGGATTTTTAAGACTGATTCTGGGCCTAAAAATCTATTCTGTGGAGGCCCCAGTGACTAGTTCCCTCTCTACCATAATGATACTGTACATTTACTTGAGTATTGCTAACCCAAATGACGGAGTAACACACTAGAGCTGTGCCAGTGCATCTGAGGAGAAGTCTTTCAGTGGAGTGCATGGAGCAGTCAACTGTGTAGAATAACCTGATGCAAATGCACAGTGCACGATCATCAGTGGACAATCATTGTGTTTAGCAGTGGCAACACCAGTTACTCTAGATGGCACCAAGGTGCACAGATGGAGCAGCTATTGTACATCACTTTCGGAGTTGAACAGATAATCGATGAGGGAAACCAGTGGCGGAAAAAATAAGTAGGATGAGGAAAAACTCATCTGGGGACCCTTATTATTGATGCTGCTAGAAGTCCTAGAAATCCTTAGTTCACACCTGCCTTCAATAAAACAAAATATATACATCTAAATATCCCCATTCCTGGAAATCATGCTGTTCTCTAGTAAAAAACCAATGAAAATATCTCCTTTTATTGAAACGTTAAAATTTGCAAGATATATGTATGAGTTGTTATGCCAGATCCATATTTAGGTCGTTGGTTCGGTGCCAGTTCAGATGGTAGAATACCTGCCACCTTACTGAATAATCAAGAGCAAATGGGTTTTCCTTAATATTTTCTCTTCAAAGTGTTAACTAGACCCTCATGTTTCCCATCTTGCGGCTATCTGATGAGATCACAGTGTGTTTTCAGGCAATAGGGGTTCAGTGGCATCCATTTGCAGGTAGCATGTATGTTGCCATAAGTGGCTTTAATAAGAGATGGATTTCAATGGAGTTACACCACCATAAAACTGGAAGGAACCAGTGGCGAATCAGGCCCATAGTGCACCAGTAGCTTCCAACTTTGAAATTGGAATTTGGTCTTATTAACTGCTATCAACTCAGCCTGCAATTTTCAGTTGGGCCTAAAGGAGTTTGATGCCCAGCTTTCATTGACTTTCAGTGGAAGATGGACACCTACCTCCTTTGAAAATGTCAGCCTAAAAGAATGTTCCATTCTGCCTTTCCAAGTATCACCATCTTTCCCAACTCACATGTTCCGTCCACTCGGTGTTTCCCCATCAAAGATGTAATCTGCATAATATGGGGAAAGAAATAGAAAGTTTGCACATCTCTAAAAAAAATGCTACAAAAATATATTAAAGAGGTGGTGGTGAATAACCCAAGAAGATCTTTGAGCCCTGGAGTTTTAATATCAAATGTGTAAGTAAAAAGAACAGGAGTACTTGTGAATTTTCCCCTGCTTATAATAGTTCCTCTTAATTAATTAGCCTCTTACAGTCGGTATGGGCACTTCCACCTTTTCCTGTTTCTCTGAATGTATAAATATCTTCTTACTGTATGTTCCATTTTATGCATCTGATGAAGTGGACTGTAGTCCACGAAAGCTTATGCTGAAATAAATTTTTTAGTCTCTAAGGTGACACAAGTACTCCTCATTCTTTTTGCTGACACAGACTAACACGGCTGCTACTCTGAAATGTGTAAGTGCGTACTCTCTCATTAATTTTCTTTTAAGAAATCCTAATTTAATTTCAATCTGATTTAGTTACTACTAATGAGAAAAGTGTGAGAGACATGAAACATTCACCGACTGTATAGTTTTCTTACCCCTTTGCCTTTGTTGAGTAGGGCATTAAGTATACAATGGTGACTGTTGGAAGTATTTGATAAAATGCAAGTCTATTACTAATGAAGGAAACACTTATTTTTTTTGCAGCCACATTATTTGCAGACTATAAAAGTGGCTGTATAGTGGCAATATAATATTTTCTGAGTGGTAACATTCAGAATTCTGCTGCTTCTGTTACTGTTCTTTCATTCTACTGTAATCAATGATATAGCTTAATGATATAGCCTGACCGCTGCAGTAATATTGTGCCATCATGATGAACTAGCCAGGTTTGCATAGTACAAAATGTTGAAACACTGTAAGTAAGACTATTAATGTGAGACTATTAACACAGTATTGGAACAATGTGTAAGAGGCACTCAGACATTTTAATATGGTGCTATAAGATGTTTCTATTTTAACAATAGGTTTTATAGTTCAGATAGCCTTGTTCTAGCATTACTTTAGTGATGGGTGAACCTTAAAAGGATTAAAGTTTGTGATCAGCTTTTATAAGCACCCAAAATTTGGATGCTTAAAGGTATGTCTACACTGCAATCAGAAGATATGATTGCAGCACACGTAGATATGAAAGCGATCTCAGGTATGTCTCATGTGCTGAAATCACACCTCCTGATTGCGGAAGAGAGACATCCTGAGATAACTGAATCTCTGTAGTATCCCTATGTTCCATTCGTCAACAGTTCCTGCAAAATTTCCTCCCTACCTCACCATAGCTTCTGAATCCCCACTACCTGAGTTTGTTTTCCTGGGTGTCAGGAAGAAAAAGGTACTGGAATTTGTTACACCTTTCGTTATTTTCAAGGGGGAGCCTGGTGGACCATTCCCCACCCCACACAAATTCACTGGGTACCTGACAGACAGCCCTAGAGTTTTGCCCCTGACTTTGAGGGGAGTAGCACTGGGCCCTACTCTAGCTTTTCCCCAAAACGTCCAGGTCAGAAGGAATAAACAACCTACCACTTTAAGAAATCAGATTAAAAGGAAAATACAAGTAACGAGCACAACTGAAATATACCTAAAATAAATACAACTAAAAAACCCCTACAGTAACAAGCTAGTGAGTGCATACTTTCACGAGAGAGGAAGGAATTTGTAGTCTGGCCACAGGCTTTGTTTGCAAACTACAATGGTATTGCTAAAATACAAACAATAAGCAAAACACGATTTTTAAAATGATGGGAGCATCTTAAAAAAAAAGGCAAGTGAAAGAAGTTCACAATGCTACTATTCTATGTCATTTCCACAGCAACACATGTAATAAGGACTGTGATGTGCCCTATTTCAATATGTGGGGGTGGGGAGAGTTCCAGAGAGCACGATGGCAGTGTATATTTACAAGGGCTGCAGCATGATAAGGTAGGATGCTTTGAATTTGCAGATATGTGCACTATAAATGAAATATGAATACACGCTAATTAACCCAATTAGAACTATTGCTTCCACGCTGCCATTGTCTTTCATAACAGATTCTACTCAGGTAACAGACTCTTATTATCTGCTGTTGGACTGTTGCTGGTAGCCCTGCACTCTCCTTGTTCTGTATTTATGTGGCTGAATTATGGAGCAGTGATGCCATTTTCATCCTGCTAATATATTGCCTAACAACAAAGAAGGGATTAGCAAAACAGCTTCCAAACAACCACTGTTGGTTAAAATGGATGCAATCGGGTGCATAAGAGTTTTGCCTTCGAATTGTACACACCTTCTATAGTTGGAGAAAGGTTAAAATGACCAACTAAATCGTATCTAACATTCAGTCACTGAGAAATTTAAAAAAATATTCAATAGCCACTGTTTCAGTGTGGCTTACAAGACAAGGTTTCGTTTTCCCTCTGCTGGCTCTGAGGCAGTGGATAACTAACAAGGAATGTTCTCTAGTTTGGGCTAGGGTGACCAGACAGCAAGTGTGAAAAATCGGGACAGGGGGTGGGAGGTAATAGGAGCCTATATAAGAAAAAGACCCCAAAATCGGGACTGTCCCTATAAAATCGGGACATCTGGTCACCCTAGTTTGGGCCAGGCTGCCAGATGCTGATTGTCTGGCATTCACCTAGGGACTTTGCTACATCAGCTTGCTTTAAAAGTTTATTTTGTTGTTCTAAAACAACAAAAGCCCTGACAATTCAGTCCAATGTACTAGAGATAAAGCTGCAGGCCCAATTTCCTATCACGTTACCCCAGTTTAATACTGGTTAGCACCACTGATTTCAGTGGAGTCATACCTGTGGGACCAGACACAGTGCTTTCACAATGATATTGATAGCAAAATTATTTATTATTTCTTTCTTTTGGAATATGCAAAAATTAAAAGGGGGCATCTATCCAAAGCCCACAGTATACCTGGTTAGAAAATTTTAAATGAAATGGTTTACTCCAACAATTGAACGGTGTTGTTTCGTTGAAGCTGAACTCTTTCATGGAGATGTATCAATTTCAATGATCTTTTCAACAGGAAAGCCTTCTGAGGTCCAGAGCGGACTCTTCAGTCATATCCACAGAGAGAGAGAGAGAGACAGATTGAAGGAGAGAGTGAGCGAGCGAGCCCTGAATCAAACTCCAGCTTTTTTGAAAACAGATGTTTGAACACAATTCTTTGTCACAAAATTGTTTGAAAGGTTTTGTTTTCATAAATACATTTCAAAATCTCAAATGTTGTCAATGAGTGGAATTTTCCTCCAGCCAGCTCTAGTCCTCAGCTCCCCTGACAAAAGCCCTAAGAACAAATGATACTAATTATCAGATAACCCCACAACAGCCAACAAAACTCCACTGCTCACAGAATGCCCATCTCAGAATAAAATTTTATTTCATTTTATTTTTGAGCTTCTACAATGGAATTAAAGATAAAAAAGAGGAACATTTTTTTTGAAAAAAGGCAAATTATTAAATTAGCAAATAATTATTAAATTATATAATTATGGAAATTATATATCTACAGAAATGGAAGGCACTGATTCATCATCATCACACTCATCATCAGCTGTCAGGCTAATTACTTGGCTTCAACCTTTTTTTTATTTTTTTACTTGAGGCAGTCCTTGGATAGGGTAAATGTCAGTCTACTTGATGTTAGAGTCAGGTATCTGCTAGCACATATCTGCTATAAATTCATCTTGCCCTAATTCAGATTTCATGGTCAGGTAACTCTTAATTTATGTGGCATTGGTATCCAGGCACAACATCAAGTAGTACTGAAATTTAGCCTTTGCATGAAAATGGGTCTTCACTTAACTCACCTTGGTGAGGAAACAGTGTCTGTACAAACAGGATACTTGAGAGATACAAACAATTAGTGTACCTAGCTTTCAAACACTATTCTTATATAAGGGGCACTGCATGTGGTTGTATTCCTGGTTATGGTCACAGTGGACAATAAGGAGAGAAATGCCAGTATAATGATACACCTTGACTGGATAGATAATGTGTTGATGCTCAGTTATGGCTGTTAGCACCATCACTCCCAGTCGGTATGTAAGTATAGGATTGTGGAGGTATTCTGTCTACCTTAACAATAAGGCACACAGAATATATTTGCGATCATCAGAAGAGTACATACCAGAATGGCCATTTTTATAACCTTTCCCAATAAGTTCTCTGGGCCCCACACATTTACTATAATCTAAGAGCCATTGTAGGAGGGAGCCCATGTTCCTCCGTAGTCTAGCACCTTCATGAAGTTTCAGAATGTGACTTTCTCTTGTGCTCTGGGAGCACAAGCCTGAGACCTTTGCAGAAGTGCGTAAGGAAGAGGGGAATTCTCCATGTACCCTCTCTCTCCTCCATTATATCCCATGCCAGGCCACCCATAATCTGGCTCTAGCCTTTAAGATCTCCTGGGAAAAGATTTGATTTTATGTGTTTTTTTAAAAGCATTGTGTACATTTATGGTATTATCCAGATAAATACTAATTAATAATTACATTTATGTTGTGGTTCCACCCAAAATGTGCTAAGCGCTTTCCAAATGCAGAGGAAGCCATTGCCACTGCTCCGAAGGGCCTACAAAAACAATAGTATTTCTCAGGCAAGGTGTTTACAGACTTCTTTGTTTTTATAGACCCAGGGTTTGATTCTTCATTCAGTTATGCTATAAAACCAGTGTAACAGAATGGTGAATCAGGCTCATCCAGTTGCTATATAATTGTAAGAACATTCCTGTATTATTGACAGCTAAAGAAGTTAATGATAACAGGTTATAAGTTCAATATAAACTCATTTAGGGGCAGAACATATGAAGAGCATGATGCCTTACCACTAGGTCACTGTGACATCAGGTCATAGGCCAGATAAGATAAGCGGTTTATAACTCCCAAGAAAGAAACACTTCTCTGCCAATACAAATAATAGACATTGACTTTACCCTCAAAAAATGCAAAATCACCTATCAGTATTTGATCAACGACTTTCACGTTGAAAGACTCAGGGATCTAATCACATGAAAACAAGAAAGCAATGCAGACTAACACAGTTTAGTTTTTAAATTAATCTAATGGCTAATTCAGTAATGAATTAAATACATTTGATTTCATTAATTTGGAAGAACTTTGTTAAGCTTATAAAATGGATATTTCTGCTATATTTTACATGGATCATTATTCCTTTTTCTGTTTTATATAATTTCACGTTAGAATATTAAATGGAGAAGTGACGTTCATCTTAATTAACCAAGCGACTTAAACCTACCTGGACATGGGGTATAGCCCTAAAGCCTTGAATTGTAATTGACCGTGGGTGTACTCTATGCACAGGGCTAGTTCTGGGTTCTGAGTTTCCCGGCAACATTCAGTGATATCACAAAAAGAGTACTACTTGTAAACCATTCAGGAAAAAATTTACTCTTGGGTCTAATTCATGGACTTACCTGGGGCTGAGACGATCAAGGATTAATTTGATTCCGTGTTTGTGAAAGAAGGGCTTAAATAACCTTCCAAGATCCATGTATTTTGGAATCAGGACTGAAATCCAGATCTGCATTTCACCGTTGCCTCCGGCTGAAATTTTTCATATCTTGTGTCCTGGCCCTTTCACATTCCTCTTATACTGCAGGGCATTTCTTGTTCATTAGAGTGAATATTACAGAACAATGCTGCGTATTTGTAGAAAAGATTTTCCTTTCCTACAGGATAGGAGGACATTTACGTAGCTAGCACAGTACATTTTCCCCCATGCAGTATGTTGCATGCAGCATGTATTTTTGCATGCAAATTGATGGTCTAGCCACTTGAATTGTATTTGCACCTTCGCATCCTAGTTTATGCATATGCAAAAGATAAGGGCCAGATTCTGGCAGCCCTGTCCACAAAGCTCAATCCAACTCCTACTGAAGTGAATGGAGTTATTTCATTCACTTTAATGGGAGTGGACCAAGCACATACTGATCAGTACTTTACTCCTTGAGTAGTTATTTTAACTTTAATAGGAGCTCTCTAGGAATAAAATACTACTCAGTTTGAGCAGGGCTGGCAACATCTGGCCCTAACTCACAATGCATTTCAACACATTTTTATAGGCCCCTTAATGCTGATCCTTATTTCAGCAACCATCCAGTTTCTTAGTTTTTGATACACACTTGCTGTAATGTGTAAATTCATTTCCTTTTTTTCATCTCTCGGGAAAGCAGTAGCAGGATTACTCTTTTCATGTCCTTTTTAGAAAAATTACTGGGAAAGCAACTTCTGAATTGTTCTGTAGCAGTCCTGCACTGATCAATAAATAACAATATTCATTCTCGAAACCAAAGTGTGACATCATGACCAAACTGAATAATTCTATATGGCCTGTAGTGGAATAAAAGGAACATAAAGGGAGATGTCCTGCCATATAAGGTTTATGCACTTTGCCTTTTCCTTTGACAATAGGTATCTACTGTTTATTGTATGAATCAGTCAATGAGCTAGAGTTTCAGCTGGGGTAACTTGGCAGAGCTCATCAAAGTCTATGGACTTATGCAGATTTACTGCAGTTGAATATCTAGCCCAGTATTTCTAATCTCCCACTCAGGATGATCTTGGTTAATGTAATTTATTTTAATTACTCTTTTTCTGGTAGGATCTATACCAATCAGCTGAGATCCCTGTGAGTGGGAAATTAGAAATACTGCACGAATCTCATGCATATACTCTAGATACCAAGTTACAAAAGACAAAGTTGGAAAATACAAAAAGCCTTAATAGCTTCCATTACATTCTTGTTGGATTCATAATTTCTTTCCTAGAATCTTTGGACATTGTGACATTAAAAACTAGGAATGCAAGGACCAAAGGAAATCAGAAATTTGACATATCACTCATTTTAAGATAGATCCTGAATTCCTCATGTTTTATAATAAATTTGATCTGAGGACTTCCAGATTTTTCAATGATTGATTTTAATCTGTTATGAATGATGACGCAGCATGCATGAAAAAAACAAATTCTCATACCCAATAAAACCACTCCCATTTATGCTTTCCTTTGTGAAAATGTAAAATATTGAATTTTCCATCTCCACTCCACTCACAAAATATGCAGTATATGAAAAGTACCCTTTGACATCTAGTAAGCCCCTATTTCAATAAAATTATAAAGACATCTTGATATGGATACTGTTCTGTTGACCCTCTGAGCTCTCTCATTACCTGATTATCTAGTGATAATACTATTGCCCCATGGACTATTGGGCACTGTCTCACAAGACTCTTGTTGGAGTAGAAATGGCGATACTATTAATAAGATCAGCAAGAGTCTTACAAAAATTTGGCTTTCATGTGAAGAAAGATGCATTTATCTATGGGGCTATGAGTAACTCCAGAGACCTAAACACGCTGCTGGAAATCCATCAACATGTGGGATTGAGAACGGACATCTTGCTAGATTTCCACTACCAGTGCCTAACTCACTGTTCTGGTAGCTTTACATACTATTTTGGTGGTGCTTATTACTAAACCTGGAATCAGGAGAAGTTCAGATTTCAGGTAGAAGCCTGGAGTTGATATGATATAATTCAGTAACTTACTGGAAGGCGCTGACAGTATAATCTTTCAGTGTCTTCCTTCCAGCCAACCCACAACGAAATGTAAGAAGCATTGGAGGAGTCCGATAAATCTAATCCTGCAGGCATAAAAGTATCTGCTGGTAACAACAAAGTGAAATTCAAATATGAGACATGCAGCTTAAAAAAAAAAGCTTCATGTGACATCACATCAGCAACTCCACCTATAAATTCCCACTTACCCAATGTATTGGGAAATGTATAGAAAGAGATGAAAGGGAGTTGTGATAATGCATGCACCAATACTTAGTCAATGTCTGAAGAAAGGGTAACAAAAACATGCTATGGTAATGAAGCATGGTAAAGATACTGATCTGAGACTACTGCAGGAAAAGCCAGCCCAGTCACCTGGGAAACAAGAAAAAAAGGAAAGACAAGCAAATAGGCCGTCAGATCAAGACTCACTAAATATTCACTAAATAAAGCAAACTATAGACCTGCAAGTTAGTGGTCAATGGACTCTAAAAATATAAAACTGTCCACATTGCCATTGACTGTGATTCAGCCTTGGACTCTAGATGATAATTACTAGCGCAGCAGGGAAACTAGCATAGCTGAAATGTATAGTATATTGAAATGAACAATATTCCACACATTTCTAAGCATCTCAACACAAAGGAAAGATTTTGTGCTATTCTTGGACCTGTGCTGCTACCTCACTTTACCCTCGAAGATATAGAGAGCAGGGAGTAGGCCGGCTGGCCACTAACTAAAGACTTGCTGACAACCTCTTGAAGAGGTGGAGGATTAGGCTAGTGTACACCTAGGCTGATTTGGGAAGAAACAAGATGGTGCTAAGGATCACCCTGGGAACTGAAAAGGAGGGGGCCACTTTCCTGACACACAGTAGGGAGAGGGGTTGTACTAGTGATGATTGAGAGAAGATGGTTGTATGCGGGGCGGGGGGCAAGGAATAGCCAGGGGAATTATGTGGAGAGATTGGTGCAAATGTTTGGATAATTAGGATAAGATTTAACTAAGCAGTCACCAAACTTTTTAATGCTTATTCAGCCCAAACTCTGAACCTTTGGAGATTTGCCAATCCCTGATTTTGAGGGTTAGCTAGAGATCACCTACTATTCTAAAGGTCGCAGGCGTGTACGGCTAAGCAGGCATTCAAGGAAAGTGGGGAAAATTCCCTTAGTATAGTTTTGTTTGGGTTCAGAGAAAGGAGATTCCAGAGTTCCATTCTGAGATCACTATGCCATTGCTGGGCCCAGCACTTTGCCTTCGGTGCCATTCGTTTTGCTCTAGAGCCCTGCAAAATCTTGGATCCTAGGCCAGTGTATTTCTCCCATAGATGATGTTTCATTGGAATCCCCTTAATGAAGAATCAGTACCATAGGCCATGTTCAAGAAAGATGAAGGCTAGTAGGATAATCAGGGGAATAGAGAGGGCTTGGCCTCTTTAGTCTAGCAAAACACAGGCTGAGGGAGGAGCTGATTGCTCTTTGTAAATACATCAAGGGTGTAAACACCAGGGAGGGAGAAGAGCTATTTAAGGACAATGTCAGCACAAGAACAAATGGTTATAATATGACTATGAATAAATTTAAACCGAAAATTAGATGGCTTCTAACCACCGGAGAAGTGAGGTTCTGGAACAACCTTCTAATAGGAGTAGTGGGGTAAAACTACCTAACTAGTTTTAAAATAGAGCTTTATAGTTATGAATAGGATTCTATGACAGCGTTAACTGTGATAGTAGGGGACTGGACTCAGTCACCCAGGAGATTCCGTCCAGTTTTATGTATGATTGGATTTAGTTAGACAGACTGCAACAAGGGAATAGTCAAAAGGGAAAAGAAAAGCACGCCAAGGGAAGGAGTGAGCAGGACCTGATAATCCTAATGATCATTCACTGTAGGGCAACAGGTCAGGGATTGTCTCTGGTCCTCACACTTGGTTCCTTCTGTAGTTTGGTTTATTTGGCTTCGGTGACTGTACCAGGCTTTTGGCCAGTGAAGCAACCTGGAAGAGGTGAAAACACAAAGCAGAATGCTTCTTCCAAGGGAAGTACCACAAGGAAAATGTCCCCAAAAGTGTTTCCCTTGTCTCTGAAATAGGCTGTTCCATGATTTTCCAGACCCTTCCAGGAGTTTCCATTATTGCATGGATGACTAGATTATGCCAGATAAGCGCTTGCGTAAGGAATGGGATGAATCTACTCTGCCCAGATAAAGATGGGGAGAGATTAATCCATCCCTGGGCTCCCGGATGGGCAAGAGAAGCACAGTCTGTACCATCCTTTAGGATAGTGTCGCTGTCTGTTCCTGGGGTACTCAGACCATTCCACTGGCCAGGGAAAATGAAATTTTACTCTTTCCCCATCCACTTTGGGCTGATGTGCCCTCCTTGACCCGCCCACATGCCCTGTCAAAGGCTGGGGAAATGCTGCTCCAAACTTCCGTGTGAATTTGTTTACAGTTCCGGTCTTGGCATTTTAGTTTAACAAATTAAAATGATTTGAATACAAGAATTTCTGACTGTTTTTCATTTATTTCCACTTTATTAACATGTGAATAAAATCTATGCGCAGGGTCACTGGAAACTTGCTACACTGTTCACCTCCTTAACTCTCCGGTCCAAAATAGATTCTAAAAATCAGAAAGCAGCTACAGTTCAGCACTACACAGCGAGAGACTGAGCGCATGAGACAGTGTGAGAGAACAGCATGTGTACATTAGAAAATAGTCCAAGGACCCGATTCACTTGCTGCAGGATACAAGTAACTTCACTGGGAATAATTTATATCCTGTGGTGGGAAGATAGGTCTCCAAAGAGCCTATACCGGGAAAAAAAACTGAGTGCTTTCTATATACAGCAAGTGGCTCACTTCTTACAAATTAAAATTGCGATGTGCTTTCAAAGTACAAGAGGTAACAGCACTTAAAGCATATATGTGTAGGGCAGGTTAACAGGGGAGCCATTTCATCCCACGTTTCTTTAGCTTTCTTGTGTCATTAGGCAAGAAGTCTTCAGCAACAGTTTATACTAACCTCATTACAGACCATGCAATCTTGGGGACAGCTTTCTATACAGCCTCTTCCCCCAACTGTTCATGATCAAGAAGGATACAGTTCACAGTTTCCTCGTTCCCCAATTTTATTCAGTTTTTATAAAAGCTTGCGGTAAGTAATGAATGTTCATTTCTATGAGCACATTGAAAAGCATCTATGTGATGGTTACGTGAGAGCTTCATAGCCCTTTACAGTCCGTAGTACAGAAGCGAGCCTTTGGGGCGCCTCAAAAAGTTTTAAAACACTTGATTTCATTCAGGGAAGAATCAAAGAGTTTCAGGAGGAGAAATTGTCTTTACACACATAAAAATGAAGGGATCTTTTAGCTAGATGACAGCAAACCTGCGTGCTGTAATCCGGCAGGGGTTCTTTTAATAAGTCACTGAAAAGTTCCATTTGATGAGTTAAACCTTCAATTTTTTTCATACTTATTATAGCCAAGGAGGTGCTAACCTAGTACAATGGGCAAGGGGGCGTTAACACATTACAATAGACCAGACAGAGTTAGTACAATACTGGGCAATAAGGGACCTCAGTACAATGAGTGAAAGAGGCAGTGTCTAAAACACAAAAATGTGTTTTAGAAGCGAATGCTTTAGGCTGTTACTGGTCATTTTATAGCTGCCACTACAACCAAATGAAATTAATTCAAGATATTTAAATAATTCCCTACTATTTTTTTAACCAGAGTGACAAAAGATTTATAGGTCAGAAGGGACTGTTCTCACCATCTAGTCGACCCTCCAGAATAACACAGGCCAGAGATTTTTATGCATTGATTTCTGCACCTAACTAGTGCTGGGGAAAATTTTTTGGATGGAAGGTTTATTCACTGAAAAATACCATTTAGGCCTATATGTATATGGAAATAGCAAAAGAAAAATTTCAGTCTGCCAACTTCTCTTTTCAAAATGATGTTTTGTTTTGCAATTTATCAAGATTTATTTCAAACAGGTTCGAAAACACCTAAAAATGAAACAAAAAAACCTGGAAAAAATAGTTTTTGGTTGAACTAAATATTTAATTTGACCCAACATAAAATTTCATTGCTGTTTTGGGGAGAAAAAACAAAAAAAAATTACCATTGACCCAAAGTGAAAAATGTGTCCAATTTTTCAGTTTGGCCACATATTCACTTAGCTCCACATCTAATTCAACAAATTGGAGTTATAGAGATTGAGTTAAACTAGGGATTAATTTGGCCCAATAAATCAGATACTATGGTGATGAGACATTAACATGTAGACAGATAGATCAGCTAGCTAGTTGTAGATGGGCATACAGCAATACTATTGCTGGTAGTATCGGATGATATCTGAATACAATTTACATAAATTAAAGCCGCTTGCTCTGTGATCGGTTTTTCTATAAGCAAAGCGAGCCTCCAATGTCCACCTTTGTTTCCCTGATTATATCCAGGCCCATCAATTCTCTCGCTTCCATTCATATTCACTTCCCATTTCATGCCTAAACATCACAGAAAAAGTAGGATACATCAGCCATATATTCCTGCTGAAGAAAGAAAGAAACAAAGAAACAAAGAAAGAAAGGTGCATTTGTCAGAAGAGAAGAGTATTCCCATCTGTCGCTTCATTGTAAAGCACAATGTGGGAACAGTCTTCTCAAAAGAAATTCACAACATGCACTATGTAAATTTCCATAGGTATTCAGCAAACTAAATTCTGCAAATGTATGTGACCTACTTTATTTCAGACTATTTAACACCTAACGGTATCCCTACTGCCAATCAAATGACAACTTCAAATGTTATATATGCCCTTGATCTGAGAAGAACTGAACTGTTGATGGATGACTTGAATAAGACTCAGGAAAGCTGTAGGAGAAAATGAGATGTGTAAGAACTAGATTTTACAGCACTGTTGCATTGCTGGGGAAAAAGTACTGTTCATTCTGTTGACGTGTGGCCAGACTGAGGCATACAAGGTAGAATGGTGCCTCTGAGCATAAATTTAACATACTGAGTTACAATTTAAGATCATTTTAATATTCATATTAAGGCAGCTGAAAGTCCAGGGAGCACCTTTTCTGAGTGATTACAAAAAACCCTAACAGCAAAGCTTCATACAAAACACTGAGATGCTAGGAAATAACTGTCAGCAATCATAATGAATGATGCACACTAATTTTATGGATGCAGATGCAAAGAGAAGGGAAGCCAAATGCTTTTGGAGTTAGCTACTGTTGTGCTCTCAGTGCAATTTAAATAGGTCTATGCTGACTACTGGACTTTATTTCAATGGCTTTGTATCAAGGAAAGTGGGCCTTGCTGTCCAGAACATGCAAGCTGCTTAGTGGCATATAAGCATGAATTTAGTAACCAGAGCACATGTATAAATTAGAAATAGAGTTAGAAGCTTGGGTTCAGTATTACTCAGTGGATGTGTGCTAAGATAAATGGACATGAGGAAATATTTCTGGATTCCTTTTGACAACTGTACTGAAGGAAGGGGAAGGATGGTCTTGTAGTTGAGGTACTCGCCAGGAACTGAGGAGAACTGGATGAAATTCCCAACTCTGTCACGGACTTCTGTTTGATTCTGGGCAAGTCACCTCATCTGTCTGTACCTCAGTTCCCTGTCTGTGACAAGGGGTCTTATTTCTTTAGCTTGTAGGGTCTTTGGGGCAGGGGTTTAATCTCACTATGTGAATGTACAGCATTTAGCACCATGGGGCTCCAATCCTGGTTGGGGCCACCGAAATACACATAATGATATTAATATTACATTGGCTTTGCTGAGAGCTGGCTGTGTCTTCCACAGATTCCTTCAATGAGCTGCGGTTAAGCGGAAAGTCTTACATCATCGTTTGAGGGTGTTTCCCTGCATACTGTGCGCTTCAGCAGAAAAGGATTTGGCTAGTGCACCCAGCAATACAAACTTTGCAAAGATGGCACAAAATAGATGTTGAGCAAACTTCCACTTTATTCTTCCAGCAGGGATTTCTCTAGTTCAGTGGTATACAATCTTTGCAGCGCTGAGAGTTACACTTCTCATGAGCCCAAGGGCCACAACTAATTTACATATACATATTTACTAAACCTGCACAGATGTCATGTCAGATAGTATCCCCATGATGCATATACAATACGGAACTTGAATACATCAAATATATTTTGCAATCTTTAAAACTGTTTTTCCTTGCTTTTTATTTCCCTTTCCCCCCCATTTTATTCCCTTTTCTCCATCCATCTGCCACTTTCCTTCTCTCGTGTAGTTTTCTCTTTCTCCCTTTTATTAGTCTTTCCCACTTTCTTCTGGCCTTTTTCCCATTCCCATTTTCCATTCCCTTTCTCCATCCATTCCTTTTCCCTCTCCATTTCCCCCAACACCTTTTCCTCACTTTCATTGCTCTATTCACTACTCTCCCCACCAATTATTACTCAGTTCCCTCTCTCCACTACCCCCTTTTGCCCTCCTCTTTCATTCTTTCTCTGTTGTCCTTCTCCAGTCTCCTTTCTTTTCGATTATTCTTCTTGTCTCATTGTCTTCTCTTCCTCCTCCTTTATTCCCTGTCCACACTCTCCATGTCTTTTGTTACTGCTCCATTCCTCATTTCCTTCCCTTTTACAGCCCGTCTCCTCCATTACCCACCAACTCATTCCCACTGTCCCATATCTCCTACTCCTTTTCCTAGTGGCACCTCTGGAAGGCTGGATCATGGAGTGAAAACAAAGATCCTCTCCATTACCCAAATCTCTTGGTTGCTAGCACTTTGTTCCTGTTCCTGCATCACACACATTCTACGTAACTGTTCCCAGTGTCAATAAGTCAGAACTTATACCAAACTATTTCCATTGTGTACTCTTACAGCTCTAGCCAGAACAGAGAGCTCAGAAGGAGACAAAGCACAAAAGAGTTAAGGTTCAGAATAAATAGTTCTCTTATAAAAATACTATCAGTTATATGATAATAGTTTCAGTAATTATAAATATTTGTAGCTATATTAAAAAAATCTCAAACATTAAACTCCAATGAAAGCTGAAGTTCCTACACCAATCTTAAAACTGTTCCAATATCTCGGTCTTCCTCCAATCATGCAGCAGAGAGTTTAACCACTTGCTACATGAGTTTAGATACATATTTGTGATATAGCAGTGTATTTGCTGGGGGAAAATGCACATTCCTTTGCAACTTGGCTTTTCACAAGTGTTAAAAGATCTACCAATGAAGGCTGCAAGGACCAACTCCTGGTCCATTGAATGCCATGTGGGTTTTACCATTGGTTTCAATGGAACCACAGTTTGGCCCTTTGAGTTGTGTGGTCTTTTTTTATTGTGTTGGATGGAGAAGATACAGGTCAATCTATGGTCTCTATGTGGAGAGTACTGCCTCCAATCTATGGACTATATTCAATATTCTTTTTCCGGTCACTTGACAGCCCTTGAGGAATTATGTGATGTGAAGACAGGTTACAGTGGGATGATGAGATTTTTCTCTGTCCTATATTTACAAATGAAGATGGGAAGCACAGTAGTTTCTGGTCATTAGTGAGGAGGTTGGTTTTTTGAAGCTCAGTTACATGTGATTTGTTTTGCAGCTAACAAGATAGTATATTGAAAGAGTGAGTGCCTACGATCTGTATTGCAAAGGGAGTATGGAAGTCAATACTAAAGGTGGTCCTTAGTGTATACTTGAAAGCTTGGTGGAAAATGGGAGCATGGTTAAAGTTGGTCTTAACCTCGAGGAACTCCAAATGGCTAACCTAAGTCTAATGCAGCAGTTTTCATTGGGGATTGGTGTCTGCTACAATTTTACACAAAAGACTTGAAATTCAAGAATGAGCAAACTGTTCCACCAATATTTTTTGGAGGAGGAAGGTAACTTGATTCATTTTACATGTGCCCGTGTATGTACACACAGAGAGAATGATGCTTTCTAGTAAGTCTCTCAACTCACATCAGAATGTTCTAAAAAAAAATCTAAAAAATACATTTTTGCAAAAGTATCTTGTAAAAGGGCTGTGCTATTAAAAGCAATTTTCCCAGCTTTTCTTATTCATTAATAAAAGTTATCTATACGTGGAAGCTGAATCTTTTTGTTAGTTAACAGTTGTCAAACACTGTCTAGTGTGCTTAATGATATTTTCAAAATTTAAAACAGTGCTAATTGACATCTAATCTGAACGCAATTCTCATAGTTTAAGCCTTCTTTCACTCCTTTGTGGGAATGCTTGTGTGTTTTTAAAGAGGAACTGATTGCCTTGTCTAGGGAGTGAATTATTTTATTCTTCTGTATTAACAATTCATGAATGATGCCAATAGCTGGAACATGATCTTCTTCTCCCACCAATAACCTCAGCTGTGTCCTGGAGGGTAAACTCATGCCACTTCAATCAACGGTCTTCATGGTCTGTAGCACAGACTTGTGAACTGTGGCTTACGACATGTTCTCTTTTGCTCTCTTGACTTGTGGGAGTTGGGGCTGTGCAAAAATCAATTAACTGTTCCAAAGTTTCCCAGCATCCTGCTGTTTATGTGATTTGTAAATTACATTACTAAAAAGAAAAAGGAATATGGGTTTTCAAAGTGTGGGCAGAGATGGTGCTAGTCCATTGGGGGCCCTAAGTAGGAATATTTTGGGGGACCCCCACCCCTCACACAACACATACCAAAAAAGTGAATATGGGACCCTCTTGAGCTGCTTGAGGCCCTAAGCAATTTCTTAGTCTGCTTATGCTTAGCGCTGGCTCTGAGTGGGGGTCATGACCAGGTGTCAGGAAGTCACCATAACTATGCCCTTTCCCTGTTGCCAATTGATAGGGATGGCACAGCAAAGCCAGAAGAACATTGTGGGGAATCAAGGAGTTCTTCCTAGCATTGGAAAACTTGAAAACCACTGGATTAGAAAGATAAAGAGCAGTTGAAGGCGGTCAAATTTTCAAACCAGAGCATAAAGTTGCACCAGCAAATTTGCACACTCCATTTCTGTACATGAGCAAAACCCTGCATTTGCATCAAGAAATGACATTTAATTATACACACACAAAACTGGATAAACAAACATCGAAATGCCTGATTGGAAAAACAAAAACAAATGCAAGTTTATATGCAGACAAAAATTGTATGCTCAAATTGGAAGGTGTAAATTTAGGCCTTGATCTGAAGTATGTACATGACTTCATCCACTTTTGTTCCCTTTAACGTCAATGGGAGTGCTCACGGGAGCCAAGTTAACTTAAATGTTTGCAGAATCACAGCCCAAGAGGTTAGCTTGAGACCACTTGCAAAAACTGGGGCATGAATCTCATCTGATTTACACATTTTACACTAGAGTAATTACACTCATTTAGTGTATGGCATGGTGCATAATAGATAGCTAGACACACACACACACACACACACACACACACACACACACACACAGGGACTCTAGGCTTTCCTATGTACATAACAAGTCTGTTCAACAGACATTTCTCCCAGCTCATTTTCATGAGTGCCTTTGGTATGGATGCTGGAATGGTTAGCGACAGTGGGGAAAATATTGTGATTTAGAAAAAATAATCTTTTTATGCCTTTCATTAAAAATAACATTTCTGATGACTGGAGCATCCATAATAAGGCTTGACAAACAAAAGGTAACTTTGGTTGCCAGACAAAAAGAATGAAGAGGCAAATAAGTGAAGCTAGTTTTAACAAAAGCCGCTGTGGCCTCTGATATGAAGCATTTGATCTCTCTGGGGAGGGAAGAGATACAATCTATCAAAAACATGTTTTGTAAGGTAGCAAGCCATATATCTGAAAATATAAAATCTGAGACGACTCCTCTTATAAATGATCTTGGGAGAAGAAGAGCTTGAACACAGAGCAGTTATAAACAAAGGACAAAATGAAAGCAGTGGCAGAACTGCAGGGCACGTGAATAAAGAGGAAGGAGATTGCCAAAAGGGAGCATGAGAATAAATATCAGTCAATGGGATGGGTTACCCAGGGTAAAGGGTAGACAGCCTCAAAAACTAAATCCAAATTTCTCGAACATTGGAGCGCCTAATGCTGCAGAGCATGGTACTGTTTTTGCTTTTCTAGTCATCGCACTTATATCCTCTATTCATAATGCATATTATGATTTTACATTTAGTTTTATTCTCTTGCTGCTTATATTGTCTTTTGTTGATTTCTATTGCAATAATTAATAAAGAAGTTCTACAGTAAGAACAAAACCAGGTCAGTTCAGGATGACTGTCTAGAGTATTTCAGAGTAGCAGACGTGTTAGTCTGTGTCAGCAAAAAAGAACAGGAGTACCTGTGGCACCTTAGCCCAGGGCTACACTAGGGGAGGGGGTCGATCTACGATACGCAACTTCAGCTACGGGAATAGCGTAGCTGAAGTCGGCGTATCGTAGTCGGCTTACCTGGGGATGAGGACGGCGGCGAGTCGATCGCTGCAGCTCCCCCGTCGACTCCGCTTCCGCCTTTCGATGCTGTGGATTGCCGGCGCCGACGGGGAGCGCGATCGGGGATCGATTAATCACGTCTTAACGAGACGCGAAAAATCGATCCCCGATAGATCGATTGCTACCCGCCGATCCGGCGGGTAGTGAAGACCTGCCCTTAGAGACTAACAAATTTGTGTCCTTAGGAGCCTTTTTCCTATCATGATGATTCACGCACATTCAGATGCATTCTGTACTCTACTAATATATTTTAATAATATTTTGATATAATTCTTATTGGGTGCCTAAAGACCACAACAGAGATCAGCGCCTCCCCCCTCGCTCCCACCCCTGCCCTCTGTTATCTTAGGCACTGTACAAACATATAGTTAGATACAGTCCCTGCCTCCGAGAACATACAGTCGAAGTGGACAAGACAGATACAGATCAGGGGAAAGGGAACGGGGAAACAGAGCTGCACAGGAATTAAGTGACTTGCCTAGATTAACATAGGAAATCCATGGCAGAGCTGGGAACTGAAGTCAGATTGCTCAAGTCCCAGTCCAGTGCCTCTTCTGAAAGATATTCTACAGCACATATACAAATTTTCCATGCAGACCCCCTTTTCTCACAGTACATTGTTGTCCTAGAGACCACAAAATGTGCTCTGCGTATGGGCAGCAGCAAGGTAAACTTCCCCACACTGGCCTGTCAGTTGCTAGGACTGACCAATTCCAATTAGGACAGGACCAATCTTTTGGTTTTCATGACTGCACACTGATTAACATCAGGTCCCTGTGGTCTCAGTGGCACACTGGTCTTATGTATTGTGGCATGACCTCCTCCTTTCTGGGGCACCCCTATCTGAAACCTTGCAGCAAAGTTCTGTAGCAGTTGTTAATGGATTGCAAAACCATTTGAGACCATGTGATTTTGGTGAAATCTGTCTCAACTGTATTTTAAGCGGAGTATACACGTTTAGCATTTTTTAAAATACTTGAGCTGTGAATAGATCAAATGGTGAGATATACACAAATGTTTGATTTACTTTGAAGGACTGAAATGCCACTTGGCATGTGTACTCGGCTTGACAGGAACCCTTGCCACCTCACATTCCACGTACATGGCTTGCAATGTCTACACATTCCTGGCATGGAAATGCCACAAAGGCAATTGAAAAGGAAAATTAAAGATTTTTGTTTCAAGAAGGAGATTTCTGTGGCTAAATTCTGTTTTGGATTATCTGACTTCTGAATCACAAGTGAACATGATTAAATTGAATGGAAATTACACATGCACATCCAAGGAAGTGTACACCCTAACTGTTCCCATATCTGTACTAAACTGTGCCCAAACATTATTAAGTATATTGTGGGGTAAGACTGTTAGATTCTATTTTATACTTTTAGAGGAATCATATATTTCCAGTCTAAATTACTCATTTTAGTTTGAGCGAAAACAACAGAACAAGACAGAACAAGGTAAAGTCTTCAAGAGCACAGTGGTTTTCAAAGACGATGGGTTTTTTTTTAGTCACCCGGCTCTCAGTAATTTCAAATCTCAGTGTGGGTGCATACGTCACCTTTGGAACAGATTACATCTGAACTGAACACAAAATGGAAGCTGCCTCCAGGAGACAACACAGATCTAGATATTTAAAGTGCCTGTACACAGAAACAAAATCACATTAAGCAGCTCCATACACTGCAGCAGGGATTTGGGGTAAGAAGTCTTTTCTAGCACTGACTTATATGATTGTATGAAAAACTGTGGTTAAGGGCTGTATTTTCACCTCAGTTTCTGTGTGGATCCCACTAACATTAATGGGAGTTCACTATGTGTACCAAAAAAGAATATACCTTACGCTGTAGTAGGTATTATAGAGTGCTTCAGTTTTAATGGCAAATTGCTGCATGGCCTAATGCACTAAAATAGTTAAGACTTGGGTTGTTTCAAAACACACCTTCTCTTTAGCTGTCTTTGGTTGTGGTCGCTGTTTATATCTTCAGCCCTTATTCTCCTGGAACAGCTTTGCACAGTTATAAAAGTAAATGATTTGAATATGACTCAAAAGAGTAAATAAACCCTTACCCTGCAATTGTTCTAGGCACAGTGAAAGAGCAAACAATTATTTTGACAGGTAGACAGGAGACAGGTCAAAGTGGTCTGCTGAAAGTTTGCTTTCAACAGAGGTCAGCAAAGTAAAGCTTTTTTTATTTCATGATGACCCGACAGCATTCACAGATACAGACTTTATTCCCAGAGAGAATGTTTGATTTCTCATAGGCAGTTGTTGGTTTGTCCATATCTTTTCAATGGTCTTTTTTTGTGTATGTGTTAAAAGCGTTTGTTTCGGAATCATGCTGAAAAATCATTGCCAATATGAAAATCATGATTAATTTAAATCCTTACCTGTCTTTGATGCGGCTTCAATTTGGACAATGAAACTAGGCGGGTCAGTTTCACTTTCTGCTTCTCATTATTGCACTCACAGCTTCAAAACTGCAGGTCTGCCAACCTCAAGCCTTCAGAAATCATGTCAGTCCCCACAAAACCATAAGATTGGCTTAAAAACAATAAGATTTTAAATAACACACTTTGGCTTCTTTTTATTTGTCTTCTGGTCTTTGAGCCTTTAGTGGGCACTTGAAAATCACAAGGGCTAGAAGTGTACTTTTTAAAAATGAAAACTGAGGTTCTCCTGCATTCACTTGACTCCAGCAGCTTTAAGCAGAACACCAAATAAAATATCATAAGAGTTGGCAATACTGAAACTGCAGGGGAATATTGGAATGTCAACAAAATAGTTTTCATTCAAAATATTCTGTCAGTGTTGTGTGGGATGAGCCAGTGTCCCTGAAAACTGGGAGTGTCCCTATGTCCTAGTCCCTGTACAAAGAATGGTGTCTTGTCCTGTTAGTGCCCCTTCCTGGGCAGACTGGGCACTTGGAAGAGCCACTGAGCAGCTGAGCCAGTGAAACTTACACACAGAGAGAGGGCATGAGAATGAGTGCAGTGGAGAGAGAGGAGACAAAACAGCAGCAGATAGAGAAGAGACAAAACAAACAGAAGTAAAAATACAGAAAACCCCCAAGAGGGGAGCAAGAAACAAATGGCGAAACCAGAACAGGGGGATTATAATTTTAAAAGGTGCTGGCTGGAGAGATGGCAGCGTGAGCATCCTGACACAGCACCTCACCCAGTACAAGGCTGCCAGTGCCCACTCAGGAGGGTTAGATACACACACAGAGAGAGCTGCCCCCATACATAGATCCTGAAGGACATTCTGACCCACTGAAATGAGCTACCTACAGCATTCAGGCTGGATTATTCTCTTTATCTATAGATTGCGGATGTATTAGCTTCCCTGGCCTCCTTTTAAAAGGGGCCTGCGAGCAACTTGCTCTGATGGAGGAGGCCCTTGTTAGTGCAATTCCATTGGAGAAGCTGGGAGGGGAGCACAAGGCACAGAAAGTTCCTTACAGTTAGTTAACCTCTAACTTTAGTTACACAGTGATGTACAGATCACCTAGGTAATAACAAGGTAGAAATCGATTTGCTTTCTAAGGGCCTGATCCAAAGCCAATTAAAGTCCATTGAAAAAACTCCCCTTGACTGCAATTGGCTTTGGATCAGGCCTTACAGCCAAAGCAGCATCTAAGTCCCAGCATGACTATAACACTCTCCTGGGAAGGAATGTATTGTTTGCAGAGAGCCTCCAATTATAAAGTTCATAGGACTGCAAGGATCCAGCAGATCCTTGAGTGTCTCACAGACATAGAAGCTCTTCATTAGCAAACATTCTTCCCTTTGAAAATGAGGAAATACACAAAGGGCCAGATCCCCGGTTTGTGTAAATCATTGGAACTCCATTAAATTCAGTGTTTAAAATCCTCTTTTCTGGAGCCACAATACATAGTAGACCAAGCTCATTTCTGGTGTAATTCAGGACACTCTTTCTTGTAGTTCTTTACGAGACGGGTGGGTCCTCAGGTGGGATTTAAATGACTAGAGGGCTTTGCACAATAGTTTAGGTTAAGCAGAGCTTGTTCCAATTATATTTTTTCTTGCCTTGCTAGATGAGCTCAAGTCAGCCCTCCTTAGATACACCATCATTAAGCAGCCAATTACAAGTCCACCTTGGTAATTCATGGGTACAGTAAGAATTGCAGTTCTTGGCTCAGGATGACACTAATGCAGCAGTGCAGGGAAATAAAGTAAGACAGATCTCCTTCCCCTGCACAGCCTCCCAGCATGTCATCTCTAAGCAGAGTGTGTGGGGGGTGTGAGCAGGGAATCTGTGTGGCCTCTACTCCCCCACTTAATGTGACCAACTAAGCAGGGAACCTTGACTTTGCCCCCACAATGGGCCAGCCAATGGAACACCAGGGTAAAAGGTGACACTAATTACTTCTCTTCTGGAATTCACAGTTCCTTCCTGGGGCTCCTCTTAGGGTGATGCATCTGTATGCCACCTCATATTCAGGGCATCAAGCAAAGACTCAGTCTAACTCTTACTGATGAGTGTTGAAAGCATAAAGAACAGAGCCTGGCCCTGACTCTTCCCTCACACTAGTTTTACACCAGTGTAAATCCATTGACTTCACCAGTGTCAGTTCTGAATACAATGCTGTTGATAAGAGGGGAATCAAGCCCCTGGAAAGATTCCATTTGGACGTGTTCTCACGGGGTTCTCCAGAAACCGCTTTACTATAAAGGTAGTTTGTGTGGGGATTTGTGCTGAAGGTGCAATCTTTGTGGTATGGGTCCAAGGCTTAACCCTTAGAAGCTCCAGCACGATGGACCACAAGCGCAATATGAATAAATGCAACGTAAGGCAACATAATACACTTCTCCACTGAATTCTAGAGACCCTGACTGAGCAACACATGTGTTTACCTTTAGTACTGGCTTAAATTTCATTGAGGTCAACGGGACTTGCTCAAGTGCTTCGTTGAATTGGGGACAGAGTGAGGTAGGGTGCGGCTCCCAACTCTTTCCAATCTCTCTCTAAGGACACTTACCCCCCAATATCTTCAGCAGTGGCTTCCCCAATCTCTCAAGCAGTGACTTCTGCGAGGATCAAGAGCCCAATACCCCACCAGCCAACCCTCATGTTCCCAATGGCCTTACCTCCCAGCCTGTACAGCACACAAAGCTGCTTCAGGGAGTCATGTCAGGAAGTCACCCCCAGCAAATGCAGAGAAATAGTTGGGGGTGGTGTTTGGGGAGCGGGGGGGTGGGGGTGGGGGTGGGGGTGGGAAGGGAATCTAAAGGTAAATGTCAGTGTCTTACCTTTTTAACACCTACGTTATGAAAAATGCCACTCATATTAAGCCCCGATTTACTCCACCTTGCAGATCTACCACTTCATTACAGTACCAGTTGATATGCTGGCTCTTGTAGCTACCCAAGAAGTTGTCAGAAAAAAAAATCCCTATGTAATTCCTTGATCCCATCTTATCTGTCTATCTATCTACCTAGGCGTTTAGACCGAGCTCACCACCATGATATCTGAGCAATTCCTCTGCTATTTTATATTGTGCCCCTCATTTTGGGTCTTTGTCACACCTAGGCTGACAGAGATATGATCTTAGTGCCATTTCTTCAGATTAGTTAGTTTTCTAAGTGTTTTCCAGCAGGTGGCACTAAAACACTGTGCCAGGGTACAAGCTGTATAGCTCACTTCTCAAATGTCATCCTTTGATAAAAGCTCTGCAGGGTCAGAGGGCTGGTAGGTGGAAAAGAAGGTGTATTTGCAAACAAAGAATATTTCATCCTTGAAAAAAAAAAAGAACACTGTGTAAGTTTAAACTACTAGCAGCATCTGTCTTGAACTTGCACTGCTAGTTGAGAGAAATTATATCCTTCTTACATATACATAAGTGTGTGCGTGCGTGTGCGGTGGGAAGGTCAGAGTATGTACATGTTTCCTGCAAAGAAACAATTCTTATGTCTGGCTTATGTACTATCAAAACGAATCTGCAAGAAACCAGAATTAAAAATGTATTTATTATCCTCAGGGATATAGTCTCCTCTTGATGCATGGGGATTTGTGTGCACACTGTAAGTCCTATTAGTGTTAATGGGAATTATGTGTGTAAATCCCCAAATCCCAGTGCACAAAGATGAGAGTGTCCCCTCAAGGGTCTGAAATATGTATTTGAATTAAACCTGGCTGTTGGGAAACTCATCATGCTGCTGCTGTTATTATAAATTTATACTTACTAGGACTAAGTTTCACCTGAAACAACAGAGCCTGAAGTGTTATTTGTTCCAGCAAATTATTTTGTTAGATGTGATAATCAGTTCACAGCAGGACTGCAAGTGGCTACTCAGATTGTTGACAATTCTGGGTCCCGGCCAGCTCAAAATAGCCTCTGAAGCTGTTCCAAAGGTCACAGAGAATACTCCCAAATCCAGCTCCTAACCGGAGGTATCCATGGGTAACAACCAAATAATGCTAGTTCCAGTTTTCTGCCTCGTCGGCTCCCACTGCCTTTTCCCGAGGAGTGGAGTTACAGATCTGCCCACCCCATTCACTACTTATGACAATTGGGCACATGGGAAGTACATCTGTGGCTCAGCCCCCTGATATTTTACTGTGGAAAGTGGGGAGAAGAGTGAGCATGGCAGGGAAGGGGTTTAATGGGACTGGAGGCCCTAAACAGGCTCTTTTTGGCTGGCAACTCTACTGGAGTTTAGTTAGAATCCTTGGGTCACATGACTCCTATTGTTGTGACTCTTTCTCCTTCCCCCACAAACAAACAGCAGCTTTGATATTGGTTTAGGAGGGAGTCCTTCAAAGAAGGTCCTGCTCTTCTGCTTACCTTCCAACCCCAATTCAGAATTAGTGGCAAAGTTGAGCTGTGCCGGAAGTTTCATGCAAGCTACTAATTAGGCCGCCGTACTCCTTCAGGCTTCACACCCTGGATTGTGGAGAGGAAACAGGATCATGAGAACAGTTACAAAATTATGGAAGGCAGGAAATTCATGGACTAGCTTCTCTGCCCTCCTTCCCTGAGCAGCTTCCAAAATCCTCACCGGTTCCCTTGGTTAGCTTACCACAGAGCAGCCACGTATTACCTTGTGGCTTGCACAGCCCAGATGTTTGGCTGAATCCCTTCACATCTAACATACCAGGGTGCCTACATTTAAATAACATTAACAGATACAATAAAATAATAATTCATAAAAAAAGAAATTAATTAATTGAACGATTTAGACTCATGCAATTATTTTAAATCCCAGCCTTCTATTGTGAGCCAGCGAGTGAGTACAACAAAAGTTCTGTTAAACCTTGAAATGGAATAGAAGTAATTTCATTCCTCATTAAAACCACAGTGAATAGCTGCAGCGGCATCGCTGTGTTCTTTGTAATGACTTGTTTCACTGATGGATCAAATAGGCTGTTGACAATGGTTGAATGCAACTGACAAGCTCTTCTAATAAGATAAAAAATTCTACATTTTATTGATTACAAAGCAGCAGTGCTAAAATTGGGCTTTTGTCCCTTTAAATTTTTTATTGACTACAAAATAAAGGCCCTTTGCCTTTGAAATTGCACCTTGCCATGGTATTACAATGAATTATAATCCTAACCTATTCGTGCTTCCTCAAAGGCTTAAATGTTTGCCTTCATGGCAAGCATGTTGTAAAATGCCTGCATTTGCATATATATTTTATAGGGCCTTCTATCCCACAACTATAGAGGATTTAAGAAAAGGGGCCAAGTGAACTGAGAGTCTTGGGATATCAAAAGCTATGCTATATAATGGCAGAAATTATTGAAAGAGGTTCTTTGATTTGTGTTATGCAGGACGTCAGACGTCTGGTCCCTTCTGCTTTAAAAATCTATCAGTTTATGTTCCTGAACTGCTTGTGCATTGAGGTCAGAGTCTCATATCACAGCATGTTAACAACAATAACACTACGCTGTGTCTTTTACCCATAAAGCTTCAATGACAGTTTAGTATTGAATTCTCTGATACAATTTAAAACTTTGCACGTTCAACTTCAACCCAACATTAATTCAGGAGAAAGCAAGGGACGAATAATGTGAGCATGTGCACACATGAACTTTCTGCCCACTGCTGTGTGAGCAGGCAGAGTTAGGAAGGACTGGTTTTTTTGTAAAGGTCTCCAACTGCTTTAAGATGGGCTTCTTATAAAAATCAGCCAACATCTCTTTGCTAAGTGGCAAGACGCTGTAGCCAGGTGTCCTAGCCACAGAGCAAACCATTGGTCATTGATCTTCTGCCACCTGTATTGAGACCTGCTTCTGGATCAGCACACCTTGTTTGTTAGCGGGAGCATGAGCTTTGCTGATTGGAAATTGGATTTAAAATTCCGAGAAGGCTGTTTTGCCACTAGTTGTGGGAAAACTAGTGTTAGCGAGGCTAAATCCAGTGGTTAGGTATTTAAATAAGTGACATGATTCCAAAGTTGGTATCTGTAGGTGCTCAGTCCCCCTCAGTGTCAGGTGACTCCTTTCAGTGCTGAAGGGCAGGTCTACACTGCAGCCGGGATCGACACTCTGAGATTGATCCGCCGGCAGTCGATTTAGCAGGTCTAGTGAAGACCCGCCAAATCGACAGCAGATCGCTCTCCATTCGACCCCTGTACTCTACCCGCAATGAGAAGAGTAAGGTAAGTTGATGGGAGAGTTTCTCCCATCGACCCTCCGCGGGGCAGACCCCTGCGGTAACTCGATCTAAGTTGCTTAGTGTAGGTCGACTTACTGCGGTAGTGTCGACAT
Organism: Macrochelys suwanniensis; assembly: GCA_033296515.1. Lineage (NCBI taxonomy): Eukaryota > Metazoa > Chordata > Testudines > Chelydridae > Macrochelys > Macrochelys suwanniensis. The sequence goes on from CM065782.1 coordinate 24,949,058, forward strand.
AGCCTTGGTATAGATGGAGGTGACTCATGAGCTTGAGAATTTTGGCCTAGGTACACGGTATTGTCAAAAACAGCCACTCAGCCTTAGAGGTGGTTGGTGGAGAGAAGCTTCCTGTGCTGCTGCTGCTCATTCTCTCCTTGCCAGATGGATAAACGGAGCCCTTTAGTTTCCTGCTTTGTCAGTCTAGCACTTTCAGTTGAAGGGAAAAGAGAAAGTTACAGTGCCTCTCAGAAATAGTGCATCTCTTTCTTGTGTGGCAGCAAAACAAATAGAAGTTGAAAGTAAACACTTTCTACTGGCAGACTTGTCCCTCTTTCTGTGGCTGGAGTTACATTTCCCTTTAGCCAGCAGCAAGGAAAAAAGTTCTGCCAGTGAAATGAGTTATTTAAAAGCGTTCACACTTTAACTCTTTATTTGCTTTATCCCACTACCCACAAAATGCAATAGTGTGTTAAATGGCCCTGTTTTCCTCTGACCGACTTTAGTGCTGGATTAACAGAAAATAGATTTCCCTCTTTATCCATACAATAGATACAGTAATAACAGCAGCAGTGCATGCTTCCCCATACGGTCCTCCTAGTGTGTGCCTTGACCCTGATTGGAAAGGGCCACCACCAGAGATGAGAGGGCAAGGCAGCACTACACCATTCGCTTAGAACACATACTGCCAGGTACATCTAGTGGAGAACACATCTGGGAATCTCAGATCATACAGCTGGTAAAAATTAGTGTAGCTCCTCTGCCCCCAAAGAAAGGAGCGACATCATTTGACTCCAGATCAGAATCAGGCTCTCAGTATGTAGATGTCAGGCTCTAAGTCCTGCAAATATTGAACAACATTGTTCAATACATGGAGTAAATTTTGTTTTACTAATTATCTGTTTCTTTTACAGTCATAAGGCTAGATTCTGCTTTCATGGACACTGGAGAAACTTAAGAGTAAGTCCATCAATCCACTGCAAGTGAGAGCCAAATCAAGCTTATAGAAGCAGACATGTTGGAGATGTTAAAAACTCGGATTGAAAAAAGGGACAACTTTTTTGTGAAAATTTTTGTGAAATTTTTTTCCATTTTCCAACCGGCTTTAACATTTCCATTTGGAATGCAGACTCCTACTCTTCTGGATCAGCAGTTAATAAGGGCTTTTGATATATTATTATTTATATAGTACATAAAATGTGCAAGGCACTTAACAAAACCTGCATGAAGACTGGGCCCTGCCCTGAAGACCTTACAATTAGTAGATGGGGGAAAGGATGTAACATACACTTCAAAGGGCATGTCCACACTTCGAGCTGGGGCTGCATTCCCAGCTTGAGGGGACATACTTGCACCAGCTCTTGCTGAGCTAGCATTCCAAAATAGAATGCAGGATGAACTGGTCACCCAAAGTAGTCCCCATCTGAGACCCTAGGCGCGTACTTGGGGCAGCTAGCCCCTCCTGCCTCTCGTGTTCACACCACTACACTCTAATTTTAGCGCACTACCTCCAGGAGAGCTAGAGTGAGCACGGCTCTCTGAATTGCACCCCCAGCTCGCAGTGTAAATATACCCAAAGTGACATAAGGGAAGTTAAGCACCAATCTGATTGGCTCTGCATTGGGTTGTTTTTAAAACGCACCCATTCTCTGCAGCTCCATCCTCTCCCCATCGGCCCCGGTGCCCTGACCTTGTTCCTCCCCATGTCGAATGAAACTTTCCCTCTTCCTTTCCTTTCTGACCAGCCTTCCTCACTGCTGGCTGTAACTTGGTGATAAAGCTGCTCATATCCTCAGCCATCTGGACTAAGATCAGAAGACACTGGGGGCGATGTTAGAGAATTAACTGATTGGTGTAAAACAAAAGAAAAAATGTTGTCAGGAAGCTAAGAACTTTTGAACCCATTTAAACAAATAAGTGGCAAAGGAGCAGGTTTGTCACAAGAATACATTTTGTGAGATGCAAGCCAAACATGTAGGACAGAGAGCAATCAGATAGAGCCTTCTGAAACTAATGTCTGTTGGAAGAATGCATCTGTGTAAGGAATAAAAGTTCCTGTATTTCAAAGAGTAAGATAAAATAGGCCAAATTCTGCCGTCAGGTCCACCCTTTGCAAATTCATGCCAAAATCTTTAGCTTGCTCCAATTTGAAACACATGCAAGGACACAAGGAGGCATCCCTGCATTCTCTCTTTTTGGTCTTACTTTTACAAGCATAAATCTGGTAAAAAAAACATGTTATATAAAAATAATTATGCATTTACCAGTTTCTATGCAGTGCCTCATTTTATTTAGTAACAACTGCCTGGAATTTCCACTTTTCCATCAGCACTAATAGAGTTAATATGTTCCTCTTGCACTAGCCTCCAGAGACTTTACTCACTGTGGCTCCAGATGGATTTCAGAATTCTCTAAAGTTTTGCTGCCCTGATAAATGACAGATGTGGGAGCTATAATGTGGTGTTTAGGCCCACTAAAGTAAAGTGACAGGCTTAAACACAGTTAACGGGTCTGATTCTGCTCTCCCACTGAGGGCTGGGTACTGCAAGATGCTGAGTATCTCCTGAAGTCATTGGGAGTGTAAGTCACTCAACAATTCATAGCAGATGCTCAGTATCTTTCAGAATTGGGCCCTTATGTGAGTTTTACATCAGCATAAATCCTTTTATTTCAGTGGAATTGCCCCTGATTTACTATATACTAATGTAAGTAAAATCAGAAGCAGACTCAGTGTTCCTGACCTCTCACTGGTCTGGAAGTTGCAGTTTTAGTTAAGACAGTGGACTGATTCTCTCTCTCTCTCTCTCTCTCTCTCTCTGATACAACACATTCTGGAAGCACAGTCAAAGTATGTTTCAGATTTACAGTTCCTTTAGCTCTTCTTTCTATAGGAAGGTGGAAATCTGAAATGTGACCAGTGTCAGGGAAAGGATGTTTACTTTGGCCATCATCCAGTAGTACTGTAGTAACTGACAGGTAAAGCATCAGAGGTCAGCTTGCTGGATTGGCACTACAAGGGATGGAGAAGACATTGTTCTGAGCTGGGTTAAACCTTCTTATGGGTTGAGTTAAAACCTCACTGAAATTGTTGTGTGAGCATGCCCTTCACTTAAGATAGTTGTGAGAAAGTTAATGGGCCATACCTAAAAGAATAGAACTGGCCCAGGAGTTTTGGATCACGTGGGCAGAGGGGCTCTTTGCTGAGTATTATCTTGTGCATGTGTGTGTGAGGGAAGGGAGAACACACAGAAACTGAGGACAGACACAAACAGTAAGAGAGTCAGAGGGAAAAAGCAAGAAAGCCAAGCAGTAGCCTGTGAGCATGGTTTATGACCTTGGAAAAAAGCTAGAGAGACAGCTGTTTGCAGTAGCGTAGCCATGGGGGGAGCAGGGGGAGCGGCTGCTCCCCCTTGAGCAGAAGCGGCGCCTTTTTTTAGCAGCACTAAAAAAGGGCGCCGCTTCTTTTTAAGCGCCGCTTCTTGCACTCACCCAGCGGCGCTCCGGGTCTTCGGCGGCATTTTGGCGGTGGGTACCACCAAAGACCCGGAGTGAGCTGCCGAAGTGCCGCGGAAGACCCGGAGCGCCGCCGGGTGAGTACAGAGGGAGGCGCCTTTTATAGCGCCGCTCCCCCTGCGCTCCGGACCTGGCTGCGCTACTGGCTGTTTGGGTTCAGTATTGGCTAAAGAGGCTTGAGTTTGTAAGCTAAGAAACTGCCCCTTTTGGTCTTGGTTCTTCCTGCATTCGAAGCAGGACTTAGTACATTCCTTTTAAATAAATAAGACTAAATAAAAAAAAACAACAACATCATCAATTTCAGTTTTGACATGGAACATCCCTAGGATCCTGCATTCTGACTAGCGGCTTGGGTCAAAAAAGGAAACAATACTATTGCTTTGTTGTCACTACATAAAACCCTTCGCCAGGTGCTGTTCACCTGTCATGTCAGTACAGAAAACACAGAACAACTGTCACTTGTAACACTTCCCATAAGTATTGCTTGAACTATGAGAAGGAGAAAGGAGTCTAAAATTTGCAATATGCACTCATTCCCAAATGGCTTAGAATGTGATTTAATTACAGGCATCACTTTGCAGTGGCTTGTGTATATAGTTTACAGAGTCTAGATCATTGGCCATCCAGAGATCTTACTAATTCAGAGAACACTGTCCACTTGAAAGGCCAATTCACTTTTTAAAAGTCTTTAGGTTGCTTTTGACAGATTTTCACATTATTCACAAAGAGAGGAAGTACAGAGTGTGCTTCGGTTCATCCTTCTCATTGCACATTATACCATATCGAGGTCACCTCTGACTGATGCACTTGGAGGGCGGTGCAGATCCAGAAGGAAGGCAAATACCTTAGCCATATGTCTCTGGCTCAGTACATATTTAATATATATAATTTCTTTTTAAAGAAAGCAATATGTTTGAAAGAAAAAAGAGTGAAACCATGATAGTTCAGACCACATGGTACCATAAGCAAATGTCATAGACTGTGCTGCTTGCGTGGTTTCATAGAAACCTGGCTGGACCCTAAGATCTTTTACTCTTCCCATTATTGTAAACTTTTTCCTGCTGTGTCTGCAGAATTATGATGTCGGACTCAGTAGCCCGTAATACTGTCATCCTGCTTGGAAGTGTTTCATACAAATCATTCATTAAAAAGGCAGAATATAGGATGTCATTGAAAGCTGATTTAAGATTTGGTGGATGCCTTTTCAATTTTGTTTAGCTCCAGAGGAGACATCCTTTTCAAACTGCTATCATTTCATACGTCTCTCATTTTCTCAATAATCCATAAATTTGGGTTTTTTCCTTCTTAAACACAATCTCTGCCTCATCATTTCCCTTTTCTCTTGTCATGTTCAATTTTCAGGTAAGGAACCAAGTGGTTCTTCAAGAGATGGTTTTACAGTATATCCACTCCATCCAAGAACTGTTTATTTTACCTTTGGAAACTTTAAATTGTGGGTTTAGCATGATTGTTTTCAGTACACACTCTGCATCATATTAGAAATGAAGAGGTTACTCACCCTGTGCATTAACAGTGGTTCTTTAAAATGCGTGTCCCTATGGGTGCTCCACTCTTGGTGCGTGTGCACCCTATGCATCCTTGATCAGAGATGTTAATTAGCAGTGTCCAGCCAGCACACACATGTACCCTTGGTATCCTTGTGCCCAACACTGAGGCTGTATCAGTCTGTGCAGGTGAACTGCTCCCTCAGTTTCTTCTGTAGCACCAAGTCTCAGAGGAAACTAAAGCAGGGGGGAAGGAGGGCAAATAGTGAAACACCCTTTGGGTCACACATCTAGAAGAACCACAGTTACTGCACAGGGTGAGCACCCTCTTCTTTTTTGAGTAGTGTCCCTCTGGGTGCTCCACTCTTGGTGACTCCTGAGCAGTATCCCAGAAGGAAGAGGGGGCTTTGGAATGGAGTCCATCACAGAAGAGAGAATTGCATTGCCAACTTCATCAACAGATCTGGAGGCATCGGCCAGGGCATAGTGTCTAGAGAAGGAATGTACCAAAGACCATGTAGCAGCTCTGCAGATTTTTGAATGGGAACGTTTGTAAGGAGAGCCATAGATGCAGATTGTGATCTAGCTGAAAGGCTGGTAGGGGGTGGATTGTGGACAGCCTGGCAGCAAGCTATAATACACTTGGCAATCCGTTGAGAAAGTCTCGGAGTAGAAATGGCAGAACCCTTTGACCCATCTGCAATCAAAACAATCTATTAGATTTATGAAATGGCTTAGAAGGATAGAAGGATAATGCCTTCCTGACATCTATAGTATGGAGAACAATCTCCAGGTTGGAAGCAGGTGGCTTTGGAAAGAAAACTGGTAGGTATATGCTCTGATTCAGGTTCAATGTGGAAGTTTCTTTAGGGAGAAACCTGGGATGCGATAGTAAGGCGACCTTATCCTTATGGAATATTGTGAAAGGAAGGATGTGCCATTAAGGCCCCAGTCTCTCTGACTCAGTGGGCTGAGGTAATAGCTACTAGGAAGGCTGCTTTCCTCAATAAATTAAATAAGGAACAGGTGGTCATTGGTTAAAGAGGGGGTTTGTGAGGCCCTTGAGGACTAAGTTCAGGTCCCAGACAGGGGTAGGAACCTTTATCTGTGGGAAGAGATTCTCCAGGCCTTTTATGAATCTTGCAGTTGTGGGGTGAGCAAAGAGAGAAAACCCCTCAATAGTAGTACAAACGGCTGTTAGGGCCACCAGCTGTACCTTGATGGAATTAAGGGACAGTCCCAATTTCTCAGTTAAGTCAATGTTCAGTTGTAAAGTTTTGAAAGAACAACAGGCAGCACTCAGTGCTACAGACACCACTGCCTGTTCCATTTCTACGGCCATGATGATGCATAGTGCATTCTGGCTACAAGTGTCTAGCTTCCCCAGAGATGTCCAGAGTAATGCCAAGACAGCCACCAGGCCTCAGTCAAAAACTGCCTTCAATTTCTGGGTCACGTGGCAGCTTGCACTTGTGACAGAGCATCTAGGGTTATGCCTCTGCTGTTTCCAAGGGTGGCTCAGAACGGTTTATTAGCCAAACAGCCACAGTCTAGACAAGCAAGTGTTGATTCCCCATCATGTGACGCATTCCCTAGACTGGTGGAAGATACATCACAATGTAGGGGTGAGTGTTCCTTTCTTCCAACCAGCACCAACAGTAACTGTAACCACAGATGAATCTCTGTTAGGCTGGGGGTGGGAGGTGCATCTCGACTCTCTGACAGCACAGGGTAGATGGTCACCCCAAGGGACCACCCTCCATATCAACCTTCTGGAGCTCAGAGCAGTCATAAATGCATGTTTTAATTTCCTTCCTCTCATCAGACACAGATCCATCAAAGCTCCAATAGAAAATGGAGGTGATGGTACTGGGAATGTAAAAGGATCCAGAGACCGAGGGGTTCTCAGTACCTGCCAGCCACGGAGACTCTGGTTCAGCAATCACCACCAGTCTCTCTGGAATCTAAAGTCCTACAGTACCAAATGGTGCTGTGTCACCAAATGGGGTTGCGGTACCAGGTGTTTGTCCTTATCCAATGGTACTGGAGGCTTAGAGCACTTTGTAGAAGGCACCAATGAGATTAAAGGCTTTCACAGTACCGTGACACTTGGCAAGGGCCCCAAGAACAGAGTCAGGGTCAACGGTACTAGGGTCTTTCCAGACCTGTTTACCCTTAGAACTGTGGTATTTTCTCACCTCACAAGTACCGGAGGAGCCTTTTTCCTCTACAGTACTGAGCCTCAAAGAAGACCTCTCTGAGATTGTAGATCTGGCCGGAGACAGAAGTGTTTTTGAGGGAGAATCCTGGGGAGGGGAACTAGATCTCCTCTTCTGAGAAGATTTGGAGGAAGACTGTGAGGATTTCACCTTCCTAGGAGAATGTACCAAGGTGGAAGGGCCATTAGAAACTCCTGGATACCAGTGCCCGGGGGTGGGGGGGTACTAAACTGGTTCTGAAGCAGGGCAAAGGGAACTCTCCATCATAAGGAGTCAAAGTTTGACTTCTTGATTCTTCCAAGCCCTAGATTTCATGGCTAGAGAGAAGTTGCCCTTCTGTGAAATGCACAACTAGCCTAGGCAGCAAATGCACTTTGAGTGTCCATCACTGACTGGGATGGCCTCTTTACATGAGAGGCAGCATTTAAACCACAGCAAATCAGGCACGCCCCTCACAAGAGGGATTTCCCCAGAGAGAACAGAGCAATTTTCTATAATCAAAAATGTGATTTAAAAAAATGTTTTTAAACAAATACTAAATGAAATACTACTAACAAACTAATGAACTAACTACTTAATGAAAGAGAACCTTTGTAATTTCTGTGGTAGACAAGAAGGGGACATGCTAGCTCTGTCTTGGGCCAAGGTAGTTGAGAAGGAACTGCCTGGGTAGTTTGCCTGGGCAGCCTGATATAACCCTGGTGCAGGGCATGAGGATATGAATGGCTCACGAGCAGGCTGAACGGACACTGCTCATGAAAATCTCCAATTGAGGGCACACACTCAAATGGAGCACCCATGGGCACACTACTTGAAGAATAACATTTTCTCTACAAGCGTCCCAGCCATCCCCCATTTCCATCTCTTCCCACGAAGCAACATCCATACTCTCCAGCAACCAAAATGAAATGTTGGTTCCTCAAACTATGAGCCTACGGCCACCACCCTTTGGATTGCAGAATTTGATTGGAGCCTGGAAAGAAACTGTGGGTCCTAGGTGAGAAAAAGTATTAATGCTTAGTGTTATGAAAACTGCTTTGGATCCCAAAATAAGTAAGGTTTTCTTATGCTTCTGAACACTATGGGCCAAATCCTGAAGCCAATAGGAGTTATCCTGCAGAACTTCAGGAATTCAATGTGTGAGAGAGCACAACAGAAGGTGAGAAGGAAGGCTGGGCTCTGTTACAGCATGCACCATAACTTAAGTGAAGGGCAAAGCATGCTGCACTAACCCTAGCTTTTCACTGCCTCCATAGCACTAACAGCTAAAAAGCAGATGTGTATAACCTGCCTTTTACTTTACTGCACATGCCAAATGTGCTGTAGATGCTGCTAATTTCTTTTAGCTCCTAACTCCTTGGTGACAGGAACCATGACATGTGAAAGAGTCACAGTGGCTGCATGATTTCTAGATCATTCTTAGGCATGATATTTTGGGGGATTTTGCTAATCCATCATGGAACAAATTTGCAGATTATGTGTTGTAACCTGATCTTTCACCACTAGCATAAATGAGCTGATGCTAAACTACAGGGCGTTAAGATGAACATTTATAAGTGTGTCGAGGGGGAAAGTAGTATTAGAGGGAAAGTATGTGCATTAATTAACAAATGAAGGAGGGGATGAAATTAATGATGGCTAAAAAGTAGCTGAGATACCAAACTTAAAAAAAAAAAACTCTTAAAAAACCCCCCAACTGTATATACTCAGTAAATGAGGAATAACTAATGAAAAAAATCACAACTGATAATGAGCAGATAAGGGAATACTGTACTTGGAGATCATGAATATATGCAGATCCATTAGTACAGATAATAGGCATCCTAAGACCCTGATCATGCAAACACTTACACATATGCTTAACTTTATGCACATGAGTAGCTCAATTTAAGTTAATGGGACTAATCATGTATAAAGCTGAGCAAATGCGTAAGTGTTTTCAGGACTGGGATTTAGGTGCTAAGGGAGAATAAACAAATTGTATCACTGATAATTATTTCTGAAACTCATGGGGAGCCCAGGAGGGACCAGAAATCTGGACACTGTAGAGCAATATTCCAAAAAAGGGAGAGAAGTGATTCAGGAAACTACTGCCTTTAAGTCAAACTTCTAGTCCCAGAAAAATAATGGAATAAATATTTTTTTGGGGAGGGGGGAGGAATCACTATCTAGAGTATAATTAAATGATGGATATTAGCAACATGGATCTATAATGAGCAAATTTTGGCAGACAAGTCTTACTCACAAATTGTTCAGATTGGCTCGGGGTTTATATGCACTGAAGGGTTTATATAAATACTTATGATACATACAAAGGATTAAGTCAGAAGGAGATTTCTAGGGTGTTGCTGTAAGGATTGGTGAGGGTAAACATCACCTCAATGAAATTCACAGATGGTACTTAAGTTTGTGAGACTCCACCATACCCTCTGAAATATTAAAGAGTAAGTAAAATAGGAGATAAGAATACTTACCTACTGGAGGAGAAGGAGATACAGCAACAGTTGCAAAATGGCTGCTTTAGGGCAGCAGTTGCTTGGGTCTGTCACATTTAAAGGGCCAGTAGCTCCTCAAAAGGTATTCTGGGAAAAAGGTCCTAGAAAAGTGCAACCACACACTGGGAGATTTGGTAATCTCCAGGCATTCACAGATGAATCAGTGTCTGTGTAATAGCCTACGGACCTGACCCAAAGTCTATTGTAGGCAATGGAAAAACTCCCACAGACATCAGAGGCTTTTGGATGAAACTCTGTGTCACACATTCCTACTGCCTGCTAAAATTGTGTCTGACTGTGAGTCTCACAAAACATTTACAGCTATTAAAATCTACTAACAGTAGCAACCAAGGAACAGCTTGCTTGAATCTCTTTAAAGAGATAGGATTGTGTTTCACAAGGAAATGATGTGTAAAGCTTTACAATGGAGAAGTTGTCTGTACAGGGCAGATTTAAGTGCTTCCATCTCCTCTGAAGTTGGAGAGTAGATACTAATTAAGGTCAGCACAGTTTATATCCTTTACACATAGGGAGGTGTAGAAAGCCGCATATACTGTGGAATGCTTTAGCAAGTTTGACATTTTTCTTGAGGTGAAATAGAGTGTCAGTACACTGAAGAGGGTACGGTTTCAATCCTATATCTACCCTAACAACTTCATTTGATATAACAATAGCTTTTCCAGTCTGGTTTGGTGGGGTGGCATCTTCACTTGTGTGCACCGGAGATGCGGAGTGGCACAGTGAAGGAGTTATGTGTGTCTGAATACAAATCGAAAAGGAGGAGCTCAACCGGAGATGAGAAGCTGCCTAGCCCCCTCTCACCTTCCCTGGATGGAGGAAAATTTCAGTAATTTTAATGGGCTACATTTTGGCTTTTAGATCCCACTTGTAAGATTTCTCAGGAAGGGATGGGTCTTCCTATGTTTTCATACAGCACCTAGTAGGAGAGGGACACTGCTCCTGAGTGGCGTCTTTGAGGGCTGCCACAGTACAAATAATAAGTGGTATTTGATGCTAGAGTGGTACTGAAGCTGTGGCACTTTGGAAGAGGTGCCTGAAGCATTCTGATTATATAGAGGCAGCACTCCTTCTGCCAGCTGCCACCATATGCAGCAGTGCCCCTAACAGCTGGTCCAAAACCAGCACTATGTGCTACTCACATAATCTAACCTGGCCACACCACTTTGAGGCAGAGGACCACTGTTGGGCTAGCCAAGCCTCTCCCCTCTTCTTTAATAGACCACTAGGTTACCCATCCTGCTTTCCTCACAGCCACTCCAGAAAAGACTGAATTTAACTCCCTATGAAGTTAGCAATTTATCCTATGTACAAAAGAGAAAATGGCCTATGTGAGAAGAGAAAACTTCCTTGTATGCAGATCCCCATACTTATGAAGAGTAGTTTGTAGCCGCATGGCCCATGCAGGGAATATCTACATATAAAAATAGTACACAATCACTCAGAACTGAGACATGGGAAGGCTGAGTATGGTATATGTAAATACTTACTTTGCCCACCGAAGTAACATTATGTCCTATAAATAGTAATAATAATCACTATACATGAATGTTGTCCTGTAAATGCTCATGATTGCCAAGTGGGACTAAATAGCGGAATAAATGGCCACACTGGGATACTGCCATTCATGAAAAAAATTAGAGAGTTGAAAAAAAATTGGGAAAGTTTTAAGTGTAATCTGAACAATATTCGCGGTGGTGGCGGCACATGCTTGTTTCTTCACAGCAGGCAAAGATTACAGGTGGTCTATTCTGCAGTGCTTCTCTTGCAGCCTGAAACTTCCAAAGCTGGGCTGGCTGTGAGGATAATTATCTCCTAAATGCTGCAGCTTCTTTGAAATTCACTTTCAATTCAGTGAGGAATGGAGGGGAAGTAATTATTTACAGAATGAACAGGTCTTTCTGAACCTAGATCTTATTTATAATGTTCTGTAGCACATCTCCAAATGGAACAGTGAACATAAGCTTTCGTTGGTTTAGTAGAAACACACCCTCTCTTCCACTCAGCACAATTTCAAAGTTTAATCTTAACATTTTATTTTTATCTTTCGTTCACTGATTTCCACCCCCTACTGAACCCACTTGGAGGTGCCACACACTTTCAAAAGCTCTTAATCTGTACATCTCAAAAGAACTTAAATCAGTCAACTGGTGATCAGCTGTCCTGACAAATAGGTCATGCAGATTTCTTATCGGCACAGCAGTTTGTTCATGTTATACAACTCGCTGGAGTATGAGCTTTCTTAGCAAAGCCATAGATAATGTGTAGGTGGTGTTTTCCATTTGGATATTTCTGTTGGTTCTGTTGGTTACATTCTATGCTTTGGTTGTGGTGGAAGCACACAGAAATGAATTTTATGGTAATTACTCTGAAACCAGAATAATATTTCTTAAATTGCATCTGAAGTGGCGGAAAGGTACTTCAACAAAACACACAGACTCTGAAATGTGATTTTACATACAGAAATATTTATGTGGTACAAGATTTATTGATTACACCCTGGCATATCCCAGGACCTTTGCTAGTTTCATTATTATTTCATAGATTAAAAATGTGGTTTTTATCATCATTTTATTTTTCCATTTAATACACAGCAAAGAATAAAGCAACATAGTTTGACTGTGTGGTTTTATACCTATTGTAGTATACAGTATTCTTCATTTGCTAACGGTCCAATTCTAAAAAGACTTATGCATGTCCTTAAGGTTGCAGGATTGGGATCTCCATGAGAAATATAAGATCTTTATCCAGTGTGGAAAAGTTTTCCAAATAGCTCAATAAAAATTAAGTCAGTCTGTTAATGACAAACTCATTGGTTACCTGAATACTCAACCCTAATTACACTGCATGCAGAAACTACTCAAGTGAAACACATGCATCTAAACATAATTAAACAAATTAAACCATAGGAAAATGGTCAGTACTCAGGTAGCTTAACCTAGGGAATAGCTAATTTCCAAGAGATTTGGGGAGCAACTAGAAAGTGCTGTGCCAGTATCCCATGGGAACTGAATCTGGTTCAGGACTCCTGTCTGCTTACAGTTCTACCATGCCAGGAACAATCTCCTCTCTTCCCTACCATGCTGGCTCATTCAATGACAGCAATCTTCCACCTGTTGCTGAGTCCTTTCTCCCACCCTCAGCCCAAGAAGCAACAGTATGTACTTGCCACAGAGGCTGGTATAGACCACAGAGCAGCCGAAGAACAGATTGGCCACCAAAGCTGGTCAGGAAGTGAGAAACTGGCTACCTCAATGTGTGGCTGAGGGCCAATTTCAAATGTTCACAGTGGTAGATGGCTAAAGGTGAGGGAAAGGCTCATTCTGGAAATCGTATCGGAAATGAGAAACCTGTGTGGGATGGGGCATGTGTTGATAAGGTGATTGATGTGTCCAGTACAATTATATTTATCCTCAATATTTAGTGAGGACACATATATTAAGGTCCTAAGATTTAAGAACTCTAAGAGCCACATGATAGATCTTCTCTTACATGCATGGATCTCTCATTAGTGCCTGAGAGGAAAGTAAAGTATCAGAGTAAAGATCTGACCCATGGATTGGACAGCAGATTTTTGCTCTAAAATATGTTCTTTAATTATAAAGTCCATTGTAATGTAAACACTTCGTGGGATATTTTATTTCAAAGGTACTTTTTCAATCTCCCTGAGCATACTGAAGTCATTATGCAGTTAGTAGAGGTGTTTCTTTGCCCAGACAACCTTAGCACAGGTTACACATTTCTATATGAGATAACAGATGATGCGGTAATAGGCATTCCTGTGAAAACACATATGTAAGTGATATGCATCTGTATATCCCTACAGCTTAAGGAGAATATACAGCTAGCAAAACAGATGCAGCAAAACATTCAGGCCAAGTAATACGTTAACTATAAAACTTGTTTCTTTCTTTATTTAAATGAACTAAAGAAAACATGTTAAAAGAATCAAACAAAACAGTTCAGTTTATTAACATATTTTACATACAGGTGACCGACAGTAATTACTTCTCTCTGAAAAAAAAAATGAAAAGAAGATTGCCACTTGAATTTTCCAAAGAAAATGTTGACAGAAACATACAATATGTTTAATGAGAATGTACTGTAAGTAAAGACTTCTATGTAAGGAAAATAGATAAAAACCAAGCAAATTTTACCATTGCTAAAAAGCCTTCTTGGTTATAAATAAAATTATTGAGAGGTGTTCTTTATTTCAACGGAAAAATGACAGTAGTAGAATTTTATAAACAGCTACATATTTACACAGCCCTCTACCAGTAATGGTACTGGGCCTGATTCTTTTAGGTGCGGGGCATCTCCCGAGAAGGCAGTAGGAAGTGAGGGGTCTCTGCACCTCACAGGATCAGGCACTTAAAAGGATGACATGACAGCAGACCTTATAAGAGGACATTGGAAATGCTGAAGCAACATGTTTAGGTTGCAATCGTGCAAAACTTACATGAGTAGGCCCATTGACATCAACAGAATTATCATGTGCTTAAAGTTAAACACATGTGTAAGCGCTTGCAATATCTGGGGCCTGGATGGCAGACTATTGCATGTAATAAAGGAAGCAAAGGAATCTGGTATATTTACAATATATTTTACACTGAAACTAAGGCACATACCCTTGCATTTACACTTGCGTTGATTTGCCCATGTAGCTTATGCTCCTGCATTTTAATTTGACAAATAAGGTCAGGATCCTCAAAATGTGTACCAGATGACAAACTCATAAAACCATTTCTTTTCCAAAACCTTCTCAAGTCACAATGCTGGACGTAGTAGATATCAATCTTGCAATAGTTAAATAAAATCAGCACCAAATTCTTGTGAAGATATTCACAAAAGAAATTGGACTTACAAAATGTCTAGTCCAAGTTATTTTATTAGACCAGAGCTCAGAGAAATTCCTTACAAGTTAAAAAAAAAGATTAATATACAACTATATATTTGGGAGGGAGAAGAGAATTATATGAAAACACAAAACATTTAAAAATCTACTTTAAATTGAACAAAAGCTTGGGCTGAAGCAGACCTATATCTCTGAACACTTTAATGGAACCGTTCCCTGTAGATGGTAATACATAACTTTATGTGAAGAATCTCATTACCACAAAAAAGTCAACAGGCATGTTTCCACTAGCAAAGTGATTAATAAAATCTGCTGTGCCAGTTGGTTTTTTCTCTCCCTCTTTCTCTCTCATGAACTGCAGATATTTCTAATATTAGAAATAAACCCTAAACCATGAAAAGTTTCTAGCATCTTTAGGAATTCTACTCCTTTTCTCTTCTTGTTTATGCTATTTGTTTTACAATAATCCAGCTTCTCTTGTGTATGTATACTGATTGTACACAGTATAGTATAACTACTGTGCATGAGTGCACATTTAAGTACAATGCCTATACTGGAGAGACAGTTATTGAGTTAAGAGAGAACTGCTCACTAGGTCATTTCATATTTTCACAATGCTACATTTTCTGAAATAACAATAATAATGTCTGGTTTCCTCCCTTCTTCCATTGTACTGCTCATACATATTTTTCTTCCATTTACCTTAAGCAGCTGAAACAGCAAGGAACATTTTTGAACAACCTATAATATTCTTCCTGGATCTGAAATGAAAAAATGGGATTAAAACATGACAAAATTTATTAAGAGATTAAAAAAGCCAGTGTTCCATTTTACTTGGTTTTAAAGGTGTTCAATATTGAGGTACTGATTCTGGCATTAGGAAAAGACACCAAAGACTACATAATCTCAGAACACAGTCCTGGAAGGTGAACAGTAAGCCCCAGTTCAGATCCTAATTGAAAGAATGAAGACCAGATTTATTCAACCTTTTAAATTATTTCAAAGAGTAGCTGCATTGTAATACTTTTGACATTGAAAGGCTTTGTTTTTAAAACCCTAAACCTGGGAGAAATATCTGAGAAGATAAGAATTTGGGGTGAAATTCTGGCCCCACTGAAGTCAATGGCAAAAGCCCCATGGTTCTTCAGTGGGGTCAGGATTACACCATTTATGCCAGAGGGCATGATCCTGTAAACACTTATACACATGGGTAACTTTGCATATGTGAATACCCCTCATTGACCTCAAAGAGCTAATTCAGATGCATAAAGTTACTCATGTGCGTAAACGTTTGCAGGACTAGGTTCCTGATTATGTAGCTATATATGAATATTCACATGAAACATTTCCCACAGGAAAGATGGTACTTACTTTTCTAGATAAAACACAAAGAAATATGAAGATGAACATCCCCTGAAACGCATTGAAAATTGTAAAAAGATACGCAGTGACCACTGATCCCTGGACAACATGGAGCACTCCAAAGATCCAGGTAGCTCCAAGAAGGAACAGGAGAGCAAGAGCACCCCGAGCACAAGATCTAGGCAAAAGAAAAACATTGCAATCAGTGTGGTGACCTATGTCATTTTCTTCCTCTAATCTCTCCTTTGAAAAATGAATGCTTCACAAAGGTCTGAGGACATTTAGCTTTTTGCAGTTACATGGTGTGTACTTTAGGTTGTGCTGCAGTACTATTGCAAGAATATGATCACAGTCATTGTAGAATAGTAAAAGAGTAAAACTGGATGGATTTAAAACACTGGCTTTCTTAATCTTCATATAAGTTTCCTCTGGTGTACTGCAGTGCTGTATGATTTGATTTTAAATCTACTGTGAGTGTAATTCCCTAAGGTAAAACATATGTCTGTTATGAAGTATTCTCCCCCCATACCCAGGAAAAATGTACAGTATGCTCTGAGGTCAGCACATATGCATGGCATCAAAGGGATCTTATGGCTCCCTCATCAGAAAATGGGGCCGGCAGTAAAACAATGCACTCTCTTTTTTTAAAAAAGAGAGATTTTGCTTTTACAACACAAATAACTTCACATAGTTCTAGGTCAGAATATTGCTGCCTTAATATTCTATACATTGATTGTCTGTGATTTATTTTTGCTAACATATTGTATAGCTCCCTCGCTCCAGCAAATTACAGTATGTCGTCTTGGAAATGAAACCACTCATTACTTCCTTATTCATTCTTAGCCCAGCCATTGCAGGACTTCCTTAGAGCAGAAGACATTTTTAGCATTGTTCCTCTGAAAATGAATACTTTTCAACTTCATTAAAACCAACTCACTACATGAAGCTATGAGGGATGAGGGAAAAGAGAAAGTAATCAATCAAACAATTTCTAAATCCTAACTATAAATCTTGGGTAATGCATTGAAACTGCAGGAGTGTTTCTAAGCAACACAAACAGTAAGTTGTTTTCAATGTTCCCTGTAGTACACTTCAGCTTTTCCTGCACAAACGGTTTTCAAGGTCCCTATAAATCAGTTTTAAAGAGAGCGAGTTGATGGAAAAATCATAGCAGCATGCAAAGTAAAAATCCTGGGGAAGGAAAAAGAAAAGAAAGAAACACTAAGCCTCATTGTACAATTTCTTCACAGATAAAGTGACTCACTGAAACTTGGTTTCTTCATATATTTATTATATGTCTCTTTACTCAGGGATAAATCTTTCAGTTCTGATTCAGACACAATTCATGAAATCAGTTTTTGCCTGAGTAGGGGCTGCAAGATCTGGTGCTTCAAAAGGAGTGGAAAATTAGTCCTGTAACCCTTACCACCAGTCGTTAACCTCTTCTTTATAAAGGGCCAGATTCTGATACTCATCTTGTGTAGAGCTTGTTTACTCTGCAAGCTGCCCCATTCATGTCAGTGGGACTATTTGAGGAGCAAGGCATTGCTCAATGTGAGCAAAAGATGGCAGAATCTAGCCCAAAATAAATTTAATGTGATAACAGAGAATTAGTTTTCTTTCTACAAACCATTAAAAAAATCATTGAGTAGGCAAATTCATTATTTTTGGAATGATCACTTTAATCTCTGATTATATTTAAAGTTATGGACAGTAGAATTTGTGTTAAAAGGGAAACTTACCTTATATTTTCATAACAGCTAACTTCGGGCTTTAACATTGCAGTGTGTTGAAATACTTTGTAAATAATCACCCCAAAAGCCAGCAAATTAACCTGAGGGGAAAAAATGCTTTTGTTTTTAGTTCAGACTAATGTGCGATATCAGTTGTGTGTTTAAATAAAACAAGTCAGATAAAGATTTCTGTGTACATGGACTCTAAAGAATCTGTTGTTGGGGGCAAAAAACCCTCTCTCTGATCCACTTATATTAAAAACAAAATTATGAGCCCTGTAATAAACAATGATCAACCAGGTCTGTAACTCTATCTCACCTAAACAGTATCACTGACAGTAGACTGCAAATGTTTTTATTTATTTAATTGGGAAATCTCTTAGATTTCCTGCTCAAATTCTTTTCCTCTGTGGGTATGTATATATGTGTGTATATATATATATATAAATATATACAAATAAAATCCTACAGATTTATCATTATACTCTATATTGATAAAATGCATGCTTTTTGTTGCCAAATAATATTAATGGCATCATATATTCTTAGGTCTTTAGGATGTGTAAATTTTCAAGCGGAGTAAAAAACATAGAGGTTTACACAAAGAATTTCAAAAATAACTTTGGTTGAAGGGTTCCTTGCTGGGTATTATGTGATATATTTATGTTTGTTTGACCGGGGAATAATTTTTTAGTGATTTTTTGGACGTGTTTTATGATTATGGTGCTTTATTTGTGATTGAAACAGAAAAAAGAACCAAAAACGAGGTTTTGCAAATGATGCTCAATTTGCTTGTTTGACTAGGCTTCACTGAGCTTTCATGTTTAAGTTTCTACTACATTCCTCTTACAAGATATATGGGTTTATGGTCTTCCTTTTTAAAATTTCTTATTTTGGTTTGCAGCATTTAACATCAGCATCTATTAAAAATGTTAATAAATTAAGCAAGTTTCAGCTGGATGTCTTCCAGATTCTATTTGTAGATGCTTGTGGGATTACAGCTGTAGACTGAATAGAATTAATACCTCCCTCACTTATTTCTCCAGAATGATTGTGTATTATTTTCCCCCTTCTCCTCCTTTAAAAAAAAAACATTATAAAAGTGCAGCATCACTATTAAAGTATCGGTTTAATTTTCTAACATTTGCTATGTTTGGTCTCAGAACATTGTTGATTATGTTGTGGGGGTATTAGGTATGTTGTTAAATGCAGGCTCTGCTTTAATTAGCCTGCTTTAATACAGTAATAATGTATTTACAGTTTGATAAGACAGGAGAGAGAGCTGATTAGTAGTTTAGGGAATTAATTCTTCATTGAATACTTTGCACTTGCATAGATCATGAGAGATTTTCTGAAGCTACTTACATTTAAAATTGTAATCTATAATATCTCCTAAACCAGCAATTTTTCAAAGTTAATTGTAAGTAAGTCAGTAGTTGTGATAATTATATGCAGGGTTACTTTTTATCATATATTTGCTGGTGAATAATAGATCAAGTAACTTGGTATATACAGTGTAGTTTGCATAGCCAATCTAATGTATTTCTTAAAATACTGTCTGAAAAGTAAGGTAAAATGTGATCCAAATACTTTACGCACAGAGAATACTCATTGTAATTTCTCTATAAAGTGGCATAAGATTGGAAACCTTTGAGTCATGATACAAAGCATGTGGCCTCGTTTTCATTCTATGGGCCTGTTCCAAAACCCACCAATGCCAAATGAGAGCCTTTTCCATTGACTTCAGTGGGCTTTGTAACAGGGCCTATGGGCCAGTTCCTATTATTCCTTGCCCATAGACAAAAATGTCCTGAAAGGTGAGAATGGGGCAGCCCACAGGGAGTAACTGGGAAAGGGGTGTGTTGGTGAGGGAAGATTCTATTTACCTGGATCCCAATGGGATTTCCCTACACAGACCATTTACTCTGTCTATTGAGCAAGGTACTAGGATTTGGCCCTCTGCATTAATTTAATAACCATTAATTCTAATCATTTGATTCATCAATTAATTCTAAGGGAATAATCTGTATGTATTAAGGGGGTGGATGAGGTTAACGTTGGCTTCATTGGAGTCTGCCGTCAGAACACAGTTATTGTCTCAAGTAGCCTCATAGGAGGTTGTGTTACAGGGTAATGATAGTGAGCTTTACTTCTGAAACACAGGGTATTTTGCAAGAATTATTAAAATCCTAAATTGGTTTTTACCCCATGTTCTAACATTTCCAAGCACTCTGTACATAAAAAATAATGAGCCAAATACATTTGCAGTGTGTATAACAAAGTGAGAATGCTCAAAACAGTGACTTGTATGCAAATTTTTCAAACCCTAGTAAGAAACTTTTTGGACTGCAGCTTTGCCTGTTAGACGACACAAGAGTAGGAGATAACAAAATACTTGCAATTGCCCCCAAGGAGCCACATTTTTCCCAAGTAAGGGAGGAATTTACAGTATGTCTTGTTATAAAGTTTGTTTTCAATATAACAAAGGCTGAACGGCTTGAGAAATTGTTGCGTGTCCTGATGGGGGTTCTGTGAAGTATGTATTTGTTTTTAGTCTGCTGTTCTAACATTATATGATCTAATGGGGGAAAGGGGAACTGTAATGTCCCCTAGAGATAAATCAGGTCTGGAAATTGCATTCTCCTGCAAAAAACAGGGGAAACTGCAATGTACACTCATAAAAACCAGGTGCTCCTGGGCAAGTGGCAAACTGAATTCTTATTATTTCACTTTCCTCCCTTAGCATCAGGCACATACATTAAAAGCTTCTGATGTAGAGCCCACGCCTGCAAGACGCTGAGCCGCCCCAACTCCCAATGATTTCAATGGGAACTGAAGGTGCTCAGCAACTTGGAGGATTGGGTGCTTTGCAAGTAGTTTTTGAAATTACTCTGACTTTTCAGAAGTGTCCTATGAAGTTCAATGACATAAGTGGTTGGCCAAAGAAGATAGAGGAACCGCCCCTACCATATCATCTACAGCGCATTACCTGATTCTAAATGCATTTACAAAAGCATATTTAGCCAGACCTATCTTACCTTCTAGTAGCATTTATGTGCATTGATATATTTGTGATTCTACAGCTTTGTATGTGAACCACAAAAAAAGTGAAGGCATGTGTAAATGAAAAGCCATTGAAAAAGGAAAATTAGCTATAACGTATGTTATAGAGCAGCTGTGTCCAATAGAAATTCGATGCTAGCCACACTGCTAGCCACACTTGTGGTTTTGAATTTTTCTTATTAGCCACATTATAATAAAGCCACATTAAAAAAAAGCCACATGCATTAGCCACAATTCAATAGCCTATTAGCCACATGTGGCTAGTGGCGAATGTATTGGACATCACTGTTATAGAGGGAGACAACTATGTATATGAACCAATGTAATCCCAGATTCCTCCAGCGAGAGTCAGAAATCCAAATGACATCCTGGAATGCTGGCTTTTATGTTAGGATCCATGATGGATCTGAAAGATATGAGACAGCTCCATATTGGGGACACAACTAAGGAAACTCAAGGAGCATAAGTTATTTCAGCTTTTGTTGGCACCTTCCAGACATTAGACAGCTGGCTTTGAATGCATTTTGTTGTCCTACAGTAATAGAAGTGCTATATTTTGATTTGTCCAAACACACCCTTCTTTGTAGGATCCTCCATATGCTGGACAGGAGGATTCAGAAATCTGAGATAAAATCCTGGCCCTAGTGAAGTCCATGGCAAAACTCCCATTGACTTTAGTGGTGCCAGGATTTTACCTAAGTGTTTTCTGGAGGAATAGCGGAGTATCAAAAGATTTACAGGTAAGAATGGACACTACTCAGGGCCGGCTCCAGGCACCAGCCAACCAAGCACATGCTTGGGGCAGCACCTTCAGGGGGGGCGGCACTCAGGTTTTTGTTTTTTTTTTAATTAAAAAAAAACTCTTCGAGGCCGGTGGGGGAGTGGGGCGCAGGAATGCTGCCCTCCCCTCTGGCGCCCCAGCTTGGGCAGCGGGGATGTCGCGCTCCCCGCCATGCCCTGGCCGGGGCAGCGGGGATGCCGCCCTCCCCGCTGGCGACCCGGCCGGGGCTCCGGGGATGCCGCCCTCCCCGCCGGCGCCCCAGCCGGGGCAGTGGGGCCGCAGGGAAGCCGCCCTCCCTGCTGGTGCTTTGGGTGGGAGAGGCGGTTGTTGGGGGTGAGGGGTGATTTCGGCAGTGCTGGGGGGCGGGGTTGTTTTTTCTGTTTTGGGGTAGGGCGGCGCTTGGTTTTTTTTTTTTTTTTGCTTGGGGCAGCAAAATAGTTAGAGCCGGCCCTGACACTACTCTGAGCCCCATCAAATGCCTAACTCACTCTACAGTTTAAAGATGGTCCTTACACATGTATGTCATGGTCTGGATGATGCCCTCCTGGAGAAAACTCATAGGATTAAAAAATATGCAAATTCCAAGAAACCCACAGAGGTCTCAACGAATCAGCTTGTCATGAGATGGGATTTGTTTGCCAATGGAACCAGCAAAGGTATGCCCTTCCAACCACAGTTATTCCATGATCCATGGAGAAATCTATTTGAAGTGGTTCCACTCTACTTGCTTGTCTACCCCAGCCCTGAGTTAGGATAGCTCCCTCAGAAGCCTGAGTGTCATTGTTTCCCTGCCTCTGCTCTCCTACCCTTCAATTGACAGCATGGAGTTGGACTCTGAAGTTTTCTGGGACCTGGTGATATAGGGAGACAGTCCAACAACAGTGGTGTGTGGTGCTCCTGAGTCTGGGTACAGCAAACATGCCACTGCAAGGACTCAGAAAAGTACTGAAAAACAGCATTATGTTATTGGCTAAGCAAATTACAAGCTTCCTTGTTGATCTCTAACTGTAGTTTGCAAATCGTGTAATCATATAAAGATGATCACATAGGTTTTAAAATGCTAAATGGTCCAAGCTGTTGGAGTCCTGCTAATAGCATATTACTTAGGAACTGCTAAGTTTAAAAATGATCTTTAATTCCACTGTTAAAATGTTAAAAATGGAGTATTTTATAATGGCAGAATAACAATGTTATATCCTGGAGTAAATATTATGTTTCTGCTTCGCATTATATGAAACACTTCTGTATTTAGCATGAAATGCTAATTATTTTTTGTTGAGTGCTGAATGTTACAATGTATAAAACATATTAAAGCATGCAAAACAACTGCCTGATTCTGCTATCCATACTTATGTTGAGTAGCAGCTTACTCCATAAGTAGCCCTTACTAAATCACTCTGACTACTTGAGGAGAAAGGGTACTACTCAATGTGAGTAAGGGTGACAGAACTGAGAGCTTACTGAGGAAGGAGATTTGCCATCATTTTGCTCCATTGGTTTGTGTTACAGCTTTCAGATTTTGCAACCAAGAGAATACTTATTTTTTGTAATGTACAGAACATGTGGCACAAGAGCAACTGATTGCACAAATATATACAGTGGGTTCCTGCCAGTTGCTTTGTTATAAGGAAGAGCATCAGATTAACTGTTAAAATGAAATTGCCCAGGGACTATCTAAACTTAACCCTTTATAAACAAACCGAGCAGTAACAGTAATTTGAAGCTAAGCTTTTTGAGGCTATTTCAAGTACAAATGTATTTACCCAAGAGAAAGGAATGTGTACTTTCATAAATGCTACTCTGGTCTAAGAACACTGAAGACACGGTTTAGCTTTTCACAAGATATTAAAGTCCTTTTTAGTTCCAGACTCTAAGGCTCTCCATCATTACAAAGCAGAGCTAGTACAATAAAGAAGGAGCTAATTCTAAAGATTCATACGTACTAGTTCTGATTCTGTCTGAGCACTCCACATTCAAACTTCAAAAATGAAGCCCCAAAATCATTCTTTTTTCCTTTCTCGGTCTCTGTCTCAATAATTGATGAAACCATCTATATGCTGATGTCAGATCTCACAAAAAAGAATGAGAAAATTTCTCCTGCTGCTCTCTTAGGCATATGCTTGAATTTTTTACATACATCAGATTGAATTTGGCTCCTTCAAACAAAGTCTGATGTTCAGCACAGTTGTATCTGTATCATTCCCTTCAATGACCCTTATTATCAGTGGTGGAATTAACAAGTCTGTGATGGTCTGAATTCTGCCATGAAGAGTGTGTGTGTGAGAGAGAGAGATCTGTCTGGCTACCTGACTAATGGATGGGTAAAACGACAACAGTTAGTGGGACATTATTTCTGAAAGGGTAGAATAGAGTTAAGCTGCTAACAATATAACAGTTCAAGCTTCAAATTGAAAATGTATGCCATATTAATTGCATAAAATTGCACACAAGCTGGCAGTCAAACAGTCTGGGTTTTGTTTCCTGTCTGATTTCTCTCATTATCATCTCCCAAATGAATACAACTTCTTAAATGCTTTACTTATACAATAGTAACCTTACGCAGCAGTGGAAAATGTAGGGAAAAATTAAGAATTTGTTTAGAATAAAGGAAAGGTCTGCAGTGGTACATGCTAGATTTTGTGACTCTAATTGTTTAAGTAACTTCTCTTATTTAAAAGTATGAGTATGTGCTGGTTGAGTTCATTTCAGACCCTGTCTCAATAATTATGACATCTTCTCGTAAAGTTGTGTTGCTATGAATATTTCATAATCTTTTTTTAAACACCTCAAGCTGTGGATTTAGCAATTTGATAAGTGAGTAGTTGTCAACATTTCTGAGAACACTTTTAGGGAGGCCTCAATAAATAAATAAGTGGTTTTCTGCATTTCCCAGGGGAATGCATAGCTTCTGTTCTCTGAATCACTCTAGATTCAATGCAGTTTGTCAGTGGATTGCAGGGGGCTAGATCCACAAAAAGGACTTTCAGTATTGCCCTGCCTAATGCTTATGGGCCCTGCTGCCTAGTGGAATCCTCAGCACTGTGTTAGGCATCCAGGCTCCCTATATGATGCATGGGAAGAGTTAGACACCTAAGAATGGGATCCACAAAAGCCAGTAAGCTAAGCAGGGAACCAGCTAAGCTAGCTAATAGGAAATGCTGAGGAGGGGAGTGTGGCCTAACATCTGCCCTTCAAAGGGATGAGGCAATCTTTCCATATAGGATTCACAGCCATGAACCCCCTCCTGGAGTTAAGTGCTGATGCTAGGTCAGTCCTTACACAAGGGAAATGAGGATATTGACATGGTGGTGGTGCTGAAGTCCCTGCTCTGAGTCAGGCAGCATGGAGATTTGAACCTGGGTCTCCCATGCAGGTGCCCTGATCACTGAACTACCACCACCTTCTCCCCTTCTATTTTGGGTAAGGTCTGTTCCAGCAGGCTCTGAAAGCACCAACGGGATGGGGTCCCACAGGTGACATAGGCAGGGAACACCTAGTCTGAGAATCCCATTGGGGCTTAGATACTGAGCTGCGTGGGGTGCACCAGGATGTAGGTCGCTTTGCACATGCCACCGGCAGAAACGTAGACAAATTTGGAATTTAGATGCCTACAGGGTTTGATGACAGCTGTGTGGAGTTTTGAGGATCTAAATTTTGGATATAGGTGTCTAATGAGGCAGTTAGGCTCCTAAAGTTCTTTGCGGCTCTAGCCCTGATTTACTAGTTAATTCTGAACTAGCTTTCTATAATGTCAATCCTGCAGCCAAGGGCGGACTTCTGTGCCAATGCAGAGCTCCACTGACATCCATGGGACTCCATTTGGGTATAAAGGTGGCCTGCTTGTATTCTGTTGTAGGATTGTGGCCTGTACCGGTCAGTATATGAGAGAAACTAATCGTTCTGATAGGTATATATGAATAAAGTATTGACTAGATCGAATCTGTACTCTTTGGGCCAAGTCTTAGGCTCCTCTTAAGTCCCCACATACCTTCATCAGTGCAAAGGGGATGTAAAGCTGCCTTATAGCAGTGCCTGAAGATTTCCCTTGCACAAGGCATCTTTAACTGGAGTAGAGCTGGCTACACAGGGGTCAGCCTTGCTCCAGGCCCCCAGGCATGGTGGGCATCTGGGTATGTGCAGACAGCTGGGAGGGAGAGTGCCAGGTGTGGGGCAGAGTGACCAGCAGCATGATACCTGGGGATACTCGAGTCAATTGGCAGCCTACAAATACAGGGTGTGTGTGTGAATATATAGCAGACAGTCCCCTCCGTCCCACAGGTGCACAGAGTGCTGCTGTGATGCACAGGGAATATGGCTTTTTTTAAAGCCGGATTTGTTCACGATTCGACGTCTTATTTATCAAACACAGTTTGACGTATGGATTGCTCACCAGCCATTTGTTATGACATATCCCCTGAATAGTCACTATTTCAGCTGTGTGACTGGTCACCTAAATCACACGGTATTGTTTCCGATCCCGGGTTGGATGACTCAAATCCAAAGAGCTTTCAGGGGATGGCCATGTGACACTGCCAATGAGAATACTCCTATGGACCTGTGGTCATGGGAGTAGTTGTAACATTTTTTCTGCAATCATTTTTGTGAATAAAAATTCCCTGCTGTGAATGTTTGTGAAAGATGAATCGAAGTAGTAGAGTGGAAGCAAATTCCCATTTGAATAAATACTTATGCTCATGAATATTTTTCCATAGTATTCATCCATGGATGTTGGTGTCATAGAGATAATCATAGCTCATCATTAGGAAAAATACAGAGGACATCACTCTTCTACTTAAATTGTCTAAAGCAAACCCTTGCATTCCTTTTAATGAGCACTTTAAAGTGAGACAAAGTAAAGTAGCTCCAATAGCATTTTAAGGGATAGAAAAGTAAGAAGAGACGTCTTCCAAATGCCAGTGGCTTCGATGAAAAGCAGCATGAAGGTAGAACATACATGTGGATATGGTTTCCATAGCTAGAAAAGAAACAGGGTGCTGAGTGAAAATGTGGGGGATTGGGCTGGCTGTGGGATGTCAGGTTGCCAACTTTCTATTGCACAAACCTGAACACCTAGCCCCGCCCCTTCCACAAGCCCCCGCCTCTTCCCTGAGGCCCTACCCCCACTCACTACATTCCCCCTCCCTCCGTGGCTCGCTCTCCCCCACCCTCACTCACTTTCACTGGGCTGGGGCAGGGGATTGGGGTGTGGGAGGGGGTGAGGGCTCTAACTGGTGGTTTGAGGTTTGAGGTGCAGGAGGGGGCTCTAGGCTGGGGGGGTGGGGCCGAGGGATTTGGAATGTGGGAGGGGGCTGTGGCTTGAGGCAGTGGGTTGGAGTGCAGGAGGGGGTACGGTCTCTGGGCTGGGGCCGGGGATGAGGGGTTTGGGATGCAGGAGGGGGCTCCAAGTTTGCGGCGGCTCAGGGATGGGGCACGATCTTACCTCGGGTGACTCCTGGTCAGTGGCTCAGCAGGGCAGTGCGGTGCCAGGACAGGTAGGGACTAGCCTGTCGTAGACCTGCAGCACCGCCAACCAGACTTTTAATGGCCCAGTTGGTGGTGCTGACTGGAGCCGCCAGGGTCCCTTTTCAACCGAGCGTTCCAGTAGAAAACCAGACACCTGACAACCCTAGTGGGATGGTGTCACGTAGTCTCCAAGGGTAGCTTGCACCTGGCCTTCATTCCTCTCCTCTCTTTCCTTGATTATTTTTCCATGATGGAGGAAATTTTACTTTGGTCGGTGGAATGTTCCTCCAGTTACCATGAGTGAGCATAGGCCTGGAGAAGGTGGCAGTGGGCCCTCCACATGCTGGCAGAAACTAAAAAGGGGCTGCCAGTGGGAATTGGGGCCTTTCTTATACCACTGCTAACAACCTGAAAGTGCTCTGCACCCACCAGCCTATGGGGTTGCCTGAGAAATAACCTTTTACCTCTGATAAGCGAAGTTGAAGATTGGGCTTCGTGTGGCAATTGCTTCCATGGCAAAGCTCATTTGGATTGATCCTCCCTCACATGCTCCATCTAGGGTGAAGCTGGTCACCATATTTGGGGTTGGTAAATATTTTTATTTTACCTTTGGCACCACCAATGCCTTCCCCTGGAGCATCCAGCTATCAGAGTTTGATGTTCTCAATGTAACAACTTAATAGGAGCGCATTCCCTTATTGTGGAAATTTGTGGCATGGCCTCCTTCTCCAAATTATTTGCAGGTGGTTGGGAACACATGTATTAAGGATGATTTGGGGAAGACATGGGTGCAAGGTTGGGTCTTCCTTTCATGCACAAGTACCAGGGCCTCCACAAGAAAACAGTTACTCCTCCAACACTGGTAAGATTAGGGAGCTATAGTTTGGAGGCTGCATCTGATTGGTGTCCATGGCACAAGGTAGGTGTCCTCAGGTTTTGTGATTATTTAGCACAGCAGGGTTTATGGATTGCTGAATAACACTGTGGTCTGAACTACTGTATTTCAATCAGGATTGCAGCCTTGATCTTTAAATCAACTACCATTGTGTTATAATTTTTTCCACTTCATAGAAATGGAGTAGTGGAACATTTTTCTGAAAGGTGAAAAGGTGACTATTAACACTTACTTTTGTGGAGAATAATAAAGCCATAGAAAGTCCTTGAAAGAAATTAATTTCCACTAAAAGGCAGACTTAATAACGAGAGTGGATATAAAACAAGTGGCTAAAATAGCTTAAGGTTTCTGGAAGATGTGCTCTAAACACTAGAGACCAAACAATACACATCTGTGTAAGAAATGTAAATAGGTATCTACCACAATGTATTAAGCTCCAGGAAAGCTTAAACTCTAAGGAGCATAAACACTAGCTGAAAAGTGTGAGCTGGTGGTAAAGTTTGTTATGGCAGATGCTGGAGGTCAAGGAACCTTTAAAATAACATATTGTAGGCTATCAAGAATACTGGCCATGAACTTCACAGTTAGAACAGAAATAATAATATCAAAACCTGAAGAGATTCACCATTCCATTAGTCCAGTTATTGTTGTTTTTTAAACCAGTGGAACTGCACTGATTTCAGAGGAGTTACACTGTAAAACTGGAGTGGTAAATCTGCCTGATATCTGAGGGCTGAGAAATATTTTTTCTGATGAGTTTATTTTCAACATGAAAGATGCGATCAATCAGAACAATCCAGATTAAAGCATTAAGTGTGGGAAAGTTGCTAGTATATGGGAAACAGTGCAGTAATAGTTTTGTCTAGAACCTCTTTTGCATTGATTACAGCAATATTATTAATCCTGAATCAGCCTCAACTACACAGAACTAGTACGAGAGCTGTTGAACACTATCTGATGAATGCACCATTCAGTTCATTTGACCATTTTTGTTGAATAAATAATTTGACAAATAATGGCAAAATTCATCAAATAAATTATCTGATGCATAGTTTTTTAAGTAATTGACCAGCTCTAATGAATATGCAGGCAGTCCCTTAACGAAAAGCATTAATCTACTGGTAGCCTGCTTTCATCATTCACATGTCACTGTTCTGAATTGTGCAACTGCAATCTGTATATTTTATTAATTTTCCCATTCATTTATACACGTGAAGTTCAAAATCCTATGGTTAATCAATCACTGCAATTATTAGAATATATCTATTGTCCAGTGTATGATTCACACATACTATGGTATGTAACCTATTGCTTTTCAGCCTCTGTACCAGATAACTGGCGGATACCAAATGTAATGCTGATTTTTTAAAAAAAAGACTCCAGAGGTGATCCTGGCAGTTACAGATCAGTAAACCTAACTTCTGTACCAGGCAAATTGGTTGAAGCTATAGTAAAGAACAGAATTATAAGACACATAAACAAACACGATAAGTTGGGGAAGAGTCACCACAGCTTTTGTAAAGGGAAATCATGCCTCACCCATCTATTAGAAATCTTTGAGGGAGGTCAACAAACATGTGGACAAGAGTGATCACATAGACATAGTGTACTTGCACTATCAGACACCCTTTGACAAGGTCCCTCCCCAAAGGCTTTTAAGCAAAGTAGGCAGTTATGGGGTAAGAGGGATGGCAAAGCTGCTGTCTGAACTTTGTGACTTTGTCCTCACCCACAACTATTTCACATTTGGGGACAATATATACCTTCAAGTCAACGGCACTGCTATGGGTACCCGCACAGCCCCACAGAATGCCAACATTTTTATGGTTGACTTAGAACAATAATTCCTTAGCTCTCATCCCCTAACACTCCTACTCTACTTGCGTTACATTGATGACATCATCATCTGGACCCATGGAAAAGAAGTCCTTGAGGAATTCCACCATGATTTCAACAATTTCCATCCCACCATCAACCTCAGCCTGGACCAATCCACACAAGCGATCCACTTCCTGGACACCACAGTGCTAATAAGTGATGGTCACATAAACACCACCCTATACCGGAAACCTACTGACTGCTATACTTACCTACATGCCTCCCGTTTCCATCCAGGATACATCACACGATCCATTGTCTACAGCCAAGCTCTAAAATACAACCGCATTTGCTCTAATCCCTCAGACAGAGACAAACAACTACAAGATCTCTATCAAGTTTTCTTAAAACTACATTACCCACCTGCTGAAGTGAAACAGATTGACAGAGCCAGAAGTCACCTACTACAGGACAGGCCCAATAAAGAAAGTAACAGAACGCCACGAGCCGTCACCTTCAGCCTCCAACTAAAACCTCTCCAGCGCATCATCAAAGATCTACAACCTGAAGAACGATCCCTCATTCTCACAGATCTTGGGAGACAAACCAGTCCTCGCTTACAGACAGCCCCCAACCTGAAGCAAATACTCACCAGCAACCACAAACCACACAACAAAAACACTAACCCAGGAACCTATCCTTGCAACAAAGCCCGATGCCAACTCTGTCCACATATCTATTCAAGTGACACCATCATAGGACCTAATCGTATCAGCCACACCATCAGGGGCTCGTTCACCTGCACATCTACCAATGTGATGTATGCCATCATGTGCCAGCAATGCCCCCCTGCCATGTACATTTGCCAAACTGGACAGTCTCTACCCAAAAGAATAAATGGACACAAATCTGACATCAGGAATCATAACATTCAAAAACCAGTAGGAGAAACTTCAATCTCTCTGGTCACTCAGTAACAGACCTAAAAGTGGCAATTCTTCAACAAAAAATCTTCAAAAACAGACTCCAATGAGAAACTGCTGAACTGGAATTAATTTACAAACTGGATTCCATTAAATTAGGCTTGAATAAAGACTGGGAGTGGCTGGGTCATTACACAAACTGAAATCTGTTTTCCCCCACTGTTACTCACACCTTCTTGTCAGCTGTTTGTAATGGTTCATCCTGATTATCACTTGTAGCGGGGTGGCCACCCGCTCCAGCCCTGACAGGGTCAGAGTCAGCCCTGGGGGAAGGACTGGAGAGCTGCAGCTCTGAAGGCTAGGCTGAGTGAGGAAGTAGCCTCAGCTGGGGGCCACGCCCCGAACAGATAAGCCTGGCCTTATAAAGGCCAGGGCAGCCAGGAGCTATACACGCAGTCTCCCTCTGACTGTAGAGGGAGAGGGGCCTGGCTGCAGGGACCAAAGTAGAGTACCTAGGGTGGAGCAGGGCTGGGGAAAGGTCAGAGGAGCTGGGGAGCGTCTGCCTAGGAAAACCCCAGGCTGTGGCTTAGGGTTAGGCCCATCTAGGTACTGGGGTTGCAGGGGCAACCCATGGGTAGGCCGAGGCAGCAGGTCCAACCCACCCTTGCCTGTGATGAGTGGCTTATACTGCAGTCTTCCCCAGGGCATGGGGGCTAGCTGGTGACTGGCAGTAGCCTACAACTGAGGCGAGGTGGGGATAGGGGGTTGGGGTCCCCTGGGGAGGGGAGACCCAGACCTGTGGGGTACCGCCAGGGGGCAGCACCCCAGTTAAAGGGGCACTGGGTCCCGGGAGGGACTCGAGGGCCAGAAAGTGGTCAGGCGGATCACCGGCCAGAAGAGGGCGCTCTGGAGGCTGGTGAGCTAATTCCCAAGGACGACCAGCAGGAGGTGCCGCCGGGTGAGTCCGAGATACATTACATCACTACAAAAGTTTTTTTTTCTCCTGCTGATAATAGCTCACCTTAATTGATTAGTCTCTTAGAGTTGGTATGGCAACCCCCATCTTTTCATGTTCTCTGAATATTATATATCTATATCTATATCTCTTCCTATTGTATGTTCCACTCTATGCATCTGATGAAGTGGGCTTTAGCCCATGAAAGCTTATGACCAAATAAATTTGTTAGTCTCTAAGGTGCCACAAGTACTCCTCGTTCTTTTTGCTGATACAGAATAACACGGCTACCACTCTGAAACCTGATTAAAAGATAGGAAACAAAGTGTAGGAATAAATGATCAATTTTCACAATGGAAAGAGGTAAACAGGGATGGGGAGGGTCCCCCCCCAAGGATCTGTATTGGGACCTATGTTGTTCAACATATTCATAAATGATTTGGGAAAAGGGGGCAAACAGTGCGAAAATCTGCAGATGATACAAAATCACTCAAGATAGTCCAAAGCTGACTGCAAAGAGTTACGAAGGGATCTAACTAGACAGGGTGACAAAATGGCAGATGAAATTCAATATTGATAAGTGCAAAATAATGCACATTGGGAAACATAATTCCAAAGTATATATACAAAATAACGGGGTCTAAATTAGCTGTTATCATTAAAAAAAGACATGGTGGCATCATTGTGGATAGTTCTCTGAAAACATCGGCTCAATGTGCAGCAGCAGTCAAAAAAGAGAACAGAATGTCATGAACCATTAGGAAAGGGATAACAAGACAGAAAATATCATAATGCCTCTATATAAATCCACTGTACGCCCGCACCTTGAATACTGTATGCAGTTCTGGTGGACCCATCTTATATATATAAAAAGACTGGGACTCTTCATCTTAGAGAAGAGATCATTAAGGGGGGATAGGATAGAGGTCTATAAAATTATGAATGGTGTGAAGAAAGTGAATAAGGAAGTGTTATATTTTCCCCATCACATAAACACAAGATCCAGGAGTCATCCAATGAAATTAATAGTCAGCAGGTTTAAAACAAACATAATGAAGCACCTCTTCACAACACACAGTCAACCAGTTGAACTAGTTGCCTGGGGATGAAGGAAAGGGCAAAAGCATAACTAGTTTCAAAAAATAATTAGATAAGTTCCATAGAGGGCAGGTCCATCAATGGCAATTAGCCAAGATGGTCAGGGATGCAACTCCATGCTCTGGAGTTCCCTAAGCCTCTGACTGCCAGAAGTTGGGACTGCACGTCAGGACATGGATCATTAGATAATCTGTTAATTCCCTCTGAAGCATCTGGCACCGGCCACTGTCAGAAGACAGGATACAGGGATAAACGGACCATTGGTATGACCCAGTTGGACCATTCGTATGTTCTTACAGTTGGCATTATATTCCTGTGTAGGAGCACCTGAAAAGGAACTCTGCATTTATAAGAGACCTTTCCCAGGAAGTAATTTCAGCCTGTACTTTCCAGGCCCAGTTTACAAGAACAATCTAGAAATTGCAGGGATCCTTTTATAAACCATTTCTGTAGTTGCAACCACCACAATTACCAATTGTTTCAAGAAATTAGAGCCTGAAGCTGAGCCAAGTCCCTTCAGTGTCCCTGAAAACACATTAGAGGAGTAAAAATGGAAGAACACAGTAATAATGTCCTCCTTACAACACAGCACTGCAAAATCTGGATGAAAAGTCAGAGACATAATTGTATAGTGTCCAGTTTTGGATATCTTCTAGTCCCAAGGCCCCATTGTCAGGGATCATGTATGTATTTTGTGATCAGAGAGGGTGGTCTTATAAATATTAATAACTCCACTGATAAAGATACCATTGTTAAAATGAAATGCATACCTAATATGTTAATACTATTGCTTATAATACTTTCAGAACCTGGTTCTATGCTCTGGTATGCCAGGTTCATACCAATGGAGTTACATAGGTGTAAACGGGAGAGTCGAGTCAAGTCAGACCTGTGTATTTCTGCATGTCTTGTCAGGGTGCAAGTACTGTTGTTATGGGACATTTTCATAGAATTAATTCATTATGGCTGAAATTCAACCCTTGCTGCACCAAGCCCAAATAAACAGGCTTTGTGTGGGAAAGACGACAGGGATGGGTGAGTAGGGTATTGAAAGGGGCTCTCTGATGGCTGCTCATCCAAAAGCAATTGATTCTCCTTTGTATCCTCTACTCAGTGGCTTCCAGATGCTGGATCTGCGTAAGCATAGCTCTCATGGCTCCATTCCTGGCCCATCCCTGGAGACCCCTCCTCCGCAGCTTACTGGGGAGTTAATGCAGAACTCTTCTCTGCAGTGTGTGGGAGTAGAGAGCTTCATCCTGCCCCACTGAAGTCATGGGGGGCTTCGTCAAGGGCTTTTCTCCCTCTTACTCAGTACTTAATGGGCAGCTTCAAACGTGTGGGAGGCTCTGCATGAGATCTCCATACAGAGGTGGACTTCATCCTATGCTAACATTATGTATTAATCAAAAATGCACCTGCACTCCACTGTGTGCAAAGCATGTTTTCATTTTACATTCTTTCTATTGCATAGAGATTAAAGCTATGAGAGTGCATTAAAAAAACTAGAACATTTTCTCTCATTTTTATACTTTTTATCGTTGAAGCTTACTTTTGTATTTGCCTCATTCGAGCATACAGTTGTGGGTGTGTGTATATATTTTCTCCCCTTAAAGTCTGTGGTAAATTCATTTTTATATTAAAAAGTTTAAATTGTTCTTACAAAATAATTTCTTCGAGCTTGTATGCTTTGATCTAATCTGTGGCACAGTTTTAGTTAAAACGGTTGTGGTTCTAAAAGATTACAAGTATTAGGAAGAAGAAATAAGAAGATGTGAGGTTGTGGAAATTATCTTCAGCTTCCAGCTTGCTTTACAAAGGTTTAAAATGCCCTTTTTCCCATAACTCAATCTAGCAAACTTCTGACCCATTCCTTTTCATGTACAGTCATTAATCTAATAAATAATAATAATTCTTAGATAGGATCAATAATGCCGCTGGTTACACTTCAGAATTCTAATGGAATGTTAATATTAATAAGCAAATACTTTAGGCAATAGTGTTACTATTTAAGCAAACAGAGAGGAACATAGCTTGTACTCTTGATGATAAAGACCTGAGCTTCTTGCGCTTAGCTATTATTACAGTAGATTTAAAGACCAAAGATGTTTGAAACAATGCACCCAGAGGTAGATAATCCATCAGCACAGAACCAGTTCTGTTCTTAATCATTTACATGTTGTCTCAAAGGCATATTACATTATAATCCCAAACCACAAATCTCCTAGGGCTCCATTCATAAAAGCAGAAAGCACCATTTACAGTACATGGGCTTTCCTGTTGACTAAGAATGTTATGTTTCTGAGTAAGAATTAGAGCTGCGGTGAGCTATTCATTAGAGATTTGAACTCCGGTGTACAAATCCCTTTAGGCTTGCTTGGAAAAGCCTGTGAACTCCCTGCCATCAGTTAGCTAGGCTCAGGATTAAAGGCAAGTTTGAAAGCTGCCGGTATATATAGTTTTATATCTGAAGATTCTGTTGCTCTATCTGTTTATCTCAGAACAAAGGTAGCATTTCCTTTTCAAAGTACTTAATTGTTTTGTGTTTTTTCTCTCAGAGTTTTCTCCACTGATTTTAAATTAATCTTTCTCTGGAATAGCAACTTTGGAAAGCCTTATGGAAAGAAACAGGGCTTACTAATTAAAAAGGTATTTCCAAGTCCTCATCGCCTTGGAAAGAGGATACATTTGTTACATTCCCTGCACCTAGCACCCTATTCGGAAAGGAGAAACAACAAGAATGGAAATAATGCCATCAGTATCCATTCCACAGAGCTTAGTACTGACTTCATCTCCTAAGTCAAGCATTTCATAAGATATTTTCTATTTTCTCCTTGGAGAGTTAACTGGGTTGAAGTTTTCAAAGTAGTGCAGGCAAATTAGCGAATCCCCTGAAGTACTTTGAAAATCTTCCTGAGTATTTCACTTCTTAATTTCTGTTACCAGCCAATCAAAACTATCAAAAAGTCACACAGCAGCAAAACAGTCCACCGTGAATGGAGTACATTCCCTCATGGATTTAGTAGCGTGTGCACACATGGCTATTGACAGATAATAATCGATGTGGGAGAATATTGTTAAAATAACCAGTGTCAGAAAGCACTTTCATTGCATAAGCAATCACAACAAAACAATTGTTGATCTGATTTCCTGATCTGTTACAGCCATGTTGTGATTCTCCACTAATGGAAAGGGATTGGAAACTAGTCAGAGTGGTGTCTTCCTGGAGAGGGGAAATTACTTGGTGGTGTAGCATTGACATAGTGGGTCTAACCCATTCCAATCTGTGCCTCATGATCTTCTTGGTGTAGGGGGCATGGCAATCAGGTTATCATTGTATATCACGTATTCCACCTACTACTGGATGATTGCACTTCTTCTGGGGTCACAGGTGACTAGACATAAATTAGAGCAGTTCTGATGCTACTCTAACTTACACCAAGGGCTGAGCGGGCTCCATAACTGGGAGCTACAAAGGTGGAGTCAAGCTATCTTTGCATCTTTTCTCTTAGGTCCTGCACCAAGCACAGCTCAGTTGCATCTGAGAATTGAAACTCGCATGTATATACTGTGATGATTTTTATATTTGGATCCCATAGTTTCATAGACTGGAGTTTCCTGATACTAACAGTGAATTAATCTAAGACATAGCACTGCCAAGAAATTAATGATAAAAAGAAAAACTGATACCCCCTTCCCCCCGGAGATATGAGGCATGAGAATGGCAAGAACAAAGAAATGTGGACCTTGTAAGTATCCTATCAGAAGAAGTGGATAGAGTCCATAAAGAAGGCAGGGAAGCCCTATGATCTAAAAGACAGGAGAAAACTGAGTCTTAGTGAGGAGTTGTCTCTTCTCACTACTCTTCTTGCCCCCTTTCAGCCCTGACAACCTGCCTCCTGAAAAATATACTTTTGCATTACTCTGATCCTGAAGTTACTCTCCACTGGTCTGGTTCCTATGTAGAAGTTAGAATGACTTGAAATTTGCTTCTGGCTTCTGTGCTGGGCTTGGAAGGGATGGGTGAGTGGCGTCTATATTGTCCTGAGGGTGATTGTCCTGTATCTGGTAGAGTTGTCGGGGGAATGATGCACAGCTAGCACGATAGAGCTCAAGATTTGGTCCCCTAACTTCAGTGGGAATTTTGGGTACACATGTAATGCAAGTAGAATTGGGCTAAAATATATCTGGTATGTTATTCAGCATTAAAGAGGTTAATATTTTCATGTACATAATCATTGCTTAAACTCTTTTGCTTTCACTCTACTCATATTGAGCACTGTCACTTGCTTCTTTTAAAAATCCACAAATTTATCACAAAACACATAAAAAATTAGCTAAGGATTGTAACTGAACTGACCATAGAGGCCACAAGGCCTCCACTATACCTTCTCCTTCTTAGAGCTCCTGCTATTGTCTGATCACTGTCAATCTTCTCACATACAGTGATGCCCAATTACAGATGGAATGGTTTGTTAAACTTCAAGAGCATTTCTAAGTGCTGTAAAGTACCAAAAGATGTCTTATTTAGAATGGAACATATAATACCTGCCAAATTTGCAGGTTTGAAACCACTTCCAATAAGAATTAAAAAGGCCCTCTTCCCATCTGAAATAGGGCTATCAATACTTGACTTGTCTGCCCATGTGAAATAGAGGGTTCTTGTCTTTGACATCGCAATTTAGTTTAAAATAGCTTTGATGATGACAGGGTACATAGGAAAGATAAAACCATAAAGATGACAGTCTAATCTTCTAAGATGACCGATCACCGATAAAAGATTAAGTAACGCAACATTTCAAATACTAGATTATCTGTCTGTTGGCATAGTGTCTGTATACACCTCCTGCTGAGCCTTGCTGAGATACCACTGACATGTGAAGATGTTGCTTCTTACAGACTAAAAATGCTGAATAGAATTCCTCAAACTATCAGGTTAAAAGGAATAAAAAGAAACAGCCCTGATCTGCCATGGAGTTTTGTTAGTCAAACATTTGTTTTCCAGGCTAGCAAAGCATTTAGATGTACAGCATAGAAATAATTTAGAGACACTATAAAAATAGTCTAAAATAGTCAATCCTGCCATATAGTTAGCACTCACAGATAGACTGCCAATAGTTTAGTGATTATTAAACACCTTTTATGATCAGTTTTATGAACTATAATAAAAAAGGAAAATTATACTTACAAGAATTATTAGACATGCTGGTCCTATAAAACTCCATATAAAGTTATTCTTTGTGCTGAGCCAACATCTGAAAAGTAAACAGCACAGAATGTCTTGAAATGTACCCAACTCCTGCATATACTTTCTCTGCATTCTTACACCATGAAACACATGTAAAACAGCAACTTACACTTCGGTAGTGCCGTAATATTTATATCCTAGTGCTGCTGAAATTCCAACCACCACTGCTGGACTCACGTAACCAAAGATATAGAAGTTCTTGTGTAAGAATCCCTTGTTGTAAATGACTCCCACAACTATAAGGTACAGGTGTATGCCTTCGATGCACATCCATGCAAAGGCAGCTAAAAGGAAATAATGGAGTAATCCAGCAGTGATTGAACAGAAGAGCTAGAAAGTCAACCAGAGAAAGCAAAGTCATAAATAAATTAATTACTATTACTATTACAATATATAACCTGGGGCTCTGTTAATTAATAATTATGCCAAAAGGGTATTATAACAGTCCAAATTTAACCATGACTTAGAGCAGGGGTGCCCAACCTGTGGCTCTGGAGCCACACGCGGCTCTTCAGAAGTTAATATGCGGCTCCTTGTATAGGCGCCGACTCTGGGGCTGGGGCTACAGGCACCAACTTTCCAATGTGCCAGGGGGTGCTCACTGCTCAACCCTTGGCTCTGCCACAGGCCCTGTCCCCACTCCACCCCTTCCCGCCCCCTCCCCTGAGCCTGCTGTGCCCTCACTCCTCCTCCTTCCCCCTCCGAGCCTCCTACATGCCATGAAACAGCTGATTGGAAGGCACGAAGAGGGAGGCACTGATTGGTGGGGCTGCTGATGGGTGGGAGATGCTGGGAGCGGGTGGAGGGAGCTGCTGGGGGGCTGCTGATGTATTACTGTGGCTCTTTGGCAATGTACACTGGTAAATTCTGGCTCCTTCTCAGGCTCAAGTTGGCCACCCCTTACTTAGAGATACTTGGCCTAAACACAAAACTAAACCTCTTCATTATTATTTTTCTGTAGCAATCTGTATAGCAAAGAAAATATATTTAACTTTTAAAATCAAGCTGTGGATATGTCTGTGTCCCCCTGCCCACATCATATCTATAAATGGACACTCTTGACCCCACAATTGGAGCTGACTAGTCTATATATTGTGCTGAATTAATCAAGATGCATTTTTCCTTTGGATACCAAAATTAAATTGCCTGGCAAATCGTTATTTAAAGTTTTATTGTAAAACATATGGACATGCTTTTAGTAAAAAA
This sequence comes from Macrochelys suwanniensis, assembly GCA_033296515.1. Taxonomy (NCBI): domain Eukaryota; kingdom Metazoa; phylum Chordata; order Testudines; family Chelydridae; genus Macrochelys; species Macrochelys suwanniensis. The sequence continues at coordinate 24,988,184 of CM065782.1, forward strand.
TGCTTGTAAAATTACACTCCTCAGACAATCAATACCAGAGAGCTGTCTCAGGAATTTCAAATGATATTTTTCAATCAATTTAAAATACTGTTCTGCAATACATGAGAAAAGAGAAGATGCTTTTTTAGCAACTGTCCATTATTAAAATGATCTCACGCTAATTCAAAAATCATAATTATTAATATCTTACATGTACATAGCAACTTTCACCTGAGAATCTCAAGGTGCTAAAGAGGACTTTTTACATCACTGAGGTAGATTACACAGGGATTACTTCACAACCCCCACTCCTACTGAGACTCAGCCACCGCTGGTGTGGTACACATCAATGCTAACCAGCAGTTTAAGGCAGGAAGTGAAGAATATCATATTCACTTGAAACCACAGGATAATTTAGGTAGGCAGAATACATCTAGCGAAACTACAATCTTCCCAGGAAGCAGGGCTCAACATCCTTACTCCACTGACGAGTGTCATGAGGTCTTAAATGACAGTGAATGGTCAAGACATCACTTTGAGGTCTTGTCTGATGGATGGCACCTCTAGCAGCATCGTGTCTTTAACACAAGGCTGGGGCTTTGGTTCAGGACTGACTCTGAGGGAAAAGTGCAATCCATTGATTTGCCAGCATTGCTTTGTACAGCACCTAAATGTTTAGTTGGTGGGCCAGTTAAAGGCCAAAACATTAGGATTGTGAAATAGTTGAAATACCAACCACATTGAGGCCAAGTTCTCAGATAGTGTAAACTGGCAAAGCACCATTGAATTCAATGGAGCTACATCAATTAATGTGGCTCCATTTCTTGAATTAAAGCATGCACAGATAAAACACTTTGTATTCACCATAAGTACTGTGGAGACTAGGAGGTCAATAGCACTAGAATGTTCATATTAACATCAGAAAATATTGCATGCTGTATGGAAAATGATACTTTATACTGTATATTTATTTGCAAATGTAAAAATCAAGGAATGACAAAGGCTACGCACCTTATTATTGTTCATATTAATTCCAACAAGAAAGATAAGTTCTGCCAGGAAAAGGCTGCAGCAGAGATTTTTGTGAATTGTTGTTCTAGTGCTTTGAATTTCACTGAAGAACCAGAAGGTAAAAATGCACATGGAGAGGCAAATCAGCGAAATAATTATTCCTAGCTGAGTGATTCTTGTAAGAATGTTATAATTTGTAACACCCTGGGGGGAAATTATAATATAATAGTTAAGAGAATAACTGTGTAACTAGTCAAAAAAGCGTCATTCTATAATATAGTCCCTTTTACCTTTTTGCAAAACATACATCAAAACTGTTTGTAGGGTTGCAGTGCAAATGCACTCTTCTGATAATCTCAAAAGTATTTTTTGAGGCACATATACTGCTCAGGAAAACCAACAATAAAATATATATTTCAATGTTCTTAACACCAGTGATGTGTTATTTCCTTGCATAATATCATCTTAGTATTGATACCTGGTAATATGACTTTTAAAAAATCTGATCTATTACTAAATGACAAACATATTGGCAATAGAAAATGTATTAATACATGACATTAAAATATATTACCCCATCAGTGACTCATTCATATTTGCCTACATAGCATCACTTTTCTTTGATGTAAACATGAGCAATAAAAGATTTGGAAATCACAATTACTTAAATCAAATGCTAGTTCAAGATACATAGCATGGAAATGGTCTAAAATATTATGGGCTATTTTTAATGATTATGTGCATGTATTTTCTGTGCAGAAGGGCAGCTACATTGGCTACTTGGTATTCAGCAAAAAGAACCTCTGAAATACGTGACTGCATAAGGGCAGGCTGCGGCTGGCAATAAAGTATATCTAAGTATGAATTCTAAATACAGGCCCAGAGATTATCCTCTTTTTAAAAATAAACTATATAAGGACACCTCAAAAGTCTTACATTTGAATAAAAGACTTAAGATGCTATTTAGTAACTAAGAAGCACCCTCTATCAGTATGAAGTGCACAGTGTGGAAGAATTGTCGCAGCACAACATACTCATGCTAATGCTCTTCTTATCACCAATTCTGATGCCTAAAAAAGCTGCCTTCCAAGGCTAACCCTAGGCTCCTATATATATATCCCGTATGGATTCCAAAATTTTTAGGGGCCTTTTAATGTAAGTGGGGCACAAAGTGAGGGGTCATTTTCACAATTCAGTGATGTTTGTGAGGGTCCCTGTTTTAATGTTCATGAACTCAGTCCTGCCTTGCTATTCCTATACAATTTTCTGACAGTGCTATTGCAACTCAGGGGATACATTTAAAGGAGAGATTCCAGATTTTTAGATACTAAGACAAATATATGACAAAAAGCATTGTGAGAAAAATCCCAGGCCATATGGTTGCTGACCACTTCAGATACCCGTTAAATCCCATTGTAGCCTTGAAGTGGGTTTTGAAATAAAAAGCAACAGACCGCAGGTTTGAAACAAGATTCTTTGCTGCATCACTGTCCTGTCATACTGCAAAATGGACACAAAGAAATTCAGACAGAAATGGGAGGAATTGTGTTTGCACTGTTCACAATAAATTGTGTGTTTGCTGAATGAGGAAAAAGAGATGGAACCAAAGGGTGGGGGGAGAGGAAGTATATTAGTGGCAATGAAAAAAAAACACACCACATTAAATGAGATCTAAGTATCTGGTAAAACACTAAGTGAAAAATAGCACTTACAACAGAGCCGCCTGAAGACATCAGAACAGCAAAATGAGTCAGATGATTACATTTGCATGAGGTATGAGTAGTGTTGGAATGTGTCAGCTCACAGCCTTCGGTAGACCAGTTACCATTCATTGTTTCTGCTGAGTAGCTCCAAAATGCACATTTAATATCCTTATCTGCAGTCTGGAAGAGAAATAAGTTTTACTGATGGCGAAAGGCAGGAAATTTTCCATCAAGAGACTCTTGTTACATTACTCAGAACAAGTCATTAAAAATTTTATTTTACTGAAGGAAGGTTCAGGAAAAAATAAAAATAAAAACCAAGACACAACCCGCCCCCAACCCTAAACCAACCCTCAGAACATAAAACAAAACATAAAACAAACAAACAACAAACAAACCTATCCCAAGCAATTAAAAATGGCACAACATTGAAATGCCTGATTCACCTAGTTAACAGCAGACTAAACAAGCTGGACTGACCCAATTACCCAACCTTCCCGGCACTTACAAAGGTGTCAGAATCTTATATTTGGTACACAGCTATATATACATAGGTGCACCTATTGAATGGAACAACTTGTAATGTTACAGTCATATTGCTGCCCCATCCTACCCAATAGGACAGCTTGGTTCCATTCTTTCCTTCTCATTTCCTGCCTCTTCATTTGCAGCCCCAAGGCAGCATAGGTCTTTTCTGTTCTGTCACACTGAATACCTTGGGCACTTGTAAAGCAACCTGGGGTGCCTCCATCTACAAGTAATGTGAACTAGAAAAGGACTTTAGGCTTAGCTCACTGCTCATAAATGATCTTTTGTTGCAACAGTCACAGCACAGGGAGAAAACAGATTTATCCTATACATTTTATAAGTCCAGCCAGAGGGTCGAGTGGGTGGGGGAGGAGGAAGGAGCCAGGGGTTAGTGGATACTTAAGGTCATTTCTGGCTCAACATCAACACACTGACATCAGATGTGATGCTGGCAACTGCCAAAACCCCTATTATTATTATTTGTATTGTGGTAGGACCTCAGAGTGCCAGGCATGGCATGGCATGGCATGGGCCAGGGCCCTGATGTGTTACGTGTAGTAATTTGCACAGAACAAAAAGGTTCTGCAGTCACTTTTCCTGTGCAAATCCGCTTCAATCTGATTTGAAGTGTTTCCCATTTATGGATCTAGCTCTAATAATCTGACAAACTGTTGGCGAGATTATCCTAAATACAGAAAGGTCAGAAGCCGGAAGGATTCTCTGATCACACTCAACTTTTTGCCCACAATTACAGCCCAGTGACTCTGTAGTTATTACTGCTGACATACTCTAGCAACATTTTCCCATGGTAGCCAACATATCCTGTAGGTACAGTTATATCACATCAGATAAATACAGTACTGTTTTCCTTTCTTCAGATGTTGATAAAAAAAAATCTTACCTTGATGTACTTTAAAGTAAATGTTATTTTCTCAAGCTCATAGAGTGTAGGTGGATTTGAATTAATTGCAACAGCAATAACTGATGAGCTTACTGTGTCTCTCTGCTCTGAACTATCTTTCGATGAGGAGTTTTTAGATGATGAAAGCAAAGAACCAATATTGCTATACCTCAGAAACACAACTGCAACAGTGCCTATCAATCAAACAGACTGTGTTTAGTAGTTTGTGGGGTTTTTTTTATAGTAGAACAAAATTGAAGACATTAAGGAAACAATAAACAATAGACATTATTACTGCGATTGCATAAAATATGCAAAACAGATGGAATCTTTGTGGAATACTTATAAAAATGTTTTAGAGACAATGAAATATAGCCTTATTTAAAACAATGCAATGTCCATTGGAATTAAAAATGTGTGTTTATATTGGATATTCTAATAGGATAGATGCACATTTTTTTCTGGAGCAATGAATACTTGCAGCAATACTACCTCTGGCTGCAGGTCAGGTGTCAGAACTTGTAAGATAAACAATGTTAATATCGGGGGTGAAATCCTGGCTCCATTTTTAAGTCAATGGGAGTTTGGCCATTGATATTACTGCAGTCAGGATTTCATGTCTGGTAAGTAGCTGGATAGGAGACATGCAAGGCACAGAAACCCACAGTATTACGTAGGATGCTTCCTCCTGAGTATTGATACTGTGCCCTTCTGTGGTGTTTGGGAGTGAGGTTTTGACTGGCTGCAAACCCAGGTAAAGACGGAGAAAGAGCTCAAGGTTGGTTTTGCCAGATTTGGGGCACTAGTTCTGGTGTTCCAGCAAAATTCTAATTTCTTATTATTATCCATATTTCAGTGACACCATAAGGCCCCAACTAAGATCAGGGCCCCATTATGCTAAGTGCTGCTGTCCAAACACATAGTAAGAGAGTGCCTGCCCCGATAAGCTTACATACTAAATAGACAAGATACGCTAGTGCTGGAAGAGGACACGGAGATACAGAGAGTTGTGAAGTGACTTGCCCAAGGTCACCCAACGGATCTATGGTGAGCCAGAGATAGAGCCCAGGTCTTCTAAATCCCAGAAGCCAGTGCCCTATTCATTACACTACACCAGCGGTTCTCAAACTTCCTTGCACTGTGACCCCCCCCTTCTGACAACAAACATTACTACACGATCAAGAGCAGGGTGGGGGTGGGGCTTAAGCTGAAGCCTGAGCCCCACTACCGAGGGCTGAAGCCTTTGGGCCTTGGCTTCAGCCCCAGGCCTCAGAGAGTCTAACGCCAGCCCTGGCAACCACATTAAAATGGCGTCGCAACCCACTTTGGGGTCCCAATCTACAGTTTGAGAAGCGTGGCACTACACTGTCTCTCGCAGATCATTTAGATACGTTATGCCTGCCAAAATTCTCCACCTTGTTTCAGCTAGGCATTTTTTCTTCACTGCCTGTCCTAAAATGTTATACAGTGGTGCTATGTGCTATTACACAGCTGTTGTGTTTCAATTTGGGGGGATAGATTGTGTGAGGGGATTTCACACAAATGGTATATTATCCCTCTAGGTTCTCAATATAGCCACCATCACTTTCGTACGTCTCTGTGTGGTACTCCCACCTCTGCAATCAGAGTAACAGCTTCTTGGTTTCAAAGGACATTTGACTGGGTATTTTCCAGGAGGGGTAGCTGAGTCTGCAAGTCATTCCTTCCACTTAATCCAACTCTGACAGTTTGTAAGACTTGTCTACTGTCTTGGCTTTCTTTTTGCTGAGGAGTGGGCTGAGATGCCTGGGATGGTTGGGAATGGGAAGCTTTATTGTGCAGCTGATCAATTCATTCCTTGGGGGTTGGGGTCAATCTGGATGGGCTAGTTATACTTGGATCTTACTTTACATATTTGTAATATACATACACACACCTCGAGCTTTAAGATAGCTGCAGAAATATGCTTCCTTGTAAAGTGCTTTAGATGTGCCTGTATGATCATTAGTATTTTAGTACATTTAAAATATATTGTAATAAAACATACAAAAATGGAAGGCTGTATCCATATAAAAACTGGCAAAATTAAGAGGCATAATTTTCTTGCGGTGCATTACACCAGTGGAAGCTAGAGCAGATAGGACACAGGGCTAGACAACAAGGTGTTACAAATGCCTTTCTCTATTGCTATCAATGTCACAACTGCACAGTTAGTGAATTATGCATCTGATTTTTGCCAGCAAGTAGGTACCAGGAACGCTGCTTAAACCAAGCTGTTGTTTATTGGCTTTTTCTTACCATTAGAATTAGGTGATTCCTTTTTCTTTGGAGATATCTTTATATAATCTCCTCCCAGGTGTGCATGAGGGTGAATATGTTTCATGTGGTGCGAATCAAAAGCAAAAACCTTGAGAGCTGTAAAAAGAAAAATACTATGCAAATCACTTCCATTACAGTCTAACATAATTTTAGAGTTAGGTTAATAAATGTGACATCGGATTGCATAATTATTGTGAATTTTAAAAATACACCATTGTGCCAAATATTTCAAGGAGAATTGCTATTAATATGGTACATGTTTGCTTTAAACCTCTAGACTTTGTTATTCTAATGTATACATTTTTCTCTCATACCTTTTATTCTTTCCATGAAAAATATGGTCTTTTATTTACTTTGCATTAAATTAGGCACTGGAAAGAATAATGTAGCTTACTTTAGGAAGAGCTATTGCTTTATTAAAAATTCATTTCTGAAAGGGACCACAAATCACAATTATAAAAAGCAAAGGATAAAATCCTCCATTGAATAGTAACATTTGAAAAAGCCAAGTTTTGAAAAGTGAATATCTCACAGTTATCATTCCCTGGTACGAAATGCACATTGCACCATGATATAATGATGTGTGCTGTCAACAAACAAAACAAAAACAAACAAACAATCATCGCCCCTCAGGACAAAAACTACATTAGAGGACATTGAGCTCTTTACTCAGTTCATTATAGTGCAGAGTTTCAATCACCCACAGTGGGGAAAAAAAAGTCAATCAGGTCTTAAAGAAAAAAAAATCTAAAACTTGACTGATGGGCTAGAATCACTAAACTAGACCATCTGCATTGCTTATAGCACAGCACACAAAAACAATATGAGCTCTTCAATAGACCAGCTGTCAGAAAATGTTTGTCAGGACATAAGAAATAGTTCTTCGTGGCTGAAGTTTTGGATTGCCTGTAGTTAAAGAAGCTGCACCATGAAATGCAATGGCGAATGAGACATTATTGTGGACCTGGTCTCAAAATTAAGTGTGTGGGAAACACATCGGCATTGTGGGTAAGATGTTCATAGTGCTGAGTAGTAATGGGAAAACTTCAAAAGGTTTAGAGCTTGGGTTCAGTTTGGGGTTCAGTTTGGATAAGCGCCCATAAATTCAGATTCTCAAACAAAACTTTGCCAGAAAATGACTGAAATTTTCAAAGCACGCCATTAGGTCCCTGTATTAGCATCTGCTCTCTTTAGGGTGTGGCCTAGTAAACCACTCCCACAGTTGGCCTACAACTGGGTCCATCTGTGCTACAAATTACAAATGCAACAGGCTCCCTGGAGCATATGAGACAGAATGAACCACCGTGTTCTCTCCCTCATTTCATCTGACAACAGCAAATCTCACTGAGGTGAAAGAAGGAAAAGGATCTGTTCTTCCTCAGAAACTGAGGCAGGTTTTTTTCTCAGTGTCATGGGGCATTTTGGGGAGTGATCTGTAAAGGGTGAAATTGACGTGACTAGGGGAGGGAACACTGGATTTTACTACACTAGACCAGGAAACCGGGTCAATCAGAGGATATATGAGTTACTCTGGAAGGAGGAAAGCAGAACGGCTGGTCACAACCAAAAAAAGGGAAACAACAATACAGTTTTAGAATAGAGTCTCAAAAAGTGCTCAGCACTAGCCTTACTCTGCTCCCACTGAAGCCTATAGTAACACTGTTATCTTCACTGCATGACTGACTTCAGTGAGAAGAGATAGGCCAAAGCTGAGCACTTTTGAAAATCCCACTCTTAGTGTCTTCCTAAGACCACAGTACAGAAGACAAGCAACTGATACATGGAGGGAGATGGTGGGAAGTCATGAGAGCCAAGTTGAGATTTTCCTCAATATTCTTATCTGAGCTGTCCTGAAACTCAAAACACAGCTGTACCATCACCAACACAGGGCTGGGCCTTCAAGGCACAGACTAGTTCAAAGTTCGTTTACATTGCTTTTACTGAATCAAAAATAAAACAAAACATGGCTTGTAGAGTTCTGTTAGCAACTCTCATTTTCATTCTGTTGGTATTTTTAATGCATCTGTTCAAGATGTACTACGATTTGCTAAAAGCAGTGTGATGACTGCCACTTTGGTCATGAGTGAGGGTTGAACTGGGAAACATTCAGAGCTGAAAGCATGACCCTCTACATCACCCCTCTAAGAACCAAGCTAGATCCTCAGGTGGTGCACCTGGTCTTACCTTCATTGAAGTCAATCGAGTTAGCTGATTTACATCAGCCGAGCATCGGGCCCAAAATCTGTAGGTGTTTTTTGGTTGCTCATACAAACCAAAATCTGTGGGTTTCACATAACACTACTTTAATCTCAACAATTTATACTGAAAAAATGTCACAGTGTAATTCACATCTAAAGTATCACTTACATTCAGTTCCTTTTTCTTACCCATTTCACTTGCATTAACATCTAGCTGTGTTGTCTTTTTGAAGTTCTGTGACATGAGCAGCATTGCCTGTTCCGCAGCATGCATCAGCTTAGTGAGACTTGTTCTCCTGCTATCTGTAGGGAGTGCTTCCCAAACTGTAATTTTATCCTTTTGAACAAAATTGTTCACGGTGTTAACAAAAACCTGTCAGTATAAGAATATTTTTAAGCACAAAAGCCTTATGCTATTTATAAAAGAAAAAAATACAATAGTAAGGCTCAAGCCACTTACATTAATAGTCACATTAGTAAGTGCTTCCTTGTCAGAAATTGTGTTATTCATGGTACTTAGTGATGGGTAAGATACAGATAATGCTTCCACATATGAAATCACATCTATAGGTGAAAGTTGTCCTACAGTGTTCCTATTGATTTCTTGCAGGAAAGCCAAGGGTTCTTTTATAGTCCTAATCTGAAAGAAACAGGAAATCAGTATACTGAGGAGATTCCACTGGCAATTCAACCAGCAAAGAGACAACAGATGACTTTTTGGGATTACAAAAGAGTTGCACAAATGATGGGGAAATGAATGATTTCTGTGAATTAGTGACTAAGGGCCAGCTTCTGCACACAAATAGGGACACGGCAGATCGGTGGGTCTACTTATGGAGCTACTCCAATTGATCAGACATGCCAGGAATTTGACCAGGAGAAGAGACATCATAAAAGTATAATACATAACCAGCATACCGTCTTAATTTATTTTGACCAGTACAACTCAGTTTTATTTAGCATAGCGTTCCATTATGTACTAGTAAATGTTTTGTTGCATGTTTTGTAAAAATAATTAAGTCTTAGTAGTATGGCAACTTACCTACAGCCTCTTCTGTTAAATCTTTGCAGAGAGGTGGAAACAGACAGCCAGTTTTTTTAAAAATGAGGACTATAAAGCACACAGATTACCAAAATTCTATTGCATACTTAATCCTCACTGCTAAGGGTTGAAAATTATTAAATTACTTCCCTACTGAAAATATTAATATAAAATAATTAGATGGAAATGTTTGTACAAAAATGTTTATATTAGTAATGGGCAGAGAAGATTGAGATCTTGATCTGTATTAGGTTTGGGCTAGGGTTCAGAATTCAGTGTCATGGCTGAATCAGAGAAGGGTTTCAGATTTCCTGGCATTGAAATCCAATGAGATTTCATCCCTAAATAGTAGAAACATAATAAGATCATCTAATTTGGTGAGCTTCCTGTGATTTCAAAGGTGAATATCCCATGAGATAGTGCTCTTGTGAGATCCAGACTTTATCTTTGTTTGCATCCTAATGGAACTGGAAAACAGGCCTCTTTCTGTTTTTGATCTAACAGGGGTAGGTTCAGATCCAAGGGCTCAAATTTAAAGCATTCATTTTTCTTCAAAATTTAGATTCAAGGTTTTGACCCAACCCTAGTTTAAATACAGGTTTAAAAACAGAGAGTCATTCGGTTTTAAGTTCAGATGTTGTACTTATCTTGTCTTCTCTACTTAATTTACAGTAAGCATGTTAATATAATGTATACCTTAAAATTAAAGAAATCAAACATCTTATGTTAAAAGACTGGGTTCTTTTAAATCTGATCATTGGGGCAAACTGCTTGAGATAAAAAGCAAATGTGCACAGTGGTGATTCACTTACTCAGGCAAATCAGAAACTAATAGTCTTGTGGACTCACCAGTTTATTTAATTTGCTGTTTGAAATTTATGCTTCTGGGGGAAAATCTGGTTCCCCAGTTCTTTCACATGCAGCCTAACACACAATGTTTTGAAGGAGAGAAAAATATTGGTACCCAAGAGTATTATTGTTCTATGTTATATTTTGTCACTTGCCTTCACTGCCTCTATAAATTATCTTTCTAGGTTTCATTCAGAACAAACAAATATCTGCACATAATTAAATGTAGAAAGGTGCAATTTCAAGAACTTGCCATTCAGAAACTGTTGAGTGATTACCACACTTCTGAATTCTGTGCACAACATAATTTAGTTCACTGGAGATACAAACAAAACAAAGCTTGCAGGCAAATTAACACTGCGATTCAAATACATAACCCGTTTCAAATAAGCTGGAAGTATTAAAAAGACTTCTATATATATGCTTACGTTCAACTATATCTTCAACCATTTGTTAAACGCAACTCAATAGATATGATAATCAAAATAACAGTTTTAAAAGAGAAACAATAAAAGAATTTGCAAATTAATCTATAAGCCATTGCTACTTACTTCAGCTAAGGTTCTAGTAATATTTTCAGTTATACAGTCATTATGTAACTTGCATGTTGCCTTTGGATTTTCTGTAGAAATTAAAAAGAAGACTAATCAATTACAGTAACAGTTTTTGTATAAGAAAACCCAAACCTCTACAGTATTTGAAATTTGTGCATACATATGGATCATTCACAAGCATAAACTATTAGGACCTGATTCTGACCTCACTTACTGGTTTTACACTGGTGTAAAGGCACCAAGCCACAGTCTCTGCTGGTTTAAATGGGAGCAGCTCCATTTACTTCAGTGGAGTTTTGCTAATTTACACCAGAAGAGGGTTTGGCCCATTGACTCACTGTTTACATTGGTATGAATGAGAGAAGAAATCGGGCTTATACATCTTAGAATACACGTCAACACAATGTCAGGTTGGGTCTTCAATACAGAACAGATTTCATCATATTGTTCAGCACAAATACATTTCTAAGAGTACATCTCAATGATATTCTTAGAAAATGTAGGTGTGAGTGTCTTGCCTCTTTTTCATGTCTGGCTGATTAATCTAACTGAAGATAAAGAGACACTGGTGGGTTTCTCAGAAGATGTAGTTCTATAATAACACATAAACCTTTATAATATCATTTACCTTGGCAGGAAGTGCCATCATTTGGCTTAAAGTGTAATTTTCCTGTGGATGGTTGATAACCTTCCTTACAGGAGCAGTTATATCCTCCATCCACAATTTCACATTTTGCATGATCTCCACAGGCAACGGTTACTGCTTCACTGCACTCATCTATATCTGCAAATATCGTGAGAAATTGAATTTTTTATTAAGTATTTAAAGACTAACACCTTGCTGCCTTGTTGATAAGTTATGCATACAGCAATTTCACATCAAAATTTCACAAAATAATATTAAAGAAAAAATATCAAAAAGTTAAAAAAGCCAAATTTAATGGATAAACACATCTGCTAATTATATCACTTGGGGTTTGGCACAATAAAGCACAATTAATCATCTTTTTAATATTAAAAATATTATTCAATGAGAAACTGCTGATTTTTTGCACAGCTATAACAACTGTTCACTGAAAAAAACCTTCTATTTGTACTTATACTGTATTTTTCATGTTTTAAAAGTGAGTTTAAAAGTTAATTCAACAATATCAAAATACTAGACTATGTATGATGAAAATCATTCGAAGCCTAATTTTTCTACATATTATACTAAAATAGATGGTACTACCTTATTATTCAGTTAGAAAAGAGAGAGGAAACTAGTATAAACAGCCTTTTGATTTAAAATCAATGCTTTATTATTTTAGTATTTAAAGGATCAATTTGCCTGTCTGGTTAATCTAATATTTAAGTCAAAGGCTCTTCAAAGTGCTTGACTTGTCTATTTTATCCACATTTAAACTTAATTTCCCTAAAATTGATGATGCCTTCCTAATTAATTTGGGTAGGTAAGTTCAGCAATTCAATTGACTGAGTGAGAGTGGGTGTGAGAATTAAACTGATGAATTGTGGGAAGGAAATCTGTGAACCGATGGATTTGGAAAGGCAGGGGAAAAACTGATTTGATGGATGGGAAAGAGGGTCTTGCATTGTATCGACTGATTGGGGATAGTGACCAAAGAATTCAACTGATACATTGAGTCTTGGAACTATATTGAGTAATTGTGAGCAGTGGGGTGGAGGGTCTGAGAAATTATGTACTGGAGGAGTAGGGAAGAACTGAACAGGCTGGAAAGAAGGACCGAAAAAAGAATTGATTACTTTGTAGAGATAAGCCAGTACATGTATAGATTTAGAAGAGGAGGGGCTGAGAATTGAATTGAAGGATTGTGAAGGTGGACAACAGAACTGATGATCTGGGAAAGGGGCCAAAATTAAACTGCTGAATTGGGGATAACTGAGTAGGGCTTGGGGGAAACCAACTGGTGATGTGCTTGTGGGAGGGTGCAAACACTGATGAATTGATGAAGGGGCTCATGCTGATAAGAGGGGCTTAGGAGAGAACAAGTGGAGAATGGATGGGGGGACGACTACAAAATAGTCTTTTAGTTTTGAGGAACTAATAATTGGTTTTCAGTGCTGGTACTGTTTAGATTAGAGAATGGATTTCTGGTGACAGTGATTCTGTGAGGCAGAGAATGTGTGAGGCAAAAATGGGTAAGAAAAAGAAGAATGACTGGATTTGGCACAGAAAGGGGAGAGTATGGATAAGGAGGAGTGGGAATCCATTTGTGGAAAATAGATCTTAGGGTATGTGGACTAGAGAGAGAAGGGAGAAATTCAGAGAATAAAGGAGAATGGGAGAGATTTGGAATTGGAAGGAAGAGAGAAATTTAGGGAGAGGTTAATACAATAAAAAAGAAATATTAGAAGAACACAGGAAGCAGAACAATGAGAATGGAGGGAGATAAAAAGATTTTACTTGTCTCAGTGTGGGGAGGGAGGCAAAGATACATAAAGGCACTTGAGGAATACACAAAGAGCCTCTGCATTTTGTGTGCATAATTTGTTGGTAATTTAATAGAACATAATTTGCCAATGGCAAGCATGTCTGGTTAAAAAAAATCAGATAAATGCTTTAAAAAATCTTATGTGCACAGAATTGTACATGCCATTTGAACATTTAATGGAGGAGTCTAAGAACTATCTCACCCCACGTTTTTTTATTGCTTTGTCTGCAGTCCCCCACAGCCTCCTGTCTTCTACTGGTTTAGATTGAGGCCTTCCTAGACAATTACAGGGTGCCATAATCACACTGGAAGGCACTAACAGTTATCTTGAAAGATCAAATGTGAGACTAAGTTGCTGACATCTGTATTATGTTGATAATTCATTTCCATACTTAATTAACAAATATTGAGTCATTTGACTTCAGCATATGGGCTTTTGCATTATTTATATCTGAATGATTTTTATGACCTGCCTGCTGAGGTGTCAACCATGTCAAATCTCAGTGGATCGATGAAAGTGAGGAAAACAAAAAGAGAAGTACCATGTGAGATATTGCTACACAAAGGCTAAATCATAATCAAATGCTGTCATTTGAAGGCATGGGGCCAAAGACACTAGTCCTGGCATTTAAATAATCCATTCACATCAATTAATTGTATGCCTCTTTTTTGGAGCATGTAAATGTCACTCAGTGTCCCACTATGTGACTCAGTGTAACATAGATTCACTTGGTTTAAATTGGAGTGCCAAGGGTGAGAAAACAATGACAACACCAGTCTGCATAATGGCTCCGCAGATGAGCCTCATCTCCAGGGATTTTCTTGGCCTTCTCAGCTATGTAGAGAAGGATGTGTAAGTCCTAACAAGATCTCCAGCATGCAGCTCATTGTGAAATATCAATAAATGACAAATTTCACAACAACCTGAAATGCCTGATTTGAATGTGTGCTAAAATAATCTATTAATAGTTTGATTTATAAAAAAACACTTATAAAGTTGGTATTAAAATCAATAGATGACTAATAGCAACCTTCCTTTCCTAAAAATTATACCTCCTAGAGATGTGCATAAATAATTGAACGTATTCCAGATCATCATTGCTAAGTATCAGGTTGCTACGTCACTTACCATTACCAGTTTTTCAAGGTTATTATACTTGTCTTGCAACATACGATAATTTGTTTTTCATAAACCAAAATCATTTATTTGTCATTATTAGGTATTTAAACAAATTACCTTTCTTTTCATACTGTTGTCACATATTAATCGTAATGGAGACCTTAATGAGGAGGCAGGATTATCAAAACAGAAGTGGAAGCTCATGGACATGACAGGCAACAAAGATGCTAAGGACATACGAAACAACTGAGGAGTATATACAAATAGTTTATTTGCATCTGAGTTGTCTATACAGAATGAATCTATATGAATCCTAGCTAATTCAGTGTTTGCTGGAGAAAGTATTTACTGGAGTAGATAATTAAAGGTACTGATCACCTTCACATTCTCTTTAAATCAATATGATTTGCAGGTGCCATCAACAATTTTACTACCATTTCAAGGTAGATTGCATGTTGCTTTTAAATAGGTTAACAGTGTCAGTTTAAGTTTTCTTCTGTACTTTTTGCATGAGTTTTGTTTTTTGGGGGGGTCATTCTATTTTAGATCAATATGCAACTTTAGATCACACAGGAGACAACAGCTTGTCAATGCTTTTAGAAAGTCATCCATTTCCACCTGAGGTTTGTAGCTAGGAGCCCATTATCTACAATAGGAGCAAGTTTGAGCCCCAAAAGCCCAGTCTTGCAACTCTAACTCACATGAGTAGTCTTTATTGAGAAGATTCATGAGTGATGGTTGAAGGACTGGGCCCTTTAATGAGAAGACCATTTGCCATGGCTCAGTAAGGAACCCTCCCTTTCAGAAAATATTCAAAATAAACCCTGGAACTGAGCTTTGAAGCCTTTATAATAGCTCTGATCATAAAGAAATATTAAAGCAAAATCCCCCAAAATAACACCACCAACACCAAGAAAAGAGATGTATAACTTTTTATTATATTTCTGCTTTTTTGTCACTGCTCATTTACTACAGCAGGCAAGATAATCCCAATTAATATAAAGGTAGTGAGGATGGTTATTATGTTCAGTCTTGCCAATTATGGGATCATAGCTATATTTCTTTGATTCTTCATCAGCCAGTCAAGACAGCGTGATGTCTACATTATAAATTATGCTTATTAGTAGCTTGCAGGGTATTGAAAAGTCCACTGGTAAAGGACCAGATGTTTCTTTTGGTTCTGCACTGTGGAGGGGAGCAATGTACACAAAGTGGATTCCAAATTGTCCTAAGAAGGGCATATGCAAAGTGATAACAGCTACATGGTATAATGCCATATCCCCGCACAAATGGAACTCCAACATGCTATGACGGAGAATGGCCATACGGCCAATCAGCTGGGGGAAAAGTCAGGACCCAAATGCAGAAGCGCATGCTTGGAAGAATGGTGCAACTTCATTCAGAAATTGCGATGCAGAAATGTCAAAATCATTCTGGACAGGAACAAATTCTATTTTTGACCCCTTGGGCTGGGGTTACAATTTAGGGCTCCATTCTCCCTTTGACCCACAGCAGAACATTCAATAATATACAAGATCAAGGGTGGAAAATGGCTTTTATGTAGTAAATAAGCTTACAATTGTTATTTAACTTATATTGAGCATCACAAGCAGGAAAATATCTTCCTCTTCAGGACCACCATTATTTTCTACTTTGTGGTTTTTTTCATTCTCTATTCTCCTTTCTCAATGTCTCTGTCCTATGTCTTTGGGACTCTCCTCCTTTCTTCCCTGTTTTTCCTTCTGTACAGCAACCTCCACTTTTTCTTCTCCCTGTGGGTGTTATCATCACCCCCTTCCCTGATCTATCTGATATAACGATCAGCAATGAAAAACTTACCACAGACATGTGAAATGTCATCATTAGATATTAGAGTTAACAGCCCAATTAGATTAATGGGGGGAGGGGGGGAACTGCCATCTCCCAGAACCAGTGTTTCAGGCTATCTTTAGACTCAGGAAGACAACATTGCATTGGTTATGCTTGCTTCACATTTGAGAGGTTAACATGACATCTCAGAGGGATAGAAACTTTTTGTTTGTTTGTTTAAAGAAAGCTTAGATTGTGCAAATTCAGAATGTGTCTTGGGGCCACATAAATACGTCCAGTGGGCTGACAGCACTGTCCTAGTGCAAATTAAGCAGTTCTGACTTGTACAGCATAGCCAACACTACTAGATTCCTAGTATAATACTCAAGTATCAGAGGGGTAGTAGCCATGTTAGTCTGGATCTGTAGAAGCGACAGAGGGTCCTGTGGCACCTTATAGACTAACAGACGTATTGGAGCATAAGCTTTTGTGGGTGAATACCCACTTCAGATGCATCCGAAGAAGTGGGTATTCACCCAGGAAAGCTTATGCTCCAATACGTCTGTTAGTCTATAAGGTGCCACAGGGCTCTTTGTCGCTTCTAGTATAATACTGGCATCCACTCCAGACATATGGCACTGCCTGCCACCTAGGTATTCCACTAGGGTACTATTGTCTGTGTGTTGAAGCAGGGCCGGCGCTTCCACTAGGCGACCCTCGGCAGTCGCCTAGGGCGGCAGGATTTGGGAGGCGGCATTTCGGCGGCGACTCATTTCAGCGGCAGGTTTTTCTCTGGGCAGCCAGAAAAGCGGCCGCCGAAACACCGCCGAGAACGCAGCTTCAGAGGAGGAGCTGCTGCCGAAGTGCCGCTGATTACTGAGGAGGAGTGCTGCCGCCTAAGGCGGCAAAAACCCTGGTGCCGCTCCTGTCTAGAAGACATGTCTGAGACCTCTCCCACCTGTAGCAGATCCATGGGTTATAATGTAATCCTCTATGGCTTCCTCAATAAACTGCAAAACTGACTTTATTTATTTTGTACCTGTATTTAATGGGATAATAAGCCGCGAGGTTACTTTTGTTTTGGAACATGTCAGCTCCATCCACACTGATTTGCACAAAAGAAGAGGAAAGCTGACAATCAAGGACCACTAGAGGATGACAGTAGAATGTTGGCACTCTGAACAGCAGGGGAAAAAATTTATTATTAATTTATAATACCTTGGGCATGGAAGAGGACCCCATTGTGCTAGGTGGTGTACAATCACAGAACAAAGATATTGTCCTTGCCCCATCTAAATACTTACAATCTAGGATATGGCTGCTTTGAAATCAGGGACTTCAGCACGTGTAGGCATATCCAAGCTAGCTTGGATCTAGCTAACTTGAATAATAATAGTGAAGCTGCAGGAATACAGGTGGCAGCACGGATTATCCTCTTGAGTACATAGCTAGCTAGACCAGTGCTAGCTCAGGTGTGTCTACACATGCTTTAGTCACACCTATGGCTGCAGTGTAGACATAATCTTAGTACAGGAAAAGTGACAACAGATGGATATAGACAGACAAGCGTAATAATAGAAAGTACTCTCTCTCTCAACTGGCAAAAAAGTAAAGCAAAACTAGGAACAATAAAATGAAACAACTTTGAAGATATGATTTCTGAAGCTTATGGTAAAAATCAAGAAATCTTCTAGAAACAGGTAATTTTTACAGCTCATTGTGCTCACAACATGAATCCCAGACAACTTGAGAACAGATTCATAGCAACTAAGTAAAATGGAAACATGATATCAGGATGTGGGGAAAATCAATGAAATTTTGACTAGATCACTCTCTAGCCTAATATGCAACAATTTTGCTTATATTTGGAATGGTAAGAAAAGACAGACATTGTCAGGACTGTCAAGCTTTGGAGAGAGATATCCTCAGCTAGATCAGCCCAAAGATGATATACCTGTGCAAAGAGGCAGTGGCTTTATTGCTTGTTTTCACATTCTCCAAAGAGTATCACAGCACAAAAAGAAAATTGCCAAAGGATTGAAAAAAGAGAAATAGTTACAATTCTTCCAATGAAGGGCAATCCTTAAGGACTGCACAATTGTTCAGAAATAATATTTTCCCAGAGAACATTTTCTGTCTTGTAATCCTAAACATGATCCATCAAACTGCTATAGAAGCAGAAACTGAAGGCCTGCACAGAAGGTAGGGTAGCTACTCATCCTACTCACTATCTAAAATCAGAACTGAAAAGAAGAATCAATGAGGAATGAAGGGCATTTTTGAATATTGGCCAGAGTCTGGTGCTGAGGTGTGAGCAAACTGAACGTGGCTGGGATAAACCCTAAAGGCCACTCTGCTGGCCCAGGATCAGTGGATTTCCTTGAATTCTGACCAAATCCCATCCAGTCCTTGCCAGGCCCATTGTGTTGGTAGAGCCAGGAGAAGGTGGCATAAGGCAGAAAGAATGTGGGCCACCATTTGGCCTTAGATCTATATTCCTGTATTACGCTAATGCATTCGGGTTAAATTCTGAAGTTCTGTTGAGGTCAATGGGACTTTTGTTGAGTAAAGATATTAGGAAGCAGTCTTTGGTTATTGAGACACAGGGGCTTGAACTGGAACACCAGGTCTGTGCCATCCTGGATTGTGGGAAGCTCTCATCTAAATTGCACAGATCAGGGCACCTGAATTTCTTTTACTGGATTGCTCTCATTAACAGGAGGCATAAGAAACAAGTGACAATTTAAAGCTACCTGTCTGACATTATAGTCACTTACCCTCACAAAAGGTTCCATCATTAGTTACAAATTTCTCTTGATGACTGCTAGATCTGAAACCAGTTGCACACATGCAGTAATAACTCCCCACAGTATTGGTACAGTTGGCGTTCTCTCCACAAGGTTGTGTAGCATTTTCACATTCGTTATCATCTGTCAAGACACAAATTACATAAAAATAATTTTCATTTGCCAGTTTAACAAAATAATGGTTTCATCTGGACGCCAGTATTTTTTATTTATAGATGTTGAGACTAACATGCTGATTATTTGTTTAACACTGGCCTCACCAATGCCAAGGACTTAATCATGCTCAAAGCCATATAGATATCCAAAGTAAAACCAGCTATGTATTAGAGGAGAACAGAAATGCATGTACTAAACTGATGTTCTAGCAGGAATCCCCACTTCCAAATCACATATCAGGTCAGATATGCTCATGTTTGGATGATCTCCAAATAGAGACCTGGTGTGATGTCCTGGGTCTCAGACCCAGGCCTGGGAGTGCTCAGACAGCTGTCGGATTCTCAGCTCCACCCAATGTCTGCTGAAGCCTGGTGGGTTCAGGAGCCAATATGACTATAGCTTCAGCCGTGGCACCACCCAAAGGAGCTTGGATTGGAGGATCGCCAAGCTCCACCGATTGGTTCAACCATGCCATGTAAGCCAAAAGGAGGCATAGGAAGTTGTCTGAACAACTAAGTGATTCCCTGTTGCTGCTGCATTGGATCCTGCTTGTGCCTGATTCCTTCATTCTGCACCCAACCCTGTTCCTGATTCCTTCTCTGCTCCTGGCTTCCCCCTGCCTTTGTTACTGCTCACCACTGTGCTCCTGCTCTGTGCCTGATCCTTGCCTCTCTTCTGGTTCCTGTCCTTTTGCCTCACTTCTGACCATCAGTTACCAGTCCCAGCTCTGACCCTGAGCTCTGGTAACTGGCAGTTGACTCTGGTGCTGACCCTTGACTTTGTTCGCTGACCTGGACACCTGCTGTACCCACTAGATCTGACTTCTGCTCTGACCTTCAGACAATTGTCCCAGTCCTTAACATGTGGATGGTGTCTCGAGATCCACACATGGAGGATGGGCCATGGGCAGATGCTAAAAAAAATGTGCACAGATATACAGTATATTGTTCTCCACTTCCATCCTTCTAGAGATCTTTTGGAAAAGAATGCATTATCTTTGCTATGGAGCCTTCTCTCATGGTCCTTGGGACAGCTAATGCCAAAGAGCAGAGGGCTTCTGCCAGGGGCAAGAGTCCTGACCTAGATAACCTTCATCTCCCACAAGTTCGGAGGATTGACCAATTATAAAGGTAGGTCCAGTGGTATATTTTAGAAGGGGGCCAGCAGATAAAGACGATACCAGTGTGTCAAATGAGTTGAGAGAGTGGCAAGAATAGAGTGAGCTGACATTTGTAAGGATATGCAGGAGCAAATTTCTGCCTTGTAACTTATGCTGAACCCCTGGAATAGCCCTGGCACAGGGACCTTTTCAGATGTAAAGTTAATAGGAAGCCATTTCACTACATGTGATTTAACACACCTTTCAGTTAATTCACAGTGCAAATGCCAACTCAGGAACATCAAATGGATTTACAACATTCTCCAGGGGACTTTGGGTCAATGCTAATGAATGGATTACACTCATTATAACTAATATTGTAATTTAATTTAATAAGGAATCCAAGTGTAAAAGCAATTTGCTAATGTATGTTAACAATATTTATTTTATGGCTTTAGCAGCTGTATTTCTGAGAAAACAATAGAGAAGGGTGTGCGATTTGGCTCTCACTTACAGAACACTGGTGTACACCCGAATTAACTTCAGTGAAGTAATGGAATTGCATTGGGGAAAAACTGGTGTAAATGAGATCAGAATCAGAGCCCAGAAACTAATAATTTAAGATATGAGTACTTCATGATCTGTGGCATGCTTCTCACTCCAATGACAAGCATGCTAGAGTACATGCCATAGAAAACTTTAACCTTCACGCTGTTTTCCTTTAGAACTCACCCTCTTGGGGACAGTGAGTGTGACGATGGAATTGCATTTTGTGTGTGTGCGCATTTGGTGATCTTGCTCAGAATGACCTATTATTGTGATGCATACTATCCATTAGAACCCTAGCCTTTCAGCCGAATTATCAGTGTGGCTGCTAGTGTGCCATACAAATTCTGCTATTAAGATAGACAAATTTGGTGTTGGGGCAGGCAATGCAATGGTTTCTAGAAAATAAGACACACTGGTTTCAGAAAATGTGGGGTGGAAGCCTTAGAAGAACAGAAATGGGTAAGAAGACTGACTATCTGGAGATTTATTCAAGGCCAGGAGGAAATACAGCTGAATAGACAGAGGTCATAGAATTTTGTGAGTGGAAAAACCAAAACCTCCTGCCTGTGTTTTCTAGTGTCTCAGACATAAGAACCGCAGTCCTGAAAGCCTGGCTGTATTACAGCTCTCAAGTGGCCCAAAGAACACTCTCAAGCAGTATAAACTGACTTATACAGTGGACACCATTAAAATCTTTACAGTTTTGCCTAATTAACTTTCCCATGGTGTTGGCGGCATTCCATATATTTAGGGAGCTCATAAATATTTTAATGGTAATCATTGTATATTAGAAGGATCTCCTGTTCTGGGAACCTTTTCAGATAAGTGCTCCTGCTGCTCCCCACTTTCCTGAGAGGAAACAAGTCTCTTTTTTAATCACCCTACAAGCCTGGCTTGTTTTCATTCATCTGGCCTGACTAGCTAATGTGCACAGAATTTTAGGCTGCTTACACAGAGGCATCTCAGGAACTCCTTACAAGGAAGATTATGAGAGCTAACTTCCCAGATCACTTAATGTCAGGTTTACATGGATGCAACTCCATTTACATCAATGGTCCTAATCCTGATTTGCTCCCATGTCACAGACAGCAGAATCAGGCCTGATCTTTCTATTATTTGGTTCCACAATGTCTAGGAGGATCCTAATAACTGTGTACAAATATTTGAAGTATCTCAGTACCAAGGAAAGAGAGAAACTATTTAGTATTGAACCTACAAGTGCTGACATGATGCACAGCAGGAAGCAGATGGCTATTGCTCTCCAACACTATCTGTAAATTCAGGCTATAACTATGTACAAGTGTGCAGAGAAGTAAGTCTCAAGCCTCTTGTATGTTTCCTCTTTTACTCTGCAGTAACAGTGCAGGTAAAATGAAGGGTAGTATATAGCACAACAGAAAATGTGTGTGTCTAATGACATATAGGAGTAAGTGTGAACCTTAGCATCCTTGAAGACAATGGACTATGCACATGCGGTTAAGTGCTTTACTGGATTGGAGCCAGAGTTCTGAGCTCCTTGCAGGATACAACTCCTAGACCAGAGGAACTTGGTAGTCACACTGCATTGTTTTTATTAATGCCTGATAAAATTCACCAATTGTTCCCTGTCATGGTCATTACCTTTCCTTCATGCTTGCACTGTGCAAGATAAACTGTTCTGATGTGCGACATGGCATTAGAAATAGGAGTAATAGGACAAACTAAGAGTCTGTTTTGACTGAGGAATAGCCTTTGAAGAGAAATGGTGGAAATCCCATCACCTGAGACAATTAAAATAATTGGACAAAGCACTAGAAAATACACATTAGAGAAGGAGCCTGCATCATCAGAGAGGTGGAGAGATGCCCTGCAGTTGGGGTGGTCATTTAGACTTGTGCAGAGTGTGCAAAATCAGAATGGCAGCATTTTACACCATTTTGCATAGCTGTCAACAGTGACACAGGGTGTGCAGTAGAGAATTAGGCCAAACATGACCTTAGCCATCTATAATCTGGCCACCAACTCTGCTTTCAGGAACACACAAGGCTTGACATAATCTAGATGGGAATGAAAGAAACCTCAAAGTCATCTGAGATGAAACCTAGCAATTTACATGTCAAACACAAGCAAAGTGAGCATCTGATGTGCTAATATGATACCAATGAAGACTTGACGGTAAACTTTCATTTAGCTTTCCCTACACGCTCAGATTTCATATATATGACATTTTGAGTAGACCATGCCAGGGATATAATTTAGTGGACCAGGTCCTGCTCCCATTGAAATTAATGGCAAAAGTATCACTGACATCCATGGAAAAAAGGGGATGCTCACTTCGGAAAAAAATTTCTGAGTTCCTGCAAGGGACAGAAAGTGGATGTATTGTCAGGAAAAAAGGAAGTTCACATAAACTTTGAATTGTCGTATTTAAGTATTCTGCTTGACTTCACAGCAAATATTTAAAAACCAATAACAACGAAACATATTTTTTAATTCTTTTTATAGTCAAGATATTGAGCTACTGTATAAAAAAATCCAGTATGAAGGCTAGGAGTTTAAAGATGTTTTCCAATTTTTACATAATTTATAATGCTATCAGATTTGTGGTTTATGGGGAGTCGGACAAAATCAGGATTTATAGATTAGAAAATCTCTAACCCCTTCTTAAACAAACTTGTTTAGCAATATGGACAGAAAGGAGGATACCCGACATGACGAACAGGCATATGAGCCATTTGCTTTGTTGCTGCATAATCTAATTTTGACATGTACATGCACAGTAAAATAGTTGCTGGCAAAAGAAACCCATTAAGCATCGCGGGCAATATTTCAGGAATGCAAACTGAAAATCAAGGGAAAGAAATGACATAAGTGAAACAGGTATTGTTTAAAGATTTTTTTAAAATAATTGATGAAAAATATGAATGACTTTTAGAAACAAGAGTGGTCAAATGACAAGGGTAATTCTTTTGCCTAAATAGTAATGTGGCATTCCAATCTATTTGATACACAAGAGGTTCACAGAATGGCTGATCAGTCTTGAATTCATGTTTTTAAGCACAGAGTTCTATAATATTTGGTATGCACTCAAATTGTTATAGCTAAATATCACAATGGGAGGAAACCATGAATAATTTGTGACTTAGTTACAGGAAATTAGTTTTAAGTAGCCCAAAGACCAAAAAGGACTGTATGTGGGGGCGAGTACATGTGTTGGTATAGGGTTGGGTGTTTTTTTGTTATAAGTGTAAAATAAAAGTGATTATTCATGCTGGTCTCAAAAATATACGGATAATGGACATTTGTTTTCAGAGAACACTTTATATTTTATGATGCACGGACATATTTGTAGTCAAAAATCAAGTCAGTTATTGACCAAACTCAATTTCTCTGCTAGTTTGCAGGCTACATATAAAGATGTTCTAAAAGAATAGGTCTGAGAGACTGATGTGCTTTTACTTGCCCGCTGCATTTTGAATCGGGGTGGACGTTAGTTCTGTATAAACAGGGCATGACATTAGTTCATGAATTAATTTTTGGATTAGAATTATAGGGCCTTTCCAATGTGTCTTTCCATTGATTTCTGCAGGCTGTGTATTGGACCTCCCCATCCCAACCCCGTAGCTTGTACAGCTACTGTTAAAGAAAAGCTATAACTATTTCTTTCAATGCAGTTATAAGAAAGTTTTACATATGGAATATTTCTTATGCATGAACTCTAAATTGCGGATGAAATACAACTTTTGGCTTAAATAATCATTTATGTGTCTTGATGCCACCATGTTATTGAAAAATGCATCGTTGTGCTATTCAGCATGACTTTAACAATCTGAATTTATAGTACAAAATTCTCCACCTCCATCCCACTCAACATTTCAGTTTCTCTGGCAATTACCCAATTTCAATGCATGATGGAAATTACATTACAATCTCCAATGTGGCTATGTTGGAACTATTACAGTTACAAAATGATATCACTGGTCAGTAATATGGCAGTAGCAAATTAGAAGTCCCTGAAGTGCCAACGGTAGTTTAAATGTACGGTTTGATTTGAAATACCCTTTTCACTTTTTTCTTGAGAGAAAGCACAAACTTTCCTGGCTGTTAGCTGAGCAAAACAACTGCCTTCAAGGATTTCCATTACAAATGAGTGAATCTCAGTGATAAACTTTGTTACAGTGAGAACAGTTTGTTAGCCAAGTAGTCTCAGGTTCTGACCTGCCATACTAGATCTTAGCCGGGAAGGACTAGCATTATTTTTCTTTTTAGAAATTTTGAAATCAACCACTTTCATTTTTAAAGAGAGAGAGAGCGTTTAATACTTTTGTTCTCCCCCAACTACAAAATATTTCTACAACAAATTCAGTCCTCTTGGACCCACACATAGCCAGCGGCTTGCTAAAATGCTGAACTGAGTTTTAAAAAGCAACAACTGAACAAGCACAGTAGCTACTTTCCATAAAGGCAGTTACACATTTGATATTATTATGGATCATAAGATACACAGTTCTTACTGATGCTAATGTATGTTCACGGCTTTATCGTCAGATTTTCCTCCCTCTCCATATCACCCTAAAAGAAGCAATTAAAACAAAGGATCAGATTGAGCCCTGATTCAGGCCAGCGTAAACCAGGGTCCCTGGTGGTCAAAAATCTGTCAGGGTGGTTGTGACAGCACAAGCCTGGGGACTAGCGTGGAACCATCACAGTCTGAAAAATGGACAGCACTGGCTGGGAAGGGAATGTAGCCAAGGTGGCTGGGGAATACACTGATTCATTGCATTCTGCTGTTCTCCTTTGACAGCAGCCTCTACTGCTAGAGCTCCTGAAAAGCCTCTGGGGGAAACTTAAAGCTGACCTTCCCCAGCATAACCCCCAAGAGAGAGCAGTGGTTGAAGTGCCTCACTTAACCCCTCAAAAGCAAGGAAATGAAGGCTTCCTGTAAAACAAATTCCAGTGCTACTCACCCTGCTGTGCTTAGCCTGTCTAGAGGTCTCAGAACAGCGGGCGATCTTACATACATTACTCATGTGCTGCAGTACAGTATCTCTACAGTTATAAGAGACTGACCCTAGAATAGCAATGTCATTAACAATCTGGCTTTCCTTTCTGCAATATATTACCATTAATGTTAATTTAACAATTTATTTATGATTCTTAAAATATTCAGCATTTAGGTTTGGTCCAAATCAGCAGGAAAGAGCAGATGCTTAGATGAACCATTTGAGACTGCAAAACTGGGCTGGAAATCTCATTAGGATTAATTTCTTTTATAATGGGCCTAATTCATCCTTGACCTCTGGTGCCTTTGCACCAGCTATGCTGGCACTAAGGGAATACACAGTGTCCACACAGCTGCATGGGAAATACCCGTGCCTCTTTCCCACTGTGCTTTCATGGCTGTGTACCTCCTTGCAAGAGTTTGTGGCACTGGAGGTGCCCCGGGCGTTCTAATAGCATGCTGAGGTCTTTTAGGTGCGTGGATATAATGGTTCCACACCAGTTCCAAACTAACCCCGGGAAGCCCTGGAATCAGTGAGGCAGAAGTCTGCCCTCTCAATCCCTGCACCAGTCTCTGCACTGATGCATGGGCAAATTGAGGCCAGTATTTCTTGTGCTTCTAACTGAACAATGGGGCTGTATATTCCATGTAAACAGACTCTGAGGTCTGGTTTGAACCTTGAAGTGCAAAGCAGGCTCCCAAAATGAAAGACAGCAGGAAGGAAAAGGGTTACACTTTTTTGAAACCAAAAAAGCATTCAGGTTGGGTTTATTCAGAGCTTGGGCAAACTTTGGAGAGGTTCTTATGTTACCCAAAAAGCTTTCCTCATTATTTTTTGTAAAATCAGACATTACAAATTAAATGTGAAATGCATTTATTATTGGGATAAATGCCAGTGATGAAAAGTGTCATTTGCTTAGCTGCACAGAACAATGCACTTCTCCAATGCTTGTGCAGTATCATGAAAAGAAAATCTATAATTTGTGATCATTCATATGTGGAGAACAAAATAAAAGAAAAAAACATCATTAAAATGCTACTCCTTGACTGGAAAGAAAACATTTACCCTGAAAAGCATCAGCTGGGATCTAGAAGAAGAAGAAGCAGGCGCTCAAATTAGTCAGGTTAGAAAAGGGAAAATGAGCATGGGTGTGCAGGGGAGGGAATTCAATCATTTAGGATCCGTGTGAGGTCTTGAACAACTGTGTACGATCTCACTGTTCCCATACAGAGAGGGATGTGTTTATTTAGTAGCGTCCTTGGCACTGTCACTCCTCTTCCCTCAGAAAGTCCTGTGAATGTGTGTGTGGGGAGGAGACGTGTCACACCCTCCCCACCTTGGCATGATTCACCAAAAATGTGTGTAGGTCTGCAGCACTGCACTGTTGAGGGAGGGGGCGTGTCTCATGAGCAGCAGTGGACAGGAGAAGACTCAGTAGCCCATCTCCTTTACAGCTATGTTGCTTGGAAGCTTATGGGTGGTTCCAGAATTCATGTGAAGAAACAGAGTCAATTGTTTGTTTCACTTAAGTGACTCCTGCCCCCCCAATCCCCCGTTCAGAACAATTTGAGGAAAACTTCACAAGCTGATGTCAGAGACTTCCTCCCTCTGCTGTGAATTTTCCCATAGGAGACGGCACTCCCCCCACCCTCCAGGAACCCAATAGCACTGGCTGTTCAATGAATTCATCACAAAGCAAGTAGAAATTTGACTTCAATGGCATTATGTCAATTTACACCAGCGGAGCATCTGGTCTGATGAGATTGTTAAGACACAGACTGAAGGAAGAAGAGCGAGTGACCTGTTTGTAATAGCTTAGTTATAACAGAAAATGATGAGTCACAAACAAAATTGAAATGCTGGCAGTCCAGGTTAGGAGTGAGTTGTCTGAATTCTCAGTCTGTGACTGTGAGGAATAGATTAGTTCTCTGGAAAATGGGCTGATGGACACTTGACAAGAGGAGATAAACAATGATCCAATTTCTACTGAGCAGTCCCATGCAGCTTCTATACCACCGAGTACTGTGTTCACTAAACACAGTGAACTTATTTGGAGAGGATGTGAGCAAGTGAGACACCGTCATGCATGTCTAAACATTTTGGTCCCACACCAAAGAGTACAGAAAAGAACACATCAGCAAGCAGTTTGATTTTTTTAAAAAAAAGTTTATGTTCTGGGCAACACTCTCTCAAATTTCCAGACAACAGACCCTGATGACCACCAGCCAGGAAATGCATCACAACACTCTGGCTTACAAACCCTGTCATTGCAGTGTGGATAAACAAGTTTACAGCTTGAATTAGGCAGACACACCTAGGGCTTTATCTAACAAGCTATTCATAACATAAAACAGACAACAAAGGGCTTGAGATAAACAACACTGCATTAGTCCAAGGTATATGCCCACATTTTGTTTATATAGGGTCAAATCCTGGAGTCCTCAGCCTGCCAACATTAGGCCCGAATCGCAGCAGAAACTGCCCATTTCCAATTTGCAGGTGGGAGCTGGGGAGGAGAATTTCACAGCTCCTTGCCTGCTAGGAAGTCCTCCTAAGGAGCGTGGAGGGGAGTTTTGAGCGGGGCTGGAGTTAGGCTAAAACCTAACTATACTCTACCATGCAGTATGAAATGGACTGTGCTCACTGGCTATAATGACCCATATGGGACTACTCACATGCACAAAGTTAGGCACATGCTTACATACACAGCTGAACTAGGGCCTAATGGATGTAAGGGAAAACCACATTCTGTTCTGGTTTGGTCCATTATAGAGTTAGGGGCCAGACATGAAATTTGGATCCAGATTCTGGTGGGGATTCTGAACTCCCTCAAAGGATGGGGATGGCGGATGGGTGTTTGGATTTAGGGTTTGGCTAGGCTCATCTCCACTAAACTCTGAAAAAAGAGCATTTTCTTGCATGAACTGCACTATAACTCCCCGCCCCCCCCAGTGATATGATGTGAAATGGCTGTACAGCCTCCACATTCACCTGGAGTGAATGGATCCACAATTTATTCATATATTTATATTTTAAGTGTGGGAAGAGTCTGGTACTGAAGTGGGGCCAGATCTATAACTCACTGAAATTAATGGAAAGGCTCCCATTGACTTCAGTTATTTTTATCAGGCTGTTGGAGACAAAAATGGCACAGAAACAGAAGGAAGAATGAAAAACATATGTCCCATACTCTTCTCACCACAAATGGATCAAGTTTCCAAGTTCCTTCCTCAGGGAAACACAATCTGGCATGCACCCTGTGTCAAACGTCCCACTTAGGTGTCGGACACAAGGTGCTTGAGACATTATGGCAAGAGAAAGCACCATCGGATACCTGGATTTCCTCCACTGAAAAAACTGAATAAAAACAATGTGATGTACTCTTGAATTGGAGTATATCAGATGTGGCTTGCAGGTGGGAATGTATGTGCGTGAATGTTTTTCTGAACACTACCAATAAGGGTTTTGGAAACTTCCAAGCTTATTACATTAAGTCATTCTCAATTTGTGTTATGTTTTTTTGTTGCTAACTGACATATTTTAATTAAATCACATCTTCTAAAGTAAAGAAGTAAAGAAGCACATGTACATTCAGAACATGTTTTCTTTTAAAAGGAAAGTGAGAAGTGAAGCAGTGTCTCGAATTGAGAAGGATTCTTTGGTTGACAACAATGCCCACTGCAGCATTAAATATGCAGTCCAAATGAATGCTTCATTTCAGCAGGGTAACTAGAACAGTATTTGTTTTAAAACTAAAAACAGACAACATCTACACTGTAATTTTTTGTGGACTTCCCATTGTATTTTCAATTTGCCATGGTGCAGATATTACACCAGCATTACAGAATTAGAAGGACCAGAACCTGTGATGCTTAATTCTAAGTGCACAATCTCAAATTAACACTTTTTTGGCATTTGGGAATACAATGGTTTCTCCTAAGAAATGAATACCAGAATCCGCTCTAAAACAACATTCAGGAAAGTCAGAGCTAAGGCTACCATTCAGCCCTTAATTCACTCTGTTGTAGCTATTGCAGAAGATAGATCACCCACTTCTGAATCTTCCAGATGCAGAACTGTACGGTTTATATGATCTTATGAAATACATACGCCCAGTAGCACAAATTCAGGATGGAACATCAGCCTACATATGAATTTACTTTCTTTTGCATGTTTAAAGCAGAATCTTTGAACCACCTACCCTCAGGAAAATGATTTCACATCTAACTACTAAGTGCCATTTTACGTACAGCACGGGTTATGCGCATCTGCAAAGGTAGTATCGTTGTGTGTGTGTGTTTGTGTGTACATGTACCCTCAGCATAAGTTAGTGGATCTCTCAGGCTGTTCTAACTCATGTCAATTGCTAGCAGCTCCAAAGAAGCTGCAAATGCAGTCAGAGGCCAGCAAGGCACCCATAAGTATTGACCAGAGCCCCTTTCCTTGAGCAATGCCTCCAGCAATCTACCAGCAGCATGAATGCGGAGGGGTAAAAGAGCCCTATGCAGGCTTCAGGGTGTCGTCTGTAACCCAAAGTGATACTCCAAGATTGTCTATGCCAATGCTACACAGCTTGGCTGATTAACAATATTTTGGGGAAGAAAAAAAAATTCCATCTCTGCTGAAAACTTATTTGGCATGTCATGATATCAGATTAATTTAAAAGACATTATAGGAAATCTCAGCTCTGAGAAACAATGGCATATATAATATGAGCCATTTGGTACCATCAGTGTGGAAACAGAACCCCTGCTTCACTTCACTGGGTCTTCCACTTAAAAACTGGTGCCACATTATGGCACTATGTATGACATATACGTAATAGTGTGTTACCTTTCCCTTCAGCAATGCCAAGCTTTTTAAAAAAGAATTTGCTTTAAAGTATCTGAAATAAAGTATTTATTAATTTTCTTTCTTGCTCTTACATTGAGGTCTGTTATAATAATACCCTCTGTCACAATTCAGGGCAACTGCTCCTGTATTCCACCCTCTATGGTCTACTCAGGGTACCCACCTTCAGGCTTCCTGCTTCCCCAGCTGTTGTTGTCTTGGGTGGAGACTCATATCTCCCTCCCTCCTAACCAGGCGTATTTACATGTTGCACATTCCTTACCTACATTGTGAAGTCCCCAGCAAGTCAGGCCTACTTTGTTTTTCTCCTCAGAGACTATAAACAGCGTAATTCCCCCCAGTTATAAGTTACCACCCAGCTTTCCCTATGCAAGCACATTCATTCTTATGATGAAATCATTACAGAGAAAATATATTAAAACAATGAAAGAACTGACACACATGCTAAGAAGCTTACCAGAGATCACCCCAACTCCAACAAGGGCTCTGGTAGGAAGTCAGTCCTTCAACCCCCCCCAAGGGGTTTTCCTAATAATACAAGTTCATAAGTGCCTTGGCTCAAAACAAGCACACCATGAATCTGAGAGTCACTCCTGTGTACTTGTTGGGCCTCTGATCTTGTTGTTTCAAATGGTCCTTTGAAGCTAACAGCACTTCCTAGGGTTTACGTTAGTCACGTCTCCCCCCTTGAGCCATTATGTACAATCCCACAATAACATAAACATTTGCTGTTTAATATAATTAACTCCTAAAATACTTCAACTTAATTAAATAAAGTTTGTCCTGGATATTGCAGGAAATTGCATCTCTGTCGCATCCTCCATTCTGGGTAATAAAATAGACCAAAAGATGTGGTAAAAATTGCTTTGACAGAAGTAATGGTTCAAATACAACAGAAGCCCTTAAAGATGGGCCTCCTGAAGAAGATATTTGCTCTGTGTGGAGCAGCATTCACAGATTTCTCAAACCAGGAGCTAATTATCCCTTGCGTGGAGAAAGTCCTTTTCAGAGATGTCTGGGTATCAGAGATTGAGACTATGATATGCTTTAGTTAAACACAATTTATGGGGTTCACTGCAGAGGTAACTGGATGAAATTCTATGGCCTGTGATATACAGGAGGTCAGAATAGATGATCTAATGGTCCATTCTGGCCTTAATCTGTGACTTGATGAGAGACACTGAGATATGTCACTGTGTCTCCTTTGCTATTAAGGTTGAGTTATTAAAGGAAAAACAACCCCAGTAAATAAACCACTTGATGTTAGCATGGAGTGGACATTTTTTTCTTTAATTGCCTCTGCTTCATTCTTCTTTTCCGACTACACGTGAACCATAAAGCTACCATGTCGCCAAATAGCTACACAATGACTCTCCTAACATTAATGTGACTTGGTGATAAACAAAATACCTTCTATATTATTTGTAAGCCATTCAGTGAAATGCTCTGGAATTCAGTAGCTTCACTATTCAATAACAGACTAACTCACAAAAGGAAACCATTTCAATCTATAATTGAGAAAAGCCATTACTTTTTGGAAAAGTTCCAGTCTCCAAAACGGAAGATATCATGTATGGTCTGGCAAGCTGAGACCTAGGAGGAGACACCCAGACTGAGGTATTCCGCCCAGAGGGAAAACATCCCAGCCATACTTCAGCTAGACTAATTACTTCAACTCTAATAACTACTGTAAGTATTTCTAGCTACTGTAAATGCTATAAGTATTCAATCCCTTGGTGAAAATCCTCTTTAGATAAGAGGTGTGTATATTACTGACAGTCATGTTCTTAGACCTGGACCCTAAAATTACATTTCTGGTAACAGGGGTCACCATTAAAAATATAGGGCCTGATTGTCCTATCCCTTACTCTGCTGTGAATTAGGACTAAATCCACTGACATCAATGGAGTCACATAGCATAAAATGGGGCGAATCAGGCCCCTCTGCCAAGGAGTAGCAGATTTTTGGGTTCTCACAAGTCAGTTTCCTCTTTGGAGCAGAAACTGGTGATTTGGAGCCAGGTATTTGCTTAGTGCAATTTGTTTATTTACAAAATGAACACCTGCTTGGTTTTCTGGAGCAGCAGAAACAAATAGTATGCAGACAACACCCTCTGGCAGAAACCTCAGGCCGGACACCTCTGCCCTGTCCAAGAAACAGCTCTCTTGACTCTGTCTCAGGAATCACAGTATATCTACACTGTTAAAAAGTACACTTTTAATGCAGGGTAGCTGAGCCAAGTTAAAACAACAGCCAAGACATCGCAACTCGGCTTTTAACTTGGGTTAGCAGCTTGGAGTTCATCTTGAGCTGCTAAACAGAGTTAAAAGCTGTGACTTCACTGCTATTTTAACCCAAGTTAAGAACACACTTTCCCCCCTCCAGTGTAGACATATCCACAGTCTTTGCCAAAACGGATGACTTTACAGAAAAATTTTCCTCTTACCGACCCAGCTTATGAGCTTTACAGTTGTGTAACGCTGGCAGCCCCAAGCTGCCTTCA
The DNA here is from genome assembly GCA_033296515.1 of Macrochelys suwanniensis. Lineage (NCBI taxonomy): Eukaryota > Metazoa > Chordata > Testudines > Chelydridae > Macrochelys > Macrochelys suwanniensis. Next base: position 25,021,576 of record CM065782.1, read on the forward strand.
GACCACATGGTTTGGTAAGCTGGGTTTCAGACCTCCTTTTGTGCCTGTTTACAATACAGAGGATTCTCAAAGCTTGAACTCCAAGGGTAGAGTGAGTTAACCCACTCAACGACTCCTATGTGTGTAGTTAGAGTATGAGAGAGACAAGGTGGGGGACTGCAAACATAGTTTATGGCATCTTAACTCTTTCCATGGGGAGCTTTGCCATCGATGGTTATATCAGTGTCCCCTAATGGCAACCCGTTAAGGTATTTGTCAATAGTTATTGCCCAGTGGTTTCAAATACCACTAATGTACCTGAGCAACTTAAGTAAATAACCTTGTTAGTTATTACTGAGTATGTTTGTGCATGCACGCACACACACATACACACACAAAAATGCTTGGCACTGAGATGTGAAACTCCCAGTTTATACAGTTGGCAAACTTTAAATGTTTCCATTTCCAAAAAAACGATTAAAGGTTTAGAAAAAATGACATGAGGAAAGACTGACAAAATTAGGTTTGTTTATTCTGGAGAAGAGAAGACTTGGGCGGGGTGCATGATAACAGTCTTCAAGTATGTAAAAGATTGTTATAAAGAGGAAGGTGATACATTGTTCTCCTTAACCACTGAGGACAGGACAAGAAGTAATGGGCTTGTGAATGGTTGTGGAATCTCCATTGTTGGAAATTTTTGAGAATAGGATAGACAAACACCTGTTAGGGATGGCCTAGATTAGACCTCAGTGGTTCAAATTAGCGATCAACATTACCCACAAGAGCCGCAGTAGTGTGAATTCATTGTTTCATTTACTCTCTCTATATATAATTCTCACAGAAAAATGACTAACCAAGTATTCTAAAATTGGTTAATAATATAGTAAAAGTATCCTGATTAGTTAATAATTAAATCACAGTGTTTTAATGTCATGTGCTGCAAAGAGCTGCAGGAGACACACCGAGGAGCCACTTGCAGCTCCCAAGTCTCAGTCTGAGTATCACTGGTCTAGATAATACTTATCGTCCTGCCTCAGTTCAGGGGACTGGACTAGATGATGTATAGAGGTCCCTTCCAGTCCTACATTCATATGATTTTGACAGATTCTACTGGCTTGAGAGAGAACTTGTATACATATAACAGGAAATACAGCTGAAACTCGTAGTGACACTTCAGGGTTATGTCACTGCCTGGCCCCCAACACGGAGTGCCTTCAGTGCTATACTGCTGTGGCTCACAGTCCTGATACCAACAGCCAGTCTACAAGTATGCAGGACTCACCCTGGCTTCCACCACCCAGTTACTTTTTGCAGCAACACCCTCTCAGTCCTGAATTTTCCCCAAGCTGTCTGCCAGTGTGACAATCTGCTGAGGTTCCCAGAATTGTGAGTTACTGGGTTACCCCTCTCATCCTCAGCAAGTAAGAGTTTTGCTACCGCTAAGATGAGTGACAGCTCCCTGCCATACTAGCTTGCCTGCAAACTCTTTCAGGACTCTGCCAGTGTTAACAAACAGCACACTGCAACTACTGAGTTCCCAGAGATGTCTCCCTGCAGTGTGCAGCCCCCTTCTTACTGAATTCTTACTGAAGTTATTTAGTTTGTTGCTCCTTTAAAGAGTCAAGACACTGCAGGTCATTAACTTAACTGGGGTTTGACAAACACTCTTATTTCAGTCACAGCACTGAATAGGTTCCTGAAAATATAGTTCAATCTTAATTTAGGACTTTACTTCACCAAAATTAAAAATGGAATTTGATTACATTTTATCCAGTTTGGGTGACTTCACCTTAAGAAAGACAGACATTAAAAACGTGCAAAACAACAAAATGGGTAAGAGGTACAAGAAGACAGGTATGAGGAAATGTTGCAAAAATTACTATCATGTAGGTTGGAAAATAGTGAGTGAGGGGATTCAAAATTATGAAGATTATAGCCAAAACTAATAACCACTGTCCCATAATCTGAAAGCAAAGGGGAAACAATGAATTTAAGTGGCTATCCATTTAGAAGAAATAAAAGAAAAATACACAGAATATAGTTAATAATATAGGAAACTCACTTCCACAAGAGACCATCAAGTAATTATACAGCATTCTCTCCCGTGTTGATTGGCTACTTGCTCCAACTCTCTCCCATTCCTTCCCTCAGTCTCCTCACCTCAACCTCACTTCACACCTGCTCCCTCTCCCTTCCCCCGTCTCTGTCCTCCTTTCCACTCTCCCTCCCCTTCTCTTTTCATTTAGCTCATCTCTGCCTAATTCAACCCCTATCCCTCCTACCATCCCTCTAAAGTGTCTTGGAACTGCATGTTTGTTGTCATCACATTGATTTCTCTACTCAGATGTTATGTCCCTTTCCTAGGGTTGCCAAGTTTGGCTGGACGTATTCCTGGAGGTTTCATCACGACATAATCTTTAATTAAAGATTAGCCTTTAATTCCTGGAGACTCCAGGGCAATCCTGGAGGGTTGTCAGCCCTACCCTTCCCACTACCCTTTAGAATGTAAGCACTTCAGGGCAGGGACTGCCAACTCTAGTGCTTAGTAGAACCAGGCCTCATTCTCTGTTGGTCCCTAGGCACTACTGTAACACCCATGGTTATTACAGGAAACTATCATAATCATACCATTTTATCTCTACCAGCTAAAATAAAAAGAATAACCAAATCTCATGCTTTGTGTTCTTTTGTGGGGTTTCTACAGTACCATTTCCAGCACTGCACAAACAATTGGGTGTGCTGGTTAGTTTCCTCTCCGATGTATTGGTCACTGCCAGAGTTAGAACAACAAATTAAATGAACCAGTGGCCTGGTATGTCGTGCTAAAATTCTAGGGCAAGATTCTTAACTATGTTCCAACTCCTTTGTGCCTCATAAAAGGTCCAGAATGGCATAAAGGGGTTCTGAAAGGACAGGAAAACTGCCTTCCAAAGACCCTGCTGCAAGCCCTGGAGTAAAGAGTGAGCCAGAGCTGGGGTCAGGAGGGGAACATCAGGGATGAGACCACAGCATATCACACTGAAGAAATTCCAGGCAGCACTATGACTCAGGGAAGTTGCTGTAATTTAGAAAGGCTCCAAGGGCTGTGTAAGTTATACAGGGGGCCTCTCCAGCCCCCAAAGCAGCCCAGAATCAAGAAGTTGCACTGGTAGCTTAAAGCCACCCCGCCTCCCAGCCTACGAGTTCTGTGCTGTGCCCAAGAGACAAAGCACAGAATCTTACTGTTATTTCCTATGTTAAAGACACAGGAAAGAACAAAGAAAAACAATTCAAAATTGGCCCAGTTTTAGGTCATCTTCAAGGTGCAAGATAATCATGATTCTCTCGAGGAGCTGCACATTTCTTTAGTGCCTGTTTTAGCCAAAGGCTGTATCACTGTGTTGTTTTATGTTAAAACACAGTCTATTGTGACAAGCCACCGAAGTCTTGAAAGTGTCTCATCTTTATTTCAGACGCTACTTTGATACAAATGGTGAAAAAGGTCAATACAGGAATCTTAGAATTTAAGTTGTTTACATCCCGCATATGAGGTGAATAAGGGAATGTGGCAAGGACATCCAAGGGAGATTAAATGAGGCCATTTTTCCCCAGTTGTACTTTAAATGTTTTTGTTTCTGCCTACTGTGGCGTTAACAATGTCATTGTGAAATCCCCTTATTTAAGTCCTTTCTTCCAAAATGCTTAATCAATCAAAGCACAGAAGTGCTCCATCATAGGATAATTGCAAACTGGCGTGCCAACAAAGGGCATGCACAGGTCCTTGGTTTCCTTATCTATACAGTGGGCAGAATGACAGCCATTTTATTAGCTGAGATACTGTTACCCTCACCAGATAAAATGCTGTGCTTTGCCGCTCTGATGTTTTCTGTCAGTGGAACAGAGCTGACTGTTTCAACTGCATATTTAAAGGATGGGTTCAGTGGCAGCATATGTTGCTTAACAATAACGTTGTACGGAAGCATCTTGTGAAAAGAGGTAAGCAATGTACTAATTGCACTTCATCAGAAAGAGAAAAGAAAAACTGAACACAATTTCTGCTGCAGTTACTTCCAGTCAAGACATAATTGCAAAGCCATCTTTCTTGTCTACATTTGTTCCCCTGAGGGAAGAAGATAGCCAGACAGAATATTCGTTCTGAGAGGAAAGCTAATTGGGCAATACACCCCCAAAAAGTAAACCACCCAATATTATAAACCCATACAATATTTAATAGATTAAAACAACAATTTTGGAAAATAGGATAAAGGGAACCATTGCTGATATTTAATAGTTCTCCACAATAAAAACAAATATTACAGTACTCAGAAACATGTATCTTACTTCTACGTGCTTGGTTAGATCATGCAGACCTTGAAGGCTAACAGAAAAATCTGTCATGCAGAGCAATATGCAAACCCATTTAATTTTCTATTGAAATCCTTCCTGACAGAGTGGACTTCTCTTGAATTCCAAAACAGCCAGCCTGTTAACTAAACTCTGAAGATGGATAAGTCTGCTTGTCAATGCTATGCTTATCTCACTACACTATCACCTGGGCAATAATTATATGAAGTGCTGTAGACACAATTTTAAAATTCAGCATTTGCCAACTGCTACCAACAGACACCCTGATACCTTCTACTCTAAGTATAGAGGGAGAGCTGCAGCACCTCCAATAGCACTGTGTGATAATTGCTGGGAAATGCTGACTTTTGAAGGGTGACTATGGTGATGTGGAAGGTGTGATATTCTTGTGGATACCAATTAAATAGTTTGGAATGATGTTCAACACAATACACTGGGCATCATCATCTTCTCCACTGGCAACACTCGGACATAGGAGGTTGTCAGGAGTGGAAGAGAGGAAAAATGATCTTGTGGTTAAGCACCAGACTGAGACTCGGGAGAGCCGTGTTCTGTTCTCGTCTTTGTCACAGACTTTTAGTGGGATGTTGGGCAAATCACTAAATCTGTCTGTGCCTCAATTCCTCATCAGCAAAATTCTTTCTTCGACCTTGTCTATTTATTTATAATCCCTTTCAGGCAAGTACTGTCTCTTACTATGCACCTAGCACAACAGGGCCATGATCTCGCTTGGGACTTCTTGCTGCTGTTGTAAAACAAGTAATTAGTAATAACAGTAGTAACAAAATATTGCAACGTCTCCCTCCACATTCCTATGTTGTTGGGTGAAGGATAGTAAAAGATTAGGGTGTGACTTTAAAACAGGCTAGCTTGGAGTCCAGTCACATTAAAAACTAAAGGTGGAACTCCCAAACCTCTGGAACCCCTGAAAACTGTGCAGAACTTGGGACATCCTTTTGAGGCCCAAGAGAATGTATAGACCCTCTGCCTCAGCTTCTGAGCTCCTTGTGGCTGTCCCAGATGCCAGTGGTGCAGTTCCATCGGAGCTGAAACAAGGTTTCCACAGCCAGTGCCTGCTCCCTTGGGTTTTATTAATTGTGTTAGTGGATTTATTGATGAGCGGATGATGCACAATCCTAAGGCAGGACCTTAACCTGTAGAAGACTGATCAGGATGAGTTCTCCACTAAAACATTCCCTCCATAATGAAACGCAAAACTTCAGGCAGTGGTGGATTTAAGAGATAAATTGTAGCAGGGGAAAAAAGTAGACGCTGGACATACTTTGGGCAGAATTCCCTGTGCTATTTTACTGTGAACAACACCAAGCTGGTATGAGGATCAGTTGCTTTAGAATTGCTTAGAGTGCACAAGATTAAAATCTCATGATATTCTACACCCCATCCCCTTCCCTGCATCCCTCCCCCATCCCATTCTGTCCTGCCCCCCACACTTACCCATCCCAGCCCTGTTTCCCTTACAGCGCTTTTCCACGCATCTGCTCCACCTCCCAGAGCTGCCACCCCATGTCCCTCACCTCCCACAGCTCTGTACCCCATTCACCTCCATACACTGCTGCACTCCCATTTTGTCCTTATACACCCCTGTGCCCCCCACAACCTCATGCACCTGTAGCCTTCTGCCTCTCCCTGCATCCCCATATACCCCCACATACCCCCACTTACCCTCTTCTCTCCTTCACTGCCCCCTCTCATCCCCACCCTGCTCTCATCCTTGGCCTCTTTCCTTCCCCATCCTCTCTCCTCCCACCCCACCCTCCCCATCTTTTCCCCTCCAGCCCACCCTCCTCCCTTCCCAGCTGGATGATTTAGGCAGCTCCTGGAAAAGTGTATGAAAAAGTGTCTCTGTGTAGGCAAGTGTGTGCATACATGCATTGTATATGCATAAGAAACTGTGTGTCTTTGCGTAGGGAGGTGTGTGTATTGCCGCATGTGTGTATACCTGTGTGAATAAAATTTGCAACCTAACTCTTTGACTTTTTTTTCTTTTGCTGGCTTGCGCACAAAAAAATTGATGACATAAAATGTGTGTGTATTCATTTCATAACAAGTTTTTAAAAAAGAAGGGAACTCTATAAGAAATGCATTATTTCTTAAAAAGTGAATTTGTTGACTAGTAATTGCAGAAGAGCCAATGTATCATACATTTCTCCCCACCTTTGTCTAGTTACATTATAAACTCTTTGTTGCAGATGCTCTCCTTTTATGTGTATGTCCAGCAACTACCACCCTGGAGCCCTGATCTTAGCTGGGGTCTCTAGGCACTAAACAACAATTTTAATATTAAATAATGTGGAAGTATGTGTGTTAGTGCATGCTAGATGTATACACATGAATACACATGTGTATCTGCATGTAGATGTGGGAGTCAGTTTCTACAGATTTAATTATATAGGTACCTGGACAGGTGTGCATTTCCGTGGTTGTGCTCTATGGATTTGTATTTGGGCTTCAGGAGTGGGCCTTTAATTGACCCATTGCAGCTGTGATAATGTGTGGTCCTAATTCCGCACATAAAATTACAATAACTTTAGTGAACAAAAAACATGGAGCTGGTTATGAAAAACGGGAAAAGGGGAGGGAAAGAATCACGAATTTTGTGAAATTTCATTTTTTAACAAATTACCCTTTTTGACTCCTTTGCTGCCAGCTCTAGGGGCCTGTAACAAATAAAACCTGAACTTAGCATGATACATCTGTCAAAACAATAAATATGCCTGTTTGGGCCTTGCAGTGCAAATGAGCATGTGAGAGAGGGAGGGGAGATGGAATGAGTGGGGGGCAGGGCAAGGGAGTTTGGTTTTCTGGAATTAGAAAGTTGGCAACCCCAGCTCACACTTGTCTACTTGTTTTACAAAATAAAAAAGTATCTATGGTTACCACTTGCCTGGCTTTATTTAACTATGGGAAAGGTTTTTTTGGTCTTGTTTCTGTCTGCTGCTTGGCACCTGGCTTGAAGCAGGTCAGCAGTGACAATCCCACTCCTCTTCCTGTCTCTGAACTTACTAGAAAAAGGACGTGAGTTGGTATCTGGAGCATAAGGGAACAACAAGCAAATTTAATTGGCATCGGGAACAGATGTGTGGCAGGTATGAAGGGTTCTGTGTAAATCATAAACCTCCATAATAAATGGAAAGGATCCTTAGATGGAGAGGAGCATTTGTACACATTGTGGTCTAGTAAAGGATTATTCAATTATCTAATAATCAACCCTTGAGACAACGTACTGTACGTGAAAAGAAAATCAACCACCAGGATTTTACAACAACAGATGCAAAACAGACACATCTGCCTCCCTCCATACTGGCAAATTGGTTGCTTTAGTATTTTCCATTTGTTCTCCTACCAATTGCTGATCTCTTGTCAATTCAGTCTCAAACTTGGAAGAAAATTAAATGGTGTAATGACATATTGGTTTCTGTATTTTATCTTTGAAATGCAAAACATATATTTCAATGTTCTTAGTAAGAAAATTCCTCTCTCCACACCCAAAAATTGCAACAGGAAGATATTGAACTAAATGGAGCTTTGCCAATTTACATCATCTGGGAACTGGCCCATTGTTTTTCTGCATATTAACATAGAAAGTGTTATTTATGTATTTAGATCTCGACACCTTACAAATGGGTCCATATTCATTGCTTTAGGCACCCTTGAAAATACATACCAGTGTTTTCTTTTAACATACTGTATATGGATTGCCCAAAGAAATGTCCCTTAGAGTAGCCTTCAATAGTCAGACTAAAGACAACCCCTATACCATGCCCAAGAAATCAGAAGAGAAATGAAAAATGATAGCAGCATCTATTGCCATAAAAACTTGCACCAATAAATATTAAAATGATGGAACCAGTACGTTAGCTACTCCTTAACCTGTAGGCCAAAATACCAGGCAGGTCCAATATCTCATTTTACAAGTGACAATAGTTCTACACCATTTATTGAAATACATCATAGAAAGAGTCATGGTATATTGTCTCACAGCCCTGGTTGAACTCCTCCAGCTGGCAGGGCCGGCTCTAGACACCATCATAGGAAGCACATGCTTGGGGCGGCACATTGTAAGGGGCGGAATTCAGGCCAATCTTAGGGCAGCACATTCTGCTCTGCCCCCTTTATTTATTTATTTATCCAGCTTTTTTTTTTTTTTGCTTCGGCAGTGCTCCGGCAGTTTTTTTTTGCTTAGGATGGCAAAACAGCCAGAGCTGGCCCTGCCAGCTAGACACGCACTAGGCTGCTGTGTTTGGGTCCTACCATACAAAAACCATGTGCGTCCTTTGGCCTGAGTAGGCAATAACACCGTAACCTTGGCTTCTCTAAGATAATTCCTAGGCACTAGCTGTCTGTTTGTTACCCCTTCATGGAAATGAGGGCCTGCAGCTCAGCTGCCCTAGACCCCAGGACCAGTGCTGACTCCCCATAAGCTTAAACATACCATTTCCCAGAGCACCAGTCTTGTGGCTGCTCTGGGTTTACAGAAGTGACAAAGGGTCCTGTGGCACCTTATAGACTAACAGAGGTATTGGAGCATAAGCTTTCATGGGTGAATACCCACTTCGTCAGATGCAAGCCGAAGTGGGTATTCACCCATGAAAGCTTATGCTCCAATACCTCTGTTAGTCTATAAGGTGCCATAGGACTCTCTGTCACTTCTACAGATCAAGACTAACACGGCTACCCCTCTGATATCTGGGTTTACAGTTCAGTTCTTCAGGGACACCTGTTGGTAAAAGTAAATGGACACAACTGACAGGCTTTGTAAGCCTCCCAAAACACCAATCACTCTTCACTTTAGCTGGCCCAAGAAATATGAAAATCTAGACAAAATAATAAATGCTTATATGCATTTCCCTGCCTCAGTTTCCTCACCACTTTTGAGTGTTCTTTGTGCTCAGGTCAGAGTCCTGTAGTAGTCCATGATCCCCACTACTGCATGCAGCTTCTCCTCTGAATCTCAGAGTCTCTTTCACTCCTTTGGGGCCAGTTTCCTGCTTCTTCACCTAGTCCTGAAATTAAATAGGTCCCCTTTGCTATGAAAGCTTACCCCTCTCTCATGTTCACACTTCCTTTATCTCACTCTCAGAACCACCCAGACTCTGACCTTTAAAGGCTAGCATCAACACCTTGGTTCTTTGTCCTGTTCCACTATTCCAAACCCAGGCTCTCTCCAAACACTCTGAGCAGAACTGGTTTCAGTCAGGTTTCAACAACCACATTATTCTATTATGGGCTAGATCAGTTCAGGTGGTGGTAATCGTTTATGATTAGCCCATTCAAGGCCATACACACCTGATGCACTTCCCTCATCCTGGACACACGGGGTATGATTTAAGAACACAGTAAATGACAGGCATAAGATATAAGGATACACACAGTTCATAAAATCAAACTGGAATTCCTAGGCTGTATAGAGATTGATTCCCCCAAACTGTCACAACTATAAAGAGGCAGGATTGCCCAATGGTTAGGGTGCTAGTCTAGGACTCAGTAGGCTGGGGCTTCCTGTGTGACCTTGGGGAAGGCACTTGGTCTCTCTTGCTTCAGTTCATCATCAGAAAAATGGGGATAATTGTACTTTCCTACCTCCAAAAGTGTTGTGAGGGTAAATGATTAAAGACGGTGCGCTGCTCATATAATGTGGTCCATATGAGTACCTAAAATAGATTATTTACATAAAAAGGAAGGCCTGATTCTCCTCTCACAGTCACTAGTGTAAGGCTATTGGTGAAAAGGATGACGGAATCAGCCCCACAGTCTGTCTCCTTATCATATTTATTGTTTTTTTCTTAGAACTAATCAGCAAAAATTGGAATAGGAATAAAATACACAACCTTCCTCATATCAGAATAAAAGTATAGTTTGGGGGCAAAATTTCCTACTTCGGTGTACAAATGCAGGTATCTAAATTCATAGGCCTTTGACCTGCCACCAGATCATCCCCTGTTGGTGCAGATTTTCCATCTACTGCTTGGAAAGGAGCTTTAGCTAGCTCACTGGCATGGTACCCAATTCTCTGCACCTATAGGGTCCTCACTGAGGTAGTGAGTAGCATAGGCGTCGACTTCCCTGCTTTCCTGTGTGGGTGCTCAACCCCCTCCTCTGCCCTGGACCTGCCACCACTCCATCCCTTTCATGAGGCCCCACCCCTTCCCCGCCTCTTCCCACCCCTGCCTCGCCCCCATTCCAACCCCTTTCCCAAAGTCCCCGCCCCAACTCTGCCCCTCCCTGCCCCTATTCCAACCCCTTCCCCAAATCCCTGCCCTGGCCCTGCCTCTTCTTCACCTCCTCCCCTGAGCGTGCCATGTCCCCGCTCCTCCCACTCCCTCCCAGAGCATACTAATGCCGCCAAACTGTTGTTTGGCAGTGGCTGGGCGAGAAGCACTGGGAGGTATGTGGAGGAGCGGGGACATGGCATTCTTAGGGGAGGGGGAGGAAGAGGAGGTGGGGGGGCAAGGGGAGCTTGGCTGCTAGTGGGTGCAGAGCACTCAGAGCACCCATGGAGTTGGCGCCTATGGTAGGTAGCAACTGTGTGGTTTGGGGGCAGGGCAGGGGACTGCTCAGTGCTGCATTATCATTTTCACAGAGCATCCCTTCCCACCAAGGGATCTTGGAGGTGACTACAACCAAGTGGAGTCCCTGGTTCCACAGCCCTATTGGAGAGTGCTGCTGTGGGTCCTAGCAGGGTAGGTAGCAAGTGTGAAAGCTCTGTCCACACAAACCAAGATCTGCCAGTTTGTGTGCTGGCTCTGCGTCTTTCTTCAGGGGAGGGGGGCGGGTCATCACCCCCAACTCTCTCTCCCACGGGTTTTGCAATAGTACTGAATGGACTGGAATGTACCTGGGCACTTAAAGACCTTGGGGATGAAATTCAGAGCTGCTGAGCACCTTCCACTCTCATTGAAACCCAACAGCTGACTCGAGCCGCCAAGGTCTCTTTTCGACCAGGCATTCGGATCGAAAACTGGACGCCCGGCAACTCTAACTAGATAACTGGGAGCGAAACCCTCAAAGTTACACTATCACCACCAGATTCCTAACTAAGTTGTTTGAATAGGCAGAGGATGTTAACTAAATTGGCAGCCAAATTCCAGTGGGTGGAAGTGACAACATCTGCCTTTCTGATTGTCTGCTTGTCAACAGAGGAAGTATGTCTTTTTGCTGCTCTATCAACCATATGGCACGAGGTCTTCAAGAAACAAAAATCTGATGTGTGAGCTAATGTTGTTTTCTTCCAGGAGCTGGATCAAGATTTTTGTAGCCTGGACAAAGTGTCCACACTGTCCTTTCAAGTCAGACCTTACATGTTTTCAACACCATTGTTTTCACAAGGAAATCCTTGATGCTGTTCAAAATTAAACTCGTTATCCTTTTGAGGAATGTGGTTTGGCGAGGAAGAGAATAAAGATTGGGGAATGAGATACAGAAAAAAAAGGGAAGAGAGTTGGAGAAAGATGACAAGACATGGTAGCAAAGGAAAATAATGATTGAAAATAAATGAGCATGTTGGGACCCCTTGATACAAAAGATTAGGGAACCCACCAGAGTTGATGGCAAATTAGCATCAGCAGCAATAAATTAGCATTTTCCTAATTTGGCACAGTGGGATACATTAGTTTGCACTACAGCTCAATTAGGCACCAACTTGAGAGAGAATCTGGGGTGGGTAGACTCCTACACTCATGCAGAGTCCCACTGAGTCCACACAGAGTTGTTTGCTAGATCAGAGCCTGAGAGAGTGCTCTCCCATGATCCCCATTGATACTGAGCCACTATTACAGTTTCTATCCTGTCATAGCCAATTTTCTCCATTTGATTTTCTTCCTGCTTCCCTCCCGCTATTGGTCCTTGCAACTGAACCATGACACCGATTTGCTGCCAGCCACTGGTAGAATGTATAATTCACAGACAAAAATAATTTTACCGAGGGTGTGATCTGGTAGTCCTCAGGCGAGTACAACTCCCACTGAAGGCAGTGAGAGTTATGCCTGTGTACTGCAGACTTAAACCACAGGATTGGCCCCCAAAGTGGGATCACAGGTACAAAGGTTATCCTTCTCAACACAGCAAAAGGCACAAATGGCACAAGGAGAGAATCACAGATTAAAGGTATACTATACTAGAAACAAATGCATCATATTTCACAAAGAGAAACTGGACATTAACCTTATGATCAGCTTCTAAAATCACCAGTGCAATGCCCTGAATAAAGCAGTAATACGAATGTTACCAGAAGAATGAAAAGCCAAGACCCCTCCATAAAAAATAGCAACTTTAAGAACTACTGAAATGAATGAAAAATTATGGGCCCTCCACTGTAGTTCTCATCTCCACCAGTTATCCTAGAATACTGAATACAATTCTGGTGTGCAAAATTTAAAAAGATGTTGAAAAAATGGAGAGGATAGAGAAAACAGCCACAAAATGATTTGATGGCTGTAGAAAATACCTAGCAGTGAGAGACTTAAAGAGCTCAGTCTGTTTAGTTTATGAAAAAGAACACTGAGTGGTGACTTGCTTACAGTGTATAAGTATCTTCACAGGGAAAAAATACTAGATATATTAAGACTGGAAATAGGTGGTAAATTTTTAAGAGTGATAGTAATTAACCCTTGGAACAATTTACCATGGATCATGATGGATTCTCTATCCCTGACAATTTTTAAATCAAGATTGGATTTTTTCTAAAAGATATACTCTAGAAATTATTTTGGGGAGGTTCTATGGCCTTGTGCTACAGGTCAGACAATGTGATCACAACGGTGCCTTCCAGCCTTGGAATCTATGCATCTACTTGTTCTATTTACACTATATGCACCAGTCCTTGAGAAGAAGTGGTCCAACAGGCACAAAAGCAATCTACTCTTTCAGGAATCTCAGCACCAGCACAAATGCCCAGTTCCCTGCAAGCAACTCTACCCCGACAATTGATTGGTTACACAGATTAAGGCAGAGAGCAACCTCCCTTGCTGTTTGCAAGAGCTTCTCAAAACACAATCAAACTCACAAAACTAACAATGCACCATTCTTCAAAGACTGCTTATATGAGAAGAAGAAAAAAATGTGTCTGACTGTATGTAATAGTGCCATCTGGTGACTCCATCTATAACAGTAAATTTCGCTTTTTAGTGGGCTCTCATTTGAAGTTTGTCAAATTTTAGTTGGCAATAGGTAGTACTGGAGTCAGGCTGGTAGTACTTTCTGCAGCAGCTTGCTTTCATTGTTTGTAAGCATTGTTGAAGTGTGTCTATTATCAGAAGCTCTCTACCAGTTGGGTACTTCATATTTAATGGGTATTTTTGAGATTTCACTATCATTCTCTGTGTTTTCTGTACTGTGGTTTCCATCTCGAATGAATGAGGTTTTCATAAAAGGCAAGTCGCTGTGCTTTGCAATTTGTCCATTTATATGGATTCCTGATCCTTGCTGATCAATTTTCATCTTGGTAAAGGGTGAAATACACTCAACTGAGGTGAGTCCATGCAAAAAACTGTGTCATTTCAGCTGCATGGAAGACCTGCCACCACATCCCATATGCACCATGAAGAGGAGGCTTCAAAGTGTGCCAGAGAGGGGAAGTTCCAAATGGGTCGATGTAGCTGGCTGGGAGAGGCGCCAATGGGGCAGAACATAGCATCTGAGAGATTATCCTTTGATTTTCATGGGGTCTAGATTAGATTATTGCAATGACCAGGAATTGCAGTATAGGGGCCGTGCCTGCAGAGGGGTTCTGTTGTGTCCAAGTTGCCTGTCTGTACATTGGGATGTGTGAATTTCTTCTCCAGCATCTCTTGTTTATATCCCGGTTCAAAGCCATTTTAGTCAGCTTCGTGCAGGGCAGAGGATATTTCAGCCACAGGGAATCTGATTTTTTAAATATATTTATGGAAGCCAACCTCATAAATCAAATACTGATCCAAATTTTCTACCAGAAGGTTTTGATCTCTGATGTTTTTCAGCAGACTTCAAGGAATGCAGATATCATTTATAATTTGTATTGTATTTGCACATGCATATAGAAAGAGAGAAGATAAATTAACCAAGAAAAAATATAGGAATCTCTCTTGCCTCTACTTTGTAGCCCACACAGCATGCACAACCAAAACAGATTATGGGCTGAATTAGACCCCCTGGGTTTGTATGAAACTCTGCATGTTAGAATAATCATCATGTTTATCACATTTATCAAATTGTAGCAAAGCAAAACAGTGATGTATACTGCATGTATAAACACTCCTACATATGTTCATATAGCATGAAAAGAAAAATAAAGCAACCTATTAAGGATTGCAATTGCCTTCTCAGAAACAGTGTCTAACCTGGCCGTCAAGAAAATACAGATTAATTATGAAAAAAATGGATAAGACAAATGGTATCCATGGTGGGGTCCTGCAAGCCAGTGCAAATTTAGAGTAGCTGTAAGGGTACTCTGAATTATGCCATGATCGGGAATAGAAAGAGGGGGAAAAGCCACCATTGCTCCCCTCCGTTTAGGTGTCCTGAGCACTACTCCTGCATACCTAAGGATCTGGATCAGAACACCTAACAGGGTGTAGGACTAAATCAATGACTTTAAAAGAGATTCAGTTTTTCAATCTTTCAGATCTGCATCATTGCCAGTGTCCAGTATTACTCGCAGAGTTTACTTAGGGACCAAAACTATTTGCAGAAGATGTTTAATTGTATCAGCATCTGAGTAAATATAGGTTTTGTTTTCAAGCAGTATTATCGGTTTCACCAGATAAAGCTGTTGCTTGAATGTTTAGTTCTGAAAACAAATGTTAAATTTCAATTAATTCTCTTTCTCCCTTTTTTTGTTTTGTTTTGTTTCTTATGCTGAAGTGTGGGAAGATCATTGGACCAGATCCTCAGCTGGTGTAAATTGCCATAGCTCCATTGAAATCAAAGCTGTGTTATTTTACACGGCGCTGAGGATCCTGTGTGAGGAGAGCTTCAAGTGGAGTTCTGCACAGTGGCCACACATTATCTTGCACGTTGAGGATGGGTCTCTGTGCTAGCTCTGAAGAGCCTGGAATGGAAGGCTCTTGCTGGAAGCAGACCGGCTGAGGTGATTACGCAGATCCAGTGCCCGAACATGCAGAAGATTGTGGTGCAGGGGGATTGAAGCTGGAATTCCAGCCCACAGCCTGGGTTAGCAGCCATTGGAGGCAAAGGGGCAGCACTGCGGTCTTGTGCATTGGAGTTTGCCATTCCCTTCAGCCACTCCCACTCTTCACCAGCAGCAAGCCAATGACTCTGTTTTTCTGCAGGCTACGTGAGTTCCACAACTAAAAGAGGGTACCAAAAAATAAACACAGGTTTATAGTGGGGATCTGATAAAGTGTCTAAAGAAAAAAATCACGAATGAGGGGAGGTGGATCCTAACTAAGTGAGGAAGATACATCTGGTTAAATTGACTATATCGAGCACAACAGATGAATCATGATGCGATGGTACTATTGGAAAGGATGTTATTGATGGAGCTGTCAGCAAGTATTCTAATAGCAAGCCTTCAATTTCAGGTTTATGGGGGCGTTTAACCACCAAAAAAGCAAACATATGTAACAAGGAGGGATGTAGGAAATGTTCAGTATTGTGCTTTTTGTTCAAAAGAAAGAAAAATGTCTCTCTAAGTGCATTGCAGCTGATAAAAATTGCCAGAATGCTTTTTCTCCATTTACTGATGTTAAACATTGTAATAGTGTAATGTCCTTATGATTTTCTAAATCTCATCAATAAGGAGGAGATTATCTGCTTATTTAATTATTGAATCTCTTGTGGCAGAGGAGCCATTACCACTAGCAGATCTAACTCATCCATATACTTCCCTCCCTAATTAAAGGGTCTTTTCAATTTCAAAATAAGTAAATCAAAAGTAAAAACAGCTAGCACACAAGGGTATAAAATGAAGGGCCAGATTTTCAATTGCTTAGCACCCACAACCAGGGCCATATTTTCAAAACAGCTCAGCTCCCATTTGGGCACCTAAATAAGAGCTAGATTTCAACAGTGCTCAACTCGTAACTTTTTGGAAACTCTGCCCCAACCTATAGGTATGTGTTCTATGGCTGTTGTGGCTTGTAAAAGTCATCTACAAGTCACTGCCCCATTATATTACAGTCAACATCGGCACCCCCTCAGTGGACTTATGATGGAAATTTGACATATAATATCATTATATTGATCATGACTGTTATTGATTCAGTAGTTCCTATCACTAAAGGGAGAGTATAATTTACGTGGAAACCAAGTAAATCAAAGGGGATTTTTTTTATCATAGTGCCACAGAATACAGCTAAAAGCTGACCCAAGGGCTACTATCTGAGTTCCCGCACTGAGGGCCAGGTGTCTGCTTTGCTAGCCAGAAAATGCAAAAGGGGGGCTTAATCATTTCTAAACAAAATGAAGGGGGGACCCTAAAATCCTGTCTGGACAAGCCATAGCATGAATCCACACTGTAGAGTGGCTCTGTTAATAGCTGTCAACAGCACTCGAGTTTCAGCCTGTAACTGCTGACAGGTGAGCTAGCTTGGGTATAAAACACCACCACACGCGAGCTAGAGGTTTTTGTGTGTGGATGAAAGGCAGGCTAGGGACAACACTCGAGAGCCCAGTGTGTGAGAACAAAGAATCCAGCCCAGATGCCTGTTGGAGCACCCCCACGGCAAGCAGCATTTGGCAGTGCATGCAAACCAAGAGGATGTACAAAAAGTTCAGCTAATGAATGTTTTCTTTGCAGCACGCAGCTGTGTAAATATTACCTCAATATCTCCCGCCACATCCCTCTCACTTTTAGACATTGTGTGTATAGTGATACAATGGAACGTAGCATTTTTATAGCCCACCATTGTATCCTGGCACACCTAGGCCATAACACGTTTGAGCTCTTAGCCCTGCCTGTGAAAATAACGATGCCACATGATTCAGACTACGATCTCATTTTTCTAAAGACGGCTTTACTAAAACGTCCCAGGATCTTAATCATGGAACCAGGTCTAATAAAAGCTTAAACATATTTACAATTACTGCACCAAGATTTGCATGACACCCACTTATTATACTGTGGTAGATGAAAAGGAGCTGAGCCAGGGCCGTGCACCATTTACAGCTGCAACCCAAGTTCATTTCTATTCAGATTAACCTACACGAGAAGCTGTGTTAAGTTATAGAAACTTTCCCAAAATCTGCTTTCAAGTCAATATTCAATTGAAGCTATTTGCCTTTCCTATTTTCTCCGTGGTTGTTATGGAGATAAAATTCTCTCTCTATGCATTATGTATCCCTTATACAATAGGATAGTGAAAGTGACATTTTTGCATCACTCACTCACCGTTTCGAGACAGATGCTTGCACCACCGTGGACATAAATAATGAAAAACTTTACTGTGCTTTTTGGCTGGACACAAGGGGCCTGATCCTGTTGGTTACTGAGCAGTCTCAACTTCCACTCACTTCCCCTCTACACTATGTGCTAATTTTGGGCCAGTGGAGCCGCGTAAGTACAGATCCAGGCACCCCTCCACAGGCTCTGCACTACCTCCCGTATTCCTCTCCAGGATGATTTATTTAAGTGAAGGGAAGCGTCTGCTGTAATGTGACCTCTCCATACAAAGGTGGGCTGTGGGAAGAATGGCATAGTCACCAGCTATGGTAGCTCTGCAACTGTCTGGGGGCTCTCCCGTGCTATGGAAGTCTCCCCTGGGGAGATGCTGATACACCTTTATGCTGTGGTGTAAAGGAGTGGACTGGGGGCAATGGAGTGGTGTTCCTCTGTTCAGATGGGACAGGAATGAATTTTCAGAATTCATCCTTTAATTGGCTTCTTGCAATCTGGCGATTCATTGGCCTTTGCAGAGCAGCTTCTTAGGGATGAGAAACAATCTGTTACACTTTCAAAATACTACAGACTAGCCCCAAATCCTTTCCAGACACTGCTTGCAACAAATAAATATTAACTCTATAAACATGGTAGTCACCATCTATACTTATGCCCTCCCTCAAGGTAACTTATTTAGATAGCTGTCTATGTGAATAGCTTTCATTATGAATAAAGCATAAAAGCCATTGCATATCCAGAAGAACTATTTTTCTATATGGAACACCTCTAACATAAATAAAGATTGGATTTGACTGTTTTTGAACAAATAACCATTTATTGTGGAGGATTTTCAGCCAGTTGCATTTTCTATTTTGAAGAAACAAGATCCCTGTGTCCAGGTAACAAATGGGTTACATTAAATCATAGCTAAAATAATGAGACTATCTGCCACATTGGTTTACAGAGACAAGGTGGATGAGGTAATATCTTTTATTGGACCAACTTCTATTGGTGAAATAGACAAGTTCTTGAGCTTACGACGAGCTCTGTGTAAGCTCGAAAGCTTGTCTCTCTCGCCATCAGAAATTGGTCCAATAAAAGATATTACCTCACTCACCTTTTCTCTCTAATATCCTGGGACTAACATGGCCACAATGACTGTGTAAACAACATTGCTTTACCAACAACTTCAGACTGTCACACTTGCCTGAACCTAAACTGGGCCAAAAATTCATTCCCAACATCAAACAAACATAACATTGAAAAGCCACCAGAAAAATACTCTGGGCAGGTTTCTGCCATGCAGGGTTGCTGTTACACATCATACAACTGGTGCATTTTGCCCCTATGCTGGGCTGCAGAGATCTTCTCCTCACAAGGCAATACACTGACACAGAAGTTCTTATGCCAGTGCCAACTGCTGGCACGGTATAGAAGAATGTGAGTGGTCAGGATGCCCTTTCACTACATAAATGTTCTGGGGTGGGGGTGGGGGTGGGGGGTACTAGCAGAGAGTGTAAATTAGAGGAGCCTCAGCCAGAGGTGTCCAGTTCTGTATACAAAGGCAGCAGGATCACAACGTTGCTCAACTGATCCTTAAACTTCCTTTGCACATGCAGCCTGACTTGATCTGTGTCCAGCACAACTGTAGCTGTGGTTCTCGCCCTCCGTGTTTATTCAATGTTAATTCAACCACAAATCTCCATTTTAAAAAATTATCATGAATCTCTTAACCTTAGCTCTAAATCCCAAAGTAATCACATAAGACCCTACCCATTAGACAATGAACAGAGACTATTCAGTTTCCTTGTACCACATCAAAACAGCAGCTTCCTTCCTCCCTGTGATTACAGTTGTGATTAACTGCAGAGTTCAAGGTGAAAAAATAATATGGTTCCAAGCATATATGGCTTCCTCTAACCACCACAAAACACAGTGCCAGATATTTCAATTAGAGTATACCACAGTCACAAAATCAATTTCTTATCAACCAAAAACACACATACTATAAATTTTATTTTCAAAGCATAATCTCCAAATTAAATCTGTGTACCTAAAAAAATATAGTGCAAAAAACCTAGTTCTTGGGTTCCCTCACCCACTCAATAGCATTTTCACAAATGGCACCTGGCTATTCATTTAGAATACAATGTTTGGTCAGATTCTAATCTTCTTGGAGAATGTCATTATCTCTTTCTACGGCAAATAGAGGCCCAAAGTGTCAATTTCCTTCTTAAAGTCTTTTATCCATACAAGATTTATACAGGGTTAGACGTCCTGTCTGCCAGTAGCTCAGTTGGCAATTTTTCACAGTCATACACAGAAAAATTGTGCACCGACATATCATCCTGGATAAATTACACATTTCAAATGAGGTTGTATGCACAACACCACCACCTCTGCCCAGTTTGTACCGGGAAAAAACTAAGAACAAGTCCTCTAGATAAGTTATGCAATGGGGACACAATAAATTGAGCAGACCAGGCCAGCCACACATAGAGAAATAATTTACATACTTTATGGAAAACAGCAAGGTACCTGCACAAAAATGATATCATTCTCTTTCACATGTATAATGCTTTGGGATCCTACTTTAGCTAACACAGTTTTTCTCAGCTCTCTGCTTAGCCACAAATACAACTGCGGTGACTAACAGTTGGCAAACTTTACTACTGTCTAAGTCTAGGTACTAGATCTAACCATCTAAAGGTAATGGAAATTATGCAAACAATTCCTTCCCATTATACCCCAGTATACATTTTATCTTTTAAGAAAGTGTTGTCTTACAACATAAGTAAAACAATAGCAATTTTATATTTCTTTACATTTTCTTGTTAGAAAGTTAACTTCATATTTTTGTTCCAAATATTTTTCTAGGGAATATTATTGCATGTAAATTCAATTTCATACATGTCTGTATATACACACATAGGTGCATACTCAAATATACACACATTAGTACATACACACATCCTGGAAATATATACCTTCGCTTTATTTCAGACAAACAAGCTAGCTATACATATTTGTTACTTCTGGACCTTGGGGCCGCTTTACTTTTGATACTAGAGATATCGGATATAAAATCAGATCTCTGGTAGACACAAAGTAGAGCAGACTCTAAGATAATACATTTACAGCTTGTTAAATGAATTTTCCCACATCCTCTAAACATGTAATATGTTGATTGATTTTAGAGCCACAAAGCAGGATGAAAAGGATCTTTCTTAGAGAAAGGAAGTCAGCAACACTTTGCGAATGTTAAAGCACATTTTTAATTAAATAAACAAGTATTCATCCATATTTGGATAATCAACTTAAAGGTTTAGGAACATTTCTGAGAAGGGGAAAATAACACTTTTCTATCACATCAGCTACTCACCTTTTTTTTAGCTCTAGTCAGAGGCTATCAGAAGGAATTTAAAAGAGTGTAGGGATATGATTAAAGATGTGAAAAGAGGAAGTTTTATTCCTTCTGGCCCATTCAGAAAATTCACTTACTGAACTTTACTCATGTTCAAAGTATGATTTCAAATGAAATAAAATATAAACAAAACAAACAAAAGAGGATTTTTTCCTGTCATCTGAGAGATACATAAATTGTAGAACATGTAAAATCTCACCATTTCTTCACAGTAGCCTGTTTCATAGGACCTATTTCCATTTTAAATATGCACTCTAGCCAAGAAACAACATGCCAAATTATTTTCAATTTGTTCACATCCATCTGTCTACTGTTGTTTTGTGTGATGATGAAATAATGACAAATACAACTGTTCGGGCCCCAATAAGTATGTATGTAATAATAAATATTACTTAGTGCTTGTACAGTGATTTTTAGCCATAGATCTCAAAGTGCTTTTTCAAAAGTGGGTAAGTAATTGTGCCCTTGGGAGCCCCTTAATGTCAACTGGCAGAGTACCCAACATACTGTAACTCATATCAGGCCTGACACTGTTGTCATAATATGTATCAAAAAGATGTCTTGTAAGCAATCATACATAAACTGGTGACATGCTGGTCCCGAAAATCACTGAGCGATGTATGTATGGGTTACATACAGGGAGTTATATATGTGTGCTAGAAATATGTTCTTCAAATGTGGTTGAGAGGCAGTGCATACATTAAGCCTACCCTAGACAAAGGAATATGGTTTCCCCTTTCTGACCGGCCTGATAACAGGCAGAGGACAATTAAAGTACATTTACATACAAAGTAAACAACCACATCAAGCTAACAAGCAGAGAGAAGACAGTTTAACGATCATGCCAGGGGACAGAATTTGCATCCCAGGAAGTCCTGCTAGCCTTAAGTCAGAGACAATGGACTTTGGGTAATATCAGAGGAGCAAAAAGACGTTTTAGGAATCCATCACTTAGACAACATGGGGAACAGCATCCTCTGTGCCTGCGAAAGCTGGATCTCCTGGCCAGGAGGGCTAGGGCTGCTGGTAAATTGATGCAAATAACTGCTTAGACAAAGATTGCAACTTGCTAAAATTAAGTTTTAGTCTCTAGAAAACATGTTTTGTTTTGTCTGTAACCATGACTGTCTCTTTTTCCTCTTACTTCATATCATTTAAATCTCTGTTCTTTGTTAATAAACTTATTCTTGGTTTGACCATAAACTATCTCAGTGCTGTTATATTGAATTACAGTGTGAATTCTCAGCTAAGCTAACAGGCTGGTGTGTACTCTGCTCTTTGGAGGCAGTGAATTTAATACTTTCTGAGTGTCTAGTGAGAGGAGACTGGACACTGCAGAGAGGCGTCTCTGGGGACCTGGGGTTCATTGATCGTTGCCACAAAGGCAAGGTTTGACTGGCAGAGTCTTGAGAAGTATGCTGGTAAAGCAGAAGGGCCCGTGTGGCAAGGAGTTGACACAGTTTAATCTCCAGCAAAGCTCACTCTTGCTGAGACAGCGGGATAACAGTGGCTGACAGTTCTGGGTCTCCTCAGTGGAACGTCCCAGTGATATTATCCTCATTTTCCATGTGGGGGAACTGAGGCACAGAGGTTGAAGTGATTTGTCAAAAGGTCAACCTGCAAGTGAGTGGCAGAGCCAAGAATAGAACTAGGTCCAGTGACTGAGTCCATGCCCTATCCACGGTGCCACTCTGCCTTTTGGTATGAGGACAAATATGTGCACTTGGTTCTTTTCCAGCTAATCTATCATCTGGATCCTTGCAGACATGTGGCTTATTCTGAAAGAATGAACCAGAATCATATTTTAAAAAAACCTCATCCAATGAGTTGGATGACATGCACTGAACATTTTAAGATCCACGCCGGCGTCTTTGTTGGGATCCCACATGAGAGTCTTGCATTCCAACGTCCCTTTGCTTCTCCACCAGCTCTGTTCTTGACAGATAGCACAGGTTAAAATTAACATGAATCCTTAGTTACCTCATCCTGTTGGTGCCCAAAAACAGGGCCAGCAAAGATGTGGATGTACGATGTAGCGGGCTGGCTCACACCATATGCACATCCATATCCACAATGAATATAGCATATCCTGGGTTTTCTTCTGTCTCCGCTCAGCCACCTAGCATGTTAAGATTGGGTTGGCAGCTTGGGAGAGCTGATAAGGTGAATGCAGTGGTTTTTGTTTTTGTTTTTTGCGTAGGCAGAAATGCAAATAAATAAATACATTTGAAAAAATCAGGTTTTATACAGAAGGTCATACTTTGGACATCTCAGCCCTGACAGCATCACTTTAATAAAACACAACTAAATAATTTGTCTTTTAAAGTGTTGGCCTTTTAGACAGGTAAATATAGCATCCTCCATCAAAGGATCTCATGTTACAATTATTAATAAACAAAGCCTCACATAGCACATTGGGAAAGGAAGTATGATTATTCCCATGTCACAGCTGGGAAAATGAAACAATGTTGGATAACACGCCCAAGATCAGAGGCACGAAACATTTCAACAAATATATTTTTTTCTATCCTGGATTTACTTCTTCAGATTTTATATTGCTCATCCGGAATCACATATTTTCTTTAGAGAGGAGCCAATAATATAGGACTCGCTCCTGAGCAAAACGGAAGCCTCTGTGACGGCTCATGTACAGAAACTCTTCAGAAGAAATTGTGGCTGCCTAAATTAGCACCATGCCTATGACTGCCCTTTTTACGGGGGGCAGAAATAGATTCGGCCCAGCCGTCCTGGCATGCTTTGAGAATGTTCTGAGCATGTGTAACCCACACACCTGCTGGGTGCGTTGTTCTGTCGCATCTAGTGGCACTGAGACCACTTAGAGAGAGAGATTAATGAGTCTGCTCTACAGCCTTAGCTAAGATCCAGTTGACTTTTAGCTCATGTGGTAGAGACTCATGCACTAAGCTCCAGAGGTCCCCGGGGTCTGTCAGTGTTACACATGCTCAGTATGCCTCACATTTGCTCATGAAACTAATGTTAGCCCATGTGGAGGAGCGGACTGGACACAGGAGTTAAAGTGCTCATCACCCCTTGGGACTCCTACACAACTCCATGTTGCAGAGCTGTGCTTCAGGTCAGCCTTTCTAGCCTCCTGATCTGCAAGAAGGATTGACTTTCCTAGGTCAGCAAATTCCAGAAGATCCCTTACATTATTTACTACATAGACTATAGACTTTTAATAGACGCACAAAGAAAACTTGAATCCACATCTGTGTGCTATATACCAAAGTCAGGCACCTTATTCACAAGACTATGCACGCACTTCACTCAGCTAGCCCCTTCTCCCTGAATGATGATCAGTCTCCCAGGAGGACCCTACCTAATAATCGGAATGTCAAAGTCAGCCAATATTAATGCAAAGAAAAAAATAAAATTGCTTTCAATAGAAACTAGGGTTTGAGTACAATGTGTCAGTACCAAGCTTTTCAGGGCTTCAGATCTTCATGAACAATAGACCAAGGACTTGATACTGCAAACTCCTAGTCAGGTGAGCAGTTCTAGCCCATTGACCTCAGCATAACTATTCATGTGAGGAACAGTTTGTAGGCTTGGGACTTTATTTCACTTTCATCTTATTTATAGCTAAGGGTACGTCTATACTTACCCGCTGCTTCGGCGGCGAGTAATCGATCTTCTGAGATCGATTTATCGCGTCTTGTCTAGACGCGATAAATCGATCCCGGAAGTGCGCGACGTCAACAACAGTACTCCTGCTCACCGCGAGGAGTAAGCGCTGTCAACGGGGGAGCCTGCCCGCCACGTGTGGACCCGCGGTAACTGCTTTGAAGATCGAACTAAGATACTTCGACTTCAGCTACGTTATTAATGTAGCTTAAGTTGCGTATCTTAGTTCGATACGGGGGGTTAGTGTAGACCAGCCCTAAGAAAGCCTGAGCTGCTGTGACAATGATGAGGAGGCGTAGTACCCAAATGGTGGCCTACAGGGGGAAGCACATGGGCTTACAGAGGGCAGGAGCACACACAATGCTACAGGGGACTCAGGGTGAGTACACTGAGTGACAGCCCCTATTACCAGGGCCGGCTCCAGGCACCAGCGTTCTAAGCAGGTGCTTGGGGCGGCAATCTATAAGGGGCGGCAGTCCGTGTGCCGTGCGGGCGGAATGTGCCGCCCGCGGCAGCAGCAATTCGGCAGCAGCTCCTATCTTCAGCCGTCCGTGGTGGCAATACGGCGGCAGCTTCAGCCGTCCGCGGCAGCAATTCAGCGCGCTGCTTGGGGCAGCAGAAACAGTAGAGCCGGCCCTGCCTATTACATTTGTACAATTTCCTTCTTCACAGACCCACAGCCTCTGGCCAATGCACAGGAAGTGTAGAATACTCTGAGTTGCGTGCATGGATGTCAGCAATGGTGCCTCCTACCTTTGGATTACTAGGACATGATCAATCACTTGGCTGTATCCTGAGCAGGTGCAATGTGGGATGATGGAGCAAAAGGGTTTAATAGATTTCAAGACCAGAAGAGACCATTAGATGATCTAGTCTGATCTTCTGCATAACACAGGCAAAATAATTTTGCCCCGTTACCCCTGAATTGAGCCTAACAACATGTGTCTGACTAACGCATATCATCTCCCAACTCCTCTGCACTATGCTAAAGCTGCTATAATTTGGCCTTTATGGTTAGAAGTGGGTGGACTGGATCTTTTATGTCAGTGGTTTCAGGCTTTTTGGTAAACATAGAAGTAAAAGCTTTGTGACATTTAACGATGTGTATCTGCTGCTAACAACAAAAATTATCCTTTGCTGGGCCAGCATTTAGACTAGACTGTTTGCTGCTAAAGACCATCTTTTTAGAGAATAAAATGACTAGAGACAGTGGTTTTATAGGGTCATATTACTTTATAAGGGAAAATCTCTCTGGAAACCATACACCTATAGTATACCATTTAATGACCATAGGGACACTGATGAATCAAAATGAATTCAATGACTGCCATGAAGGCTGGATGGTGGAATATGACAACATCACATTAGGGTGATAACCTGGTGTCTTGCAGGAGAGATCATCTTCAGAGTTGGCTAAAGCCATAAAGCCAGCACCGTGCCGCTCAATAAAAGGAGACACAATAATATATCTACATTTGGATTTCCAGTAGGCTTTCAATTTGATTTAGCTGAATGTAGGTAAATTACCAACACTCTAACAGGGCTTCTGTATTTTGGTATAAAATATTACTTTACACAGGCGGCGATTCTAGAAAACTGATAAATATTACTCTATTGCATATTGGACAGAGAGACATGATAGCTTTTCAGAGCCCTGTGTCCTACTAAAGTTTAAAGTTGTCTTGATGGCATCATTCCCTTCTCGCTATGTCTGAAAAAACTGCATCTACTTTACAAATAAGATTGATTAATCTTTTAGAAGGCTAATTTTCAATGGACATTTAAAAGGAAATCTGGGGGGATATTTTGTTCCTATTTTTCCTGCTTGCCTGCTTGGAACAAACAGCACTGCTTCATTTTCCTGCCATATTTTAGAAAGTTAAAGTAAACACGGTGATCACACTGTTTACTTTAATTTTCTGCAGTCTGCCAACAAAGCCACAAATTGGCAGTCAGCATGCAAGAGGCAGCCAGTGTTGAAATGATAGAGCTGCTTGAGAAAGCTTAAATGGTGCCAGCCCATATTTTTTTTCTGTTTTAAAAATACAAGATTGACTTCCATTAAGCTTCACTTCTGCACCCCGCTTTTCTCCAAAGGTCTGAAAGTTTTTTGGAATGGAGGAAGTCAGGATTACAAGCAACATGTAATTTACATGGCCAGTTTTGTTCTCTTTAGCTTGTAAGGATGTTTTGTGTACCAAAGAAAAAGGTCACCCTTTTTATATAAAAAAAAGGATTTATGAAAGTGGCAGATATATTCTATTTATTTGTGCAAAATCCACAGAAATCTTGCATGAAAGGAAGTTAATTCTCTGATAAATTGGTCCTATATGGTTATATTTTTACCATAATGCTAGCTTCATGCTTTACCTTAATGTTAGCTGTGCAAGTTCAATTACAGATGTAAGGAAATATGCAGCTAAGGCCACATGCATTGTATTCAGAATATACTACCACTACTATATATGCCCCCAAACCGAGCCCTAGAAGGAAAACGGTTACATTCTCTAAGGTCATTCTGTCTGTGTCATATTATAAATAGAGAGTTAGAGACATAGATCTTTTACAAGAAATAAGAGAAATGCAAGGTTATTTTGCTGCAATGAAGTGTGAAGTTTGAAAAAGTGACTCATTTGTAACTTTCTGGAGGATTATATGCAGACAGAACTTATCACTGTGTAAATTATAATGCTAATACATAAAAGATGCCAGCTCCTGCAAACAGTCATTCCCAAAGCTATGCTCACTCCTACACATATTCCCACTGAAGACAATGGGACTAGGCATGGAAGTAACTGTTTGCAGGACTGGATGAAACCGTGCTTCCTGAAGATCCAAAACATGACCTAATTGAAAACGCCTGAAATCTGATGGGAAAAAATCTACATGGTTCTAAATGGATAATTATTTTAAAATCCATGAATTTGACACCAGGAAATTAAATTCATATATATATGTGTATCTTTATCTAGACACAGTGAGTCCGATAATTTTGTGTGCTCTGCAGTCACTTAGCCAGCTGGCAAAGAGAGGACAAGTTAACTAACAAACCCCATTCCCTAAGGTATACGGACATCAGTAATTCATGATTGATCAATGATAGTGCTAGGAAATAAGTAACAGGACTATATTGCCTTGTGCTCCACAATAAACTCAGAGGGAAATGTCTATCACATTGAAAAGACAGACTTGGCAGAGAAATAATTTTTACAAGTACTTAAAAGGTGTTACAAGCAACTGAGTGTAAAGAGACAAATTAAAACCACTTAGAAATAATTGAGAGTGTCCCTTTAAATAAAGAGGGACAGTTTTATATAAACTGACTTGGAATTAAACTGACAACGGGTGTGTTTTGATGTTAAAAGCATTTTACAGAGAGAAAATCAGCTCATGAAGACAAAAATGGAGCTTGAACTTCTTTTTCAAAAGAAACAGCTACTGTGGATTGGTTGGTTATCAATGGAAAGATGCAATACAGAGGAGAAGATTGGCTTACGCAGTGCAACATTATGTTAATGACAGTAATTATGACTGTTACAACCTTTCTAAATAACAAAAAGGGCTCAAATTCTTACATAATGGCTTATATGCACTATTTAGAAAAATGCTTATGTTGATGCATGATTGATGGTCTGCTTTGAAGGTGACTGAATTATCATCATAAAAGCCCAAAATTATTAATTGAAGAGAAATATGTAGCTTTCTCTGGAATAGTAGAAACCTGTGCTGCATGCTCTATCTAGAACAAGATCTACCACATCATTAAACAACTGCAGCTTTGCTCTACTTTTTTTTAGCTTTAACCTAATTATGATGGGGTGTAGCCCGACTATATTTTTAATCCTTTTTAGAGTCTATCCAGTTAAAATGGAGTGAACTTGTTTATGCTATTAGAAGAATACATACAGTTTTAACAATGTTCTGCGTAACATAGCCTCTCTTTCAGGAAGAACATCCCACATATGAACTGCGATATTAAGCTGGAGGGTAAGTGACTTTGGTGGTTTTAGAGGTAGGTTGTTATAGAAACTGTTGGTCTCACCTAATTGAGGCCTCTAAGGGTATGTCTACACAGCGAAGAAAAACCCACGGCTGGCCCGTGCCAGCCGACTCGGGCTCGCAGGGCTCAGGCTGTGGGGCTGTTTCATAGCTGTGTAGACTTCTGGGCTTGAGCTGGAGCCCAGGCTGTAGGACCATGCAATGGGAGGATCCCAGAGCTCAGGCTCCAGCCAGAGACTGAAAGTGTCCATAGGAATGAAGCAGCCCTGCAACCCGAGGCCCACAAGCCTGAGTCGGCTGGCACGGGCCAGTCACGGGCTTTTCTTTGCTGTGTAGACACACTCTAACAGTCTTGATTTCACTGTGATGCACCATGAATCTGCCTGGAAGCTGCCTTGCTTGAACACTTTTAGGAATTTGGTTTGAAGGATTGAGCTTCCTGACACATAGCATAACTCTATACAGCTAATCAAGCCTGAGGCTTCGAGAATGACTGATACTTTTGTCTTAAACTGCAGCTGGTGTAAATGGTAACCAATAAATGTCTCTATGTCTTTGGAGGGGGGATTTTTAAAAAAATAAACAAAATATAAACATTTAAAATACCTCAGACCTTGGGGAGGAAGGATAGTGAAAGAGGAGATAGTGATCTTTGCTGTGAATTTAATTGTTGACTCATAATTGCTCCTCACCGAAAAAAATATCCAAGTGACACGATAATGGGGCAGAAGGAAATGTGAGTTGCAAATAATATTAATTAAAATTCTTGGATTTTTTCATTGAATAGTTATTCACAAATAGAGGTCTTGATTCTGAAAACATATACTGAACATTGCAATCAATTAGATTAACTGGTCTAATGGATAGATCATTGGACTGGGATTCAGGTGACCTGGGTTTTTTGTCACTACAAGTTTTCATTAGTTGATCAGTTATATTTACACCTGAATGTTCCCTAGACATATGCAGGGAAGGCAGCTTTCCCAGGGAAGCACCTTCAAGTTCTATGCGTTCATAAAAAGAAAGTAAATTTCTAGCCTTTAGGCTTCTGAACCTGAATCAAGGGCTCCTAAGTGCAGAGATGTCTTCTTTACTTTGCTCACAGCAAGCTCCGTGCCTTTGTTTCTGGCCAAGGTGCACTAGGGGAAGCTCTGACCAGAGTCTGGTTACTGTTCATGACTGCTATTAAAGACGTAGTGAGCAGCACTGTAAACTGACAAGAATCAGGTCACCGTGCTACAGCTGGGCAAAGTTTGACGAGCAGCAGAGGCAGGCACTACAGCTATTCACTGCAAAGGGCAACTCACAAATGAAGGCTGGGGGAGAGGAAGAGGATAGAGACCTCACTTGCACCAGCCTGAAAGCAGAGAGAGGGATAGAGTAGCAGGACCCCTCTCTCTCCACATAGGTTGCAGCAGCCCAGAATTCTGAGAGTAGAGATTGGGATGGGAGAGGGGAACAGAGAGAAAGAGAAACTCCTTAGCCCTTCCAGCAGCCAGAGGGAAATGGCTGGAGGCGAGGGAAGCTTCAATGTAATCAGATACCTATGAAAGATGGAGTCCCCAAGGGACAGATTCCTGTTAGGAATCCCAGCATACTTCCCTTTCCAGCAGCTGGGGTGAAAGGAGGAACATTGGCTTATCAGTTATTAATATTAGGTGTCTGGAAAAGTTGCAAAGCCTTATGTGCAAGTGGATCAGTGTGAAGGAGTGTGGAAATGGTACAGCGTATCCAAGCTTCAAAAATACTGAGTCAGGCCCCTCCAAAGTCATGTCATTGGCTTAAAATCCATGAGATTGGCTTAAAATAATGGATTTAGGACTCTTTTTATTTGTCTTCTGTTTTATTAGTCTTTAGGGTTCACTTTTTCAAGCTTTTCTCCACAGAAAGTTTTTTTTTAATTAAAGTTGAGATTCTCACTTACTCACAGGGCTCCAGGATCTGGGGCTTTAGGAAAAACATCAGATATCATGAGAGTTGATAGCATTGAGGTGGGCAGCGGTGGAAAAAGGCAGAAAATCAATGTAGGTGATCTATATAACTATTCTTTCCATAAATTTTGTACGTCTATTCTTGTAATCTTTCCAGAGGAATGTGGGGAGAGGACAGAAGAAAAAATAGCTGAAAGTAACTTGGGAAAAATATATAATTATCTATGATAGGAAAGAAAAGACAGACAAAGTGGAACGAAGTCCGACAGGGAAAGCAGGTCTAATAAAACAAGAGAGATGTAATATGGTAAATTACATTAAAATATTAGATAGAAAGTTGATTGACAAGTTGCAATGAAATACAGTACCCACTATTACTTTAAATGACCAGGGATAGCACTTCAGTATTTTAGCCTTGGTGGCATGTCAACATAGGTATTATTCTGGTTATAAATTTAGTCCTCAAGCTAATAGGTACTGAGTATATTTTTCATGCCCTGCAGCAATGTACATAGGTAAAATATGTTTACCGTGACAGAAATGTATGCCATTTCCTGTGAATCCTGGGGAGCAATAGCAGCCTTGCACTCCACCCTTAACTTCACACTCCGCATCTTTATGGCACGTCATGTTGCAGTTCGGAGAAGTGTAGCCATAGTCCAGCAGACTGGACACAAACACTGAAACAAATGTAAACCATGTTTGTTTGTTTCTAAAATGCATACTGAATTCTAAAATCAGATACGGGCAGCACATACCCAGCTGACTGGGGGCGTTCCAGCAATCAGACACATAGATGAACACAGTATGTTAGGGAAGAGTCAGCACAGCTTTTATAAAGGGAAATCATGTCTCACCAATCTATTAGAATTCTTAGAGAGAATTCTAAACCCAAATGTGGACAAGGGTAATCCAGTGGATATAGTGTACCTGGACTTTCAGAAAGCCTTTGACAAGGTCCCTCACCAAAGGCTCTTTAGCAACATGGGCAGTAATGGGATAAGAGGGAAGGTCCTCTTATGGATCAGTAACAGGGTAAAAGATAGGAAACAAAGGGTAGGAATAAATGGTCAGCTATCACATTGGAGAGAGGTAAATATCAGGGTCCCCAAAGAATCTATACCAGGACTAGTGCTGTCCAACAAATTCAGAAATGATCTGGAAAACAAGGTAAACAGTGAGGTCGCCAAGTTTGAAGATGATACAAAATTACTGAAGATATTTAAGTCCAAAGCTGACTGAGGAGTTACAAAGGGATGGTACAAAACTGGGGGACTGGGTAACAAAGTAGCAGATCACATTCAATGTTGATAAATGCAAAGTACTGCACATTGGAAAACATAATCTCAACTATACATATACAATGATGGGGTCTAAATTAGCAGTTCCCATTCAAGAAAGTGGTCTTGGAGTCATCGTTGATAATTCTCTGAAAACATCAGCTCAATGTGCAGCAGCAGTCAAAAAAGTTAACAGTGATAGGAACCATTAGGAAAGGGATAGATAATAAAACAGAAAAAATCATAATGCCACTATATAAATCCATGGTATGCCCACACCTGCAGTTCTGGTTGCCCCATCTCAATATATATATATATATATATTAGAAATGGAAAAGGTACAGAGAAGGGCCAAAAAAAAAAATGACTAGGGTATTGAACAGCTCCTGTAAGAGGAGAGATTAAAAAGACTAGGACCTGTTCAGCATAGAAAAGATATGATTTAGGGGGGATATGATAGAGTTCTATAAAACCATGAGTGGCATGGAGAAAGTGAATAAGGAAGTGTTATTTATCCCTTCATATAACACAAACACCAGGGATCACCCAATGAAATTAATAGGCAGCTGGTTTAAAACAAACATAAGGAATTACTTCTTTTCTCAATGCACAGTCAACCTGTGGAACTCATTGCCAGGGGATGTTGTGAAGGCCAAAAGTATAATTGGGTTCAAAAAAATAATTAAGTAATTTTAAGGAGGATAGGTCCATCAATGGCTATTATCCAAGATGGCCAAGGACACAATTCCATGCTCTGGATGTTCCTAAACCTCCAGAAGCTGGAACTGGAAAACAGGGGATGTATCACTCAATAAATTGCCCTGTTCTGTTCATTCCCTCTGAAGCACTTTGCACGAGCCACTGTCAGAAGACAGGACATGGGACAAGATAGAGCATTGGTCCAAGATAGAGCATATGGCCATTCTTATGTTTTTATGTAAACATTAAAGAGTATGGAATCACTGGAAGTGGTAACAGAGGATTGAAGCTCCAGTCCTGCTTACGTGCTCAAAATTCAGTATACATTTAAGCCTTTGGAGGATTGGAACCTGTGCTCAACAAGCTTAAAATGATGATCAACATAAAAGGTACATGGTGGAGTGGGAAAAACCTTTGAAAGATTTTTGAAGCTTTCTACTCCTCCTTCCCATTGAAGAGGCAGATATGTGCCTTTGTATCCAGAATTATGCATGGCATGTAATCCAAACTACCCAACAATAACCAGGTGAAAAATACCAGTAAGAGTTCCCCAGATCAATTATTAAACCACGTCTACCCAAATCTAGTTAACACAGAACATAGTCACAATCTGAGAGAAGATTAAATTCCCACGAAACAACATTTGTAGCATTATCATTTAAAAAAACTCTCCAAATTATTTCAAAGGAAGTCTTTTTTAAATATCATGTCTGTGTTCCAAAAGTGCTACCTTCTATCTTCTCCCACTAAATGATTCCTGAATTAAGAAGCTGCTTTCCCATTATATACACGTGTATAGTTTTCAACACAAAGAAAGGCAGAGGAACTGCTGACTTTGAGGAAACTAATAGTTCACAAAAAATTATACATGCCCCCTGACATAAATATATATCATTAAGAAAACCAGGCAGCTAACACTGGAGGGAAAAAACACTTCTGACTTTGTACTTTACAAAGCATTAGAAAGACATAAGGAAAGTTACAAAACATAAAGTCCCTTCTTGGTACTCCCTTCCCCTGCAATTCTGCTTCTCTCTACCAAAATATCATGCTGGATACTTGCTAGCCTAGTGTTACAATTACAGCTTTCACTGCCCCTGAAAAGTTCATTGGAAAGTTGCTTTACTGGACAAATAAAAATTTCATGAAAACCTCAAAAAATTAAAAATTACATATTTGTTTAAAAACTATAGACAAACCACATCAATTCGTTTCCTACCAAGTTTCATCTTCTCGTTCATTTATTTTTACTGGTCAGAGCATCTTTCAGATATCGGAAGCAAAAAAGCTAGAGGAGAAGCGAAGTCCAAGAACATCCCTAACCATGACAAATCAGTAGCTTTCGTTGTATAGAGCAGATTACAGAATGAAATAAATGCAAGCACTTGAGGGATTCAGAGAGTTAATACTATGGCTTTTGGGATGTTGGGTTTACCCTGATGAGCTGGCATAGTCGAATGCAGCAGCAGCACTAACCAGACTTCTGGGAAACGTTTAATCTTTGTTACCCATGAGTTTTCCCCTCAGCTGCCCCTGACTCCGTCCTTTGCCTAGCCCCTGCAAAGTTGTCCCCAGTTTCATCTTTCCAATTCCCCCCGCCCTTCTTCCACCTGCCCCTCACTTATTTGGGAAGGAAAATCACCTACCTAGGAGAGGGAGTAGTTTCATTGGCAGTACTTCTGTGCAGTGCTTGGTGTTGAGCCCCTGTGTAATAGAAGAATCTGCCCTGCCTTAGAATGTATGAGCATGTGCGAAGTGTCTGTACACGCCCATTAGGAACGTGAAACCCCAGCGAAGCTGCTGGCCTTACCCTGCCCTTTACCCTGCCCTTTAGTCTCATTCTGCCCCCCCCCCCCCCCAAAAAAAAAGCTCCTTAGTGACTCAGGAGCTGGAGAGGGAGGGTAGAGAAGGAGAGGAACAGATCTGCAGGGGAAGATAAGGAGCAGATGAGAGAGCACAGGGGAATAAGCAGGCAGGGTATGGTATGGAGGGGATGTTGGAGTAGATCAGGGGGTGAGTAGGCTAGAGGAGTAGTCTGAGGGGCTCAGAGGGCAGTGGAGGGATGGAGAAGCAGACTGTCGTGGTAGTGGAACAGATGGTGGGTGTGGAGGGTGGTAGGTCAGATGAGGGACAGATAAGTGGCAGAGAGGGTGGGGACAGTTTGGGTAGTGGAGGGAAAGCAGACAAGGGACTGGGAGGGTAGCAGTTGCAGAGTGTAGAGAGGAAGGGGTGGTGGCGCAGATTGGAGCAGGGGAATAGTGGACAAATCACAGAAGATGGGAGGAACAGACAGACTGAGGAGTGCAAGGGGTTGGTAAGCAGCTTAGAATCTGCTGCATGCCTCCCTTGGCTGTTCCCTGTCAGAGCCCTAACACCTATCTCTGAGAGAAGACCCTGACTGCCTGTAGTTGCTCTTGTCCCTACTGCTTTCCTCATTTTGAGGGAGGTCCTGATTGCTGCCAGGCTTTGTCACTTTAAGGGTAACAGCCTGAGAAAAAGTACAGGAAATCCACTGAACGCTGCTTTGTGAGGAAAACAAAGACATGGAGACAGGGAGGAAGGAGGCAGGAAGGCAAATACATGGCTGGGAATGTCAGGAGTAGAAGGAGCCAGCATTTCTAAGGATTTATGTGACTGAAGCAGAAAGTTATGCAGTAAGGCGTATTCAGGAAGGTTGATTCAGCAAAGCTCTTAGACACATGTTTACTGCTAATGATTGTCAAAATCCCATCCCTAGTCAGCAAAGCATGTGAATCAACAGGATTGAAGCATGTGCTTAAAATTAAACGTGCTTAAATCCTTTGCTGAATCAAGACCTAAGCACGCAAGGAAGGATGGATTATTCAGACTAGGAAGATCATTATACAGCAGACATCCTTTTCCTCCCTGGAAATTCATGGTATTTTGTATTGAAATGGTCACTGGTCTCTTGTCTCTGGCCTCCAGTTAAAAAAGGCAGGCCACCACAGGAAATGTATCAGGCAGGCTAGGATACTGTCATCATCCCAGCTCAGACAGTATTGCTGAGCTACCTTGGACTAGGGTGACCAGATGTCCCAATTTTATAAGAACAGTCCCAATATTCAGGGCTTTTTCTTGTACAGGCGCCTATTACCCCTCACCCCCTGTCCCAATTTTGCACACTTTCTATCTGATCACCCTACTTTGGACACAGGCATAGAGATTAAAATCAAAGAAGGTTGGATCATAAATTGGAATGGTGACTTCTGATGAATGGCATTGGATGTGCAGAGAGCATAAGGGAGATAGATGCTAAAAGCAGAACAGATGGTGTAGGTTGTGAGGGAACTGAAATTGATATGAGGAACTCAGATCTGATTGAGTAGGCAATAGGGAGCCAGGGATTTAGGAATGTCTGAATGTGATCTTAATACTTGGAGTTGTGCATTATTTTTGCAACAGAGTACTGGAAAAATTGCATGATGTGTCAATTGGATTCTGAAGAGAATAAGATTGCAATAATCAAGGATGATGGAAGGATTTCTGTGGTGAGAATGAAAAGGAAAGGGAACATTTCAGAGACATTTTGGAGATTAAACCAGCTGGATTTACTGATAGTGTCTACCAGTCTATGGGGATAAAGAGTAGATTGTCACGTAAGAAAAGGAAAGTAGGTGAAACACATGATAATATAGACACTTTCAAAATCTTCATTGTCATAGTTTTCAAAATCTGTTGAGGAAAAAATTAGTGAGATATAATAAAAATATTAAATTGATATATGCATGATCATGTCTATAGACAGAGAGGGGCAGGGACGTGTGTACACATACATACACATCCCTGTGCATTTGAAAAGGACATTCAAATAAATGACATGTGAGACAGTGACATGGAGTGTCAGTGCTGAAAAATCTCTTCCACTTCCCGACAAATAAAGAAAAGAACATAAATGATTCATGACAACATGGTAAAGAAAACATATACCTTCGTTTTTATAAACTGCGTAAGGATCAATGCGGCTCTGGTTCTTGCCCTGCTCCTGGGACAGTGCAGTTTACTCAGGCTGGATTGCCCATGCTGATGTGACATGTATGCTCTCTTCTTGTAGTTGATGTATCTTGGGGAGCACTTAGAGCTGGTGTACTTGAGTCATGGCCATGGTGCCTTCAGACACGTCGTGTTTAGCCAACTCCCTGGGCAGCAGCAAGCGCACGACAGTCTGGATCTCCCGGGAGGTGATGGTGGAGCGCTTGTTATAATGTGCCAGGCGGGATGCCTCCCCAGCAACGCGCTTGAAGATGTCATTGACGAAGTAATTCATGGTGCCCATGGCCTTGGAAGAGATGCCGATGTCGGGGTGAACCTGCTTCGGCACCTTGTAGCCATAAATGGAGTAACTCTCCTTCCTGGTCTTGCAACACTTCTTATCTCCCTTCTTCTGGGTCTTGGTCACTGCTTTCTTGGAACCCTTCTTAGGTGCAGGAGCAGATTTTGCCGGCTCATGCATCTCTATGGCCAGTCACACAGCACAGAACAGGAAGAGCAACGCAAATGTTAACAAACTTACCTTCACACGCAGCACCCTCATGATACCTGTAAATAAAGGAGCCTCCAGTAAAGCACAGACTCCAAGGTCTGGAGAAACGAGTATCAACCCTGCGTTCCATAAGAGAAAATGAGGAGTTCCTGGATAGACGTCAGGATAGGCTTCAGCGGGCACAGTGTTCTGAAGATTCAGAGCAGGCTACGCAGCGGGGACAGAAGGCCAGTGAGGATAAGTGGCGGCATGTGACCTCCAGAAGAGGAAAGAGTACGAGAAAAGTCCATGTACCAGAAACGCTGATTCAGATGAGCAACCGTTTTCATGTTCTCTCCACAGGTACTAGTGCAGAGAGTGGAGTGAATGATACA
The DNA here is from genome assembly GCA_033296515.1 of Macrochelys suwanniensis. Classification (NCBI taxonomy): domain Eukaryota; kingdom Metazoa; phylum Chordata; order Testudines; family Chelydridae; genus Macrochelys; species Macrochelys suwanniensis. The sequence goes on from CM065782.1 coordinate 25,059,085, forward strand.
TCTGAGGGAACAGAGCAGAAGGAGACTCCACCGATTGGAAGGCATGAGATGCACCATCCTAGCGATGGGGGTTCCACGACCACCACTCCCAAGAGGAGGAGGAGGGTGGTGGTGGTCGGAGACTCTCTCCTCAGGGGGACTGAGTCATCTATCTGCCGCCCTGACCGGGAAAACCGAGAGGTGTGCTGCTTGCCAGGGGCTAGGATTCGTGATGTGACGGAGAGACTGCTGAGACTCATCAAGCCCTCAGATCGCTACCCCTTCCTGCTTCTCCACGTGGGCACCAATGATACTGCCAAGAATGACCTTGAGCGTATCACTGCAGACTACGTGGCTCTGGGAAGAAGGATAAAGGAGTTTGAGGCGCAAGTGGTGTTCTCGTCTATCCTCCCTGTGGCAGGAAAAGGCCGGGGTAGAGACTGTCAAATCGTGGAAGTCAACGAATGGCTACGCAGATGGTGTTGGAGAGAAGGGTTTGGATTCTTTGACCATGGGACGGTGTTCCAAGAAGAAGGAGTGCTAGGCAGAGACGGACTCCACCTGACGAAGAGAGGGAAGAGCATCTTTGGAAGCAGGCTGGCTAACCTAGTGAGGAGGGCTTTAAACTAGGTTCACCGGGGGAAGGAGACAAAAGCCCCGAGGTAAGTGGGGAAGTGGGATACCGGGAGGAAGCACAAGTAGGTGAGTGCAAGAGGGGAGGGCTCCTGCCCCATACTGGGACAGCAGGACGATCGGTGAGTTATCTTAAATGCCTATACACAAATGCAAGATGCCTGGGGAACAAGCAGGGAGAACTGGAAGTCCTGGCACAGTCAAGGAATTATGATGTAATTGGAATAACACAGACTTGGTGGGATAACTCACATGATTGGAGTACTGTCATGGATGGATATAACCTGTTCAGGAAGGATAGGCAGGGCAGAAAAGGTGGGGGAGTTGCGTTGTGTGTAAGAGAGCAGTATGACTGCTCAGAGCTCCAGTATGAAACTGCAGAAAAACCTGAGAGTCTCTGGATTAAATTTAGAAGTGTGAGCAACAAGGGTAATGTCATGGTGGAAGTCTGCTACAGACCACCAGACCAGGGGGATGAGGTGGACGAGGCTTTCTTCCAGCAACTAACAGAAGTTACTAGATCACAGGCCCTGGTTCTCATGGGTGACTTTAATCACCCCGATATCTGCTGGGAGAGCAATACAGCGGTCCACAGACAATCCAGGAAGTTTTTGGAACGTGTAGGAGACAATTTCCTGGTTCAAGTGCTGGAGGAACCAACTAGGGGAAAAGCTCTTCTTGACCTGCTGCTCACAAACAGGGAAGAAATAGTAGAGGAAGCAATAGTGGATGGGAACCTGGGAGGCAGTGACCATGAGATGGTAGAGTTCAGGATCCTGACACAAGGAAGAAAGGAGAGCAGTAGAACAGAGACCCTGGACTTCAGAAAAGCAGACTTCGACTCCCTCAGGGAACTGATGGGCAAGGTCCCCTGGGAGAATAACATGAGGGGGAAAGGAGTCGAGGAAAGCTGGCTGTATTTTAAAAAATCCTTATTGAGGTTGCAGGAACAAACCATCCCGATGTGTAGAAAGAAAAGTAAATATGGCAGGCAACCAGCTTGGATTAACAGTGAAATCCTTGCTCGTCTTAAACACAAAAAAGCAGCTTACAAGAAGTGGAAGATTGGACAAATGACTAGGGAGGAGTGTAAAAATATTGTTCAGGCATGCAGGAGTGAAATTAGGAAGGCCAAATCACACTTGGAGTTGCAGCTAGCCAGAGATGTTAGGAGTAACAAGAAGGGTTTCTTCAGGTATGTGAGCAACAAGAAGAAAGTCAAGGAAAGTGTGGGCCCCTTGCTGAATGAGGGAGGGAACCTAGTGACAGAGGATGTGGAGAAAGCTAGTGTACTCAATGCTTTTTTTGCCTCTGTCTTCACAGACAAGGTCAGCTCCCAGGCGGCTGCACTCCGCAGCACGGTATGGGGAGGAGGTGATGAGCCCTCTGTGGAGAAAGAAGTAGTTCGGGACTATTTAGAAAAGCTGGACGAGCACAAGTCCATGGGGCCGGATGCATTGCATCCAAGGGTGCTAAAGGAGTTGGCCGATGTGATTGCAGAGCCATTGGCCATTATCTTTGACAAATCATGGCAATCGGGGGAGGTCCCGGATGACTGGAAAAAAGCTAATGTAGTGCCCATCTTTAAAAAAGGGAAGAAGGAAGATCCGGGGAACTACAGGCCAGTCAGTCTCACCTCAGTCCCTGGAAAAATCATGGAACAGGTCCTCAAGGAATCAATTCTGAACCACTTAAAGGAGGGGAAAGTGATCAGGAACAGTCAGCATGGATTCACCAAGGGCAAGTCATGCCTGACTAACCTAATTGCCTTCTATGATGAGATAACTGGCTCTGTGGATGAGGGGAAAGCAGTGGATGTGCTATTTCTTGACTTTAGCAAAGCTTTTGATACAGTCTCCCACAGTGTTCTAGCCAGCAAGTTAAAGAAGTATGGGATGGATGAATGGACGGTAAGGTGGATAGAAAACTGGCTGGATGGTCGCGCTCAACGGGTAGTGATCAATGGCTCCATGTCTAGTTGGCAGCCGGTATCAAGTGGAGTGCCCCAAGGGTCGGTGCTGGGGCCAGTTTTGTTCAATATCGTCATCAATGATCTGGAGGATGGTGTGGACTGCACCCTTAGCAAGTTTGCAGATGACACTAAACTGGGAGGAGTGGTTGATACACTGGAGGGTAGGGATAGGATACAGAGGGACCTAGACAAATTAGAGGATTGGGCCAAAAGAAATCTGATGAGGTTCAACAAGGACAAGTGCAGAGTCCTGCACTTAGGACGGAAGAATCCCATGCACTGCTATAGACTAGGGACCGAATGGCTGGGCAGCGGTTCTGCAGAAAAGGACCTAGGGGTTACAGTGGATGAAAAGCTGAATATGAGTCAACAGTGTGCCCTTGCTGCCAAGAAGGCTAACGGCATCTTGGGCTGCATAAGTAGGGGCATTTCCAGCAGATAGAGGGACGTGATTATTCCCCTCTATTCGGCACTGGTGAGGCCTCATTTGGAGTACTGTGTCCAGTTTTGGGCCCCACACTACAAGAAGGATGTGGATAAATTGGAAAGAGTCCAGCGGAGGGCAACAAAAATGATTAGGGGGCTGGAGCACATGACTTATGAGGAGAGGCTGAGGGAACTGGGATTGTTAAGCCTGCAGAAGAGAAGAATGAGGGGGGATTTGATAGCTGCTTTCAACTACCTGAAAGGGGGTTCCAAAGAGGATGGATCTAGACTGTTCTCAGTGGTAGAAGATGACAGAACAAGGAGTAATGGTCTCAAATTGCACAGGGGGAGGTTTAGGTTGGATATTAGGAAAAACTTTTTCACTAGTAGGGTGGTGAAGAACTGGAATGGGTTATCTAGGGAGGTGGTGGAATCTCCTTCCTTAGAGGTTTTTAAGGTCAGGCTTGACAAAGCCCTGGCTGGGATGATTTAGTTGGGGTTGGTCCTGCTTTGAGCAGGGGGTTGGACTAGATGACCTCCTGAGGTCCCTTCCAACCCTGAGATTCTATGATTCTATGATTCTATGAATAGTTAACTCTTTGTGCCACTAAACTAGCTATAGGCAAATAGCTTAATAGTATTTTTTTTACCAGAGATGTATATTTGCATATACCTGATTAGCAGGTTTTCACTGAATATTTTAAAGGATAAGGCCATAGTCCTACAAAGATTTATGCATATGATTAACTTTACACATGGGGAATAGTCCCATTTGTATATTTAGGATCATTTACTTAGGCATGAGCATATGTATATGTACAGGTGAGGGTCCCTAAATTTTAAATTCTGATTTTTAATCACTGTAATCAGAGAGATTGAAGTATCCTGTGTCAAACTGTAAAGTTCTCAAATAAATAGCTGTGTGTTTGATGGGAAGACACTAGTCTGCTCTTAGAAATCATTGGATATGTTCCAGTCTTTTCATTATAAAGTTTATTTGCCTACAATATTTTTGGAAGGTAATTAAGATGCTGATTATGCAGACAATGTTATAAAGCTAACACCCCATTGATGATGAATGCGAGTAGTTCTCACTTCTAGGGCTTTGTCTTTGTCAGTTTGCATAACAGATAAAAACAGAGCAATTGTTTCATTCCAAAGATCACCTACAACAGCAGAAAAAATTAGAAATCAAGTGAATGAAGAAGATTAGGGTGTCCAATACCCTTCAAAAAGAACCTTGCAACAGACCTAGGATGCCAACAGGTGAATGACTACTGGCAGTCTAGCTGTGGGTTTTGTAGATCATAGAAAAATTTAGACAGGCACACCCTTTTGAAAGTGCCCATTTATAGATCAGACATTAAAATTGGAAGTTGGACATTTTCCAAGTGGTGTTCCACGCCCCACAGAATATATTAGAGTATTGTACATTTTGAGGCAAGGTCTATCACCTTGGCTTTTAAGCCTGGATATGTGTGTCAGGGACTCAGAGGTCCTACCAAGTCCAATTAAGGTCCTTGCATCCCCATCCCACATGCTGCTCAACTCCAGTATACTTTCACACGTCCCCCTCTTCTCACATTCTCACACACAATGCTAGCACTGTCAGAAACGTTCATCTATGTATGCAAAGAGCTCAGCATCCAACCAACCACACACACACACGCACTCTCTGTTTCCATTACTGAAATAACTAAAAAGAGCTGGTGAATATTTGATGTCAGCAGTTAAGAGTTATCCTAGGTGTTCTCTTTTATTTTCCCTCTTTTTTCCCCCCCCTGACAAATGGAAACTTGCTCAAACCATCCAGATTTCTTCCAAAAAGAAATGGATTCAAACACAACAGACTGAGGAAGCGATGTTTTGGGAAAAGCCTTCGTTCTTCTGATTCTGTTTTTGTAAATATCAAACTAATTCAACTCTTCTGAACCAAATCCTTTCTATACTACAGGAATTCAGATAGTCTCTTTGCCACTTAGGAAATGTTTCATTTATCTAGTCACTGAAAAGGACAGTTATGTCATTTTTTCATCAGGCAACACAAATCTGAATACAATTGAAAATGTAACTAGTGTCACATCAAAACAAAGAGTTTCCTGGGTTTCCAGAAGTTATTTTCACAAAAAATATTCATCAAAAAGTTTCCCAGAACACACAGGTCTATCACAGAAGCAGTCTTTGCAGCTTCTCCTGCTTCCCCTCACCTCCTTGTCTTAATGCCTTATGAATCCTTTTCATTTTATGTGCAAACATCATATTCCATTGGGAGAAATAGGACTGAATATACCCATTGGGATGATGTACCTAGCCAGTCCTCCGGCAATAAACACACACATCCTACCTAAACCTGTATGGCTGACTCCAACTATAGGAGACTGCAAATTTGAATGGATGAAGCCAATTTCTCTCTACTCATTCTTGCTTTGCTCCAGTAAAATACATGACAATATGAGGCTTTATATGTGAATTTAATGCTTGTGAAAGCCAGATTAACAGCCCTGCAACTGCAGTCTTTTATTTTCATTCACAGACCAGCTGCAGGATGGGAAGCAATAATATAAGGATCCTCACAAGAAACTCTTCCAGGGATAAAGTAATTTAGTTCCCCTGACCATTTACCTTCTACTGTGACTGGCAACAAAGGTGCCAACCTTAGGTTCAGTGGTGGTGTGTTTTGTGATACAGACACCTCTCCAGAAGGATCAGGATGGAGACCACAAACTCATTTTACACAGAACACTGACCTGACTTCAAATGGTAACGACTTTTCGTCACTGCTGATGTGAACTCATTTTGAACTGCAAAATTAAAGGTGAAAGGCTCATTTATTATGATACCAATCCCTTAACCTAGAAATTTCCAACCTGAGGGTCATGAACAGTTCCAAGGAGGCCATGATTGCCTCCTCTTTCTTTATGGCTAGTTGAAAGGAAAATCCCTAAACTATGGAAGAGGAGTCTTGACAATTTCTTCTGTTGGGATATGTGAGAATCTCTGCCCTAGCCCATCTAGACCATTCCATCACAATATCCCAGCCCAAATTGCCACATAGTGATTCCATATTGGCTTTTTACTATCCTTTTCTTTATTTAGAACCTGGGCTGTCAAACAAGGTTAAACGTGGCAGCGTATCGTTTAGTCCGTACTCAGTTAAATTCCAATTGGCTTGAGGAATGAATAAACACTGAACAAGGATCTCAGGATTTAGCCCTATTTTTTTTACATGATGACATGCAAGTCTTATAGACTTTAGGATACGATCATGCACTCAGAAAGAGATGGACTAAAGACCCAAATAGTCCTTTTCCATCTCTGAGGTCTATGATAGAATGAACTGTTAGTAATACTAAAAGTTAAAATGGTAAGGTTATAAGGTGATTGATTTTTTAAAATAACCTATGGCCATTGTGCTCCAGAATATTCTCTGATGTGTGGATGCAGGAACAAGTAATTCTGTACAAATTCTCTATCTGCTCATGTAGGCAAGCTGTTTCTGTATGACATCCTCTCTTTCAGTGCTTCAGGACACAGCTGTACATTGGGAATGTCTACAGGGGAAGTTGGGAGGAATTTTGGCCCTAGTCCATAGAGCAATGGTTCTCAGCTGTGGTCCACCGCTTCTTCAGGGAAAGCCCCTGACGCATCGAGCCGGTGTGTATACCTGCCACGTCCGCAGGTTCAGTCAGTCACGGCTTCCACTGGCCGCAGTTCGCCGCTACAGGTCAATGGGGGCTGCGGGACTTGGCAGACAGCACATCCCTCAGCCCGTGCCGTGTCCTGCAGCCCCCATTAGCCTGGAGTGGCGAGCCGCGGCCAGTGGGAGCTGCGACCGGCCGAACCTGCGGACACGGCAGGTAAACCAACCGGACCGGCACGCCAGGGGCTTTCCCTGAAGAAGCAGTGGACCAAAGTTGAGAACCACTGCCATAGAGCAAGAGTCACTCCACGGAGGTTACTCCACGGCCCTAGCAACCACTTCATAAGGAAGAGAACCAGAGGATCTGTGTAGGGGTGAATCCTTCAGCCCCACCTCCAGCTGCACTGTATTACCAGTTCAAACTTCAGCACCTCTTGAACTTCAAACCACACCCCTGAGGGGCCAGCTACCTTGAGTTTAAAGCACCACCTAACTCAAGTTAGAGACTTGCGTGTATGCTCACAAGAGTTGGGTTAGGGGCAACACTTGAGTTATACCTCAAGCTAACACTACAGTGAAGCAAGCCCTGAGACCACATGAGGTGTAAGGTAGTGTTTGATGTAAGTGTGACAGAATCTAGCTCTTTGTTAATTATTATTCCGCTTATATTATTGTTCTGGAAGTGCCCTGGACGACGACGACGACGCCGTGGTGGTGGTGGTGGCGGTGGCGCGTGTGCGTCGCGGGGAGACTTTGTAAATATATTTTTGTCATCTAAAATGATTAATGTATAGAACCAGTGTGGTGATTTATTAGCAATAAGCCCTTCCACAGGGCTCAACACATGTAGTTGTTTGGCTCCTCCCTGCTTTATTGCCCATATAAAAGGCTTCCCTGAAAAATTATTTCTTTTCTTTGCTATTTGGTTCTAAATCATCATTTATCTCCTCCTTTCTTTGGTAGTTTAGAGCAATACCTGAAACTAATATTTATCTCTGGCTCTATTATTGTTTAACTTTGACCTTTCAAACAGTGTGGTAATTAACCATGCTCTATGACAGCTTAAAGTCTGCCATTCTTTCCAGAATAAACCCCAATTTTCAGAGGATTTATAACTCTTCTATAAAAATGTCCTGGTCTAAAGCTTGACAGACAAGATCTGTTTTTAGTTCCGTTTAGATGTGCTAAAAAAAAAAAAAAAGTCATAGTGATTTTAGATTTTATTCTTTAGTGTGTTGCCATAGTTTCCAACACTGGAACATAGGAAATGTCAAACAGACCTTCAGAGCTCAGTGAAAAGGCAATTATGTGTTACTATAACTTATGGGTTAAAAAGTATCTTCTCTGCCCCAGCTACTGGATCCTGTTATGGCCTGAAGAATCTTTTATGATAACAGATAGTAAATAGGAGCATCTGATTAGCTTCTGTTGTACTATACATTATCACATAGGCCATTATTACTCTTTTGATTTTCAAACTAACTAAGGGTACGTCTATACTACAGAATTAGGTCGAATTTATAGAAGTCGATATTTTAAAACCCGAATTTATGGAATCGATTGTGTGTGTCCCCACTAAAGAGCGTTAAGACCATGAGGTCGATTGACTGTGTCCACAGTAGCGGGGCTAGCATCGACTTTCGGAGCATTGCATTGCGGGTAGCTATCCCACAGTTCCCTCAGTCTCCGCCGCCCATTGGAATTCTGGGTTGCGATCCCAAAGCCTGATGGGGCAGAAAACATTGTCGCTGGTGGTTCTGGGTACATGTCATCCCTCCCTCCCTCCGTGAAAGCAATATTTTTCGCGCCTTTTTTCCGGGGTTTCCGTGTTTGCTACGGAAGCCTGCTCAGCTCACAATTACCGTACATCTCCAGCGTGCGTACGCCTGGACATTAGGTCTAGTGGGGATTCAGTCACACTATAATACAGGCAGAGGGATAGCACAGTGTTCTGAGCGTTGGCCCGCTAAACCCGGGGTTGTGAGTTCAATCCTTGAGGGGGCCATTCTGCCTGAGGCTGGTAGTCGCGGGACTACACAGCAGAAGCTCCTTGCCTTCTAGCTGCAGATGGTGCAATATGCCATAAATGGTCGTGGTCGCGGGACCATACAGCAGAAGCTCCTTGCCTTCTCGCAGCAGATTGTACAATATGATTGGTATTCGTGTGCTCCTGGCCGGCGGCCTATGGTGTGGCTGGCCGGGGGCGCTTGGACATAAATGGGAGTGACCAGAGTGACTCTGGTCATTCTCTTTTTTACGTTTTGTTTAAGGGAGATTCAGTACTGCCTGGAACACGGGCGGAGGGATAGCTCAGCGGTCTGAGCGTTGGCCCGCTAAACCCGGGGTTGCGAGTTCAATCCTTGAGGGGGCCAGGAGATGATGATGGATATCAAGCATATTGTACCATCTGCAGCTAGAAGGAAATGAGCCTAACCCTTGCTCCCCCCTCCCTCCGTGAAAGCAACTGAGGGGGGAGCAAAAAATCCTTTCGCGCCTTTTTTCATATGGGCGCCATATTGCTGACTCCATTGTTATCCACCCGCTGCTTCTGCTGCCACTCTGCTGTCCTGCAAACAGCATACCAGGGAAAGCATGGAGCACGATCAGATCACCGCGGCTGTTCTCGCCGTTATGAACACCACGCGCATTGTCCAGGAGTATATGGAGAACGAGAACCAGGAGCTGCTACAGCTACAGCAGGCGAGGAGGCGACAGCAGCGCCCTGAGGACAGTGATGAGGACATGGACACAGACCTCTCTCAAAAAAGGCCCCCCCGCAAGGTGGACATCATGGTGTTAATGGGGCTTGTTGATACAGTGGAATGCCGATTCTGGGCCCGGGAAACAAGCACAGACTGGTGGGACCACATAGTGCTGCAGGTCTGGGATGAATCCCAGTGGCTGCGAAACTTTCGCATGCGTAAGGGCACTTTCATGGAACTTTGTGAGTTGCTTTCCCCTGCCCTGAAGCGCAAGAACACCAAGATGAGAGCAGCCCTCACAGTACAGAAGCGACTGGCGATAGCCCTGTGGAAGCTTGCAACGCCAGACAGCTACCGGTCAGTCGCGAATCAATTCGGAGTGGGAAAATCTACAGTGGGGGCTGTTGTGATGCAAGTAGCCAGGGCGATCACCAAGCTGCTGGTACCAAGGGTTGTGAGTCTGGGAAATGTGCAGCTCATACTGGATGGCTTTGCAGCAATGGGGTTCCCGAACTGTGGTGGGGCGATAGACGGAACCCATATCCCTATCTTGGCACTGGACCACCAAGCCAGCGAGTACATAAACCGAAAGGGTTACTTTTCAATAGTGCTGCAAGCACTGGTGGATCACAAGGGACGTTTCACCAACATCAACGTGGGATGGCCGGGAAAGGTACATGACGCTCGCATCTTCAGGAACTCTGGTCTGTTTCGGCTGCTGCAGCAAGGGACTTTCTTCCCAGACCAGAAAATAACCGTTGGGGATGTTGAGATGCCTATAGTTATCCTTGGGGACCCAGCCTACCCCTTAATGCCATGGCTCATGAAGCCATACACAGGTAGCCTGGACAGTAGTCAGGACCTTTTCAACTATAGGCTGAGCAAGTGCAGAATGGTGGTGGAATGTGCATTTGGTCGTTTAAAAGCTCGCTGGCGAAGTTTATTGACTAGGTTAGATCTCAGCGAAAACAATATTCCCATTATTATTACTGCTTGCTGTGCGCTCCACAATATCTGTGAGAGTAAGGGGGAGACGTTTATGGCGGGGTGGGAGGTTGAGGCAAATCGCCTGGCCACTGGTTATGCGCAGCCAGACACCAGGGCTATTACAAGAGTACAGCAGGGTGCGTTGCGCATCAGGGAAGCTTTGAAAACCAGTTTCATGAATGGCCAGGATGCTGTGTGAAAGCTCTGTTTTTCCCCTGTAATGAAAAGCCCCGCCCCTTCATTCACTCTACTTCCCTTTACCCAAACCGCCCTGCCCTCCCCCCCTCGATCACCGCTCGCAGAGGAAATAAAGTCATTGTTGCTTAAAAATCATGCATTCTTTATTAATTCGTAAAACAAAGAGGGGGAACTATGGGGCTAACTGCCACAGTCTCCCGGGATAGCTGGTGGAGGAAGGGAAGCACCAGGATGGGTGGTGGAGGAGGGGATGAGGGAAGGACAAGCACACACAGCACTTTAAAACTTATTGAATGCCAGCCCTTTCTTGCTTGGACTGTTCTCTTGACTTGAGTGGTTGGGTGCACGGAGGCCGCCCAAACGCGTTCTTGGGCGTCTCGGGGATGAGGTTATGGGACTCGGGAAGGAGGGCTGTTGGTTACACAGGGGCTGTAGCGGCGGTCTGGGCTCAGGCGGCCTTTCCTGAACCCTACGCCTTTCCTCAGCCATAAGCTGGAGGATTTCCGTTTGATCCTCCAGTAGCCTCAGAATTGCATCCTGCCTTCTCTCTGCACGCTGACGCCACCTACTCTCTTCATCCCGCTGCTGTCTCTCTTCATCCCGCCAGTCATTGTCTTCAGCACGCCACCTGTCCGCACGATCAAATTCTGCCTTCCTGGACTCTGACAGTGTCTGCCTCCACGCATTCTGCTGGGCAGCTTCAGTGTGGGAGGATTCCATGAGTTCTGAGAACATATCGTCTCGATTCCTTTTTTTTTACTTCTAATCTTCGCTAGCCTCTGGGACGGTGATGAAAGGGGTGGCGTTGAAACATTTGCAGCTGCGGGAGGAAACAAACGGGAGAGGAGTAGTTTAAAAGACACATATTAGAGAACAATGCTCCAAACATTACATATCACTTATGCATTTGGTCCAAGGTTGCACTTTGCCTGTTATATTGAGGGTCTGCCGGTTTGGTGCGAGAGATCACACAAGCAGGTCCGGCGGGCAACAGAATTCGGCTTGCAGGCAGCCATGGTAAGCCACAGTCTATAGGCTTCTTTAACCTTCATAACAGGTGGGAATGTTTTCAAACAGCAACCCCCTCATTTCCCATAACAAACAGCCTTTGGGCTGGCAATTTAAAACTGGTTGGCAATTGAAAAGGGAGGGGCGGCGGTTTTCGGGTTAACGTGCAGCGCGAACCTAATCGACACCCCCCCACACACACAGACACACATCCAAGATGTTCGCTGTTCCCCCTCCCCCCACCGCGTGGGTCACAGCGGGGAAGATTTCCGTTCAGCCACAGGCAAACAGCCCAGCAGGGATGGAGCCCCTCTGAATACCCCCTTAATAAAATTCCCCTATTTCAACCAGGTGACCATGAATGATATCACTCTTCTGAGGATAACACAGACAGATAAAGAACGGATGTTGCTTGAATGCCAGCAAACACCGGGACCATACGCCGCCATGCTTTGCAAAGCAATGATTCCAGACTACGTGCTACTGGCCTGGCGTGGTAGAGTGTGTTACCACGGAGCACAGGATAAGGCTGCCCTCCCCAGAAACCTTTTGCACAGGCTTTGGGAGTACATCCAGGAGATCTTTCTGGAGATGTCCCCGGAGGATTTCTGCTCCATCCCCGAACATGTTAACAGACTTTTCCAGTAGCTGTAGCTGTACTGGCCGCGAATTGATCATTAAACACGCTTGCTTATCAAACATGTATTAATTAACAGAGGTACACTCACCAGAGGCACCAGAGGTCCCTTCTCCTGCATCGAGCACGCCTTGGGTGGGTTCGTAGGGTACTGGCTCCAGGGTGACAAAGAGTTCCTGGCTGTCGGGGAAAAGGGCTTCTCCACTTCCTTGCTGTGTCTGGGCGCTATTTTCAGCATCATTATCATCATCATGCTCCTCTGTGGTTTCTGATGATCCACATACGGAGTCATACCACATGGGTGGGTCAGTGCTGGCTGCACCTCCTAGAATGGCATGCAGCTCATCATAGAAGCGGCATGTCTGGGGCTCTGACCCAGAGCGTTTGTTTGCATCTCTGGTTTTTTGGTAGGCTTGCCTGAGCTCCTTAATTTTCACGCGGCACTGTTGCGTGTCCCTGTTGTAGCCTCTGTCCTGCATGCCCTTGGAGACTTTGGCATATGTATTGGTGTTTCTTCTTTTGGACAGTAGCTCTGCTAGCACGGTTTCGTCTCCCCATACAGCGATCAGATCGCGTACTTCACCATCGGTCCATGCTGGAGCTCGTCTTCGGTTCTGGGACTCCATCATGGTCACCTCTGCTGATGAGATCTGCGCTCACCTGCAGCTCACCACGCTGGCCAAACAGGAAATGAAATTCAAAAGGTCGCGGGGCTTTTCCTGTCTACCTGGGCGGAGCATTGGAGCTCAGACTGCTGTCCAGAGCGGTCAAATGTTGCACTGTGGGATAGATCCAGGAGGCCAATACCGTCGAATTGCGTCCTCACTAAGCCTACATCGATTCGGCAATATCGATTTAAGCGCTAATCCCCTCGTTGGGGGTGGAGTGGCGAGATCGATTTTAAGGGCCCTAGAAGTCGATGTTAAGGGCTTCGTCGTGTGGACGGGTGCACGGATCAATCGAAATAACGCTAATAAATTCGACCTAAACTCGTAGTGTAGACCAGGGCTAAGAATGCTTTTAAATCTCTCCTGCATGCCTTAAGCCGCTGATCATGTCCGTTGCTCTTCTCTTCACCATTTCTAGTCTATATACTTTTTGAGTTGACTTGCACAAATTTTGAAAGCAATCATCAAAATAAGGGTGCGCCTACAATACAAAATTAGGTCGAATTTATAGAAGTCGATTTTTCTGAAGAGCTTTTATACAGTTGATTGTGTGTGTCCCCACTAAGTGCATTAAGTCAGCGGAGTGCGTCCTCAGTACTTCGGCTAGCATCGACTCTCGGAGCGGTGCACTGTGGGTAGCTATCCCACAATCCCCACAGTCTCCGCTGCCCATTGGCATGCCCGTTTTTTGAACGGAGTTCTGCCTGCACAGATTTTCTCCCCATACTGCAATCAGATCCAATACCTCCTGTTCGGAGCTCTTTTGCGAATCTGGGACTGCAGGAAATGAAATTCAAAAGTTCCCGGGGCATTTCCTGATTACCTGGCTAGTGCATCTGAGTTGAAGGTGCTGTCCAGAGCAGTCACAATGGAGCATTCTGGGATACCTCCCGGAGGCCAATACTGTCGAATTGTGTCCACAGTACCTCAAATCCAGAACAGCGATGTCGATTTTAGCGCTACTCCCCTTGCCGAGGTGGAGTACAGAAACCGGTTTTAAGAGCCCTTTAAGTCGACAAAATTGGGTTGGTTGTGTGGACAGATTTAGTTTTAATTCGATATAACGCAGCTAATTCCGATATAATTGCATACTGTAGACCAGGCCTAAGAATGCAACTATGTCACTTACTACAAGATGTAAATCAGTGTAGAATCTGGCCAAATATCAGTGATATTTTTCCCCATTTATTCTCTGTGTTGAAATTGATCCCTGTGCAGAGGCCTATGCACCAACTAAGTCCTTTTTCAATAGGGCTTAAGTGGTACCTAAGCGGTGCATAGGACTTGTGTTGGCCCTCTGCACAGGGGTGAATTTCAGCCTTTTTGCTTTCTGACTGCTGCTATGCACTACACCCACCCTAACTCCTAGATCTGTTCCAGAGAGGTTACAGCTAAATCAGGTCCCATCAATATGTGCAAGTAGTTCCAATGATTTTTTCCAGTGTTCATTATCTTCTTTGTGTCTGCACTGAACTTCATCTGATATCTTGTTACTCAGTCACCTATGTTTTATTGGCTCCTTCTGCAATTTCTTGCTTTGCCCCTTGGTTTATATTAACTGAAATCATTTTGCATTGTCAGCAAATTTCAGCTCTTTGCTGTTCATCCCATCTCCCAGATCATTAAATATGAGAGGTAAGCAAATAGTGGAGGAAATTATTCATGAATATTCATTTGAAGTCAAAAGCAAATTTCATTTGACAGTATATGTGACCATTCCCTCTTCACTTCCTACAAATACTTACGTGATTTACTAGTGCAAATACATGCCAAAAATTCAAGTTAAGGTCACAAATAGTCACTTAGAGCAAAACTCTAATTGTACATACACATGTAAAAGTCATGCTGTACAGGGTATGAGTATTCTAGCTATACCGCCTCTCCTTTCTCCTCCCCCACAATACCCCTATGGTGGGGCGGGGGGGGGGGCAAGGAGCCCTTCCAGGAGCTATGTGCCACCCAGAGAGCCCCAGATATCTAGATGGTATCACATTCCTGTAAGTGGCATTACAGCTGTTGTGTGCCACCAAAGAAGTGCAAATCAGTCATAGTGAAGCCAGGAACACCACTCCAAGTCCAGAGGCTCCAAGATTAGGGCTTCATTACACAAACTCCTCAATCTAAATCAACACGACAGGCAAAGGGTGGGAGGGAAAACAGGGAAGTGAAGTGAACTGTCCAAGGTCAGTGGCAGCACAGGAAATAGAATTCAGGCTCCTAACTCCTAGTCCAGTGGCCGATCCACTCTAGACCATGCTGCCTTCAGTTTTCCTAGGCATTTATCACCCACTTGCCACACAGGTATCTGAGTGCTTTGCCCTGGGACTTAGGTGTACAATTAATACAGCATACATTGTAAATGTTTACAATGAATCAGTGATATGCACACTATGGGCTTGATTGGCTACTTGCCTCAGCCGAGTTTGGATGGAGTGAGGAGGTGAGGACTGCAGGGAGCTGGTTGTGACACTCTGATTCGTAGGGGCCTGGCCTTGGGACAAGTTTGGGCTGCACAGGGGCAACCCTAATTTATTCCATGTCAGTGGAGGGTTGGGCACAGAGGAGCCCTGCTATGCCCCATTTCCCTGTCCTGCTCACACCATGCCTTGGAACATTCCTAACATGTTCCCGCCTTCCCCTGGTGCCAGGTTGGATGGGCATCTGACACAGGAGGAGGTGGAGCCATCATCACCAGATCTGTGCCAGCAGAGAGTTCCCCTACATAAGGGGAATTCTCCACTGGCATTCTCCGGACGCTTTAAGGATTCTTTGGCCTCCTTACGTTGTGCAAAGTGGCCATAGCAGTCAAGAGAACCCAGCCCGCAGAGAAATTCACAGACCATGAATACATTCAGCAATTCAAAAAGCTGCTTATAAACAGAAAAAATAGGTGAACTTCATTAGTTACAAATCATCACTGAATACATTGAGAAATACTGAGCTTAGCACTGGTCCCTTTGAGCCCATTACCATCTTCTTATACTCCTGAGAACTGGTGGTTTATTCCTAATTTCTCTGTCTCTGACCTACTTTATGATCAGTGACTAGATGATCACAAATTCTCTTTAAAACCTCTTGTAAGGTTGTGACCTGGGTACAAGGGGAGCCAACTGAGGTCACTCAATTAGGGTGAACTGCAAAGATTGCAGCAGACAATCCCCAAAACTGGTGGATAGTCCAATACTTAGATTTACCAAGCCAGCACAAAACAGCTTCTAGAATACCTCACTGGTTACCCAGAAGCCAACAATACAGTTTACTTAAAGAAACCCCTCCTTAGGCCTCCATCCAGACACCCAAGTCAAATATGATGAGGATTACTGAAAATCTTATTCATCATATAAAAAAGTTCTATGAATCCCAAAGGATCGGGCACATTACCTCCCAGATTAACAAATAGTCCAGATTTTACCCAAATACATGCTTACAGCCAATTCTTATTAACTAAACTAAAATCTGTTGAAAAGAGAGAGAGTATTGGTTAAAAGATCAGTATACATACAGACATGAGCACAATTCTTGAGATTCAGATTCATAGCAGAGATGGTGAGCTTTGCAGTTGCAAAGAGTTCTTTCAGAATTAGTTCATAAATTATAGTCCAATGTTTATATTCAGGGAGATCCAGTCAAGACTGGAGATCTCAATCTTGGGCTTAAGCTTCCCCTTCATGAAGCATCCAGCAGATCTGAGATAAAAAGGATCAGGACCAAAGGGGTTTATATACAGTTCCAGGTCTTCTTTGACAGCTCAGAGTTCTTAGGCTAACAATAGGCAATCATGGCGACTTTTGAAGTAGACCTATTTCCTAAGCATCACCCGTAATTAGCTACACAAATTAACATATGGCAATGTATCCATTAGACAGTCTGTCACAGACTTTAAAGAGACATACAGACAATGACATTATTGCATCCAAGGTTCATCTAAATGTTAATATTCCCTTTTGATCTCTGAATCAATAGCTATAGTGACAGACAGGAACTGTCTGTTTACATGGCTAACATTTAACAAGATTTGAGTACACACATACAATTAGTATCACCTCTAATTTCTAAGAATATAGGTTTGCATTTCAAAGTTCTAGCCTATTGACCATAGAATGGCCCTAATTACCATTTACATACCTTTCTAACATCTCTCTAATGGTTGGCTTTGGGTCAATTATCCTGCATGATGCTTAACCCTTTCTGGATATGCGTCACATTTGCAATTTTATAACAGTGGTAGCAACAATGATTTGCATGGTCATATTTTAATCAGACAACATCACAAAGGGTCTTTATTGAACATTTCTAGATAGGCCAGATAAATTACATTCACCCACTCTGCTTTAGCCACTATTTTGCTATCAGTCTCAAAGATCCTTCTGTATCAAGTTAGGGAAACACAAACTGGAGCAAAGCCTCCCTCTCTTTCAACTCCTGTAAAACTCCAATAGAAATCTTACTGCTGGAGTGTATTGCTTTGCACCCTTAAAGCCACATTGAAGTGAGTATGGTAAATGAGTGGAGAATTGCGCTTAACAGGAGTAAGAAGGCAGTAAAAACTGCAAGCTTTGGACCTTTACAAAAGTCAGGCCATCTATTCCTCTCAGTTACAACAACGCATCCTTATGGTACAACTCTATGGGATGCAGGGATGCAACTGAGAGAGGAAGTTGACTTTTGTACCAGTATGTAATCAAATGGGATTGCATTGGTGCAGCTAAGAGAAGTTAGCCTGCCACACTGATTTTTATCCCTATAATTATTATTTATTATTTGTGCAGTACCAAAAAGGTGCTCTCCAGACAACTCTTAAAAGTAATAATTTGTATTACAGGAGAGTCTAAAGACCTGTCATATTAATTTGGTGGAATATATGGGTCCACACATGACCCTGTCACTATTCGACATTAAATACTGTTAAATGACATTTGGTGTTTTATATAAAGAGACCTGTGCCTACTTAGCACCATGGCAAACACATTAGGAATTTCATACTAAAGGTTAGAAATTTATTGATTGAAAGACACAAAAGGAAAAAATTAAAAGAAGATAAAAAGCATTTATGCTCAAAATTGAATGTTTATGCAAAACAATCAAAACTTATTAAAATCTCTTTCTAAAGAGGATGAATATTGTGCAAAGTCTTTTATTCTGTCAAACAGTACCTCCTATTGGGAAAGAAAGGTTTACTTCTGTTGTTCAGTTTTGTGTTGGTAATAATGATAATCACTTTTCTGTCCAGACAGACGCTGAAGGGAGACAAGAGATAGGATAGAAAAGATGGGGAAATGCAGATTTTGCATATTTTCTCAGGATACAGGGTGGTTGGTCACTCATGAGTGATTGCTTTAGTCTGGCAGGTCAGCCATAACAGTTGTTGTTCTGGATACTGGCTTGCTTCCCCGGTCAGGGACATTTGGTCTGGTCAGGTCCCTCCCCTGCCAAGCAGAACTAGATGGACTATCTCATCTTGCTGCACTGATGCCACGCAGTGCAGTTGATTTCAGATCTGGTGAAAAGCAGAGAGAGAGAGAGAGAGGATGAGGGAAATTAGTGGGAGACAGAAAGAGACACAAGAGGGAATCTCTCATGTAGCACCAGGTTGGGTCCTGGCTGGGGAAGTGATGATGGTCTTCACTGAGTCTTCACTGGAGTATTACAATAAAATTCCTTCTGCTGCAGCTGCCAGGGTGGTAGAAGTTCCTTTTCCCTTCCCCCCAACCTCTATTTTGGGGACCCAAAAAGGTGTGATCACTGGAACAGTCCATCCTCTCATTATTCTGCCCACCATTTAGGCCTAATTTCTGAAGCACCAGTTTTGGTCCAGTGATTTCTAGTTCCCCTACTCCATTTGTATTCCAATTATGATTTAACACAGTCATTGAGTGGTATTAGTAGACCCTCTCTATTTAAATTAATTCAGTCTGTCTCTTTAAATCTCTTCTTGTTAACATTTGTTGTTATAGATTATTGTGTCATTTTAATGAACTTTCACTCACTTTTCACAGATGAACTCACACTGAAGGTAAATTTGTAGGCCCAATGATCACAACAGGCCCCAATGAAGATTTTGTGTACAAACAAAGTTAGAGGCACTCTCTGACCTGAAGAGTTTATAATCTCAATAGACAAGGCAGACAAAGGGTGGGAGGGCTCAGAGAGGTGAAGTGACTTTCCCACAATCACACAGCAGGTCATGTAGCTGGGATTAGAACCCTGGTCTCCTGACTCGCAGGCCTGTGCAATGCATTTATCCATTAGCCATGTTACATATTACTCTTTAAAAAAAAATTGTGAAATGTTTTTCCAGTACAAAGGTGAGCCACAACAATCTTTAATGTCCAGGATTACCCCATGCTTCTTTTTAAAGTGCTCTGTGTTCAGCATCCGCCAGTCCCCTGATATAATTACTGTTCTTAAAGCACACAATATCTTTTAATAGTGGCTCAGCTACTTAATTCTTTGACTCCTTCAGAAGCTTCAGATAAATCGCCTGAACTTTTGGGTCATTAGTCTATGTGAGTTTCAAGTCAGCTGTAGAAATCAGTAGAAGTATGATTACCAAAGTCAGGATGAAAAATATTCTCTGGTGCTTTGTAGTATCATGATGAAAAGCAACAAAAAATACATATTTATGACAGTCTCACAGTAGTACCGTGAGTGAGGTTCCTGGAGAGCCAAGCCACCTAATAAATCACTGAGTAATCCCTACACAAGCCAAAGACAATGGAAGTATTGCTTGTGTGGAGTTGCAGGTTTGGTCCTTCAAAAGAACTGCACTATGATGAAACTGTTCAAGTTCTGGTTGAGCTGTCTCCACTGAAATTTTCACTGATTAATGCAAAAGCTCTCAGCTGAACTATTTTAAAATAACTATTTCCAATAAATATTGCTGTTGAATGTTTATATCTCAGTAGCTTGTCTGTGGAGTGGTAAGGAAGCAATTTGCAGATGTGCAGATATTCCTATGCAACTTCCTTCATGGAAACTTCTGTAGTCAAAATGAAGAGGAAATTAAATTGGGATTGCATCGTTTGAATGGGAAAGTGCAAAGGTTCATGACTAAATTAAAATAACACTAATTTTGACCTACAGACAAAGTACTTAAGAGCTTTCCAATAAAGACATTGGCTTTATTTCATACTTATTTCTTAGTTTGCATTGTTTTAATTATTTAATAAGTAAAACATTTACAGATTTATAGTACATTTGTAGTCATATTTATGATAATCTGGACCACCTTTGTTTCACCCTGATGCAGTTGCTTGAATTTCAGTGATGTTATTCTAGTCTGTGGGACTTCAAACTATAATTCCCCCCCAAGAGTACTATGGCCCCGATCCTGCACTTATGCACAAGAGTAAATGTATGCATGCGAGAAATTCCACTTAGTTCAGGGGAACCACTCAGGCATGTACAATGGGGGCCTATATTTGCATTTCTATATTTCACGTTGTTTGCCAAACCTCATTCTTTAAAATCCTTCCCTAACTCTCTTATGTCATGTTTGCTTTAGTATTTTCAAAGCCTCCATCTCATGGAGATGGTTTTCTTAGAGATTTAAGGACAGATCCCGAGGTCACTGAAGTCAACAGTTTATGCCAGCTGAGCATATAACAGCAAAGTCTCATCTTTGTGAATATGCAGTATGATGGATTTATTCAAACTTGTGAAAAAGAGGTCAGATAACGTTGTGGTACTGTATATCCCCTCTTAGTTGAGAAGGCTGAAATTAATTTTTATTCACTGCTTATGCTTTCCACACTGAGACTGGAAAGGTTGATGGGTACAATATAGTTTTAAATGAGGTATCTTTTTTATGCTGTTTTCTTCTGGTCTATTACTATAGGATTTGAGTGGAACCATATGATTATTGTCTTAGGTTGTCATGCAAATGGACTAATTTTGTTCCATTTCCCATTCTCCTTACTGTCCTTGTCAATACGATGGATAAATCTTGTGCTGTTTTCTGTATCTGATAGCCTTGTAAGGCTGTCATCAGTGTGGATTAATCTTGTGCCTGTGTTACCACAAAATTTTGTGTCCTAACAGAGAGTTATCATTGAATTTGAAGCCCAATATACTTTACACTAAGTCTGTAGTGTCAGTCCTGCAACAAAAATTGTAATGAGAGCTAAAAAATGGCACAAAATGAATCCATTGTTATCAGGATCTTTAAATTGTAATTTTATGGCCTTCCTTGAATGCAGTATTTACTGAATAATACTGAGGAAGAACATGGCAAAATAATTGATTGGAAAATTCAACTTTAAAATGTCACAAAGTAAATTTCCAGATTGTTTAATCAAATGACTATAACCATCGTCCTGAGTATTTCTAGCATACAAGCAATTCCTTCAATAAAAGCCATTATTCAGACAGGATATTACTCTTCAGCACATAAAAGCAATATTAAAAATAATGGTAATGGCTGGACTTAAACCTAGAAAAACAAAATTTTCAGGATTACAGTTTCCCCATTTAATCCCTTAACTCTCCTCTTTGTGCCTAGTTATTACATAGGCTTGAAATCAGAGTGTGATGTTGTATGTCATATAATTTAATCCCTTTAAGTGTTGAGACTCACTAGTCTATGCTATGGGAAAATGCACTTCAAATATTGCTTTTAAAATATTGTTATGTTATGTATGTAAGAGATTCAGTGAAACCACAATTTTTAATGTTCCTTGCACTCCTATATAAAGGGCCTAAGTGACATGATTTAAACCAGATTTGTTTTAAAAATTCCTCTGTGCTAAGGGCTTGCATATTAAATTCTAAACTAGTTTGACTTTTTATTAATGTATTAAGGTTTGTCTACATGGGGATGTTACATTGGATTAGTTTATTTGCTCTAAGGGCAGTGAATTAACTATGTTGAACTGAAGTGTGTGCACTACTTTGTTATGTCAGTTTAAGGTGCTTTCCTTGCTAATAATTGCATCTACATAGGTCTGTGCTTGTTTGAATTAACTGTGCAACATGCTGGGCAGATATCTCATGATCTCATACCACTGCTCAGCTCTATGCAGTGCATTGTAGAAATGCTCACTGGAACCTGTAGGAATTCTGGGACTTTAAGTCAAATTTGCAAACTCTCATTATTCTCTCTTGGCATCTAATAATACATCTGTATTTTGTCAGAGGGCATGTGCATCTCTGCAGGTTGTCTTTACATTGGGGGATGTTAGCAGGGTCTTGTTCAGAAACGCAATGGGCAAACCAGGGATATGCAGCGTTGCTGTTTACCAGGATGGTGGCCCCAGCTGGTGCAGAAGTGGAAGGAAACACTAGCTATATGGGCAGTCTCAAGAAAGTTGCATTGCCTTGTAATGTCCAAGCCAAAATAAAGTACTATCTTTGCCTTAAGTTCTCTTTGATGATATCCACAGATCAGCATAAAGTAAAATGACAAATAAGTAAAATTCTTAGGGTGACCAGATGTCCTGATTTTATAGGGACAGTTCCGATTTTTTGGTTCTCTCTCTTATATAGGCTCCTATTACCCCCCACCACAGTCCCAATTTTTCATGTTTGCTGTCTGGTCACCCTAAGAATTCTGCAGGAATTATTTTGAACTCAGAGGGTTCCAATACCCATGACTGTCTTACGATTGCTTAAAATCTCCATGTATCTTGAAATGTCTGCGAAGCATGATTTGGGCTATTTACCCACATAAAATCTCAAGTTAGCTAAAAACTGAGGAGAGTAATGAAATTGCGAGACAATTTTTTCGGTTGATTTTTCTTTTTCTGTATCTGCTACAGTAAACATGCCTGTCGTGCAATGCATTTGATTATTTAACCTCCATGGGGCAGACATCTTGAACAGAGTAGGGTGGAAAGTTAGGAAGGTCACAGTGGATGGTGGGGAAAGAGAGGGAAGATGAGCAGGGAGCTACTCAGGAAGGTGGGGTTGGAGGTAGCAAATATGGCTGACGGTTATGGGATTTGATATCTCTGGGAAATGAAGTTTTTAAGCTTTAAGTCTCTGGCATAGATGCCATTCTGAGCACACAGGGAAGGGAGGGGGACCAAAAATTGAGCATGTGGAGAAATGCTCCTAGCTTCACCCCTATGGTGGTGGACAGCCAGTAACCAGAAAAAAGTTGTTTTGTAATACAGCACATAATGCTTACTGGTACAGCTCCCCTCTGCAGCTAAATGATGAACTAACAATCAGCTGAGACCTCAAGGGTTAACCCATTGTTGTTAATATAGCCTTACATTCTACAAGGCAGGGGGTCACACTGCCTCACTACACAGAGCATTGCGCAACTTTAAACGAGCATGTTCTCTAATTGATCAGCAATGTAACAATGAAACAATGTTAACCGGGACGACTTTAAGTGAGGAGTTACTGTATCAAGACAATAAGCACTTTTTGTAACACATTGATAGATGCCTTAGAAACACCTGAGGTGGAAAGATAGTTACTAATCTCTGTACCTTGGAATTTTATAATAGAAATGGACCTTTGGTACTAGTAAATGGTATTATTAAACAGGACCAAATCCTGTAGTTCTTGCATATGTAGAACACCCATTAGTTTCAATGGAAATTTTACTTGAGTAAAGGTTGAAAAAGTTTGGTCCCAAAATTCTGATAAAATACTGTTTATTTCTCAGTTTAGGATGACAAGATTTGTTCATGCTAAGAAAATAATGTCTCAAATGACAAGCCCTCAAGATTTCAAAGACAGTCTAAGAGAGCTTTGTTCAATCAGAAGGTAACGAAGATGCTCATACTGACACATCACAGCAGTCTCAATAGAATAAGAAAGACACTCAGGGGAAAAGAAGAACGTACTGTTAATCAGGCTAACATGAAAGCATCCTCTCTAAGTGCTAATGGAAATCTTCTTTATTAGTTTATAACTGGAATCCAGTCTTTGTGCCACAAACACTGGTCTTTGAATGGAACATTGCGGTTTAATTGATGAAATCTTTTGGTTTCTAACAAAGTAGTTGATACACTCCATGAAATAGCTGACTGCCTGACAGCTTTATTAATAGATATATGGGGCTTTGGCTTTCCTTACTGATGCAGTCATAATATGCCATATTTATTTCTGTACAAAAATGGATTTCATAGGAAGGGCACATGGGAAAGCTATCGATCCATAAAGTGAGTTGGTATGTGTATGTGACTAATAATGTGATGGCATGGCAGCTATCACCTAATGGTTCAGGGAGGGCAAGGACATGTGGCAGCAGAAGACTGGCTGCTCTGGCAAGAACTGAACATCACTGCAGCGCAGAACTTCAACATTACTACATGAAATAGGACGGTGCAGTCAGACCTCCTGTGGATGGAGAGAGCCAAACGGAAATATGAAGAAAAACCTGAACTTTAAGTTAGTTTACATTACAACCTTACCCCCAACTTAATGGGGGACTTTTGGCATTATTGTTATATATGTTCCCAAACCTGTATTAAGCTAAAGTTATGAAGCCTAAATCATTTACTGGCCTTTGGCGTGTTTATCTCTGTGTGTAGGAGACAGTATTAGACTCTCTGTATCCAACTTACTGGTATAACATTAGTCACATGATGACTGTCCCTCACAGCTGTTTCTCATTTTATTAGAAAGTGGACAACTTTCACTTAGAGTGCCTAATGAGTTACTCCACAGCTGCTCACCTTCACCAGAGGATTTTTTCTCTCTCTCTCTCCCCCCAAGGTGAATCGTCTGGCTTTCTAATCTCTGCCCAAAGGTTAGAATACAAATCACTTTTTCAAAACTACTGTATCTGATGGAAAGCCTATAAGACCATTACCAACTCAGGGCCAATAACACGAGTATTGTTAAGAAATCACACACCTGCACTCAGATCAGGGATTTAATAGAATCTAAGTGGTGCACTGGCATAAAATTCCTGGTTTCCAATGACCGCAACTGGGTGAAGCCTAGAGACAGAGTCCCCATTGTGGAAAGTCCATTTAGTGGAGGAGAGGCAGGAAGCAGCCACAAACTGCCCTTTCTTAGGGGGCAGCAAGTGGTCAGTGCTGGCAAGGCAGATATTCCATGGGGAACGCACACATTCAGCACAACCAGTAATCAGTCTTTACTGATGAAATCCTCCTATCGAGGCCCCAATGGCAATTAAAACTGCCCCATCACCCCTATAGAAACTCTGAGGGATGGAAGGTGGCAGCAAACCTACCTCTGCCCCCACCCCCCAGTGATGACTCTCCCTTAGGTACTGGTGGATTAGTTAGCCATAGGAAGTGTAAACTACACCTCTCTGTGTCAGTTTAGGTGAACCTGCCCCACAAATTGTATTACAGGAATTTGCTCAAAATGTCATAATAGTTAATTTTAAGGCTCAGAACATTTCAATAAAAGAGCAGAGAGTATAAATATTGCCATTTAATTAACATTATACAATAGGTTTCTTATACAAGCTTCCACAACTCTCTCTATTTCAAGTGATAGGTTTATATGGCAACAGTTTGAAACTAGTGGATTTACTGCAAATACTATCATAAATAAACCTTCACAACCCAATAGAGGTAACACAAACAAACATTTATGGCTGGTGTCTGAAGTGCAGCATATAGAGTTATGGCAGGTGTGACACCTGATAGCTAAATTGAAATTTATAGAATGCATATGGCAAAATTTCATTTTTATTTTTCATTTAACGATCAAAAACTCCATGACAGACAGTGTAAAATGAAAACAGATGAAATGAATTTCCACATGGGTCCTGCCAAGTTTCATTTTCTCTGAAAGTTCTTGGAAAGCCCAGAATCTGTTCCCTCATATATGGCTGGAATCTGCAGATTCTGCAACTTACCTCTTCATTCTCGCATCTGACAGTCCGCCAAGTGCTGTATGTTACAGAGTGACTGAAAAGACAAGTCTGATTATTATGGTACCAGGATCTTTCCGATTGACTTGCTAGTCTAAAATATAAATAAATAATAAAAAGGTTGTAAAAATCTCCAAAGCCACAGTCATTATAAGACTTATACTGGTGAAAGCTGTGTGACTGGATAATAGATGAAGTGTACTGGAAACTTGATATGGGGTTTTAACTGTGTGCTGAGGAAAAGGTGAACCTAGTTAACTAGGGAACAGATCCTTTTACTCACTCTGATATGAAACAAGATTCTCTGTGGAATAAGTTTCAGACAGGCATGGAGAATTTATTTTTAATCAGTTTTAAAATACAGTCTATAATAAGCATGCCTTAAGCTAGTTCCACAGTGCCTGTCATCATAAAAAAAGGCGGGGTGGGGGAAGTGGAGAACAAAAACCAACAAAACAAAAAAAAAACCCTGACCATGCACCAAAACAGCAACCAACAACCACCATTTCTCCCCACCCCCCAAAATCCCAACAAACACAAAAAAGACTTCATAATGGGGTTTAAGAAAAATGGCAAACAGGGGACAATCTTTTTGAATCTCTGCCCTTGTTCAGAATTCCTGCCTCATCTTTTCATCAGAAACTGCTGGGCAGGCCACTCAGAACCATATGTTTGTACTTGCTGAAATCTATAGAGTGTAAACGAAAGGCAATTTTTAAGGGCTAATGTGTGAAACATTAAAAATCCATACTGTACAAACCATAAATAATCTTGCTAACCACAATTCAAGTTATATCAAACACAGCACAGATCATGGTATATTATACAGTACCATGAAATAATTTGAAGATTGATGATTGACTCTCTGGGAAACATTTTGTGATATGGTATATTAAGGACTCCATAAAAAATGCTCTCTCATAAAAGGGAAATAAATTCAATCTGCTTTTTGAAAGAAAACAATTGTCTGGTGGTATTATGGGCTCAGTTAAGGAAATTAAACTTACAGGGAAGAACATTAAAATTTTATGCATGTATTGCACAATACAATGAAACTGACAAGATTTTTTTAAATTTCAGATAATAAAGTTATTTAACTCTAACTTTGTAACTGTGATGTACCATTTACAATTAAACAAGACTATGCCAAAAATCTTGTGAATCACTTTACATACTATTAAATTTATTAATTTGGGTTAAAGATGCAACCGAAGCCCACATGTACAGCTGATGAGTTTACAATCTAGGGCTCCAACTCGGGAAAGATTTATACTGTACATGGTCTTTACACACTGTGAGTAATCCCATTGGAGTCTATGGGAATACTCACAGTGAGTCAAAATAAGCACAGGAGTAAATTCTTGCAGGATCAGGGCCTAAACAGACAAAGAGCGAGTGAAAGGAAGAATCATCATTTCCATTTGGCAAATGGGAAGCTGAGGCACAAAGAGATTAAAGGACATACCCAAGGTCACACAGGAAATCTGTGGCAAAGCCAGGATTTGAATGCAGCTTTCTGGAGCCCCAGTCCTGTGCCTTAACCACAAGACCATAATTTCCTCTCATTTTGTAACTAAATACGTACTGTTTTCTACTTCAGTGCAAATTTACAAAAGAGTCATATAACTGTAGCATGATGACAATATTTTAAAAAATTACCACATGTTGGCACTGTGTTTGTAGAGAGCCTAGCACAAATATCCTGATGATGCACTATCATAATACCAATAATAGATAATATTCTGCTAAATAGAGCAAACAACATTATCTTGGACAACATTCAAATGGGACAACCTAGTGAAACACCATGAAACACCCTGTTAGGCATCATCTGAGGTCTAGTGGCTACATTCTACCCTTATTCACACCAGAGTAACTGCATTCAGTGAAATTGCTCCTGATTTACCCTAACATGAGAGGATTATCAGAGTGTATAAACCCACGTGCTCCACATAAGTCTCTCCCTCTCTGCAGGAGGGAAAACGCATGCATGTGTGCGCGCGCACACACACACACACACACTCGCATGGTAGAAATTCTCTGTAAACTTACCAAAAGAATAATTCAGCTTATTTCACATTTACTTTCTTAATTATTTCTTTGAGACCTATGGAGTCCCCTGTCAAAATCCATGCTCTGATGTAAAGAGTAGCTAGCACTGTTTGTTATTTATCATTTTACTTTGTATGGATTTTGTATCTGTAGAATTTCAAATAAAACATTAAACCCTCCTTCTTCAAAAAGGAAGTTTAATAAGTACAGAAGAGATTTACATAAAGCTTTTAAAAGGGAAAGATTAAAAAAACTGCAATACATGATAGCAGTTGAGAACTGTAGGGGAAAAAAACCAAGAAGCTTAAAAATACAATCAACTCCTGTTAGCTGTAGTTGTGAAGCGAAATAAGAAGAGAGAAGGAAAATATATTTAGGGGAAAAGAAAATCAAAGGATAAAGCAAGACCTCTGAATAATAGAATAGGAAGAACAATCCTCAATAACTTAGACATGGCAAAACTCCTAAGTAAATCTCAGCTTTTAATAGGAAGGAATAAGGATCAAGCATGTACTGGGAGTAAAATTCAAGAAACCAAAGGGAAAATGTAAAACTAATCTGCAGAAAGGAGAGTGTAAACACATATTTAACAAAAGTTAACAAAAAGAGGCTCCAGGATCAGAATGGATGCAGCATTGGGGCATGAAGGAATGGGCTGAAGAACTAGCAGAACTATTAGCAATAATACTTCACAAATCTTGGAAGTCATGCTGCAGCTCCCAAGAGCAGGAGAAAATGTGGTGTGGCTCCAACCATAAAAAAAGGAATGATGGACACTTTTCAAACTTTTAACCTGATCTCTTGTTCAGGTGAAGAACTTGAAAGCATACCAGAAGAGTTAATTTATGGACAACTGATAGAGTGGAAAGCATTTAATAAGAGAGTTAAGCTAGGTTTGCAGAGCACTAGCTCACCAGCTTTTTCCCCATAACAGACTAGGTAGATAAAGAAAAGATGGTAGGCAAAATTAATCTGGAGTTTAGCACTTGTGACATGCAGAAATGTTATAAGAACACAAGTCACTGAGGTAATGGAGATGGACTGCTGGGTTAAAATGATGATATGGTAGATAAGTGATAAAAGTGAGTCGTTTTCAGACAGTGTTTTATCAAGGATGAGTCATGGTTCCGTTCAGCCAGCATTGTTCAATATAACCTCTAGTGACTATAAGGAGTTAATTAATTTATCATTGATCAAATCTGCAGTTAGAATTGGGGGCTACAATAAATAATTCTATTGTTTGTTAAGCACTGATGCTAAATACATTAAAAGGACTCTGGACTGGACTCTGGACGTTGGTTGGATCACAGTTAGATAAGCTTTTATGTCAAGAAATGAAATTTCCACACTGGCAGAAGAGTAAGTCCTAGCTTATAAATACATTTAGAAAATCATTATCAGGGCAGTGAAATGGAGGAAATAGTGACTAAAATAGGCCTCATGTTCTAACACCACTAAGAAAAGAGGCCAGTTCTGTGCTGGGATGGTGTGACTGTGTGAACTTACCCCGCACTGGATGGGGAAGGGTTAACTTCTCACTGTGAGCAGAGGAAGCCCCACCCCACATCCCTACCGGGCATGCTCCAGGTGTAGTATAAGAGGGAGCAGCCAGGCTCAGTCTAGGTGGACTGCTGGAGAGGAAGGATGCTCCTTGCTGGCTCCTGCCCAAGAACCACTGGAGCCCTGGACCACAGAAGCCATAGTTCCTCTCAATTAATTAGCCTCTTACAGTTGGTATGGTTACTTCCACCTTTTCATGTTTCTCTGAATGTATAAATATCTCCTTACTGTATGTTCCATTCTATGCATCTGAAGAAGTGGATTGTAGTCCATGAAAGCTTATGCTGAAATAAATGTGTTAGTCTCTAAGGTGCCACAAGTACTCCTTTTCTTCAGCTACCTGTGGACGCCCCAGGGAGGTCGGAGCTACAGGGAGTTGCACTGGCCAAAGAACCCAGAGACCCTGAAGACACACAGATCGCTGACTGGAGTGCCAAGGTAGGAAGGAGCCCGGGCTGGGGAAACAAGCCATTGTCCCGAAGCCGATCAGCGTGTTGCGGATGGATCCCCGTTGACATAAGGTACCTCTATGGACTCTTGCCCTTAAGTCTCATGGCCTGGAGACAGAGGGCAGCTTGAAGGATGGGGTTTAACTCACCTTGCACTGGACAGGGTCTTCCCACCCCAGCACAGATGGATACCTGGGAATTGATTCTCCATAGTTTTGCATCTCCTGTGTAAAATATTGTGGGTGTAAAATGCTAGCAAATGAGAATGGTTGAATTTTAGTACCACTTTGCATGGGTTCAAATAATGACACAAAATGGAGGGAGGTGGAGACTTAGGCCAATAGAATGGTTCTGGGAAAACAAGAGGTCTAAAAGCTACAGTACACTGCATTTGTGAGGTTGCATCTAGAATACTGTGTTTGGTTCTGGTGCCATTATTTTTCAAATGACATCATGAAAAAATAAATGTTTCAAAGAAAGCCAATCAACTTTCCTAAGAGACATCAGAATATAACTTCCCAGAGGCTGGATGGAACTTACTGGCTTCTGCCCCATATCAGCTCTCTGATAGTACAGCTCTGTCTGCCACTGCTCCCCAAAACACTTCAGTCAGCATTAATTTGCACTGGCTTGGATGGGGAAGTTGGGGGAATGACAATGCAAAAGTGAATAACCAGTCTGTGTTCCTAGGCTTCTGTGGGGGGAAGGAAGGTTCCCCTCACAATACTATGTGGCTGTTACTGCTGCCTCAGGGCTGCAATAGCCACTGGTATGCTCTCTCTTCCTCCATGCGGTGGGAATGATCACATGGCCTATAGAGCCACAAACCCACCTGCCTCTCCACTCCTCAAACCACCCATATTTTGTAACATGCAGGGTGCCCTCATGGAGCTGTGTGCTGTGGTATACAGAAGGCACCAATCCTGTGTGAGCCTTTTGTGTTCAAGAATCAGACGGTTTCATTATGTCTACAACCCTCTAATGACACAGATGGCAGTGTTGGACCTAATAAGCAAGTTAAAAAAAAAACATATCTGGTTTCTGTATTGCAGAAACCTGCATCACTCATTTTGGTTCTAGTTTGGATCTGTTGGCAATCGGTGTGGCAGTTTTTTTTTGTTTTTGTGCAACGCCTTGTTTTTTTCCTTTACATTTGCTGTATTTATTTTAATTCCAATCCCTTCTATGACTGATTTTTTTTCTGTCTGTTCTGCCTGGCGGAGGTTACGTTAATCACTTCTTTATTTCATATGAAAAGAAATTAAAGGGTGAACACTCCAGATTTGGCCTGTTTCTTGCCATGACTCATGCTCTCAGAAGTTGTTGCTCTATGGTAGGTGCTATTGCTAACGAATTTCTCCCTGCTATTTTAATATCTCTTTTCCAGTAAGGCGTATGGTGAACAAGAATAACAACAATTTCTGTTTGAGTGCCTGCCATCCTGACAACAAAAGAGAAAAGAAACCAGACGGGCTTTATTTTAGCAAATTAGCCATAGGTCTGACATCAGTGGGAGACATGCCCTGTTGAGAGAAGAGAATAGTGCCTATTTTTTGTAGATCTTTGTCAGGTTATAGATTTGGCTTCTGATTTGCAATACAGAACTTCCTAGAGCTTTACAATTTTTTGTAATTTTTTTGTGTGCCAAATATGCTAAGAAAAACTAACTGCTTTGCATGTTCATCTGTCTAGGAAGAAACAATAATAAACTCCAGTGTAAAAAGGCAACAGAATAACGATGGCCAGTAATTTATTAATTTCTATGATGGCAATGCCAGAGGCCCCAGAAGAGATTGGTGCCCCATTTTTCTACACACCATGCAAAGAGATAGTAAGAGGCAGTCCCACTCTTTACATTTAAAAGTTCACAGTCCAAGGCCCTGATCCTGAAAAGACTTATACACCTGCTTTAAGTACAGAGTTGTTTAAATCATGTGATTAAAGCTAAATGCATGAGTGAGTGTTTGCAGAATTAGGGCCTTAATCTACAAGTCTGACAACGAATGGGAGAAAGGAATATTAATATCCTAATTTTACAGATGGGGAACTGAAGCTCAGAGGGACTGAGTAGCCCAGGGTAAGACAAGGAGCAAGTGGAAGAGCCAAGAATTGATCCCAGATGCCTTGAGAGCCAGTCCAGTAACTAAGGCTTTGTTTACACTGGCAACTGAATGACAAAAGTTTTGTCATTCAGAGGTGTTAAAAAAAGGCATAGTTTTGTCAACGAAAAGTGCCAGTGTGAACAGCGCTTTGTCAGCGGGAGCACTCTCCTGCCGACAAAGCTACTGCCGCTCGTTGGGGGTGGAAGTTTTTTTTGTCAGCACAGTTGTAGTAGCACAGCCGTGTCACTAAAAGGTGCGCAGTGTAGACAAAGCCTAAGTCACAAGACTGGCCTTTGCCCACTTGATTTTTAGTAAACTGAAGTGAGACTGAATTAACAGCTTAAAAGGAAAAAACATTATTTCTCTGAAAGTGCAATTTATTTCCAGCAACATTACCCACTTTCTTTGGACCTGATTCTGCCTGATTC
Organism: Macrochelys suwanniensis; assembly: GCA_033296515.1. NCBI lineage: Eukaryota > Metazoa > Chordata > Testudines > Chelydridae > Macrochelys > Macrochelys suwanniensis. Next base: position 25,091,331 of record CM065782.1, read on the forward strand.
TTTAGACCTTTACTCTTGCTGAGTAGTATCTCAGTTTGGAAATAATCTCACAAATTTCAGTGGGGCTCCTTTCAGAGTAAGTTATTGTTTAAGATGAGTAATGGTGGCAGAACTGGGTTCTTTATCATTTTCATAATGTTGCTCTTAGTTTATTTTTAATTGCACCAGTTAGACATTATTTTGACACTTGTATACTTGTTTCTGCTTACGTGGTATCCCAATGTTATTGTGCTTTTCATTACCATAATTTTTGTTATGTGGGTTTCTATTTCAATGGGGTTGATCAAAATTAATGTAGTCCCTCTACCCAATGGCATTTATTTTGGTTATAAGATTAGAAATGTAAATTTGCAATAAAAGAAGAAAATAGGAAGCTGTTTTTAATGAATATTTTACACATGACTAATTAACAGAATCCCCTACAGGAATTTGGAAGTAATAAGGAATTGACTGAAAATAAATTAAAAATTAATAAAGGGGTCTCCAAACAACGTTGTTTATGTGTGTTACCAATTGCATTCTTAGTTATGAATATTTCAAGCTGTTTTGGTATTCAGGATGTATTGTTCTTGGAGTGTTCATAATTTTAGAGGTGATTAGACAAAAAAGGAGTAACACATAAAACAAAATGTCTTGAAATGATAAAGCCTACCTGGGGAAAACTTCCTAATGTACAAATAATGGCTTAATATGCAGGTTTTTTGTCCAACAATACCTGCACAATGATGCTTCTGTCTCTATAAGTATCCGAAGCTTCTAAAAGGAATAAACAGAACTGCTCTCTGGCTTTGATTCACTGAGTAATATGGAAACGTTTTGTAAAATGATACTTTGGAAGACAAAAGAACTGCACAAACCCAGCTCAGCACCATCATTAGTATTTGTTGAACCTTGACTGAAGGTTTTGCTACAGCACAGGAAGTGGTGATAATGCACTGAAAGACAACAAAACACAGAAGAAAGCTAAATTATTACTTTCTCCCTTTAAGTCACCTCTTCATTGAAAAAAATAAACACACACACACACATACGCGCGCACACACGAAAACCAACAATGTCCTGATTCATATTCTCTCAAATTTTGTCACTCCAAATCAAAGTTTGGTGTGCAAACTAAAGTGAAATCTTTTGATTTCAATAGAGCTGCCTCCACTTATACCAATGGTGAATGGTAATAATGGGAGGTAGTCTAGTCTAGTCGATAGAGCTCTGGACTGGGACTCAGGAAACCTATGTTGACTTCTTGGGTCTGCCAATGGCCTGCTGGGTGAACTTGAACAAGTCACGCCTCTCCCTGTCACTCAGTTTCTCCATCTGTGAAATGGGGATATTGATACTGACTTCCTTTGCAAAGTGCTTTCAGATCTAAAGATAATAATAATAAATATATAGGTTTATTATTATTAATAAAATTCCCTCACAGAATTTAGACACAGGATCAGGCCTTCAACCCTGCAGAATAAAAGAGAAACTGTCACACCTCTTATTACTTACTAATAATCCAGATAATCCTGGATTGCCATTAGATCACCTGAATCCTGCTAATGAACTAAGTAATCCTAATGCCAGGAACATGAATCCCAAAATTAAAATAAAATCCTATCAGAAAAGCATACATTTTCAGAAATAATCAGGTTAATGATATTAAAAATATGGCAGATTTTAGAAGCTTAGACAAATCTTTTTTCAGAGTTTCAAGGACTGGCCTGAAATTTCCTCTCTGGCCTTATTTTATCATCAAAAACTGAATCCTCAGAAGACATGACAGATAAGTTTAATAAAGATGTGGGACCTATAGAAATTGTAAGATTAAAAATGCTTACAAATGATGGAGTGGGGGTGGGGAAAGGAAAAGGAGAGTCTCTGATCCATATCTTCAGGAAGTAAAAACAACTTTTACCAATCTATATTATAATCTGCCAAAACATGCAGTGAAGACCATATTGAATGGCCTCAAACACTGACTGGAAACATGAAGCAACAAAGAGCTTATAATGCAACAAAAAACATATTTGTGTGACAAGTTGGGCATCAGCAACCAGTCAGAGAAAATACAAAACATTTAGGCAAGTACAAAAAGAACAAATTTCAATTTTTTAAATAACTGTTACTAATTCTTCACATCACCACAGAGTATTTCCACTAGTAACTCAGAGTTAATGAAGTTTATCTATCTAAAGCACTGTAAGACCGTTGAATGTGAAACATTATTATTTCTGATTATAATTCCAAATAACCTTCTCTGGGAATTGGTATGTACAGCGTTGACTAGGCTGGTCACTCAGTTTCAATGGGCATATCACAGAAGATTTTAATCCAATCTCTTTTATCTTATTTTATACTAAAGAAGTCCTTTCTATCCATTATTAGAGTGTCACATAAATACAGAAACAAGGGGTAAGGAAATATTTCAAATGGCTATCACTGCTGCTGCTTTTATACTTCCTTCATCACCTGAAGAATGTGAGGTACTCAGGATAATTTTAGACTGAACATAAAGAGGTGCGATCCTCTTTCCATCTCTAAACAAAGAGGGTGAAATGCTGATTCCATTGAAGTCAGTGGCAAAACTTAGAATCAGTGGGGTCAGGATTCTTCCCAGAGAATCTATAAAATGACTTTGCAAACCCTCTGAGATTTGGGTTGCATCCCTGACTCAAAGGTGCTGTCAAATTTCAAGCACCTTTTCCAAAAGAATTGAGACCCTACAAGTTCTCAACAAAAGAGCCAAAAGATACTGTTTTAACATGGGCAAAACAGCATATTCTTTCCTAATCACATTCTCAGAAATGGCTGAATCATTTTTTGCTGAAACTTTCCAAATAACTTCAGCCTGAGGCAGTCACCCAACATGGAAAATTTGAGTATGAAAAGTTAAAAATTGACAAAGTTGCAAGCAACTGAAAATAGTGTCTTATAATGGGAAGTGTTAGGCAACCTTAACTCAAGATAGGGCTACCAGCTCTGCTTAATGCTTCCCATTAAAAGACCCTATTTTCTGTTGCTTATAACATATATATGTTAACTTTTCTCTGTCTCATCCAAAGCCCATTTTAGTTAATTGGAAAACTTTATTCCCTATACATTATGCCCCATATTTCCTGGGAGCAGAAGTACTGGATTAACATGAGATGGGCCATTTAGGGATCTGGGGCAAAAACTGGGGATTGGTCCTGCTTTGAGCAGGGGGTTGGACTAGATGACCTCCTAAGATCCCTTCCAACCCTGAGATTCTGATTCTATTTCTGACCTAGCTGAAGTATTGCAAATCTTATAAGAAAGTTTGGTCTCATGAGATTTCCAGCTCAATGCTAGACACACTGAGATAAGATATGGGTAAGCATCTGAACTTCTCGATGCTTCTCTGAACTTCCAAACTTTAGTATCAGCTGTTATTAATTTTAAATAACCAAAGATACATTCTTAAAGATGAAGCAGTTCTCTGTGAGTGTGCAGACAGTGATCAAAAATGGATTTAGCACTCATTCTTTTTCAAGGTCATAAAAGCCTTTTCCTTTTTTCCATTTCCCCCAAGCAAAATCTCTGAAATAATCTTTACCAAATGATTTATAAATGCAATTTGTTTCTGAAAAAATACGTGAGTGACTACAATGCTTCAAATTACTATCACTAAGAGCTTTTAATTAAAGCCTAAAATATGTATGTCACTGTAAAAATAAATTAAAATTTCTAAGGTTTTATTAATAAGGCTACTCGTTAAGGGTTCCTGAAGCAATTGTGCGTTTGAAGATAAGCTCTAAAACAACTTTAGTCTGGCATTTATTTTTATTCTTTATAACTTCTAAATCTTTTTTCCCTCCGTATTGGAAATTTTCCCTATTTTTTCTGTGGGAAATCACCATGGGTGTTTCTGCCTGGAAGGGAGGACCCAGTGCAAAAAACATGAAGCAAAAAAGGTTTAGATTTAAACATGGATGGTTGCCACCAAAACACTGGCAGTAACGCCAAACACTGGCGAGAACTTTTTATTGGAAGAATCAACACGGTTTTTCTTGTTTGGAATAAATGCCTTTAACTTTAGTATAAGAAGAACAATGTTGTAAAGCTCATCAGGGGTGCAGTGTAACCATCAGTATTAATAGGGACTTCATGCTAGAAGAACCTGCAGGTTGTGAATGAACAGCTGGGTAACAGTTTGATTCACAGATGCTTCAACGTTTCTTGAAAAGCCTGTGGTGAAATTCATGGATGTTTTACAAATAACAAATCCATAGCCATTCCAGCTGTGAAAAGTCAAGTCACAAATAATAGTTTGAGGGTCTATGCCAATTGCCTCCAGTGCTGCAACACACTGGACTAGATAATATACAGCACTTACAGTGCAATACCTTTACCTCAGCACTTACAAATAGAACATAGCTTAGTTATTGAAGTCTAAACTTAAATACTTAAATCCAGTGCTACTGCTATATAATATATCATGAAAATTTACAGGGAAATCTCTCTTTCAGCTAACTTAAAGACCAGGGCAAAATTAGCTCCAAATTTAGGTTGTAAGAGTAAATTTTCACAAAATTTACAACCAATTCATATATGTTTTTATGGTTTTTTAAAAAAATATTATTTTTAATCTGGTATGTTCCTTATGTATCATATTCTGTTCAGAAAACACTTCTGCTGAATACTGAAAAATATAGAATTGGTGACACATGTCCAACAAAAGTAAAACCCTTACAGCAAAGAAAAGTTAAGAATCACATAGATTTCATTTATACTGTGCATTATAAAAATCTTTACAGAAATATAAAGCAAACTGTTCAACTGAGCAGCATAACAGAAGTACTAACAGAATAACAGAAAACCAGAGTACTAATATAACACAACCAGGGCCGGTGCAAGGAAGTTTCACGCCCTAGGCGAAACTTCCTTGCACCAGCCCTGCACCCCCGCCCCCAGCCAATGCCCCCTCCCCAGCCAGCTCCCCCGCCCACGGCAGGCGGCTCCCCATCCCGCCCGTAGCAGCTCAGCCCCCCCGCCCGCGGGCCGCAGCAGCTCCCCACCCGCCTGCTTGCGGCAGCTGAGCGTGGAGCCAGGAGGCAGTGGGCGGCTCGCCGCAGCTGCCTCCTGCCTCACGGCTCCATGCTCAGCGGCTGAACGAGGAGCCAGGAGACAGCCGCCCGCCGCCCCCCAAAATCCTGGCGCCCTAGGTGACCGCCTAGGGTCGCCTAGTGATAGCGCCGGCCCTGAACATAACCAAGTACTAACAGCATAACAGAAAACCAGAGTTATGGGAGAGCACTTGCAGAAAGACAGAATTATTCAACATTCACCTATACCAGACTGATCTACTATGCTGTCTTAGTCAACTTTCCTTACGGGCTAACAAGGTAAGCCCTAACTATTATGTTTTATGTTCTGATAGGTTAGTACACTGCTGTCTTCTTGTCATTCCTATCTGATGATCACAATTTACAGATGTTTTGATATTTCCTTCTAAAGAAGGATTATCTCCAAGACTTTTTCCACATAACGTCATATAGAATTACAGTTTGGCCATCATAGACTAAACAAAATTCTTTTTGTTTTAAAAACAAAAGTGGGAGTGGTTTGTAAAACAGGAGTCTGTCATCTGTTGACAAATCTAGGGATTATTAAAAAGAGATTGAAAAACTTGTTCAATTGATATTCCCAAATCTGTTTTATTCTCATCTTCAATTAGAAACCAGATTCAATCAAAAATATTTTTTGGCATTCAGCCAGGTTAGATTTTCTGGCTTTTGCTCATTTTATCAACTGCAATCCTACTAATTATTTTCTTTCTTTGAATTTACAATCCAAGTATTCTTTTGGTTTTGTATCTTTTTGTTTTGCATGTGTGATTGATTTTATATGTACAGAAAAAGTGCAAAGTACTAGTATTTCCATTACAAATTGCAGAAATTACACATATTGTCGTATATTGAAGAAAAAGACCACTCTCTCTGTTATTTGGATCTATTGCCTAGTCAAAGTTCTCAGTAGAGCTGCTTTTGGTTTGCTGGCAGTTCTGAGAAATTGGGCAAAAATTTCATATTGGGTTGACCCAAAACAATTTTTTAAATACATTTCAGGGACTCAAAAAGTAAAAAGAAAACTGAAAATAAAAATGAAATGTAATATTTGTGTTTGAGCTTTCTTAATATTTTAATTGTTTAAACATAAAATTGAAGGAAATTTTGAAAGAACAGTCTTTCTGAATTGAAAAATCAAAACATTTTGTTCAAAAAATGTTGAAACATAACTGATTTTTTTCTGAATTTGTTATTTGTTATTCAGCAAAAGTGACATGGATTCACTAAATGTTTTCGTTGTCCAGGATCAGCATTTTTTTGCCAAAGTTTCAGATGAAAAATTTCTCCCAGCTTTAGCTCTAGGTACAAGAGATGAGGATTAGAGCTGCATGTTCTGCTACCTGTCAAGGGGCTGGGGTAAACAAACTGCTGTTTAAATTTTTGTTGTTCATTTTAGATGATGAGGGTTAGATCTGTTGTTCTAAAATGAACAACAAAAATTTAAACAGCAGTTTACCCCAGCCCATAGCAGAACTATCCCCACCCCACATACAGATCTAACCCTCATCATGCCCCTCCCTCTGCAGGTTGTGCAAATAGAGGCAGCTCACAGCATGCCCTAAAGATTAACAGACCCACGCTATTTTAGACCAGGAGGTACAGCTTATTCTAGTTTTGAGGGCTTCTTACAATTAATGCTTTACTTGGAGTCCTCTGTCTTTTAAATTGTGGGGATCCATGTCGAGCACCCATGCTGATCACAACAATAGCCATATGGTAGAGGAGACAGATGGTCTCTGAAGTAGAAAGCTCCCAAGCCATTTTGGGCTTTGTAGGTCAAAATTAATGCCTTAAATCAATCCAGGAACCAATAAACAGCCAGTACAGATCATATAACTGCCACCAGGAAGCACCACTAAATAGGCAGCCTGCAGTTTAAATGTCTGGATTACGTTAAGGTGTGCCGTGCATCACAGCAATTGATGCTTGAGGTTGCAATGGTGTGCATCACGGTCTATATCTGAAATAAACCATTGTTTAAAAAACAACAACACAGAGAATTATAGCAGCAACTACCAATTACCATTGCTTTATCACTGGTTTTTTGTGGTCACATGGCACTCTAATTGTAACCTGATATGCTGGGGCCATCTACTCTATTCAAATACATCAATATAAAGATGATTTGCTGTTTGCAAGGAACACAGTCATTCTCCCCTTTGATCACCAATTTTTATTTTTATTTTTAAAAATGATGACCTTTGTTTTTAAACAGGTGGGAAAACGATCATTTTGTAATAATCATCCATTCAGTGCCATCATTCATTTTTAAATAAAGAATAGAGTGTTGGCATGGAAGAAAAAGTATGAAACAATTTTCAAATGAAAAATTCTGATAAGGATGAATAAATAATGAATTTGACTTCAAAAGAAGTTAAGAATCTATATTCCAAGACCACAGGCAATGTCTGAAGAAGAGAAGAGGTTTACCTGAAAGCTCTATGTGACCTGTAACTACACCACCTTCAGCTCTGCTCTTGTCAGATAATAGGGTGACCAGATGTCCCGATTTTATAGGGACAGTCCCGATTTTTGGGTCTTTTTCTTATACAGCCTCCTATTACCCCCCACCCCCATCCCGATTTTTCACACTTGCTGTCTGGTAACCCTATCAGATAAGCAGTGTTGAGCCTGGACAGTGCTTTAATAGGAGACTTCCAGATACTCTCGGTCACCACAGATCACAACTAGAGTGTGGAATCTGCTTATAAGTTAAATTTCAGAGATTTCATTTTAATCTCTCTCTCTCTCCTTCTCTCTCATACATATCCAAAAATCTCTGATAGGAATATAGAGAACTTTAGAAAGATGCAAATGGGCATGGGTCCTGCTCTGATGAAAATCTACAGTGACAGTCCACTTGACATCAATATGAATAGGATAGGGCAGAATCTTACCTCAGGTTTTAGAGTAGCAGCCGTGTTAGTCTGTATCCGCAAAAAGAATGAGGAGTACTTGTGGCACCTTAGAGACTAACACATTTATTTGAGCATAAGATTTCGTGGGCTACAGCCCACTTCATCAGATGCATAGAATGGAACATACAGTATGAAGATATATATACACACAGAGAACATGAAAAGGTAGAAGGTGCCATACCAAATCTAAGAGGCTAATTAATTAAGATGAGCTATTATCAGCAGGAGAAAAAAACTTTTGAAGTGATAATCAAGATGGCCCATTTCAGACAGTTGACAGGAAGGTGTGAGGATACTTAACATGGGGAAATAGATTCAATTTGTGTAATGACCCAGACACTCCCAGTCTCTATTCAGTCTCTATTTTACCTCACAGGCATTTGTCATGTGCTCTTAGGGAATTTATTGCCACTGTGGATAAACCTAGAAATTGCACACTAGGCCATCATACAGAAGGAAACTTGAGATTGTGGGAAATTGTTCTTCAGTGTGTTTAACAGAAGAAAAAAGATCTACAAATGATTTTTTTTTAAAGCATGGAAATGACTCCATATCTTGTTTATTTGGGGGACATGCATGCTAGACACTAAAACTTCATAGATCTTTATGCTGTGGAGGCCAGCTTAAATATTTAACAGCACATTGAGAGTGAAATCCTGGTCCCACTGAAGTCAATGGCAAAACCTCAGATTCTAAGGTGGAAGGTGCAATATGAAGTCAAAATATTACTATTTTTATGAGGATTTGCAGAAAATATACCTGTTGTGGCAAAATCAATTTTCATATTGCTAAAAAGAGCAAAATATTTCTTCCATGAATATTAACAATTTTACAGTAATTGAATACATATCAATGCCACAAACGTGCCATTACAAGTCATGATATTGGACACATACAATAGGCAGCTCACAGTGAGGTAGAAGAGTAACAAAGGAAATGAAGACATGAATGAATTAAAAATATACAACATGCATTATGGTAAGTTTCTTTTACGCTATCCATTTTTTAAAAACGTGCATTGTGCAGGTCCCCTGCCTTTGCGTGGACTAGAAGGCTACATCAGCCTCCCTGGATTGGAGCGTTAGCTCAACATGCATTCAATGAAATGGGATGTCATTAAAAGTGAATACCCTCAGCACGATAAATGGATACTTTTATAATGGAGGTGTTGGTAATGACTCCATAGATAAAATTGCTCTGAGACTACAATTTAAAGCAGGACTAAAATCCTGTTTCACACTTTAATTGTTGAATAGTCTCTAAATTTGGCACAATAATTCTTCAGAGGACAACTGAATTTTCCATAGTAAATATTCATTACTTTTGCAGAGGAAATATGCTAAACATAACTTCTTTTTTGAAATTTTGCCCTGACTTTCGCACTTGTCCCGGTTTCTCCAGTGTCCAGAAACTCCAAACTCCACAAAAGTGCACTCACATATTCTGGTAACATCTTGGACATAGACCACTTTGGAGATATTATTTTAGATGCAAAAAGCTATTTTCCTAAATCACAGTAACTCTAGCAGAACTATGCCAAGAAAAGACCATGCTCAGATCATAGATCATACTCCCCTTTTCTGATATAGCTGATTCCCTGTTCCCTGTGACTCATGAGTCCTCAGCCTTTCTGGGGAGCTCGGCTCCCTAAGCCCATAGGCAATCCCCCATCCCACTCCTCTGAGCCCCAATGCAAACTTAACATTATTTTCCTTTTTTGTTAAATTATAATTTTTGCTGTTCAAGATGGTGCATTTTAGGATTGTTTATTTTGATCCTGGGAAGTGGAATGATCACAACAGTTAAGGGAAATATAAGGAAAATAATGTTCCATAGGGTAGAGATGCTAGGGGAGTGTGGGGATGTGGAGGTGAAACCATGGGACTAGGGAGCTTGCTACCCTTTGAGGCTGGAGAACTGAACACTGCAAAGGGACTAGGCACCACTAAGAGCCAGAGTCATGTGGGAGATCCACTTCTGAACCCTGCTTTTCAGCTTTCCTCCCTAAACCTGCTGCCAGCCTCTGTGCCGGAGGCACCTTTAGCTGTGAGTCACCCCCTTACTATGCCTGTCCCCTTCCCATCATGTTGTAGACCCTATTGCTACAAGGGGCAGGGAGAGTGGGGAGTAGAGTTCAAAATGGCTCAGGATGAGGAAGGAAATAATGAGCTTTGGGTGGAGCAAGGGAGGAAGGTGAGAATGAGAGGAGAAATTGCTAAGTAGAGTGTAGATACCATGTTGAATTATTTACCTGTTTTTCATGGCTTGCTTTGGTAGGACATGCAATCTAGTAGCTCCAACTCTAAATTAAATATTTTGGGAGTGGAACACATATCTGATTTTCACCACAGTATGCACAATTCTGTTTATTATATGATAATTGAGTTATGGGTAATGGATGGAACTACTCACTAAGTCATGAGAGGTGGACTAGCAAAGAAAGAGTAGATTGAAAGAGTGAGTGATGTAGTTTACCGTAATTCAGTTAAAACTCAGTTGAAAGCTTTGCCCAACTCCTGAGACACTGCCCACCTCTTAAAGGCAAGAAATCACCCTTTCCTGCTTTCCATGGACAGCCGGTAACCCGGCCATTGGGGGAAGCTAGTCTCCGGCCCCTCCCCTTGTGCCCAAGGCCCTGGTCCCCCCCATCTGCCACCCCTTCTTCTTCACCTCCCCCAAATGAGCCCAGAGCACACCCACCGCAGTCCCCAACATGGGCGGACAGGGGGCAAGGCCGCAGTCCTAGTGCTCTGGGTGGCGCGCTCCCAGCCCCGGTGCTCTGAGTGGCATGGCCCCCAGCAACAGCCATCCTGACTCACTGCAGGAGGCAGACCGGCCAGCCAAGGCAGAGCACTCTGCGAAGGGAACCACAGGAGGAGGCTTGGCCTGTGGTCAGAGCGTGGACAGGGCCACGCTAGGCTTTTTGGGAAGGCACAGCCTACCCTTGCCTACAATACCTATCACCCATGCTGCTTTCTAAGGCTTTGCCAGCAGCGAAACTCCAGAGGACAGAGAACTCTTGGAAAGACCCAAATTACACTTGAAATGGAGTCTCCAAGGCTGTAATTTAGAGCATGGCAACTAGAGAAACTTCAGAGAGTAACATTCAAAATGGGGTAGCAAATTGTTCACGAACACTGGCAGCTACCAATGGCACTAATGTGGCGTGAAGCCACCCCACAGGGAGTACTGGAGACATGTATGTGTGGGAGGGCATGAGCTACCCTTGACTGCCTGCTGAAAAGGACCATTGTTCAAGGCTGTATGCTTAGATAATATTCCCATGTGTTTCCCATCTGTTCTCTGGATTATTCAACACTCTACTGCTTGAAAGAACTCCCCCGCCCCCCGCACCCCCATTTCATGAAAAAGAGAAGAAGAGATAAAAGTTAGATGCACATAGTTGTGAGGCCCAGATAATGATCCTTTCTTTGTTAAAAACCCCAAACGTGAAAACCCACTGAGAATCAACTCAGCCAAGAATAAACTTGTCTTCCATTTCCCATCCTCCTTTTGTTCAGCCTGCTTCTAGTCTCTATGACACATTCTCCTTCAAACACTCCCTATCAACTCTGATACTTCCCAAGCCAGGAGACTCTTTTATCTTCTTCTTCATCATGATAGCACTGCACATTTCTTCAGGTCAATGCACAACTTTCTCTCTGACCCTTCAACCTAACAAATAAATGCCACTCAAACATCAGAAGAAACTAATATATCCAGGACCAAGATCAAACAAAAAACACATTAATGATATAGGTTTCACCATGGCCCCTTTACTTGCCTTTGTGTCACTAGGAATAAAATCACTGAAATGTTAACTAAATTAATCTAAATATTGTATTGCTATGCTTTTGAAATCAAGTAGGATTTTCCAGTTCCAGGTGTCAACAGAAGAGATACTGAACCTAAAAAGCCAGTGATTTTTTATCAGAACATTTTTTATCAGACATAGAAATGTTTTCTAAAAAAGTTACTATATCAAGTGTACAGGAAACGGACTATAAATAAATGTGAACTTGAGTAGTCCATTAAAGCAGAGAGAAATGAAAAAGTAAACAAACAGGAGAAAGTGCAAAGTAAATCTCTTTTGCTTTCCCTTTAATATCTGCTGCAGTGTTATTAGTCATGTGAACAAGTTGCTTTTTAAGATGCATGATTTTTAACCTGACCTCACTATATAGTATTATACACTAATGGGACTGAATTGGGAAAATTGTATCATGTCAATTAAATAGTAAGTCCCTCGATTGTTTCTTGTTTTACATCATTAAAAACAGATCACAACACTCACGGGACTCTGAAAACATTGGAGAGCACCAGCCACTGTCTCCTTCCTCATTAAGAGCAACAGCACCACTGTGGAGGAGAAGGACGTTTCCTCAGTTATCACAGGGAGAGTACAACTCCTTTCCCTGGGGTAGTATTGAGCTTTTGTAATCTCTGGGGTTATTTGCCTTCCTGCCTTCTCCAGCTTTCCTAAAGATGAGAATGCTGGATCTTCATGGGGACCCTGGCAGCCCAGAGGATCATGCTGCTAAGCGTAGGTTGACATCATGTATATCCCACTTTTTGGACCTTCTGGTTTTCTTTTATACACAGTTAATTTCAGCATCACACGTAACCTGATGGGTACAAACACTTTGGAATAATTGTCTTAGCATAGTTAATATCAGCTATTGCAAGATGTGGATTGAAACCGGCCAAATGAGTAACTGGTGGACAGAGTGTGTGAGGGGTTCTTTGTCAAGACTTTAATCAATCACTTTTCTACGCTAGCTCTGTATCAAACTGTACTTCTCATGACAACCAGCGACTTGGATGGATTGATTCCAGCGTTTTAAGTACATACTTTTTTTTCCAGAGTAAGAATTACACACATGGGGCCAGATCCTCATCTGGTATTAACTGACATGGACTCATTCATTTCAGTGGAGCTCAGTCTATTGAGGAGCTGCCTTCCTCGCTCCAGCTGAAGATCTGGACCACATTGTTTAGCAAGTGAGTGAAGGATAATATGTCACGCAAATCCATGATGGAGTGTGGAGGGTGGAGAGAGGGAAGAAAGCTGTTATCCTTAAACACCTTCCCCTCCAGCTTTGCTTACTATTTTCTAGCTGTATGTTTGGCTAAAATGTTTAGTTAACATATAGCCAGCTTTCCCTCTGTATGCTCAAACAGCCAGTAGCTCTCATGGGACATTTCCATCCCACTACAGAAGCTGGGAGACATCCAAAGGAGCAAAGGTACTGGTGGGTGCTAGCTTTCTGGTCAGGGCAAGAACCTGGCATTGCAAACACTGGGATTTTGATGAAAATCCTAGTTCCTATCCTGGGGAATAGGCCTGGGACATTTGCATTTCATAAAGCTCATGCCCCACTCCTGTCCATGGCAGGTGGTCAAATCCTACACGGGAGCTGCCGGGCAGGGAGGGAAGAGACTAACATCTCCAGCCATCCTTAAGCAGACAAACCTGGGTTTATTTCTCTTACAGTTTATTTTTTACACTTTTTAGAGAAAAAAAGTTCTAGAAAACATCAATAAACCCATTGTGCCTATGAAATTTGTTTTGGTTTCTTTACATTTTTATGGCTAAATGGACCTACCTCATTATCTGAAGACTTTTCCCTCTGAACTCTTGTTCCATCTGATATTCCATATTTTCTTATTTCATGGGTATTTTTGGTTCTCTCTCTCACCAGAGTGAGACATTCATGCATGAGGACATTTATTGCCAAATCAAGCTTGAAATGCCACTTCACTTTTGCTTTTATTAACTACTTTTACATGATGATCATCATCATCTTGTTCACTGTGGCTCAGCCAAGAACATTAGAGAAACATCTACAGCAGATTACTGCAGTTTGAAGGGTTGTGTTTTCCCCTCTTCCTCCCTGACAATCTGTGTTTCACAGAAATACGGAGTGAGAGAAAATAATAACACCTGGAATAGAGGGGAGAAACCAAACAAAAGCACTGCTGAGCTCCATTAGAAATAGGCACTCTAGTAAAAGGAACATCAGTGCAATTAGGGTCTGATCCAAAGCCCATTCAAATCAACGGGGCCCTTTCCATTGACTTTAATAGCTTTTGGATCAGGCCTAGGGTGCTCTTCTCCAGATTGGTATGCAGTACTTTCAGAGAGATTGCATTTCTAAGTGTGAATAACACTGCTTCACACAGCTTTGCTGTTACAGATATGCCACATTTTCTTTTGCTGGCATTGTCTTCTCATCAAGATTTGTTCTGCAGCAAATTGTGGTTATTATTCTAAATCCAAAATGCTTTTGAACAAAACATCATCATCATCATCAACTAGGATCAGCTCAACAGTTATATAACATAACAGGCATGTCCTGGGTTGACGTACCACAGTAATAAAATGACATCCTGGAAACTTGTCATTTTAATGCCCCTATACATATTTTATAGACTTTTAAGACATTTTTAGTTCTGATCAAAATCCTGTACACGTAGAGAAAAAAATTGGGGTCAGTTGTTCAGAATGCCTGCATGTTTTGTGGACACAGATTGTAAGAGCAAGCAGAAAGACCAGTAAATAACAAAGCATTTCTCCCCACTACACTACCATGAATTAGAAGGTGGCATACAGCAGAAAGTGTTCTAATCAATAGCAACAACTTGTTCCTCAAATCATTATTTTGTATTGATTGTTGACACAGTAAATTGTGTCATGGCAGGATAGAATGGAATGTTACATTGGCTCAATGTATTACCTAAGAGAAGAGGCTGAACTGGAGAGAGCTGGTAAACACCACACATTCACTGCATTCTAACACACACACACAGACACACACACATCCAGAGGGAAGGAGAATAAGGTGGGCGTGAACAAGAATCAAGGAACAAGATCTGAGTTGTAGAGTGGGGCAGGTGTGTGCAAGGCCTTGAAGGTAAAGAGAAGTTTAAACTTGATGGGGGGGGGGCGTATTAAGGGTAGTCAGAGAGGATTTTTGTCATCTCACCAACAAGTGAAGAAGATAATTTCAACAGGTACATTTTGGATTGTCTGACGGATTGCAATAGCCATAAATAGGTGTGGTTTTTTTGTTCTCATTTCTATTAGGGAATGTTCTTTCTACTATATGGAAAACACAAACATAACAGCACAGAGATAGTACACGTGTCATATATTAAAATCACATGCACATTCCATCTAAGGGACAGATACATACATGTGTATGGCATTGCTCCAACAGTACTACTAAAAAAACCCAATTATAAATCAGTAGAATTATACAATTAACCATATAATTACATGCATGTAATGAAACTGTTGGTTGGGTTGTCTGTGGGAATTAAACCTGGGACCTCTGGATCTAAAACCATAAACCACTACTGCCTGAACTAAAGGAGCAGGGCCATTAGCTCATATGCAGTAGCAAACTCATGAACCTGTATATGTGGTTCAGCCGCTAGAAGGAGACAAAGATTCACAGTGGGCTGCTAATAACATTAACAATAATTTTGTCTTACATAGCACTTTTCATCAGCAGATCTCAAAGCATGTCAACAAGGAGGACAGGATCATTATCTGTGTTATGTACTGTGACACTGTGCTCAGGACACCCAGAATTGTGAGCCACTGTTACCCCTCTTTGTCTCAGCAAGTGAGAGTTTTGCTGTTGCTAAGCTGCACGTCAGCTCCTTGACATACCAACCTGTCTGCCTTGCCAACAAATTCTTCAGGATTCTGTCAGTTCAAACCTTGCCTTGCAGTGAACCCCAATTCCTGAGTTCCCTGGAGACATCTCACTGCAATGTCCAGTCCCTCTCACTGTGGTACTCACAGAAATGATCAATTTGGCTGTCTTCAAACAGATGGAACATACACAAGCCTGTTAGTTTAGCTGAGGACTCTCATTCCACTTTAATACATAGCACTGAGATGGTTTTGTAATAAAACAAGAATCTATTTATTAACACAAAATAGAGATTTAAGTGATACTAAGCAAGAATAAAAGACAGGTCTGGTTACAAGAAAAACAAAACAAAACACACTTTCTAGTGACTAAAACTTAATTACAGCAAGTTACAATCTTTGTCTAAGTAGGTTTCTCTCATCAGGTTTCCCTCAGTTCTTTGCTTTCAGGCCAATAGGATACAGCTTTCCTAGGCTCGAAGGGTACTGTACCTTATCATCCCCTCAGTGTTGGACAACTCAACTGTCTTTTTGCCCACACTTATATTGTTTAAAAAATCTATTGTCTCTGTTTAAAGAGCCAGAAGGTTTCCCTGGGGTGCAGATTCTGTCCCCTAGTATGATTGCTAAACACTCTTCTCCCTCGCTCATTAAGCTTGATGGCTTTGTTTACATTATATGCAAATGTACTTCCATTGTCCATTGCCTGTAACCAAGCTGGGCAGACAGGATACATGTTCCTTTTTCTAGGGCAGGCTGGGTTCATGCTGTGCCCCCCCAAACACATTTTAAAAACATATTTCCCGCCACATCTAGAACTCTTTGCATATAACCTGAATATACATCATGCAATGATTTGCAGGACGAACGTGTCCACAGTTTACATATGGTACCTTGCACGACACCTTTGAGATATATATTTTGACAACAGTATGTTCGGACAATGAGTGTATCGGGCCTGATACGAGTTACAGGTGGGGCCTTTGCCAGTTGGCATTATGGGCTCTCAGGGCAGGGCTGGTGCTACCATTAGGCGACCCTAGGTGGTTGCCTAGGGCGCCTGGATTTGGGGGGCGGCATTTTGGCCACTGGGGTCCTCGGCGGCACTTCGGCTGCTGCTTCTTCGGCCGCTGGAGTCCTCGGCCATCGCTTCTTCGGCCACCGGGGTCCTAGGCGGCAGCACTTTGGCCACTGGCGGCAGCACTTCGGCCACCGCTTCTTTGGCTGCCGGGGTCCTAGGTGGCAGTGGGGGCAGCCTCTCCTGCTGCCATTGCCTAGGGGGCCAAAAAAGCTGGCGCCGCCCCTGTCTCAGGGTCACATATACACATAACAAAAATCAATATATGAACCACTATAGAAAAGCCTGCAGAACACTTTTCAACTAAGCCAGAATGAGAACAGGATGAATATGAAATAAAATGTCCACTAGCATTTCACTTAGTTGTACCACAGTGTGAGAAAATGGAGAAATGTAGTCTAAACTGTTAGAATATTCCTGTGCTAAACCTCAACCACATATGACTAGAGCATTAATTGCAGAATGCCACGTTTAAAGGAACCTCTAGAAAATTTGTTACATAGAGTATGGAGTTTTGCAACAGATAGTAAGTAAACAAAGTATGCGAGCGAGAGAATGAAAAGTCTGCCATTCATGTTATAAATATGCATTCTCTCCCATCCTACAGTGAGGATAAAATTAAATTCTCCATTCTTCAGTCCAGCTGCATCATTTAAAATTAATTTCCCAAAAGAAAGGGCTCAAATAAGGTTAAGCTCTACTACTGTCACTGAATAAAACTAGACTTGTTGCCAAATATTAATAACCTCTGGGTGTGATCATTAGTAGGGACAGTAAGATTCTAGCTCAAAGCAAAGCACGTTAGCTCTTATAAAATGGCTTGGATTAAACCTGCAAACTGATCAGCAGCTCAGGAAACTAACCTAATTATGTCCTGATGAACTCACCCCTTTCAGTTACCAGATTGTTTTGTCATGACATCCCACCCAACATTGTTCTTAAAATAAGATGAACATCAGCTTCCACTTCTGAAGCAACTTTCATCCAGGATTTCAGCAATGCTTTACATCCAATATCTAATTAATCCCCACAACAGCTGAGGAATGCTTAATTACAACTGAAATGAAGCTACCTCTGGAGTGAAATGCAGGTACACAAATGTTTAGTGAGGTATGAAGAATACTCTTCAGCTGAAGCAGCAGGGGAAATTTTAGTTAGGCAGAATGTAATAGCCAATTTGTATTTGGTCAGGACACTAGAATTAATATCTCAACTGTTGTACAAAGTGCCTGGGGATCTTTAGTGACAAACAGTCAGTGCTGAGGTTCACATACTACAGTAGCACAGCATCCTGAACATCTTGTGGCATGACTTCATGGATAAGCAGGTGTGCAGAGTGTCACCTATAGAATAACCAATACCATTATCTGTAATGTATCAAAGGGGTAGCCATGTTAGTCTGTATCCACAAAAACAACGAGGTGTCCGATGGGACCTTAAAGACTAACAGATTTATTTTTTAAAAACTAAATGATACTGTCAGCAATTTATGACTGCCCTTCAAACTTAGCTATTATTTGTTGACTTATTTCTCATAGGCAACTCAGGGTCTGCTAGATCAGGATCTTGAGACGGCAGTGAGTGACTTCACACCTTAATTCAGGAGCCTTAATTCCTTGAGATATGTGGAAGAAAGTTTGGAGGCATATGTGGGAGAAATGTACAAACGGACAGTCAAGGCTGACCCTTCCCCATCTCTCTCACTGGACACTTTAACAAAGATGGAAGAAGAAAACGGTTTGGAATTAAATTCAGATAATTTTTAATTAAAATTCAGCTTCACAATAACAGAAGGTGTGAAAGGAAATGGGTGAGTTGCTGCAAAGTTGTTGTGCTTTGAACAGGAATAAAGGCGGCGACTAAATGTATCAATAAATACAGTTCCAAAGCTGAGTCAAGTCAGACAACAATCATTGATTGAATTCATGCTTAGTCTGATTAAAAAACACATTTGCAATTTTAAACAATTTTGATTTCCATTAAGGGCAACGTTTGTGTTTTGTTTGATCCATTATGAAACTAGCTGCCTTTATTATACTGTGTCAGGCATTGCCTATTCAGTAACGAACGTTTGTCTGTTGAGTCTTAGAAGAGAATTAAATACATACCTACTTATTCAAATCACATGTAGCCTAATGTCCTCTAAATGATTGTATAGGGGAAACAATGACATGATTAAAAACATGACAGAAAGTGTAGAAATTAGTAAAATATAATCAGTCAGATCTGCTATATGAATAAACCTAAACACTCATTTTAACATTACCTCGAGAAACATAAGGCAATCCAATTCTTCCATATGCTTCAGCCTTCATAGTTCCTTCATACTGCAAAAATAACATCCCACCACTAGCAAAGTCAATGAGTATAGACTGTTCCTGTGTGAAAGTACGTGGATATATAGAATGTTGGATCTGATGTACTCAGGCTGTGGTGGGATGAACAGACAAATTTCTATACCTATAGTAGGAAGACCCTGCTATTCTAGTGAAGCCTTTGGTGTAATTAACTTCTGTGGGGTTTCTGCCTCTCTCATTTTGGTCACATGAATGGACCTGTAAAAATAATGTATTACCTATACTTATCTCCATAAAAGCAACATATGGTAAAATCACTATGGATATCAATGAGGGAATAAAAGCACAAGAGACTTTTTTCACCACACATCAATATTTTGTATTTAAGGGGCCTCCATTGTATTTCAAAATGCAGCACGCTTAATGGAATATGGTAAACCATTCTCCTACATAAAAAGGTGACTTTGCCTCCCTTCTTGCAGCATCCTCTTCAAAAATGTTTTCCCGGGCAGCTGTTTTAGAAAGGAAACCAGTCAAGGTAATGTCATTGTTTTGGTTTGGAGAAAGTGAACCAGTTTCACCTATCAGGTAAGGTGTTATGGTGGAATAATGCGATCAAGCTCCCCACAGACCAGGATACACCAACTCAAAGCGGAACCAGATCCTGCCAGAACAACAGATGCAAAATCTGCAGACATCACTGCTCATCACCACAGACATCACCACTGCTCTAATGATCAACATCCCACAAAACACAGCTTTTGAGATCCATGGGTCATACACATGCCTATCACAGCATGTGGTATACCTCATCCAGTGCATTAAATGTCTCAATAACAGCTATGTGGGTGAAACCAGGCAATCACTATGCTGTTGAATGAATTGACACAGGAAAATGATAAAAGACAAAAACCATATCACCTGTGGGTGAACACTTTTTCTCTAAGTGATCCTCATCCTCAAAGGAAACCTGCATAACACTTTCAAAAGATGAGTCTGGGAGCTTAAATCCATAACTTTGCTAGACACTAAAAATCACGGACTGAATAGAGACACTAGATTTATTACAACAATTTGTAACCCTCTAACCCCCCTTTTTGTCCTATGCTATTGGGGTGTTAATGGGTCACTTCACGTTGAATGATCACTTAGAATATACGCTAACTACTTATGCTAAACTATCTGTTCCATCTTGTATTTAGCTGTGATACTCTGAGGGCAAGTCTACATTACAAAATTAAGTCATCCTAAATTATGTACATGCACTGCAGTAATTGCATAGGTTTTCCATGTCCACACTACGCTCCTTGTGTTGGCAGTGCACAGGAGCGCTTGCACAAATTTAGCTGTCAGTGAGGGGCATTGTGGGATGGCTTTTGAAAGGCAGCAACAGTCGATGTAAGCAATGCAGTGTCTACACTGACACCGAGTCAACCTTACTACATCGACCTAAGCGCTACACCTCTCGCGGAGGTGGAGTTATTAAGTTGGTGGAGTGGGATAGTTACATTGGTGGGAGCTGCATTTTAGTGCAGACACAGAGTTAGGTCGACATAAGCTGCCTTACATCGACCTAACTCTGTAGTGTAGACCAGCCCTGAGTACCTTTGCCAGACCTGAAGAAGAGCTCTGTGTAGCTCAAAAGCTTGTCTTTCACCAACAGAAATTGGACCAATAAAAGATATTGCCTTATCCCCTTGTCTATTTATTTTCATAGTAATTTGTAAAGCAACCTGTGATGGGGAGTCATTTCCCTTTACAGGTATGGAAGGCCAGTTCTTCAGCTGGTGGAAATCAATGTAGCTTCATTGGAGCTTCTCTGGTTCAATATTTCTAAGAAATACATTTTGCAATATTTCAAAATAAATAAAATAAAAATAACCTTACACAATGTTACACAGTTCATCTAGCAAACTGAATTTTGTTTGTGAAGCTAATGTTTGAGCACTTCATGTTTGGTAGCCAGCCACTTCTAGCTCACCTTTCTACAACAACTACTCTTCAGTACAAATCATCATTAGGAGCCAATTTCCCACCTCAGGAATCTCTCCTGGAAACAAATTAAATGAATATTTAACACAAGGGTTTGTTATGAAAAATTAATCTTTAGCCCCTGCAATGCTTCATGCTCACAATATGCCCAAAAGCCATTGTTAAAAATTTAACAAGTTTTTATTTGGGGAAAAAAAGTGAGTCTGTGTGGAGGGTCCAAGTTAATACAGTACATAGAAACCAGGGCAAAAACAAAGCAGAAAACAAGATTAATGTAATAACGAAAAGAATAAGCAGCTTTCACGAAGATCGTATTATATGTTAGAAAAAGCACAGCTTCAGAATTTTCTATATAAAATACCAACATGTATGGTGGAAGCACTCAGTGATTCCCCTCGGGCCTACCTGTATCCCCTACTTTGAATTAAATAGGGAGAAAAACAGATTGGTTTAAATTTTACAACAGTTTAGGCCTGAAGAAAACTACACATTTTCCCCAACACAAATCAGCTGCATTTAATTCCCCAGACAGCTGGCATGAACACAGCCTCTCCACAGGACACCTGAATTACAAAATTAGCACATTCAGAACTCTAAATCACATTCCATTACATCAAGCCCTAAGGTCCAACATTACTGAGAGCTGGAATAAATTGCAGAGTTTCTCCTGAATTAACCCTCCTAGAGCACTCTCAAAGTTAAATTGCCCTTTCCTCCCCTTTAAAGATATATGGAAATTTACACATTCCCTCCCACCCTTTTAATCTATTCTGATTTTTTGCCAAGTGGCACAGTTTATGGGACATAAATTGAAAATCCTTCTTTATAAACTCACACTTGTAAATTAGCCCACCTCATGCTGTTCTGTGTCACTTTGAAAACTCCTAGGTTAATATGTTTATGTCTGGTCCCCGGAAACAACATTGGCCAAACACTTTTCTCTTCTACCACAGTTTTATTGCAATCTGATATCATGCTTTGCAAAAAAAAAATCATATTTCCTTGTTGAAATTGAGTTTAAGTTGCATCCAACAAATAAATAATTATTGTTACAATTATGTGGGTTTAAGGGACAGCTGTTCCTAGATCCACATAGTAGTGACTTGGTCTTATTAGCACATGCTTGCCAATTCCTTGATATATTATTACTATTATTTATTGATTATTTCTGTGAGCATCCACAGTGTGCTAGGTGCTAAACAAATGTGAAGTCCAATGCTGTGCAAGTTCAGTTTTTAGACCAACAGCTACAGTCACTTAAAAATATTATTAAAAATTAAGTTAGTCTTCAAGGAAGCAATGGGAGAAGGGTAGGTGAAAATCATAGTAATATTCTCTTTTTAAACAGGCACAGCGGTTATGTGTTAAAAAGTTTCTTCTGATCTGAAAGTTTCTGGTTTCGGAGATATTCCCTATGTTTAATGTGAGGAATCCCAGTACAACCAATAATATATCTCAAATTGGTAGAAGAAAATTATATGTATCCACCATTCATATATTTTAATAAAAATTGATGATTGATGATGATGATGATGATGATATTATAAAGGAATTCAGTGGATTAATCTGAGAATCTCAAAATACTTTACAGACATCAACTATGGCCTCAATCCTGAAAAGACCTACACGCACAGTTAACACTATGAAAAATCCTTCAAGGAAACAAAGTTCAGCACATGCACAAGTCTTTGCAGTACTGGGGTCTAATTAAGTTGGATACTCACTCCATGATGAAGGTAATTAGTATACAGGCAAAACAACAGTTATTCAAATCCTAATCTTTTGTGTTTCTGATGATCCAAAATTTTATTTTATTCCTGAGTCCATAATTCATAGAGAAATTGAAGTAGGGTTCCCAAAACTCCAGCTACCTGAATATTTTGGAGGTCCCTTAAGACAGCTGTATTGTATAATCAATATTTATCTATATACCTATTTTATAGATGGGTAAGCTGAGCCAGATAGAAGTCACATAACCTCTTCTGCTTGCTACTTTCAACAACCCAGTGCTGGAGCACCATGGGAAAAAAACTGTGGCTAGCAGTGGGTCCACCATATGCTTGTTGCCTCAAGACATCCTACAATGAAGACACTCAGTTACTAGTGGATAGAAAGTGAATACCTAACAGACTCCACAATGGCAAAACAGGCCCATATAGTGTACACATCCTAGTGAAAGCGGGCAGACCCAATGAGGCCACTTTCTGAGGTTGCTGGATGGCTTAGAGCTTGAGTAAGGAAAGGGTAAATGAAATACCCTCTCAGCTTGAGGAAAAATATTGCCTTTTGATGAGTTTGCAATAACACCAGCCATGATGGCAGGTCAAATTGAATTACCAAAGCCAGGGCAGACAAAGTATTTCAAATTTCTCTCTTGAAACCACTAAATTTCCCTAACTTGAGCAGTATGACCTTGTCCTTCCTTACACTGAGGAGGTTAAGAAATGAGGTGTCATTTCAGAGATCAGTGGCAGCCCAACCACAGTGGATCAGAGAACAACAGACCACAAGATATGATTCCAAAGAGGCTCTTTTCATTCACTGGGGCAGCTGCATCTCAAGGGCAGATGAGCCCATAGCCACAGAGTGATGGCAGAGGAAAGCAGTTTTCAGTTATCAGCTTACAAGACAAAGGAGTCAAACCTGTGTAAGGTTTAGACTATGTATCTAGTAGTGAAAATACAAGAATGTGGATATTGATGAAAGTGGATTTAGTTTCTAAATGTGCATTGCTGAGTATTTTGAGAAAGGATTCATGGAATTCAAAAGGCTTAATGGAAAATAATGACAAGGAAAGAGAACAATTTGCAATAAGTGGAACAAATAGAAAATAATGAAAGCAAACTAGATTCAATCTAATCTACTGAAACTAAACTCTTAGCTGAGCACACGATAATGGAAATAATGACAATTACTGATTATATGGATGATAACAAAATAGCAATGGAGAATGGGTGGGAGAAACAGATGTTTCTGAAAATATTGTGTGTATTAGCCTTATTGAGAGTATCTGAATATAAATAAAATATCTAGCGTAAGCAATGTTCCAATTTTCATTTCTGTTTTTGGATCTTCTGTTATTTATTCAGTTTAGTGGGAAAATTTTATCCTAAGGCAAACTTTTGCCTTCCCTGTCACTCTGCATCACTTATATTATACACTGTACAATTACTCTGTCCTTTGACATTGTTTTCTATGTTCTATTAATATTTATAAACACAATCCCTGTAAAATCATTTTAGAACAATAACTATTTTAACACATTTAACCAGGAGATGTTACCGAGGGTGAGTTCTAATGTCCTGTATTAATCACTACTGAGGACAATGTTTGATGATAGAATTCCAAGGTTTTCCCCCCCGTAAACTCAATACAGATTCAATCATTGCATCTTCAAAGTCCATGGTGCGTGTCAGCTCATGTTCAAGAAGCCAGCAGTGACAGAGAATTGAGATGCACTGCCTTTTTGCATTCTTTATCAGCTTTGCCTTGGAGAAAAAATATTCCTCACTTTAGTCCAGTACCCATGAAAAACACAATTGAGTATTCAGTAAGCATCTAACTAACATTATTTATGAATAAAGAATTCAAGGAACATCTACATGAGGATAGTGTGGTGTAGTGTTCAGAAAAGGGACTGGGGATTAGAAAGCTCAGATTGTATAAGTGACTCTGCCACTGACTGTTCCGGTCAAATCACTTACTTTCCCACTGTGTCAGTTTCCTTGTCTTTTAGATGGGCATAGGCAGAAAGTGATCTGAAGATGTATGTTGTAACAGGTCATCATTATTATATGTTTCTGCCCGCAACTAAGATGGAACACCTCCTGTGAGCTATTTGGTCAAGCAACTAGCCACTACAGCATAACAAAGGCAATTTACTGGTGCTCCAGCCACCCATTCTTTTCAGATAGGAAATGAAAATCCTTCCTCTTAGCTCCAAAAATGTAATTTAACAATGTATCAGTAAAAAAAAGATTACAGAGCTCTCCTTTGTTTGGGGAAAAAAATGGGTGGATGTTCATCTACTGTAGCATAGACCATGGTTTTCCCAGAACAGCAATTACAGATAAATCATTTTTTTCTTCTCCAAAGATTCATATTTAGGAGATTACACACTCTTGGAAACTAGGAGACTCAGGAATATCTCTATAATACAATGGCAAGATAGTGAGAGAGGCAGGAAAATGTGAAATGCCCCACTGCCCCAAAACCATTAAACCGAACCAACCAACCAATCAAATTTGCCTGTGGGTAGAGGATTTTAATCTTCCCTAGCCAGATAACACTGATAGACTCTATTTTGACTGCTGTCTTCAGGTCAAATATAGCCTATACTACTTAGAACTGGTCTACACTTAACATTTAGGTTGACATAGCTACGTTGGTCAGGAGTGTGAAAAATCCACACCTCATTTGACATTGCTGTGCTGACCTCATCCCCAGGCCCAGTGTAGTCACCGGTAGGTCAATGGAAGAAGGTCCATTGACCTAGCGACCATTATATCAGCATAGCTATGGTGATAAAGCTATGGTGCTATAGTCCTAATGTAGACATACCCTTAGTGAATATGTGCAGAGGACTCCATGCAAACCTCCTAGATGAAAGAACTGAGTTTGTTGCAGTTGCAAACTTCCCTTTTGCTGATTGTCCTTGATATGTTGCTGGAGTCATGGGCCACCAGACTAATAATGAGAGATGCCATCAGACAGCAGATTGACATGCTTCTGTTGGAGACTACAGAATCTTCTAAGCAGAGTTTTTTGAATAATACTTGAACTCTGTGAGATGTTTATAGCCCAGGTGAAGAGGGTATCCAAGCAGTTTTTTGTGGGGGGAATACATAAAAGGATCCTCATGTGGCCCTTTTGTACAATATCACAAAATATGTCAAATTTGAATTTGCATGTCCTTTGACAGAATCTTTCCAAGATGGTAGGAAGACTTGAGGTCTTTGTTAGCAGAACTTACAAGGGAGCCCTTTGTGATCTGTTCCAAGACACAGGATACAGGTTTTCTTCTTCATTCCTCTGAAGACCAAAGTGTACAAATAGACAATATGACAAAAACACCCAAAGTTCACAACACTAAGAACAAGAATCAAAGGAATCTCTCAGATGCAACAGGAACTGTGGGGCTTGAGGCCCTAATGTGTCACCTGCTGCAGGCTATGCTGTTGCTAACAAAGCTAGCTCACAAAAAGTTTTACCTGTTATTTCAAATAACTACAATGAAAGTAATGCTATGGTGAAGAAGAATTAATCTGTGGTGAGAGGAGCAAATTAGTCATCGAGAGAGACAAGTTGCTGCACAGCTGGGGAACTAGTTGCACCATCCAAGAGTGCTCCTTCATGGACTACAGTCAGAAAGGAACTCGCTGTTGGAGCAGAGGGGGTGCTGGATGGAAAAATCACATATATTCCCCTGCAGGGGCTGATGTGAGAGACCTTTTGATGGACTTAGTGGCTTAGAACTTTGAGCTTAGGTAGTTCCTACTTTGGAAGAAAAATGCTTTGCTTATCTTTGCAAAGTCCTCTCAGATCCTTTAATAAAAGGTGTTATATTTGTTCAAAGCATTTATTAGTTTGAAAATATTCTGCAATATGATACATCAGCTTTTGGCCCCAGCTCTGTCTCCTTTGTGTTGTTCTGGCAGAGCTAAAGGTGTGGAGAGCTGTTCTATCAGGCAGCTGGCGAATGCCTTGAGATAGCAGAAGGGTGGGTGGCATAGAGGTGGCGGGCACTGGGGACATTCCAGGGTGAGCCAGAGGAATAGCTGGGGGGAAGAGCCAGTGTGATCACCAGCCAGCAGAGCAGCTCCTAAGGATCTCTCTGGGCATCATAACTTAGATCTGCCCTTAGCCTGCTCTAGTAGGTCAGGGGCCATTTCAACTCCCATTTGGACCAACGATCAGACAGCAGAAAACTCAGTTTATAGCCCCTTTGTCATCATCTCACTTGGCACAGATTGGTGAGATTTGGGGACTGGACCAATATTTTTTTTCTATATAAATTAGCTAACAGGGCAATTCTAAGTTTCTTGGTACTGTAGTTTATATAGTATCTGCAGAGATCATATAAACATACCCAAGCTTTTAAGACACTTTCATATGAGGTGACATTTTATTTTACTTACAATAGGTAAAAAATAATGAACCCTTTAGAGTCTTAGTTAAGTATAGCATATGGATAGCACATTGTCCACAAGAGACATTATAAACAGCAAATGACAAAAACCACCTCCTCAAACCTTTGGTATTCTACTCTACCTTGAAAAGAGAGCCCTCCTGTCCCCTTTTCATTATATTCTCAACAAATTAGCCCTCCTGTGGATTATTGGATCAAGCAATGCAATTGGAAGTGTGATCTAACGCAGGACCCTTAACAAGCGAGGTTACGTATGACTATATTGTTCCTTATTTATAAACATATCACTTTTCACTGGCACGTTTTAGATGGTAAAAGCTGCTCTTTCATTAGCAAAGGAAGACTGGAGCATTACAGCAGGAGAGGAACAAGGTCACAAGATCAGTTATGTTAACTGCAACCCATTGTCATGAATTGAATCTTGTTTGTATGACCCACACCTCTACCTTGGAGACAGCTGAGATTTAGAAGATACAGCAGTGAAAACCTTTGTGAAATACTGGAAGATGTAACCAGCAGAGAGAAGAAAATAGAAATAAATGTGCAATACTTTTTAGGGTATTCTATCTTATTTGTGAGGGGAAGAATTCCTTTGTGGGTTTGTCTCTGATCACTTCAAATTACTTTGATGTATTCTTGTATGCTTAATTTTTTTTCTCTGCCTTTTTATTGGGCTGTCATGTTAATGGATTCATGTGCCATTTTTTGTTTTCAATCCAATCTGTCACAAACATGGAAAATCCATATGTTTCAGTAATTTGTAAACTTCCAAAATGTACGCTTCTTTGGCCTAAACTTGTCATTATTGTGTAATTTAATTGGCCGGCTATTCCACTTCTTTTCCTCTTCACAGTTCTTTTATAGTGGAGAATAAGGAAAGACTTGTCATTGACCAGTCAATCAAAAACTTATACCTCACAAAAGATGAAAATAACAACTTCTTAAACATTTAACGTAATAGAATTAACACTCTCATTATGATAAAAGACTCCTGGGAGATAAAGATTGAGAGGAGGACAATTAAGCAGACATTTACTCATTCATCTGACAAAGATTGATTTAAACTGTGCCATTTCCTAATTTCATTATAATCTCACAATTGTACTCTCATAGGATATGTCTACACAGCAATGAAAAACCCGCAGCTGGCCTGTGCCAGCCGACTTGGACTTGCAAGGCTCGGACTGCGGGGTTGGTTCATTGCTGTTTAGATTTCCGGGCTCAAGCTGGAGCCCGAGCTCTGGGACCTTCCAACTCTGCAGGGTGAGTCTGAGCCCAGAAGTCTATCCAGCAATGAAACAGCCCCACAGCCAATGCCCCACAGCCCATGCCCCGTGAACTTGAGTCAGCTGGCACGGGCCAGTTGCAGGTTTTAATTTGCTGTGTAGACATACCCATAGTCTGCCTTCAAACCAGAAATAAGAGATTCAAAAGGAGTGAGATTTATCCTATGTTCCATTGGCCTTTGGCTGACTCTGTGAGTTTATGTGACACCTCAAGATACTGTGATTTTTCAAAACATGACCCCAAACAAAAAAAATTGAGCTAATATTCACAATTTTGCATAATGTTTTGACTAGCTGCTTTACTGTTACCCAGAATTTGCTTCATTTTCCTCACGTGCTTTCTATCATCACATGCTAAATTTGTATTTTTTTCTGTGTGTATGGTCCCACCAGAACTGGACACTGTCTGACGTACCACAATAAAAACACTCAATAATGGCAATAATGTTTGATCGAAAACAAGAAGGAAGTAACAGTCTACACGTCTGCATCATCTGAAAATCGGTGCATTTTAAGAGAGGCAACTCTACTTCAGATTTTAGGGAGGTTCTGCCACTTTGTTGTGCTGAGACAGTCGGGAACAAGCCCTTTCAATACTGAATTTAAAGTGATCAGGTCTTCAAAATGAAAAAATATGTCAAGACAGAAGCCATGATTATTTCTTTAACTATCTCAGAAAGGGAAACCCACTTTGGTCCAGCGGCCAATACAGAGAAAAGTATAATGACTCCAATACAGGATATCTAGTCCTCTAAAATAAATACCAGCCTACAGCAGGTAAGGTGATTCCTTTTACGAGGAAACTATTTTGAATTTAGAAGGCTTGATTCTCCCCTCTGATCAGCATTGTAATGGAGTGAATGGAAGGAGAGCAGGATGAAGAAGTCTGTTATGACCCCTGATTCTGTACCAATCTTCCCCGGTGTGAATTGGAGCAGCCTAGTGAATGCTTTAACTTGCACCTCTGTCTTATGGTCTATCTTGCCCCCTTCCCTCCCTGAGCAGGCTCACCATGTCTAAACTGAGGAGCACTGTAGTTCACCAGGTGAGTTACAACAAGAATCCAGGTCCTTTGTGCCATCTTAACATTGCAAAGGACCAGCATATAATGGAGAAATGATCCCAGAATCCTTGTATAGTTCAATAGAAAAAAAACTATGTTAACTCAAAGTTAAGGTTGATTGGTGGTATGTCGTCCCCTTGCAGAATGCTGAGTTGAGCCAAGCTCAGGCTTCTGAAAACCAGGAAATATACGATTAAGGTTGGCCAAGCAACCTTAACTCTGCCCTCTTTCAGCAATGCCATAGTATGCCTGTTAACATATATACCTTTACTCTGCCAACTCCACAGTTGCTGAAATGTACAGGCTCTTTACCTCCTTTTACAACTCATTCACTCTCACCCACAGGATTCCAGGCACTAGCAACCTCAATTATGCATTGCCTGGTTTTCAGAAATGTGAGTCTTGCTCAATTCAACATTCTGCAAGGGGATGACATACCACCAAGCATCCTTAACTCTGTATTAATGTGGGTTTCTTCAATTGAATTTTCTAGGGTTTATTTTAATCTGGAAAAGATATGTTGTTGATAGGAGTTAGCAGACTTTTTGGCAGTTGTACATCTCATGTCTCACAATTTGCATACTAAGCCAGGCCCCCAATCATCTGGACTGCACCAGCCTTGCTTCCACACACGTCCCCAGCCATGCCCATGGCATTCCACCCTCCAAACTAGTCCTCTCCCCACTACTGTGCCCAGGCCCCTTCCTCTGCCCCCCATCGCAAGCAGAAGTCCTCACTCCCTGGTCTACAAACATTTCTAGTTCTGTTAACTTCCTCCCTTTGTCCCTCCACAAGGTCAAGTCATGCCTGATCAACCTGCTTGCCTTTATCATGAGATAACTGGCTCTGTGGATGTGGGGAATGCGGTGAATATGATATACCTTGACTTTAGCAAAGCTTTTGATACGTTCTTCCATAGTATTCTTGCCAGCAAGTTAAAGAAGTATGGATTGTATGAATGAACTATAAGGTGGATAGAAAGCTGTCTAGATTGTTGGGCTCAACGGGTAGTAATCAATGGCTCAGTGTCTAGTTGGCAGCCAGTATCAAGTGGACTGCCCCAGGGGTCGGTCCTGGGGCCGATTTTGTTCAACATCTTCATGAATGATCTGGATGATGGGATGGATTGCACCCTCAGCAAGTTCTTGGATGACACTAAGCTCTGGGGAGAGGTAGATACGCTGGAGGATAGGGATAGGGTCCAGAGTAACCGAGGCAAATTGGAGGATTGGGCCAAAAGAAATCTAGTGAGGTTCAACAAGGACAAGTGCAGAGTCCTGCACTTAGGAAGGAAGAATCCCATGCACTGCTACTGGCTGGGGACCGACTGGCTAAGTGGCAGTTCTGCAGAAAAGGACTGGGGATTACGGTGGACCAGAAGCTGAATATGGGTCAACAGTGTGTCCTTGTTGCCAAAAAGGCTAATGGCATATTAGGCAGCATGAGTAGGAGCATTGCCAGCAGACTGAGGGAAGTGATTATTCCCCTCTATTTGGCACTGGTGAGGCCACATCTGGAGTATTGCGTTCAGTTTTGGGCGCCCCCACCCGCACTACAGAAAGGATGTGGACAAATTGGAGAGAGTCCAGCAGAGGGCAACAAAAATGATCAGGTTGGGGCACATGACTTATGAGGCGAGGCTGAAGGAACAGGGCTTATTTCATCTGCAGAAGAGAAGAGTGAGGGAGGATTTGATAGCAGTCTTCAGCTACTGGAAAGGGGGTGTTCCAAAGAGGATGGAGCTTGGCTGTTCTCAGTGGTGGCAGATGACAGAACAAGGAGCAATGGTCTCAAGTTGCAGTGCGGGAGGTCTAGGTTGGATATTAGGAAAAACTATTTCACTAGGAGGGTGGTGAAGCACTGGAATGGGTTACCTAGGGAGGTGGTGGAATCTCTATCCTTAGAGGTTTTTAAGGTCCAGCTTGACAAAACCCTGGCTGGGATGATTTAGTTGGGGTTGGTCCTGCTTTGAGCAGGAGGTTGGACTAGATGAGCTCCTCAGATCCCTTCCAACCCTAATCTTCTATGATTCTATGATTCCTATAACTGACTCATATGCAGTGCCTGGAGCGAAGGACAAGTATGATTCAGTGGAATGGTGTTACTGCTCAGGATTCAGGATGGTTGGAGGGTGGAGTTTGTGGCAGGGCTGGCAAGAAGAATCGCATACAAGGTTTCTGTTCCTCAATACTGACAGTGTTATGTTTGAGAAAAAGATCCTCTGATCCCTATCCAATAGATGTACCCCTCAGAGTAACAGTGAGGCATAAAAGCTTGCAATGTTTTTATGCCAAACAGTACATACTTTCTGGTCAGCCATGAACCCTTCAATTTCCTGATTAATGTTCTTCCTCCTACACTTATTACTAGCTTTCATACTGTTACTGCAGCAATTATTCAGATGCTCAGGCAAATTAGAGAAAACAATCACAGCTCCTGGACATAAATCTCTGATGCCATCCAAATCTGCTCTCATACATTTTATGAGGTGTACACCAGCAATAAGGCCTGGATCAATGTTACCTGAGTGAATTGCCACAGTGTCCAGTAGATCATAACCTCTTAAATCACCAGTTACATGCTACAGAGTGGGCAAAACATGATGCCAATGCAGGCCCAATCTCTTCATCCAAATCAGCAATCCCCAAGTCATAGTATACTCCTTGTTCTCCCGCAACTTCTGCGATCTTGTATTCCAAAAATCACCCCAAAATCCACATGTTGGTACCTCTTGCAGCGCACATATTTCTTTTTCCCCAGTGGTCAAGGTACCTGCGCTGTGAGTTACAGACTTCCGTGCTATGTGTCTTTCAAAACATCACATTAATCTGCCCTGGCATCTGGAAGTAGTCACTCTCCCCCATCCCTACCCAGGGGCTAGTAAAATACAGATTTTGTCAAACAAAATCAATCCCAGGCTTGTCTTCCATCAGTCCTCATTCCTCCCTTACCCCAGCCTCAACCCTTCTCCTGTCTCTGTCCCCAGCCCAAACCCTCCACCACACAGACATACAAAGTCCTCTGTCTCCAGCTCCTCCCCATCCAATCTAACAAATGTTTTTGGTTACACAGGCTGCTGATTATTCCTCTGTATTCACAATATAGACATCCCCCTAAAATAAACATGGGTTATATTATAACAGAGACAATTTGTAGCAAACATGAGTTATTAAATATTTCTTGCAAAGGTGTACAAAGGTTTGAAATAGACACATCAGTGGTGGGGTGCCCAGGGAAAACAGCATCCGCACATTCCCTCCAACTACCCATACCAGCATTTCAAAGGAATCCAACTGAGCATGCCAATGTTAGAGGGTTTAGAAAGTCCACTTTTAAACAGGTCTTGTTATGCTGTAATCATCATCTTAGAGAACTTTCTAGTAGCATTCGCGGTCCTCTCTTTTCATTGATGTTATTTATCTATCTTCTCTAGAGCCCATCACTACTGCATCTAAAGCACTTTAAAGAGCTTTAAAATAAAACAAACATTGAGGATTAACGGATAGCAGTAAACTGAAATTCTAATTTTAACCTGCTCAGTGTTTTGCTTTGTTGATCCTGTTGTACTCCAGAAGAGATGGAGTTCTCTTCTGATTAGTTTAAGACAGCTTCCCATGTCTTTTTATTTGGGGTTGAGACAATTCCCTGGGTTTTCACTAGGGACTCATTGCGGGATTCTCTTTCCTTTTGAGGATATTGTTAATGAAGTTCATGACTGGAAAACACAAAATGGGATGCTGTTTTGAAAACTGTTATTTGGCTAGCCCAGCCTGTGTGATGGAATAACCAGGGATGTTAGGTTAGTGGAACCAGAACATGGAAAACAATGATCAGGTAGAAATTACCTTATTTGTCAAAGGGGTAGGGATTTGAAATGAGCGTGTGCCCTTTAGAAAATGAGCACCTAACCCTTTTTGCACTACACTACAGTAGTTCAAGTTTATTAGAGTGTGCATTATTCTCTCTTTTTCACTTGAACAAATCAATTTGCTGCTTGACAAATAAGTACATAATGCAGAATGCCAACTTACAGATTGGTATCATTAAAGAGAGAGCATGGTTATACTGGCAAGGGACCATATTTCGCCTACATTTCAGATTGTGTGATAGAAACTTTGTTTATACAGGATACATGACCCATTACATCTGCTATACTGCAAAAAAGCTAAGATATGGTCAAATGGGACCAAAATGGAAGTGTAAGTATTTAGAATTTCATGCATATACCACAAGCCACACTGGCTGATTTCTTCATAGGCACTTCAGAGTTTGGAATTGATTTGTTATAACAGATGTGTAACAGGAGTATGCAAAACGTTTTGCACAATTTTGTAAACAGGATTTTAATATCATTAAGTGCAAAAACCTCATGTGCTCTGTCTTTAGGGGAGTTAAGTAATTAGCCAATTTTCATTATAGTTCAAAATACACACACAGATATTAAATCTAATTGATTATTCCAAAAATCTAACATTAATTTGATAGGAAGGTAGGGAAAAATCTGCCCTTAATATGGAGGATCTATAACTATTTTCATTATTGTAATCAAAGTCTGCGGGAGGAGGATTAAGTTAAGCTCTGTCTTTAGTGTTGTCTCCTTTGCTGTATTGGTACAGTATGTTCTAATAAAAAAACCCAACACTTTCCACTTTTAAATTATTCATGCTCTTTTTCATTAAAAAAACAAAAAGTCAATTTAAAAACTTAGTAAAATTTTTATGAAAGTCAGAGATCCACAACAACTCTGACTCTGCATTCCAAAGTAATGACCTTTCTTTATATTTCCTTTTCTTAATAAAAGCAAATTTAAAAATTTACATCTTTCAAGAGGGATGATGCCCCATAAACAAAGCATAAGTATGCATAGCAGTGCTCCAGGTTGGACGTCTGTCACTCAAATCACTGTCATGCCTCAAGCTACCCTGATACAATCAGAAAAGAAAATGGAGTTAGTTAGATGGGTTTACAGGATGATGTCTGCATGAGTGACAGATGTTTGCTCTAGCAACATTATGTGCATTCAATTTTTATTATAGAACAATTGCTTCTAATAGCTTTTATGTTTATGTTCAATATGTTGTAAATCCACCTCCATACACACACAAAATGAACAGAGAAATCTTATGAATTGGTATTCATATTTTTCCCCCCAATAAATGCTCTTTTTCTCAATAGAAAGTAATTTGGGCAGCTGGTGAACTGTGGAGTTCACCAATCTACGAGTTCTCAGACACACACAAACCATGGCTTCATGGTTCAAGGAAGAACTGACATTATGCCCAAAAGGATTATCAATCATCAACTGCACAATATCATCTGTTGTAAATTGGGAGTCTGATTAATAACAGCGATTCAAGCATGTTTCTGAAAACTGTGATCTTTATTGACTAAGTGGACTGGTGACTTTCTCTTTTCATGTTGTTTGCACTCAATTTGTGCTGCTTTCAGTTATTGATACAGTACATTACTATTTCTGTTATGATTGTTTTCCACATTATATAAAGTCAATAGAAAAGTGCCAGGTGAAGCAGGTAAAGTTTTCATCAATTTTGTATAAGTCTTGTTGGCCTACTTTTGATTTTCTTTTTCATTCATCAGCAACCTAACTGAGCCTTGATATTTCTTTCGTATCATTTTTGAGATATCAAGAAAACAAATTCTAACCTTGCTGTTTATAAATAGCCCTTCCAGTTCTTATCCCTTGAAAAGCCTGTTTTTTTAAGAGTATTGAATGATTACACTCACCTTTATTCAAACAGATGGATTCAAATAATTCTTTTTGTAGATTCCTTTCTAGTCTGGCCCTAATTGTTTCTAACTTTTGAGAATAGTTCTCAAATAGGGTGACCAGTCAGCAAATGTGAAAAATTGGGACGGGGGTGGGGAGTGATAGGTGCTTATATAAGAAAAAGACCCAAAAATCGGGACTGTCCCTATAAAATCGGGACATCTGGTCACCCTACTTTCAAATGATAACATTAGGGGAATCAGAAAATGTGTGGAGTGGACTGGTTAAGGAAATGAACTTCTGGGTTCTGATCC
Organism: Macrochelys suwanniensis; assembly: GCA_033296515.1. NCBI lineage: Eukaryota > Metazoa > Chordata > Testudines > Chelydridae > Macrochelys > Macrochelys suwanniensis. Next base: position 25,126,890 of record CM065782.1, read on the forward strand.
CAGTTCATCTACTGAATTTGCTTTGCCACCATTGGCATATCAATTGTCATCTCAGGGCCCCAGTTCCCCTATCTGTAAAGGTCGCTGTGATAACACTAACTTACCTTGCTGGGGTACACATGTTTGTAAAGGGCTGTGACATCCTCTGGTGAAAACTGCTACAGAAAAGTGCAGCATATTATTATAACTATTTTTCCTGGGAACCAAAAAAAAAAGAAGAGAAACTATAAACCATTATAAAAATGTCAGATGTTTTTCCCCACATACCTTTGGGGTTACGTTGTCATTGCTGGATAACACAAACTGGATGATTTGGAGCCAGGAGACAGTAGAATCTCTCCTAAGAGAGGCAAAATATAATACTAGGGGTTCTTAGAGATTCTGAAGAGAACAACATGAAAAATAAAGCTATATCTTCACCAGGTTAAGACAAGACACTCCAAAATCTTGTTTAGTATCAAAGTACTGACTCCTGAGATATGTTATAGGTTCCTATTCTTTATCTTGACCCACTGTTATTTATTGTTTGCTTATACCCATTTAATAAATCTGCTAGTAGATTTATACTGCATATATTTGTGTTTACTCCTGGGGGAATTCTGCATCCCTGCAGGGGTGCAGAATTCATACCTTCTGCAGATTTCTTGACTCCCCTGCAGGAAAAAGGGGGAGCAAAAGAATCTGTGGGGAACACATGGGTGCGTCAGCAGATCACCGGGGAAGGGGGGAGATACTCATACCCTGTTGCTGTATCCTGAGGCATAGGGCTGTATGAAGCAGGCTCTGTTCCTGAGGCAGAGCAGAAATGTAATAACTAAGCAGACAGGCTGATAATGTTTCCATTGTTAGTTAATTGTTCCCATTCTTAGTCAAGGAATGCTCCTTTACCTTGCCAGAGTGGTGTAAAGGAGACTTATTGTAAATGACAGTAATGGAATCCTCAGCTAGGAATCTGCTTTCTTGCTTTTTTTCCTGTGCCAGAGAGGCTTGTCTACACTTGAAACTCTACAATGCCACAGCCACAGTGCTGCAGCTGCACCGTATAGTGTTTTATGTGTAGACACTGCCTATGATGACAGGAGGGAGTGTCCCATCAGTGCAGGTAATGCACCTCCCCGGGAGGCAGTAGCTAAGCTGACAGAAGAATTTTCCCATCAACCTAGAGGTGTCTGCACTGGGGGTTAGGTCGGCTTAACTATGTCAATCAGGAGTGTGGATTTGTCACACCCTTGAGCGATGTAACTGGGTTGACCTAACCTTTTAGTGTAGACCAGGCCTTAGTTTTGCAAGAACAATATTAGTGGCTATTGAAACCCATTAGATATAGAAATGAAGCCACATGCTCTGAAAACTTCCATCTGGTACAAAATGCAGACGCCCATCTGTTCAGCAGCACCAGTCAGTGAAGTTCTGTTGCCTGCCCTGGGGGAGCGGAGCTTAAAAAAGGCACCTCCCCTTGTACTCACCTGGTGGCACTCCAGCTGTTCGGCAGCACTTCGGTGGCGGGTCCTTCACTCACTCCGGGTCTTCGGTGGTACCATCGAACAGCTGGAGCACCACCGGGTGAGTGCTTTTTGTAGCTCCGCTCCGCTGGTAGCGCCGGAGCAAAAGGCGCTGGGAGCAAAAAGCGTCGTGAGCAAAAAAGACGCTGGAGCAAAAAAAAAATGCTCCGCTTCGCCTGCAAGGTGCCGGAGCACAAAAAAGGCGCCGCTTCTGCTCAGTGGGGGAGAGGCCGCTCCCTCTGCTCCCCCCCTGGCTACGCTACTGCACTGCCTCAGCTCCATGGTCCATAATGCTAGGCACTGCTGTCTGCCATTATGTTTACTACCATGTTTCCTAGACCTGCTCTTCCCCAGATTAGACAACATGATGGTAATAGCATCTGCAGCAGCCTTGTCTAAAGTAGCACCACTACTACCACATATATGCTAACAAGGTTGGAAATCTTTTTGCCAACATGCCTAGTGAAAAAGAGTTTTAGGGAGTTAGGTCCAATCCCAGGAAGGGTTTTAAAAACTAGACCAAGAGCTTGAGTTTGGCTCTGTATTCTATGAGGAGCTGGCTCAGAGAAGCTTTCCTGACTTGAAGAGAGACTGGAGGTTATCACTACATGTAACCTTAAAATGCCTCATGTCTATAGATAGTTTTCAATCAAACAAACCTGACTTAGCTTAGATCCTATTTGGTAAAAGCAACTGCTATGTATTTTCTTACCAATAACTACTCGAAAGATGCAAACTTCATTGTGATTATCTACTAATTGGATTTGCCTCTCTCCATTTAGGCAAATTGTTTTATTGCTTAGTTGGTCTGGGAATAGGAAATCACTTCGGAACATTCACAATCTTAACGTAATAACTTGGATTTTAAAAGGTGTCACTTCTAGTAGAAGGTGCTTGGGGGGAGGGGAGACTGCGAAGTGGGGAGGGGGAGTGGCCTGCTAGTGCTGTGGGGCCTGGGGATCTGCTGAAGCAGGAGTTGCCCTGCCTCTACCCTTTGGCAGGATGGCCTCCAGGAGGAACTTTGGCAGAACTGGTGGCATCCCCCTGTGCCTGCTCAGTAGCCACTGTATGGGGATTCAGCAAGTGCTAATTCTGTTTCAAACAGCATTTATTCCTGCCTGGATCTCCACACGGAAGTCAGGGGTAGAGCAGGGGGCAGTGCTACAGAAGGAAATCACAACCCCCCACTGAGAAGAAGATTTAGAGGAGCGCCCACAAGGAAGCTCAGGGGAAGAGAAAAGTGCTTCTGAGACAGTACAGCCTACTTCCATGTGGCCAGGAAGAATGCTACCACTCTGCTTCTGTAAGCCAGGGCACAGAGTGAATTACACCAATGTAACTGACTGGAAAAATTGCTTCCTTATGTTCTTTCAAGTTTCATTGTATCCTGAATTGTAGTGATGCATTCTATGAAGCAGTAAACCCAAAGATCTATGCCAGGATACATCCTAACAGCTCCAGAGCAGGTGTTACAATGGATTAACTGCCTGTCATTTTTTTTAAAAAAACATTTAAATAGAAGGCAAACATCTAAACCTACAAAACATTTGTATCCCTGCCCTCCTCTAACTTAATTACAGCCCAACTGATTAAATTAATGCTTTGGAAACACTCTTCTGGACTAAAATGCCCATCAGTTTTCAGACTATGTTGCGTGTCTTACAGCTCAGTTATAAACCCTCTAAAAGGGAGGGCCATAATGGAAATACTGACAGACTCTTAACTAAAGCAGGAAAAATTACATCATGATTCCCCTCAAAAAAGGAACATAGTAAATATTTGGCTAGGCAAAAAGGTTTTCTTAATAAGATCCTATTGTACTCTGGAGATACAATACATACATAAGTGGCCAGTTTTTCCAAAAAGAGCTCACCACCCTCAATTTGTAGTCTGTTTTGAAAACACCTCAGGCTCCCTTTTACGCATCTTGCTCAATGGGAGCTGCTGGGTGCAGAGAACTTGGTGGAGAATCTTGCACCTTTACTGAGATGCCTAAATGTGCGTTTTGCTCTTTTGACAATGTAGCCACCTTTTTTTCAGGTGCCTAAGCGGGAGATGGTTTTCTTTAAGGAAAACTGATTTTAAAGTAGAAATGGCCTTTCTGGACACCTTCTCAGGAGTGGCACTGAAAAAGTAAATAAAAAGATCAATTGGTGGGATATTGGGGTCGGTGGAAGGATTCAGCTAGAGGGATGATTCCTTGAGGATGATATGGCTAACAATGATGCTCCCCCAGGAACTAAGACCTCGCTAGGAAGATAGAACTACAGACAGAAGTACAATATTTTGAACATGGAACTAAACACTATAATGATCCTTGTAGCATCAGGGAAAGCCCTGGGCATTTAGGGCATGATCCAGTCCCACTGAAAGCAATGGGAGAATTTCTGCTGACTTCAATGGGCTTTACACATTGGACTTCGGTGGATGTAAGAAGTAGCCTCAGGCATAGAGTCAGAGGAGCAATTAATCAGCCCCCAGCCAGGCCAGCTGGCACAGGAGAGAGAAAAGACATAGCCAAGGTGACAACAGGCAGGGTATCCAAGAGTTGTAGACAGACAAGCAGGTGGGCAGCATTCAGGCAGAGTTATTGTCAGTGGCTGGCTAGCCAAGGACATTAACCAAACTCCCAGACATCCAAACAGTGGAGCAGTGAAAGCATCAGGAAATGAACTACTGTGCATTAGAACTGCAGGTGACAGCACAGTGGGCACTGGTAGTGTGAAAATGCTGAGGAGTCAGGAGCCGTGGTTTTGCTGCATATTGGGATGGTAAAACAAGCCTGTTCTTTCTCCCCACTGAAGTCAGGGGGAGTATGCTCAGGTCCATTGTGTGTATACAAACAGGTAGTGTGGATTAACAGAATTCAGTTCACACATATTTCCTTAAATGCCCCAGAGTTTAATTTAAAATTAAATTACCTCCTACCCCAGATGCTTTGTTCAGCTAATGTATTGATCTATGTGGACATCAAAGCCACGTTGCTTCAGTTGTAACAGCCTCCATATAGAGAAGAACCTTCACACACATGCCCGTCTCCTCTTCGGGCTGTTGAAGACCTCAGGAATCATGTTTGGGCCTGGCACTAACACTCCCAATGGGCCAAGTCCTGTAGATCTTACCAGCCCAACTCCCATCTTTAATTAAATATGGCTGTTTTAGCCCTTTTACTGCTGGAAGATTCATCTTCTTTGATAGCAGGATAAACAGCAAAGGAAGAACTTTCACCTCGTCACCATTTTCACCAGTAACATTCCCCTTCCTCTGATGGTTCTGCAGGTATTTAAAGCTGCATGGAAACAGGTAAACGAGCTCTCAACCTGGCCCTTCCATCCTGCCCTTGTTACCTGCAGACATCACCAGCAGGAGGCTACAAAATGTCAATTTTAATTTAAAAAATTGACATTCAATAGAACACGCTGTTCATACATGGGAGGGAACTCGGTTCGCCACGGTTGGAGTTCAGTGCTGTGCAGAGGCCAGAGACCACAAGGCCTAGGCATCACTCAAGTTCCAGTTTAGAGCCCTAATAGTAAAATTCACTCCCACACAGAAGCCCAGCACAAGGCCTTAGGTGGGGGTTTCAGTGGTGCATAAGCCTTGTGCCGTTCCTACGGGCTTAAGTGGGACTTAAGAGAGGCATAGTTTGCACAAAGATAAATTTCACCCCATGAGAACTTTCAGAGCTATGCAATGAAACACATATGGGCAGCTTTCATTTCCACTGCCATTAGTGCGATGCAGGGAGCCAGCATCGCTATTAGTTACCAGCTCATATTTCTAGATCCCATGCATGTCTGCTCTATTTGGAATGTGCAGTGAAAATATTCAGCCTGGCAACTGTGATTTACATCATCCCATTCCCCCTGTGGTTCTTTTTCTCTGACTGGATAGCAATGTCCTCCTGCCGGATGCCTGCTGCTCTGTCCACCTGCTTAGAATTTACTTCCAAAATTCATCTCAACTGCACTGTTTTGCTCCTGGAGAGAAGCAAGTGAATATGTTTACAAATTCTTAATGGACTCTTAGATCCCTTCTGCACTGAGATTCTGCAGTGTCAATTCAATTTTATGATTTGTGTTTCTGACCTTATGATAAAGTCCCACAGCCCAGAGGAAATATATTAATTTGGTTCCTGAAATGTGCATAAACATGCAAACCACACACGTTTCATCACAATTAACGTTATAGCTCTTGTGTTTTTTAATAAGAACCAGGGGAAAATGTACCGTATCATGGTTTAAAGTACATCCCGAGTTCTGTTAACATTCTAAACACATATAGAATGAGTTCCCCTTTTCCCCACATGGAAAATTTCTGTAAAATTTAATAGAGAATAATAACCTCTCTATAAAATATTTAAACTATCCCATAGACTATAACAGAGAATAATACCCCTATTATAAAATTCTATTGGATGGTTTAAGCAAGCTATAGAAAGGAACTCATTCTTTATTAAACCCTATACAGGAATTTCTTTAGAACCTTATTGGTTTCATCCCTGTTAAAATGTATAGCACATGGGACTGTAACATTTCCAACTGCACAGATATCCCCTCCCACACACAGAAGTAAATATGTCCCTACTTTCTCCTTCCTTTCTCTAAACGAAATTATTATAGACTATTTTTAAAACTTGCGGATTTCCGGAGTAAATGGCCTCCTCAACTTGCAAGCATTACCATTTGTTGTTGTTGCATTTGTGTGCATGCACACATGTGCATATGTGTAGATGATGTGGTGAAAGTTGGTTAGCTTTGCATGTAATTTAATAGACTCCTATTGGAAAATGTAGGATTTCTGGAGATAATTCTGCAGAACAGATGTATACTTTCCCCAAATGAAAAAAACACATCTGTTTTCTAAAAATCTAAACAACAACAGAGAAGCAATTGCACAAACAAGTTGGGGTTTGTTTTTCCACAGATGGTTCTTATTTTTATACAATTGAAAAATCCACAGTGAAAGTATATAAATTAGGTAATAAAGTGCATTCATTTTATTAAGGTTTAGTAGGTCTCCTGGATAAAATGTTCACACACACACACACACATGAGTTGTTCCTGGAAAAAAAACAACTAACAAAACTCTCCCTGTATTTAAAAATAGTGCCTTTCAGCTTACCTGGTTCCATTTAGTCACAGTTCCCTGATCTCTCTATCAGTGCATTTTTTTCTGTTTCTGTTACCTGTAGATCATTTTGTTTTGTTCCAATAATCTGAATTTATGGTATGCAGTCAGGAACGGCTATGATCCAGAACAAACCCTGGTGATTAAATCTTCGTGCTTCATACACAAAGCTGATAGGAGGGCTATGCTGCTTTTTAATGTAATGTAATGTAATGAATAACATATTTTCTATATAACAACATTTTGTGTAGTCACAAAAGAATCAATAGAATAGGGTTACCGAGAGTGTCAATAATACCCCATCTAGAACTACAAAATATCTTAATGTAATTAAGCATTAGGATTAATTCCTTAATCCTTGTATTTTCCCTTGTCCATTTGAGAGATGTATCTCTAATTAAATTTCCCTTTGGTCACGCTAACGAAAACAATATCATCTAGAACTCTAGTCATAGTCAGTATGTGTGGATAGCAGCGATAAGGCTGGGTAATTGCAATATTAATAACTGGCATTTTATTGTTCCTGAAAGCAAAGTAACAGTATAGAAACTCACGGAGCAACTTGAAACCACAGCCACACTTTATAATATTTCTTCCCCTGATCACTTTTTCCTTTCATTCTGATTTTTGCAAGCATAGGAACAATTGGGCTACAACCATACAGTTGTTCCAAGTTCATATTCTCCTCATGGGTTTCCCATAAGCAAGAAATGCAACTCCAGCAGCCCTAGTAGCTCTGTGATAAAGAGGAGCAAGTTTTAATAAACCCCGCTAAGTCTCTTCATTTACAGCACAGGCCACAGGGTAACTGTAGAATGTGGTAGCCAGTTTAGCATATCTCTGTACCTTTGCAGAGACGTGAAGCATAACTGTAATGTTTTGAGATTGCTGAATAATTGCAGAAGAATTGGATTTCTCATTTTGGATAGCAAAAAACCTAGAGGCCAGAGCCTCAGCTGATATCAATTGACTTGAGTGGTGCTACCCTGATTGATACTAGCTGAGTGTCTGGTTCCTAGATGTCTAAAACAGTATGGGTTACATAAAGTCTCCTTGCTAAGGATATGCAGCAATGAGGGACAGAGATACCTGCTAACATATAGCTAACCCTTGCAGAGTAAGTCCTGCTGTTCTTCCTAACACCACTTCTGGAGGCACTGCCATCATGACATCAGAGCTGGAGCAATTGGGAAAAAGTACTCTCCAATGGAAATATTGCCCCTTTATGGCAAGACCACCCCTTTGGGCCAATCAAATCACAGGTGCTATGATTTGGTCAACCAACATCCTGGGCTAAGCAGTTATGAATTCCAATTAACAGATAGTGGACACGGAAGGATTATACCCCTCATCATCTGCTGTGTAAGAACATAAACAAAACTTTAATCTAATGTAATTTTCATGTGTGTTGTATGGGTGGGAGGGTGGATATATAATCCTTAGCAAAAGCATTCTTCAGCCAGACAGAATTACTAGCTAAATGGGTGTATTCCTAAACTAATATGGGACACCATTCTGATTCCCATTAAAATCAATGGGAATTTTGACAGTGTTCATTGACATAGATCCAACATGGTATGAGGATTGGAACAATCACATACTTTGTTCTCTGCCCCTTTCATATATGGCTCTGGGCCTTAAACACAGTGATATTCACATTCAATAAACTATCACAAATAGGGCCGGCTCTAGACACCAGCAAAACAAGCAGGTGCTTGGGGCGGTACATTTCTAGGGGCGGCATTCCGGCACCGGCCATGCTGCCCCTATAAATGTGCCCCCGCTGCCCCAGCTCGCCTCCGCCTGCTCCCCTGAGTGCACCGTCACCGCTCCACTTCTCCCCCCTCCCTCCCAGGCTTGCCGCATGCGAAACAGCTGTTTTGCGGGCGGCAAGCCTGGGAGGGAGGGGGGAGAAGCCGAGAGGCGCCATGCTCGAGGGAGGCAGTGGTGGTGGAGCGGAGGTGAGCTGGGGCGGGGAGCAGTTCCTGTTCCTCTACCCCCCGTTACTTCCTGCGCCCCCCCACCCTCTCATTCAAGGGAGGGGGGAGAAGCAGAGCGGCGGCACGTTCAGGGGAGCAGGCGGAGTGGAGGTGAGATAGGGCAAGGGGTTGCAGGGGGGCCGCAGGAAGCAATGGGGCGGGGGAAATGCGGCATGCCCAGGGGAGGAGGCGGAGCCGGGGATTTGGGAAAGGGGTTGGGAAGGAGCGGAGTTGGGGCGGGTGCAGGGGGGGCATGAAAAAAAGGGGGGGCAGCCAAAATTTTTTTTGCTTGGGGCGGCAAAAAACCTAGAGCCGGCCCTGATCACAAAGATATGTTAAAAGATAAAAGGCCAGATTGTCAGCAGGTATAAACTGACATAGTTCCACTGAGCTCAGTGGAGCTTCACCATTTTACACCTCCTGAGGATTTGGCCTAATCATGTCTCTGACAAGCATATTTGCATTACAATCATGTGTGCTTGTCAAAACATAATTGATTTGTACATTCATCGCATGAATACTAATCTGTTAGGAGATCTCCGCATAAACGAATGATTTTAAGTTCTGTAAAACTATGAAGGTATTTTGAGATTTGAGCTCTCATCTTCCTCGGGTTCAGTTCATCTTCTCTTCCACAATCATCTCCAGTGCCTTGACCCTTCTTGTGAGGCCCTTCCTCATGGGACCACTGTCTTTAGAACTTGAATTTCTTTCGGATGCCCTTCAACACTGTTGCCTTTTTGTAGACCCTCAGACCCACTTTAAGTATGTCTATGCTACTGAGCTGTGATTTCAGCATGGGTAGCCAGACCTGTGCTAGCTTTACCGGCACTATCACACCTAAAAATAGCAGTGGAGACAGGGCAGCACATGCTTCGACATGGGCTAGCAACGTGAATACGTACCCAGGGTCTCCAGGAACACTTATACAGCCCACACTGAAGCCTATGCCACCACCTCTATTATTTTAGCCATGTTAGCACAGGTAAAGCTAGCATGAGAATGTGTACCCAAAATGCAGTCATATCTTGGACTGTGGTGTAGACATACCCGTAGGCTCCTGCCTCTTTGTTAGTGTCTCCTCCATAGTCCCTGTCAGACCTGGAAATTGTGCCACTGTCATTCAAGGTTGTGATCAGGGTTGAATCCAAGATCTCAGAGAGCAGTTCAGGTCTAAACACAAGATTGGAACAGGAATCTGAGATGTTCAAATCATTGGTGTTGCACAATAGTTTATAGGCCTAGTTGTGCCCTCATAGAAGTCTGGAGACGTATCATCACTGATTCGAGTGGCAGCAAGTTTTGGTCCCTTAAGTTTAACATTTAAGGCAGGTTAAATTGAATTTAAACTGCTTGATAGCATCCCTTTATATGTGTGTCTATGGTGTCTTGACAAATCCTTCACAAATTTTGTTTTAGAATTTTGAGCTGTCTTTCTAGCACTACTTTTACTGTGCTTTACTCTGATTTAATGTTGCCTTTGTTCTTTGTTTAGTTAAAAAAACCACCTCTTAAATACAGGTTTCCTAAGAGATGTTGTTACACACTGAGGGATGGTTTAAAGGAACCTTTAAAAGAATTCTTTCCTTTTACAAACTTTGTATTTTTCATGTAAAAAGATGAAAAACATGTTACAACTTTAACAAATAGTTTCCTTATGTTAAATAAAAAATCATAAATGCCAACTTGTTTGCTTTTGATGCTTCTGAAGTGTTACTAGTCTTCTGAAGGAAAATGGAGAGACACTGGAAGACTTTGTTGAAGTGACATCCAGTAATTTAAAAGTGAAGCATTTTAATTTTAGAAGACATGACAGCTCTCTCTCTCACTCTCACTTTCAGACTGGTGGACAAACAAAAAGCTTTGATGAGACATGTTAGAATGTATTGATTACTCTGCAACTGCTTCAGAAAAAGATAGCAATATTGACACTTTACAGTGTGTATATTACTGTTCATTAGAACATTACACTTCAGATACTTTCTGAATACACTGAAGAAATAAGATTACACATTATGACTAATGTACACAGTGAAGGACTGTTTTGGTGGAGTGTTGAAACAGTTACTTAGTGAGTGAACTGAAAATGTTATTAAATTCCACTGATAATCTCTTTTCTGACCTAATTGTTTCCGGCTTTTTCATTTGTAATGTCATAAGAATGCATGGAGGATCATAACAGTCATGTAATGTTAGCACCAAGACTTGACACTTGCTTAGTTTAGCTGGGAGGTTTACACCATACTTATTAGTATTTACAACCATAAGTAACTCTTCCTCCCCCTTCCCTCCCCACCCACAAATATATACAGGATATGAAATCAGTCAAGCTGCAGTGCAGTGATTATGCTGACAGGGGAGCTACATTTGAAATACCTTTGCTAAACCACACACACAAGCAAAGGTGGGTGGTGTTTTTTTTTTTTAAAGTAAAGCTTCCATAGAAGAGGGGTTCCCAAACTGGGGGTCAGGACCCCTCTGGGGGTCGTGAGGTTATTACATGGGGGGGGGTCGCGAGCTGCCAGCCTCCACCCCAAACCCTGCTTTGCCTCCAGCATTTATAATGGTGTTAAATATATAAACAAGTGTTTTTAATTTATAAGGGGGTGGCACTCAGAGACTTGCTATGTGAAAGGGGTCACCAGTACAAAAGTCTGAGAACCACTTCCATAGAACATCATTGAAGTTGGATAAAATGCTTCATTATCTCAGCATCTCTTTCCTTCAGACATGTGGAATCTTTCCTCCTCCCTCTAAGAATGACAAAATAACATGAAAACATAAGATGTTTGCTTGTGTTTCCTACCTAGGAGGTCTGGCTCACAGCCATTGGATTTTTTTCTCCCCTTTTTCATTAGGAGTGTTACAATATGCCATTTTCCTTTTGTTGCCTAGGTGCAGCAATCTTTTTAAGAGTCTCTCTGGGTCTGATTCTGATCTCACTTATATCAGCCTAGTGCTATAAGTTAGTAGTAGTGGAGTTACTTCTGATTTACACTGATTTAAGTGAGAGCAAAATCAGGTTCTCTCCCTCCCCTCTCCACCATAAAACACTTGGCAAATACAAACGTTTAAACTCCTACCAATCATCCTTGGAGCTAATGCTGATCAAATTCTCCAAATTAAAATGTAAGAGTGGGGACTAGTCTAACATGTCATTGCAAAGTGAGGGGAGGAGAGAATAAAGGTTAAACAGTGGCTGAAATCCTGATCCCTCGAAGACAATGGGAGTTTTGCCACTGACTTTAATAGGGGCAGGATTTCTCCCAGTGTGTAGGAACAGGAGCAATCGATAAGAGCAGTGGATTAATCCTTCAACTGCAGCTCAAACTCTGAATAACTGAGGGTTGCAAAGGGGTTCCTGATGAGGTTTGGGGCTTTGGACACAATAATTTGCTCACAGCGTCACAGCACTAGTAGGGCCAATGTGTGGCCATTAGTTCAGACCCAGCAAACCCTGTGCAACCCCTTCCTGCAGGGGGTTTTCTTAACATACTCAGAGCCAATCCTACACTCCATTCCTTTCTCCAGTTCTCTTCTGCATTGTTGCAGAGACAGCCACCATGGAGCAGGGTTCTCAGAGGGAGGGATTCACGGCCTCTTTATAGCATGCTGTGCAGTGGAATCACAGTAATTGGGAACATTTAAGTTCTTCTGTGCTCACAGAAGGAAAGAATGGGACTTCATTCTATATTGTGTCTGTATATGGCAACTATAGCACATATTGGGCCACATTCTGCTGTCATCACTCACATGGAGGAGCACCTTATTGCACAAGTGGTTCCATGGACTTCAGTAGGGCTACTTACATGAACAGATGCTCACCAATATAAGAAAGGGCGGAGCCCATTGTGTTTTACAGATGTCTAACTGACCTATACCAATCCAAATGATTGGGTTATGATTACTGCAGTTATAGATCAACTCCAACCCAGTGCTAAGTACTGATGATGTAAAGTCCTTTGACTAAAATGCTCTGTCCATGCTAAGTGTTGGGGGTTATAAGATTACAAACATCAAGGAATCAGCTGTGAGCCCTCATGCACATCCTATGCTAGGGAGCAAGTGTGCATAAGGAACCTCCTTGCACTTCTGCCCAGGCTACTTATGTCACTGGAGCCTACAGGGTAGGAACCGCAGTCACTGGGGGATTTCTTCTCTCCCCTGTTACAGGAGGGTAGGTGTGAGTGGATGGAGAGGGGTGAGGACTTTGTACTAGCAAAAGGGCTTTACTTCCTCCCGGAGCAGGGAAAAGCACAAGGTTGTGACTCTACACCATGTTCTTTACTCAGACTGGGTGGTAAGGTTACATTCCTGCTCAAAGAAGTTAAATTGGACAGTACAGAGATTTTAAAATAGAGGTACATTAGTAAACACTGCACACTTCAGAGAAAATTGGCCACAGTCTGCTCTCGGTTACACAAGAGCACTGAAGTGAATGGGAGTAGCTCCCATTTAGCTGAGAGCCAAATGCAGCTCAATGTGCGCAAGAAGTTATCATTTCTTTTTTTCAGGAACACAATATCAGCTTGATAATATTCACTGTTTTGTTGTGAGTTGTCAGTGCACCTCCCCAAACAAATTGTCCCTCTGTGGTTTTATAATCATGGGAATATTTTTTCAACGGTCATATCAGAATGGTTGTATTCTGGCTCCAAACATCTCTGGAAAATGGCCTATTGAATCACATCGGAAATAGGGCAGAGTTGACTTCCTGGTAGACTCCAAACAATTAAATGTCTCTCCTTGGAATGTACAGTCTGTTCTAGCTGGTTATTTATACAATACATTACTACTTGCCAGCCAGTAAAAATTAAGGCAATCTCGGGGACCCCACCCATACATACAGCAGTATCTACTATAGGAAAAAGAGGGCAAGGAAATCAGCAGTCTTTCTATTGTTCCAGAAAATTTTATGCAAGATTTTTTTTCTCCCAACCACCACGATCAGGGTCTGTACAAGGTCTCTTTATCTTACTATGCATCTCTTATTAGTCGAAACACCACAGCTACTGCTGTGATTACCTGGGCAGTAAAACTGGAAAGTGTCTGTCACCTACATTCAAACATTTTCTTACTTCTGTGCAGTGCTTTCTGGCCATGCAAGACAAAACAACCACCTTCTCTTTGATTATCATATGAGAAAACAACAACCCCTTTCCTATAAGGCAGTGCCAAATGGTTCAGCAGAATTTAGAGACTGCCAGATGTTGACAGCCCTCAGCTCCTGCAGTTTACCAAAGGGGCTAAGTGGGGTTTTTTTCTTAAAATAGCCACATTTTTATCTTTTTGCAGGTCAAAGTGTGCCACTTTCACATCGATTTCAGTGGACAATTCAACCAGACTAAGTTCAGCAATGTCAAGGAATTCAGAAGGGACTCTTGAGATTTTTCTATTTGAGGTTAAGAGGTAAGAATTGGGATAATCCTTACAAATACTCCATCAGCCAGACTAAGAAATTCATGGAAACATTTTAAATGGTTGAACACTTTGCAACAGATACATTTTATACTTTCATATGTCCCAGTCCCCATGTAGCAAACTGGATTGCCTCAGTCATGTTACTTTGCAAGATGTGACACTGTGGCCCAGGACTCATACTTCCCAGAACGCAGTAAGCAGCAAAGAGATGTAACCAAAATGGATTTTTAAATACCTGTCAGTCAGAGTTTAGTCACCATTTCTTTGTGCTGTACAGCCAACACAAATTAACTGGATTAATGTAAATAAATCTCTTTACCTGCTGAACTGTTTTGAACAACTGAACTTTGCTGAAAGAATAGCATGCAATTAAGAATGTAGAACCTATGGAGATGAAAGCTATAGAAAACAGATTAGAAATGAGATTTTATGTTTGTAAAGAATGCTGGCATTTAACATTGTGCACAATTTCAGCACAAATTAGTCACTGTAATTTTGCAGAATTTACTGTCATTCAGAAATGTAGAGGAATTCCAGCATCTTGAGGGAGGCTTCCCTGAGATTAGAGGGCAGAGACAAGAAATTAGAGCCTCTTTTTCTATGGAATCTTCAATAAGAATTCCATTTCTTTGTTTCCCTACAGGCTTACTGGACAATGCCATGTCCGGGTCCCTCATCAGTCTTCTCCACTCTTCCTCAGAAATCTCTCCTTTTAGACATCCCTGCATTTGAAAATTCTCTGGGGTCCAATGCATCTGGCAGTAAATCAGCAAAGGCCCTTGACTACTGTTGCATTAAGCAAGTTCTGGGTCTTAGTGCATAATGCACTCTAGGGAATATTTCCACTACAGAAAGCACCAGATTTCAACTGTCTATATAAGGCTTAATTTATGATCTCTACAAATACTTTTAAAATAAAAGAACCATCCACTTGTGCCTGCTTTGTTTTAGAGATAGGGGAAGTTTTTCAAGAGCACAAAGAGCAGGTTGGCACCCAACTCCCATTGAAAGTCACTGGAAGTTGGACTCTATTTATGCCCTGGAAAATCTCCTCTGTAATCTGATGAAGTCTACACTAAAGAAGAGACATGAAATTCAAACACAAAAGCCATGGCAAAAGTGTTACTTGATACGTGGCAACAGCACACTGGGTTTGAAACCAGCAGCAGTCTGGAGGCCCAGCAGATGCTGGTGCATCTGCTTGACTCTGCAGAGCTCTTCAAAATTTCTGAAGAAGTTTGACTAGGAGTTTGTGCAGGAGAAAAGAGTCGAAGGAGCTCGGGAGAGCATTTCAGAGAGGCAGAGGGTGGAGGCATCAGTTAGGATTCATAGAGAAGAATGGAGCACAAATCATCTTTTGAGGAACAGGATCACCTATTGTGCAGCTTATTGGTGATTCAGGGAGAAGAAGGAAGAGTCTAGGGCTGTTGGAGCCTGAGAGATGCAGTATTGGCTGAGGTCAAGAAAATGGATGGAGAACTCCTTGTGTAATCTTTAAGTGCTGGCGTTTGTGGCTGAGAGAGGCAAAAGGCCCCAGAGAGAGAGAGATGTTTGTGGCATTGGTCAGTTTCTACAAGTGGTGCAGGTCAGTTTTGACATTATTTCATCCAAATGGGTTCACAACTTTTTAATCAAAATAACTTTTCAGCAAACTATTCGCAGGGCACAGGAGCAGATGAGGAAAATCTCTCATTTGCATTTTTCAGATCTTCATTCTTTCTACATGAAAAACAGAATGTGAGTCTACAGCTTGCAACAATGCATCCATATGTACTTCTCCCAAACACCATAAACAACAACAGGCTAAACCTTTGAATCAGGTTAATTCAAATTGCACAGAAAAATATTACCTGCCTAAGAGAATTTATGAACGT
The DNA here is from genome assembly GCA_033296515.1 of Macrochelys suwanniensis. Taxonomy (NCBI): domain Eukaryota; kingdom Metazoa; phylum Chordata; order Testudines; family Chelydridae; genus Macrochelys; species Macrochelys suwanniensis. The sequence continues at coordinate 25,142,796 of CM065782.1, forward strand.
GTGAAGGTCTGTGACACCACGATGTGCACTTTCAGCACACGGGAAACTTTAAAGCAGCTCTAATGTTACAAAACAGTGACACTGACATTGACAATTAAAACCGTTAATGTGCAGCTGGGCCTTTGCACTGTTACACCACCCAGTATAATGGATTGGTTTTGTTATAATGACCCCATAACTGTACTGCAGACACTGCCTGCTGGGCAGGAACAGAATTCTAATAGCACACTGTGGTATTATTATTTATTACTATGATGGTGGTGCCTAAGGGCCTCAGGAATAAGGGCCTTGTTGTACCAGGCACACTCACTAGACTCATGAGAACATCATTGACCTACTATGAATTATTGTCTCTCTCTCTCAGTTGTACATCTCCAGTGTGTGATATACTGGCAAGTGGCCTTCCAATGGATCCGGGCAAAACTGTACACAGTCAATATGGAGGATTAAGCAGTTTGGGTTGGATGTTGTGGCCATGACCCTTTTCCACTCATTTTTCTTCTGGATACATGGCCTCTTTTTACTAGTGCCCCTTCACTGAGCAGCTGCAGTGCACAGCAACACAGTCGTGTGTGTGTGTGTGTGTGTGTGTGTGTGTGTGTGTGTGTGTGTGTGTGTGTGTGTGTGTGTGTGTGTGAGAGAGAGAGAGAGAGAGAGAGAGTTCAAGGGGCAGCCTGCAGGGCCGGCTCTAACTTTTTTGTCGCCCCCAAGCAAAAAACAAAACAAAAAAACCTAGCGCCGCCCCGCCAAAACAAACAAACAAAAAAACCCCCGAGTGCCGCCCCGCCCCCCCGAAACAACCCCTCCTCCCCTGAGCGCCGCCCCCCCGAAAGAACCCCCCTGCGAGCGCAGCCCCGCCAAAACAAACAAAAAACCCCTAAGCGCCGCCCCACCCTGTCGAAACAACCCCCCCGAGCGCCGCCCTGCCGAAATAACCCCTCCCCCGAGTACCACCCACCCGAAACAACACCCCCCCCGAGTACCGCCCCCCAAAAACAAAAACAACAAAAACCCCGAGCGCCGCCCTGCCCTGCCAAAACAACCCCCCCCCCCCCCGAGCGTCGCCTCACCGAAGTAAAACAAACAAACAAACCGAAGAGCCGCCTCAAGATTGGCCGCCCCTTAGGAGGTGCTGCCCCAAGCACGTGCTTGGTCGGCTGGTACCTGGAGCCCGCCCTGGCAGCCTGTTTTGTTTGCAGTTCAAGTGCCCTTGAGGTTGGAGTCTCTGCTTTTTCCTCACTTCCCTACTGCTGCACCCTGTACATCCAACATCACAGTCAGGTCCAAAATATTCAGCACTGCAGTATTTAATTCAATTTGCCAAGAAAGATTAGTTCTTAACAGCTGAAGTCCAGGCAGATTGCATTTCAAGCTATTTCACATTGTTTTTTTATTTTTAATTATTCAGGTTAGAAATGAAATGTAGTGGTTACATTATGCTAATATCAAACTCATTAGTGTTAGGCAGAAAAAATGTGGGAGATAGCCTGCCAACTGCTAAGCCTTTGCATTCACATTCATCCCAGTAAAGTTCATTGAAGTGGGAATTCATCTCTATACTCTGGATTAGAATTAAACTCTTGGCTTACTTAAAGAGCAATATAAAGAATCCTGGCTTGGAAGATGCTCCTAGGAAATACCACTGAACATTGCTCCCTTCTGTTACTCTTTGGCTCATGTGCCATTATGCCCAGAGAGCCCGATTCAAAGCTCCCCCAGTGGGAACATTTCCAATGACTCTAATGGTCTCTGGATTAGACCCAGAGGGGGCATCAGTTTCAAACTGCAAGAGGTTTACAGAGAGCGGTGTGACAGATAGAGAGCCCGCTAGCCAGGTACATAGCATTATACAGTTAAAACACTCTAAGAATAGTGCAGGTACCCTTAAACATAAAGAGGTCTGGGACAAACTACAGGACATTTTGCTCCTCATGCCAGTACCCGCCACCATAGTGAACTCTGCCATATTTCCCTCGTCCTGCACATGGACTGTAATGTACAGCTGGGGCCCATCTCTTACAAAATGGTCTAGTTCATTGACTTGTATCTCATGCAAATGAGGCCTTTGTTTGCTACAGGATACACTGGCTGCTCAGCTTGGAGCTACCTCAGCTTCAGAGATGGATGTTGCAGCAAAGGAGTCTGCAGGCTCCCAGGCCATTGGCAACAACCTGAGCTGTAGACATAGCCGGTGCTGGGGATGCGGCAGCACCTCCTGCCTTGAAGTGATTTCCATCATATCCAGGGTTTACAGTTTAGTTCAATGGCTCACAGCTCCCCCACTATACAAATTGTTCCAGCACCCTGGCGGTAAATCCTGATCCTCTCTCCCGCCAAAACAGGGCTGTTAATTGGTCTGGGCTCTGCCATCATAAATAGGTAACTACGGCCATGGATTTCATGGTACTAAAAGGGGAACTCTGGTAGAGGAAGTAGAAGGAACCACCCCTGAAAGAGAATCACCATTTTAAATGTTTAGCCCTATGATAGGTTTTCAAAGATATCTTTAAATGAAAAGCACTAGACTTGTTGAGATTAGATCTGAGATTTATAGGGTTCCAAATTCAGGGTCTTGTGGTGGCTAACCCGAAAAGGCTAAGTAATTCTTTAAAATGATAAATAAATCCCCCACATGATGACATTTTTCACCTATGGGGCAATAGTTTGGAACTAAAGCCTCAATTCCAGTAAGTTAATTATATTATTCTATATATTTTAACCATATATTATTCCACTTACAAAATGTTTTATATAAAAAGTCTGAGGTAGAAGAAAAATCCCCCCTTATTTTTGGATGCATATGTAACATATTGTCCATTTTACTTAGCATTTAACATTTCCCCCCTTAGTATTTGTTCTATTTAATTGCATTTTAAATGAATACAGAGGAACCACCCTCAAGACATTAGCATGCTTCTGCCAGGGCTTTGCAGACTCTGCTGGCTCATGTTGAGCAGTTGCTGTATCTCAGGAATAATCTGATCTTCACAGGATAGGGGCAGGGAATCTAAGAAATATTTTTTTTTTCCTGATCAGAATCCAGTATCAGAAGCTTTAAAGCTTTGCTCTGAAGTGGAGAGAAAGAAACTTTTTCTGTAATCACTAGTTCCTCCTTGAGTCAAAACAGCTTCAGAAATACTCCAGGCAGAATTAGACATGGCTGGTAGGCTAAAAGTGGTTGTAGGCTCTAAGATACAGTAGTAAAGAGTGCACTGGCATTCATTCAACTCATATAAACCTTCTTTTGGGGGGGGGGAATAAAATGGAGAAGGGGTGTAATTCTGAATTGATTTTCAGAGGGAATGAGTATCTGCAGCTTCTCTTGTCTTCATTGGGAGATATGAGGGCTCAGTACCACAGAGAATCCAACCAAATTTGTCCCCTAATATTTTCTCAGCCTGTTTGTGGGTGAATGGAGTATGTATGGGGATGGCTGGGTAGCAACATCTTTTTGATCAGGTGGTCATAAAGAGACTGTTGTATGTTTCTGCCCCCCTCCCATTTGAATACCTGTACAGTGATCTCCATTACATTCTTTGCACTTGCTGTTTACAAGAACTTTGCATTGCACCATTGTTTCAGGAAATAACTCAGTAATGTTATTTGGTGACCCAAGAAAAATTGCAGAGGTTTTTAATTGTGTCTGATATAAACCTCAATTATTAGCAGTGATTAGAGGCCTGTAGGAGGAAAAAAAGTCATCACCCTACTGCTAGCAAATAGGTCTTTTGAGGTTGAAACTGGATTTACTGGCTATATGCGTTCCTGAATCTGTAAAAAACCTGAGCAAATTTTCTCCTGTAAGAAGGTGGTGGACTAAACACCTGGAGGCTTCTAATAATTGATGGTGAGAAACCAGGTACCTTTGAAGTTAGTTTTCTACATGACATGTTCCTAGTTCTGTTTCTTAAAAACAAAACACACCAGCTGCTTTAATGAAGACTAAGAGAAGCATTGAGGAAGCTTTCAGATAATTTCTTATCCTTGAAGTGACATTACCAGTCCTACTGAGAATTAATGTAAATTACAGAACTTTAAGATGATTATTCAAACCTCCCAATATATATGGTTGTTGTTTAAAATATTATTATTATTCAGTGCTTATTTTAACAAGGTCTGAGAAGAGGATTACAGCTCCTGAGCTATAGACTTCCTGGTTTTTATGCCAGTAAGAGTGATAGTCATGACAGGGATTTGAAGAAATCGTTCAGAAACAATTCCATCCTATGGGTCATCAGTAGGCAATGTATCCCAGAGACTAGGGTGATGAGTGTGATGTAAGAGACTTTATAGAAATAGAACATCAAAGAAAAGACTTTTACCACGTATATTTTTAGTGTAAGTGCACTAGTTAATAACAATAGTAGGACCTGGTGGTCTGGAGGGGAGTGGATCATGACTACAGGTGGTCAGAAATCAAATGTCTGTCCCGTGGAACACTTTTGAAATTTGTTTTCATCCTGAATCAGAACAAAAAGTTGAAATATCAATTTCCCCCCCACAGAATGGAACCTTCAGAAAAAAATAATTTAATTGCTACCTTTGGTGTTGAAACAAAATGTTTTCAAATGCCTGAACTGAAATGTTCTGATTCAGTTAATAGAACTGAATAACAACATTTGGTTTTGGATCAGTTAAACATCAATCTATGTCCCCCTAACTGCCATGGCACTTTATGCTTCCATTCTCCTGTATGGGTCAGCCCCCCATTTTGACTACATCTCCCATGATGAACTACATTGGTTCAACCAGCAGCAGACCACAATGCATTACGGGAGATGTAGTCCAGCTGGGAACTTGCCCTCTAGAGGAGATGTGGGAGGAGGCACTTGAGCTACAACTCACACGGTGCACTGTGGCAGCTTAAGCAGACACAGATTAATGTCAAACTGACTCAAAACAAAATGCTTGGATTCAATTCAACAAACCAAAATATTTTGCTTGAGATCAATTTGTCCTCAAAATGGAATATTTTATATAATTTTTTCTAAGAGAATATCAAAAAAATTCAGCAAAATCCAAATTTTCCCACAGAAAATTTTGATTCTGCGAGCACTGCATTTTCCATCTAATATAATTTCAACAGAAAACTCTTGACCAGCTTTAATCATGGCACTTAGCCAGTGTGATATGATCCCTGATTTTTCTCCTTTGTTTTAGGTACTTGTGACATTACTCTGACATGGAAACTGAAGTCTGCAGCCCACATTTCTGAGCATATTACAGAGGCAAGTTTGTTAAAATACTAATTGTACTAATTTTACTTGTAAACACCAGACATATAGTTTTTATCTTTCATTTGAATTCCCCAGTCATATTTTCTAACTTGCAACCAAACCTTTGCAGTTCATTTTAAGGTTATAAATAAGGCTTTTGGATTCTATGATGTTGCCTGGCACTGTAAGTTAATTTTGCTCTTAGAGTTCCGACATGGTACTTACAGAAACTACTTTATCTCTAACCCGAAGACACACTTCCTCTTATTCAGTGTAGGAGAAATCTCTCAACTCTTTAACAATCAATGATCTGCATTAGCATCCAAGAGAATGAGTTCTGGTTTATGGCACATATTGACTTACTAGAACACATTCTCTTTGATAATTTACTTCCCATTTCACACTGATAGATATATTTTCAAATGGGATGTTGACCTTGGTTTGGGCAGTGACATGATCAGTCAGGATACGTGTATTCATTTCCACTAATCACAATACCTTGCATAATTATTTTTTCTCCGTATATTGTTCAAGGAGTTCCTGTAACACCTCCCAATGCAGCGTTTAATAAACAAGCAAATAGAAATTTCACCCTGATTAGTCACATGTGCACTGGACAGCTTTTGTGCAATGATTAGCACCATTCTTGCAGATAATACAAGCGTATAAATCTTAACATGAAAACTGGATATGCTGATTACACTTGTCCCATTTTCTAAGCATTTTGTATGAAAATCTGCCATCTCACAATGACAATAACCATCCGTTGAGTGTGATTACCCCAAAACCAAAATCTGAGTTCACCCTGATGCATCAGTTAATCTGTTTAATATTGTTTCCAGGTCTGACAGCATTGCTTCTCTTTCTGAGCCAGCATCAGCAAACACAAGGCAGCCAAACAAAATATTTGCTGAACGAAGGACAAACTGGTAAGAAAGAAATTGTATTTTGCAGCCCCACACTGGCATTGTAAATACAGGAGAAAGATATTAAATTATTGCTATCAGTGCTTCTCCCTTTGCTCTTAGGGTTTCATTTTTTTCACTAATCTCAGGGTCCAGTTTCTCTTTCCTCTTCCAGACTCTTTCTTCTTTTAGCATCCAGGGACCTATAACCCTCATTTTTATTTGCTTCCAAATTGATGCTTCTCTGCTCTGAAGCTTCTAGGTCTCTATCTGTTCCCAAACCTTTCTCCCCTTTTTACACCAAAATCATTCTCCTTTCAGACTTCCCCGCCTCCTTTCTTTCACTTGCTTTTTCCTCCTCTTTCTGACAGCTGCAACACCACAGGGCCTCTGAAAGCAAAACATTTGAAAAGGAAACAGCTGGAAGAGAAACCAGAGTAGATAAGTCTGATGAGCCTGAGCAGAGTTTGGAAGATTATCTGCAGGGACTATAAATCTATCAGCTGTGTCTACATTATGAGCCACAAATAACGTCAAAAAACATCCAGGTCAAGTGTTTCATTGGCAATGCTTAAATTCTATGAATGGTCCAAGACATATCTGCCTCTAGTGGTTACAGTTCAGCTCTACAAATAGACTGTCCCTGCACCAAGGGGCTTTCATGCTGAAGGTAGGCCAAAGAGATAGTAAAATGAGCATAGTCACAGGCCCTAAGGTGCTCTATGTGGGCGTGAGGGCATGCTTGAATGGGATAATGGTCCTAGGAGGCTTGGGGAGGACATGGTAAGCATTAGTATGGTGACAGTCGTAGGGGGCAGAGTTTCCCACAGAGAATGAGAGGGACAAGGATTGTAGATTTGCTGTTAATTTTTGCTAAGCATAATATCCTATTAAACATATTCATATCTCCTTATCTGTACCTAAAATAGCAGTTCCCTCTTTCCCCAGTACATGTGATAGACTAGCACAGAGATGGTAAGGAGAGTAGAGGAACAGACTTTGGCCACAGGCTGGTGTGAAAATGAAGAAATGAGGAGTCAGTGTTACTTTAACTCTCCTCTTCTAGGTTCCTTTGCACTGGGTGTGTGAGGTAAACTGACAGAACTGCTTGCCTCACAGATCATTTGGGGAGCTCCAGCAACACAGCTAACACGCAGAACAGCATACTCAATAGGAACATTGCCAGGGATTCAAATTCAGCTCCAACTAATATCATTCTAATGTACTTAAATGGAAATACCTTCTTATCAGGAAGAGTCAGCAGCATAAGACTGCAGATGACATGTTGAACGAGAGACTCATTTGTGTTGAGTCCCAGCGTTCTCTCTCTTCCAAAAACATTCTGTTTGCCTTACATCTGTTATTCTTCCATCTGAACTTTTAAAAGAGAATGAAGCTGTTAAGATGGCCCCAAATTCCTCTTATTTGATGGCTTTCCATAGGGTAAAGACTGTCTCTTCTTGTGTGTTTGTAAAGTGCCTAGTAAAAAAGAGGGTCCAAATCACGTCTAGAGAATTTGTCAGTAATAAAAGTGATAAACATGGAATTTGATTCTCTGCTATGTCTGAGCTCTACTTTGGTGTAGAGGAGAGATGGAACCACTCACAGCTCTCTGGTTCTCAGCACAAGTTAAAGCTCCAGGCTGGCAGCTTTAACATGCCACTGACATGAGTTCCCTTAGGGACCTTACCCTTGTGGAGACCCGCAGAAGACCCTTGCTGTGCCATTCACTGTCTCCTGCCAAGCCTCTCTCTGCCCTCAACATAGCCCCTCCCTTCTTTCACTAGGGGGAGAAAAGCACAGGAGGCCGCAGAGCTTCTGCCAATGTTATCCTGGCAGAGATTCCCCGATATAGGAGGCATTCTCCAGTGTTTTAGATTAACTTCCTGGTGCAAAATAACATTGGCAGATGGGAAATTCAAGCTTATTATGATTATTTATTTGCACTGCAGTAGCGATTAGAGGTTCTAATCAGAACTGAGGTCCCACTGTGCTAGGCCAAGCCCAGAGTAAGAAACATCTTTTACAGTCTAATCTGAGACAAGAGGAAGCAAAGAGAGGAAGGGAAGATATGGATAACAAACATAAGATCACGTGGCTTCATCATTTAGCTATTATACAAGATGAAGGTTTTAGTGGTTTCCATTTTAAAGAAATAAGATTATATAGCCCTGAGCGTCACACAACAATTCAGTTATTGAAGGCCTGATTTCTCAGGCATGACAGAGTAGATCCTGAGGACTCAGTTGAAGGAGGAGAGAACAGTTATCCTGTAGATTAGTTCAGCGATTGCATTCCATGCAAAAAAGGACATTGTTTGGAAGAAGATAACAAATGGGTGGATGAGACTGGCACAACTGACAGGGAGAAGATAAGGGGGTGACTACGATAAAAGACTAAAGCAGACAAGCACGGAGAGGTAGAGAAGGATACCAGTTATTATTTCTTCCTCATACACATGACACATCCAGGAGCGTGGATAGAAATGAGAGACAAATTGATTTGACTTAGATGTCAGGAAGTGTTTTTTCTTTCATACCATAAGCTCTACAGCTGAACTGAGTGGAATGGTGAACTTGTGGAGCTAACAATGGCAGGTTGTTGAGGTAAAACACTGTAATTCAAAAAACAATTAGGTGGTGTCCGGGCAGGGAGAGATGGAAATGAAGTGAGTGCATGGGAATGAGCTCTGATGGGCCAAATGGCCTTTAACTCATTCTCTAAAAATGTCTTGTACTCAGTCCTGATCATTGTCAATGAAAGTTTAAAGTAAAATCTGTTTTACAGTTCATAGCACTAAAGTGCAAGCCAGGCCAGTATTTATGGCAGCAGCAATGCATGTGCCTGTAATTGTCTTGGATCAGACTATGAAAGGGCAAACTCTGTTATACTCATTCTGTACTGAATAGCTATGCTACTCCATACTGTATTATGCATTATACTTCTTCTATTCAAGTGAAAAATATGAGCTGATATATTCCCCATAATTTTATGATTGTTAGCAGTACATCAGCGTCTGCAGAAAAATGTACACTGTGCATATGGTCAGACTAAACAACAAATCATGGGATGTGTGTGTAACAAATATGTTTTATATACCTGGGAGTTGAGGAAGGGAACTTACATGTTTGTGTGCAGACTCAAGCAAAAATTTAAGTTTCCTCCACATGTATTCAAGGTTTTACTTGCCTTATGAGTAGAAGATCTAAATCTCAACAAGCTCATCAAGCAAAGATGTTATCATTTTCACACAAAGCTTTAAAGAGAGGAGACAGATGTTACCTATATTTTCAGTTGAAGAACTCTTCTAAAAATTACAGCCAAATCAATGTTTGAGAGTGAATTATTCATTCGAGAAAAGTTTGTCTCCATTTGATGATGGTTTCTGCAGGAAAAGTGGTTTCCTCAAATGTATCCATTCGTTGCTTCAATTTACATAGACCCTTTTTAAAAACTCTGTTGTGTGACAAGGTATTTGAACAGGCAAGATGCAAAATTCAAGCTTTGTTGGTTTGTTTTAAAAAGTCACCTGGTATAGTTCTGTTTCCCTAATTGGATGAGTATGATCCAGATAAGGAGGAGGAAGGCATAAAGAATTCACAGGGGCTTTGAATCTTTCAACAAGAGGAAACGGTTTAGGAAGAGGTACCAGATAAACAGGATTAGGGAAAACATTAACCTTTTTCTTTTCTAGACCTCACAGTCCTTGCAAAAAAGTGTTGTTCCTATAAACATTAGGCTGCTATAACATTTACTAGATGAGTGCAAATCATTTAAACTCGATTAATTAAAATTTCAAACTTTCATCACATATGCACAGAAATAGTGGTCACGTGGGCACTTCCATTGCTAGTAGTGGGTACCAGACTCCTTCCCCTTGCCTGGCAGTGGAGACCCCTCCTATAGCCTTTGCAAAGGCAAGAATTCACCCAGCAATCACTCCAATGCCATGATCAGTACAAACACTCAGTTTTATCAACAACAGTCACCTTGATCAGCAGACTGACCAGCTCAGAATCCAAACCACCCCACCCCCAATCTCTCTATGGTGGAAGCTTGGGTTCCCGAGTCCAGGTCTCTGCTTCTGTTGGCAACTGCTGCTGTAGTCTTGGTACTGGCTGGAGTTCTCTGATGGGTCTTGGCTATCGTAGGCAATGTCTTATTTCACCCAGCAAATATGTTGCATGTAACTCTGCAACATTTTAGCACTACCCCAAAGGAAGTGTGTGTGTGTGTTTGTGCATACACACACGCATGCAAAGGGTTTAGTGAGATTCTCGTCCGGCTCATTTAACGGACTATGTAAGAGCTTTTGCTGAGGGATTTAGGGAACCTGTCACCTGCTCCGTTACACATTGCCCTATACAAAATATACTAATTACCTTTGCTCGTCACCAGCACTGAGACACAGAGGGCTACTGGTATCAGCTGGCAAAGGGTTCACTGTTCTGTAACAGGGACTGGGGTGCACCTATTGTTAACCTGCAAGCCAAAGTGAGGGCTGGCATAGCCAAGAGGAGATTGTTTAGGTGCTAACAGACTGGAGGTGTCAGGGAGCTGACTCCTAGTTAAACACCAGCAAGTCTCTCTTTCTTGTTGGATGGCAGGGGGATAACAAGATGACTCACAGCCATGAGTATGGCCATCAAGAGCACACAATAACAGCAGTAGAGGACAGAGAAAATTATTTTCCAAATGGCTAAGTCCTAATATTCCCCAGAATAACTTTATCATCACAACTTGGCACTTTGGTATCTGCTAATGCTCATGCACGCAGGCTTGAAATTTGCTTACTGTGAACATTTGTATTGATCACTTCAATGTCTACAGAAAATGAACACAAAAGGGGTATGAATACCAGCAAAGCAAATGCATTTTAAGTTCAAGTTGAAATGTGATTACAAAATAGCATGGCAGTAAACATCCAGACAGTATGTCTGATAACTTTCTTATTTAGGAATACTCATTTTGTCTATGGGTTGGCATGAGGCTATGACTATTAGGTGGCTAATAGTGAAATGTCTACATCTCTGAAAATTTAAATTGCTGTATAGAGCAAGTCTAAGTATTATTACTAAATCCTATATTATATTTTGGAACAGTGGTGTCTAGTTAGCTGATAAGGTAGACTGAGGAAACATCTTCCGAATTTGGCTACACTGTTGAAACTTTGCATATTAGGGTATGTTTACACTGCAATTGGGGGTGTGATTCACAGCTTGTGTAGGCATAGCTATGCTAGCTAGATTAAAGTTAGAATGGGTATGCCTACAAGAGCTGCAAAACACACTTCTAATTGCAGTGTAGACATCTCTTATGAACTTTATCACTAAGGGTTTCAAACAAGCCACGGAGAGAGAAAGACTTCTATACACTTTCTGTATTTTTGTCTTCCCCATCCTCCACACTAACTGGCTTGTTTGTTCTAGCCCTGTTTTAGTTTGTATGCTGTTTCGATCAGATATTGTCATTTGATATATGTTTGTACAGTGCCTAGCACAATAGGGTCATGACTTGGTTGGCTTCTAGGTACTTCTGCAATATAAATGAGAGTAATAATTATTGTATTCATAATTGTCTGATAAATAAACCAGGTCAAGTCACTGTGAACCTCTTGACCATACTAGTTTCTTTTGTTTCTGTCAGGGCAGAAAAAGCCCTATGTCTGAATAATATAAAGCCAAGAGTTGTATAGGGTGAATTAGTGAACGTAGTGAAGTCTTAGAATCATCATATAAGCATAGAAATGTAGGGATGGAAGGGACCTCAAGAAGTCATCAAGTCCCACCCCCTACTCTATAGCAGGACCAAATAAACCTAGACCATCCCTGCTTCCAATAATGGAGACTCCATGACCTCCCTTGGAAGCCTATTCCAGAGTTTAACTAACCTTATAGTTAGAAAGTTTTTCCTAATAGCTAACCTAAATCTCTCTTGCTGCAGATTAAGCCCATTACTTCTTGTGCTATCTTTGATCACCGTCAATTGAACAATTGATCACCTTCCTCTCTATAGCAGTTCTTACCATATTGGAAGACTTATCAGGTCTCCCCTCAGTTTTCTTTTTTCAAGACTACACATGCCAAGTTTTTGTAACCTTTCCTCATAGGTCAGGTTTTCTAAATCTTTCATCATTTGTGTTGCCCTCATCTGGACTCTTACCAATTAGTCCACATCTTTCCTAAATTGTTGTGACCAGAATTGTATACAGTACTCAAGCTGGGACCTCAACAATGCCAAGTAGAAAGGTACAATTGCCTCCTGTGTTTTACATACAACACTCCTGTTAATACACCCCAGAATCACATTAGCCCTTTTTTGTAGCTGCCTCACACTGACGACTCATCTTCAGTTTGTGGTCTACTATAACCTTCAGATCCTTTTCAGCAATACTAACACCTAGCCAGTTATTCCCCATTTTGTAGTTGTGCCTTTTATATTTCCTTTCTAAGTGAAGTACTTTGCTCTTGCCATTATTCAGTTTTGTCTTGTTGGATTCAGACCAACTTTCCAATTTGTTAAGGTCATTTTGAATTTTAAACCTGTCTTCCAAAGTGCTTGCAACCCCTCCCAGCGTGGTGTCATATACAAATTTTATAAGCATGCTCACTATTCCGTTATCTAAGTCATTAATGAAAATACTGAATAGTACTGGGTCCCTTCGTGCCACTAGATATGCCCTCCAATTTGACAGCAAACCATTGATAACTATTCTTTGAGAGTGGTCTTTCAACCAATTTTGCATCCATATTATAGTATTTCATCTAGACCACATTCACCTAGTTTGCTTAGGAGAATGTTATGCAGAACAGTGTCAAAAGCCTTACAAAAATCACAGTATATCACGCCTACTGCTTCCTCCCTACCTACTAGGTAACCCCAACAAAAAAGGAAATTAAGTTGGTGTGACATTTATTCTTGACAAATCCATGCTGACTATTCCTTATGGCCCTATTATCCTACATATGCTTATAAACTGATTGTTTAATAATTTGCTCCAGTATCTTTCCAAATATTGAAATTGGGCTGACTGGTCTATAATTCCTAAGGTCCTCCTTGTTCCCCTTTTTAAAGACAGGTATTATGTTTGCCCTTCTCCAGCCTTTTAGCACCTCTCCTGTCCTCCAGAAGTTCTGAAAGATAACTGCTAAAGGTTCTGAGATTGCTTCAGCTAGTTTCTTAAGTACTCTAGGATGAATTTCATCAGGCCCAGCCGACCTGAATACATCTAATTTATCTGAATATTATTTAACTTGTTTTTTTCCTATTTTGGCTTGCATTCCTCCCCACTGGTTAATATTAATTATGTTGAGTATGTGGTCATCATTAACCGTTTGTAGAGAAGACTGAGGCAAAATTGGCATTAAGCACTTCAGCATTCTTGATGGCATCAGTTATTAGTTCTCTATCCCCACTAAGCAGAAGACCTACACTTTTCTTTGTCTTTCTCTTGATCCTCATGTATTTAAATAACTTCTTATTTCCTGTTATGACCCTTGCCTGGTGTAACTCATTTTGTGCTATAGCCTTTCTGATTCTGTCCCTACATACTTGTGCTGTTCTTTTGTACTTGTCCATATCAATTTGACTAGCTTTCCACTTTTTGTAGGATTCTTTTTTGATTGTCAGGTCATTAAAGAGCACCTGATGGAACCATACTGGTCTCTAACTATTCTTCCTGTATTTCCATTGCATTGGAATAGTTTGCAGTTGTGCCTTTAATATTGTCTTCTTGAGGAACTGCCAGTTCTCCTGAACTTCCTTTCTTTAGATTTTCTTCCCATAAGACCTTACCTACTAGTTCTCTGAGTTTGTTAAAATCTACTTTTTTGAAATCCATGATCCTTCTTCTGCTGCTCTCACTCCTTCCTATGCTTAGAATAATTAAATCTATCATTTCATGATCAGGTCACACAAATTGCCTTTCATTTTCAGAATTGCTACCAATTCCACCCAGCTGGTTAGAATCAAGTCTAAAATGGTTGTCTCCCTGGTTACTTACTCCACTGTCTGGAACAAAAAGCTGTCCCCAATACATTCCAAGAACTTACTGGAAATTTTGTGTTTTGCCATCTTACTTTCCCAACAGATGTCTGGGTATTTGTTTTAGAAATGCCACATCCACCTCCTCTTCCTGATCTGGTGGTCTATAGAAGGCCCCAACCATGACATCACCCCTATTTTTTAACCCTTTTACCTTTACCCAGAGACTCTCAGCTGGTCTGTCTCCCATCTCCTTTTGGACCTCAGAACAAGAGTATATATTCTTTATGTATAATATAACCTCTCCTCCCTTTTCCCCTGCCTATCCTTTCTGAACAAGCTATACCCCTCTATACCAATATTCCAGTTATTATACTTACCTCACCATGTGTCTGTGTTGCCAATTGAATAATAATTTAGCTTATGTACTAATACTTCCAGTTCTTCCTGTTTATTCCCCATACACCTTGTATTTGTGTACAGACATCTAAAATGTTGATTAGATTCCCCTTGCAAAGATCTGAAATAACATAGCATCACCTAAGGTTCAGGGAACTTTCTATTTTCATATTCAATTGAAAATTCAATTGAGTTGAATAATCAGATTAATTGATATGATTTCATTAAACTATTTGAAGATGAAATATTCAGCTAACAATGCTAATGCTGAAAGAACGGCTTTAGGTTACTCCCTTGCTGTGCACACAGAGACAGTCACTGAATCACTGAACAACATTAGCTGAACTCTGTTTCCTGAGAGAGTGGATGTGGGATCCTTCCATCTGCAATGAAAAGATTACTTTTCTGAAGAAGGTGGCATAATGCATTTAAGGGCACCTGGAAAACAGACATAGAAATGCCTATACATAAATAAAATAGCTGTAGTAAAACCATTAATTTACATGTGGGATCAGTGCTAATGAGACTCTCTAGAGGATGCAAGAGCACCCTTAACAATAAATAATAATGCTTTTCACCTATATAGAAACTCCAGAGATGAGCAAATTATTCATAGTGAATAATTTGCCAGACAAACTTAGCTTCTCTTTTCTGCTTACAGACAGTGTGAGA
The DNA here is from genome assembly GCA_033296515.1 of Macrochelys suwanniensis. Lineage (NCBI taxonomy): Eukaryota > Metazoa > Chordata > Testudines > Chelydridae > Macrochelys > Macrochelys suwanniensis. The sequence continues at coordinate 25,157,971 of CM065782.1, forward strand.
GCAAATCACAATTTCCTTCATTTATTCAAATTTATTTTAATTTTTTTTTCATCCTATGGACTGATAGGAAACAGTTCACTCTGACAATGACACTTTATACTTGACCTTCAACCTGTGTTATTTAGCTATGAGTGGTCATATGGTTGTTCTGCCCTATGGTTGGGTATGTGCACAAACATCTCCATCACAGCTAGTTTTAGGTTCCTGAAAACACTTCCTTACATGACTTTGAAACTTCTTCTGTGACTGTTTGTGCTTTTAAAACTCACTTCAATGCGATAACAGAAGTGATGTGTACGGACAAACAAAGAGAATTCATACAAAATTCAAATAAATGTCCACACATTTGTTCTTTAGAATATTCTCTTGGCTATGTAGAGTACAGTTCATCCATGGATCTAAAGCACTATCCAATAGTGAGAGAATAAATCATGAAAGCCGTGGGAAGTAGCAGCTTTCATAAAAAGAATATGCAATCGCAGAATAAAGCATGTATCTCATGCACTCCAATAGCTCAGTGAGAATTGCCAAGGAACTTTTGTCCCCTATAGTTGGTTGAAAATTTAGTGAAGAAACAGTTTTCATCAGACAATGCCAATTCAATGAAATAGAAACATTTTGTGGGTATTGGAGGTTGAAATCAATGAATCTAGCAGCGGAGGATCTGGCTCATAATTTTAAACCAAATATTGTACCACAAACCATTTTCAATAAGGACCGAGATTTACAGTTCTTGGTCATCACCACAGGGACTCTTAGTACAAATCAGTTTTTGGAATACACTTAACTACAGGGCTGACAAAAATGCCTAGGTGCACCTACAAGAAATTACACATTTATAGTAGGAACCAACCTGGTTAAGATTTAACAAGAATTTAGTTTGAAGCTTTGTTAAACTTCATTGTTAGTTTTCATAATGGCACTATTTCTTATTTTCTTCCAAGGCTGAATGTGGAAAAATACCATGATATTACCTGTGCTCAGAACATTTTGCAAGATGCATATTCACATGAAATTTCACACCCAGGTTCCATGCTTTTAGATCTGTACCCAGATCACTAACGGTTTTGAAGTGCCCCATCCCTAATTTCCACTCATGACATTTTTCTTCGAGTTGTGGGTGCGAATTTACCTGGAGAGTGGTTGTGCTGTACCACTTTCCAGATGTTTTGTCAATTAAATGCAGGGAACGTGTCAATGTATATAGTTTATTGTACTGCTGAACTGAAAGTGCACAAAAACCGAATACTGCAGGACTATTTCATACTGTCAGTATCTACCATTACTTTGAACAGGACTCCAATATTGCAATAATATCTGCCAGTTGCAACTGACTGAGCCTCATATGAAATCAAATAGCATAGGAGTGCGTGGAGCCAGGGCCAATGTCAGCTATTATGTGGCAGCTTGTCCTAAGGGGACATGCTGACAGACACTCAAACTTTTGTTTAATATTTCTTATTGTGTTTCTCATAGAGAGACTACCTTGCAGCAATCATTTGTGAAGGAGACAAGCAAGAATTAAAGTAAAGCAGAAGAACCTGCATCTCAAAACTCTTAGATTTGATGAAGTGTACTTGTGGTTGGTTTTGGTTTTGAATAGCAATAGGCCAAACCACCAGATATTAAATGGTACAGTAGTGAAGCTTGTGTAGGGCCAGTAGCCAGATAATGGGATGTCAATATTTCTGACTGAAATCCAGTTAAAGAAGGAAGTTTCTCTTCACATATCCAGTATAGCAACATGGTTGCAGTGTACCCCCTAATGGAAAGGTGCCAAATATCTAGATATTTGGGGGAAGTGTGATGGGTAACAGAGCATTCAGAAAGTTAATATAGCACAGATATGAGTTTCAGCTTCTCTGGCAAAAGAACAAGCCAAGGAAGAGATTCTTCCTGAACTACAGGATAACTGCAGTCTCTCATGGCACCTACTGCTAGGATGTCAGTGCTTCAACTTAGTTTTCTTTAGTCAGCACACACTGACTATGAAAACCTCAACTCAACATGAGCAGGAGGGGCAGAACTGCACCTTGTGTGTGTCTTGAATATTACCTTAGCCAACGTGCAAACTGGGTCTATGAAGTGTGTGACAAGATAGCCTCCCCCAACAGGAACTGTTAGGAGTTGAGCTAGGCAGGTTCCAAAGAAAGTCGTTCTCTGTACCTGGGATGTTACTGAATGTTTCTGATCTATTAATATAACTCAGAATAATTTCCAAATTAAAACGACAAAATATACCTGTCCCCTGCAGCAAGCATGTCGTACAGTAGAACATCACAAATGGTTAATCCACTTTCAGCAAATATAGGGCCTGATCCAATGTCTACTGACGTCAGTGTAAGGACACCCATTGACTTCTATGGACATTGTATCTGGCCAATACTGAGCTTTCTTCTTTCCCTTAAATTTCTTTGTGTCCCCATCCTTCTCCATCATTCGCCTGAACCCAGCAAGAATCTTCCTCTCCTAGCCTCTTTTTCTCAATGCCCTACCTATCCTAGATATATTGTTCTGACATCTCCACCAGCCAGAGTTTGACACTCCTCATTCCTTCCCATGGTTCCTCTTCCTCCACTGAGCACCTTATGTTTCTGCAGCAGGGGAAGCTTCCAAGAGTGAGCAATCTGTAGACAAAGATGGTCTGAGAGAATTGTTGAATACAGCCCTAAAAATACAGCATCACATTACAGAATGAGGGGAAGTTGCTCAGCTGACTTAAATGAGCATAGCTCGCTAATGCCAGTGGAGCATTGCAGATTTACACCGCTGACAATCTGGGCCAGTATCTTTCGTGGAACTGTACATATTTAGTGAACTGAGGATCTGACCCAGGTTTTGATGGAATGAGGTAAAGAGAAAGAAAAGCAGCCTAGGAGGGAACAGCGAATGGGAGTCACTGTTGGGGAAGCAATCATGTTGGGGAAGCAGGATGGGGAGGTGATTTCTAATGTTGGGGAGATGGAAATATGAAATCAGTGGTAGAGAGAAGGACTTGGTTGGGAGAACAAAAAGGAGGGGCAAAAATTATGGGGTGTGCTGAAGAGTGGGTGGACGCATCAGAGTGCAGTGATCAGCAGAGGAACAGGGAGCATGGGAAGAACCGAGGATGGAGGAGAAATATATCAAAGTTTGGGTAGGCGGCCAGACGTTTTAGGATTAATCAGAGCTGATACAAACCTCTAAACCATTGGAGGCTCACCCATCACTAATCTTGGCCCTTTCCTTAAAACAAAAAACAACGTAACCAAATATAATCAATTACAGGACTCTGGGATACACGGGACATAATTCAATATAACCGTAACATGATGCAGTTGCCGTGGAATGGCCTATATTTCGGCTATAGTAGCAGTGAGCTCTTTTTCCTACATGTCACAGCTTATTGTAATTTACTATCTGAAGATTTCTAATTAAAACCATGTGCTGCACTTTTTATTTTCTTTCTTTCTTTCTTTCTTTTTTTTGGGTACACACAAGGGGCTCTATGATTTCCATACACTTGGCCAATTGTGAACTCATCTATCTCTCCACTAGCTTGTAGCCCAACTGTGTGTAATAAGACGACAATTCTGAGAATGATCTTTGGTTACACTCTATTGCTGTAAATTGCTGCTGTCCTCTAATGGCCTGTAAAATATAAAACTAAACCACTTAGTCGGAAATAAGCTAAAATGAATGCTATAGTTCAGGAGAGAATGATTAGATTCTTTTAATTAAAGCAAGAGCTTCATGCAGTAACTCATTTGCAGTTTCTAAGGCTTTGAGGGTACATTTTGGATCTGATCCTGGCCCTTGATACAGCTCTTTTGTGCCAGTGCAGTGGTGCAAAGGGGCTATAAAACTGTCCTAACTGAGCAGAAGGGGATTATCCAGGTATGGAGGAATCCATTGAGATGTGATGCTGATTTAGCTAGTTCTATGTCACCCTTCCCTGCCAATAGGGTGACCAGATGTCCCGATTTTATAGGGACAGTCCCGATTTTGGGGTCTTTTTCTTATATAGGCTCCTATTACCCCCCACGCCTGTCCCGATTTTTCACACTTGCTATCTGGTCACCCTACCTGCCAAAGGCTCTTGGGCAGTGGGCATCAAGGGACTCCACTGGGTAGAGGATGTGGCCACAGTGCTGCTATTCTTTGGCAATCATCTGCCTGGGTAATGGACCCCAGAGGATTGTTACCAGTGGGTGTAATTTGCAGCCACTCTACTTTGCACTAGTAGTTGAATTTCCCTCCCACCCACCCCCTCCCCAAAGGTGGTAGTGTACAGCCCCTCCTTGCCCTCTGGATCCTGCTCAGAGTATAAATCAGCCAGACCCAAGAGCTGGCCCCACCATACCTATAGTATTAAACCAGCATAAAACTCTTTCACAAGGGATGAGACATCTGTGTGAAAATGTCTATAATTCATTTTTTGTACCATATCCAGATCTGGGCATGTTTTCTGCATTAAACAGGTTGGATTAACAGTCAAGCTCATTGAACTTCTGGCTGATTTCTTGTCACCTACAGCACTACTCAGATTCTGGAGCTGTGACTTTACCTGAGATCCTAACAATCTGAATATGGAGCTGTCAGGTAGGACAGTGCAGAACACGGATACTGCAGAAATAAAGGCTACACATGATGATTCAGAGGAGCTTGATTCATTGTGGTGGTTACTCCACCCTTCATCATTGGACAGATCTCTCTCATAAGTATCCCAATAAAGACAGACCATACAGTGCAGGGATTTTTACCACAGTGCCTTATAAGAGGGGACACACGGGGGAGGGATAGCTCAGTGGTTTGAGCATTGGCCTGCTAAACCCAGGGTTGTGAGTTCAATCCTTGAGGGGGCCATTTAGGGATCTGGGGTAAAAATTGGGGATTAGTCCTGCTTTGAGCAGGGGGTTGGACTAGATGACCTCCTAAGGTCCCTTCCAACCCTATGATTCTATGATAAAAAAACAGGAGATGATGCCCCTAAAATATCATATGCTAACCTTCATATTACAGAAACCTGAGCAACTCGCCCTCAGTCTTAAATGAACATAGCTCTGCTAATGCCAGTGGAACTTCGCAGATTTACACCTGCTGAGGATCTGGCTCAGTATTTTCAGTGGAACTATACAGATTTAATGGACTGAGGATCTAGACCAGGTTTTGTTTTAAAAAAAACTTCGGGTCTGATGTGGGCACTGTGTTCACTCAGAGACACACGCCTGCTCGCTAGAAATGGTTGTGCGCTCAAATGCAGAAGTTACATGCCTGCCTAACTGTTCAGCTGCATGTGCAATTACTGAACTTTCATGCACAAATGCAAGGCAAAAATATATTAAATCTCTCTCTTGCAGAGTTGGCCCTTAGGAAGATTGAACTTGGCACAGCAGCCATTCAGACCATGTAATTTCATTTTCTTTTACAGTTTCCCTGGCACCAAGACTGGGTTAGTGTAGTTGTACTCTGAAGCATGACTACAAATAGAATCGGGATATTCCGTTTTTATTGTCTTAGACTGAAAAAAAAAACACATGTAAATTGAGAATTTTTTTACCTAACTACCAGCCCAGCAAAATCAAATTTGGATCCAAAAAATCTTTTCTTTTCATGCATCATCAAAACTAACTCCATCCCTTTTGAAATGTTCTCATTTGTACCTCAATTTGTAGACCTCAGAGGGGTCAGAGTTAACTGGTAATGATATGGGAGAATGAAAGAACCCATTTTGACTTTTGTAGGTCAGGTAAAGTTTGTATGTTCGGCAGTTAAACACACTGGAGGAAATCTGATATGAAATCACTGAGAAACAAACAGGGAACCCAGCTCCTTTTCAGAGTATAGACAGAGATTAACCACAGAGAAAAATAATTTTAAAAAGTGGAGAATTTAATTTTGTATCTTTCAGGATCAAGTATTTTCACTATACAGCATCTTCCATAATCTTAAATAAGAGGATGTGGGAGCAACTGGCTCTTGATAAAAGGCTCATTGATGTTTCTTCTCCACCTTTCATATTACATATCCTCATCTCCCAAATACATCTTATACCTCACCATAAATGGCAAGATGATAAGGTACAGAAAACAACTGGAAGGGTACAGACAATAGGAGACTCTATAATCAGACACCAGGGAATGAGATACAGCATCACACGGTTACAATCTTATACCGATATTTAAAGAAAATGTCTGGGGAGATTAGCTACCTAATTCTCAGTAACATCAATGGGGACCACAGGGCTAGACCCTGTGTACTGCTTTGAAAATATAGCAGGGCTAGGGACCGAGAACCCCATGTTTGTCCTGTCTGGCCAGCACAATGATAGCTGGCACAATGATAGCATCTCTGATAGAATGTTGTGCCATTGCTGAAATGCTTTCCCATTGTAACCTGTATGATTTAGATGAGGTAAGCGTTCTGTTCTTTGTATGAAGAGTTATTGATGTACAGTGACTCTTACTGGCAATATTGGGAGTGGGGAGCCCAATTTCCCCACTTGCTGTGCTGAGAAGTTAATGTACCTTGATTTGTTCCAAAGATGCACTTTGTTGGTGCACTCTCAGCTCCAATCTCACAAAAATACTGCACTAACCCATCTCACACAATAGCCGGTGACCTTTGGCAGGAGATCCTCACCCCTGAAACTGCTTCTAAGTGTGGTGACAGTCATTTGTCATTTTAAGAGCACAGCATCTACAGCCAGGAGGGGAGGTTAAGGTGGTGAAGTTGGATTATCTTGAAGGTTTTTTTAAATGTGTTAGCACAAAGTGCTCCAAAATGAGGGTTAAACCTGAAGGGGAAGGCTGGGCAGCAAGTAAAGGAAATACATTCTGCTGTAAGTCTAACAGAAAAGTCTGTGCAAATTTAAGATACTTCTAATAATGGGAAAAATGTAGAACCCTGTGTTTGCCTGCATTCTGACACCTGTAAATTATAAAAAGAAAACCTGTGTTGCAATTCCAGTGAGACAGTTTGACTGTGGTTAGAAGTATACTTTCACCTTTTTTTCCTGGATATTCACCTCTCATTGGATTGCATGTTCAGACCCGCATTCAGAAGGGAGCAGCAATATTATTTTAAGGTTATTGATTCTAAAGATGGCAAGGGAGAAATTCTAGGTCATTATGCTGCAAGTACCTGAAGTGAGAAACCTGTCATAAGGAAGCAGGATTCTTCAGTATTTCAGATAGATTGGAGATTGATGGAGAGAGACAGAGAACAAGAGCGCGTGTGTGTTAAAGCTAAAGATGCTGTGTGGAAATACACCACTAAAGTGAAGTGATCTCAGGATGTGATTCTTACATCCAGTGTTATTCTTATAGTTTCAAAGAAGTGAAAATATTCAGGCCCAGATGTAAAGTCAAAATTCCTTAAAAGCAGATGTTGACTAATTCCAGATGTTTTAAGTGGCTTGCCTTCTACAAGTCATAAAACATAACCAGCCTTTTACTCTTAGGAGCATAGTACTGGACATGGTGTACACCTGGGTTACATAGTGGTCTTGACATCATTTAGATCAGGGGTAGGCAACTTATGGCATGTGTGCCAAAGGCGGCACACGAGCTGATTTTCAGTGGCACTCAGACTGCTCAGGTCCTGGCCACCAGTCCAGCGGGCTCTGCATTTTAATTTAATTTTAAATGAAGCTTCTTAAACATCTTAAAAACCTTATTTACTTTATATACAACAATAGTTTAGTTGTATATTATAGACTTATAGAAATAGACCTTCCAAAAATGTTAAAAATGTATTACTGGCATGTGAAACCTTAAATTAGAGTGAATAAATGAAGACTCGGCACACCACTTCTGAAAGGTTGCCGACCCCTGATTTAGAGGATATAAAGTCAAAAATGCTCAGGCTTGTAAAGTATTTTCAAGAAAGTAGCACTCAGAGGTGTTGGGACTTAGCTACATTCTGCTGCAATGTATTACTCAAGTACCATGCTCCTGAAGGAGGACGCATGTGGGGTTTCTGTATTTTTTTCGGTAGGAGGTGCAATTAAACTCTGATGACCTGAAGCCTACATTACGACAGGGGTCATCACAATACCAGCTGCCTGCCACCCACATGTCTCTCTAGACACTAATGCCTGGGAGATCATTGATTAGATTAAGTTTTTGCATTCCAGTTATTATTTGCATTCTGGTAGTGTTCACAATTGTGCTAGGCACTGTGCGCACACAACGAAAAACTGAGTGTCTGCCCTGGGATGCTGGCACTCTAAAGCCCAATCTTGCAATCAACCACGCAGGGCAGACAGATCCCTGCAGCTAACCCACTCATGTCACTTGGGCTCTGCATAGCTCTGGGATGTGTCTGCATAGAGCTCACTGTGGGATCAGGGCCTAATTCTGTCAAATTACAAAAGTGGGCAAATAATTTGCTTGATTCACTGGAAGAAAAGGGACTTTAAAATAGCCAAACTATCAATGTTGAAAAATCAGATGTTCTGTTTGAGTGGTGAACATTTCAAACATCATCAGGCTGTTGACAAATATTTGTCATTGGCTATCTGACAAGCTTGGTCACTTTACATCAAGTGATATAATTTTTTGTTCGGTATCCAATAATGTGATTTTGTAACAAATCTCATTCATCTTACCACGCTTAAGTTACTTATGTTAAAAATATTTAGTGTGAATATTTGTCATATTTGTCACTTCATGACCAATTGACAGGCAAGGTGTCATATTACATAAAGACATCATTTGTTGTAATTATAGTACAATATTGTGCTCAAGAGGAAAAGTGGGGAAGATTTTAGATGCTTCAGATGCTTAAGAAGAAGCCGAGACTTTCTGCATCCACCATGGGCCACTTCAAAGGCAAGTATGTAAGTTGAATATAAAATGCCAGAAAAAACCTGGTTGAAGCGATGAGACAATGTGTAGGGGCCAATGGTCCTTTTATCTCCCCAGATTCCCGTTCAAATTCTAGTTGATTCACTAGTACAAATGAGTTTGGTGGAATTATCTTCTTAATACCTAATGGCCATATGGGCCTGGATTCAGAACTATGGCCACAGCTCAGGAGGTGGGATGGACGGCGGGCTTTAAACTAGAGCCAGTCAAAAACATTGTAGTTGGAACAGTTTGTCCAAAAAAATCAGTTTTGTTGAAATCAAAATATTTCTCAGGAATGTGTCAGTGCTGATAAAGTGTTTCAACAGGAAGAAGTCACAGTGTTTTGTGGTAGTCTTGATTTTGTTTTGACTTTTATAATATAATATATTACAATTAATATTTTATAACAAAACAAAAAGAATGAAAATGAAACAATTTGTTGAATATATTTTTCATTTTGCAGAAAATTTTGGCTTTTTGTTTGAAAAAAAAGTCAGTTTCCCACTGAATGGTAATTCAGATGCCCAACTAGCTCTACTGTAGGCCATCTGGTGCTCCCCCTGATTCTAAGGCAGGTCAGGTACTGGTCTGGATTCTGGCATAATTTAGAGCTGCCTGATAGCCATTCTAGTGTATTCTGGATGCAGAAGACCCTGCTGTTCTGGTTTCTGAGGATCAGCCAGATATAAGGTTCTAAGCTCCCCAAGGATTCCTCTACACTGCGTGACCTTCCTGTGATAGAGCACAAACTGTCCCTTTTTACCAGGAATTTATATGATTTGTGTTGCAGACCCTTTGACACAATAGGATGTCTATGTAGGACTATAGAGGAGTCACATAGAGTGCTAGGATTGTGTGTGGAAACATTACCAACATCTGCTTCCTTGCACTAAGCCTGGCTTAACCCAGTGTTAAATCCCTTATTTTATGAGCGGCAAGATACTCTCACTCAGACACTTCACAATGAATGAAATGAAAGTGCATTAGATGAGATATATATGTCCTTTGGTGTAAGTACATAAAAACCTTTCAGAATTATTTTTAAAGGGTCTAATTTTCAGAAGATAGATGCTCAGCACTTTCTGAAAATCAGAAGATGTGCACGCCAAAACTGGAAGATCCAAACTCACTTGTCACTTTTGCAAATGTGGGTCATCATACCAGGCACCCATGCTCTAGAGCACATTTGGAATAACTTGTTAGTATGCATCAATTTCTCTAACAAATGGATTTGGGTTTAGGCAGCCAAGAGACCAGGCTGAAATTTTAGTGCTATTGAAGTCAATGGAATTTTGCCATTGACTTCAACTGAGCCAGGATTTCACCCCAGATACGTGCATTAACTGTGAACGGCACTGTAACGGGGTGCACTCATCTCTCGTGAGCGCCCCCTTGGCACTGCTCTATCCCAGAGCAGAGACAATGTCTTCGCTATCTATGGGCTTCCTGGCAATAGCTCTCCAGCTGGTCCACTGTAGTTCAGTTCCCCCTCTGGGGTGCCTCAATGTCCAGGCCACTTCCCTCCCAGTGGCTAATGGAGGGTGGGGGGAAACCCGGCCCCAGCGACTACTCTGGGTCCCAGTCCAGGGACCCTGTAGATTGCAGCTGTCTGCTATGTCCCTTTAACTATGTTGCACAGGGTCCTCTAATTCTCTGGGCCACTTCCCCGCGGCCCCATGCCATCTTCACCCTTACCTCAGGGCCTTGTCCTAATGGAGTCCCAGCAACCAAATCAAGGTTCCTTCTCACTTCTCCCAGCTTCTGGCAGTGCTGCCCAGTTTTGGGTCCTGTAGCTCCATCAGCCAGCCACACACCATCCACATTCCTACAGCTCCAGCAAGGAACTGAACTCCCTCTGGCCCTGCAGCTCTTATACTCGGCTGCTGGGCCCTGATTGGCTGTGTGGACACAGCCACTCTAGGCAGTCTGGAGGACACTCGACATTGCCCTTTTTTAGGGTAGAGTGTGGCAGAGCCATGAGGCCTCTAGCAGGGGGCCTCAGAGGGTCTGGTATACCCCGTCACAGTCACCAGCGCTATTCCTGAGCAAGCTTTCATTATTAATGCTGAAGATATGTTAACCGATTGTAGAACTAGATATACCCTTGAAAACAATAAAAAGCTGCCTTTACAGTCTCTTTGGTGCATTTAAACCAGGTAAAGTGCTGAGTGGAGACAGAGAAGTATTCCTGATGAAGCTCCCAGGACCAGTTAAGTTTCACTTGCTCTCACTGAGAGCAAGTGCAACTACTCATGAAGCAAGTTACTACTCAGTGTCAGAGGGTGGCCATATCAGGCCTTGAGTATACACAAAAATCATATCTTGCTTGATATATATTAACTCTCTCTTTCCACGTTTCATTTCTCTTTGATCTCATTTTGATCTGAAAACTTTGCCTTTTGTTGTCTGGAGAGTCAAGATGCATATGTCTACTGAAGACCCCCTAAATCAACAGTAGAGCACTCTCTGGTCAACTCCGGTACTCTAGCTCTCCGAGAGGAGTAAGGTAAGTCGACGCGAGAGCATCTCCCGTGGATGCAGAGCAGTGAAGACATCACAGTAAATTAACCTAAACTACATTGACTCTATTTATGTTATTCAGGTAGCTGGAGTAGCGTAACTTAGGTCAACTTAGGCCTTGCCTACACTACCGGGTAATTGCTTTGTACAGAAAGATTGTTGTTCACGTGTTTAAACAGTTAATGTTCATTCTTATTAACCTTCGGGAAGTTCAGCACTAGTACCAGTGCTTTTTTGCTGGTAATCTGTTTGATATGGAAGATAATTCCTTACGCCCCTCCCTCACACACAGTTTTGCCAGTTCTAAGCACATAAATAAGTTTAACTCAATATATTCCATCTTAAAAAGAGTGTTAATTTGAGAATGAGAGAGAGAGAATGAATGAGTCAGTTGGATATTTTGGCTAGCACACAAGTGTTTATAATATCTTTTTGTGATACTAAAATTTTCTCTCCCATATGCAAGCTAATGACCACCAGTAGATGCAGAAGAAGTTTAGTTTAACAACTCTTCCAAAGCATGGCAGATTCTGCAGCAGCACAGCATCCTGCATAACTACAATAAGGGCTTGATATCTTAAGGAGCCGTAGCCATGCTGGAGGACTGAGAGGAAGGAATAAGCGACATCATGCAAGTGGTGGTGGTAGCTGAAGCTATAAAGCCGGTGTGGTGCAGGAGCCAGCATAATGCCTCAATGGTGTCTTGGGGAGAGCTTTTATCTTCAGCAGTTTCCACACCTGTGTAACAGAGTGGCTTGTGCTGTCTCCATGTGCCAGCTGGTACTGGGGAAGATATGACTACACAATGAGTACTGCCAACCCCAAGCATGCAAAATCATGATTTTTGTGACTTTATGGTTGTTTTCAAGTATTTCTCTGCATCCAATGGAAGTTTCGCCATTGAGGCCAGGGTTTCACCCATAACCATGTTAAAAAAAAACAAAGCAGAGATTCTGGCATCTGGGACTTTAAGAAAAAGACCAGTAATGTGAGAGTCACCTTAAAATTCCAGAAGCTGAGAACACTGCACTCTCCTGTCCAGATGTGGGACTTTCAGCACCCATGGCAGTACTGGATGACCCTCTTCCTAAGGAAACAAAAAAGAAGAGAGAATCCCTTGTGTTTGAGGGTATACGGTGCCAAGTCATTGTTGCTTCCTTTGTGGGTGCACCCAGTACCTCCTCCCTGCTTCCATCTAGTGCATAGACCCCTGTATAGCAGCCTTAACTGGACCCCAACAGATAAAGTTTGGTAACAACTTAGGTATAGAACAGTAAATCAACAGGAAATAAGATATATGAGGATATAGTTCCAGGGCTTACGTACAGCACAGTATTATTATACAAGCTTTCTCTTCCAGTGTCTATCAGACAAGTGTCAGTGGAGAATAGATCCGTATTGTATCTTTTGCACTGAATTATGCTCAGTAAAAAGTAAAACTGTATATTCTACATGCCAGGGAAATATAGGGTGGGATTTTTGAAAGTGCCTGAGTGACTTAGGAACAGAAGTTTCATTAAAAGTCAACAGGATTTATGCTCCCGAGTCACTTCGGTGCTTTTGAAGTCCCAGCCGTACTCTTATAGAAGACACCTAAGAATGTAATGGGGGATGAAACAAAAAAGGCCATATAGAAATTGCTCTAATAACCTGGAGATCTGAAGAGAAAATGGTAACCTTTCTAGAGAATTTTTAAAATTATCTTATAGAAGTCCAGGGTGACCAGTATCCACCTAACCTGCTCCCACTAAAATCAAAGGTGAACTCCCATTGACTTCAATCAAAGAAGACTTAGGTCAATATTGAATGCTTTTGGGGGAAAAAAAATCACACCCCTAAAGCAGGGGATATAATTCTCTATTAAATTCTATAGGAGGGTTTAACAACAGTTCAATAGAAAGGCTGTCATTTGCTATTCAATTCTATAGAGGTTTTCCCAAGGACAGAGAAAAAACTCTTTGCAAAGTGGTTTATTTTCTGCTGTACCTGTCATTCTCAGAGTGGTAGACAATTATTATTTCTGCTAGACACCTTACAGTACAGATAGACATGATACTTGCCCTGAAGAATTTACAATCTAAGGCTCCAAATTCTGCAATTTATAACCCACAGGCGATGCCCACACAAAGCCAACTGCAATGAATAGCCTGTACACACACACTATCTGTTGAAGGATTAGGGCCTAACATAGGCTACCCTTTCACCCCAAAATGTTAGGGCCGCCTCCAAAACTCTCTGGGATGGCTCTTTAGCTGTGAATGTGTATAACTATCACTTTCCTTCATAGGGGAGTAGAAAGCAACTCCATCATTTGTTTGTTTTATCCTCTCTGCATGTGTGCTCAAAGGACCTAATTATTACCACACTCTATTGTTACCCTGAAATTACACAAAGGAATTTCCACTGTGCTGGGTGGGCTCCATCATAAAAATATTATGGTGGAAGGTGTTAATGGCTGTCATAAAGCACCTCTTTATAGATAATCACAGACCTGGTTAAAGCCTGGTTCTTTCAGGCTAATGGAAGGAACAGTTAAGTGCCTTTATGTAGTGAGATAGCTGGAAACAATAGAAGCCACCACCCAAGGGAATGGGTCACTATTCCGAACCAAAATTGCATTGGCTGAAAGCATTCCTTGATTACAAATACAGGGATGAGAAATCGTTTGCGAACTGCGTGTGGAGGAAAATGCCAGCAGACAGGGAGTGAAGTGAGTGTGTCCCAGAGAGGGAACAGAGACACAGAGCTTTTGGGGCTTGGGGATATCTAAGTAAGGTAACTGCCTGCTATTTGTTTCTACAGTGTTCAGGAAACAGGACTCTTCATATGGTTTTTTGTAAATAAACAGGATTTCACATACTTGACTCATAACATCAATGCCCTCTCCTAATGGAAAAAAAGCTGCAGTACCCCAAATATTGGCTATCTGCTCAGGACAAAGGGGCAATAACAAACAACTTAGCACTACACTACATTGATTTCATAAGTAAATTCTTTGTCTACCATTTCTATCCGCCATGCTTCAATCCTATTTGCTATACATTCCATATTTTACACTTTTAAAAGTATATTGTCCATTGTCCCTCTTAACAAATGTGGGTTAAACATAACAAACAGGGGTGGATTTGTGCTGAGATTATATATGGACTGGCAACAACTGTTACTGTACCATGCATCTATCAATTGCTGTTTATATTTTATTTTAAATATGTAAAAACATTTCCTTGTAATCCCTTGATCTGTACAGTAATTTCCTTTTGTTCCAAGTTGTTAAAGGTGTCTTTGAACTACTCAGAAGGAACTATTTGTGTTCCCTCAAGACAGGGCCACTTTCATCATAAAAAATGAACACAAAAATCAAAGCAAAACACCAGAGGTGGGTGAACTCTGCACTACAACAGGATAAGAGTCTGGATGGCTGTGGAAAACTGCCAGTCATTATGGTTTTAAATTGCTCTTGATTTGTGCAGGGGAACAGACCCAGTGCACTGCACCCTAATCTTTTTTCAGAGTTATCTTTTGTGTTTATTTTCTGCTCTCAGGATCTCTAAAATTCTACTCAGTCTTTGTCACTGCCAGGAAAAAAACAACAACCTGCAAGCTCCCCCGTCCTTGATAAGTATATCAGGTTACTTATGGATAGCTATCCTGTTGTGCTCACCTCCTGTGGTCTTGAATTTTGTTATTGGTCAAACCACAGTGCTCTCGGGTCAGCATTCTTCACAAAATACGTTTACATGAAAATCTCTCAATTTGGGGTCTAAAAATAGCAAATAACCACCTATCTACATGCTTGTGTGTGAAAAACATGTAACCAGAAGAAAATCTTCAAAATCTGGAATGAGACGCGAGATCCTCAGATTGTAATCACAGAGAAGATCCACTTTTGAAGTGTAATCTGCATAGACACTGATGTGTTTGCAACATCAATGGAGCAGTAAAAGGAACTTGCAAAAACAACCACCCCCCACAACAATTTGGAGACATTGTCAAAGAATAAAAACATAAGATTTGATCCGGTGCTAGTGTAAATCAGCTTAGCTCCACTGGAGATAAAGAAGGTATGCCAATTCACCCCAGCTAAGGTCCATGATTCAGGCAGCTAAAGAAAAATAGAAAATAAAGTAAAAAGCATAGGCTCTATATACAGTTGAAAATGTTTTGGGTGAGTTGGTTTCAGGTAATTACTGGGATTAAATTATACTGTATTTGATTTACAATGCAATTTTTGGAATTAAATGGCAATTTCTATTTATTTGTCTGAACAGGAAGCAGTGTTATGAGTTTCATGCTATTTTTCACTTGAACATAAAGTCGCATAACTAAGCCAAAATTAGCTGGTCTTTCTTTGCAATTAAAGAAAATACTCTTTTATAATGGGCACTTCTTGGTTATGCTGTTCTGTGAAATATTTGACTTTGCAAAGAATAGGAAAGAGATGAAAACCTCCAAGATGTATTATTTAAAAAGAAAAAGAAAGATCTCTAATCTAAACAAAATCAGATAAAAAAACCTCAGAAAATATTTCAGAAAAGGAGTATATTTAATTGACTGCAGCCTCAGGAGAGGCAATTTTTGTGCCAACAAGTTATGTGGATTTTATGTGCCTATTAGTCTGCTATTCAATTAAAAAATGTGCACTTACCATGGCAACTCCTGTGTCTCATGATACACATGCTAATTCTGAGATATTTCTATAAAAGCACCTTCTTAAAACATATGCAAACACCACCAGCCATGATCTCTAGGTGTTAACAGTCACTAAAAGGAAAGGTAGTAAAGCACACAGATGAAGTGCCCTGTTTTATAAATTAATTCTTTTTATAGTATAATTCTAATTTTGAAATACAGACCTATTTCCACACAGGAACATACCAGGATAAATCATATACATTACAGTAAGCCACTGTAGAGTCCTGTAAAAGGAAAATGACTACTTTTTAAGAGTCATATATGAATGGATTCAAGATAGCAATGTTAAATAATTTTTCCCTGTGTTTCAAATCTATTCGACGTCCTTTCTTGTTTTCTTTTAGAAAATGAACAAGACTTACACAGCCTGAGACCCATGAGTCCAAGTCAGCTGACACGGGCCAGCCATGGGTGTTTAGATGCTGTGTCGACATACCCAATGAGTGCAGTGCCCAGCCCTTAGTTGTGTAGAACAGTTGCTATGAAAAATAGACCAAACTTGTAGGTACTTCCAAAGCCAGAGGGATTCAGTGTGGCATGGTAGGTTAGAAAGATTTTGTATTTTGACTAGTTAGCCTACTTCCAAATCATGGCAGCTGCCATGTTGAAGGATGTCACACTTAGAAATTATGCCCTAGTATTTATTCTTAAAGAGATGTCACCCTAGAAGTGACCTAGGTCAATTGGCTCATACAATATTTCCTCTGAAACTACTTGAGACACGCATGACAACCAGAGGCTTATCTTCAAAGACTATTATATTGAAATGGCACAGACATATAAGCCCACAGAATATTCATAAGCCCTCTCTAGCAGCACAGACTATGTATTTGTGTGTTCCTGGAATCAGCAGGGAGTGATTAATACAAAAATCCCGAGGCTGGCTGTGCAGATACCTACCCTTCGAAGCCCAACCAACCCGGGGGATAGCAAGATGGACTGGTTTTACCAGTTTGCAAGAGGCTGGGAGACAAGGCAGAACTTCTGGTATAAAAGGCTGAGTTTAACCTGACAGAGGCACCTTCTTTCTGATCTAGCAAAAAGACAAATATCTGGTCCAAAGGGGTGTGTATGTGTGGAGGGTCAGGGATGACTCAACCCTTGCTGAAGGGTTCAGAGGATTTTGGCCTGCTAGAGCCCCATAGGACAGTTTTTTGACCAATTTTTGATATGTTTAGATCCATTTATTCATTTTGATATTGTTTCTCTGAATGCTTTTTATTCCTGAGTAAATATATTCTGCTAGAAAGAGCTGGGTGGTCATTTGTCATTGTTCTCAGACAGAAAGCAAAGCACAGATGCTGATCTTTAGGCAGATTGGCTTGCTGGGGATATCAGCTTGTGATCTGAAAGGTGAGCTTTGAGTTTCCTGCCTCATGAAGCCTGTAACACATTCTAGGGCCAAATTCTAAGCTCATTTACCTCTTCTTGTTCTCATGTCACAGTAGCAGAAGTTTCTCATCTGCTCTCCTCCTCCAAGCTCTCCACTTGCCCCTACGAGCCCATTCGATCCCCTCTCCAGGTCTCCCTCACCCCCACTCTCATCCCCTTCCTTTCACTTCTTCTTAACATCACTCTCTTCTGGCTCTTTCCCCTCACAATACAAGCAAGTTCAAGTCTCTCACATCTTGAAATCTCCCACCTTTGACCCCACTTGCTACTCCAGCTACCATTCCCTCTCTCACTTCTCCCTTCCTTTAAATGTGCTGTCTACAATCACTGCCTGAAGTTCTGCTCCTCCAATTCCATTCTACGTTCTCGCCACACTGGCTTCTGGCCTTTGTACTCCATGGAAAGTATTCTTATCTAAGTATCTAATGACCTTTTCCTAGCTAAAGCACAGAACCAGTACTCCATCCTCATCTTCTTCAATCTATCAGCCACCTTTGACAGCTCTTCTCCTTGAAACCTTGTCCCCCTCCTCAACCTTGGCTTCAGCAACTCTGTCTTCTCCTGGTTATTCTCCACCCCTCTAATTGCTCTTTCAGTGTATCATTTGGAGGATGCTCCTCATCCCCTTCCAACTTCTCTGGATGTTCCAGGTTTCCTTGGTCCCATTTTCTTCTCCCTCGATACCTTATATCTGAATAATCTCATCCACAAAGTCAAATTCAGATACCATCTCTATGCTGAGGACTCACTGATCTCTACTCCTGTCTCCTCCTGTCCCAAACAAAAATCTTGACTTCTCTCTCTGGCATTTTGTTGTGGGTGTCTAGACACCAGCTTAAGATCATGATAGCCTAAACAGAACTTTTTCCACAACCACCCAAAAATTCTCCCTTCTACCTCCTCTTGACAACACCACCATCCTGCCTGTCACTCAATCCTGTAACCTGGACATCCTCTTTGATCTGGACCTCTTTCTAGGTCTTCACATCCAGGACAAGTCTATATTTTGTCTGTTCTGTCTGCACAACATCTCTAAAATATGGCCTATCCAATTGATACACACAGCTAAAACTCTCTCCAGACTCTTGATTACCGCATCCTTTTCTCTGGTCTTGACAAATGCAATCTTGCCCAGCTCATGTCCATTCACAATGCTGCTGCAAAGAATATTTCATTAGCCCCTTGCTTTGACAATGCCACCCTCTTCTTTGCATTCATCCACATGCAAATGTCTCCTCCATTGATGCACCATAAGCAGCTTGTCTTAACAAGAGCTCTGGGGAGAAAGGTAATCCCATTTTGTGCAAGATGTCAATATTTGGTTTAATTCTTAATTGAAAAAATAAAATTGAAATTCTCCAAGACACAGAATTACATTTCTCTGCACAACTCCAGTGAAGACAAGCAAATTATGTATCATGCATGGTAGGCTACCTGGAGCCAGAGTCCCTGCACACCTTGGGAGATTGGGCTGCAGAGAAGCCATACTCCCAGGCTCCTGGATCCATCTTAATTTTGCCTGGCAGGATAAAGGATCCCAACTGGTGAGCTGTGGAAGAGCTGGCATCTTGAAAGTCCCACCAGTGATGGAGGATTTGGCATTTCAGCTTTCAGGCTTCTGGTTTGTCATCAGACTGCTGGGCAGGCTGCCAAGGAGCTGGAAGCCTGAAACCCTAAAAGCCCCATCAGAGCTGGGAACTTTGGCACTTGGGACATGCAGCTTGCAGGCTCCAAGAGAGCCAAGCAATTGAGCTGGCAGTCAAATTTTGAAACCTTCCACTTTCAAGGCTATTAATGGGCATGGTTAGACTACTGGTGCACTGATCCCATTGCCTAGCATGCTCACCAATGTTGTGTCTCATTGTTTTCTTGTACTCTCCTGTATCTATCTACTGTTTCTCAATTTACACGTACATTGTAGGCTCTTTGGGGCAGGAATTGTCTTTTTTGTTCTGTGTTTGTTCAGCATAATGGGGTCCGCCATGACTAGGGTTTCTAGGCATTATGGTAACACAAATATATACCGCTAATATTACAACCTGTGCAATCTCACTGTAGTCAAACACCGTTAGCAGAAACTAGGACTGAACAAGAGGGGATAGATCACTTGAAATTGCCCTCTTCTGTTCATTCCCTCTGAAGCATCCAGCACTGGCCACTGTCAGAAGATGGGATACTGAGCTAGATGGACCATTGGTCTGACTCAGTATGGCCATTCTTATGTTCTTACATTTTCAATGAAAGCAAAATTTGGTCCTGTAACTGGAATTCAGTTAAACTATTTTGCTGATTATTCCTGAGCCAGAATAGAATCCTACTCCCTCTCTTATAGCTGTTTTGTTGACTCTGCAGTGCTCACATCAGTAAAAACTAGTTTGTCAGTAAAATAAGCAGATAGAACTGAATATATACATGGTAGCAGGTCACTTGAAGGTGGTGCCATTTTACACAGTTGCTTTTCAGATTAGAGCCATATTTTCAAAAATATCGTCTCTTACCTTGCTTAGGTTTCTTAATTTCTCTCCCCTTCTTATTTACCTGATGGTGGAATGTCTTCATTTATCTACCTTTTAAGATCTATACACCAATAGTAATGTATAATTTATGCTATATGTCATCTTCTTTCTAGTATTTGTAATATTTCAGTATGTCAGATGTTGAGGTATAATATGAAATACAGTTGCAAGAATGTCTGATACATCAAATTCAATTCCAGACAGGCTCATCCTTTGAAGATGTTGTTTAAGTTTCCTTTGAGGATGAGGACTGAGAGGTCAGATATAGAGTGATCGCTTTGTGGAAAGTGTTCACCCACAGGTGATATGATATTTTTTATCTTGTATCATTTTGCTGTGTGAGTTCATTATCACCATATCACCTGTGGGTGTACACTTTCCACAAAGCGATCACTCTATATTTGACCTCTCAGTCCTCATCCTCAAGGGAAACTTACACAACACCTTCAAAAGATGAACCTGGGAGCTTAAATTCATAACTTTTCCAGATACTAAAAATCATGGACTCAACAGACACACTGGATTTATGACTTTGTTGCAACAATCTAAAATCCACTTAACCTCCTTCCCTTCCTCTAACTCCTCAAGTTCTTTTCTTCCTATGACTGGAGAGATGCTAACGGACCACTTCACCTTAAATGGGCCCTTGAAATAAGTATTTATCTCGTTATGCTAAATAATCTGTTCCAGCTTGCATTTAGCTGTGACACTCTGAGTACATTTCCCAGACCTGAAGAAAGAGACGAGCTTGAACAGAACCTCTCACCAACGAAAGTTGGTCTAAAAGATATTACCTGACCCACCTTGTGCGTCTACTGTCATGTGACCAACACAGCATACCCCTCAGTAAGTAATGTAAATTGTGCTTTATGAACTGCATTCTGGTGTTAGTCCACAGAAAGTTTTGAAGATGCT
Organism: Macrochelys suwanniensis; assembly: GCA_033296515.1. Classification (NCBI taxonomy): domain Eukaryota; kingdom Metazoa; phylum Chordata; order Testudines; family Chelydridae; genus Macrochelys; species Macrochelys suwanniensis. Next base: position 25,178,837 of record CM065782.1, read on the forward strand.
AGATATGGAAGTACTGTTCTATGGGCACAGGTACTTGGAAATATTGTAGCTAACGCCCTCCAGGGAGGAACAATTCTGAGCTGCTTTTTCACATGATGGATGTGAGTGATTTTCATGAGCAAGCTACAATGTCCTGTTTGTATCACATCTCTGCAATCGTGGGAAGGGAAAGTAGATAAAGCTTCAATTTTTATACAAACCCTTTAAAGTCTTTAAATTGGACACTGCCACTTTAATAACCCACACCTGATTAAGATTCGTGTTTCACTGAATTCCTGCTACTGTAATGAGCCCTGAACATCAGGCTGAGAATGTGATCAATACAATTAATCACCAGCCCATGCACAATTTCAATAACACAAAAATTGCAGGCAGTTAGATTTTCTAACTAAAACCAATATTTCATGCAATAGAAAGGGTGAAGTTTCAATGCATAACAAAAAAAGAGTTTGAGTTTAAAAAAAAAAACCTGGCAGTCAGCAGGGCCACGTGAAGGTGAATGCATAAATCAAATAACTATACCATCTGTTATAGCAAACTTAACGGGAATTAAGTGGCCCATATTTTCTAAAAATATCTTTTGTTGCAGTGTGCAGAAGTACATCTCAAGAAGTGACTGATGAAGAATATTGGAATTGGACTTTAATTAGGAAGCTTTGGATTTGGAATACAATGCGAGCTCAGTCAAACTATCAGAAATATGAGCTTATTAGCAGAGAAATGGGAATGAATATAAATGTGTAGTACCCTCTTCCAGTAGTTTAACAATATCTATCTTCTTGTCGAGAGCAAGGAATGGGATTAAGGAGTACATACTTTACAAGTTATAGTGAGTGGGCACCGAAGTGTGCACACAAGCTCCTCTCCAGTGGACCTTATACACCAATCTGATTTAAATTGTTGGTACTCTTTTAAAAGATTGGAAAATTCACTAACAAAAATCTTTCTTAAAAAATTAGAGTTGAAGGTGTGTTTCAGTGGAGAGATAGTCTCCTTGTAAATCAGGGATTTACCAGAAAGCATAAGCATAGCTCTGGTGTATGGGGGCCAAAAGCTCCCTGGATCATATGGCGGGTACTCTCATGATTTTGATTTTCAACACTGTCTTCTATAGACAAAGATGATCCAATGGTTGGGGGCATGGGCCTGGGATATGAGAGATCCAGGCTCAATTTAATGCTCCACCACAGACTTCCTGTGTGACCTTGGGCAAATCACTCAGCCTCTCTGTGCCTCAGTTCCCCATATGTAAAATGGGGGTCTTGGAGAGGAGATGGACACTGCTGGGATAAACCCATCCATTGAAATGTCGTGTGAATGACACCCCTATGACCAGTTGGGTAACGGAATACATGCACACACTGTAGTATCACTACCACCTCTTTCCAGATTCACCTCCAACACTAGCCAGTGGGAACAAACCAGGGCAGAGGAATGCTGGGTTACTTTCTCTCCCCCACATCCCTGATTTGTACGCTGCACTACATAGATTATAAGAGCTTTAGGGACCATCTTTTTGTTATACATTTATACAATACCTAGCATCATAGGGGGCTGGTCCCTGATTAGGGCTTGTAGGCACTACTGCAGTACAAATAGTAACATTTAAAAAAAATTAAAAAGGGGCAATTTGGGGACTGGGATAGTACAGACAGACTTCCAGTTTCATTAGCAAAGAGATATGTTCACATACTATGGTGATAGGCATGGTATAAAACTCTACACAGAATAGAGGAGATGAGCTTTAGGGATTGAGTGAGATGTTCTGAGAAAGAGGGAGTTGTCTATGAACTCTGAAGGGGGCAAAAAAAGAAAGAGTCTAGAATGTAGAGAAAATATAAAAAGTGAAAATAAATGTGTACAACTGAAGATGGGCATCTTAAATGAGGAAAGAGGAGAAAGGACTGATCTTAGGGAAAAAGTGAACAGAAATTTGAAAAGTAAAATACATATTTTTAAAACCTGGGGTCTATTCCTGGCTCTGCAACAACCTGCTCTGCGATCTTCACCAAGTAGAAATTTTTCAGAACTTTTTGTTACATTAAAAATTTCAATATTTCAACTTTTTATTCTGACTCAGGACAAAAATGAATGTTGAAATATCAGAATTTCATACGGGATGGAAATTCAAATTTTTGCTCAGCCCTGTTATTGGGTATCAGGTATTGGCTCTTATCAATGTATTCTATGTATGATTCCCAGATCCCACGAGGGTGACAGACAACAGTGGAAAGGGCTGGGTAAGGAAGCAGCACTGGTGGAAAAAAATCAGGCTGTAGTAGAAGGAAGCAGATGAGCAGGGCTGGTGCAAGGATATTTTGCGCCCTAGGCAAAATTTCCACCTTGCGCCCCCTCGCCCCTGGCCATGCCCCCATTCCAACCTCTTCCCCAAATCCCCGCCTCCTCCTCCCCCAGGCGCGCTGCATTTCCCCTCCACCCCCTTCCTCCCAGGCTTGCCATGAATCAGCTGTTTCGCGCGGCAAACCTGGGAGCGAGGGAGGAGAAGCAGAGTGGCAGTGGTGCTCTTGGGAGAGGAGGTGGAGCGGAGGTGAGCTTGCGGGGGGTGGGGAGGGGACATTGTAAAAAAAAAATAATTGGGGGCACCACTTTTTGGCGCCCCCAAATCTTGGAGCCCTAGGCGACCACCTAGTTCACCTAGTGGTTGCACCGGCCCTGCAGATGAGGGAAGCAGTTTCTGGGGCCAAAAGAGTACTTAAGTATAAAGAGCCAGCAGAGGGTCTTTTGAACAAGTGAAGTTCTATAAAACTGCTAAAAATGTGTATTATGTCTTTGGGCATAGGAGGAGGTGGGAGTCGGGCCATAGTTAAAATGCTGCTATTACATACTGGTGGTGGTGGTAGTGGGTTGGGGGGCATTTTATTGTTCTTCTCTGGTGTGTGGGAGGGTGTGGGCTCCCTATGCAAAGTATGATGCAATGCCTAGAAATTTGTATTATATGGCAGAAAGAAAATGAGCATATATAGAGCTTTAAATCACAGAAATGAACATTTTATTTGTTTGTTCAGGTGCTGGGTTTTCTTGTGGAATATATTTCATAGTCTATCTTACTCTGATTGCTAATGAACATGAAATACCTAAAAAGGAATGTTGATTTTTTTAAAAAAAGCTGTTTTGGGTCACTCACTTCCAAGGCTGGCAATGTCTGGGAGTTCTGAAGAGGTAGCACACTCAGTCACCCAACTGAAAAGGTGTAGTTCACATTAGTGACTAGCATCTAAGCTCCAGATACCATACCAGGCAGAACAGGTAATTCTAACTTTTGAGAGAGGACCCTCAAAGCCCTATAGAATAGGGATGAAAACAGAAGAGGGCTATACAAATTCCTCTAAACCCCCATATAATTCAATAGAGATATGATATTATTTGTATGGGTTTTTGACCTTGCCTATAGAATTGTATGGTAGAGAGAGAATCTCAGATTCTATAGACCATGTTACAAAACCTACAGAAACATTCTTTTCTATGAAAGCCTAGAAGACTTTTCTGTAATGGGAGTTAAAAGAAAAATAGGGGATTCCAGACAACTGCTCCCCACCTCTCTTCTCCCTATGTGCTTCCTGAGACCATGAACTAGAGATAAGTTATCAACTTCAGTCTTCTCTCAGCATAGGAGCATAACATCAGAAAGGACATTTTTTTGCTGGTGATCACTTCATTTTCTAAACTGAATATGGTCTCTTCACAAGTTACACTTTGAGGTCACTTATGACCTCAAAATAGAAAACCCATCAAAAAGGGCATGAATACCTGTTTGTTTACAACAGAATTGAGAGGGAGAGAATTGGCCTTTATGGTGGACAAAGAAAAGCAAGATTGTATACTACATAGTATTTGTTCTGCCAGAGAAATAGCCACAGTATACAGTGAAATATAAGAGAAGTAAAGTACTGGGTAGAAGTTCACTTCTTTCCTAATGAAAGTAAGTCCCTGGACAGAAGAAAATGTGATGATCATTATTAGGAGTCTGTTAGCAGCCCCCATTAGGGGACAATCTAGACCCCCTGAAGGTTTACTTTCAGGTTGATCTGCTGCACTATGTGCTGTGAGTCAGTTTCCACTAGATGTGAACATCAGCACTCTCTCGGAGCATATTCAGTTGAGTCCCACAGACATCATCAGTGCAGATGTAATGTCTGGCTTGATGGAAGAGGTTGTTGCCAAGGGCTACATTCTAGGAGTAATACTCAGCCATAATTCAAGCCTAAATCAAGACTAGGCTATATTGGTGAGGATATAGCAATACCCACAATGCTAACAGCATTAAACAAAAATATGTTTAAAAAGTACTTGTATCAAATGCATTTTATTGTTAGTATTATTAGACTTAAAAATATACTGTGAGTATATATCTAATTAAACTGCAGTGACCAGCTATAAAAGCTATATACATGCACTATGGTTGAATTCCTGTAATTCTCACATTAAAACCTTTTACCATAAGATGTCTTGTTTAAATAAATAGTCTGTTATATTGCTATAGTGAATGCTCTCTGATTGTTATTACCAGCTCTTTCCAAGAGAGAGCAGTAGTGAATTGTATTATCTTTTCAGGAGATAGTTTTACCCAAACACAATGTATGTTTTCAACTTTATAACCTTTCAACCTATTGACCATGAAAAATGCTCCAACATAACCTGACACATATAAATGTTTAAAGTCCAAAGGGTAATTATCTATGTTCATAGTTAAAACTGTGCCTTGATTTCACAATAGAAACCATATGTTCACTCAAAACACTTTCAATAGGCTAAATAACACCCAGATTAACCCTGAGTTAGTTTACTGGTTAAAATAATAGCAGCATCTTCTTCTAATTCAGTAGTTCATTTATCATTTTTGATCAAAGCATTGAATGTGAACTTTCAATATCTGAAAGCTTAACTTGAAAAATAAACTGCATGCAAGAATGGTAGAAATTCTACAGATGTTTAAGTCTTATCTTTACTGTCACAGAATGTGTTTGATACTAGCCCAGGGTGTGTTATTTGGTTGAAAGGGGAACTCCAACTTGCCATGCATTTAATAAACTAAAAACAATGATCTCCCCCAGATGACAAGGACAATGACTTGTTTAGCACCCTCACCCCCACATCCAGCACAATGCAATTTAAAGCAATTCTTGATAATTTTCTCTTATGAAAAATGCCTCTAAGCCCAACTCACTCCAAGGAAGGGTACGAAAATGGAGGAGGGCACGCTGTATAAGACACACATAAAGGATTCTTACCTAGCAACAAGAGAAGAAACTTTGGTGGTATATTAAATGGAACCTCATTTCAGTTTTAGAATAAGTAAGCTATTTAGATATATGTCCTCTTATCTTCTTCCTGGTAAGATAGGAAGAGATCATTTGGAACCTTTGAAACCAGTGCAGCTGAAAATTACAAACAGAAGACAAAATTGTATATTACAGGAGTAATGACAGGTCAAAGGAGAGAGATTGTTAAAAAAATAGGGAAACAGGCAAATGACTTTTCAGTGAGTGCCAACGCTGTGCACGTTAAACTGGTTAAAAGCTCCTTCTTTCCCTGCTTGTCATGTCATTGTTCCCTGTCAAGCAGGAGAAGAGAACACCTCCAGCTAGTACATGGTACACAGGATGCTTCATAAAAAAAAAGGTGTTTTCTGCCTGCGAATTTGAATTGACATTTTCCCTATGTACATTATAAAAGCCCTATGAAAACTGCAATGGGCTGTAGTGCAGAGTAAGCTGGGAATTCTGCAGAAGGCTCAATGGAATGTTGGCTTGGTTACAAAGTCATTATTTCACGTGGAAATTGAAGCCTGCCCCTCTCCCTCTCCCACACACACAGACTGCAAAAAAATCTGTCTGGACAGCATCACAGAGAAAAAGCAAACTCCTGTTGTGCACACAAGGTGCCTTGCTCCATCTCTTCTGGCTTTGCAATAGAAAAAAATCACTCTCTCCTGCAGGGCGAGGGTGAAGCCACGTGTTTGGCTGATTAGCATAAGAATATATTTCTTCATAAATTTGGACTCTTCCCTTGAACTGCTGGTATTCTAAAATGCTGCAATTTTGCATCCATCATTGCAAGATATGCCACAAACAAGTCAGCGGAACCATTCAACCTTAGAAAAGCTGGCTCTCAACTAATTTATTCACTATGCGAGAGTCTTCATATGGTTCTCTTACACACCTTTACCATCATTTATGCATCATTTACCACACAGATAGGAACTGCTAATAAATCTGTTATATGGAATGCTGTAAGTAAATGGGAAAGGTCTTTCATATTTAATATCTCAATGACTCTGTAGCCTTCATTTTGTCATATTGTAGATTATTTTGGAGAAGGTTTACTTGAGGCTCAATGTTATTTATCAACAATGCCTCTGCACATCTGAATATAAACCAAACACTCTGAGCATTTCCATTGCTGGGAAGAACTGTATTAGATTCCGAGTCCAAGTTACTGAAAGTTAATGCTGGTACAGTGTGATTTACAAGGCGACATGTAATTATAATCTGAGTTGCGTAAACTCTGCCTGAACAGGGCCACAATTTTGTTTTTACATCAGATCCTGTCGCCAAGTGTTTGCAGACCTTGAAGTTCAAAAACTTTCAGGATTAAAGATACTAATGTCAATGAAACTATGTCAGTTTACACTAGCTGAGAAGCCGGTCCATAGTTTTTCCCAAGGCGGATTCTCACCGTGAATCTTTAACAATGTCCTGGTTCGTGTTAGTGCACATATGGCATTTTTAGAACTGGACATGCCATCAGTGGTTCAGAATGAGTCACTTTAGAAAACATCACAACATAGGCCAGAAACCTGTATTGAAACCAAAACGAAGAGCAAACCACTGTCTAAAACGTTCTCAGAGATTCAGACAGAGGAAAAATAGCATATATCACTGTCTATCAGTGTGTTCATCACACAATCTTATGGGGAGAATCTAATCAACCACTCCTGGGTTTGTGAATGCAGGTCAGACCTGAATCAAGACATTTTCCTTTCCCATTTCTCTATTTGCAATGAACTATAGCAAGGATTTGTGAAGGCAGTACAACATTCTGCAAAACTTTTACATTACATTTCAGGCCCAAAGAGACAAGGGACAGGTAGCAATGCAAATTGAACAGGTCATTAAATTCCCCACTCAACAAGCTAACCAGCAGAAAAGAAGTGATACGCTGTTAATGTTAATCAAGTGGGGTCATGCTCTACAGATCTAATAGAGTCCTAAGCATAAGTAGGGCCTAAATTGGTGGGAAGAGAGAGACTGTGGGGAAGGATGGAAAGAGAAATTCCTCTTGTTAAAATACAGTAATTGAATTCACATACACCTAGGGATAAGCCAGAAAGAAAAAAAGAAATGTTCATCATTCAAGCTCTGGGTGCAAAGAAATAATGTGGAAAAATTAGGAATGAAATAGTTTATCTTTGCTCTTTGTTTATGGTCCTTCAGAAAGTTCAGTCCACAGTCAGTGTTTTTCTCCAAGCCACTTTTAATTAATTTTTCAAGTAGGATTTCATGACTGTATCAATCCAGGATATCTATTGCATTCTCTTCAACCAAAAGTGAAAAACAAACAAACAACAAAAAAACAACAACCCAAGTTTAATCTGACAGTTTTTCTTTAAAAAGCCAGCTCAGTTAGTGGTTTCTCTCATTATTTGTTCCATTATTTCACTGGGCTAAGTCTCAGTTCCCACAAAGACTTACACACGTGTTTAATGTTAAACAAATTAGTAATTCCAATGACTTGCAGGATTGGAGTCTTATAAAGTAAATTTCATGGATGGTAACTGCTAGGTTCACTCTGATTTTCTTGTATACAAATCAGGGCTTCATCTGTTTTTTTCTGCATTCTTCCAGCAGTTCTCGGTTCTCCATGGCTTTTTGAAAATATTTGTCAGCTGTTCAATAAATGTATTTGTGGATTCTCTCTATCAAAGGATACACATCAAGGCTGGCTGATCCAGATGTGTTCATACATCCAAAATATTCCTTTACTTGCTCTTTAGAAATAGTCTAATTTTACAAACTCTTCCTTGGTAATTGCTCAAGCTTATTTTTGCTTTCTTTCAATTTTGTGGTTAATGGCATACTTTTTTTAAAAATTTCATCTTTGCAATTTTGAGTCATTAATTTAATCTTCATTTATGAAAACTCCCCCCCCCCCCCATAAGGACTTTAGTTTCTGTTAAAGCCTTTTGTATTCTCCTTAACCCCTACAGGTAGCATTATCTCATTCTTTTGTTTATGCTGCTCTCATTCCTACAATAATTGGATACATTCTTGTTGTTTGGTTGCCTCACCTCTTTCCAAAACAGTATTTTTTTATTATTTATTATTATTATTTTCCTGAAATTTGAGCCACTCCCTTGTGAAGCCACATTGGCCATTCCATCTTCCCTTGTTACATATTTTTCTTCTTCTTCAGAGAAACCTGAAAAAGACACTAGGAATTTGTGTCACCCGAGTCTTCTTCGAGGCCCCTAACTCAATGGGGATGCAATTCTGCCATTGACTTCAATGGGACCAAAATTCACACTGATTTCAATGGGGCCAGGATTCCCCCCTACATATCTTATTTCACCAAAGTTTGCTCTCCTTAAATCTAATATTATTGGACAGCTCCATGCTGTGAAATAGATCTATCCCATACTATACCGAATTCAAGTACCCACTTGTCCCTGGTTCTAGACTTCTCTATTATACTCACATTCCCAATAAGTTTCAACCTCTCAGTATGAAATAGATCCGTGGTGGTTTCTCCTTTTTCTTTTCTTTTTTTTTTAAAAGCATGAATTTCTCCCTGACAATGCATTCTTGGAAGTATCTGTAACCCAACAAGTTTATGGGAAGCTAAAATCCCCCAGGAAGAATATAGCCAAGAATTTTCCATTCCTGTTGTTCTTGTTCAGATGGTTTGTAGCTGATGCCCACTATTATTTCTGCTTTGCCTTTCATTCCTTGCATCCTTATCTTAAGAATAATCACTAGCACACTTTCCATTGTTGAAATGTAGCTGGCTGACACTGGAAAAATCTTTTAACATAATAGCACCACCCATTCGCCTCTTCTTCCTTTTCAACATGTTTAATATCTGCTGCCAATTCACTACTAATTATCCGAGCAGCCTTGCAGGAAAAGGCATGTTTACATTGGCTATAGAAACACTTGTAATCATATTCACCACAGCAACTTCATAGAGCTTGTCTCCAAGTTTTCCCACAAGTGTGTGTGTGTGTATTTAAAATGTAGCAGACATTTTGAAATGGACTACATCACTCCAGCTTACCCCATTGCTAAAAATATATATTTAAAATGGTGACGTCAAACTTCTATTTTGGGAGTGAACCAGAGAAACAAAAATGATAAAGAAAAATAAAGAATTAATCCCCAAACAGCACTTTTAGGAAAATACAGCCATGTGTTTATGTGAGTATGTATGTGTTCTCAAAGCCTTATATTGTGTAGAATCAGAACAGCTCAGCTATGTGTCATAGGCATTTATCTGCTACCAAACAATGGCAAATCTCCTTTAAAGTGTGCTTTTTGGATCAAGAGGATCCAGGTTCTATCCCCACTTCTACCAGGATAGTCTGAATTGCCATGACATGCAACACAAAGACAAATGTGAAATTCCTAGATGGTTAAGGAATCATTAGTATACAGAAAAAGACGGGGGTGGGAGAAAGGATTCACCTTCACAAAAAGTGCAACAGGGTTTGTTTGAATGCATTTCAAACATCCAGTGTGTGTTTATATAACTCAGAGAAGCCATGAATAAGAACCTGCATGGGGTTATCCACACATCCATGAGTACTTTGTTATTTACCTCACTACTGTTAATCACATTTGTCCTATGTCCTTTTCTACATCTGCTTCTGTCACTAAACATAGTGCAGAAGTATTACTCACCATGACAACAGGAGTGGGAGTAACTAATGGATTTATATTACTTGTACTTACCTAGTTTTAATTGATCAAGTGCTCTTTGTGGTGAAAAGTCCCTTAAAATCATTAAACAAACTGATTATGAAGAGGTGTGGTAAATGGGAAGTTACCATAGATGCTACTTCGATAATGCAGTCAAGTAGGCTGACTGTGAAGATGAAAGCATAAAATCAAACACCTATGCCTCCTGAAGCAGTGAATGGGGAATTAGGATAATTGCAGCAGGTGGGTGGGGAAACTGGGAATGGAAGCTACCTTTCTTAATCTCACCCTCTTGCTCTCTTTTCTCAACTCAATAATAAATAAAGAGACTTTAAGGGGTCTAGTAAGGTACAGTAGAAATGATCTCTCTCATTACGCTGAGCCATTCCTTGAGCTCTAAAACATTCCCTCCTTGCTAACGCTCCTGTTTATGCTGTTCCACAGAAAGGAACAACCAGTAAGAAATACTTAAATATAGTGCAGTCAGTATCATCCCTCTCAGTACTTCCCTTTAAGAAAAAAAAAGTGAATAATCAGGAACGATCAGCCTACACCAATCCAGTGATACAAAAAACCCTGTTTCCTTGTTGGTGCAGTTTTGCAGCAGAACCTACTCTTATTTCAGCCACTCCTCTGTAAATATGAACCAATTCTATAGACTTCAATGGAGTCACTGCTTTATAATATGTAACAGATGGATTGAACCTTTCACATTATCATGTTGCTTAACACACACTCATGATTGTAAGTTCTCTGGGGCAAGGACTGTCTATTTGTTCTGTGTTTATACACTGAGCCAATGGTATCCTGGTAAATGACTGAGGCTCCTAGGTGCTATGGTAATACAAATACATAGCAATGAATCATCGCAATAGGAATATAGGGTAGTTAAGTATTATTGTCTCTGCTACACAGACTAACAAACTAAGGCACAAAGGTTATTCACCTGATTTTCTAAAGTGCCTAGGAACCATGATTCACATTCAATTCAGAGGGCTGTGGGTACTTGATACCTCTTAAATGAGGCATAAGAGACTTACCTCTGAATCCTTTCTGTGATCATGGGCATAATTAGAACTGTTTTCAAGCTTCCAGAATTTTGCTAAGACCACTCCTATCCTCCCTATTAAAGTAAATTTGTTCCATTTTAAACATATTTTTGAGGACTGGATTTCAAAATTTTAGATCGGGTTATAAATGAAAGTGAGTATGGTGGTGTTATCGTTGTCCTTACTTTGTCATGCACCCGTGGCACTGCATCTAAATATTACACACAAGAAGCAATGTTAAAATAAGATTAAATGTTATAGTTGAGCCAGCATTAAGGTTGTCTGTATAAATTTATTTCAGCCCCTTGTGCATGTGCATTATGGTACAGTATTTAATTACATGATCACATACTCTTTTCCCCCACAGGACCCCTGTTCATGTGTGCAATTTCCCTAAGGTTGTATGACAGCAAACTAAAAGGAACTGAAATTACATCATGTAGAACCACTCTGACACCTCTAGACAATCTTCCACTGGTCCAAATTTCACCCCCTCTGCTTCCAAGCCAGGCCACTTCCTTTTCTATTCAGTTCGGGCACAAGCAGGGGAAGCATTGAGAACACAGAACAAAAAGAGTCCCCCACCCCACTTTCATTTCCTGGGCCTGGTGCTATTCCCAGCAGCCATAGGCCACTGTGGCAACTGCAAGGGAAGTCCTCAGTCCTTACGGCCCCAGAATGGCACATGCTCAGTGCTCCTGGAGACGTTGGAGAATTTAGCTGCCAAATTCTAAAATGTCTCTACTGAGAATGTGCAAACAGATTTTTTCAAGACTTATACTTGGGCCAGAACTCAAAATGTGTACCTTTTTGTCACAGAACAGCAGATACCAAGGTGACCCTCCTGCCAAATTTCAAGTCCTTGCTCCAGACAAGACCTCCCCACAGTCCCAGGTTTCATGAGGCTGCCCTGCTTTGACCCCTCCCCCAAGTCTCCCTGTCCTGGTCGAAGAGCAGTTTTGTCCAGGCCTTCAGTTTGAGAGGGCACCTAAACCAAATGGCATTGTGACCTGGCACACAAGGTTGAAGTGCCACTTAGGTTTGGCCTGGATGCCCCAAACGGGGTTACCACCTTTGAAATGCAAAAAACATGGCACCCCTCCACCCCCAACAAGGCAAGTCCACTACAACCCCAGCTGCAGCCACAAGGCAACTACCGAAGCCCCCGGCCCAACAGCCACTTATAGTATATAGAGATAACACATAGATAAGATTGAGAACATCACATGTCGCCTGACTCTTGCATGACTCAAACCGCTCTCTCACACGTGCACTTACGTGTTGGTGGGCAGACAACTGCTGTATTTTCAACAGTTTTGATCTGTTATTGCTTAAATTGTAGTGGGAACACTGCAGCAACTTTAGCTGGACACAGAAACTTTTAACATTAGATATCCCAGTGCACTATGATAATTATGCAACTCTTTAGACCCACGTGAAACAAAAACAGTAAACGGCAGATTAAATTCTTTTTCCGGCAACTGGCAAATCCATAAAAAAAAAAAACCAAAAAAAAAACCCCACCAGACAGTCTGGTCAAATACCAGGTGATAACCCGGATCAGGTCACAATGCCAATTGTTTGGCATGTGTGTCTGCACCTCCATCTATATGTGGTGCTGTGTCCCACATCAGCCACTTGAAATGTAGGAAAGTATGCCAAACCATGGAGCCAGAGCCACTCAACAAAATATTTGTATGAATTTTATTTATTTTTACATGGACAAAACATTTTCTCTTAATCTCATTCTTGGAAACGACTGAACCACATTTTGCTGCAACTTGAAAAAAGAACAAAAACAAAAAAAAACAGTTCAAGGCAGATACCTGGCACGGGAAATTTCAGCCCGAATGGTTAAAGTCTGGCAATATTATAAGTATATACATTATAAAAGTGTCTGATGATGGGAAGTGTTGGGTAACCATACATTGTTGGTGATGCTAGACAATAAATAGGTCTGTAAAATACCACCACACAATTAAATATAATTAAGAAGAATTAACAGTCTCTGCTCAAATGAAGTGCAGGCATGGAGTAACAGGCTATCACAGGTTAAAAAACAAAACAAAAAAGAAGATGTATATTGGCAACAGCTGTATGGGAAAGCCAGCAGGTCTTTTGCCTGTCCTGTGCCTGCCTCACCTCAGTGCTATTTGATATATGTTCATGATCACTAAATTCACTCACAGGTGGAAAGGAAATAGGGCTGTCACTGTGTTTACACTCTGACAACCATGTTTGCAATCTGGTTAGGTCTTTCAATGCTATACCAAACACCAGACATTACAAATCAGGGGCCTGATTGAGAAAAACATCCCAGTTTGGGAGAGCTCTTAAGCATGAGCTTTACATTTAAACACATGCTTAAATTCTTTCCTGAACTGGAGCCTTAGGAGAGTAGAATGAACCTAGGGCAATCAGCTCAACTCTTAGAAAAACTACTCAGCGCTATCTTGCCAAAGTGCCTTATGATACTGGATGTCTGAAGTCACCTCAGGGAGTGTTCAAAAAGAGTCAAGTTTTAGTATTTCACTTAGTTTCTCCTAAGAAAACTAAATTTAAAAAGTTAGATTAATAAATCTCTTCCACACCATGACTTACATTTTCTAGTTTTATTGCAACTCTTTAGCAAGTCTCTAAACTGTCACCCAAATGAATTTCTGTTTATATGTAAGTAGAGTATGAAACAAAATAAGAGCTGAGAAAGTTTAGATTTAACAAAAGACACACACACATTTGACAAATTAATGTGCACGTTTCTAATCCTGTTTTCCTGTTGGATGCCATTTTATTGGTTCTGGAAGATTGCAGTGACCCCCTGCCATTTGTCTTGCAAGTATTTTTAGGGAAGGAAAAAAATGCTTCCCAGTGTCTTAGGCATTGCAGCAAGAGGGCATACTGTAAACATTCTGTGTTAGGTAGACAATAGGGACCTGGTGTCGCTATCTGTAACATGCAACATTTTAAGATTAGTAATTAAATTCCCCTCGAGCCATCTGATTTATAGGTTATACAGGTTTACATTTTCAGTTTGTCCTCCTAATTTACCCAGAATTTTCTAATTCTCTCTTTTAGAGTTCCCTATATTTTTACCCTCCAGCAACAGTAATGGTTACTTCTGTGAGAGCTGGTTAATAATCTCAGGGTTATATTTTCAAATATCAGTGTATGCAAGATATGTGCACAGGCAAAGAACCACATAAGTCGTCTTCAATATCTTGCTAGTTTCTCCTGAGATAGATAAGATCACCTCAATACCTGCAGTTCATTGTACTTTCTTACACTCACAATAGGAAATTCCTTGAACTCTGATGAAACTGGCTCAAGGGGGCATGGGGAGATAAGGATGGAATAAAAATTGTCCTCCCACCTCACACAGCCTGACTTTGAGCTTTCTGGATTGTGGGTCCTGGCACTTAAGAGTGCAGGGGCTACAACCAAACATGCTTCATCTCAGAAGCACATGGGCAGAGAGTGGATGGGGTGATAGTTCTCACCCTACCCATTGGTGCTGGCTGGAGTGCAAAAATCCTTTTATTGAGTGTGCATAGATTACTATTCCCTCCACCCAATACAGCCATGAGGCATTATTGGGGTGAGCCTATACACCACCCTATTTGGGGTTTTGTCTTTAAAAGGCACCATCTATCCCTTAAATAGATAAAGCAATTGTTCATTCATTTTTTAGTTCCTCCTTCGTAACTGTGCCCATTTTACTTTCATTTCCCTGCTCCTTATACATAAAAAAAGTGTGATTTGAGCATGCACATGCATATTTTGAAGGCACTATATATATTATACCAGTGCAAGATCTTTACAGAGGTTACCACCAAGTAACTGACACCCACTGCAATTAAGAAGAGGATTCACTATTTACATTTTTCCTATACTTAGAATGTAGATTACCATCTTGGTAACAGTGTTCCAAATATGATGGTAATTGTCAAGTATATAATGGCAACCAATGTAGCTCCAAGTGTAACACATAATCCACGGCCATCACAAAACAATGCTTAACCTTCCACACACATATTGTTTAGAATTGAATAAACCCCAGGCACTAAACTTAACAAAAATTCTCTCTTCAGCCTTTAATGGTTAAGCTTCTTATGATCCCCATTCAAGGTTAATAGAACCAGTTTTAGTCCTTCCTTCCCCCTCCCCACTGTTTCATAAAACATGTGGATTAAAATAAAGAGCTATGTAATCTCTCTTTAAAAGGTGCTCTCTAAACTCACAGATTTCTGCTCTGCTTGAGTCTAAGGACCACATTTTCAAATAGGCCCTAATTTGGTGCATGCAGATAATAGAATTTGCACATGCAAGTCATTTGCCAATGCTGCTTGTGTGTACAAATTCATTATGCAGAAGTGTAAATTATAGTGTGTACAGAAGTACATGCCACACAATAAGAAGAGGGTGAATTGGGATCCCTAGATAGTTTGACCCACAAAGCATTAAGGGATCTCTTTTCCACTCATATAGCTATATAACCTAATATGAGATGAGAAAAGTAGAAAAATACTCACACAGTTGATGCTGATCTATTAATGGTTTAAGTTCCTGTTAAAATCCACTATTATGGTAATTCTCTGCGTACTTATAGTGGGCCTGATGAGCGAGGTTGAGCACTCACTGCTGCAACTGATTTCAGTGGAAATTGCTGAAAGTTGCAGGTACTCAGCACCTCTGGGATTGAAGACTAATATTTAAATAGGAGCCTGCATTCACTGATCCAGCCTCAGTGATGCAGGATCATAGCCATGATTTGTGAGACAAGTGCTCCCATCACTGTGGCAGAATTTTCTACTTTTTAAATGTACCAGTTCCCATGCCTACCCTCAATCCTTTTAGAAAAAAACAAGAGACAGTCATGTGATATTTAATAAAAAAATCCTTCTGAAAAATCATTTCACAGGGAGACACTGAAAATCTAGTCTTCAAAGATATCATTAGATGTACTATGTACATCTACTCTGTTTTTTCCTTGCTAAACCATATATGTCAATTCATAGATTCCAAGGCCAGAAAGGACCACTGATCTTCTAGTCTGACTACTGATATAAAAACACAGGCCACAGAACTTCTCCAAAATGATTCCCTTTGAACTAGAACATATCCTTTTAAATAAAAACCCAATCTTGAGTCAAGAAAAATAAAACTCAATGGTGGAGAATCCATCATGATGCTTGGTAAATTGTTCCAGGTTTTCATTACTCTTACTGGTAAAATGTATGCTTTATTTCCAGTCTGAATTTGTCTAGCTTCAACTTCCAACCATTGGAACATGTTATACCTTTCTCTGCTAGATTGAAGAGCCCATTATCAATTATTTGTTCTCCTCGTAGGTACTTGAACTGTGATCAAGTCTCCCCTTCACCTTCTCTTTGTTGAATTATATTGAGCTCCTTGAATCTATCACTATGAGACATGTTTTCTAACTTTTAGTCATTCTTGTAGCTCTTCTCCGAACCCTCTCCAATTTAATCAACATCCTTCTTGAATTGTTGACACCAGAACTGGACATAGCATTCCAGCAGTGGTCACACCAGTGCCAAATTCAGAGGCAAAATAACTTTTCTAGTCCTATTCGAGAGTCTCCTGTATATGCATCCAAATATCTCACAGCCATTTTGGCCACAGCATTGCACTGGGAGCTAGTGTTCAGCTGATTATTTGCCATGACCCCACAAATCTTTGTCAGAGTCACTGTTTCCCAAGAATTGTGTGATCTTTAGTTGCTTTATTTAGTCTCCCCACCCCCCTGAGGTAGCATCTCTGACACTGAGCAAGTGAGGGTTAAGCAACTAGCAGGCTGAGTGATTCCAAAAAACAAACAAACCACCCCAACCTCTAAGGACATATTAGAAAAAATAGAAAAAATACTGAAATGGTAAAAGGGCCATTCCTTGTAGATAGTTAGCAAAGCCATGTTAAAATGGACTAGAGTTCTTGAACTGCAGGCGTGCATTGCTAGAGAAACAGAAGTAGATACTAATTGTATTTGTCTGTGTTTACCTATATCTTGTTAGACGTTTAACAACGTGATCTAACGAGCTTGCATATGGTAAACTTCTGTTCTTGTCTATGATATTTCCTTACTATATTCTATTGATTCAGAGATCAAAAGGGGATATTAACAGATGGAACTTGTGGTGTAATGATATCATTGTCTTTATTTCTCTTTGAAGTTTGTAGTAAACTACCTATGAACTGTTGTTTGAATGGTTAATTGCCTTATGCTAATGAATGCAACTAGTTACCAGTGTGTATGCCTAGGAGATAGGGATTAACTTCAAAGCAACAGTATATATTACCTATTCTTCAGCCAAGGAAGCCCTGCTGTGGCCACAGCTTGCTTCAGCTATACAGGAAGTCAGGCTTGATCCTGTTTTATCTCCGTTCTGTTTAAACTTTGAAGGGGCAAATCTAAGCCCACAGTACTGAGGTTTCCAGGTTACTCTGGATTCACCTTGAAAATTCTCATGGAAGAATTTGAACAAACTCTGTACATGATTGCCTATTGGACTATAACCTATTACATGGATTCTAGAAGAACTTTTACAAATCAGCAGCCTCGCTATCTCTGCCATGAAACTCACCTAAGAACTTTATTCATATCTATATGTATAATGACTTTTTAATCACAGCAACTTTCTTTTTTAATACATCTTAGATTTAGTTAATAAGAATTGGCTGTAAGTGTGTATTTGGGTAAGATCTGAAATATTTGTTGATCTGGTGGCTTATGTGTCCAATCTCTTGGGATTGGTAGAACTTTAAATATGGTGAATAAGTTTTTAAATAATGCTCACTATATAGACTTGGCTGTCTGGGTGGGAACCAAAGGCTGGATTACTTAAAGGGAACTGTTTTAGCTTCTTGGTAACCAGTAACGTATTACAGAGCTGTTTTGTTACTGGCTTGGTAAATCTAATTATAGAATAAACCACCACTTTGCAATTTGCCCTTATTGGGCATTCTCAATATAGACCTCCTAGTGGCCATGGTTACAGCATCATATTTAACGTGCACACGTTATCTTTTGGGAATATACTTGTACTGAAACAGGAGATAATGAACAGCAAACAATAGATATCAGAAGCCCCTTGGAACACGCAAGATATACCTAAGGAAAAGTATGAGGTGGCCAGATTTCCCAGACACCAAACAAGATAGCAAGTCCCTGTAAGGGATGGATATGAGATCCTGTGTCTGACAGAAAAAGACAATCTTACAAAATATCACCTTTAGTCTGATTGGGAGAGTCCCAAACCATGCTGAATCTAAGGACTGGGGTCTACTTCCAAACATCAAGGAAAATCCTGCATAGCACCACTCAGTATCAAATGGTCTTGTAGATTCCTCCACTGAATATACTATGAAGACTTCAGATGAATTTTTCAGTTAATATCACATTGAAGAGGCCTCTTCTGTTCCTCACCTATTTTATCTCAGACTCTTTCATGTCATATAGGCATTGCCATTTCTATTTCATAGTGTCTGTTTTTTTCCCCCTTTAGGCCTCCTGGTTGTGATTTCATTTATTAGGTTATCTTCCTATCAGCTGCTGTTCTCTTTTGCTCTGCTGCAAGATTGTCTCTTCTTCATATAGTCTGAACAGACACATGCCACAATTTTTGAAATAATTGTACGCCAGAAGGTGAGCAAACTGGCTGCAGTTCTAGATTTCTCCAAAAAACAATTGTGTTCAAGAGGCTCTAAGTCAATGTAGCACTGTTTTAAAAGGATTTTTTAAATGGAACGTGGATTAATATATTCAGACTGGAAATATGGTGTACATTTTTAATGCTGAATGTAATTAACCCAAGAGCCGTGGTGGATTCTCCCTCACCAGCAATTTTAAAATTGAGGTTGGATGTTTTTCTAGAAGATATGTATTAGGAATTATTTTGGGGGAAGTTCTATGGCCTGTGCTATATAGGAGGTCAGACTAGACAATCACAATGGTGCCTTGTGGCCTTAGAGTCTATATTGTTCTTAGATCCAATCTATGAACATTCAAGATTTTCTCCTTGACCATGACCCTCATGAAAATTCTGTTGTACACTCAGACACCATCCACCAATAAGAGAACCTACTGTTCAGTGTTAGTTTGGCAGGCAACCACGCTTTTGCAGTTACAGTAAACAAGTATCTCCAAGAGCCCTCAAATCAGGATGAAGACCTTATTGTGAAAGACACTGTATGAACAGATGACAAGAGTCCTTCTCCTGAAGAAATGACAGTCAATTGATAATAGAGAAAGGGTTGGAGGGAAAAGAAAGGCACAAAGATGGTGTGACTTGCACAAGGTCACATGACAAGTCAGAGCCAGGAATAGAAGGCTGGTGTCTTGAGTCCCCATGGCTTTCTGTTCTCTCCCCCCGCCCCCATTCTATTTAAAAGGATCTAATGCAGGGTTAATATATTGCTAATATTAATGTAGTATGAGTGCAATCTATATTTAAATTTAATTCTTATGAATCACCTGCAAATCAGGTGAAGTCTTTATTAGCTTCCCCTTTTAGTACACAAGTGGTTCTCACCCACAAATCACTGGTAAATAAGAAGAGCCTTATATGGTATACTGAAATTGTAACTCTCGTTTGGAGAGAATTTGCATCAACAGTCTTACAATATGTTTCTTACTATAGCCAGACTGTGTAGGACTTTTATCTTTTATGAATACAGATGATAGCAAATCTGTTCTGGTTCATAAGCATTGCTAAGTTATTTAACACCGAGCCAAGGACTTTTTAAAATAAAAAAAAATTGTATTCTTAGTTTACTGATTGCTATATCGTTATATATGCAAAATATTGTAATGCCTCTGCAGATCATTAGCCAAAATTATGATCGGGTGAAGGAGGTGGGGGAAATGTCAGTGTCTGAAATAATTTGTTCACAGCAAATGCATCTGACTGCAGTGTTAAAAAAAATCCCTAGAGGCCAAGATAGTTCCCCCATCCCCCAAATCCCCATGTGAGACCTGGCATTGCAAACAAGGTACTATGAAAAATTCTACAGATGGCTGCTTAATGTGTAAATTAATCTGACTCAGTAAGGATCATGCTAGTCAGTGGCAGTTATAATTATAGATCAGTCTAAAATCTTGCTCTACAAATTTGTACAACCATAGAACTACCATACATATACACGTTTAAATAAATACTTTAATTATTTACTGTCAGGATTTGTGACACATGTGATTCAGCTTGCAAACATTAATAAGAATGATACACCACCGTGTAGCTAGCATAAAATAAACAGGTGATTAAAATATTGATGGGGGGGGGGCGAGGAAGAACCCCAGAAAACAATACAATCAGACTTAACATATCCCATGACATGTTGATTTCCTAAGGAAGATAACAGTGCAATGCAAGTGAGAGAAAGCATTTTAGAGAAAAATGTTAGCACCTCCAAATTAGGTCTATATTAAGATGCTGAATAGAAATCTTTACGTTTTACTAAACCTAACAGTGAAAGCTTATTTCAAGCAAGCATGTTTACAGTTAATAAGATTCATATAAATTTTCAACTTTTTTCTTCTAAGTTTAGGGGAGCAGCAACCTTGAAAAGCACATCTGTTCCCGTTAGTCATGTTGGAAAACAATCCTCTTCTCTCTATCAACATGC
This sequence comes from Macrochelys suwanniensis, assembly GCA_033296515.1. NCBI lineage: Eukaryota > Metazoa > Chordata > Testudines > Chelydridae > Macrochelys > Macrochelys suwanniensis. The sequence continues at coordinate 25,199,463 of CM065782.1, forward strand.
AGAACAGAAGTGCCCATGACAAATAGTGAGCAATTGACAATGTTTTTTTCTTTTTGCAAAGATCCTTTGCTTTAATCCTGTCCATACTTTAAATAAATCCTAATTAAAATTAGTTAATCTGAAGCACTTGCTCCTACAAAAACACACAAACACAAAAGAAAAAAAAAAGAGAAAGAAAGAAAAAGATAAGGTAGGATGAGGATGAGGTCTGCTGCTATTACATTTTAAAACAAAGCCTTAATTTACTCACTGCTATAGGTCTTTAACACAGCAGCATCCTCATCCTGAGTTTGAGGGAGCACAGGGTACTAATTTGGCTGTGCACTTGTGACATCCGAGAACTACTTAAACTGTATACCTGGCTTTTACCCACACACAGTAGAGCAGAGCCTCAACTAGACTGTGTGTGAAAGAAGAGACAAATTGGAAAAAAAATTGGTTTTGGTGATACATTTAATCTTCAAGTACAAGCATTCTGAACACTTTCTGAAGGGTTCATGCTGTGGCTTGTCTGAGCTCCCCACAATCACCGAATTCTTAAATATGTTTACTTGGATAGGTCAATAACTGGTTACCCCCCAAACTTATCTCTAGGCCAGCTAATAACAAAGTATTACTTTTTGCACATCTCTAGTTGTCAGCCACACACTAGGAGGTATCCAGTATGTTCATTCTCTCTCAGATTGTAAATGAGAGGGATAAAAAAGGATCAGAAACTAACAGTTGACAGCCTTTTTTGTTGCTCTGAAATAAAAACCTTAAGAAAGATGTATTAAAACCCTAAAGAGTAGCAGCCCATAACCCTATACAGTAGCAGCATCAAGTACATGAAGAAGCAAATGTGTCTAGAATTCGAACATTGCAAGCAAAGTTGTTTGTTAAATCAAAATAACTGTATGGCTCAGTTCTAGGGTGTTACTCTGGGGGTATTTGTTACATAAACAAGGCTACAATAGGTATATATTTTGAAGAAGTCCTTATCCCCTGGTGTTCTGAACAGAGATTGTTCTGGAATCCTATGACAAGGTAGATGACTGACAGAAATCAAGTTTGCCTGAACTATAGGGATTGTCATTAAAAAAACCCCAAACAATAAAGATGTGTAAGATACCTCTGATTTTCCCTATGCCTGCTACAGGAAATAACTTTGGTAACCACTGTCTGGCTGAGCTCAGGGCATTAAAAGCTAGCTGGGCCAGTTGTAATCCAAACAGGACTAAATTAATTGTGGTTGGCTGGGGAAAGCAATCAGAGGAAATGGTGACAAACACTGGTCTCTCTAATTGAGCATGTGTTTGCACCATTTGTTGGTCTGGTTTGCAATGTAGGGGGGCAACTGATGTACTAGAAGAAGGTTACATAGCAGCAACAGCCAGTGTAGCCTTAAAATTATCTTTTTGTATGGCCAGGAGCCTGTGACTGTTCCTTTTGGCTGGCGACCTTGTAACAGTCAGCCATGTCTTTGCTGTAATCTACGGTTGAGCCAGCAATGATCTCTGAAGCTGCAATTTAAAGTAATCCAGAAACTGAAGTTAACACAGAATACAGCAGCCTGCTTGGGAAGCAGAGTATCTCACCACATGCACAATCAACCTGTACTCTAGAATCAGCACTGGCTGCTGTGGGCTTCCAAGGGAAGTTGAAGGTGTTAGTTTTGACCTATAAAATCCTAAATGACCAGCGAGAGAACCCTTCTTTTCCCAGGCTATACTGTCAGAGTTGAGATCAGAAGAGCCGCTTGAACTGAAACCGTATTGGTTTAACATGAGAAGGGGCTGCTGGCTGGGCATTCTCTGTCAGAGCCAGTCTTTGCAATTTGCTTTCCACTTTGGTCTGTTATAACTGGACCTTCATGACATGCTGTAAAGCTTACCTTTTCCCCAAAGACATTTAAAGATGGAGATTGTGAGGGTGGGGAAATGCTGAAGGGGTGTTTAAGCTTCTGAGTGGTCTGAGTTGCTGTGGTGCTTATAATGTATTCTGCCGCCGTAGGATGGCTGTATTTGGATATTAATTCTGTTGTATTTTTAAGTACATCAAAATGATATGGAACACACAGACAGGTACCTTAGCTTACTTATTTATTGGGATTTATATTAAATGCTATTTGGTATTGGTTGGCAAATGTTGACTTATTAATGTCTACTAGAGCCAAGCAAATAATGAACAATGTAGATAGCTTTTTCCAGTTGAAAATTACCTATGAGCAACTTCCATTTCTCAAATGTATTCATTTGAAATTAAATTATTTTATACTAATAATTGGCTGTGTACAGACTTGCTTGTTTACAACGGTTCTTTATGAATATTCAAATTTCATGCTGTTTTGATTAGACTTTTAGGTCACTTGGAACTGGCTTGGATTCCACAACTATATGAGAATAAATTTCTGGCAAGAATAATGTTTAAGAGCTCAAAATTTGTTTTCCCGAAATATTCTGTAACATTAACATTAAAAAAAAATCAGGCAAGTTGGCAGCACTGAAAGATCAGTCCCTGCCCCAAATATCTTACATTCTAGGTCACTGCAGAAACAACCCCTGGTGGATTAAACAAACAGCCCGAGGGCTGGAGAAGAGATGGAGGAAAAAGTAGCAGTAAAAAGCATGTCTGTTGGTTTTCCCCTTCTGTTAGTCATTTGAAGCTTTATACAGAGAATTCCTTCCTGAATTTCTGCAGGAAAGTGGTGTATAGTAAACAGCGTATAGTGAATTAGGTGAGCTAAACAGAATGCAGAGATTAGCATAACGTACAGCTTAACATGTCTGCCATATGTTCAATTGTGCATTTGGTATGAGTATGGATGGATAATTATATAGTAATTGCATGTTCCACTTTTTCTTATAATTTACATAAGAAGCACTAGGCTAAAATGATGTTAATAGTCTGAGACAAACCCTCAAAGTAATGGAAGTCGCAGCTGAGGATTAAACCTTTAATACCTCATTGCAATGAGGACCAGAAGAATAGAGTTAAGGTAGCTCTGTAGCTGGTTGATAGAGATTCAAGCGTTGCCTGAAAGCTTCCTAGTTTTTATGACATTGTTTTGGGCTATTTTACTTTAATTCGTTGTATTTATGTGCGTTTACTTTACACTACATCAGCTTGAAGGTAACCTTCTTTTGAACCAATTACTGCAGTTTTGGAAAGTGACATAGGGCAAACTCTGTTCTTGCTTACATGGTCTGACTTGACTGCAATCAGTGAGCTTGCAATTTTGGGCAGGGAATCTCCACACTATTAGGCAGTGAACATCCTCTTCAGACCTGGCAGGAGTTTAGGCAGGGGACAGGTACCAGGCCAATGTAGCTGGGCAGGTAGTAGTAGTAATAGGAAGTGCCAGCAGCTCGTGTCTGCTTTGTCCAGTATAGGGGCACCATGAGGGCCATTTCATTTTAGTGTTTTGATATGCAATGTTTATGAACAATGATTTGTATGTATGTATAGGAGGTTTACACAGTGACTGGAGGGAAAAATTCATCCAAATTGGATCATGAGAAACAGGGGATCCAGGGAAGGGGATGGAGGAACTGCTACGCCAAGAAGCAGGTGCCCAGGAGAAGGTGTTGATGCATGGGAGCCAGAGATGAACTCCAGAGCAGCTGTTGAGCCACGGGAGCCAGAGCCCAGACAAACAACAAAACAATAAAATAATTTGCTAGAGCAGCTAAAGCCAGCGGGCAGCAAATGTTACAACAGTAGTTCAAGTTGAAGGCTTTGAAATCCTGACTCCCCGGTCCTCACCAGTCTCCCTACCCCCTCAGCTCAGCTGCTCCTCTGGAGCCTTAGTAACATGCTCTAGGGCTCATTCAAGATGGAGCTTCCATGATGCCGTGTGCAAATCTCAGAATGTGTGCGCGCAAAGACAAAGCATGAAGAGTATGTCTACACTGCAGCTGGGAGTAAGCATCCCAGCCCAGGAAGTCAGCCTCAAGCGAGGGTGCTAAAAACAGCAGCGTGGCTGTTGCAGCTTGGGTGGAGACTCATTCTAGCCAGCTGGGCTCAGACCCAGGGAGTTGGGGGGCCTTGAGGACCCACGCTGCCACCCAAGCCACAACATCTATGCTACTAGTTTTAGCAAGCGACCTCGAGCCCCACTAGAGTAAGTCCATCTACCTGAGCTGGGAAGCTCGCTCTCAGCGGTCACGTAGATATACCCTAAACAGTTACTCAGATAAAAATCAAGGGCCAGATCCTGAGCTGGTGTAAATAATCATAGCACTATTGAAATCAATAGACCTACACCCATTTAAACCAGCTGAGGATCTGGCTCTGTTTCTATTTTAATGTGTATAAAAGTGGATATAAATGGTGATAGGTATTTTGGTTCCTTATACGCTGACAGGGAGAGCCAATGCCCCTCTCTCTCACTCCACGACAACCCCTTCCTGGCAAAGCTACTCTGTTCCCCGCTTATAGAACTTCATAAGCTGGTGACTCTTCCCACTGTAACTGGATGTTATGAGCCTGTGGAGGAGGAGAGCTAGTTAGTATGGTATATACTGTTCACATCTGCATCAGCACGGCACTTGCATGTTGAGTAGCTGGTAGCTTTTACCTTGTAATGGACATTCATAGCAGGTAACCTTTCTTACTGAATAGTTCAGTCCTCTCCCCTCCCACCACAACCTTCCATTGCCTTTAGTATTTGCACTGATGTTGGTTACAGAATCAAGCTTCCTGCATTATGTGCTGGTTTCCATTTGGCTTTGGGGAGTGTGGATAGTCCACTTTAATCAGCCTACCTTAAAAATTAAGAGATGGCTGCAGCAATTTTAATACTGTGTTTTCTGCTGAGCAACGACAATAAGAGAATGTTTGTTGCTGAGTTGTAGCCGATTTGTCTTATCTGAGTGTCACTAAGTTTCCAAACTGAATAGACAGCTCTGCAAACACAGACATAGATTAGCACTTTTAAAAATCCCAAGCTACCAGCTCATGAGTGAATTTTACATTATGCCTTACCCATTTTATTTAAAGACACAGATAAATGACTTTCCACCCAGTTTCAATTAGAAGATTGTTTCCTCCCCCCTTAAAATTAAGGCCACAGCATAGACCATTCTGTGCACTCATATAAAGGCGTAAGTGGGGTGTATTGGGCCCCCTTTGCCCCTCTCTGCCAGCTACCTGCATAATTGGTAGGAATGTGGAGGGAAGCTGCTTCCACAGAACCCCAAGCCCCCCTTTCACACTGAGTGGTACTGGGAAGGGATGTAGCCTTGACTTCCACCTGTCCCAACAATGCTGTGCAATGAACTTGCGCTAATGCCCTGTGCCAGGTATAAGGCATGTGCAGGGTGCAATGGCCTGAGAGCAGAAGCAAGGCAGGGGGACAGAGAGAAATATTACACGGTGTTACAAGCAGTTTCCTGCACTGCTCAGTAGACAGGACTTACAACAAAGCCCGATTTAGGTTTCAGGGAGCTATCAGGCTACTGATTGGTTGAGGCACTTCCATTTAAACATGGAATGCACATGCATGAAGACAGGGAAATAGATCACTAAGTGGGATGACAACATGGGTATGAGTTGGCAAAGATTTCTTTAAAACAAATGTCTAATAGTATAACTACAGAGACAAGGTGGGTGAGATAATCTTTTATTGGACAAATTTCTGTTGGTGGCTTTCATGCTTTATTACCTCACCCACCTTGTCTCTCTAATATCCCGGGACCAATAAGGCCACACCACCACTGCGTATAATAGTACAAGTAGCCTTTGTGTTTTTATCAGCAAGTATAAGTGTAACAGATTTCACTTCAGAAATTAATTAAATTCAATAATGTGTACAACAAAGTTACTTTTAGAAGTCACTGCATGCGTTCTGCCAGGACCACAGCACTGAAAAAAAGAATGGCCAAATGTTTTCTCAGTACAGTACACCAAAAAAAGATGGCCAAATATTTCCTCACATACCCAGCTCCTTTTGAATTTATATACTGGATTATGGATTTTTATTGGAACTATTTGGTGTCAACACAATGAAAGTCAGCTTACTCCATTTTTCTTTTCATTCTACTGGTAGCTTTAGCATAGCTCTTAGAATCATAGAACTGTAGGACTGAAAGGGACTTCCAGAGGTCATCTAATCCACTCCTCTGCACTCATGGCTGGACTAAATATTATCTAGACCAGTGTTTCCCAAACTTGGGATGGTGCTTGTTCGGGGAAAGCCCCTGACGCGCTCAGCCAGTTTGTTTACCTGTTGCGTCCACAGGTTCGGCCGATCGCGGCTACCACTGGCCGCACTTCCTTGTGCCCGGCCAATGGGGGCTGCGGGAAGCAGCGCGGGCTGAGGGACGTACTGGCCACCGTTTCCCGCAGCCCCCATTGGCCGGGTACAGCAAACCGCAGTCAGTGGGAACCGTGATCGGCCGAACCTGCGGACGCGGCAGATAAACAAACCGGCCGGGCGCACCAGGGGCTTTCCCTGAACAAGCTGCATCCCAAGTTTGGGAAACACTGGTCTAGACCATCCCTGATAGGTGTTTGTCTAACTTGCTCTTAAAAATCTCCAATGATGGAGATTCCACAACCTCCCTAGGCAATTTAGAAGTTTTTCCTAATGTCCAACCTAAACTGCCCTTGCTGGAATTTAAGCCCATTGCGTCTTGTCTCATCCTCAGAGGTTAAGGAGAACAATTTTTCTCCCTCCTCCTTATAACAACTTTTTATGTACTTTCTCTTTTCCATATGAAACAAAGCCACTTTTTTCAATCTTCCCGCATCAGTGGTGTTTTCTAGACCTTCAAATCATTTTTGTTTCTCTTCTCTGGATTTTCCCCAATTTGTCAAATCTTTCCTGAAATGTGGTGCTCAGAACTGGACAAAAAATTCCAGCTGAGGCCTAATCAGTAGAATGGAAGAATTACTTCTCATGTCTTGCTTATAACACTTCTGCTAATGCATCCCAGTATAATGTTTGCTTCCTCTCCCCCGCTTCCAAACAGTGTTATACTGTTGACTCACATTTAGGTTGTGATCCACTATGACCCCCAAATCCCTTTCTCCTCCACCTCTCTCTGCTTCGGTTCATACCCCAGGATGAATTAACACTTGGAGAGGCAAGGACTGTACATTCTCCTGTGGAAGGAAGAAATCATTCCCTTACCTCTCTAGTGCCATAAGGCTGAAGAAAACAGAAAGGCAGAGAGAAGGAAATGTTCATTGCTTCCTAGCAGCTGGAGGCTGCAGGGAACATTACAGGAAGACAGAAGACACCAGCTGTCTAGTGTACATGTTAAAGAAGTCAGTGGAATCTTCCCACTGAATGAAAATGCATTACTGCACTTTGGTTAGCCACTAATACAAAGATGCAATAACAGGAGACAAAATTCAAGCCTAGGACATACATCTGACTGGATTTCCAGTCTATAAAACCTACTTCAAAAGCTTACAGCATGTGGCAGGCAACACACTGATTCGAGAGAAATTGAATGAGAAAGAAGTGAGAGGCGGAAATCAGAAGTTTGAAAACATTAGTCTATATTTCTTCAATCTCATAGGAATAGCTTTGGTTGGATCCTTTTTTATCCACTTTGCAAGAAATAATTATAGTCTGAAGTAAGGAGGAAAACGGTAATTCAGAGTACACAGCCTGTCTGGATACTTGCCCCAATTTGGGACAGCATCAAAATTTGTCAAGCCTATGTCTTTCCTCTGTCATTAAAGTCAGTTTCTTTTCTCAAATACTCTTAAATGGGATTTTTACCCCCATATGATTGTACTTCTTTTATCACTAAAGGGCCCTGTTGTGTTTTAGCTAGCCCCTAAGTGCTATTGCAATTTGAAATATTAGTCATATTTTGTAGCGGTAGTGTGCATTTCTACAAATGTACAATTAAGACTTACATTTTAAAGCTTCCTGGGGGGATTTAGACATGCAATTCCTATTAATTTTCATGGGAATTGGCATCCAAATCTGTTAGATAGCTTTGAAAATCTCAACCTTCCAGTCCAAAAGAAACAAACTCTAAAGCTCAGTAGTGACATTCAGGTACATGTTCTAAGTATGTGCTTTCTAGTACAACCCTAAACCAAGCACTTTGCACCTGGTTTTAGATTCTTTTTCAAACATTTTTCACAGCTCTACAAGTTACATGGCTCAGTTTCAGAAATGATATTCCCAGGAGACTAAAATGCCATTGGTCTTGACCACAACGGCTGTCCATTTAGGTTAGCTGTTCAGTTTTTAATTATTAAAAGATAGGGTGACCAGATGTCCTGATTTCGGGGGCTTTTTCTTATATAGACACCTATTACCCCCCACCCCCTATCCTGATTTTTCACACTTGCTCTCTGGTCACCCTATTAAAAGATAATGGTCACATAATATCTAATGGAGCTCACAAGCTGTTTTCTTTAGAGATGGTCTCAAATGTATCCTGTACCCCTGTCTCTATGGGTAAGCAGGTGCATACCTAAAAATAACCACAGGGATTCAAATGCTGGGGAGCTGTCTTTAGTAAAATTAAAAAAAAATCCCATCCTGTTGGTATTCTAAATTCACAGTGTCTGCAAACAATGGCCATCAGCCAGAGTTTAAAGTCAATGTCCCAATATGCTCAAAAGGAGTTCACATTTCCATTATCCTGAGCACAAAGAGTAACATTGATTAAAAGTGTTGTTCTATTTACTATATAGTAAGCTACAATAATCTTCAGTCACTACAGGACTAGAAAGCGTCAAATACTTCAGAAAAAAAGAGAAGAACAATAGTTTAAATCATCTGCCTGTATTTGAGCTCAATCCCATTGTCATTAATAAGATCAAATCAATCAATTATGCATGTCATGACTAGACACCCCAGACAAATAAAATAAAATAAATAAATAAAACACACAAGAAAAAAAGGTCTTTAAACCATTTAAAATACCCTGAATTAGCTGTACTGATTTAAAAAACAACAACGTCTTACTTAGGAATAGTAAAGATTTGGATGAAAATATCCTTGGTGTATACAGTGTTTGAAGATGGAGAAGTGTATAAAGGTAGTCATAGAAATCTCTGCTGGCACTACCTATCCCTGATGCTCAGTGGGTAATCATAATTTAATTCTAAACTGGCAGCTTCAACATTAGACTGACTGGACACAGAAGGATTAATCTTTTGAGTAATATATGCAGTCACATTGAACCCCGTCTTTCCCAGTGTTGAAGAAACAAGCAATTGAAACCCATAAAATATAATACTGACATTCCACCTCTCTCCCCCTCAACACACACAGAAATATTGGTTAGCTGAATGATAGCAATGGCTGCGAGGACAGTAGGAGCCTATTGTTTCCAGAATTGGTTGAAAATTCAATTTTTCCAGTACAAAACTTGAGAGGTTGAAAAGATGAAAATAAAGGAGTTAAGAGAATTATGCTTTACTGTTCAATATCATATGCTCTTAGTTTTACCCTAAAAGGAGTAAAGACAAATCCCTATGAAGTCAATAGGAGACCAGAGTGCAAAAATTGGCTTAGTTCAATCCAGGGGTCGAGACTAAGGGTATTATCATGGGTGGCCACGATACAGATACCTCACCTCCATTTACTCCAATAGATAGATAAGAATCCCAAAGATGCAAGTATAGAAAATAGACAAGTTGTGGAAAGTGAGCAGTAGCAGTTAGAATCAGACTGTTCCCAACACTAATAAATGCAAGATGTAAAAGGCTCAGAGGAATACTACTTTCACTAAAATAAATGCAACAGGTTAGTAAACAATTGGGATTCTAAAGCCACATGAGACAATTTGGAGCACTGCATGCACCACTTGTGGCGCTCAAGTCTCGAACAATTTAACAAGAGTGGTGGTTAAGGAATGATCCCCAAAATTGCTTGGCACACTTGGTAATAGTGGGAGAGTGCTGAAACAATAAACCGATACTGTAGGATCTTTCTCGGACTTTCAAAACAGCCAGAAAGAGATGAGGACAAAGATCAAATATTCCATATTCCCTGCTAGCAGATTGACACAATGTCTCCTCTTGAGTCTCAAAATTCCATACCATAATCATGGAACAATATCTTAAATTCCCTTTGTCTTGCAGGATGAATGCTACTGAACAACACTGAGTTCCTGTTTTTTTCAGAAGTGGTGGAGTTTAAGAGGATTTGCTGATTTAGATATAGGAGTCATCTTTGTGGCTAACATGGCAACACTAGAGTGTAATAACTTAAGATGTACATGATAATATCTCTTAGGATGTGCATGAATTGCCACAAACAGAAAACTATTTATAAATAGAGAGTTTAGGAATACAAACAGCCATCAGTATGATCACTCAAGACTCATCCTTTCCAGTATTCACAGTCTACCCAAAATAATATTTTAAGATTAGGAAGGAACTTCCATTTAGGGCAGGTTATTTTATAGTTGTACATTATGAGATTACTCTCATCTTCCTCTGTGGCATCTGGTACTAGCCACAGATCTGATCTTGTTGAAGTTGAGATGCCCATCTTTTATTAGCACTCCAGAAGACAGCACTTCCAGAAATTTGCCCAGTGCATCAATAACTGATGTTGCCTGGTATCTTTCAGCATAATACAACTGGGAATAAAGCCGAGCAAGATGCCTTAGTAAAGAAAATGTAGTGCCCCAACTTCAAGTACACTAAATTTCAGAGGTACTCAACTGGATAAATCCAGTGGTGTCACAGCACAATTCAAAAAACACTTTAGAGGACAGAGATTTTCATAATCAGTGTTACACAAATTAACAATAATTCACATTAAGGTGGGAGGAACCTCAAGAAATTCCAAAGACTGATGACAATTCAACAGTTTAGATCAAAATATGTTAGTTGTAGAAATTAAACAGAGTCTTAAAAGATTTTTGCAGAGTCTTCTTTCTGGTCAGGTGAGAAGGGAAGTCAATGGGAGTTGGGTGCCTAAGTCATCCCCGGCAAAATAGCTTTGATGCCATGATTGTTATTTGCACTTTTTATCCTTGCCAAAAGTCAGGAAATGAAGAGGAGCATGAAAATAAAAGAGAGCCTGTACCTTTGAGTTATTTTGAGCCTCATAGTTTAAAGTAATTATTTTAACGATTTAGTATGGATTTTAGGTTTAGATTCTGGTTATGTTCTTATTTTATGTAAAGCTATTGGAAAGTGCTAAATTGCAACTGTTTTCAGTTATTCATATTCGGAGCACATTTTAGGAATGTTTGAAAATTACGAAAAAGAATTCTGGGTGAATAGTGACTGTCAGTTCAGTTAGTAACTACTCAACCTAGGCTGTTTGGTTAACCAAACCAGACTGAAAATTTGAACTGTTCAGAAATACAGAAGGCCAGGACATATTCCTTCCTTCCTCACTCACATTTCCAGGTAGAGAGGGAGTTCACTTGGTTAATTTTCTACATTGGTCTTTCTTTCTCCTCATTAGGCTTGTGGAGAAGTTTGCAGTTTTCTTTTACTCTACTTTCCTTTCCAGCCTTTCCCAATGAGTTGATGGCATCACATGGAAGGATCCCAATAAGATTTTTGTTTTTGTCTTTGCACAGTTGAGCTACTCATGTTAAAAATTACATTATTCAGCATTTAATTTTATATATAAAAATGCCCACCAAATGGAATATTCAGGGTACATATCTTGAAACACACTGCAGATATGGATTAATGTAGGGATGCTGGTATAGTGTTTGAGCTCTGTGGCCCTTAGATTTCTAAATGTCACATCTTATTACATTCTAAGCAATAATCAACTCCCTCAAATGGCTAGACATTGTCATAGCTAATGACAAGACTCATACTTCCAAGACTCAAGTCATGGTGCAACAGTCTCTCTCCCCAATTTAAAAAAAAAAAAAAAAAAAGGAGGTTAGAAAATGACACCTAATCTCCATGTGGTCTTACTTTGCTTGCCTAGTTTCTTTTTCCAGTGGCATGCTCCCTCTCGGTACCCTTTCTTCCCCACCTCATTGAATGGCTGGAGAATTATCTAGTCAAATAACTGAATTTAAGAACTGAAAAATTTCCCCCATACCTTCCTGAGCTTTAGATCAGACAACAGCGGGCAGAGTACCAGTGAGATATCAAAAGTGCAGGATAAATTGAATTTATCACATGGCTCTGGCCCTACAATTGATCACATGGACAACACCAAGACATAATGTTTATGTTCTAATTATTCCTGCAGATGGTGTGTTTTATCAGAGGTAATTCTGAATGACTGCACCACTCATACAGGTTAATATTTCAAGTCATCCATAATGAGTGCAATAACATCTATACTAAGTTGACATTTAGTCTGTAAGAGATTTCTGAAATGGCATATACAGAGAGTTATTTTAAATTAAAGTAAAGCTATTTTTTAAAAATATCTTGGCCTCTAAAACCAGTAGTTACCTCAACTTTGTACAAGGTCTAGAGGTCTACTCTACGAGTAACCTAAAATAGCCTTTTATATAATATTATATATAAAAAAACCCCAGCATCAGCCTTAAGGTCCAATATTGCAGGATTTTCCAGGGCTATTAGGATACAGTGCATTACTCCAATGAAAAGCTATGAATGTCACTTTCCCAATGATGCAAAGCTCCCATTTCCAGCCCTGGAGGTTTGAGAGAGATGAGACTTTGAACCCAACACCAGTATAGGACCCATCTTGCTTATTCTGGACCTTGCACATATATGTGCATTTTAGGAGGAAGTTCCACATTTGTAGAAAAGAAGGAAACATTTATCTGCTAAATTGCCTTAAAGCAGATGTTTAAAGTTAATCTAACATTCTAAACTTCTTAAGTCCCAAGGAAATAGAATTAATGGGGAGAGAGCAGGGCAGGTGGTCAAAACAGTATGACAAATTGCAGAATCACATGCAGCATTTTATTTATAACATGGCTTTGCAATTGCTCACATGACTATCATGCCCAACTATGTTCAGGACTTGCTCTCCACACATGTGCGAAAGCCAGATGTTCAAATCATGGGCTAAAATCCCAAAAAGCTTCTTTTAAGAAATGTACACAAACATTTTTTGTTCTATTGAAGACTTACAAGTTTCTGTGGTCCTCCAGGATATTCTCCTATGTTGAATTTTACAATTAAAGTCAATGGACCTAATTCTTCTTCTGTTGAATTCAATGACAAAACTTATTAATTCAGGAGGAAGCATATTTAGGCCAAGAATCTATTTACGCTATTTTAGAAAACAATATTATCTCATCACAAATGAGAGGCAATGCCAAGTTTCAGTCTGAAGTAACAAAATGAAGTGCCATATTTTGGTGTTGAGCTGCCCTGTTTCAGGGGGGAAGCTCTCAGAGGGGTGCAATCCTTCCATAAGCAATCTTGTATCATTCATCAGCTTGTCTCAGTCTGCAAATTGATTTAGGTTACTATATATCGGGCACTAATAATGCAGAAATTTCCATTGTCTACTATACATATACATGCCACACACACACACACACACACACACACACTACTGCTTCATGGAACATTAGGCCTAAGTCGTTAGAGATCCATTAAGAGGAGAAGGTTGAGACAGCAGCTATATTTGACACTGCCTTGTTTTGGATATTGATGACAAAAGGCAGCAAAAAGAGGCAATAGATTTTTACTGATTCTATTATCTCCAAAACTTTTTGCTACATAATATGCAAAGCTTATATTTTTAGAGGCACAAATTAAGCACACCATTTTAAATCCATCCATGGAGTAGAGAGGGCGGGGGGGTTACTCAATGAAAATGGCGTAACAACACTTTAACATAGCTGAAGAATTCAAATAGCTAACAATGATCTTTCCATAATAATCAGGTAGAATTAATTATTACAGCTGTTAACTTGCAGTTAAAACAGGCAGATAAGCTACAAAATAAATGTACTAAATTATAATTAGTATCTAAAATTTATCTTTTAGCTTTCCTTCCAAAGAATGTCAAAGTTTACTAACTATTCTTCATATTGTACATAAAGCAATCACCATTTCTGTCATTACACTGAAATGCAGCCATCTCTAACATCACTTTTTTATTGAAAAGCAATAAAACACTTACTTTACTACAGTACTAGAAGATTAATTATTAGAACTGGTTGGAAACTTTGACAAAACATTTTCCTTTAAAATGCTGATTTGTGGAAATTAAAACTTTGTGGGACAAGATTGGTTTCAATTTCAATTTTTTTTTGAAAAATCAGTTTTTAAATTGTCAAAATGAACAAGTTCCACTTTTGGGGTTGAAATGAAGACATTTTGAAATTTAAGTTGATTTGTAGTTAAAATAAAGTTTGAAATTAAAGCAGGGGGGTTTAATTTAACCTGATTGGATTTTTCTGAGTTTTGTTTAGTGACAATTTTTGTGATTGACATTGTATCCCCAATTGGGGATGGGATTATTTTTTTTTTGAAATCTCAAATTGTCACATAACAGGAAAACTGTTTCTCATCCAGCTCTAATTTTTACCACAGGGGTAATGTAAATAAAACAAGAGCCAATACCAAATTAATCTTTCGAGAGACAAGGTGGGTGAAGTAGTGTCTTTTATTGGACTAAGGTGTGCATGGCTTGAAAGCTTGTCTCTCTCACCAACTGAAGTTGGTCCAATAAAAGATATTACCTCACCCACCTTATCCCTCTAATATTCTGGGACTGACACAGCTACAACTACACTGCTTACAAATTCACCTTTAGTGAGACTCCAGTGGAATTACATCCATAATGATTTTTACTTAATGTGTTGGAATTTGGCAGAGACATCAGATTATGAATATTGGGATCTTTAACAACCTCAAGTCACAATGGCCTCAGTTTTAGATTTTTATGGGGGAGATTATACCTCCAGCAGTGCAGCACAGCGCCTGAAACACCAGACGGGATACTAGTTTAGTACCAACTCCACATACCATCTACTGAATCAACTGATGCACTTGTGTTAACCTTTTGGTTCTTTGCCCCAGCTCTGAAAGATGTTTAAAACACATGCTTCAGGCCCATCCCTATTCAGAGAAAAAAAACCCAAAACACTTATGCACATACTTAAAATACAAGCACATGCTTGAATTTCATTGAAACCAATGGGTCTTAATCACTGCTGAAACGCCAAATCTGATCCCTGGTGTTTGCCTGAGGTTTTTTTTCTTTTCCATTTGTTTGTTTGGGGTTGTTTTTTTTAACTAAAGTGGGATGCTTTATTCTTCCATTTCTTCTTGTTACACAGTGAAATATCCTACTCTTGTTCACTCATTTTGGAAGACATAATTAATCCTGAACTGTGTCACAATATACTGTACACATACTTTTTAAAAAAAACTGTCCAGATTTTTTTAAAAAGTGAATGTATTGAAGAAATTTCAATATAAATTATAAGACAAAAATAAATACAATGGTAGAATACATGAAAGTCAACATTTATGTGGTAGTTCAACAGAAATTAATTTTGCAGCTCTAGGATATTTTGATTTAGCATATTTCTATCAGTTTACCAGAATTACTGAAAAAAAACATTAGCCTTAAAAATCATCACAATAATAAAAGATGTTTCCACGTCCCCGCCCCCCATGTCCCTGACATATATTCTACCCTCAGTAGATTTCCATGTGCTGCCAAGGTACTGTTGCAAGCAGAGTTGGGGCAGAGAATCTGGCCCAGCATCTCAATATCTATTAAAAAGAGGATTTTTTTTGTGCCCTGATGAGAGAGAAAAAAGCTAGATTGAAAGACACTTTTGTGCTAGGTAAGCATAAAGGATCCAAACAAGGGTGGAGGGAGGGCAAAACCCCCAAACTAACAAAATAATTATGTCCCCTTTAATACAGTCTCAGGGAAAGAGCAGTTGTAACACAGTTCATAAGGCTCTTACCTCAGGACCCTGCTTCAAAGCTCCCACACTGAAGGTCCCACACTAAAAGATTGCAAAGTCTCTGAGGCTGGTCAGGCTAGCCTCCTGGAGGCTGGTCAGGCTAGCCTCCTGGAGCCTGAGAGAAAGAGAGACGCACGCCCGCACACACAGTCTGCGTGGCTTTAAGTCACCTCTCTTCTGCTCAGCTTCCTCTTCCAATAGCTCATCCCCAGAGCAGGGCTATCCTAGATTATACCCATGCTGTCCTGGTCATAAGCTCCAACCTGTCCCTTAAAAGGATAGTACTTTCTTTCACATTAAGATATTGAAGTCAGCGGTGGCTGCAGATTCTCAACACCTCAGAATGATGGCACTTTATTTAGGTGTCCAAGTATTTCTTTAGATGTCCAAAATTAGGCACCCTGGTTTGAAAGTCTAGGTCTGAGAATCTAAATGTATTGATTAGTAAGACATACAACCACAAGACACTAGAGTTCTTGCATCTATCTGGCATTTCTTTGCTTCAGTAGAGATTTGGGGTAAGCCAGGTCATGCTACTTTGTCTGTGCCCCCTACTTGTTTTGGCTTCAGAAATAGACCCTTGTAACTTTTCACTCCTTTTAACAAAACCCTTGTACATTTTTATGATTTGCAAAGTTAAAGAATCACAGTTGCATTTATATAAGCTGCCGTTACAAAATTGGAACCCAGCTGATGAAACTAGAAATCCCTGTGTAATGATACATTAACTGCCCTTAAAACAACATAGATGTTAAGTTTATATCATATTGCAAAAGAAAGCATTTCAGGGACTGTAGCATGGAGCCATGAATTAGCTGTAAACATGGAACTACTAGAAGATTCAAGTAAAGCTAGTTGACTTTAGGGGTGATTTTGGATTAACTGGCTATTTTGTACAGTATTTTGAAAATGTTAAAAGCTATAAAATTACTACAAAGATGACAGGTTAGCATTTTTAACATGCTTTTGATAGGGAATAGAACATTTGCAATATACTATGTGTGCAAACTTACAGCTCAATTACCTATGGAGGATTCCTCTTCTTAGTATAGCACTATGACCTAATAAGCCTATTACATATCATCATTAAGCAGGATATTTAGTGAATTTTACAGTTTATAAAAGATATAGAGATTGCTTATGTACGATAAGTATAAATGCCATTATAGGACTTGCTTGGGCCACTCTGTTACAATACTACAGATGCTGTCCATGTCGCAAAATTCTACACTGACCAGTACTACTGAGACCATGATATTAGGAATTCTGCCTACCTCCTTGCGTGGTCTCCATCTCCATAGTATTTGAGTGATTCACTTTGAATAAATTAAAGAATCTTACTACATCCCATGAGGTATAGAAATGTTGTCCTCATTATACAGACAGGAGGTCAAAGGCAGAGAGATGAAATTACCTGCTAAGATCTCAGAATCTGTGGCAGAGGTAGAAACTAAGCCCAGATCTGAGTACCAGTCTCCTGCCTTAACCACAAGACGGGCCTTCCTTCCCCCATGCTCCCTCTGCTTGTCTTAAGGAGGCATGATCTTCTCAGCACATTTGCAACTGCAGGGAATGAACGGTTTACCTGTACAAATAAAGGGTACCTCAGTGACCTCAGATACATGACTCCACTTTTAATTCTTCTTAGTGCTGCTGTAATGAGTACAGTTTAATGATATGGGATTAGAACTGCTGCTACATATATGTTGCTTCTATACTCACATTAGCCTCATATGTTGCTGCATCCTGATGTTATGCTCATTTGCGCATACAATTTCTACAGTACTAGTGGAATTTTACACTTTTTTTTGTGGCGGAGGGGGGCAAGTTAAGTGTGCATGTAGAATTTTAATAATATCAGCCTTTGGTAAACTCTTTGGTTTACAAAGGCTGACACTTCCAGTGATTGCCTCTAACATATAAGCGTCTCTTTAAAGTAATTTCTGGGAAGGAGGATAACAATTAAGACTGCTTTTCTACACTTCCCCTTCCCTCTGTCTCTCCCCAAAATGTTGCTTCTCCCCCACCTCCACTGTGGTACTACAGCACAAACTTTAGTAGCTATTAAAGAGCTGTAAAATGACCCTGTGACCTACTGTGTAGGTACTCTGTAAAAAGATGATTTACTCCGGCTTTCAATAGGGACTAGCATTTGTCCCTCTAAAATAAGGAAAGATAGGATTTAGCAGCTGAGTTCACATCTGAATCCCAATTTTCCTCAACGCTCAGAGATGCTCAGATCTTGTCTTCTGGTTCAGGTTAATCCCAAGTTATTATTGATAGATTTACCAGATATGCTGTATACTTTTTGGAAGCCTCACTTATATAGAGTTTACAGCTGTGTAGATCAGAGTTCATCTGACTCACCAACAGATGAAGACAAAACAGTTTAAAGGAAATGAATCAAGAAAATAATGGTAAGGGAGACTAATTACCAGTATTGGAATTTGATTAGGAAAAGTGGCAGATTCACCATACTCCTGAGAAGTGTGGCATTAGGTTTTAATGACCGAAAGTAGTCGGAATGGTTTTAAACATCATCCAAGAAAGGGCCTAGTACCCTCATTTTATATTGTGGAATTGGTTAAGTTCTTCTTTAGAGGGAAGAGTGTCACCTATTGAATATCAGTAGTACTTTCCTCAACACCTAGGGTTTTAGAGGGCTTTCCCTTCACCCTCCCACTTCCGTGGTTCTTGTCCGCAGACAGCAAGCAGCAAAAGACCAGAAGTCCAAAGAGCAGACAATACAATGTTTATTGGGGTTAGTTTCAAAGCAAGCATATTCCAAAGCCCTTCACACCAGTTGGGGTTATCTCTATATGGCAATAGAGTCGGTTCCCCAGTGTTCCCCTTCCCAGCTCTGTCACTGTCAAGCCTTGCCTGTGTCCGTTCCTTATTCCCGATCCCCCTCTTAGCAAGCATGATTCCAATTTCCCTTCTACCTCCTGTGTGACCCCAGTTTATATAGTAATATTCTCAGCTATATCTTAACCAATCATTTTACTGAAGTTTAACTAACCAATCCTAACATATTGTAACATAATTCTCTAACCAATTATATCCCACTACCCTAATTAACTTAACTTTATTATACAGCAGACAAACAATTAGAGAACCAGACAGATTAACAATAGAAGAATGGGGACCTGTGATGGGTTCAGTCACAGAAACCCCCTTGGGACTGTCACCTGATGTGCTGAGACTACCTCTAAGCCTGTTTTCTCTGCAAGTTTGGGCCTCCAGAACCCTACCTTGTCAAGCCAGACATGGCAGTCTGCTCTAACACAGACCCAGGGTCTGAACCATGCGCCCCAAAGCTGCAAACTTAACTGAAAACAGCTTAATAAGTGCTCCTATCTCCAGCACCCAGAAACCCAACTCCCAATGGGATCCAAACCCCAAATAAATCCATACACAGGTCCGTACACAGGCGGACTGTGATTTTGATTATTTATTTGTATACCCCTGTAACTAGCTAAGTGATAAAAATACACCCAAGTTCTTAAAGTATAGGCCTTTACAGGCAGGCCTGAATATCTATATTCTAACACCTGGTAGCATTTGGGGGGAGGCACGTGCTTTGTCTACAATAGCTTCTTTTCCTTAAAATTTCCTACTGTTGCTACCTCCAATGCAGGTCTGTGAGTGGGAGCACAAGTGCACTCGAGGCATTTGTCAGCTACCAACATTTTAGCCACTATCTCATCTATCCCTGCTCAAACCAGGACTAGATGATATAGTGGTTAAAACAATGGGTACTGTTGCCTTTTCTGTGTAACCTACTCAGTGTGGCTCTGTCCTACTCAGCACCAACACTCCTGCCATTACTACTGTACAGATGAACTAGTAGTGGTGGGAAATGTTAGAAACAGGAAATGTATAGAGGTATAGTATATCTCAATAATGTTCATGTCCAACCTTACTTAGTTTGAGGTCTAATGAAATCATTTAAGCTGGTAATGCTGCAGCGTGGTTTTATCTACATGGTTGGCTCAGATACAGGAAGACTTGCGCAACTGCTAGTAATAATTCAGTTTGTGAAAGTTTGCTGCACCCAGTCCTTTTTTATTTTGACCTTCAACTTCCCTCTCCATTATGACCTACAAATTATATTCATGCAAAGTCAGTGATGAAAGCTCATGAGCAGCTACTGGGAAATACTTTTTGTGTGTGGTGTACATGGGTTGACCTTTTTTGCAAGTGTAAAGAGTCACAGGTTTCACGCAACACACACTATACACAACACTTTTCATAACATTCTACTAACAAATGCTAGTATAGTCTCAGTATTTGTACAAGGAGAGAGTGGCAATTTCCATTTTGCTTATCTGTACTTTAAATACAACATATTTTACAGGACCGTTATTTCCAAGTCATTCCCTCATTCACCCACATCCCTCCCCCAGTTTTCACTGCTTCTCATTCTACAGCAGACATCCACTTGAACAGTATAAGCCATCTGTAGTTTATAAAACACCTTTAAGCTATTGTTTTAAAGTTTTATACCTTTTAATGGTTTTCTTATTTATTTCCTGCTGATATCAACACACAGTCTGCCAAAAGCAATCTTTAGTGGATACTAACATATTCATATTGAACATTTGATCCAGAATTTTTGCAGATAATAAGCAGAGTGAACATCTGTGAGAAGTAGATAATTTTTAATATTTATGGATAGCTCATTTCCATGTTGTAATCCTTAAGATGGGAATCGGGTTTGTACAATGCAAGTCATTGCTGTATATTCCCATCATGGTTAGGTAATGAAGGGAATAGAGGTTTTGAAGATGGAATACCAATGAGTTTATTAATTAACATTGGAACAAAGACCTCACCATTACTTGCATTAAACCCAATATTATGTAGAATATCTGTGTGAAGAGGGTGATCTTATACATTTCAAAAAAGTCTCATTGTGCTCTTATTTCAATGGGCCAAGTGTGTTCTGGAAACATACCTACATTTTAGAGATAGAACCACAAAGCTAGAAAAATTAACTCTTGTGACCACTTAGAAATGGACATTCTGTACTTTGCTGATAAAAAAAAACAAAATGAGAGGCAGTAACCGAGTGTGAGCCAAGGACTTCTTGATGCCCATGAATCATCAAGACTATGATATATATATATACCTATCATATATATATAGGTATATAAGGTTATAGGGATCCCCTGGGTTCAACAAAAGTGGTCATGAAAACATGTTACATTTTTGCAATGATTACGATGACCAGTGTATGTGCAGATCATGTGTAAGGAGTTATGGATATATACACTGAAAAATATTTTAAGGCCTTGGCGTTAAAGGCAAGTCACTCAGCGGTAGTGTGCATTGAGACAGATGGTGAGAGACTTATCTCCCTAACTGATCATTGTGTATCTTACAGTGGAAGTCTATTTGCATATTTAGTCAACTGCTAATCAATAGATGGCAAGGGCTGCAGGAAAAAAAATAACCCACCAAAGAGCAGCAGGGATTATCTTAATTATGGTTAAAGGTGATGAACTTTTGGGGGCATAGCTGGGGGTACGGAGGTACATCTATGAAGACAAGCTACCAGCAGGCTTAATTTTATGAAGGCAGGGGAGGGGAAAGTCTCAGCTATCTTGATTGAAAAATACTCAGGAAAAGGACTTGAGGTATGCTATCCTGTAGTAGACAGTCATGTGAGTAAAACTTTAGGCTCTAGCAAGCATATTATGCTTTTGTTTTATATGTAACCATTTCTTTCTAATATTTACTTACTTACTATCATTTGAATATCTGGTCTTTGATAATAAACATATTCTTGTGTTCATTATAAATATATGTCAGTGCAGTGTGTTAAGTGCAGAGATGAGCCACAAGTAAAACTAATAAATTGGGGTGTACTTTTCCTTTGGGAGTGAAGAGTCAGAGTTCTGTGAGTGTTCGGTGGAACAGGGGCTGGGTATTTTTGAGGGACACTTGAAAGGCTCAGGGGTTAGTGAGTGCCTATCACTTGCCTGCACTTGGACAGCAGAGCCCACGGGGCTCAGATAGGAGTATTTGTGCTGCCTGTGGCCGGAGTTGTCAGGGAGCTGGCCCATGACAGGTACGGACAAGCTCTCTCACACTAAGAGCAGATGGGAGGTAGGTGCCTCAGAACTCTGGGTACCACTGGGAAGCTTTATGTATTTGCCTTACACAAGCCTAGTTCAGTCATTGGTAGTTAAACCCAGTTGGTAGCACCCGTCCTGTGTGCTAGAAGATCATGGAGTTCAAATCCCACGCTAGGAGTTTGGTACAGAGCCAGGCCACATAAGGGATGAAGAGAGAGAAAATTTCTAATCTCAATTCTTTCTTCCCAAAACACAAATCTGGAACCAAGAACCCACAAACTTGGCTTGAGCCGTTGGAGAGGCAGAAGGGTGCAATTTGATCTGAACCATCTGCCAGTCACCAATTTAATGCCAAATTTTGTAAAGTGTGAGGCCTGAGGTTGGCATATAAATTGGCCACCTACAAACTGTGTACATGATTTACAAGTCACAAATGCTAAAATGTCTTTCATTCTTGCTTTCAACCACCCAGCCCAAAAGATTATTTCCTTCTTCCCTTTCCCTAATACCTAGGAATCTACCATAATGTTGAACAATCATGCTACCCTGCAATGCGTGGTTACGCTAGGTATGCTTTATGCCACCATTATGCAGTTGGAACACCTTCTAATAGCACTTTTTATCTTCCATGAGGTTGTAACACTTTAAATAGTTAACTCTGGTGTTGAGGCATGTTCCTATAAGAAATAAAAACAAACCTTTAGACTGTTTTGCCAAACAGTTGTGTTGACATCTGTTTTTGAATTGAAGCCCTAGCTTTCCACTTCAGGGAGGTTTTTATGCACAGGGCAAACACTCTCTCTGGTCTATCTAACCTGGGGTTTAGTGCTTAGAATATGGCCTGTTCTGCCTACCTCAGTGTGATCTGGAATGAAAAATTCTGTTTGGCAAGAGGTAGTGCAAGGATTGCGCTTACATCTCCTGCCTCTTGGATTAGTGTCCTAACCAGTAGGTTGGAGCATCAGTTACCACCTCACTCTCTCAGGGGGGTGGGAGGGCAGAACCCTCTCCATGAAACAAAACAAAATATTTTACTGAAATATCATTTCATCTAAAAATGTTCTGACCTGTTCTACTCAACACCCATGTGAGGTAAATATCTCCTCCATTTTACAGGTGGGGAAAAAACAGACTTGCCCAAAGTTGCAAAGCACTCAGGCATTCTCATCTCCCAGACTTGTGCCCAAACCACCTCTCCTGTTTGTTGTCATTTGAAAACTAGTTCTATTTGCAATGCCCTGGACCCAACAGCCCTTAAGGCTGGATGCTATGCACAGCGAGCTCCAGCTCTTGGAGACACATGACGACAACAGAATCTCAGAATTTTTTTTTTTCCAAAATGAAAGCTATAAAAGAAAAGCTCATACATTTCATTCACATGTAACCGGGGCAGTGATAGCTGCCAGAGTCTGCGGACAACTTAAAACAATAGCATTAAGTATAAACTACCCCCTTTTTGTCCTAATGGATTAACTCTGAAATCCACTACTCTGGGCACGACTTAAACAGAGGTTTTTGCAGTCAGACCATCACAGTTTCGCAGGGCTGCTATTAGCAGAAACCACTACAAAAAGGGTCATCTCATCAGAGGGATGGGGCTCAGTCCTCCCTTCTCCATGAAGAGTCTCTGCCCTTGTGAAGAAAAGGACCTGTGATCCAGCCTGCCCAAAGAGTGGTAATGGTCCCTAACCAGATGGCTCATCCAAGCAGCCCCTATCACTGCCACCTCAAGGAGCTGTGGAGCCATTGCATAAGGACCCAATGTTGTGTTGTCTGGGATCCATATTATATTAATACTACCCTACAACCTCTGTGATGACCCTCTGACATCACTTCAAATGCCCTTTACTTCCTTTCAAGTCAGCTGTGAGGGAAAGAGGAGGAGGAGGATTCTAGGAGGGGGTTTGTCTTCTATTCCAGCTTTTATCTAGTGTCAGCAGTGATCAGAGTGTGATCTGACTTTGCCTGTTGCTCCCTGAGCCTTCTCTGGCCAGGGACAATGTGAAGTCACAACACTCAGCCTGCATGGCCAGTGCATTGTATACCCCTGTAGCATGCAGAGATACTCAACATAAGAGGACGTTACTCACCTGTGTAGTAACTGACGTTCTTCGAGATGAGTGTCTGTAGCGAGGCGGTCTGGTCCCCAGCCGCCCCAGAGAGAGAGAAGCCTCCCTGGACGCCCAAGTGGGTGGAGCCGGAGAATCCTGGCCCCGCCCCTCAAGGGTCAAGGGGTGGCAGAGGAAGTATAAAAGCCGGCCCTCAGACCGCAGTTGGGAGGCAGCCACCAGAGAGGCCGGACGCCAGAGGTACAGCTCCCTGCTGGGAGACCCCGGCGACCAGCAACCGACCGGAGGACTGGCCGGGCCAGCCAAGCCTGCCGCCGGCCCGCTACCCCGAGGAGCCGCCAGGCCCGCCGCCGGCCCGCCGCCGGCCCGCTACCCCGAGGAGCCGCCAGGCCCGCCGCCGGCCCGCTACCCCGAGGAGCCGCCAGGCCCGCCGCCGGCCCGCTACCCCGAGGAGCCGCCAGGCCCGCCGCCGGCCCGCTACCCCGAGGAGCCGCCAGGCCCGCCGCCGGCCCGCTACCCCGAGGAGCCGCCAGGCCCGCCAGCGACTCTGAGGTGCCGATGGTCTGCGACCTCATCGAGGACACCCCCCCTGATCCAGGTACCCATAGAGGGGGAAGCTGGAAGTAGCCCGAGGGCAGCCGACTCTAGTCTGGCTGCAGCACTGCCAGAGACAAGGTCAGTGTGTTGCGGCCAGGATCCCCACTGACTCAGCAGCGGGTTTTTCTGCCGCTGCTAGGGCCCCGGGCTGGGACGCAGTGGAGTGGGTGGGCCTGCGTCCCCCCTGCCACCCCACATGTGGCAAGGGGGTGGCAGTCTCCCCCTCTCCCAGGTTCTCCAGAGCCAGGACCTGGGCTTGCTACTGACTTACTGATTGCTCAGCCCCTGCTTAAGGGCCTGAGCCTTGAACTACTTATTGCCCCGCCCTGACCAAGGGCCAGGGCTTACTGACTTGTTGATAGGGCTCAGGCCCTCAGGCAGGGGCTGAGCTGAACTGCTTACTGCCCCACCCTGACCAAGGGCCAGGGCTTACTGCTTCATTGTTTGCTCAGCCCTGCCCCAGGCCTGAGCCCTGAACTGTTTATTGCCCGCCCTGACCAAGGGCCAGGGCCTATTGACCTACTGTTGGCTCAGCCCCTGCTTGAGGGTCTGACCCTTAACTGTTGGTGCCCCGCCCTGTCCAAAGGTCGGGGCTCACTAGTAACTGTCTGTTTGCCTGGCCCCTCCAGGAGGGCCTGAACAGCTGATTCTGCAGCACCGGACTGCGCTAATTCCCCAAAACCCTGATGGTATAGCGGGGCGGTCTGGTCCCCAGCTGCCCCAGAGAGGGCCTGAAACCCCTACAGTGTCCCTGCGGGTGTTCCACTCCAGGTGCTGGTGTGTCCCTGCACTGTCGCTCAGAGATTTGTACAGCAGTACCCACATGGGCCACACACACGCGCCTACCTCATGCACCATTGGTGCCTTAACAGCACATGCACAGCGCCAACTCCTCAGTTCCTTCTCTACAATAGAGACTGCTCCAAAGTAGAGGGAAGGAGGGTGGGTAGTAGAGTACCTGGATGATTGACACTCATCTTGAAGAACACCAGTTACCACACATGTGAGTAACCTCCTTTTCTTCTTCAAGAGTTGTCCCTGTGGGTGCTCCACTCCAGGTGACTGAAAAGCAGTATCTCTAGGATGGTAGGGACTTCGGATCTGGTAAAAAAGCCATAGACAGTACAGCTCAGGCCATTTGAGTTTCACTCAAGGGTCCCGGAGTAAGAGGATAGTGTTTAGCAAAGGTGTGCTTCAAAGCCCAGGCGGCAGCCTTGCAGATTTCTATGAGCGGAATGTTACATAAGAATGCAACAGACGTTGACACAGATCTGGTAGAGTGTGCCTTAATAGAATTGGAGGATGTATCTTCTTTAGTTGGTTGCATAAGCGGATGCAGTCTGATATCCAGTTGAATATTCTTTGGGTGGATATCGATTTGCCCTTAGATCGCGCTGCGATTGAGATAAAGACTAGGCCTTGAATGGCCTAGTCCTATCCAAATAAAAAGACAGTGCTCTGCGCACATCAAGTGTGTGCATTGCTGCTTCAAAAGTGTTTGCATGCGGTTTAGGAAAGAAGGTTGGTAGATGAATAGGTTCATTGAGGCGGAAGGATGAATGCATCTTCAGGAGAAATTTGGGATGCATTTGGAGCGTGACTTTATCCTTAAAAAAAAAACAAAAACAAAAAATGAGTGTACGGTGGGTCAGCCATGAGAAGCTCCAAGTTCTCCTACGCATCGGGGGGGGGGGCGGGGGGTAATTGCCACTAAGAACACAGCTTTCATAGATAGGTGTAGAAGAGAGCAGGATGCTAGCAGTTCAAATGGCTTTTGCATCAAACATGTGAGGACCAAGTGGAGGTCCCATAGTTGAGTGGGTGGTGTGATGTCTGGGTACAGGGTCTGCATGCCTTTCAGGAATCTTTTTGCGATAGGGCAGGCAAAGATAATGGTGTCACCGATCTTCCGGTGAAATGCTGAGATTGCTGCCAGATGTACCTTTATGGAGCTGGAGGAGAGCCAATTGTTTGAGCTCCAGAAGGTAGTCCAGTATGACTGTAAGAGGTGTGGAAATAGGAGCGGTTTGCCTGGCAGAACACCATGCCGTGAACCTAGACCATTTATGGAGATAGGTGGTGCATGTAGATTGTGTCCTGATGTGTAATAGTACAGTTTGCACCTTCTCAGAGCAGCTTAGTTCTTCATTGGAGAACCACTGAGGAGCCATGCCTTGGGGTGGAGCATTCCTATGTTTGGGTGGTGTAGATGGCTCCTGCATTGGGACAATAGGTTTGGGAGTGGTGGGGAGGGAGATTTGTGGACAAGTGGACATCCGTGTTAGAAGTGGGTACCACGGCTGTCTGGGCCATGTAGGGTCTATCAGTATGATCCTGGCCCTCTCTTTCTGTATCTTTAATACTACTTTGTGTAGGAGTGCTATCAGTGGGAATGCGTATAGTAGGCTGTCGCTCCATCTGATCGTAAATGCGTCTCCCATAGACTATTTTCCCAAACCCGCCCTGGAGCAGAATCTGGGGCATTTCTTGTTTGTCACGATTGCGAATAGGTCCAGTTGTGGATAACCCCAGATTTTGAAGATGTTGTTTAGTTTTGTGTTTATTTCCCATTCGTGGTCAAGCAGGAAGGATTGGCTGAGCTCGTTCGCTGTGGTGTTTTGTGCACTGGGAGGGTACAAAGTGGAGATATCAATATTGTGTTGGAGGCACCAATTCCAAAGTTCCATAGCCTCAATGCAGAGTGAATAGGACCGAGCTCCCCCTTGCCTGTTTATATAAAACATACAAGCAATGTTGTTGGTCATGATCCTGATCTTTTGGTTCTTGATGACTGGGAGAAAGTTGAGGCAAGCATTGTGGACCAGTTGGAGCTCTAGAAGATGTATATGTCATGAGGTCCCTGTAGGGGACCATAGGCCTTGAGTGGTATGGTGTCCCATGTGTGCCCCCTAGTCAGTGAGGAATGCATCTGTAGTAATTATAATCAAAGGGGATTCCTGTAAAAATGGGACCCAGGAGCAGAGGCTGTGTGGCTGAGTCCACCATATGAGTGAGTCCTTGGTCTTGGTAGGCATGGTGAGAAGTGTGTTTAGTCTGTGCATATTTGGTCTGTAGACTACTTCTGCCCCTGATTTCCTGCCCTGGCAGCTTGGGACTTCAGTGCCTTGCTTGGTTTGAGCCAGACCCACTAGCCTGCTGCAAACCGAAACCCAGATCTGAACCACGTCCCCCAACAGCTGTAGGCTTAATTGAAAGCAGCTTAAGAAGTGTTCCTGTCTTTAACACTTAGATGCCCAACTCCCAACGGGGTCCAAACCCCAATAAATCTGTTTTACCCTGTAAAAAGCTTATAGAGGATAAACTCAAACTCATAACACTGGTAGAGAGATATGCACAGCTGTTTTCACCCCCACGTATTAAAACGCACTCTGGGTTAATACATACTTAAAAAGTGATTTTATTAAATTCAGAAAGTAGGATTTAAGTGGTTCCAAGTAATAGCAGACAGAACAAAGTGAATTACCAAGCAAAATAAAATAAAACACACAAGGCTATGCCTAATACAGTAAGAAGACTGAATATAGATAAAATCTCACCCTCTGAGCTGTTCCAATAAGCTTCCTTTTACAGACTAGTCTCCTTCTAGTCTGGGTCCAGCAATCACTCACACCCCTCTGTAGTTACTGTCCTTTGTTCCAGTTTCTTTCAGGTATCCTTGAGGGTGGAGAGGCTCTCTCTTGAGCCAGCTGAAGACAAAATGGAAGGGTCTCCCAGGGGTTTAAATAGACCTTATCTTGTGGATGGAGACCTCCTCCTCTCCCCTATGTAAAGTCCAGCTCCAAGATGGCATTCTGGAGTCACGTGGGCAAGTCACATGTCCATGCATGACCCAGAACTTACAGGTAGCAGCCATGGTTCACCTGCTACCTTGAACGTCCTCAAGTAGACTTCTTATGAGGATTGGAGCCTTCCAAGAACCATTGTCCGTTACGTGCTTCTTGATTGGGCACTTAACTTGCAAATTCCTTTCTCAAGCAGCTTACCAAATGCCTTACTAAGGCTATCAAACAAGTATACAGCCAATATTCATAAATGACACATGCATACAAATAGGATGAATATATTCAGTAGATCATACCCTTTACAGAGAGATGTTACATGGCCTATGTAGCATAAAACATATTCCAGTTATGTCATATATACATTCATAAGCATATTTCCATAAAGCCTTATGGGGTGCAACGTCACAATTGGTACTCATGAAGGAGATTCAGGGGTTGGTGAAACAAGCAAATACTTTTGGAGAAGAAACTGTGGTGCTGATGTAGACGGCACCGATGGGTACTGTGCTGAGTGCAGCAGCAGGACCGCAGGGTCAGATGGTGCAGATTGGCATGGTGCCGTGTGTGTCATCACAGGTGGTTGAGGAGTCGGTGCCGAGGCTGAAATAGTTGTTGTGTGCGGCACAGATAAGTGCACCTGAGGCAGCTCAGAGTCCTTTGTGGTGCCTGGCGATGCCGTGGTAAAAGAGGCAGGCAACTTCAAGCCATTAGCCTCAGCACAGAGCGGTGCATAACAGTGGCAGCTGGAGTACGGACAGCGCTGGAAATGCCCGGAGCGTCAGACGCGCTGAGCCACGGTGCGGTTGGCATGGATGAGATGGACCTGCTCAGGGACCATTTGGAGGCAGTCTGGTCCTTGTGAGGTGACGAAGCTGGTCGTTTTTTGGAAGATTTTTTTTGTCCTTAGTGGACTTAGGAGGGCTCTGTCCCAAGGAAGACCTGGATCAAAGGCAGGTCTGAGGGACTTTCCAGAATTAACCCATCAGAATTAACTTAAGCCTCATGTCTCTGTCCTTCCATGCCCTGGCTTTGTGTTTGCTACAATGGGCACATTTTGGGGGGACGTGGGATTCCCCCAAACAGCGGATGCATTGAGAAAGGCCAGCAGAGATGGGGATGGCCTCTCTGCATGTAGTGCATCTCTTAAAGCCTGGGGAGTCAGGCATAACATAAAGTCCCTAACTAATCGTGAGGGGGAAAACGGGAGGAAAAAAGTAACGTTTAATAAAAAAAAAGAAAAGAAGGAAGAGTAGAAGGAAAACAAAACCCATCTGACTAAAATACTCTACTAACTATCCAAAAGCAAAAAAAATTTGAGCAGGACCAGTGAGCTCCATCTCAGGCCGCCGTTCACGTGCTGTTAAAGCACCAACAGTGTGTGAGGCAGGCACCACGCACATGTGGTCCATGCGGGTACTGGTGTACAAATCTCTGAGCAAAGGCGCAGGATGCGCCAGCACCTGGAGTGGAGCACCCACAGGGATGCCTCTCGAAGAAGAACCAAGTTAGCCAGTCCCTGAAACTCACCTGGCAACAAAATATGGGCCTAATTCAAAACTTAGCCCAGTTTCATGAACTGACCAAGGCCATGTCTAATTTT
This sequence comes from Macrochelys suwanniensis, assembly GCA_033296515.1. Taxonomy (NCBI): domain Eukaryota; kingdom Metazoa; phylum Chordata; order Testudines; family Chelydridae; genus Macrochelys; species Macrochelys suwanniensis. The sequence continues at coordinate 25,229,415 of CM065782.1, forward strand.
GAGTAGACTTCCACCTACTGAATCATCATTCAATACCATTTCCAACAGGCATTTAAGTTTTCCTTGGATATCTCCCATCCAAGCGCAGACTCAAACAAATATTGCTTAACTTATTAGATCAAAGGAGCTCTCTGTGCCAGGAGGCATGGCTCCAAGTAAACACATGGCATTCAAAGGAGGAAGACAAACGCAGCAGACTTTATATCCACCTTGGTGCAGAGTATACATGGGGCCTTGTATATGCATATGAATGTGTTTTGGAAATGTTTCAGGCTTGGCTTCATTTCAGTCTTATTTAGAATTTCTTCCAGGGTGTTTCAACTCAGTCTCAGCAGCTAGTCTGTACATTTCCCTTTTACAAAGATTTCAAAACAGTTTCTACATTGAATCTTTAGAAATGCATTCTGACCCTAACCATTACAGGGAAATAGAAAGGAGTACTGCAGACACATTCCTAACATCCATTTAGACAGGGACAATAAAACATGCAATTAACATTAAAGTGGCAACAAAAGAGCTTACATTAGAGAACAAAGCCCTTATGACATTCACAAAAAATAGCCAAGCCTTATAAAATGCCACCTGTGGTTAGAGTGACCAGACAGCAAGTGTGAAAAATCGGGATGGGGTGGGGCTAATAGGGGCCTATATAAGAAAAAGACCCAAAAATCGGGACTGTCCCTATAAAATCGGGACATCTGGTCACCCTACCTGTGGTGGTGAATATGCTAGGAAAATAAAATACTAAAAATAAATGTTAAGGTTAGCCAACACGTGACAGACATCAACAAACGGTTAGGCAGTTAGAAAAGCTAGCTAAACTGCCAGTTGCATGTGTGTGTGTTTTGCAGGGGGAAGACCCATGAGTAACATTAACTATTATCAGAACAGAAAAGCCCCTAAGAAATGCAGAACTAAAGTGCAATGAACCAGCTGAGTATCTATCATGTCTATAAGTATCACTCTGGTTAGTGTTGCTGCAATTATCACTAGTACAGTTTGCTTGGCAGAGGAGGGATTATGTTTGTTTTCTCAGCTCTTCATTACAGAATGCATATTAGTTACTGGAGAAGGTACCTTAGATAATGCTTTGAGTGTTAAACCTATATTTAGGCATTTGTAAAGGCGTATTACCCTATGCTGTTCTCCTTGTATCATAGTAGAGGCCAGGGTCATGGATAGATTAGGTAGTCAGAGAGGCAGTGCTGTCATTCTTAGGCCACTAGCACACTTGGGTGGTGGAAGCGGAGCGCATAATTGAAACTGGTATAGCACGACGACTGTGTGATATGAAGTATTCCCTTAAAATGTTAGTTTAAATTGTAAGACAGGCCTCATCCAAGGCAGATTAGTTTCCTAGCCTCCAGTCCTGTAAAGTGCTCCACATGTGCAAGTCTCTTGAAGAATCAGGGAACTAATTGCTAGGGCTGTGTGCTACCATGCAAGACTTAGGTTTTATTTCCAATCTTGTTTCCTCCTCAGCCCCGAACCATCACAGGCTGGGAGTGGCAGAAACATGCCCATTCATACCTTTTGAAGAGGAGGATGTGCTTGTTCAGGAAGAAAGCCATTAATTACTTAAAAGAACTAGAAAAGAACAGTGCTGAGTTCTTCTTGGTTAGAAAGATGGGGGTTGGAATATGGGTCTCAACTGGACTAAATAAAAAGGAGGAAGGGTAAGGAGGGGAAATCGCAGGATTCGGAGAAGGACAGGGAGGTTCCAGGGTAAAGAAGAACTGGGCCTTCTAGTTTCAGGTAATCAGTAGTTTAGGGGCTATACTTTGGGAGAAGTGAGAAGCAGTTTGATGAGGAGGGATTATTTTTATTATACTCTTTTCACCAAACTAACTCTTGCTGATGTCACTGAGTCAACCAAACTTTGGATACAGGCCTGTGACTGACACAGACGTCACATGGAGTTACACAAAAATTTACCATAACAATAAATAAAAAGCCAGTCCCCCCCACCCCCCGCAAAAGGCCAAAACCTTAATCATAAAGAACAGCTCTGCTTGACGTCCATTAACACATTGTAACAGCCACCTGATGCAATGAAATCAAAAGAAATAGCAAATGAAAGACTGAGTAATTATCAAAGCAGCTAATGAGAAACAGCCTTTACCAGGTGGTGTCTTCTGTTCCAAAGGAGCTTTTGTTGACAAGAGTTGTTTGTGTTTAAGGAATATTTCATTGAGTACAAATTTCCTCCTTTTCCTGAGTCCTTCATGTTATGCTCTATTTCAGCTGTTTGTTACCTTTTTTGTGATTAAAAGGAAATATTAATTTCACTACACACATCCATTCAATTCTATCAAGGTACACATTAACCAAGTCTGTAAGAACAGGTGAAATTTAGCACCTTAAATGCCTTTGTTCATTTCCCAGTTATTTTGATTCATTAGCTTGCCTGATAACGTGTTTCTGGTGCTACACAAGCTAGCTATGTTCTCTCTCTCTCCCCCTGCTTTCATCCTCAGAACTGCTATAAATGGTGTTGGGAAAGAAGCACTTTCAGCAGGTTCTTTCCTAGCCTGAAACTTAAACCTTATTGAAAAGTCCTCCAGAATTTAATAGAGAATGGGAACCTTCATATGTCTTTTTAAATTAACTTACAGAATTCTGTATCTGGATATAATTGGCTATTAAATAATACAGAAAGGATATTCTCCATTAAGTTCTATAGGTTCTTTTTAAAGTAACACCTATACAGTCTATTCTGAATTCTACTGGACTTTTCCAGAATAGCAGAAAGGTTTTGTGTTTTGAGAGATAACTAGATTTGGCTCAACTGTCTGGGATAAGAAATGACCACAAGATTCACTTAGGACTTGAACAGAACACACAGGTTTATCTTCTTAATAAATAAATAGAATTAAGTGAATTCAGTGCTTCAGAGGATTCCAAAAAGATAGCCCTGGAAGATGATTTTCTCCTTTTATTCACAGCACAGATATAGCGTTGGGCCTAGTAGTGCAAGCTTCCCCACAAGTACGTCCCAAGTTCTAACCTTGAGGGAATACCTCTTTCAAGGAGTTAGAAGGTACCCTAATTCTAGCTACACATCCATCCCATCCTTAATTCAGCTAGGATGTCAATTAATATCATAGGTGGTAGTTTATTTGTGAGAGCCTGATTTCTTGATGTTTTTAAACTAAAATGTATGGCTGCCTGGAATGGAACCTCTAGAGTTGTAGAAACAGTGGAGTGAGGAGCTAGTCTAAACTAGGTGAAGGAGAGAGCAACTATAAAACACAGTCATCAGGAAAGAGGATGGGGCTTGCTCTTTTCCTCCCTCACCAGTTTTGCAGCTCTCAGATGGCTACTGTTTTGTATATTGAACACTGCGTGATAACATGAGAGGACTCCATGCTTGTAGAACTGAACTGTCTCTTTACTAAAAGAATTATTTACAGAGATGCTGCACCTGCCATTATAATCCAAGCCATATGCACACAGACTGACCTCCCAACTCTTCCCTCCTGCAACCTAGGCTTCTCTCTCCAAATTCTGTGCAGGTCACACACTACACCTATTTTTTCGGCTTGCCCTATAGGCATCCATCTCCTTAAAATAGGTCCTTTAATTCTGGTAGAATTCTGGACAGGGCCCTAAGGTAACTGTTCTGATTCAGAGTCTGATTCTGTTAAGTTCAGCCTTCAGATATCCTCATCACCAAAAGTTTCTCTCTCAAACCCTACTGTTTTTTTTCTTTCCAGAGTGGCTGTGGCATTTAGACAAAGTGGTTCTGCTTCCTTTGCCCCATATATTATTGCTCTTTGGTTGGGCATTTTTCTTTCTTCATTACTGTCCACAGTATTTGCACTGGACCATTCTCAGTTGGTCTATCTCTGTCCTGCTTCCTGGATTCCTTTATCTTGACCTTGCATAATTATTCTGCACTAGTGGCCATCATTGTTTCGATCCTTGCCTTGGACAGTTCAGCTGCACTTGGTATTTGGAGTAATTTATCTCCTGTTAGATCTGTTTCTTTCAATCTCTCCTGTAAACTGGAATCATGTGTCCCACAAATGAGCCGGTCTATAAATTAGGGAATCTTTAGTGTCTCCAAAGTTACACATGGATGCTGGAGTTCTCAGCTCTAATATAAATGTCTATTTCTTCTTCTGCTTCGGGTTAACAAAACACCCCATGCTCTCCCCTCAGTATCTCTCTACAGTCTCATTCAGTCTGGAACGACAGTACTCAAGACAATTTTATCAACTGTTCTAGTGTCTGGGGCAATTTTTCCTGGCAACAGGCATAGGAGCCGACTTCCGTTGGCTCTGCTAGGTGCGTCGGGGGCGGGGTCCCGCAACGTTGGCCGGCATCCGGGGCAAAAGTAAGTGCTCCGGTAACAGGCTCCGGCTGGCGGGGAGCTGCCGGTGGGTGCTGAGCACCCACCAATTTTTCCCCGTGAGTGCTCCAGCTCCGGAGCACCCACGGAGTCGGCGCCTATGGCAACAGGGAGCTCTACCCTTTTGACAGGGGAACTTGCATGGTGTGGTGAGGGAGGAAATATGCTCAGTGATTTTTCAGTGTCTTGAAGGGCAACAAGGAATACAGCTGGTAGAGTCCTTTAGACTATGCCCAGTCACTGAGTTTCAGTGGCTCTAGCATGTACACGTGAAAGATAGAACATTTTCACATTTTAAAAGCAAATTTTTAAAAATCAGCATGTCAAAAGACATACTGAATTATCCATGAGATATTAATTTACTTTCCGAGATTGTGAGTAGTACCCAATATATACAAGCACAGTGGGTGTCAGATGTATTGCGGTGCTTTGAAAACCATGTTAGTGTTACAAGCCATCACTTTAAACATAAGGGGTTTCCTGGTCCTGCTTCAGGATAGTGGGCTGTGTAGGAAAGCATGCAATCTGGGTCGTCAGTCAGTCTGCAAAGAGTGAGCCTAGTGCAAACTGGGCTGAGTTGTGTCTCTCTGCCTTAGGGAGAAGTTTGCTATGTCTCGGTTTTTTTGGTTCTTGTATGTTAAGATGCTGGATTCTAAGGAATAAAGTTCTGTTACCTTGCAACCTTTCAGAAGGAGAATTCTATGTTTTTAATCTAACTCGTGTTTGTATGCCATGAACAGAATATGCATGAAATGCAGTACTTGTGATCTGCGAAGGTTCATACAAACCTTATATTTACTTTAAGTTCTGAAAAAAAAATCAAACATCTAAAATTGCTAGGGTTTGCCTGGTTTTGAGTTGAAACTGGGCTAAGTAAAACTGTTGCTTAGGGCTTGATCAAACGCACATTTAAGTCAATAGAAACTCCCTTTGATGCCACTGGGCTTAGATCAGGCCCATCATCATAACTCCACATTCTACAAAACTCCATAAATCCACCTATGTAAAGCTCTTCCAGAATCACTCAAAGATTCCCAAACCTGGCCCAAATATTGGATTTATATCAAAATCCAAGACCATGAGGCATCTGGTTCCAGATTTTGTTACACACATTTAACATGAATAGAACATTCATGCTGCTTCTTATCCATGTCTGTGAATGAAGTGTTGACCAGCATTTTTGCTGCTTAGCAGCACTCACATAACCTGAAAGAAACTAAACCATTTACAAATTGATTTAAGTAAGCAGTTGTTTGAAATGCCATTTTTAAAAACTGACATGTTTTGGGTGAACCACATCCTTTCAAAAATTCCTGGATTGATCCTTTTTGCTGCAACTCCTCACACTGTTATGTTGGTCATGCTTTATTGCTTAACGTGATAATGTGAAATAATTTACAAAGATAATTGGGTGTTAACACTGCAGCGGTGCCAATGTTGCTAACATAAGCATTTCTAACATTGCAAGAAAATGGAGATACACTACACAGTATAAAGTTACCAAATATTCAATTTATTCAATGAGACAGTTCCTGTATGTTGAATAAATACCAACTGCTTATTAGTAATCTATTTAAGATAACCTATTTATTGACGATGAGTGGCTGTGTAATAGATACATATCAAAATTATGTTTTATAAATCCCACTTAATATGTTTTGAATATTCAATTCATCTTTAACCTACACTGCACTAAGACTGTCAGAGATATTTATCCTAGTGCTTTTGGTTCAGGAAAAAAACAAAGCTATTGAATGTTCAATATATACACACCCATGGCTTTTTATAAACTTATTTACTGAAGGTTAAAATCTATGTAATAGATATCAATTATTAAAACTATATTTAACAACTATGAAAAAGATATTTAATCAGAGATTAAATATTGTAATAAGGCTAAATTAAAAACATCAGATATTTATGATACTCATTGCTAAGCCTTATAAAAACACCACTACTTTAACTTGCCTTGGACTATGGTAAGTCAGAAGTAGACTGAACTACTACTGCCACAAGTAACAATTTAGGAAGAGAGTTATTTAATTTGCTGGAAAGTCAAGTGCAGGAGAGAAGTCTAGTATATGGTCAATCAACTAGTAGGTAGGCAAAATCATGGACAAAAGTCTGTGTTGTGAAAGGGAGAGATTTCCCTCTCCCCACTTATCAGTTATCTGATTAGGCATGTGAAATACTCACCATTCATAAAACTGACATAAGTTGTCTTATTCTGACACTGTATTGAATAATTTAATTGGGCCATTTCCAGGATGTGACTTTTGTAATCTTTTTACTTTGTAGTATTGATTATGTGAGAATGATAACCTCTTAGTATGAAACCTGCCTGTGCTTTTCAGAGACTCGTATTGTATAATTTATAATAGGGAGTTACCTGAGACCTGATATTTCTTATTAAACTGTCAGTGCCTAGAGAAATCAATTTTAAAAAAAATTTCTGCTATATTTATTGTATGTATGGATTGGAGAAGAAAGATCTGGGAATAAGTATTCTTTTGAATAAACCAACATGAGTTCTCTCTGACCCCCAAATACCCACCCACTGAAACCAATGAGATGATTACTTGATAGATATTAGTCCTTTACATTCTGCAGTTTTTCTATCTAGGATGCAAACTTTAATTTCTGTTTTTCAAGCTAAGTTTGTTAAGAAGAGGAACTGCTAAATATAAGAAATATTTATATGCATCACAGGAAAGGTATCTCTCCCCTGCTTTTTGACTTAATATAGCTACCATTTTACAATATCCACAGTGATGATAATTGCTTAGCAACAGACTGAAGGGGATTTGCATTAGTTGATGTACATACAAACAACACCAACTAAACAATTAGCACAAACAAAAGAATCCCTCTATCACAAACACATTATCACAGCTGCACAGAAAACAAACTCTGAATGTTACTGTTTAATTACTGCCAAGAAGGTGGTTTTTGTTTAATTTTAAGATTCCGCAGAACCACTAGTGTTCACAAAGAGACTGCTGAAGTTAGTGCATGTCTGATGCTAGTGAGAGCCACTGGCCATGCACCATTAATGACAGCTTGCATTGCTGTTTGATATGCTGAAGCCAAGGCCACGAATATACTGCAATTACATGTGGCATAAATGGACATGATATCTTTAAACTCTGAGACTTGCTATGCTGAGACTTTAAAAAAAGAATGGGCATCTATTGTATAGATATAATACATTTTTACAGAAGTTAGTGCCCGTGTTTTTGTTGCCTTTCCCGTTCAAGTGACAGCTGCATGCCACACACCATGTGCCAGGTGGTTGCTGCCCCTTACTGGTAGCGTGCTAGTGGTGCTGTGCATATACCACCAAGAGCTTTGAGATACAGGTCATTATGTGAAGTGATTCTGCCTTCCTTTCCATGCCACTGTTCTCTTGCAGAATGGCTGGGATGTTTGGGCTAGATTTTGTTTTCTTTCAAAGAAGGACTGGCGGACTGCTGTGGTCATTTCACCTGTTATCTGTGAGAATAAAGGATTTTTAAACCTAGCCTCAGCTGAATAGCTTTTTAGCTACTCACGCCATCACCTTTCCAACCTGAGGAGCCTGTAATTTTCCTGTTGCTCCAGCAGCAGTGACCAGGATGGCTTTTATTTGTCTATTTCTCTCAGAAATAAAACTCAGCTAATACGAGCCACAACTTGTCACCTCAAGATCAGGCTACTGAAATGCATCATGTGGAATACAAATATAAATAAAACCAGAAAGGGAAACTTGTGCATCATGCACCTGGTTAAGTGAAGTGCTCACGGGAGAAAACAGGACACCAGCTCTGGATTTCTGGGTGTAATGAGTTGGATTGGACCTATATGGCCATTAAAAATGGCCTGGAACCTGACTATGTCAGGCTTGCTTCTCTTTCCCTGTACCAAATTGCCATGGAAGAGCTCAAGCTGGAGTGGTGTCAGTTTAAGATAAAGAGAACTGATAGGGGATTCTCCTTCACAGGAAAATAAATGTGAGGTTCCCTCCCATTCTTCCTTTTTCTCAAACCCAGGCCCCACATAGCCCAAACTCCTCACCTTCAGGCCATGGTGCAAGGTGTGCCTCTTTCCCAAAGCTTGTGGTGAAGGAAGGAGGCACTGAGAACTGATCAAGAGAGTTTCTCTGGTGGGATGTTACTTCATTTACATCAGGCTGTTGGCAAATCTGGTGGAGAACCTCGACGTACTTTGTTCTAGTTTGTGGAAAACTTTACAAACAACTGTGTTCACTGTCCCTGAGACCTAGTCAGTGTCACTAATGTGCAGTTCCTAGGCCAAGTCATTCTTGTGCCATGTGGTGGCTCTTCCTTTGTAAGTCAAAATGGGCCTGGGGTGAGCCAATTGTTTTGGGTTTTTTAAGGCCCTCCCTGCTCCTCTATTTGAAAGCAAATGGGCAGGGTAACCAGGTCCACAGCATGGTGTTCGTTAAGAAGAAAAAGCAGTATCTTACATGCACATTGAACAGCGAACCGAGTTAGTGTAGGGTTTCAATGTGTGTATTTCAGTGGCTTTCCAATGGCCTTTTTGCTAATTTTGCCCCCTACCCCCCATTTGCAGCTCACATGAGCCTTCTTTCACTCTGTCTTTGTTGGTGCTTATTATTTCCTGGTGTTATATTGTCCCTCCATAGAAAGTGCATGACTGAATGGATCTGTAGGCCAGCTTTTTTAATTGGACCAAGTATTTTCACTGCAAAGAGAGAAATGAAACCTAGCATTTTTCATTTGGGTACAATACATTTTTATTGCAAGTGAAAGGCAGATAATAGCTTTGGCAGTTGCTTTCTAAGTAGGTCTACTGCTTGCTGCTTCAAAATGAAAGTTAGGAAAGATAGCTACAGTTGGCATTTTCTGATCAGGTCCATTTTTCTTCTATTGAGGCTGCAGACGCAGGTTGACAATTCTCAATTAGGCACTCTTTTCTCCTATCGATAATGAATTCTTTCATTTGAAACTGCACTATAATGTGGCCAGCTGAGTACAGTAAGTGAAGTCTGATAATTAACTAAAATGATAATGTGAACAGCCATTTGTTACAATTTTATAGTATTTCTTTTGATTGTAAAGGGAATTTTTTTGTTCTAATATGTATTTGGAAAATTGGGATTTGTTTAACCCTCACTAAAATCATTCCTATACTTTAACAGACACAATTATAATAAATGACTTTTTTCTATTTAGCAACCAATTTTACAGACAATTACACTAAAGTAGATTAATCAACTTTAATGTGAATCAATATACTGGTTTACTATATTTTGTGGTACAGCAAAATATACCAACTTGAGATTTATGTATTGTAAAATAGCTACTAGCCATTTGCATTCATGGATATTACACAATTAACCCACTTTTCATGACTAATCAATCTACAGTAATTTAGATAGGATGTTCATTAATCAGATTAGGCACCTCTGTGCACACACAAATCAATAGTTTTCTAAATAGAAGAGTTAAAGAAAGCAATACAGATTGGATGTGGTGATCTTGCTTGAATTTTCAGGTGGCATGAGATCAGGTTAGAGTTGTGCTGAAATTATACCCATATTTAGAACCAAAGTCAAATTATTTTTTTTGGTCTTGCAGTGATATTTTATATATTATACAAACACATGCCTTCCTGTGTCCAGATTTCAGTGAGGATTGTGACCAGACATTCTTAAAATTACACCATGACAAAAGTTGTTCCCATGGTATTTCCAGCCAAGATGAGAAGCATGAGACACACACAATTCAGAAGGAAACTTATTGTGAGAATTCCAGCCAAATTTAGCACATTCCAAGAGGCATGAGTTCAACTAAACACAAAGGCTAAACATTTTGCATTTCACCCCAAACTAGTTTTCAGTTGGCTCATTATCATGGTAGATAATGCAAAAGATTTGCACAGAGCCAGGGATTCACTGTTGTGAGGGTGGCAATGCAACCAATGGATCTGCCCCACATAAAAGAGAGGCTGTAATGGGTTAATGGTCTATGGATTAGTGAACCATTATTTTGGAAAGGGCTTTAACACACAAAAAGCAAAACAAAAAAGAACTCCCACACCACTTGACCAGCGTCCTGTGAAGGAGAATCTGGTGTATGCTAGAAATATATTTGAGAGTTAGACCCTTATTGGTAAGATAGAACACTGTTTATGGTTGCCTTGTTTGAAGAGTCAAGATTGGCTGGGTTAAAAAATTGCTGGAAAGGATTGTTATGAACAGTAATTTTCCACTGAAAAAAGTAGTGATTAAAATCTCAAGAGCAACTCAGAAGAGGAAAGGGGGTTCATCTTTTGCTTGCTCGGACAACATCAACACCTATTATGCTAACTAACCACCTGAGTACTGGTGATAGGTAAACCTCAAGAGATTTGTAGATTAGGTTTGGTTCAGATAGTAATCTAAACTTTCAAATGGTTATGCAGGCCTTATCTGAACAATCCAGACCAGGGCCGGCTCTAACATTTTTGCCGCCCCAAGCAAAAAAACAAAAATAAAACCCAAGCGCCGCCCCCCACCGAAACCAAAAACAACACCCGCCCCCAGCACCCACGGAAACACCCCCCACCACCACAGTGTTGCGCCGCAAACAACCCCCCACCACGCAGCGCCTCTCCCTGCCAGAGTGCTGGGGGGTGGGCAGCAAGCCCGGGCACAGCCCCACTCTCCCGGCTGGCCGGGGAGAGGGCGGAAAGTGCGGCCGCAGCTCAGCTCTCCCGGCTGTCCGGAGGGCCCGGGGAAGGGCAGCAAGCCCGGCCGCAGCTCCGCTCTCCCGGCCAGCCGGAGTGCCGCGGGGAGGGCGGCAAGCCCGGCCGCAGCTCCGCTCTCCCGGCCAGCCGGAGTGCCGCGGGGAGGGCGGCAAGCCCGGCCGCAGCTCCGCTCTCCTGGCTGGCCAGAGCGAGGGCGGCAAGCCCGCTGCGGCCCCGCTCTCCCTGCCGGCCGGGGGGGAGGGCGGCAAGCCCGGCCACGGCTCCGCTTTCCCGGCCCGCTGGCCGGAGCGAGGGCGGCAAGCCCAGCCGCGGCCCCGCACACCCGGCCGGCCGAGGGGAGGGCGGCAAGTGTGGCCGCGGCTCCGCTCTCGTGGCCGGCCGAGGGGAGGGCGGCAAGTACGGCCGCGGCTCCACTCTCCCGGCCAGAGCGGCAGTATATTTAAAAAAACAAAACAAAACAACAACACACCTGAGCGCCGCCCCCCCATAAGGTGCCGCCCCAAGCACATGCTTGGTAGGCTGGTGCCTGGGGCTGGCCCTGATCCAGACCCTTTGTCTGCAAAACAAGGTTAGAAATCTCACAATACCACATCTTTACCAAGACAAAGAAATAAAATATCCAAACACTTCAGAGAGCAATTATTTTCGAGTTCCATTTTTACAATGAGAAATAAAGGGGAAGGTGCCATCTGGCCACCCACCTCCCCCAAGAACTTCCAGCGAGTGGAGAGAGAGTTGCATTGTACTGGCCCTTTCTGTCTACCCCTGGAATGCACCCAGTACAATGGATCCAGTACATTTTACTGGAGTTCATTCATGATTTGCCTGGAGTTTTCAGGCTCTTGTTAGCTTACAGGTTCACACAAATCTAGATAAACTGAACCTTAAAGTCTAAGTTCACCAAGACCATGTATTACTAAAACAGATTTTGTACAGCTTTAGTTTCTCTGGTAGGCTGTACTGTCACAATAACATAGGCACCCCGCAGTGATTGTAAGTAGCATGTGCAAAGGGAGTTGTTTTTAAGTGGATGTTAAATACTGCAGTTATTGACAAAGATCTTTTAAAAAGCCTTTAAGAACAGTTCACTTTCCTAGTGATCACCTGGGAGGGGGTAACACAAGCTTTACATGTCATTTAAGGGTTCCCTAAGGAAAAACCTATCCTGTTCATTAGGAGACTGATTTTAATAATTTTTAAAGAAACAGTTTCCCCTTCCCACAATACCTTCTCCGCTGCTTTATCTAGTGTTTGTTTTGCAGAAGACAAAATGGTGATGTTACAACAGGGAACGTCATTGGTCAATATCTGACATTATTAAACAGGGAGAATTCTGTTAAAGTAGCCATTTTTGAGGTTTTTAATGTGTCAAATCTGTCAGGACAGGTTTGACACTTGCCCATGGACCTACATCCCCTTTGTCAGTAAGGAAAGCTCCCATAACTCAATTGGTTATCTGCCCAAGTAATACTAGAAGAGACTGGAATACAAACAGGAGAATTTAATGCCTGAACTTTTGGACACTTTTCAGGCTCACACACCACCACCACCACTGTCCTTCAGCATTTAATGTACAACAAGCAGGACAATGTAAAGGTCAAGCCGAGACTCATCAATCCTTTAAAGCCAGGGTGGAAAAGCCGGGGAAAAATAAGGCCACCTCTCAAATAATTTTCCTTCTAGGAGATACTTATTAACACATAGCTACTTTTTTAGCAGTATGACTTAACCAGACCGACCAAATCCTCCTCCTCCTCTTCCTCCTCCTCCTGGTAAAGGGGCACCATAGTACCAAAGACAAAGAAGAACCCATACACAGCTCTTACCTTTTCTGTCTATCTAGGAAGAGATCTTCTTCTTCTTCTTCTTCTCCTCCCCCTCCTCCTCCTCCCCACAAACACAGTTTCAAACCACAGCAGGCCTTAATTGTTTGTGGCTTCCCTTTTAATTAGACACAGCTGTCAGCTCTGCCTTTCAAATGCCTAAAGTGCCACAGCTGTGCCACAGACTGGTGCTAGCAGGGCTCAAGCTAATGCACTACAAACAGTAATGTAGATGTTGTGGCTTGGGTTGTCAAGCCCACTCAAACCCCTAGACTTGACAGCCTGAGCCACAATATCCACACAGCTATTTTTAACATGATAGATTGAGCCCCACTTGGGCAAGTCTATATACCCAGGCTGGAAAGCTTGCTTCAAGCTGCAGTCTAGACAGGGCTATACTGCCATCGGACAGCACATACCTCACATCATAGACATTTTATTATTTGACCAAACACTTACAAGGGACCACTGTTCCCTCTAAGCTGTGCACGTGTGCGCGCACACAGATCCTAAACCCTGCGCGCACGGTGAAACACCGCGAGCACAACAATTTGCACAGAAGCACAACGATTTGCATAGAAGAATTTTTTTACACATACGGCCTGTCAAAAATTTGCTCAGAAGACATTTTTTTGCGCACACGGCCTGTCAAAAATTAGAGGGGACATTGCAAGTGACAGCAATTTGTTTCTAGCTGTAGCCACCTTTGTTGCAACACTGTATAGTGACATAATCTCTGCAAATGTAAGATAAAGGAAATAGTGCTATTCCACAGCTATTAATTACAGGGGTTACTACGTCTTTTAAGCAACTGATGTGGCTTTTAGATTTTTTCTTTTTTCATATCCTCGGCTTTTAAAAAAAAGTGTGATTCCACTTTGAAAATTGACTGTAAGGAGGACATTGAAAGTGTACCAAGCTTCACAGCGTTCAATGGCTTTCACATTAAATCCATTGATTTTGCACAGGTGTAACTAATTGGGATTTATTAAACAACTTTGTTGATGCCTAAAAAAAATAGATTCCAGCTGTGTTGGCTCTGGAAGGAGTTAAAAGCAGCATAAACTATTTTGATGTCATTAAAATCAGTGAATCTGGCTTTATAATACACATAAGGAAGACATTTGTCAAATAAAGCGATATTTTACTTAGTCCATTTTCTGAGCAGAGACAAATGTCAAGCATTTTACATAGTTATGGTTATTGTATTACATATAGGATGCATGGTTTGAACACGAAGCCAAATTCAGTCCTAGCATCAGTGGGTGCAACTCCTACTTAAGCCAACTTTTTTCTAATGTTGTTATTCCACACTGTGGTTTCATTCAGCTAACTGCAACATAACAGAGATGCTTGTAGCCATCTAGAACAATTGTGTAACAATTTGACTTTGATAACTCTCTCTCTGATTTAACCTTGGAACTGCTGTTTCTAGCACCAAGGTCCACATAAAAGAAGGCACTCACAATGACCAGGCATTTCAAACCTTCAGAAAGATGCACTTCAAGTATGGGTTTACAGATGTGCAGAGGTTTAGGTGCTATGGATGTCATCTTTTTAAAAGATGGTCTATATTTTGCCTGAACTGTTTCACTGTCACAGATGGTTAGTCCTAAGATTAAGATCATTCTCTGAGGGGTTTATTGAAAACACAGAATAACCTTTAATGTTCACCAAAAAAAATGTTATGCCATGAATAAGTCCTTCTACTAGGGGGGAATAATAATAAAAAAGCCTTGGAGGAGCACCTCCGTAGTAAAATTCCTGCAAGACAAAATGCTTCTGGGGAATTCCTCTCTAGTTAAAGCCCTTGCTAAGTGAAATGCCTAGGGAAATGTTTTTGATAGAATGCTCCTGAGGACTGCCTCTCTAGTTAAAGCCCCTGCTGGCACTCTCTCCCTGACTGCCCCCCCCACCATGAGGCTTTTATAATTGCAAGTAGTGCGCAAATAACCTGCAGGTGATCTAAGCTCTTCTACAATTTCCACCCTGAATAGGCCCAACCAAGAGCCCTGGACCCAGCTGCTCTTTCATTTCATTTCTTCTGTCTTTTACATGGCTACCATACCACATTCACGTATTCCTATTTCTAATGCTTACACTTCTCCCACTTCTTCCTTTAACTCTGCTGATCACCTGGCTAATGTACAGCCCATGAAACATCAGAGCAAGTGAAATATGACTTTGTAGGGGTAGATTTTCAAAGGCATAAAGGGCGGCTGAGTACACAGCTCCCATTGAAAGTCCATGGGAGTTGGGCACCTACCTCATTAGTGCTCTGAACTCTTCCCTCACACCCAACCTTCAGTTCCACTTCCTTTGGGCCATTCAAAGTTTGCTTTTAGCTAAGAAATATTTTCTTGATGGAAAAACAGCAGAACTGCATCAGAAAAAAATAAGGTTCTTCTTGAAACCAGCAAAGATATTCAACATCTGCTGCGGCTTACTTTATGTGACCTTTTCCCACTGCTTTTGCTCACAAACAGAGGAACTGACAGGGCAAGGAAAAATACTTTTGTTGATCTGTGCATGGAATACGCATTGATGTCAATGAGAGTTGTTTGTGTTTATCAAGGGTGCAATAAATGCCCTTGACACTTAAGGCTATAAGAAATTTGAGGTTTTCTGAGTGATTTGAGTTTCTTGCTTCATGCTTTGCTGGGGCATTATTAAAACTGAAAGCCACACAATTTTCTCACTCAAAGACCTTTTCAATAGTTAAGAATATGCTTTCAAGCCGTAACTGCATCTGTACATGTGGTTGTCCCTTTATCAAGAAAATATATACACATTTTACTTGTGATGCTGTCAAAAATCTTGACAGCTAAATAATTCATCTTTGGAAGTGTAGATTCATTTCTGCTGTTAGTTGCAAGGAGTAAAGGCCTCTCTTTCATAGGCTGGATTCAGTGCCACATTGATTATGCAAATAATCTTTGTGATTGCTTCGGGCATACATTACTTACCTTCCAATTTTAGCATCACAAAAGGTAGGCCGGAATTGTGGAGCCAATGAATTGTTCTTACATTAGTAAATTATAGGCAACTAAAAAATCAGCTCCCTGTACCTCTTCCTACAAGCTCCCAGGAGCCAACATCATAATTAACAGCTGCAGCCTAGTTTCCAACCTATACTTTCACTTACTTCTATAAGATATCTTTGGTATTTTTGTGCACTGCTGACAACAGGCACAGTAACCCGGTCTATCGCCAGTTAAACTGGTTGAAATTTTCATTGTTCTTTTTTATTCCAATGAAACTGACCTTTTAAAACATTTTTTGGAGACTTTTTCTGATTTCTCAACAAAAACATTTTGTTTATTTTTTTGGATTTCTCCTTTTCCCCCATCCCCCCTTTCAGCACCTTTCCCCCTAATTTTCATATTGCCATTGGAAGAGTGCAGCGGGAGGTAGGCGGCACAGAAAATGGAATAATTCTCAGTTTAACCTTTTTTCATTGAAAAACCAGAACACTTTAAAATGGGGAGTATGTTTTCTGGAGAGGAGGCCTCAGAACATGGCACAGTGGTCACCTAAACTATGCTGATGCCAGGAGGGGGATCAATAGCATTAGTAAGCTCCTCTTAGACATGCAAATTCAGAAAAGGAGAGACCCCCACCCCCCAGCTAAAATGTCCGCCACTGAGGATAGTGAGAGTGTGCTGACTGTGCTCAAAAACATGGCTGCAGGCACTCTCCCTGGCTCCAAGGCCTGCCCTGGGGATAAACTCAGAGCTCTGATAATCTAGTTCCTCAGGTTCAGAACAAAATAAACCATTCTATCCTGGGCAAGGGAAAATGAGTGTTTCATTAGGGAAACCCCGCCCCCCAGTAACGATTTTCATTCCAGAAGATGATGCCCTCTGGCTTAAACCATGCCACACCATCACTGGTGGGAACTTGTGGCATGGACCTAGAGACAGCTACCCACGATAGCTTTTACTGATCTTGCTGCAAGACCAAAATGCAACCATCAAACATGATTAGTATGCACCCTGTGTGTCTGGGGGTGCTGGTATTCCTGCACATACTTAATGTTGGGGTAATAATTTTTGGATTATTGTTTGAAAATGATTAAAAATGGGGATGGGAACTCTGACATTACAAGGACCTATTTGTAATCACAAGGCAGAGCTTACCCTGACCAGAACCTAGCTGAACCCATGCATCCTACACGATTTCATAGACTGACATACCCATCTGAAAAATGCACGTTGGGGATGTATCCCCTATGGAAATGTTATTTGGAACATTTTTCATACCCATTTCAGGTTTTGGTTTCTGGGGGGACTCAGAGCAGCGGCAGGCCTGTCCCACCAGAATGTAACACAAGTTTAGCTGCGTTTCATTAAAAGTGTTCTATTCAATGCCTAATAATGGGGCAGTATTGGTCCTGGGTGTTGGCAAATACATAAGTGTTTAGACTTTATTAGAGTCTCAATTGGTTGACTATGGGGGGATAGTTCCATTCCCAGTCCTAAATCATTAGTATAACCTCACAGCCACAGCAAATTAGCAACACATACTGCTGAAATATTTATTGAGCTATCACTTTGGGCTGGACACCCTGGGACTGCCTTATGCCCCTGAAGTACAGGGTATAGTAGACACACTCCACAAACTCCCTAGACCCATGGCATCCATCCTTTTACATGAAAAAGGATGTTGATTCTTGAAGATATTACTAAAGCCTAGGAAAAAGAGCTGGAGCATCTTGAGTGGTCAGTTGTATTACACAATTCAAGACATGCTTCTATAGATTTACATTTCTGTTTAATTTAACAAAGTATTTAGAATGTATTGGATACTGCAAAGCCTATGTAAGATTGAGTCTCTTCCTTCAAGTACACAGAGGCACTGTGGTAAAGATAAGGGCACCCTTCTGCACATATTGTGGGAATGTCCTCTGGTTAAACATCTGTGGAAACAAGTTGACAGTAGAATTAAAATGATTTTGGGCTTTAGCATCAAACATTGGTTGAGAACTATATATTAGGATATTTACCCACAAATTTCAGCCTCCCATCATTACAGCATTCATAGTTTCAGAGAGAAGCCACGATCATACAGTGAATGATTTTAGATGTGGAAAAGTAAATTCATGCACAGAACAAGGGTATTCGGACTTCTCTGACTTAGCAGCTAAAAGAAGGACCACCTTCCCCCACAGGGAATCAACTGTCACTGATCAGTCCATCAGCCCTCACAGAGAGAGCGCCGATCACAACACATCAGATGTGTTGTTCTAGCCAGTCCTCCAACTACCCACTGGCCAAGCTGTCAGTAGCACCGGACACCTGATTGACATAGCACACAACAGCCTAGAACTCCTGAGCAATCCGCCAACTGCAGCCTCCCAAGCAGCTGGGATTACAGGCGTGCGCCACCACACCGGGCCAGGGATCAACTATATGAGTTTAAAGAAATCTGGGTTTCATTTTTGGAAACATTTGACTGAAGAACACCCCAGGGCCTGGTGGCCAGTCTAGACCTCCTCCCCCTTGACTCTTGCCCATCCTTTCACGCTCCCCCTCCCTGCCTTGACCATGTTGTACCCCCATTAACTGCAAAGTATTAATCTATTTGATTTTATAGTGTGATATTGATTTTTTAAAATGATTTTTCATATGTACGTTAATGCTATGCTATATGATGCAGTTGGTAATGTAAAGTTTATAATTTTCATTTTTTGGTATTGTAATGTTTGCACTGAAAAGTGAAAATAAAAACTTTTAAAAAAGCACACTGAAAATTTTTGAAAACAAATCTTTTTCGTAATTTTTTTGTGAGCTTTCTTGCTGTTCTTCAGATAGTTCTCACTGAAGCCAACAAGAGAGTTTCTCACTCACACATACAATCCTCCCTCTGCTATGAAAAAAATCATGAATCATGAAAAGAATTGTGAATCACAGATATAGTGCAACTGTAAGCAGAGTCAGGATGAGCTCCACCCTGACATCTGGTGGTGAGTCATGGCAAAGCACTCCAGGGGCTGATCCCATTTGCATAGGCACACCCACCCCGCCTGGTACGAACCATAGTGGCCCAAATGGGCACTTTGGGCTGCTGTAGGATCCCCAGTTTTGTGTATTGGGGCAGGAATTTCTGTTATTGGGGCAGGAAGAATAAACTGTTGTTATACTGCTTATGTAAATCATGGACAGTGGAACTGTACTTGGCCTTTTGTCATGATAAAGGGGAACTCACCATTAGCTAAGCAGCACTCGCCAGCCAAGGGACATGGGTTCCAAAGCCCAGTGAATTAAGAGAGGCTGGGGGCAGGTATGGTGTAGCTGTCCTGTGAGGGTCTGAAACACCAATTGCATCTTCTTCTTTCTCCACTGTGGAATGTCAGAGCTAAAGTTGAGTTCCTTGAGAGTCTGGTTTCAGACTGCTGAATTGAAATCCCTCTGGGCTAATAGTGCAAAAGAGCACTAGGGCTCCCCTAACTGCAAGTTGAAATCACTAAAGAGCTAAAAGTCTCATGAGCTGAAATCACTGAGCTGAAATTTCTGAGCACTGTGTTAAGTAGTGGGGAAGCCTGAAGATAAATTGCTGAGTGGCTGGTGGAGCAGTTGGCAAGACAGCTGATGGTGTGGCACTGCTGGCAGAGCAGAGCAGTTTGTGGGGGCAGTTGGAGCAGCTTACAGGATGGCTGGGGGAGCAGCGCTGTTGGTGGGGCGGAGCAGTTCATGGGGACAGCTGTAGCGGCTTGCGGGACGGCTTGCGGGACAGCTGGCAGAGCAGAGCGGCCCGTGAGACGGCTGGCAGAGCAGAGCAAAGCCCCACGGAGGGGTGAGGCAATCATCTTCACGCCAAGTAAAGTGCCCCTTACCTCTCCCCTCCCCATTGCTGCCCAGGCAGGTGGCGTGTAGCACCCTGCAGATGAACTTTTGAACTCTGGGACTGGACTTTTGGGTTCTTGGACTTTTGGGGACTTTGGGTGACTTTTGGGTTGCTGGACTCAAGAACTCAAGGGACAGGACATGGCCCAGTTGGCTGGGGTGGGTCTTGCTCACAGTTTGGTTTATGCATCCTACTTGCGGTGTTTTCCCAATTTAAGGCTGGTGTCATTTATCTGCTGCTATTAAATATTTTCTGTTACACCGAGGCTCTGTGCTTGCGAGAGGGGAAGTATTGCCTCTTTGAGGCGCCCAGGGGTGTGTATAAGATTTTCCCAGGTTACTGGGTGGGGGCTCGAGACGGTTTTGCATTGCGTTGTTGAGAAGGGAACCCCTATGTACTGAACCTGGTCCTTGCTGCTGTCAACTCGTCCTGGCAGAAGGGTTACACAACTATTCATAGATTCCAAGGCCAGAAAGGACCATTGTGATCATGCAGGCTGACCTCTTGTTCAGCACAGGCCATAGGACTTCCCCAAAGTTCTGGAGCAGATCTTTTAGAAAAACCTCAGACCTTGATTTACAAATTGTCAGTGATGAAGAATCCTCCATGACTCTTGGTAAATTGTTCCAATGGTTAATTACTCTTACTGACAAAAATTTACACCTTATTTCCAGTCGGAATTTGTCTTGCTTCAACTTCTAGCCATTTGATCATATTATATCTTTCTCTGCTAGATTGAAGAGCCCATTTAAAATATTTATCCCCCTGTGGATACTTATAGACTGTAATCAGGTCATGCCTTAACCTTCTGTTTGTTAAGCTAACCTATGTCATAACAATGTTTCTTTATTGCCTGTGTGGACAGAAAACCCCCCCCCCCCATGAACAGTGTTTGCTAGCATGTTGTAATCTATTCTCTCTTACAGCCATATTAATTTAGACCTTCTTACATCCAACTTACCAAGTGCCAGTGAGTATAAATAGGTATAGTTTATACACCAGGACAAGGTGTTAGAAAGTATAAATGAAAGCAGTGGGTGAAAGAATGCATGGAAACTAATTTGTCACACTCTCTTATATCTTATATCCTTTTAGATTTTTTTTCTTTCTACTTTTCTCTTTTGGTCCCTCTTTTGGTGTCTAGTTACACCAATTTAAATCAGTGGGTCTATAACTAGTGGGCACGAATCTAAGTCAGAAAGATAGTATTCTAAAAGAGTCTAAACTGGTGTCAAACATATATTAAGAGGCTGGAACAAGATGTAAATTGCATCATCTTAGACTTCTTCTAGGCTCACCTCAGAATTTGGTCCAGAGACTTAGTATCTACCACAAAGGAGATGAAAGTGGTCTATAGAAGCAACAGTTAGAGGAAACTAAACAGCAGGAGACTTTTTACAGCAAATTCAAGAAATGGAAAAAATAAGTCAAAGAACAACCACTATTAGAAAGTTAAACAGTATGGGACTTTTCACAGATACTGCAAATAGCAGTGAGACAAAAATAAGCCAGAAAAGCAACAGCTAGAGGAAGCTAAGCAGCAGGAGACTTCAGAGCAAAATAGGAGTAAAACAAGAATACACCAGGGAAACAAGAGCTGGGGAAGTTAAACGGTTAGAGACATCAGAAAACACAAATAGCAGATAGACCTAAGTAGGCCAGAAAAAAACAGCAGCTAAAAGAATATAAAGATCATGCGGGAACTCAAAGAAAAAAGGTGTTTTTTTTTTTCCAGAGGAGGGGAGAGAGGGATTAATTTTTAATTTATTTTCATAAAGAGACAATGAACAGTATAAAAAGGTAAATGACTTACAGGTTTGGTTTTTGTTTTGTTTTTTTGCCAAATACTGCATGCATCATGGGATCTCCAATAGAATTATGCAATGATGCAATTTTACAACTTGTCAAAGCTGCAAGACCAGACACTGTAAAACCTAGGAAATACTACATAGGCATACCATGTTAAGGTGGAGATAACAGTAATAAAATAGGAAAAGGCAACTGAATAGGCAGAGAAGGGAAGGAGGGGTTGGGGGGTGGGGAAGGAAAAAAAGGACGGGTTAGGAGGAATGAATGATTGCTATTTTTTGAGCAGTCTTGATAGTTTTCTCCATGAGTATCTACAAATGGGGTCTAAATTCTTCAAATTCATATAAATGCTATCAGCCGTAATAAGCTATTCTTTCTTTGGTTGCTAACTAAGACAGGTCTGAATACCACTGCTGTATTGTGAACAATATCTATACTTCCATTTTTGTAAAATCATGTGCTTGGTGATCATTGCAGCCCTCAAGAATTATCATAGAATCATAGAATCTCAGGGTTGGAAGGGACCTCAGGAGGTCATCTGGTCCAACCCCCTGCTCAAAGCAGGACCAACCCCAACTAAATCATCCCAGCCAGGGCTTTGTCAAGCCTGACCTTAAAAACCTCTAAGGAAGGAGATTCCACCACCTCCCTAGGTAACCCATTCCAGTGCTTCACCACCCTCCTAGTGAAAAAGTTTTTCCTAATATCCAACCTAAACCTCCCCCTGTGCAACTTGAGACCATTACTCCTTGTTCTGTCATCCTCTACCACTGAGAACAGTCTAGATCCATCCTCTTTGGAACCCCCTTTCAGGTAGTTGAAAGCAGCTATCAAATCCCCCCTCATTCTTCTCTTCTGCAGGCTAAACAATCCCAGTTCCCTCAGTCTCTCCTCATAAGTCATGTGCTCCAGCCCCCTAATCATTTTTGTTGCCCTCTGCTGGACTCTTTCCAATTTATCCACATCCTTCTTGTAGTGTGGGGCCCAAAACTGGACACAGTACTCCAAATGAGGCCTCACCAGTGCCGAATAGAGGGGAATAATCACGTCCCTCGATCTGCTGGAAATGACCCTACTTATACAGCCCAAAATACTGTTAGCCTTCTTGGCAACAAGGGCACATTGTTGACTCACATTCAGCTTTTCGTCCACTGTAACCCCTAGGTCCTTTTCTGCAGAACCGCTGCCCAGCCATTCGGTCCCTAGTCTGTAGCAGTGCATGGGATTCTTCCGTCCTAAGTGCAGGACTCTGCACTTGTCCTTGTTGAACCTCATCATATTTCTTTTGGCCCAATCCTCTAATTTGTCTAGGTCCCTCTGTATCCTATCCCTACCCTCCAGCGTATCAACCACTCCTCCCAGTTTAGTGTCATCTGCAAACTTGCTAAGGGTGCAGTCCACACCATCCTCCAGATCATTGATGAAGATATTGAACAAAACCGGCCCCAGCACCGACCCTTGGGGCACTCCACTTGATACCGGCTGCCAACTAGACATGGAGCCATTGATCACTACCCGTTGAGTGCGACCATCCAGCCAGTTTTCTATCCACCGTACCATCCATTCATCCAGCCCATACTTCTTTAACTTGCTGGCAAGAACACTGTGGGAGACTGTATCAAAAGCTTTGCTAAAGTCAAGAAATAGCACATTCAATGCTTTCCCCTCATCCACAGAGCCAGTTATCTCATCATAGAAGGCAATTAGGTTAGTCAGGCATGACTTGCCCTTGGTGAATCCATGCTGACTGTTCCTGATCACTTTCCCCTCCTTTAAGTTGTTCAGAATTGATTCCTTGAGGACCTGTTCCATGATTTTTTCAGGGACTGAGGTGAGACTGACTGGCCTGTAGTTCCCCGGATCTTCCTTCTTCCCTTTTTTAAAGATGGGCACTACATTAGCTTTTTTCCAGTCATCCGGGACCTCCCCCGATTGCCATGATTTGTCAAAGATAATGGCCAATGGCTCTGCAATCACATCGGCCAACTCCTTTAGCACCCTCGGATGCAGTGCATCCGGCCCCATGGACTTGTGCTCGTCCAGCTTTTCTTAATAGTCCCGAACTACTACTTTCTCCACAGAGGGCTGGTCACCTCCTCCCCATACCGTGCTGCGGTAAGTCTTTGAATCTGAGTTAAAGTCAGCTTAGCAGGTAAATAACCTCGGATATACTTTGTGGCGGAGATTTGGCTGCTATATTAACTTTGGTGTCCACCACTTTCCATAGCTTGACTGTTGTATAGTCCCATAGTATGTGCATCAGGGTTCCTTTTTTGCTTTTTACAGCACCAACAAGCATCAGGCCTTTATCTTATACAACATCTGTAGTGTCAAACAAATTTGGAATAAAATATTTTGTTGTATTATGTGTAGCCTGAGATTCACAGAAGCCCCTATAACAAAAAGAAAAAAAACAATACAAATTATAGCAACATATGAACATATGTGTACTTGGCAATGCCTAGGACCGATGTCATCCTCTATCAAGCTTGAAAGAACACTTTTAACTAAACATAGCTAAAACTCTCTTATGCTCCTGCAGGGATAGGCATAGGCAGCCTATCCTTACTCTCTCAACCATCCCCCCAGCTTCCAAATACTTAACTGGGTATGAAAATTATCACTAATAACCCTACATAGGACAAATCCCCAACAACAATGGTATGGAAAGTTTGAAGTCTATATTCCATAATGCAACAAGCATCCCACATATGGTTGTCTCAGTCTCTAAGATTGTGTAGTTCACATGGGCTCAGCAGGGTTTTGGATCAGGGATGCTCTGTGCCTTATGATTAGGGTAGGGTCCTTATAATGTCAGAGTTGCCACATAGGGGTAAATTGAGAGTTTCCATCCCCAGTATTTCAAACAATTTTCCAAAATAGACAATTAATCCAACTACTACCCAAACTTTAGGTGCATGTAGGTAAACCAGCATCGACAGACATATAGTTTGTGTGCTAGAAATGATTCATGGTTACATTATGGTTTTACAGCAATGTAACAAGGTAAGCAAAAGTGATTATGAATAACTATCCTTATCATAGAGTCATAGGACTAGAAGGGACCTCAAGAGATCATCTAGTCCAGTCCCATGCAATCATGGCAGGACTAAGTATTATCTAGACCAGGGATCAGCAACCTTTGGCACATGGCCCATCAGGGTAATCTGCTGGTGGGCTGCAAGACATTTTGTTTATATTGACTGTCCGTAGGCACGCCCCCCCCCCCCCCCCCCGCAGCTCCTAGTGGCTGCAGTTCACTGTTCTCAGCCAATGGGAGCTGTGGGAAGCGGCGGCCAGCCTGCGGCAATTTAAGCACATTGCTTCTTGTTCTATCCTCAGAGGTTGAGAACAATTTTTCTCCTTCCTCCTTGTAACAATCTTCTATGTACTTGGAAACAGTTATCAAGTCCCCTCTCAGTATTCTCTTCCCTGACATCTCTAGGTCTATGCTGTATCTACCAGCAGTGGCATGGCAGTCTAAATCAGAGGACATAATTTTCTGTTCTCAGGGTTCCTAACAGTGTTTAGCCAGCCCTGCCTCACTGCTGTTCACCATGGTCTGTGTGTGCATGCACATGCATCTTCGCATTGCTCAGTGCCTCTCTGCTACAGTAGAAGCAGCATATCCAGCAGGGCTGCCTAAAGAGAGGCCAGCCTTCCATGCATAGAGTGGTTGCTAGGCAATGGTTCACACTGGATTTGTTATTGCTCACCAGTGCAGGATTGGGTGGGGAAGTTATGTTTCTACTTCCTCACCATCAGGCAGCTCCTTAAAGCAATCACAGCCATGATGATTCACAGTTGGCAAGGGTACAGAATTAAGCATTCAGCAGTGACACAATCCATGCATGTCCATGCTATGCTGCTGTCATAATTCAACCCCCCATATAGAAAACACAGAGCATATACATGGGCTCCATCTTCACCACACACAGCCAGGGAAAAGTGGTTTTGGTTGGGTTTTTTGTGTGTCCCCCTTGAACTTTTGCACAACAGTCTGTAAATCAAAATATCAGACAGGGAAATGCCTGCCTCCAAATGATTCTCTCTCTCGGACACAGAATAACGAGCCTGATGTGCTCTGCAGACACAGACTAACAAGCTGGCTTATTTGGAATCCATTCTGATTGTACATTGATAGACAGTATTCTTCAAAAGCATTTTGTACCAAAATAATGCACAGTTGTTAGAGGCTTGCTTTTGTCCTTCCTGTATAAAATGGGTAAATTGCACCAGAGCCCTGTCTTTTAAACTGGTTCTGCTTCAAAGGGATTTAGCCTAGTATTTCTCAAATGTAAATAAATATACAGCATGTAGCTTTTATATTTTTTCCTTAAGTTCAAACTCCATGAGACATTGACATTCTGGTGGGATGCTTAAAGCATGATACATTCTTTTAAAAGTCTGTGACTGTTAGACTGACTGTGGGATAATGGGAGGAGAAGAACTGTGAGGCCCTCAGTGCTGTTGATGACCTGTGGCAGTGAGCACTCCTTGCTGTATTGGTGCTTCTTTCACCCATTTAAACAGTATTTGTCTAAAATCAAAGATTACAATTAAATTAGAATATTTCTGCACCTATGTTTTCCTTATCTCATTCTGATTCAGATAATTCCCCCCCACCCCATGTTTGCTTAGGCTCAGTTCAGAATGAGACTCACACTTCTAGTGAGAAAAGGCCCGTGTCTTGCAGTGGAGGAAAGCATGGCCTGAGAAGTGTTGACAAAATTTCTTCTTCATTGGAGGACAAAGAGTAAGCCATGAAAAGCACCCCCTCACTTGTTTCCTCTCTTCTTTTGGGCAATGGATATTAAATATGACTTTCCAATTTCTTGTAATTAAAAGAAGTGTAAGGATTGGATTGTAGGGAGGTTGTGGACATCAAACCACCCTCTTTCTCTCCTTGAGGAGGGAAGAGCCAACTCAAAGTGAAAGGTGGAAGATGCATTTAGGTGCTTGTAGGGAGGTAGTTAGAAATACTACAAGTGGAGAGGACACACATAGGGTTGGGATCTCACAAGAGCATATATAGATGGTGGGAGGGTCTGCTCCTGCAAAGCCATTCTGTGTTTTACCAAGGAGTGGGGGTAGTGGTCGTTTTCCACCTGGCCTATCAATACCCATGTCTGTGCTAGTCTGATCAGATAACCATTGGCCTGATACTGCCAGTGACTTCAATCAGAGCAAGATCAAGCCTCATTTGCCGAAATGGTGCTTATGGGTAGACAAGTGACCTCTCAGTATGGAGGACTAAGCTGGGTAAACCTACTGAAGAGCAAATAGTGTTCAAGGATAATTTATTATCTATTAATTTTAAAATATTTTATAGCCAAGCACAAAAGAAATTATTATTTTGGGTCCTGTAAAGACTCTACCCTAAAAAGAAAACATTAACTAAAGTCTGTGATACATACTACAGATTTGAAGTAGAGGGAAAAAAGGAGGTTGTATGTTTCAGAAGACAGGATTTCACCTCTATTTTAGTATCTGAATAATACTGCAGGAATGAAAAAAATAAAAGGTTACTCTGTAATTTCATTTATGAACAGAAATATTAAATATTTCATTTTGAAGGGTTTTTTTTTGTTTTGTTTTCAGGAGAATGTGGTACAATCTTTGGATAAAATTACATTTTGTAGATTCTGCAGGAAATCTGTATTAACTGATTTCAATGGCCTTGGTCATTGGGGTACTAATTATAACAAGCTTTAAACAACTAGAGATTTTTTTTTGGTCTGTAGTACAGACAGATTATGCCTCTGGCTGCTCATAATTCTCCCTCTTAGTAATAATGAAGCTTGCAGTCATATTATTTGTAGTAATCAGAACAGAAATGATTTGGCAGAGCTGATGGAGTGAATTTACGTCACATTACAATTTTTACCCTTGAGTTATTAATTGGTCAGTGCTATGCTCATTTCTATTACTGCTTTTTGTCTCTGACTTACTAATATGTGCTGACAAGAGAAGACTGATTTCCCCCCAGGGGTCGAAAGGCCAGTACTGGAGTGGAGACCATGACTGCTGGCTGACATTAGCAAGCTATCTGTATAGGAATATTGAAGCATTTGCTTCTACACTCACAGACACTGCCTTGCATAACTACAGCCAATTGAGCTATAAATCTCCATCTTATCTTCTGGTGGCAGTTCACTGATGCCTACAATTCTCTTTGCTGCATACACAGGGCAAAACTGTCATGGAGATTCCTTTTGGTCTGTTTTACTGTCATTCTAAGCAAACTTGAGGCAAAACAGCACTATGAACAGAACTGGTCAGAGAAACTTCAATGGAACCATATTTTGGCAGAATACACAGATCTGTTGGAGTAAAAATGCTTTGGAAAATGAGATCGATTTCAATAGAATTTAATTTCAGAAGAAAATGGGTTGGGGGAGGAATTCCAACAGTGTTGAAACAACCCATTCTGATGTTTTCAAACAAAACAATTATATTTTTTTGGTTTCACATTTTAAAAATTGTGTATGATACACAATGCACAATTAAAAGTTAAAATCTAAATGAAACATTTTGATCAACCTGAAATATTTTTTTCCAGATTTTTCCTTCACAAAGAATTTTCAAATGTTTAGTATTCCTTCCAATTTGGAATGAAGCCAAAATTTTGAAATCTTGACATCTTTTGTCAATTGGAACGTCTGTCCATGGCTCTGCTAGCAAACATAGCAGTTACATTACAGTGTTAGTTATATTTTTAAACGCATCTTAAACAAGGTATACTAGGTAACTGAATTAAACATTAGTCCAATAAGTTTGCATTTACCCAGATACTTTCAAAAACTAGTTGTTTCGGATTTAGGCACTGCTGTCCCCTGAAACCTTCACCAACTTGGGTCTCCTTTTTGGTTCTTAGTCTTTTCTTGTCTTTGGGAAGAGGACACCCCTCTGACTGAGACGTTGATTTGATTAAAGGTTCCAAATTGCTTCTATCTCCCCTTAGAATTAGGGCCGGCCTTAGGGAAAATGGCACTTTGGGCAAACTTGTATTTTGGTGCCCATGGCCCTATCGGCGCGGAGTACCCCTGATTGCCTCTGGCCCCCATGGGTTCCCAAGGCTCCCCAGCCCCCCTGCACCACCCTCCTGCACCCCTACCGCTGCACTATGCTCCCTTCACCCTTAATTCCTGCACCTCTCTCCTGCACACATAAGCCCTGCACCCCTCTCCTGTGCCCAAACCCCATCCCTCTCTTGCACCCTTAACCCCTGTACTATGCCCCCTTTGCCTGTAAGCCCTGCACCTCCCTCCTGCACCCCTAACCTCTGTACCCCAAACCAGTGCCCAGGTGGGAAAAGTGACCTGGATGCACAGAGCAGTTGGCATTGCTGCTCACTGCCTGACTCAAACACTGCTCCTCTGCGCACCCCAAGGGGATTGTGTGGGAGGGAGCAAGGAGCAATGTCAGGGCTCCCTGCTTCCAGGTCACTTTCCCCACCTGGGCTGCATAAGGGGATGACGGGAAAGCAGCAGTTCAGGTGGGAAAAGTGGCTGCACGAAGCACTTGGTGTTGCTCCTCACTCCCCCTCCCCCATAGCCACCTAAGGGGGTACAAAGGAAAGTTTGGGGGGAGCAGTCTGTGCATCACCGCTCACCTCTCTCCACCCCAGTGTTCCTCCGCCGGAAGGAAGTACAGAGAAATCGGGGCACCCCTGCAAGCAGCGCTCCCCTGCCAGCTGGGAGCAGTTTGTGATTCTACACTGGCAGTGCACACCTCTGCGCTGCCACAGTGCCCCCTTGACCATGGCGCCCCTGGGCAGTTGCCCGGGTGGCCTACCCCTAAGGCTGGCCTTTTTTTTCTTTTGGGGCAGACTGCACGAAAAACCCATTCCTAGTAGTTTTCTTAAAAAACAAGAGTTATTAAAAATAGAGAGAAAATAGTAGTAAAACAAAAGAAACTGCATAAGAGATCTAAAGTTAAACTCCTCATAAGCTACACTAGAAAAGGTTTCTTTTCTCAGCCGAGTTACAGTAAAATGAAAAGAAAAACCTATGTCTCTTGAAATCTGTCCATTTCCTGACCTCCTTTTGTCAGCACAGCCTGAAATAGTTTCTCCCTTCTGTCTCTGTGCAATCTCGCTCTCCTTCCTTAACATTTTTCAAACCCTGGTCCAGGATTCAATTCTTTTGATATGCCTGGCTTACCAGACTCCCCTAAAAAAGTATCTTTCCAGTTGTTCTGGTTTATTATATCAGAGATAATGACAATGGTTTATCAGTGACCAATCAAAGCAGAGTACATTTATTTAAGGACAAGAGCATACATAAAAAACATATAAAACAATACAAGGTTCTAAATGCCACTAAATGTAATAGAAGTCACCCATCAATCCTATGGGGCCCTGGCACACTGAAGTCCTTCCAACC
Source organism: Macrochelys suwanniensis (assembly GCA_033296515.1). Lineage (NCBI taxonomy): Eukaryota > Metazoa > Chordata > Testudines > Chelydridae > Macrochelys > Macrochelys suwanniensis. Next base: position 25,259,345 of record CM065782.1, read on the forward strand.
CTTCAGCAGAATTGGCACCCTCCAACAGGAAGGCCCCTTTGTCAGGATAAATTCAGGCTTTATACCAAAACCCTTGCTTTGTCTGCCAGCCTCCCAACAGGTAAAACCGGTCACTGTGCCTTTCCCAAGAGGTCAAGTCTCTAGAGGCAGGGTATATGCATAACTAGCTTGGGATATTGAATTAATCACCCCTAGTGATTTCAGATTTCACAGGGACCCTTCTGTGAGCCATGAACACACAAATACATAATATAGTACTTACTGATACAGAAGTCTAAGAATATTCTATGGGCTCATCATCTGTGCCATCTCAGTATTTGAAGTTTCTTGCTTTCAAGGGCTGATTAGGCATACAGCTAGGGTTATGCTAAATTCAATAATGCTAATAGTCAATAGTCTCAAGTTAGGGCTGTGTTCATCCTAACTATCCCAGGTATTGTTAACTTCATGTTACAGATGGGAGGACATGGGCACAGAGAGTTTAAGGGATTTGTCCAAAGTCACACAGCAGATCAAGGAATAGAACATAGGTCTCCTGATTCATAGAATCATAGATTAGGGTTGGAAGAGACCTCAGGAGGTCATCTACTCCAACCCCCTACTCAAAGCAGGACCAACACCAACTAAATCATCCCAGCCAGGCCTTTGTCAAGCTGGGCCTTAAAAACCTCTAAGGATGGAGATTCCATCACCTCCCTAGGTAACCCATTCCAAGTGCTTCACCACCCTCCTAGTGAAATAGTGTTTCCTAATATCGAACATAGACCTCCCCCACTGCAACTTGAGACCATTTCTCTTTGTTCTGTCATCTACCACCACTGAGAACAGCCGAGCTTCATCCTCTTTGGAACCCCCCTTCATGTAGTTGAAGGCTGCTATCAAATCCCCCCTCACTCTTCTCTTCTGCAGACTAAACGAGCCCAGCTTCTCCTCGTCAGTCATGTGCCCCAGCCCCCTGATCATTTTCGTTGCTCTCTGCTGGACTCTCTTCAATTTGTCCACATCCTTTCTGTAGCGCGCGCGCGTGTGTGTATGTGTGTGTGTGTGAGTGAAAATTGGATGCAGTACTACAGAAGTGGCCTCACCAGTGCTGAATAGAGGGGAATAGTCACTTCCCTCAGTCTGCTGACAATGCTCCCACTAATGCAGCCCAATATGCTGTTAGCTTTTTTGGCAACAAGGACACACTGCTGGCTCATATCCAGCTTCTCATCCACTGTAATCCCCGCATCCTTTTCTGCAGAACTGCTGCTTAGCCAATCGGTCCCCAGCCTGTAGTGGTGCATGAGATTCTACCATCCTAAGTGAAGGACTCTGCACTTGTCCTTGTTGAATCTCATCAGATTTCTTTTGGCCCAATCCTCCAATTTGTCTAGGTCACTCTGGACCCCTATCCCTACCCTCCAGCCTATCTACCTCTCTCCCCAGCTTAGTGTCATCCGCAAACTTTCTGAGGGTGAAATCTATCTCATTGTCCAGATCATTAATAAAGATGTTGAACAAAACCAGCCCCAGGATGGACCCCTGGGGCACTCCACTTGATTCCTAGTATAGTATTCTGTCCACTGACCTAGGTTGCCTAAAATGAATTGGTAACTTGAGAGTGAGCTTTAGATCATATGTAGGACACTTAAGGATGCCAGATATGGGATGAATTTGGTGGTCTCAAGTCCAGTGGTGAATGGAAAGAAGCATATGTAAATGCCTAAAATAATCTGTTGCATAAATGAATGCTGACATTCCTTTGGCAGGTCTGACTTCCATGAACTTCTCTGTATGCTGAATAACAATAGAGCAAGACTTTGCTTCATGATGAGCAATAAACAATCTCTCTACACTTCAAGCAATATTAATTTACAATCATACGGTTCATATAGCACCAAGGTCATTCAAGTGGTTCAGTAGTAATAAGTTGTGTCACTCAAATCCAAACACATCTGGATTTTAGCAATACAATTTTTAAAATACCCATGAATGTGGGGTGCCTCAACTTCTGGGCCTGATTTTCACAGTGCTGAGCACACATGTCCCATTGAGTTTTGGATGCTCAGAACTTCTGAAAATTAGAGCCAAGGTGTCTCAAGTTAGGCACATAGAATTTATAGAAACTTTTAACAATTTGGACCTACGTGGCTTGGCCAATGGAAACACTGAATTATTGGCTCATTGGTGCTAACTTCAAGGATCCTGGCATGTGTTACATTGAAGGACATCAGGCTTTGTATATGCATTTCTTGATTTAACTCTGTGTCATATGGAAGGAGGGGGTTTTAGTTTTAGTTTTTTAGTTTTAGGGGGATATAGGCTTCTATAGTTGGGGAATGTTTTCTCTAGTTCAGGGGAGGGCAAACTATGGCCCGTCAGACCTTTTAATCTGGCCCTCAAGCACCCACCGGGGAGCGGGGTTGGGGGCTTGCCCCCACTCTGGCACTCCTGCCAGGGAACAGGATCGGGGGCTTGCCCCGCTCCATCCGCCCAGCACTCCCCAGCCTCTGACTCCCAATTCCTTGATGAGCACCATCTTCCCACACGCAGAGCCACACTGCACAGGAACGACCAGCAGCACTTACCCAGACTTCACCATGCAGTTTCTGGGATCAGAACCCCGCTCCTATGCGGCATCGTTCCCAATCCCTGAAATGCCATCCTCCTCATGACAATCTCCGCCCAAACTAGCCAATGATCAAGGCCAGCAGGATTGCAGGATACCGCCCCTAATCGAGTCCAATTAGGCACCGCTAGCTCCTTCATTGACCACTCTCTGAGGTACCACTCCTCCGAGAGACTCACCACATTCCTCATCAGCCAATCACTGAGGCCTGGACCCTCCCGGTCTCCTGTAGCCCCACCCTTGAGACTCTCGAAACTGCCCAGGGGCTGCACCCATCCCAGCTAGGTTGCCTCCGCCTGTGGTGGTGCCTGGTGTCACTGCCGGCAGGGCCCCTAGGAGTCCCCGTATTGCCCCTGTAGAGGGCCCCCCCGTGCCACACCCCATGAGTCCCTCTCCCACAGCACGCTCATTTCAGAAGCATTGATGGCCTGCCAAACAATTTCTATACCCTGATTATTCACACTGTTAAATTTTGAATTGGTATTCTGTTGTTTATTAAATATTTTTGGATGATTTTCTACATTTTCAAATATATTGATTTCAGTTACATCACAGAATAGAAATTGTACAATGCTCGCTTTATATTATTTTTGATTACAAATATCTGCACTGTAAAAATGATAAAATAAATAGTATTTTTCAATTCACCTCATACAAGTACTGTCGTGCAATCTCTTTATCATGAAAGTGCAACTTATAAATGTAGATTTTTTTTTACATAACTGCACTCAAAAACAAAACAATGTAAACTTTAGAGCCTACAAGTCCACTCAGTCCTACTTCTTGTTCAGCCAATCGCTAAGAGAAACAAGTTTGTTTACATTTACGGGAGGTAATGCTGCCCACTTCTTATTTACAATGTCACCTGAAAGTGAGAACTGGCTTTCGCATGACACTGTTGTAGCTGGTGTCGCAAGATATTTACATGCCAGATGTGCTAAAGATTCATATGCCTCTTCATGCTTCGGCCATCGTTCCAGAGGACATACTTCCATGCTGAAGACACTCGTTAAAAAAATAATGCGTTAATTAAATTAGTGACTGAACTCCTTGGGGGAGAATTGTATGTCTCCTCCTCCTCTGTTTTACCCTCATTCTTCCATGTATTTCATGTTATAGCAGTCTCAGATGATGACCCAGCACATGTTCGTTTTAAGAACATGTTCACTACACATTTGACAAAATGCAAAGAAGATGCCAATGTGAAATTTCTAAAGATAGCTATGGCACTTGACCCAAGATTTAAGAATCTGAAGTGCCTTCCAAAGTCTGAAAGGGATGAGGTGTGGAGCATGCTTTCAGAAGTCTTAAAAGAGCAACACTCCAAATCGGAAACTACAGAACCTGAACCACCAAAAAAGAAAATTAACTTTCTGCAACTGACGTACGATTCAGATTATGAAAATGAACATGTGTCGATCCGCAGTGCTTTGGATCATTATCGAGCAAAATCGCTCATCAGCATGGACGCATGTCCTCTGGAATGGTGGTTGAAACATCGAGGGACATAATCATTAGCGCATCTGGTATGTAAATATCTTACAGTGAAGGCTACAAAAGGGCCATGCAAATGCCTGTTTTTACTTTCAGGTGCCATTGTAAACAAGAAGCAGGCAGCATTATCGTCTGCAAATGTAAACAAACCTTTTTGTCTGAGCAATTGGCTGAACAAGAAGTAGGACTAATTGGACTTATAGGTTCTAAAATTTGACATTGTAGAAAATGTAGAAAACATCCAAAAATATTTACATAAATGGTATTCTATTATTGTTTAACAGCATGATTAATCACACGATTAATGGCGATTAATTTTTTTAATGGCTTGACGGCCCTAGTAGAAAGACATTCCTACTATATAAGTGTGAAAATTTCTTCTCAGCTCCAGATGCTAATAGTCAGTCTCAACATTTTGCTTTCCCTATATGGCATGGAACTTCCACTGACAGCAATATACCAAAGGGAGAGTAAATTATACAAACTGGGTGTTAACACATGGATGTGATCGCAGGTTTTTGCCTTTATTCTGTAACATTTGTCTCCATTTTATACAGGATAAACTCTGCTGAAGTCTCCAGCCTCATGCCTTTTAGGCTTATAAAATATGGAATTTTCATAATTTCGCTTTGCCTTTAATGTCAGGCCCCTAGCATAGAATGTACCTGTCTAATCCTTGTACCCAGAGGGCAGAATGCTCTGCAGATGACATAGACTCCAAGCTGTGAAGAAAATCTGAAAATCAAGATTAGTACAAGAATTTCAGCCAAATTCATGTTTTATGTGTTGAGGCTGATTTATGTGGCCCTTTAATTTGCTATGAGACATTAGTGACATTGGTATTCATTTGACCTACTTATCAGAAATCACGATTCTTAATGTTGTCTCCTATTTCCCGATTTGTAGTGAGTATTCTGAAGCTACAAGCAAACCTAAAAATCAGGTTAATAAAATATGCTCCACAATTTATGTGAATTTTTCATTAATTTACTCTGGATGAAGTATGGAGGGCACTGTTTTTGAATAAAACATAGGATCTAGTGATTAATCAAATTCCTGTTCTGATGTGAGCAATAATCTAGCTGGCACCTGAAGGGTACACAAGGACAACATGCATACAGGGAACGAAGAAAGTAGTGTGCCCAGTCTGAATGCACCTAAAACAGACTTATTCATCAGGGAAAAAAAAGATTTTTTCCTTTAAAATGGATTAATAAATTAAGGTTACCTTGAAGAGAGATTACATTGGTTGCATGCAACTATTGTATTAATTTAGACAATGTACTCATTTATCATTTCAACTGATTACATGCAATAGCAAAAACCTTTCTGATAAACACAATGTCCCTTCCTTCACTTTAATTTAGAAATTGATATGAGGCTTGATTTTATTCAATCAATGTTAATCTGGAATAACTCCACTGAAGTCAAGGGAGGTAGAACAGTGTAAAACAGGAGCAAGAGGAGATTCATGTTAATTCTTTTTGTAACTTTTTTGCAGGCAATTCAAAGCATGTTAGATACCTGAATCAAAAAAAATCTCTGCAAAACTATGCATAGATATTTGTGACAATTCGGGTCATCTATTGTGATATCATTTGTCGTATGTTATGATGAGCACTCCCTAATGAAAAACATGCTACTCTTGTGTGTGTGCATGTATGTTGGATCCTGAGATTTGCTTCCTTTTATCTCTTAAACCCTCAAATTCCCTATCTCATACTTACCCTACTAGCAGCTGGGGAAGGTTAGAAGCTGCTCCCTATGAAGTCCCTCTTTGCTGCACGGCCAATAAAGTATTCTTGTGGTCAAGAGATGGGGCTCCAGCATAGTGAATGCAAAAGTGATTTTCTAGAGGCTGCTGGACATAGACTGAGGGCTTGTCTACAGGGTTAGTGCACGGCAAGCATGGATGAGAATCTAGAGTGTGCTAGCTTGCCGCACACTAACCTGCCATTTGGACCCTGTTCCCTGTTACTATGCACTAAAAGTTCTCCAGTGTGCTTTGACATACTTCCATTTCAAACAGCAGTACATCAAAGCACACTATGGAACTTCTAGTGTGCGATAGCAGGGTTGGCACAGAGAGTTAGTGTGCAGCAAGTTAGTGAACTGTAGATTCACACCCTGGCTTGCCACACACTAAATCACTGTGTATAGAGGTCCTGAGACCCTGCAGTTCTCTTCAGCTCTCCTAGACTGATTCACATGCAGGGTTAATTCTAACCATAGTCTGGTACTAAACAGGCATGGACTGGACTAAATACTTTACACTTAGAGGACTCCCAAACAGAAATCACAAAAGGTTAAACATTGTTTAAATATGATGAAAAAGTAAGATTAGCCCATTTGGGGCATATATTATATTAAGGTCCTATTTATAAATGATTTATAAAGGGTTAATAAATGATTGGTAGATGTTTTAATAACCAGCTTAACACTGGTTTATCAATGACCTGGAAGAACACATAAAATCATCACTGATAAAGTTTGCAGATGATACAAAAATTGGGGGAGTGGTAAATAATGAAGAGGACGGTCACTGATTCAGAGTGATCTAGATCACATCTGAGAACAAAGAACATAGGTCATATTTACAGTAATGGGGGACTCTATCCTGGGAAGCAGTGACTCTGAAAAAGATTTGGGGGCTGTTGTGGATCATCAGCTGAACATGAGCTTCCAGTGTAATGTTGTGGTGAAAAAGACTAAGGTGATCCAGAGATGCATAAACAGGAAAATCTTGAATAGGAGTAGAGGTTATTTGACCTCTGTACTTGGCACTGTAGCAACTGCTACTGGAATACTGTGTCCAGTTCTGGTGCCCGCAATTCAAGAAGGATGTTGATATATTGGAGTGGGTTCAGGGAAGAGTCACAAGAATGATTAAAGGATCAGAAAACTTGCCTTTAGGCGTTCACTCTATTTTGTTTAACAAATAGAAGGTTAAGGTGTGACTTGATTACAGTCTATAAATACCTACATGCGTAACAAATATTTAATAATGGGCTTTTCAATCTAGCAAAGAAAGGTATAACATGATCCAATGGCTGAAAGCTGAGGCTAGACAAATTCAGACTGGAAATAAGGTGTAAATGTTTAATGTGAGAGTAATTAACCATTGGAATAATTTACCAAGTGTCATTGTGGATTCTCTTTCACTGACAATTTTTAATTCAAGACCAGTAGCGTAGCCGGGGGAGGGGGGGGAAGCAGGGGAAGCAGCCGCTCCCCCACTGAGCAGAAGCGGCGCCTTTTTTTGCTCCCGAAGCCTTTTCCTGCAGAGCATTTTTTTTTGCTCCCGGCGCCTTTTTTTGCTCCCGACGCCTTTTGCTCCCGGCGCCTTTTTTTAGCGCCGCTCCCCCTGTGCTCTAAACCTGGCTATGCCACTGTTCAAGACGGAATGTTCTTCCAAAAGATCTCCTTTAGGAATTATTTGGGGGAACTGTATGTCCTGTGCTATACAGGAGGTCAGACTTCATGACCACAACAGTCCTTCTGGCCTTGGAATCTATTAATTGTTCTAGATTGTTACAGGAGGCCAGTGGGTTAGCTGGTGTCTTATAACCATTGTTTATAATCTGATGTGTTTATAACAATTTATAGCATATACCACTTGCTTTTATACTTGCTTATCACATCTATACATTTATTGACCTTTTATAAGCTATTAAATGAAATCTTAATATAATATGTGACCCACATTTTCCCACCTACTTTTCCTCTTTCCCATACAAACAACTATTCCTTCTCCTAATTGTGAAACCTTCCTAAACAGATAGTGGGGCCCTAAATTGGGAGAGACAGGTGAGCCAAAATAAAAAATGCATTCACACACCACTAATGCACAAATATACAAACCATCAGTTAAGTGTGCAGTTCACTGATCTACCATATATGAACAAATCTGGATTTCTGTTCGTGCAACTGGGAAGCACATATTTTTGCAGGTACACCAATTATGTCCTCTTCCTTTGAAATTTTGATTCTAAAATTTTCTTAGGTAATGAAGCCCTCAAACCAACAGAGCATTTAAGTGTGCCAAGTCAATGGGAGCACATACATGCTTAAAGTTACTCACATGCTCAAGTGACTTGAGGGATTGGGGCCTTGTAATGGAGTTCACTCACTGTTAAGTGCCCCTTAGGGCCAGATGTGGTGTTGCAGCTTTCACACTAGGGTATGATTTCCTGTTGAAGGTTTTTCTAGTTTCTCTGCCTGGTAACTCAGCCCTTTAGCTGGGTCACTGTTTTTATTAACCCCTTCCGGGGTCTCAATTGTCCCAAACTAAAAGTCAAAAAAGTCTTTAACAGAAACAAAAATCCTTCTGACTTCTTTAGGGCTCTTTCTTTGCCTGACATCAGCTCAGCCTGCAGCCCCCCTCCCCGCTCTCGCTGGGCTCAACAACTCTTAGAATGGGCTTGTATGCCCCCTTCTGCAGAGCCCGTAGGGGAACCCAGTCACTTCTCTGCTTATTCAGGGTCTCTCAGAGGCCTCCCTGCCTGGAGAGCTTTCCCCATAGCTTCCCTTCCTGCTCAGAACTTCCTGCCCAGTTCTCTTTTTTACTGCAGCCATCTTCTGCTCTTCATGGGGAAGTGCCTGATTCCCCTCAGCTGGGGATTATTCTGTAAGCAGGTTGACGCTCTAGCCCAGGGGTCTCAAACATGCAGCCCGCGGGCCACATGCGGCCCGTGGAGTTATTTCCTGTGGCCCGCCATAGGTGCTGACTCCACTGGCAGCCAAGCTCCAAACATTACTGAGTGTTTATATTTTATTAAAATCCCTCTTTGCATTACAGCTTTTAAAAAGTTAATACATTGACTTTTAATAGAATACTATATTACTCTTCATTTTTTTCATTTTTGACTATATTTTTGTATCACCGTATGAAAAGGTTTCAGTGATACGGCCCTCAGGCCAATTTACTAGTTCTCATGTGGCCCTCGTGGTGATTTGAGTTTCAGATCCCTGCTCTAGCCCTAAGGGCAAACCACCCTGTTACAGGCCTAACTTTAAAGTTCAGATCCAATAAAGCATGTACAAAAAAGTTATTCACACCTTCTGTTATTCTATTCCTCTACTGGACAGTTCATACCTCCCAAGTGACTTTGAAATTGGCAAAGTGATATATTCCGTTTCTGGCCTAACCAGCTTGGATCTGTGCTAATGGAATCCTTGCACTGGTGTGACAAGTGAGCAAACCAACTGGGCAATTTGCTTAATCAGTTTTAAAACTGCTACGGAAACACTGATTTCTGGTTAACGCATCTCACTGTAAATTGAAACACTATCCCCCAGCAATCATGATAATAATTCAAGTGACCACTAAAACTTGGCATATCTCATATCCTTAGCCTATTTTCTCCATCTCAGAGAAACCCGTATGTTAAACTTTGGTTGGAATAGATCCTCTTTTTATTTTTTCTATGTCACTGGTATTTTCTGAATAGGAGGGAATTTTCTACCTGACACTTTATAGATAATAATTAATTCGTAGGTGACCTGCAGAGCATTAGTAATTTCTCACTATTCTCATACTGAAGCATACAGTGAGTGACAGATTTGCAACATATTTGCTAATGCCAATACAATGAGCAGAGTCCATGAAGTCTAATAGGTTCATTAGTTCAATATGAACTTTACAATAGATTTATATCAGAAAGGGCAACTAAAATTGCATTGCATTAGAGTCTATCATGATGTCAGTTAATTACTACTTTCGCTATGTTAAAATCTTTAACAGAAGAAATATCTTTCCATCTTTTTGTAGCAAAAACAATATTTCATATAGCATTAGTGATATAGTGACACTGCAGACGACCCTAAACTCACAGTTTAAGGAAGAAATAATTTAAACATAATTACTGGAATTTCAAAGTGCTAGAAATGAAGACTGTTCATTTCCTAAATGAAATTATCATTTTCAAGTAGCGCAACATAATGGGACAGGATTGTTTAAAATTACTGTATGTCAGCCAAGGGGAAATTAACATTATTTGTTACTGTCATGGTGAAAGGGCAAGCTGAAAAGAATTGAGGCTGATGGTTTTTAGATATCACTCTAGTGGTCATTAGGTCAACAGTTAGTTAATTAGAGGCAACTCTGAACATAATGTATGATTTAATCAAAATGTAAGGTGGATGAAGTTTACAGTTCTTATTAACAGCTGCTTAATAACAGAGACTAACCCATCAAACGGTCAAGTACAGCAGTATAAATATGCTATTGGCCCAGTTAGTTTGTCTTTGTACAAAATTGCTGAAGATCTTGTGCTTCCCAGACTTATATCATGCATCTTGAGATCCAAAAGCATCATCTTTAGAGAAACATGCATATCCTTCTTCAGGCAGCCGGCAACATACAATATGCTATCTAGTGATAAGAAAATTATGTAGTATAATGAAGTAATGTGCACAGTCAACTCACCTCAACATCACTCATTATAAATCTGTGTCCTTGACAAATATTAATAAGTTAATGTTTATAAAGTGGTTGGAAGATGAAAGTCGCTATTTCAAATGCTAATTACTGCAAAATTTAGAATTACATGTGTTTTAGTGGCCTATTTGGTTACCTTAGTGAATATTTCTTTTACCTATCATTAGAAAAGTCTACAGAAGAGGTTTCCTAACTGAGGTTGGCTCCAGGCTGCACTCAACACAAATCAGTGTCATCAATACCACTGTCTAACCCAATATCATATTCCTATTACTATCAAAGTGTGAGGAAAAAAATCGTAGTGGTTCTCAATTTCCTAATGGCCACTAGTTCATTTTGGGACAGGAAAAGGAGGCTAAAGGAAAATAGACTATTCTATATAATTCTTGTCAACTAAGAATATTGTAAGAACTCTTACTTGTCCTTAGGGTTCCTATCAACTAACCATAGAATCATCGAATCTCAGGGTTGGAAGGGACCTCAGGAGGTCATCTAGTCCAACCCCCTGCTCAAAGCAGGACCAACCCCAACTAAATCATCCCAGCCAGGGCTTTGTCAAGCCTGACCATAAAAACCTCTAAGGAAGGAGATTCCACCACCTCCCTAGGTAACCCATTCCAGTGCTTCACCACCCTCCTAGTGAAAAAGTTTTTCCTAATATCCAACCTAAACCTCCCCCTCTGCAACTTGAGACCATTACTCCTTGTTCTGTCATCTTCTACCACTGAGAACAGTCTAGATCCATCCTCTTTGGAACCCCCTTTCAGGTAGTTGAAAGCAGCTATCAAATCCCCCCTCATTCTTCTCTTCTGCAGGCTAAACAATCCCAGTTCCCTCAGCCTCTCCTCATAAGTCATGTGCTCCAGCCCCCTAACTATTTTTGTTGCCCTCCGCTGGACTCTTTCCAATTTATCCACATCCTTCTTGTAGTGTGGGGCCCAAAACTGGACACAGTACTCCAAATGAGGCCTCACCAGTGCCGAATAGAGGGGAATAATCATGTCCCTCGATCTGCTGGAAATGCCCCTACTTAGACAGCCCAAAATACCGTTAGCCTTCTTGGCAACAAGGGCACACTGTTGACTCATATTCAGCTTTTCGTCCACTGTAACCCCTAGGTCCTTTTCTGCAGAACCGCTGCCCAGCCATTCGGTCCCTAGTCTATAGCAGTGCATGGGATTCTTCCGTCCTAAGTGCAGGACTCTGCACTTGTCCTTGTTGAACCTCATCAGATTTCTTTTGGCCCAATCCTCTAGTTTGTCTAGGTCCCTCTGTATCCTATCCCTACCCTCCAGCGTATCAACCACTCCTTCCAGTTTAGTGTCATTTGCAAACTTGCTAAGGGTGCAGTCCACACCATCCTCCAGATCGTTGATGACGATATTGAACAAAACTGGCCCCAGCACCGACCCTTGGGGCACTCCACTTGATACCGGCTGCCAACTAGACATGGAGCCATTGATCACTACCCATTGAGCGCGACCATCCAGCCAGTTTTCTATCCACCTTACCGTCCATTCATCCAGCCCATACTTCTTTAACTTGCTGGCAAGAACACTGTGGGAGACTGTATCCAAAGCTTTGCTAAAGTCAAGAAATAGCACATCCACAGCTTTCCCCTCATCCACAGAGCCAGTTATCTCATCATAAACCTTCTTGAGTTTACTTCCACAATTATGATATTATGAAAGCCCTGAGGGAAAAAAATAAATAGCAGCCTTACAGTATCCAAGACATTTTCTTTTATTCTTTGTTATTTAGTGCATTAGCTTGTTTAGCTACTTTGACATTTAATACAAGGAGTATGTCTTTTACATCTAGTTAGAAAGGTCTACAACATACTTAAGGTGATGATGACTAGGTTCTGCTAATCTATATTTTAGTAGTTTTATATTCACACCTGTCAAAAGCTATCTCATGGTTGAGCTTATAAAGGCACCTGCTGTTGATGAAGAGTACTTTACTTTGCTGATGGTGTAATGGCTTCAATGCTATATTTTTCACTGCCATCACTTTGAGTCATTTTCCAAACACCTGCCTAATGTTTTTCAGTTTCCTAATGAGCATGTACTTTTCGGGGGAGGAGAACGGGCAGCAGCAAGGGAATGGCGAAAATATTAGCGTTTTTATTATACAAAAAGCATATCTTCCCAGGGCATTTTAAAGACTGTAATTTCATAATTTCATCTCAGGATTTCTATGGCTACACTGCTCCTACAATTTTCAACATTACAGGCACCCTGGAAGGAATTATAGTTTTCTAATACCCTTACTCTTTCTATTATCTGTATTTATGTTGAAACAAGGTTCTGTGACTGGCACTTGATGGAAGAACAGGTTGAGCCATTCCCTCTTGAATGATTTTCAGCAATTTAACAGACAACTGCATCTTAACAAAAATGCCTTCACAAAGTCGTTTAGGCAAGCTGAGAATTTGCAAACCTTGCAAATCTATGATTCACTTTAGATTTTTTAAGATTTTTGGATACTGCCTTGGACATTTATAACAGTTTGAACAATTTTCTCAATGAAAAGTTAAATCTGAGTGCTTTCCTGATCAATTTTACCAGAAACCAGAGGACCGGTCTTTTTCAAATGTGTTGTGGCATTTTCAGAATGATTTATTGTCAGCCCCTATTAATAAATTTGTCTCTAATAAGAAGTGAGAAATCAGTGTTCAAATAAAATGTTTTTTGGAAATAGAATGAAGGAAGTTATTTCATGAGTTCAAAGTTTCTAACTTCCACACTGAAAATGAGTACAATTGGTCATCCACTCCCACTGACATCAATGGGCTTTGAATCAGGACTCTGCTTGGTTCTTTCTCCAAATCATACTATTGGCCAAGAGCCTCCATGACTAAGTCATTGAGACAGAGGAACAGAATATGAGACGTGTAGCAGGTCTTGACTGAGACACATTGGCAGAGTAGTGTGAAGCAGTTTACCTTTTTACCACAGCAAACATTAACTACTTGTCTTCACTTTCAAGGCTCTTCGTGGCCTGTCCCCACACTACCTATCATTAAGGCTGCGAGTCTTTCACGGAGGTCATGGAAGTCACGGATTCTGTGACTTTCTGGGACCTCCATGACTTCCGCAGCTGCAGTGGCTGCTGCGGCTGACCCCAGGGCTGCCCGAGTAGCTGGGGCAGCCCTGGCGCCAGCCTCACCAGCTGCTGCTATGGCTGCCCCAGGCAACTGGTCCCAGGTGCTGCCCCAAAGCAGTGGTCCAGGAGCTGCAGCATGCCCCAGCCCGCCTGGAGGAGCAGTAGTGATGGTGGGGCCCCGTGCCGCCCCTGCCCGGAGCAGCAGGGGCAGCAGGACTCTGGGCCGTCCCCACCCCCAGGAGCAGCAGCATCCGCTGTAGCACACCCCCCTCAGCACCTAAGATTTAGTTAGGGGTATTTTTAGTAAAAGTCACGGACAGGTCACTGGCTGTGACTTTTGTTATTGCCCATGACTTGTCCATGACTTTTACTAAAAATACCCATGACTAAATCGTAACCTTACCTATCATCTGTCATTCAGTAGCAAGAGATTAATTCCCACCTCCAGTTATCCCATGATGCCAGCCTCCATTGACCACTGGTAAAATTTTCAAACAAGCACTTTCATGCTTTCTCCCATGCTGCTCCTCATGCTTTGGAAGAACTCCCTGTAAACATCCATAAAGTCACTTCATTGACCTTTGCGGTCTCTTCTAATGCTATGATTCTCCTTAAAACTCATTTTCCCAGATGCCTACAAAACACTTGACAATGGTTTGGATGTTGGTGTGCAGAGATCACTGCCTATCATGCTGACCATTGTTTCCTTGTGCTCTCCTGTCTATGTGTCTCTATCCATCTGTGGTCTCTTGCCTTATACTTCTTTGAGGCAGAGACTGGCTTTTTGTTCTGTGTTTTACAGTACCTAGTACAATGATGACCTGTCCATGACTGTGGGTCCTAGGCCCTATGGTAATACAAATAAATAATAATAGGAAAGGAGTTGCTTGGGAACAATGAGAAGGAGACCGAAGGGAAAAAAATGCAAGGGCAGGTTCAGGCTGTCCACACAAATAACAAACATTCTTCTATAGTTTTCTTCTTTAGAGAAGCATCTTTCCTACAAATCACCATAGTTCTAATTCTGATCATTTTATCTTCAGTATCAAGACAAAATACTGAGCATCCTTAGCTTTCACTGACTTCAGTGGAATTGAGGACACTCAAGAACTTGTGGGATTAAGCCAATAATATATGCTTGCTTGCTTGAGTTACACTGTACAGTCTAGCAGCCTCAATCTCAGTCCAGAGACATACTCCTTCATTAACACTGATCTAAAATAATACTGGAGAATTCGCAGTTCTGATATAAGAAAGGGAAGCCTGGCTGTTTGAATTAGGCTTTCATGTCAACTTTCTACTGTTTAAACATTTTGCCATTTTAAAAGTAATAGATTGTCCCCAAAATGGAATTCATTTTGACATTTTGACTGTCAGCTGTCTGAAATCACAGCTTTCCTCTTCAATTATATTAGCCTGAACTCCATCGACTGCAGTCACTACAACCTGAAATTTATGATCTGTTTATCAAATTTGTGAATTTGTTGGATTTTTGCAGGACCAGGCTTAACTCATTGTGTTACACATCTGCTGTGTAAGCCTTGTAGAATAACAGTAACTTATTAGCTATAAAGCCCAAAATTATTTTAAATGATTTTTGTTCACCTCCCTGTATTTTCCTCTACACTTCATGAATATTGAGAATTTTTTTTAAAAAAAAGCAAATAAAAAAGCTAAGAGGTGAAATGAAATGAATAGCATTTTCTATAGAAAATATCTCCAAGCCCAGTTAGGATTTGGAATTTTAGACTGTACTGAGTTGTGCTGATTCCTGTTTCAGCAATCTATTGTACTATTTATTAGTTTTCAGGCTTGTTCTGTCATGGAAAAGAACCTATTAAACTCTAAACAAGTAACAGGATATGAACAATATTCGATGACATTTTATATTCAGACATATTATACAAATATGCAATTGCTTATCACACATGATGGCTACAGTCGCATGATAAACTGAGAAAGTGTGGGATACATTGCGTTTATCATATAAGTTTGATCTTCCCACTTAAATTCTGCCAAAAATCCCACTCTGCTAGGACTACCGCCTATGTCTTTGTGTATTGACTATTTCAGAGAGAGAACCCATTTGAGCTGAAAGTCACAGGAAATAATTAAAAAAAAATCTCTGTAGGTAAGTATCCAGGGCCATTAGTGGTGAAGAGGTTGGGTGTGATTGGTAGGTGGCACTTCTCATCTCACCTGAGTAGTTTAGAGAGACCCACAGATGAACTAAACCTCAGGGGAGCTGGTAAAGAACATACACTCTAGAACACTTGTTTCCTGGGAGCTGTTTTATTATGTGACTTCAGGCAGTTAGAGAATGGGTATAATTTCAGCCACCTATGCAGTGATGCCATCATCCATCTTAATGGTATTTAGAGGAGGGATATCACAGCACCAACCAAACAGTGTTAGTCAGTGGTGAGTCACTTCATTTTAGAAGTCACTTTCAGAATGGGGAGAGTTTGTTTAGTGGGATAATACTATATGTGATACCGTGGCACTCACCTAGATCAGGTATTTTAAGTACTGTTATTATTATTGCTTTTTATTTGTATTACCATAGTCATGGAGCCCTAGTCATGGACCAAAGAACAAAAATTAACCTTCTTAATATCTCTAAGTCTGAAATAGCTGCAATTTGGATTTAGGTATTTCACCAACTTCACTTAAAAAGACCAAATAGCAATTATGATTTTTTTAAAGATAATCGATTTTAATAGCCTTTATTTACTTGTTTACAGTTAAATTGAAAAATGGAATTAAATATCTTCGGATTGTGGACAACACCATGTTATCTCTGATCAAATACACAGGCAGTAATTCAGTCTGTATGTACAGTTGCTGCTGGTGTTCATAAACCAACAGGCTCTTGTGGTTTATGTCATCAGCAGAAAACCAAAACTGAATTACAGCCTTGCATTCAATCTCTATGTTCTGCACAAAAATTGCCAGTTTTCAGAAAGTTCAATTTAGAGACATGGGATCTGGAGACCTATAAAGTGTATTTCTTCCCGTCAGAGCCAAAATCAAAGCTGTGAGTATTCAAAAGAAAAGCATGATATAAAAACAGTCCAGAATACATCCACCATTTCATAGACTGAAGAATGTTTTCATTAATTTTCCAGGAACTTGAAAAAGGCAACATTCTACATGATCTCTCTAGAGATGTCCCAAGAAGTTAACCAGACACTGAAACACAACCAAGATGGAGAGCTGGAGCAGAGGAGAGATGAGAAGACATGAGAACAGGATTTTTCCCAATCAGCATGTTAATTACCTGTGAAAAGATGCAAAGCAAACACCTGACAAATGTTTTCACTAGTGGCAGAACAATCTATTTTATAAACATTCAGAAGAAACCACCTTTCAAGCTGATTTCATTTCATACTAATTTTAAGAGAGGCTGTGCAGTTTAGTGCCTGGAGTAGGGAATTTTGAATCAGGAATTCTAGGTTTTACTACTGCCTCTGCTAATGATTATTTGATAAGATACGAAGGTGAAGTAATCAAGTAGCTAAACTATCTGCACAGTGTGGAAGTGTTTCTTTTGTTCTTATGGTCTCATATTGGGCACTTTTCCAGAAACAAGTATCCAAGATCAAATATAGGTAGCAGATAGATACTATATTTTGCATTAATGCTAAGTATTGGGAAGTCTTGTAACACTAAAAGTTTGAATTTGAAAGAAAAAATAACTTTAACATAAATTTGTACAAGTAGTCATTGTGTGAAACTTTTTCTATTTTAACCTGTTTTATTTGTAGATATTTCTTTCAGGTGTCTAAATTTACATTGGCAGCAACAGTAAGAAATACACATTACAAGTGTTTCTGTGCATGTAAACTGCACCTTTTCAACATGTGTCAGTTTCTGGGCAGAGAAAAATATAGTTCCTAATTGAATTCAATAATGTAATTCACCTGAAGTTTCATGCTGACAGCGTGAGCCCCAACAGCACAGTACTTTCTGACAACAGCAGAACACGGAGATTGTATGACATACTATGTATTTAACTGGGGACCGTAGCCTGTTATGCAGAAGACAGAGAGAGTGACTATTTACAATTTAACTTTGATGTACAGGAGAAGTTTTATCGTGTGTCAAGTACCATATGTGATATTGGAGAAGAGTTAATCAAAGGTGACAATGGGGGTAGGAGGGATTTTCTTATACTTGAAAGATAATAATTGCATGGATTGCAGACGTTTACTAGTAACTTCACCTATACTCCTAGAGGCTTATTAATACTTTGGGTTGGCATAGGGTTGATAGAAGGCAGTTATCCACAAAATACAGTTCTGATGAACTTAAGAATAGGATATCCAGGGATTTTTAGGGCTCAGAGTTTGGGTTAATTAAAAATAAATGTATTTCCATCATTTATAATAGTCTAGGCAATTTGCACCAGAGGAGCAGAACTTCCTTAGGAGGATATACCATGTGCTCCCCTCCTCTGGCCAGCTCTCCTTGCTGGACATGGAGGTGAGAGCTCTGCCTTCTCCCCATCCCAGCATGTGCTAGATAGTAGCAGTAACCATGGTGAGAAAACTCTCATTGACTTCAACAGAACCAGGATTTCACTACAAGTCTAATTAATGCTCTGATTGCTTTCCTTAGTGCTATGACCTGGCAAGGATTGCAAGGTCAAGCCAAAGGGAGGAAGGATAGCTTCAAACTAAAGTTTCCTTCCTTCACTTTGGTACAAATACTCAAAAGCATTTGAAAGAACCACCAACAACAACATGGACATGTGCAAACAGGCTCTGAGGACAAATTTGGAAGGTGATAGATTGTGAACTGAAATGGAAAGTTTTATTCATCTCTAATTGTAACTGGGGAGCCAAGTCTACTGCATGACTTTGCCTGACTCCAAACAGAGCCTACAATGACTACAAACCTAATTTCTCCTCAGATTTGAAATCAGGCAAAAATAATTACAAAGTTCATATAACTCTTTATACCCAAGAGAATAAATGAAGACCAAGGCCCTTGGGATTGGGTCTTATACCCGTTTTGTTATATCATTCTTAATTCAGAATTTCCTACAACAGGAACGTTCAACCACTGCATACTGTTAGCTATCTGATGTCTAAAAGTCCTACTATATTACTGATTTCAAATTTGTTAATTAAGCAGGTAATTTCATCCACAGGTCAGGTGACGAGAGACCTTCTGAACTAGAGATTTAAAGATTTTAAAATTCAGCTGTTTCATATTGAAATGTTCCAACTTTCCCACTGGACACAAGTTTCAAGATAACGAGATCCCAGTATTCTTTTTTCTTGCTACTATGTATGTAAAATCCCAATCAGTTTTTGTCAATACAGTCACTAGTCTTTACCAGTAGGATTTTAAAATGTATTTAGTCCCCTAAAGATGCAGATAGGTGCTTCTTGGGATTTTCGAAAGTCTCTAGGTGTCTAACTCCCACTGGTTTCAAAGGCCCTAAGAAATCTACAAAGAGATTATTAAAAGGAAATATCGATCGGCAAGATTTTTAAGTGCAGTATTTAAAAAAAAAAGCTCTCAGAAGAGCAAAAAATGTGCAAAGATTTAACATATAATTTTGTAACTTATAAAAATGAAATCACCCTCTAATGGGCACTCTTATAACATATTTTCAAGAGGACTCAGTAAGGTGCAACTACATGCAAAATATATGGAAATATTTACCTACATGCAATTTAAGCACCCATGGAAAATAGAGATATTTGTATATACAATTACATGCTTAATAAGCAGTCTACTGAACTCTGATTAAAACAAACAATAGCTTCTATAATGTTAAAGAAAATTGTTAACGTTCAAAAGTTTTTTTATGGATTGCTACGTAATATTAACCACCACTCTTTACCTCCAAACTCCCTTTTAACTAGAGCTATTCACAAGGTTTGACTCAACTTCAAACACACTTCAAAACCCTACTGGTTTGAACCTGACTTGTATTTCAAACCAGAAACAGTTAGACCTTTAGTGTGTGTGTGTATTTTTTTCTTCTCAGTTTGGATAGCCCCGACTGTTTGAGAAGTTGATAGTGGTGCATTTTATATTCAAACCAGATAAGCTGGTCTATGTTGTACAGGGCAAGTCACATCTTTTCTAATAGGTCCATGACATACAGTTGCCATCTTGGAGTACCCCCTCCTGGCCTGGGGTGGGCCTACATGCATCCCACCCTCAGTTTTACCTTCTCCTCAGGGCTCCTCAGGAATACTTCTCCAACACACTCTTAGGATAAAGATCCATATCACACAGGGTCATTTATTAATAGAGGCTCCTCATATCACAAAATAAATTTTATTACTGTAAATTAAAAGGTTTGGGCTCTGCCACCTTCCGTGAGTCCATCAGTCCCTGGTCTTCCTTCAAAACAAAGCAATAATATAAACAGTGTCTGATCACCCTGGATTTAATAAAAATCTTATATCCCTGCTGGGTTCTTTCTCAGCGTCCTGCCCCTTGTATGGGACAGGGACATATGGCTGTAGCCCTAGGCCTTCCTTCCTGGAGTCTTTTCCCTGATCCAGGGACTACTGCAAGAAAATGTCCCTTCCTGCACCTTCTCTCTGTAGACACCCTGTTCCTGAAGCTTCCTTTGGCTCTTCATAAACAGCACCTGCTTCTTTCCCAGCTAGATCTGATTCATAAACTAGGCTGGCTGGCCCCGGCCCTTAAAATGCCATGTCACCTGTTGCTGTCCACTAGTCCCATTTCCTGTTCTGGCAAACCTGCTAGCCCATGCAAATAAATGCAGACCTATTGAAGCCAGCATGAGTTCCAACACTGATAGTTGTGGGGACTGAGGCACAAGAGCTCAAATAAAAACTGTCTGGCTTGAATATAGATGGTGTCACAATCCAAGTGGCATCCAAGTTTAGATTACTAGAAATTGAAACATTTGTGGGTATTTTATGATAGACTTAATCACCATTGTGACTGAAATGTCTTTTATCCTTCAAGGAAAAAGCATCCCTTGTTGTCTAAGGCTTAACTGCTATGCTAGAAATCATAGCAGTGAAACCTAGGCCCCCCGTGTATAAAATATTGTCCTTAGAAATGTCAGCTGAGAAGGAGTAAATATTCATAGATTCCAAAGCCGCAAGACACTATTGTGATCACCTAGTCAGACCTCCTGTATAACCCAGGCCATAGAACGTCTTCAAAATAATTCCTAGAGCAAATCTTTCATAAAAATATCCAATCTTGGTTTTAAAATTGTCACTACAACCCTTGGAAAATTGTTCCAATAGTTAATTGCTTTCACTATTAAAAATGTATGCTTTATTTCTAGTTTGAATTTGCCTAGCTTCAACTTCCAGCCATTGGATCAGGTTGCAGCTTTCTCTGATCAGTCTCTGATCAGACTGAAGAGCCCATTCTTAAATATTTGTTTCCCATGTTGATACTTATAGACTGTAATAAAGATGTCTCTGAACCTTCTATTACTGGGACTTCAGAGGAAAAATCTGCGCAAAAAATAGATCTATGCATAATGCATTTGAAGCTGCTATTGAACATGGAGCCAGATTAATGAAACAAGAGCAACAACTATTTTTGTGATTTCAGTGTTTTAGCTTCACATAGTGCCCTAATGATTAAAAAAAGAAATTGACCCATTATGGCAATGTAGAAACTGATAATGCGCTAGGCTTCCTTATGCAAGTATTGGGTGAGGAGGACAAGAAGAAGGCTTCATGGCAGTGGCATTCTTCAGGACTTGATGCAAATGTGAATGAATAGGCCAAGGGGCAGAGGTTCTCCAGCATTTTCTGGTCACTCTCCACTGACTTGATGGAGGATCAGGAACAAAACAAATTCGTGGGCACAACAGCAACAGGAGGAACCAGTGGAGGAGTGGACTAGTGACAGTCTGTATGTTCAGATCTAAACTCCATACCAGATGGATATTACCCAGAATATTATTTAGCTAGTCAAATTCTTACTTGAATTTAAAACAAGTTATTACAATTTCAATTTTAACTCACAGGCCATCTCAGACTGTTGGTGGCTCTGCAGTTTCTATTAAAACAAAGACAAAGTTAAGCACAAGATCAAGTGATAATCAAACATCTTAAAACACAAAAGAGAAAAAAATAAGACCCTAAAAAGTATAATCGTACAAAAGCAGATTGCAGCAAAATGTCATTAATCTCAGAAGCAGCAATATTTCATTTTAATTTACTTGAGAGAATGAGACAACATCCTTAGAATTGGGACAACCACATTCGGAGCCAGACTCTCAGCCGGTAGAAACTGGCATAGCTCGATTGAAGTTATTGAGCTCTGCTGATTTATACCAGTTGAGGATCTGGCCCTTTATTTCCAGACAGCCAACTGTAAAATCCCAGCTGCCCAAGAACAAGTGATCAAAATTTTTCTCCATCAGCCTGAATGATGGGAAACTCATGTGCAATATAAGCCTTCAAAATGCTTTATCATCATGCAGAGCTTCAGTGCTACACACGTATTTTACCTTATGAATTATACTGAGTTCTAGCTGCATTGCAATGCTTTGCTAAATTGGACTATGTGGTTAAAAAATTAGAGCATAATCAGTTGCTATTCTCTTTTTGTTTCTAATTTCTACAGTACTGCCTTGATTTCACAAGCCTACGGAGACACTTTTCCTTTCCCTCTTTTAATATCACCTTCTCTCTTCTATGTTCGTTCTCAAGATGATTATGTAATACACTGGAACAAGAAAAGATCTCACACTGGTGCCCTGCAAATGCCAGCAGTATACCCCACTTTCCCCTCAAGAAAGTAAGCCTTGGCAAAAAGATGTTTATTTGGAGCATAAATAAATGAATAAATGGGGGAGGGGGAAGAGGGAAGATCATGCATGACTTAAAATAACATCACCAATCTGACAGTTTTACACCAGCATTGCGGGCATTTGCATATATCCTATTAAGGCTGATTTTGCACAATTTTAGAATTTAGATGTTGACAGTTAATTTACAGGGGTCAATCATATATTTTACTAAATGGACGGTTTCTTATAATTGTAGCTCAAAAACTGACATCTAAAGTCTACTGATAGACAAAGACAAGCATTTGCTTCCAGAAAAAAATCAATAGATGGCATTCTGTAGGCAAAAATACTCCAAAATAGACTTGTTTATTTTTGGAACATTAGCAGCAAGTCAAGGTTTCAAATGGTAAATTCAATTGGAATGGGTTTGACTAAGTGTTCTCAACTAACATATATTCAATGCATTGCAATACATTACACAAGCACAGAGTTCATTAAATGGCAAGTATTTCTGTGTTCATCTTTTAGGGAACACAATCAATTATTTTGTCTTCGTGGAACAGTCAGACTAAATTAAATTTGACTCACACTGACCAAATGAAAACAGAGCTTGAGTTTTACAGTATCTCAGAATAAGGAATGATGGGGAATCAAGAATGTTTCATAGCTGAATGCAAAAATTATTTTTAATTGATAGCTGTATGCCAAAGAAATGTCTCAACTTACAGTTGATCTTAACTTCTCAAAGCTAATTTCCCCTGACCCACAAAGTCTCGGGGAAAGAAAATTCCAGCATCATAGAAATCTTACAGACCCCTAGATATTACAAGCAGCACTGCTGCATTGGCAAATTTGTATTCCTTTTAGGTTTCCATCAAAGCCTTTAAGGTTTACATTACAGAATTCCTACTGACAGGTGCTATGCATGCAGCACCATTAAGATCTTCTGGAAATTTCCATTGCAACTTAATAAGAGGAAACATGTACCAGGATTCAAGAGAAGGACACACTGACAAAACAGTTTAGGATAACAAGTTCACCAGAAGCCTAATCATTCAACTATTTCTCTGCAACCTAAAGAACAAAAGAAATAAGAATAACATTTCTAGTGCTGCTCGAGTTTTTATCTGCCTGGATATTAACTGGATTAAACATTTAGAGAGAACTGTTTGCTTAATTTATTTTTATTCAGCATCAACTTTTACTGATAAAAATCACAGTCCTTCTCCTGTATTTCAGACTTGCACTCTATTTTACAGGTCTCAGGACTCATTGATAAGAGAAAGAAAACTGCGGAACAAGTAGAAGTCTGTCTGATGATGTTTACACAAACACAGTTATTTTAGATGAGGCAGCTTGTAGTTTTGTAACAGCATTTACCTCTTTTCAGAGCTGTTTGTCAGAGATTTGAATTCTGCCAGAAAAATAAAAGCCCTTAATGTTAAATCAATGGTGTTTACCTATATGATTTTAATAGGAAAGCTACTGTGAAAGGTCTTGACAGGTGCACTTTAGAACCAAGCTTCAATATCACGAAACAGGAAATAGTTCTGCTTTGGGTTTGTGAAAAAGTAACCTTCTGCAGAGGTACATTGCTGATACCAGTTTTACATGATTGTTACCCCAAAACGATTTTTACTGAAAAAAACCAATAATATTTACTGCATAGTAACATATTCCCTTTACTATAGAATATCCTTTACTTAAAATTACCTACTGTGTGGGGCACTATAGGTTTATACAGTAAATGGCAGTACAAAAACCGAATGAACTCTAGACTTTGCTCTCTCCTTTCAAAAGTTCATGTAATTTAAGCAAAGCTAAACTACAAATATTTTGTGCATTTTGAGGGTGAAAGAAGCAGCATGAAAAGAGGACAGTTTAGCAGCTAGACAGATTATCAACAAAATACCCTATTAGTTGGTAGGCAGGTTTAGGCGCTCAGAGGACCAGCAGGATTCAGAAATTGAAAGACCAACAGCCTGTTTCAGGCTCTGAAGCCCAATTCACCTTGCTGGTACAATCCAGATGTTCAGTAGTGATAAGCCTACCAATAAAGGCACAAGGTTTTTACTCCCTCGTGGAGCCTGGAGCTCGCTGGTGTGGCCAGAACTGAGCATGACTAACTTAGAATGAGGCAGGTTTAAGCTGGCTGAGAAATTCACAATTAACACACACATCCTATGAAGCCTCAGTCAAAGACTTTATTTTACTCCCAGCCATAAAATAAAGCTGCCTTCTCAAGGCAAAAACTTAGAAGGAGGGCAGCAGTGCCAATATTGCCTGCATTTCCCTGGAGGTGAATGCTTCAGCCAGCATATCTATCTCCATGAGTTTGGAGGATTCAAATTCCATTCCGCGGCCCTACAAGGATGAATCTGGCCCTGAGACTACAAAGAGAATGGAGGAAACTTAAGATGGGAATTGGAATATGAGCTATATTGTCTCACTCCTGACTTTGCTTCAAGGGCTTCAGGAATTAAGAGCTACTCCTCTTTTAGCATACAGACAATGGGACTGTTGGCACTATTTTCATGTCAGCATGGGGAGTTCATGATTTCTGCTCAAGATCTGATGTATTAACAAAATGAAAATACCTTGATATGGATCTTTGCAGTTTTAACTAATTATTTGTTCTTTTCGCTCTCTTCTATTTGTCACAAGTTCCTGTGTAAGATACGGCATTTTATGTCGACCTTAACAAATTGTACTTTTGCACGAAAGAAAGGGTAGCAAGCAGGTGATGAGAAAATAAGATGGTATAGTCTGCTTTTTTCTGTCTTTAAAGGTCAAATTACTTATCACAAATGGCTCTAGGCACTTTTACAACACTTAAAATACTAAAAATGCTTTGAAGTCTACAACAAGTTGACCACAGAAAACCATCCTGGAATGAAATAAGACTTGTACAAAATAATAACATCCCCCATTCCACAACCCAACCCCTATTCAGAAAGGTGAGACAATAGATGAGCCATGCTTTAAAGTTAAACAAGCCTGGGCTTTGATACACCAAGAGAGGGAATGAGTTTGAGTCAAGGAACCTTTTGAAAAATGCCCTGCTCTGTGTCTCCTCCCTTTGAAACCAGAGGACTGTTATCTTGAGCTCCTTCACTAATCTCAACTGTGGCAGTATCACATGGGAAGAGGGATGGTCTTTGAGTTAGGTAGGTCCCAACAGCCTATCTACCACCTATTGTAGTCCATTAAGAGTCCCATTGTCCCAAACCATCAGTAGCGTAGCCGGGGGGGAGCAGGTGGAGTGGCCACTCCCCCTGTGAGCAGAAGCAGCCGTGGGGAGCCACGGGCCTTTTAAATCCCCGACTGAGCCCGGCTCCAGCAGCGGGGCTCGGGCGGTGCTTAAAAAGGCCCGGGGCTCCTGCCGCTGCGGGGAGCCGCAGGCCTTTTAAAGCGCCACCTGTGCCCCGCTGCCGGAGCTCCAGCGGCGCTTTAAAGGGCCCGCAGCTCCCCGCGGCTGCAGGAGCCGCAGGCCTTTTAAAGCGCCGCCTGAGCCCGGCTCCAGCAGCGGAGCTCGTGCGATGCTTAAAAAGGCCCGGGGCTCCTGCCACTGCAGGGAGCCACGGGCCTTTTAAAGCGCCGCCCAAGCCCTGGTGGCGCTTTAAAGGGCCCGGGGCTCTCCGCAGCGGCTGGAACCCTGGGCCCTTTAAATCACTGCCGGGGAAGCTGGTATGGTCTGGCACAGCGCTGGCTCTTGTCGGTACGCTGGACCAGACCGGACCGCCGGAGGCGTCCCCGGGTGAGTACAGGGGGAGTGGGGAGGCGCCTTTTTATAGCGCCGCTCCCCCTGTGCTCCGGACCTGCCTACTCTACTGCAACCCATTCGGAGTTTATTGGTCTAAAGCACACAACAATTTAAACACCGTCCAAAAGCTCATTTGAAGTTAGAGCTGATTACAGGGTATTGACAAATGTGCTAACTGTATGTGGAATGCCAGGCCCTGGAAGGGTAATTGTCAGCAGGGATCATACCTCACACTTCTGGTTCTAAAACCATAAGACACTACTGCCTGAGCGAAACAAGCCGGGTCTGTTAACCAAAGCTGTAACAAGCATATCTATCTGTGTATGTTGCCCAGCCACCACAACGGGGGGACAGAGTACCACACTGATCAGGTGTGGGTTACCTATGAAATACCTTTAAATGGAGAAGCAATCAAATCCTCTACTAGCGTAAGCTTCCAAGTGATCTTAAAGTGTAGGTAGAAGGCATTACTATAGAGTAATATATTAAGGTGAAAAAAATGTAAGTGCTCTAATATGTCAATCCAAAAGAAAGGAGTGCTCTGTTCTGGCCAAGCACAAATGAAAAATGTACTCTTGGCTCCTTCTGCTACTTGCTCATCCTCTAGCAGCCAAAGATCTAACAAGATCCTTGTCATGCTTGCTTTGAAGAGAAAATCAGAACTACTGCCAACAGCGAGGTTGCTGTTAAGAGATGGTGCCATGGGGTTCCCTAACCAGACAACTGAATAAAGTTGAGCACAAGATCATTTTGGAGATGCTCTTTCTCTGAAAGGTTGTTTTCTGTTCTTGTGTAGCCAGCCATATTAAGAAATGTTCATGTTGATTAAAGCAAGAATGCAAAGACCTTCAGGCTTCAGGCCTATGCGATATTTAGCTTAGCCAAACTTTTCAATGTCAAGACCTGAATTTAGCTTGAAATAAGGGGTTAATAAATAGTGACTCCATGTCACAAGATAAAATGCTGCATTAAACAAATAAGCTAAATTGCTGATATGTGCTCAGTCAGCAACTGCAAAGCACGAGTTTTCAATATTTTGAGCAATTCTTAAGAAATATGTATAAGCAGAATTTGCAGATGTTCAACTGCAGAAATGCCATAGCAACTAACTGACGTAAATGCCGATGAGTAAAATGCAACTAGTTAATGAGAACCCCAATATTAGTAGTATATGGAAACTCAGATAAGGAAAAGAAGATGACCCCTGCATAAATATGCATACTCCAGTGGGCATCGGTGTAACCTGCTATAAAAGGTGTTATCCAGCTTATGGGCTGTGGGACTGTGGCGGGCTTTGCACTTCGTCACCCCTTTGTTTCCAGGTGGGGACGAGGTTAACCCCGCCTCCCTGCTCTTATGGCAGTTCGACTACCTCCCCGGTAGTCAGGGCCGTACGGCCCAATGGTCAAAGTCCTTCTAAATCCCCTCCCCGGGGGATAGCGCGGCCTAGCGGCCGGAGTCCATCTATCTCCTTCGAGGTACGAGGGGGGTTGGTGAACTACGTCTCCACACTGATGGAGACTGGCGTTCAGAGACCCCCCGGTAGGGGAGCCCGGGGCCCACCCGCCTCCACCGGGCTCCAACCCAGGGCCCTGTCTTTAACAGTGTGATCCTCCCCGGGTCAGCGGGGAATCCTACCGCAACACGCTGCCCTTAGAGTGGTGGGAGATACCACTCCCTTCCCTTCCCTGGGTCACTTCCTACCCCTTCTCCGGATGTAGCAGTCCCTGGGGCCTCAGGGTCTTCAGGTTCTTCAGCCCCCAATGCTCCCTGGGGTTCTGACAGCTGCCAGTCTCTGGTCCCACTTCCCGGTCTCTCAGTTCCCTCCTGAACGAGGTACTGCTGCTTCTGGGCTGGAGCTTCCACTGGGCTTCCTCCTCCCTCAGCCGCCAGCCCTGACTGAGCAGCTCTGCAGGCTTTTATACTTGGCTCCCTGTTGGAGCATGCCCAGCAGAACCTCAGGGGTGTGACTTCCTCTGCCAGCAGGGAAGGGTTAACCCTCTCAATACCAGTGCGGGGCCAGCCTGCCCCGTCACAGGGACACAACAGGACAAGCCAGACTGACGAACACCTGATGATCACCCTACCTCCCCACCAAGAGACATAAGTGATCAAAGTACTAATGCTGGATATTTTGTACATCTCTATATTGTCTGATATGTTATAGTGTTTTGTCAGTGATTTTTTGATAATAAAGGTATTAATACAGGCAAACATGATTACTTCAAGCTGGTTTTCATGTGCTCATTGGGTCTCTCAATCTAATGATAATCAGGATACTGTAGTTAATTTAGAGGCAAAACCCTCTGAGAATACTGTGGTCTAACCAATTACCAAATACCAATTATACCAATTTGGGTTACACTCTGTAGCTTAAGCTGAATACAGACTGTGATAATGAGAAAAAATATAGAAAGTATTGAAAAAGTTAAGAGACTGAATGTAATGGAAGAACTGGTACATTACTCTGCCCTGTATTGATATCTTCTTCTAACCACGCTGTCAATACTGAAATTTTCTCCTGCAGCAGCATATTACTGGTAACTGTATAAGAAATTATTTCATCTTTTCACCGTCGAATGTAACTTCAAATTGTGAAGCAATCTGCGGTTTCTTCTGGCTGTCCTACTTTTTCCATCCAGTGCCTATTACAGAACTCTGACTTTATCTCTGGTAGTTACTATGATGATCTGCAATGTTTTGGGCCTGACAGTCTTCAAAATCCTTAAGTGGGCTATTGCCGGGAGGTGTATTAACCTCAGATTTTTGAACTCCATTTTATTGTTACATCTATTGGGTATTTTGTTGATTTCTTTTTGTGTATCTTTGATCAGTATTGAATTTTTATCTTGATATGGTTGTCATTGTCACCATTTTTTTCCCTTTGCCACACAGCATTGCAATCTGATTTACATGTATAATACTTGGCATTTTGAACTATACCAGAATGCATTTAAAATCTTCCTTCAATGAAGGAAGAACATCTTACATTGTCTTCATAGGCCTTCTACTGCAGAACATAATGAATCTGTCATATTGTCACCCCCGTGGTATAGGTGTGATTTACTTGTAGAGATATGCAACTTGATTTTCAAAAAAAGATAGAAACATAATTGCATATACAAAGCGCTCACCAATTTGTGCACCCAGTCACAGAAATTGTGCACACAAACTAGGTAACAGAATGTGCAATTGTCCAGCTAGGCACTTAATTGACCTTCTCTGAGCATATTAACTCAGTATGTGCACTTAATTCTCAAATGGAAAAGTTCTGTAGAATTTAGACATCAGTTCAGCAAAATAATTAGGCACATGAGTAGTCCCAATGAAGTTCATGAGCCTACTCACATACCTAAGTGTTTTGCTAGATTTTTAAAATTATTCTATAGCAATATTCTATAGTGATAATATTTTGTTAAATTCTATATGATGGTCTGAAAACCTACAGAACATTATTATTTTCTATAAAGTCTACAGGACTTTTCCACAAGGGCTGTGATAATTGTATATGTAAATGACATACACACAATTGCTTGCATAACTATTTTTGAAAAATGAGGCTCACATTACACTGTGAGGTATGAAGGGCTCCCTCTCAATGACAATGCATGTAGGAAAGGGTAACAAAAGACTAGAGGCCACTCTGGCTACCTCACCACAGGCTGAATTCGGTAAACACTGTTTGGGTATAGATATTTGGTATTAATACTAATAATTTTTCCTCACTGCCTTCATTAGAGATTGTATAGGATAAACTGGTAAAGTTACTTACTGCTAGACCCAAATGTTTTCAGAATGCTGGGGAGATATTTTAGTCCCCAAATTGTAACATATAAATGTTCAATGCAGATATAAAAGCAAAATCACATATATAGTTATGTATATGAGTGAGAACATAAACACCCCCCTCATCAAAGCAATCCTGTTTGCCAAGAATAAACACTTGAGAGGCAGGAGGCATTCTATTCTATTCACTGCTCAAGATGGCCCTTTGATAGTTGATTCCAAGCTTCCTTAAGGTATTGGCACAACTATTGAGCTCTGTGTAGTTAACAAAGCTTTCACTGTTTTATATCCAGTTCATCCCAGGTGAGTTCAGTGACAGATCTGGAGGCTAGAAAAGCAATACTTTTGAACATACCATCCCGTTCCTTTCTACTTTAAAAGCTCTTTCGGTGCCTGCTTGACTAATATGATCACTATGTTACCGAGTCACAAAACTGGACCAATGACATAGACAGGATAGAGGAACCTATATCTGCAGAATACTATGATAGCTCTGTAAACACTTGTTTGCTAATTGCCATCTGCATTGCTCCCAAAATATCTCTCAACCTTCTTCCTTATGCGTAGGCAGATAAAATAATACACCACTTAAGTATGCATACAACATATCAGCATCTGCTCATTGTGTGATAAAAATCAAAGGAGTCTGCACTTATACTTGTCATAAAACTTTTCCAAGTTGTAGAAGTCTAATAATTATGAAAATTGCCTGACACACTCCTCCTATGAACTGAGCTTCTGAAACCTGCAGAGAAACATACTGCCAAGACTTTATAGGAATATAGAGATGCATAGTTGTATGAGGCAAAAAGCAGGCCATAGGCTCATAAGAGTTGTGCTATACCTTTTAAAATTGTATTTTTTTTAACTTTTTGAATGTTTGTTATTTAAAAAATACAAACCTATTTCTTGAACCAGTTAGCAAGAACTCTCATATGCAAAACAAACAAAGAAACAGAATAGCCAATTAAAGTGGAAGGGTGAGGAAGAGAGGCAGAATTAGGATGAAGAAAAGATTTTCCCATGACTCCCCAAATGTGGACCCCTAGGGATAGCCATATAAGGACAATGAGGCATATTCACTGATTAGATTAGGCCCCCTTGCCCGAGATTCTGTACACTATATCCTACCTCCACTTATGCTATGCCAGCTGGAGCAGTGCCATGAGATTCAGGGGAGAAAAGGGAGCATGCCCAGAAACGGGGTGTGTGTTTGCAGAGGGAGTTAAAGAAATACTGGATGGAAGTTCTGCCAACCAGGAGAAGGTAGGAACCTGATGCAACCTGCACAGGGCCATGATCAGGAAGGAAATAACTTGATTTCCCAAGGAGCTAACATGAATATGATGTTGGAACTTCCAGTCAGCACAGAGCAGAACTTTACACCACCCAACACATGAGCAGTGAACATGACACTAGTGCTTCACTCCACCCTTACTGTGTTTGGACCCCATAACACAAAGACCTCAGGTGGCTGAAGGTTTGGAAGCATTATAGAATCTGGTCTGGCTGAGATGAGGTGTTTTGGAATATATATGTAAACCCACTGAAATTACAGTTTGGACTCTCAACCCTCCAAAGTACTGTGTTTTTGACTGAAATAATTATTTCAGCTGTGTAGTTGGCTGTTCATGTTACACACAAGGAAAGTTGGGATTTTCCTGGAATAACCTTTTCCTTTTGTATTCTGTATCACACTTTAATTCCCAATGTTCCTATCCATTGTAAACCTCACTTTCAGGACTAGGGACTGGCAATTCTCTGGTAGCCTTCTCGCCAACCTTTAATTCTCCAAACAGCTTAAGTGTTCTGGTAGGCTCAAAGGCAGCATATCTAGCTATTAGACCTGATGTGAACTGATCAGCTGAAAGGGAGGTGAACCATGACTGAGCGAGAGAGAGAGAGAGAAAGAACAATGCACTAGGAGCCTGATCCAGCTCCCATTAAAATCAATAGAACAGCTCCCATTGACTTTCATGGGGGTTAGATTGGGCCCTGGGAAGACCATCTGAGGTCCAAACCAGTGGTAAAAACCAGAGCCTTTATGTTTTTTACCTATCTGCTGCCAAGCCATGCTGCATGGACTGCCTTGAGAGGAACAGAGGTACTTCTTTGTGTCTGTTGGTGACATAAGTTTGTACAAAAGGCACCTTTGGGGAATATTCACAATCATCGATTATTTACCTGACAGTGCTAACTTCAATGGTGATTGATTACTCACAATGCACCCACTATCTGGTCTGTTAATTTCTTTGGGTAGTTTTATAAGAGAATGTAAACAGACATTTGTTACAGCAAATATTACAATTCCATCCATGGATCCCTTTGCTTGGTAAAAGAACTCCACCTATTTATATTTTATGCAGCTTAGCTTCACACTGAGAGTCTTTTAAAATAGACAAGATTCGCTCTCTCCCGTGAAAGCTGCCTTCATTTCAGTAAGGTGCTTTTGTTTTGTTTTATAGCAAATTCAGACTTGAACTGCTCATGTGGGGCCAGCTCCTTAGCTAGTATAAACTGGCATAGCTCCACCTAATCAACACTGAGAAGCTGGCTTAAGGACTGGAAGTCAGTGTGCTAGCAATTTTATTTACCATCTTATCTGCTGGTACACAGGCTCTGATATATTTGCCGGCACAAACTTCTTATGCCATTTTTTCCTTTTGTATCTTTTTCTTGGTTTCCAAAATTCAAACTATACAACATGCAAGAATGTTTTCCCAGAAGTACCTAAAATCTGCTATCTGAGACCTTTGCGAGAATCTCATGAGGAAAACATTGCTTTGAGAATTTACTTAGTGCAAACTTACATTAAGATAACAAAACTCAACTGACTCAGGAGAGGTATTTTCTAGAGAAGGGTTGGAGCTGTGAAATTCGAATGTGAAGCCAAACTTTTCTAAAGTTTAGGAGGGTTAAGAGGCAGAATTTTCATTTGGGGCCAGCTGAGCAGCTCAGTTTCACTTCCAGAAATTGAACGTTACATAAAAATTGCTATACTGGATCAAATCCATAGTCCATCTAGTTCAGGACCCTGTCTCCAACCATGGTCAATATCAGATGCTTCAGAGGAAGTGTCTGAATCCACCTAATGGACAATCATCTACTGATAGAGGAAGTTTTTTTCATAATCTCCATCAGATAGTGTCAGTTTATTAGTTGAAGCATGAGAGTTTTATTTGCCTTGTATACATTTTATCTTGTCTAAAGTAACAGTGAATGTTTTTATCCATATAAATATCATGTAGCCATGAGATCCTCTGGTTAATTATGTGTTGT
The DNA here is from genome assembly GCA_033296515.1 of Macrochelys suwanniensis. Lineage (NCBI taxonomy): Eukaryota > Metazoa > Chordata > Testudines > Chelydridae > Macrochelys > Macrochelys suwanniensis. The sequence continues at coordinate 25,292,583 of CM065782.1, forward strand.
ATAAAAAAGAATTTTCTTTTATGAGTTTTGAATTTGTTACTTAACAGTTTTATTGAATGTCTCCTTGTTTTGAGAGAGGGTAAATAGTAGTGTCCAATTTATCTCCTCTATACCAGGGATCTCAAACTCAAATCACCACGAGGGCCACATGAGAACTAGTAAATTGGCCCGAGGGCTGCATCACTGAAACCTTTTCATTCAATGATACAAAAGTATAGTCAAAAATGAAAAAAAATGAAGAGTAATATAGTATTCTATTAAAAGTCAATGTATTAACTTTTTAAAAACTGTAATGCAAAGAGGGGTTTTAATAAAATATAAACACTCAGTAATGTTTGGAGCTTGGCTGCTAGTGGAGTCGGCACCTATGGCGGACTGCAGGAAATAACTCTGCAGGCCGCATGTGGCCCGTGGGCCGCAGGTGGCCCGTGGGCCGCGTGTTTGAGACCCCTGCTCTATACCATTTATTATTTTATTTCTCTCTATGTTTTATCTTTATCACCTTCGTCTCTAAACTGAACAGGCTTAATATTTCCAATTCCTCGCAAATGGACAAATTTCCATATTTAAGGGATCTTTTCATACAAAGTGTTAGCCTGTCTTCAATTATATAACAAACGTGGACATTCCTCTCACATTTCCTATACATTTTAGCAATACAACTGTGTGACTTGCCTGCTTTTTGTTATTAGAGTAAAGCTTCATACCATTATGTTGGGGAGAATTAAGATAGTCAACAATAATATAGTCAGAGGAAAGAAAAATCTATAACACTTCATAGTAGTGTTTATAATGACGTAGCAGTGTGAGAAACAGGAAACAGATTGAGGCACCTCAAATATGTATAGCTCTTTAAAGGAAAGGTAATAAGCAGTCATAATATAAAGAAAGGTTAATGATCTTCACCTGTAAAATAAAAACATTAAAAGGGTCTCTGAAAAAAGTCTTTGGGTGCATGGAAAGAGATCTAGGAGGAAAACCTCAAAGGTACAAAAATGTAGCCAGAATTTAGCTAAAGACAGTTATTTAAATACCACCCACTCATACTTCTTATTGCCAAGAAGAATTCAACCATCATAATGGAAGCTGGCTAGACAACAGGAGTACTGTCCAATTTCCAAAAGTCTTCTGATCGTATCACATTTGTCTGAAAACAAAAAGTGTAAAATTGAGGATTACAGAGAATATCAACAAACTACTTAATTGTTTCTAAGACATTATTTGTGTATTTTTCAAGTAAGGTGTGGAACAATGGGGGCCAAATTGTGAACTGGGGTGAATTGGCATCACACCACTAAAAATAATGGAGCTACGCCAACTTCCTCCAGCTAAGAATCTGGCCAATGGTATCCAATTTAGTTACAGAGTTGGGCAGTGTGCATAGAGTAAAACGAGTCAGTTGTTTTTCTTCTCTTTCTCTTGTAAACAAAGATATGATTTTCTTTCATCAGAAGTGAAATTCTGATTAAGTTTAGTTTCTCTTTCAAGCATGTAAGCATTTCCAGTGGATTTTGTTTCATGAAATGGTTGAATGCATTCTGCTATTTTTATTATTCCGTCTCCTCAGCCATGTTGGTATAAGTACATACACTGGAGAAATAAATACTTCCATTTGGGCACTTTAGCACAGATTTTAAAAATGCGTTGACATCACAAAAATACTGTACTGTAACTGACTCAGAAAAAAATCAAACTGAAGATGGTTCCATTATCACTAACAATTTAGCTATCTGCATTTTGTTTACATCACTTGTAATAGCACACACTACTGCATGTTTATAATTTAAGGTTGGTGGATGACATTTCCCTAGAATACTTATACACAAAGTGATTTGTACTAAGAACTTGATTCTTCGGGATGCTGAACATTTCCTGTGGGTTACTGAGAACCCACAACTTCAGTCAGTGCTGAGGGGGAGAAGTCAGTATCTCATAGGTGATACCTGCAGGACTGGGCTTTAAAATGGGCTGAATTAGGCACTGCTTGAGGAAAGCACTTAACATGTGTTTATATCTAATTGAAGTCAATGGGATTCAAGCTTATGCTTAAAATTCAGCACGCGCTTTCCTGAATCAGGTATCACAAAAGAAAGTGTAAAGTAAAACTCTAGTATTAAAACTTGGATTTATTTTGAGTTTTTTGGTTATAATTTTAGGACCAAAGGCACACTGCAATCTTATGGATTACATTTTCAATAGCAGTGGGAGACTGCTATTAGAGTATGGAAATCTGCAATGAATGGTGCAACTTTCTAATAATATATATGCTATAATACCCATTCCCTTCCATGAACCACATACCGGGAAAATTTCTGAGAAAATAAATTTATGAGCAAAATGAACATGGTTATTTATAACAACATTTTTTGCAATCTTAAAGTTAAATGTTGCCACGAGCAAAAGCTACAGTTTAATAATTCTCCATGTGAAAAAACTAACATTAAATGAATGTTACGGTCAAAGTCAAGCACTCAAAACACAGAAATGGCATAGTTAATGTTACCCGAGGAACCTTAACATTTCCCTTTTGTAACACCTCCAGAGAGCTACCATCACCTGGAAAGAGGCTTGCATATACTGGTTCAAACTGGATTCTCCTGGGACCAACAGACAAAGAAAGGACTTATGATGATCTCTGGTAAAGTTATTAGAATGCATATAGTTCTTTTAGTGTTTTAATATGTTTTCTCTGTAATGCTTTTACCTTAAGAATAAATATGCTTGTTTAGAAAAAGCTGGAGAATTCACTGGAAAGACTTCGGTCAGGATGGAGAGAGAGGTTGGTCCCTGTTCAAGAATGGTGGTGGCTGGGAGGTGGAAGCCTAAGAGTGGGTGCCCTTGCTGGACCATGGAGGGGGAATACAGATGCAGTTGCCCTGAACTGTGACATATCAAAACCCCATTGGAGCACCCTCATATTTCCTTAGTGAGTAGGCTACACAGGACATACTACAGATAACACGCAATTCACCATTTATCCCACAAACTTAGCCTTTTTCTGGTCACAAATTCTTTACCTTTATTCAAAATTTGATTAATTCTTTTGTAAATGTACTTAACTCAAGCGGTTCTCTGTGAACTTTTGATATCTGCTGTTTGTTATGTGAATTCTTTTGGTTAGTATTCTTTGGTCAGCTAAAAATCAAATGGTTTTTATCTGTGCTTTTTGATTGAATGAATTTGCAAGAACATGGCATGAATACTCACATGAGAGAATTTAAAAATAGGTTTGCATAAACAATATACATGCAACTTTGAAATTCACTTTCGATGAGCATTGTGCCAGTGAAATGTAATCATGCAAATGTTTACAGAAAATAAATGCAAAAGGGGCTTGGTTTGAGGATGTCCCAAGGGAATTCATTAAAAAAGTTAAATTAATATTTGGGAAAGATTTTCAGCAGTACTATTCACTCACCTTTGGTCAGAAAGTTTTGGAAAAAATTAAGACCTTTAGAAACAATGTTAAGGTTCTTTTTAATCACTTAGGATTTAAAAACAGATGTTGATTCAGCATTTCCAAATCTCTTCTAGGAGTTCGTAACATAGACATGTTATATAAAGCAGCAGCATCTGCGGCTGATCTGAATGTACAGTTGAAAACATATTTCTTCATACTTTCCATGAAATAACATTTAATTATAAGTACTGTAACTCCCTTGATAATTGCATGCTAATTCATTTTAATGTGACTGCATTACTTTCTGATAATCGTGCAGTTAATTCAGGTCACCACCAGTAGTGTGAAGAGGTCAGAAAATCAGAACTTATTATAGTAAGTAACAAGACCTTTAAATCAATGGGGTATTTTAACAAGAGATTTAAAGAGACATAATGGATTATGGATTAGACTGTCCTCTAAATTAGCTAGAGCCAATGGACAGAAAGCACTGTGGGAACCAGGCAGACAAAGTATAACAATTAAGACAGAGCAAAGAAATCAATATTTCTTTGCCATTTAATATCAAAATCCCTTTCCAACCTATTTAAGAACAAACCACAAAAGGTTTGGATGTTTGGTTCAGTAAATGATCCAAATCTCGTAGTCTGGAAATCTTTCAAGAACAGACTTTCTGACATGATTTCTGGTACTTCTTGTTTTCATTAGGCCACTTTCCTTTAAGAAAAACTGATTACATATTGTTGATCAGCTGAGGAGATATTTGAGGCCATTTGCCATGACTCTGCAACAATCCATATTAACTGAAAAACAAAACAAAACAGATACAATAATTGAATTAGAGAATTACATTTCTTTTTTTTTTTACCAAGTTGTTTTTGAGAGCCACTAACAATTTCCTTGAATGTATACATAACTCTTGGTTTGTAGATATTCACTATTGCAAGCATTTGATATTTGAGATTCAAGCTGCGTCGGCCAGTTTTGACTGGACACAAATTACATGGAATGTTTGCTCCCTGGTTGGATAAGTGTAACTTTTAGAATCAGGCTTGCAGTGCAAATACATACATTTACATGTACAGAATTTGCTTTCCATTAATATTCTTTAGTATTCATTTAAAATTGGCAGTTTTCAAGAATATTCCTGCCAGTACATTTGTTCATGAGAACATTAACAAGAAGAAAACACAAAAGGCACATGAATACAGACAAAGAAATCCAGTTTAGGTATTCATCCAGTTCTAATACATTTGCAATGTCACATGCAAAGATACCACCAAGTTACAGCAGGGAAATTTTCCAAGTTATTTTTCTACATGATTGAGGAACACAAGTCCTATTAAAAGCCAATGGAGTTTGTGCTCCTAAATCTAGTAGGCACTTTTGAAAATCTCACCCCTAATACTGTCTAGTTCTTCTTTCCTACTTAAATTCTAGTTTTCCCACCATTCCTTCAAATGTTTTCTTCTTGGTTTATCTCCACTCAGAAGCCCCAACCTCTGCAAATGTGTGTCCTTCCCAGATCTTTCTCCATATCCCCTGTAATCCCCCACCTCACTTCCTCTTTTATTGCCTGGGACAGCCTCAATTTGGAATCTTTCTACAGCTCTTAAGATTAAATTTTCAAAAGCACCTACTTGGTTTAGAAGCAGAAGTCCCATTAAAAGACAGGAGGGCTTATGCTCCTAAATCACTTACGTACTTTTGAAAATCTGACAGTAAATTCATTTAAAATAGAAAAATAGAGAAAAGAATTCTAAAACATCCTCTACAAATGGTATGGAGCAAATGACCAGAAGTGAAATGCACAGAACTGAGCACTAGGAAGTAACATGTAGACAGTGAAAAGCAAGTGACACAGAAAAAAGTCAAGTGACATACTGAAACATCAACTACATGGGCCGATATTAATGTGCATGTAGAAACCATCTGGGAGAGATGATAGGTAAGCATCAAACCAAGCTTAAGGTTGTGTGACAAAAGATCAGATTGTCCACAGATGATCAAGGAGGATTATGTGACTGATAGTGTCAATTGTCTCTGAAAGACCCAGTTGTATCAGAAGTAGTATTGAGCTGGAGCAGATTTTTTGGAAACATGAAACTAAGTGTAATTTCTGTAATGCAATGGGATTTAAAGTCCAACTGACATTTTTCATACAAGTTACATTTTTTCTTGTGGCGGGGTGATAGTGACCTTTCCACTATCTTAAACAATAAATTAGAGTTTGAAGTTAGGTGGTAATTGGAAATGCAATTAGCAACCAGGTTAGAAGGACATTCTTTGAAATCACAGATGCTAAGGATGCATGTAGAGATTGCTAGAATGATTACCATCTACACAGAGAAGTCCTTAAGTATTTGGGAGGTGGAACACATTTGGTCTGAATTTTGGCTAGTCATGTGTGCCTAGTTTGCCCAGCATCTCACGATGTATATGAATCCTTATTTTGTAACGGGCTGATTAGGAGTCTGTTATGGAGTGACAGTCTCAAAGAATTACAAAATTATACAACTGATCCTCAGTGACTTTACTAGAATTATCCAAATGGTGTAGTGTTCCATTTTTGAGAATATTGGTAAATATTGGACCCTTGCAGTTCATCTTACACGGACTAGCTTCAAACTAGCTTCGTTGCTTTGTCTGACCTCAGGAAATAATGTTTTAAAGAAACATTGTATTTTCAACATCCACGCACATGAAAGGTAAATGAGCACATAGAACCAAAATATATAATTTTCTGACAATTCATTCTCTGTAGCATATAAAGAACAAATATCTTGGTAAGGAGTAAAATGCACCATAGCAATGAGAGATGAGGTTAGTGTTTGCCATTGATTCACACTGGGATGAACAAGCCCCTATAGGCTCACTGGTAAAATACATAAATCTTTACTAATAAGTGTCAACTGCTAAGGCAAGAATTCACTTTTACATATACAAGTAAAGTATTGCTCCATTCCTTACTTCATTATTTTTATGGTTTCTTCATGCATATTTACTGAGTAACACTTTAGCACAATGGTCTAACTGAAGTAATTAATCCTGAGTTACACTGGAAATCCAATTGAAGTACTTGCGACATTCACATTAATACCAAATGAGTTCATGGTGATTAATGCTATTTAAAAGATACCAAAGGAATTAATATTGATTAAGCAATTATTTTAAAGTGTTACTGTTTACTGTAATGTATATCAGCTTCAGTTCTGGAATGATTTCATTGCACATTGAGTCTTAATGTTGGCTAGCCTGGGGGCCACAGCTGGGATGTGAAACTAGCATGACTTTTGCCACATCATGTGTGACTACAGCTTGTATTCCACACAGAGGACACCCTGCTTCTGACTCAGAAGTCTGATAAGCAGCTGTCTTCACAGTAGATGGCAAGTTTGCTTCATATTAATTTCAGCAAGAAACTGTATCCTCAGCTGCTCTTTCCTGAAGCAAGTTCTACTAGTTGGATCTCAAGGGGGATAAATATGAAACTCTGTAATAAAAGTCAGGATAATAAATCAGGACTCTATAAATGAAGAGTTAAAGGAGGGCAATATAATTAATGACAATAAATATGGGTTTATGGGAAACAGACCCAGTCAAACTAACTTGATAGATTTTTTGAAGAGATACAAATTTGGTAACAGTGGTGATGTAATATACTTAAACTTCTGTAAGGCATTTGACTTGGTACTACAGGACATTTTGATTAAGAAAATAGAACAATATACAATCAACATGCATGCTTACATGGATTAAAAACTAGCTAACTGTGAACAGATAAATGTAACTGTAAACAGGTAATCATCATCAAGACAATGTGTACTTAGTGGGGACCTGTAGGGATTGGGTCTTGGCCCTCAGCTATTCAACATTTTTTTCAATGATCTAGAAGAAAATAGAAAATCATTACTCATAAAATTTTCAATGACACAAATGATTTCATTGCACATTGGGGTAGGGAGGGGAGCAGTACAGATGCCAGGTCACTGGTACAGAGCAATCTGGATCTCTTGGTAAGCTGGGTGCAAGTAAGCACTATGTTTTTCAAATGTTGTTATACATCTGGGAACAAAGAATGTAGGCTATGCATACAGATGTGGGACTTTATGCTGGGAATCAGTGACTGAAAAAGATTTGGGGGTTATGGCATATAATCAGCTGAAAATGAGCTTCCAGGGTTGATGCTGTAGCCAAAAGGGCTAATGTGATCCTTAGATGCATAAATAGGGGAATCTCAAGGAGGAATACAGAAGCACTATTTGGCACTATGATGACCATTACTGGAATATTGTGTTCAGTTCTGGTGTCTACAGTTCAAGAATGATGTTGATAAATTGACAAGGGTTCAGAGAAGAGCCACAATAATGATTAATGAATTGGGAAAAATGGCTCGCAGGGTACATCTACACTTAAGCTTAAGGTGTGATCGTAGCACAGGCAGGCATACCTGCACTAGCTTTAATCTAGCTAGCGCAGGTAACAAAAGCAATGAAGACATGGTGGCAAAGACCTCAGTACATAATCAGGGTGCCCGGAGGGTTTGCACTCAGGTGATTAGCCTGTGCTGAAGCCTGTTCTGCTATGTCTTTACTGCTATTGTTAGCTGGCTTATCTGGATTCTAGCTCTCCAGTCTGTTAGATAAAGAATGGGCAGAGACTTGGTTGCCCAAACAACATAACACAGGCAAGCGCAGCTAACATAGCACTGGGGAGGAGTAATCAATGCCTAATAAAGGGCCAGCTCTGACTATTTCCCCTCTGGAGCAGGAGAGAAGACAGGGAAGCCTGGACTGTGCCTGGAGTCCCACAGTTACATTCTGCCCTTTACTCAAGGCACAACTAAGATTCAAACTAACTTACAGATTCAACAAACCAACAAAATACATTAAAAAAGGAAATACAGGAAACAGTAAAAAAATTAAGCACTATCTGCAATCCGTTTCATTGCTCTATGCTCTCCATGGAAGCCTTCCTTTTCCTGCACCTTCCAGGTTCCAGCAACTCCTCTTGATTCTTCCCCTGCTGGACCCAGTCTTGGATTGAAGGCCAAATTCTGTTACCTTGGTACGAAGCCCAAATAAACTCACCTTTCCTATAGCAGTTGTCAGTAAATGTCAGCATTTTGCAAGAGTTACCGCTGTGGTATCTTAGTTACTACCATCAATTGGCATTCAAACTAATCAGTGGCATTGCAGATATGAGGCAATAGTAGGCAAACTCTTTTTGCAGACCAGTCTATTGCAAATCTAGAAACATACTCCTCCCTACACTCCTGTGAAGAGTAAATAACTTGATAGATGCCTCAATAAGAGAGAGAAGTAATGGTGTAGGCAGAAACACAAATAGAAACTGAACCCACTTTACAGACATATGCTCTTTCAAAATATACAGCTCTCAACACTATGCCACTCAGGTCAAATGGAATCCAAAAGAAATTAAACTCCAGGTGTTTGGAGAGCTTGTCTTCTTGAATGAGCAACAATGATTACTATATTGAGAATCCAATAATGGACTCTTTCTAGAAGCTCAGCTCCAGCTATTATGCCTTGTAATGCAGAGTGGAACACATACACTCTTACAAGTGCATTAGATTTTAACAAGGCTGCCAGTGATGACCAAAAATAGCTGCATACTATGAGCATTAACCAGATCCTCTGACTATATACCAGCTAAGGACATGAGGAAATGCAATCTGGTAGCTATGAAAAACATAGTTTTTTTATATAGCAATAGAATCAATTTTCATATCAGATAAAATAGAGCAGTTGTGTAGACTCAGTCCATCCTACATAAAAGAAATGTGAATAGTGCTTTCATGTAAGGATATGAAATGTAGTCTCCCCAGGAGAGTCTACTGGAATAGGACAATGTAAACAACACGAGATACTTATTTTAAGATGGATTCTATGTCCTTTAAAGCATTGCCTTGTTGTAGCAAACGAAAGTGGGTTTAGATGGGGTAGGGCTCACTTTTCATAAGAAATGAAGTCACTTTCCCCAAGGGAAATTACTTTCTGTGCAAAATCTCTGAGCTCAGAGAGTAGTATCTCAAAGAGAACTCTGAAAGCATTGTGCCAGACTGTGTCATATGCTGTCTTCAGGTTTTTCTGAAAACCATTTGCGATGAATGTTGTCAAAGCTACCATTAGATGGCAGGTGCTCCAACCTCTTCGAAAGCTTGCTTGCTTGATGCTGACTATTGACTCCACTTCTGGGGAGATGCACTGAAGAATGAGATGCTCCAGGACCTTGAATGGCACAGGAACCAGAGATATTGGTCAATAGTCTGCAACATTATGCGAGTCTTTCCCTATTTCAGGAGAGAAATGATTTTGATATTCACCATGTCTTTGGAAGTCACCCTTTGCTGACCACGCGTGCGAAGAACTGCTCCAGCCATGAGTGAGCAGAAGTCCTGAGGAGCTTCAGGAACTTTGGCAATGTGTTGTCATAGCCAGCAACAGTGCAGCTCCTAATATCACTCAGAATTTTGTCTAACTTGGTGGCCATGAATGACTCTATGTATTGCTAAGTGACGTTTCTCTGATGGAATTGACAGCATTGGTCATACACTTGTCATCTTTCTTTTCTTTTTGCGAAAAGGGGCGAACAGGGAGTTTTGAGAGGGATTTCTCCAGGTAAAGCAGGAGCAAATACAGGACCCTTGGGGTAAGTGGCTGTCTGTAGTGTGTGTTTGGGGGTACTTGCTGTGTGCTGAGCTTGTGTCTGTCTGTTTGTTCATTTGTTTGTTTGTTTGAAGGACCGTGTGCTGTGGCTGGCAGTTGGAAGCTGTGAGCTTCTACACCAGCCTTGAAACCTAGAAGCCTTAATCAGCGGGCAGGGCTAATCAGGGAGGCCAGGGCTTTATAAAGCAGCGAGCAAGCGACCAGGGAGCTTTGCGAACAGGGGCTGCTAACAGGGAGTTTTGAGAGGGAGTTGGGAAGGGGGCGAAGTATACCTGCCATTCCCAAAACCTTTAACCCAAACTAAAGCCAGAGGCAGAGCGGCCAGGGGAGCGGAGCGGACAGGGGGCTGCAGACAGGGGAGTTTGAGAGGGAGAGCAAGAGATCCCGCAGCTGAACAGGCTACCAGGTGAGAGTGAGTACTAGCTGTTGGTGGGAGTGTGTGTGTTTGACTGTTTGAATTTAAATTTTGATTCTGATTTCAGGTGATTTCAGTTTCAGCTGTTGTGGCAGTTGGACTGAGTGCCTGACACTTTTCCCTTGATTGTTTGAGAGGGAGTTTGACAGAGGGAGGCCTACGATGGTTAGGAAGGCCCGCAACACCTGTGCCAGCACTGCTTCTGTCTCCTCCACCTGTGCCTGTAGCCAGACAGAGCGCCTGAACATGGATGCTTCTACCCAGATCCTGGTGTAGTTTTGCAGGGACTGTAACTTACAATTCCCACTTACTGATATCCAGGCTGGGGGGACCATCCAATGTGACAGGTGCCTGCTGGTGGAATCTCTCAGGCAGCAGGTGGGAGAGCTACAGGAGGAGGTGGCTAGACTGAGGAGCATCCAAGTCCATGAACAATTCCTGGACAGTGTCCATGTGGAGACAGCTGAGGTAGCTGTCCCAGTACACAGGACTGCTGATACACCACTGGTGGAGGAGGAAATGGCTCAGGGTGGACACTGGCAGCTGGTTACTTCTGGCAGCAGGCAGTGCTCCACCCCTGCTCCAAACCCTGCCGCTGTGGTAATAGGAAAACATTATGCTCTTCTTGATACAGGAGAGAAGGAATCTCCCCCTAAAGCAGAGGAGGAGAAGCCTCGTACCCCTGAGGCTGGGAAGTCTGCTGCCACCACTGCGAATAGGAAATGTAGGGTAGTGGTGGTCGGAGACTCTCTGCTGAGGGGGACGGAGGTGCCCATCTGTCGCCCTGACATTTCATCTCGGGAGGTATGCTGCCTGCTGGGGGCCCGTATCTGAGACGTTACGGAGGCATTGTCAAGGATTATCCGGCCCTCTGACTACTACCCCATGCTACTCATCCATGTGGGCACAAATGATACTGCGAGGTGTGACACTGAGCAGATCAAGAGTGACTACAGGGCTCTGGGCGTACGGGTGAAGGAGTTTGGAGTGCAGGTGGTATTCTCTTCGATCCTTCCTGTCAAAGGTAGGGGCACAGGCAGAGATAGGTGCATCGTGGAGGTGAATGCTTGGCTGCGAAGATGGTGTCGCCAGGAGGACTTTGGCTTCCTCGACCACGGGATGCTAATCCAGGAAGAACTGCTAGGCAGAGATGGTGTTCACCTTTCGAGGAGGGGAAAGACCCTATTTGGATACAGACTGGCTAACCTAGTGAGGAGGGCTTTAAACTAGGTTCGACGGGGACAGGTGAGCAAAGCCCACAGGTAAGTGGAGAACATGGGGACCTGGGAGATGGGTCAGAAATAGGAGGGAGCGTGGGCTCTAATGACAAAGAGATAGGAGGGTCAGGGCAAAACTGGGAGGCAAGATCAAATCAGTATCTTAGATGCCTGTATACCAATGTGAGAAATATGGGTAATAAGCAGGAAGAACTGGAAGTGCTAATAAATAAATTCAACTATGACATTGTTGGCATCACCGAAACTTGGTGGGATAATACACGATTGGAATGTTGGTATGGATGGGTACAGCTTGCTCAGGAAGGACAGACAGGGAGAAAAGGGAGGAGGTGTTGCCTTATATATTAAAAATGTACACACTTGGACTGAGGTGGAGATGGACATAGGGGACGGAAGTGTTGAGAGTCTCTGGGTTAGGCTAAAAGGGGTAAAAATCAAGGGTGATGTCATGCTAGGAGTCTACTACAGGCCACCTAACCAGGTGGAAGAGGCGGATGAGGCTTTTTTTAAACAACTAACAAAATCATCCAAAGCCCAAGATTTGGTGGTGATGGGGGACTTCAACTATCCAGATATATGTTGGGGAAATAACACATCAGGGCACAGACTATCCAATTAGTTCTTGGACTGCATTGCAGACAACTTTTTATTTCAGAAGGTTGATAAAGCTACTAGGGGGGAAGCTGTTCTAGATTTGATTTTAACAAATAGGGAGGAACTCGTTGAGAACTTGAAAGTGATCATGAAATCATAGAGTTCACAATTCTAAGGAAGGGTAGAAGGGAGTACAGCAAAATAGAGACAATGGATTTCAGGAAAGAGGATTTTGGTAAGCTCAGAGAGCTGATAGGTAAGGTCCCATGGGAATCAAGACTGAGGGAAAAAACAACTGAGGAGAGCTGGCAGTATTTCAAAGGGACACTATTAAGGGCCCAAAAGCAAACTATTCCGCTGGGTAGGAAAGATAGAAAATGTGGCAAAAGACCACCTTGGCTTAACCACGAGATCTTGCAAGATCTAAAAAATAAAAAGGAGTCATATAAAAAATGGAAACTAGGATAAATTACAAAGGATGAATATAGGCAAACAACACGGGAATGCAGGGGCAAGATTAGAAAGGCAAAGGCACAAAATGAGCTCAAACTAGCTACAGGAATAAAGGGAAACAAGAAAACTTTTTATCAATACATTAGAAGCAAGGGGAAGACCAAGGACAGGGTAGGCCCACTACTCAGTGAGGAGGGAGAAACAGTAACAGGAAACTTGGAAATGGCAGAGATGCTTAATGACTTCTTTGTTTCGGTCTTCACTGAGAAGTCTGAAGGAATGCCTAACATAGTGAATGCTAATGGGATGGGGAAAGGTTTAGAAGATAAAATAAAAAAAGAACAAATTAAAAATCACTTAGATAAGTTAGATGCCTGCAAGTCACCAGGACCTGATGAAATGCATCCTAGAATACTCAAGGAGCTAATAGAGGAGGTATCTGAGCCTCTAGCTATTATCTTTGGTAAATCATGGGAGACAGGAGAGGTTCCAGAAGACTGGAAAAGGGCAAATATAGTGCCCATCTATAAAAAGGGAAATAAAAACAACCCAGGAAACTACAGACCAGTTAGTTCCAGTTAGTTTAACTTCTGTGCCAGGGAAAATAATGGAGCAAGTAATTAAGGAAATCATCTGCAAACACTTGGAAGGTGGTAAGGTGATAGGGAATAACCAGCATGGATTTGTAAAGAACAAATCATGTCAAACCAATCTGATAGCTTTCTTTGATAGGATAACTAGTCTTGTGGATAAGGGAGAAGCGGTGGATGTGGTATACCTAGACTTTAGTAAGGCATTTGATATGGTCTCGCATGATATTCTTATCAATAAACTAGGGAAATACAACTTAGATGGGGCTACTATAAGGTGGGTGCACAACTGGCTGGATAACCATACTCAGAGAGTAGTTATTAATGGTTCCTAATCCTGCTGGAAAGGTATAACGAGTGGGGTTCCGCAAGGGTCTGTTTTGGGACCGGCTCTGTTCAATATCTTCATCAACGACTTGGATATTGGCATAGAAAGTACGCTTATTAAGTTTGCAGATGATACCAAACTGGGAGGGATTGTAACTGCTTTGGAGGATAGGGTCATAATTCAAAATGATCTGGACAAATTGGAGAAATGGTCAGAGGTAAAGAGGATGAAGTTTAATAAGGACAAATGCAAAGTGCTCCACTTAGGTAGGAACAATCAGTTTCACACATACAGAATGGGAGGAGACTGTCTAGGAAGGAGTACGGCAGAAAGGGATCTAGGGGTTATAGTGGACCACAAGCTAAATATGAGTCAACAGTGTGATGCTGTTGCAAAAAAAGCAAACTTGATTCTGGGCTGCATTAACAGGTGTGTTGTGAGCAAGACACAAGAAGTCATTCTTCCGCTCTACTCTGCGCTGGTTAGGCCTCAACTGGAGTACTGTGTCCAGTTCTGGGCACCGCATTTCAAGAAAGATGTGGAGAAATTGGAGAGGGTCCAGAGAAGAGCAACAAGAATGATTAAGGGTCTAGAGAACATGACCTATGAAGGAAGGCTGAAGGAATTGGGTTTGTTTAGTTTGGAAAAGAGAAGACTGAGAGGGGACATGATAGCGGTCTTCAGGTATCTAAAAGGGTGTCATAAGGAGGAGGGAGAAAACTTGTTCATCTTAGCCTCTAAGGATAGACAAGAAGCAATGGGCTTAAACTGCGGCAAGGGAGGTTTAGGTTGGACATTAGGAAAAAGTTCCTAACTATCAGGGTGGTTAAACACTGGAATAAACTGCCCAGGGCGGTTGTGGAATCTCCATCTCTGGAGATATTTAAGAGTAGGTTAGATAAATGTCTATAAGGGATGGTCTAGACAGTATTTGGTCCTGCCATGAGGGCAGGGGGCTGGACTCGATGACCTCTCGGGGTCCCTTCCAGCCCTAGAATCTATGAATCTATGAATCTGACATGCTTCTCATTTGGGGCCTTTGACACATTCAGCAGACAGCTGGCTGCTTGGTTTGGTGTGACAAGTGGTTGGCTTATGCTGGTTGTTGCTGAGCTGCACCCAGACAATGAATCAAATTCCAGTATTTCCGGCTTGAGTGAGTGACGTCTAGATTCTGAGATGTATCTTCCTGTCATGCCCATCTAGCAGCATCCAGAAACTCAACTCATTTATCAGCAATATCTGGATCACTAAAGGATTCCTACTGACTGAGCAGTTTAGTTCATTCAGCATCAAGGCACAGTTTGTAGACTGGAAGGTGGCCATGCAGTATACAGACTGGAAGGTGGCCATGTGGTATGGATGCACCAGGAGCTTGGAAGATGGCTCCTCGGAATCAACTGAAACTTTATTGTGATTATGTGTAATGGTATGGAGACAATACTTTTTTTCTAGATCACCTGTGTACATTCAGGATGCCTTCCTGAAGTTCCATCATGGCTTGTTAAAGGTTCTAAAGACTGGGAGTTGTAGGATAATAAAAGATCTGTGCTGGCAGGGTGGGAAGTCTTCCAAGACCAGGCATGATGCATGTCGGGCGTGAGCATCCATGGATGACATCCACGAGACCATCTGGCTGAGTGAAAGGTGCCTCTCAGCTTTACATCATGGATGAGGCAAGATAGATCATGGTTAGATGCCCACTTCACCAGTTTGTCTCAGGATGGTGGCTGTTGAAGTCACCTGTGTAGACAGCTGGGGGAGCTAGTGTTGGCAGAAATTGCTTGTCCTACCTAACATATGATGGTGTGTAAACATTTGTGATCTGGAAAGCTCCCACCTGAATCACAGCAGACACTGGTCAATGTAAGCAGAGTGACATCAGAAATGTTTGACTGGATGTAGGTGGCACAGCCTTGTTTGGCTTGTTGGATGTAGCACAGTAGTTGAAACTGGCTATCTTGGTACTTTTGTTTCTGCGGTAGTGATGTGCATCTCTTGCAGGCAGATGATATCAATCCATGATGACAAGGTAAATCACTGATAATGCTGTGTTTGGCTGCTGACAGTCCCTCAGTGTCAAACTGTGGAATTCTTTGGACTAACTCGATGGCTCGAATGTTGGGGGCTAGAATTGTATCAGCAATGTCAGCTGGAAAGTGACTGAGATTCAGCTTTGAATGAGGTCCACTGATTGGGTCAAAGAGTTCTGTGGCATCTTATAGACTAACAAACGTATTGGAGCATAAGCTTTCGTGGGTGAATACCCACTTCTTCAGATGCATGGAGTGGACATTGTAGGGGGTATTCACCCACGAAAGCTTATGCTCCAATACGTGTGTTAGTCTATAAGGTGCCACAGAACTCTTTGTCACTTCTACAGATCCAGACTAACACGGCTACCCCTCTGATGATTGGGTCAGTTTCCTTGGTATGAACTGGGTACTCACTGGGTGTGCAATGAAAACGCTGATCTATTGACTCATCCATAATGGCTGAGTGGCTGCTGTTACAGGAGATATTAAGTAATCTAGGTGAGAATCCCCTTTACCTGACTCTCTGTCTCTAGTTATACTCATCCAAGTGATCACAATTTTGTGGGCTGTGGTCCAGTATGAGTCAAAGGATCAGTTGCACCAGGCCAGAGGAGCCTTGAGGTCACCTGTTCCCAAATACCATTCTAGGCATATTGTGACGTATTTCAGTTCGTAATTCAGTTCATAGTCTGCTGTAACATGGCCACTGGGCCTAGCATTCATAGCATGGTACAAGTTGATATCCAATTTATCTGACAGTTCATTTGCTGAAGTGGTGATTTCCTGAATTCTATTGCAGAGATAAGCTGCTAAGGAGAGTCATAAAATAAAATAAAATAAAATAAAATAAAATAAAATAAATAGTGTAAGAGATTTTATGGGAACTGAAGCACGAGAAGAAAGTATAGTAGAGTTATAAACTCCGGAGTTACAAACTGACTGGTCAACCACACACCTCATTTGGAACTGGAAGTACGCAATTAGTCACACACACACACCCCCCAAATACATTACAGTATTGTGTTAAACGTAAACTACTCAAAAAATAAAGGGAAAGTTTTTTAAAAAAAGTTTTCACAAGGTAAGGAAACTGTTTTTGTGCTTGTTTCACTTAAATTAAGATGGCTAAAAGCAGCATTTTTCTTTTGCATAGTACAGTTTCAAAGCTGTATTAAGCCAATGTTCACTTGTAAACTTTTGAAAGAACAACCATAACATTTTGTTCAGAGTTATGAACATTTCAGAGTTATGAACAACCTCCATTCCCGAGGTGCTCATAACTCTGAGGTTCTACTGTATTTTTTTCTTCCCCAATCTATGTTCAAGAAAAAATACACTGATGCTGCAATGAAACAAAGCCTAATACACAGGGAAAACTTTTGGCCAAAAACTCAGTGAAAAATGTTCAAAATCAGCTAAGTGACTTAAGAGCCTATGTCACTTGTGAAAATGGGATTTTGGATATTTTGGGGAATTGTACCCAAATTGCTTAATGCTGCAATTTTCAAAGGGAGTTAGGTACTCAAGTTTTAAGTGAGAAAACTAATCATATAGGACCTGGTTCTGGAAGCACTTGCACACATGGGTAACTGGACTACTCACATGCGTAAGATCTCAGCATCAAACCCGTATTGTCTCAATTTTACAGGTGGGAAAACTGAGGCAGTAATGTTATTTGAGCAAGGCCACTCAGTAGTTCTTCATCAGAGCTGTCATTAAAATGCAGAAGTTCCTGATTCCCAATTCTGTTCTCATTTCTCTCAGGTACTGGTGTGACAGTACTATATTTATATTTATATGTATATGTATATCTAGCTTGGTCACTAGCACAACTCTGCTTTGAAGTTTGGAATAAAGTTTTCCTTCTTGTCCTTCAGCTGAACCCTTCACCTGACCTCAGCATTCTTAGATACACAGAATTCCATTTTCATGTAATTCACATAATCTGGAGTTGCAAGAGAAGTCCCAGTGGAAGAAAAACCTAAATGTTTCACCTCCATTCCAAATGCAGGTGTGAAGGTGTGATTTGTTATTCCACAGACCGCCTTATCTTTGACGGCAACCTAGCCCATTATCAGTTTGAGTTAACATTATCACCAATAAAGAACAACTACAGCTGTTAAAAACATTTACACTACTGTGGACAGGTGAGTTTTATATCAGTAATTATTATTTTATCAGCTATGTACATTAGAAAGATATTGTAAATCCTTCAAAGTCAGTAGCATTGCCAGAGAAGAACACACATGAATTGTTTTGAAGTCTATTTTCCTCTAAAGTTACAGCCAAATATATTTTAAACTTTTCCCTGTATAATCCTATATAAATGCAATACGTATTGGGTACTGCCAAGGGAAAGGTATAATTAAGTCCTGAGTATGGTTATATTTAAATCTATTTGTTTTTTTTGTTTTTTTTTAAATATCTTTTTATTTATAAGATCAGGCAAATGCTATCCACAATTGTAAATTATCATGCTTTGTAATGCCCCAAATTTCTCATTCCACATGGACACAGTTTCACATTAAAATTCAGGGAGTGGGAAATAATACCCAGTGCTGCCAGTCAAGTCAGAATCCTCTTCTCTGCACAGCAGCAAGCTTCTGGGTCTTAAAGTATAAGGGATCTCTACAATAATTTATTTAGGAATATTCTGTACATAGTGGAATGGAATGGCAAGATGCACCTACAGTTGGATGGCCAAGAGAGGGAAATCATCACCCTTAAAGTCTAGAGTGGAACAAAGCAAAAGTTTACCAAAATTTATCTAGAGAGCAAGTTTGGGTTTATGCTGTATGATGGGTGTGACAGTGTACATGGGCACACATATACATACAGACAAAAGATAATTATTGCTATATCAGTATTTCACTACATTAAATGTTTTGTGTAATCGGCATGAAAGTTTTATCTCAAGTCAGTAAAACCTACTAGAACACTAGTGACCTTGGGTGGGTTACAGAAGAAATATGATTTATGATAACCTGTCAGATCTTGGGAGAGGACAGTATGCTGGGATTACCCTTTTATGGTCCAGCACAGCAGTTGCATACACCTGCCACATGGTGGTAGTGGTGGCAGGAGGGGAAGAATGAGACTTCCTGACCTTGGCGCTCAGTCACCATCTCTTCCAGCTATTTGTAATAAAGATGTATTTGAAAAAGAGGGATCATTTCAGAAAATCCAGCTGCCAAACTGGAAACAAATACTGAGCCCCTGAACCAGAAGTAGATGAAAGGATAATTCACTCATCCCTAGCTGGATGTTTTTCAGTAATGGATATTCAGCTTTCACACTCATCCACGCATGCTTGAAGTGAATAATTCATTACGACTGAACAGGTTCATGCTGTTCACCTAGAATTCAGACAAGGTAATAGTTCCAGTCATAGATGATAAACTAGGCCATAAAACATATTAAGTCTACTGCCATCTTCATAAAATGGCATGAGCTGTTTGAATAGATATAACTCTCTCTCTCCTATTTCTCTGCAGAATACAGAATGAGTAAAACGAAGAAAGGTATATTGGTCTCCATACTGGTGACATGGAACCACCACAGGAGCTTTCTCTGGATCACATGGAAACAAAATTCTCTTATTCAAATTAACAACGGAGTCTTCTGCCATCTCCTTGTCTGTGTACAGGTCAATCAATGGAAGGTCTCCTCCAACAGGAGAGAAACACATGATTTGTTTATGAAAACTGATTGTAAAAGAGAAAAAGAAGTGAGACTGGCTAAGTTTCTTTGGCATGTGGCACTGATAATCTCTTTTATAGAAAACAGACATTACCATTGTCTGCAAAATTATCACAATATTATCATCATAAATTTGATGCAGTATCCCATGACTATGAGCCTAATTTAAAGAGGTGCTGGGTTTCAGAAGCTTTGGCTTCATCTTGAGATTTGAATGCATGTCATCTGACACTCAGGCCCAAAATAATTTATTAAGGGGGCAGATTATCTTGTGAGATGCACACTTGTGTCTCCAGTAATCCCAGCTGAATTCACTGGGACCAATGGACACAAGGACAAATTTGGTTTCTGTCTTAATAGATATCACTAGTAGTTCTTTAATTTTTATGACATTGAGGCCTTTATATTTATACTTTATATTTCTCTTCACTCAGAAAAAAGCTTTTCACCTGATTTTCACAGAAATTCTTCCTTCTCTTTTCTCTTATGCTACTGAAGTTAGCTAAGAAGCTCTGGGCTACATAATTCAATGCAATATTTCTATGTCCAGGTAAAAGATGGAATATGTTGTGTTTCCTTTGTAGGGGAGTACAGTTGAAATTTGTAGGCTTTCTTCCCTTTCAGCAATCCATCCAGAGATGTCAAGATTTAGCATGGATTGAAAGCTAGTTTATTATATTCAATTTGGCATTTTTGTATATTTTAAATAGAGCCAAAAGGAAGGCATTTTTTCCCTTGATGTTGTCTCCTTTCTTCATTAACTTCAAAGTTAAATTTCACTTGAAAAACATAGCCGTAATTTTTCACTCTTTGAAATTTCTTCTAGCATTTTTGTTTAAATCACGTCTCAAACTACGTTCTCCAAATTTGAAATTTGTTTAATTTAAGGAAGCATGAATAGCCTCCTTTTCAGATGTGCTGAGCACAGACAGTACAATGGGGGCTAATGCCCAGCACCTCTGAAAAACAAAAAATCTTAGGCCTTTTATTTGTGAAAATAGCCTTCAAAATGAAAACTAACAATATAGGTTGTATGTCACAATTATTTTCCCTTTAACATTTCCTAGGAGAAATCACAGATCCCAATCACTATCCACAGCTGTTTTTTGCCCAACACTTACAACTACAGCTCCTATAATAATTCAAGTGTCTTAGTCTTACACCACCCCATTTTACAGAGAGGAAAATTAAAGCACAAAGAAAAGATGTGACTTACTGAAGGACACACAGGACACCTGTGACAGAGACGGGAATAGAATCATTGACTTCCAGTCTAATACTTCACCAAAAGCCAATCATTCTGTCTTTAAACTACAGTCTTCTTCAAAATCTCTCTCCCTTCCCCCCATTAGTGACTGATATTAATCACAGCCTTACCTTTAGCTTAGCAAGTTTTCTGTCTGGGAATTCTACAGCATCCATTAAGAACACTGTATAAGATATATCCTGAGAACATAAGCCTTTGCCATTTGCTCAGTTTTGAATTTTTGAATTTTCAAGAGTATTGGTAATTCTATTGTAAATAACCTCTCATAGTTCAGGTCACTGGTATAGACACGAGGTTTGGGGAAATTGAATAAGAAAAGCTAATAGAAGAAGAGCATAGCTTTATTCTTTCTAGCTATGAAATCATTAACAATGAAGTGTCCTTCCTTATAAAATCTCTCATTTCTTTACTAAGGAAAATATTAGCATGGTTTAAGATGCAAAATTTAATTTCCTGTTTTTATTAAAAATAAGTGTAGACAGAAGAGTTATAAACATTAGAATTTTAAATAAGACCGAGACTGCTAAATAATATATAATTAAATGAATGCTTGTGTGATTAACTTTTACTGTTGTACACATCATATCTCAGACTTAGTATATAAGAGAGTGAGGCATTTTAGGGCTACCATAGGATAATTAAACAGTGATAAAACATCACTCGTACCACTTTTCATGTAATAAACTTCAATAATGAATTGAAATACGCAGTTATATGAAACAGAGCAAAAAATCCTACAATATAAAAAGGATGAAGGATTTTATTTTTCAGGATTAAATTGGCATATTTTATTTTTCTTCTTATTTTTAACACAGAATATTTTCATATCATGCAGGAAATCAAAACATAAAGAGGATTCGCAAAGTCAAGTGCATCAACCTCCTTTGTTTAGCATGACAGTACGTAAGGATACAACCAGAGATCCTTTTCCGACTAGGCTGTAATATCTAAGATGGTATCCAGGAAAAAAATCCTAACAAAAATTATTCCCACATTTTTACTTTTGATTAATATTCTAAATATTCCTGCCTTGAAGTCCCTGATAGATAAATGGAATTACACTGGATTTTTTAGAGCCCATGGGAAAATAGCCAGTTTTTGTCATGAGACAATAATAAATGTATGCTACTTGTAACAAATTTTGCCAGGGTGACCCAAGAAGGTGACAGCATTCTTTATCTTCATATTTTCAGACTCAGGAGATTTCTCTAGTTATTCTATATTATGTTTTCCCAAGATCTTCTTAGTTTCTGTAAGGGCTGCAAAGTGCTGAGCACTCTTGTTCTGACATAGAACATAAGCAAGGGCTACTTAACGACTACACAGGCAGTTGCTACTACGCAGTATATTGTTAATCCCTGTACTTTGTTACGAGGAAACATCTTTGCAGTAGGTCCTTGCATCTTGGATGACACAGTTGTCAAGAGCTGATTTCCTTGACTGAACAGTTCAACTTGCACGATTATGGGCCCAGTTCTGGGACTTTACACTGGGTAGACTCACTGAATTCAAAGGGACTATTTACATTAGTAAAAGTTCCTCAGTCTGTTCGTTCAGTTGCATAGGGTGGCCATTGATTATTATTCATGTTATTTTCTAAATAAAAATAGCAAAGTATTTTTCAGAAGGTTAGTATAAGATCAAAACTTCACAGGTGTCTACAATGGGGAGAATACTGCCAACAAACCCTGCCTTTGGAGAAATTATCATTACACAAATGTCTTAGGTCCCCAACACTATAGTATATTCTGAACCGGTGCCAGAACCAGGGGACTGGGGGCCATGTCCCCCCACTTTTTAACAGAAGAAACATATGTGCTCTATGTGGGATATTTAAGTAGTATTTTCATTCCTCCACCACTTTGGCCTTGCCCCTCCCCCCCAACTTTTACAAATGTTCCGGAGCCCTTTCATGACCCAAGTTCAGATCTGAATCCATATGCCAGGGGTGAAATCCTGGCTCCGTTAAAGTAAATGAAAAAACTCCCATTCATCCTATCTCTGTTTAGACTGGCCACACACCATGTATGACACATTTCCAGAGAGGATCATTCTTGTGTGCTTCTAATGTGAGGATTATTTTTTCCATTTTATGGTAAGTTTATTAAAATCACTGTGGTATTTTTTTCAGTTGCAGTGAACCCTACATGTCTCAGTAGCCATGCTGATAGCACACCACTGTGCCTCCTTAGCCTCACTTCTGTCAAGATTTCTTAGGCCCTCAGGCCTGCTTCAGTTATCTCAATACTTTAGTTGGTGACAAGAGTTGGGTGGTGTAAGAGTAAGGGGACAGCAAGTGTAAAAAAAGTCAAGCTAGAGAGATGGCTCAGGTCTAGGCAGGTTGCAAAGACTGCAGTGAATAAATTTAAAAGCCCTACCACTGTCCTAATTTGACTGAAGAAAGGGATATGTTACTTTCCCTACTTAAAAGGAAAAGCAAATTTGACATCTTTCCTTTTTTTCAAAAGCTGGAGAGAGATCAGCTAGGGGAGGTGGAGTCAGCCAAGGGGAATAGCTCAAGATTTTTAATTTCCCTTTGTAGGCAGGTATGGATACCTGAGGTCGGAACTAAATATAACTACTGAACTGCATCAAAACAAACACTTTTCATAAAGTCTATTCAACAGTTAGAAATTAGCATTTCCTAATGCCATAGTATAACCTTTATCTTAACGAAAGCGGAACATTAATTAAAGGGAACCTTATCCCTTTTTTCAGTTTAATTTCAGGTCACTCTGGCCAGCCCTTCTATTCTAACTCCCCTCACCATTATTTCTCTTTAATAGGTTTATCAATTATTTTTCCTTTTTTCTAGTTGCTTAGAATCTTCTGTGTTCCTTAGTAACCTTGTTTTAATACATTTTATTTGATTTTTTTACATCCAGTCTTAAACATTCCCACTCATTACACAGCTTCTGCTCCCCACTGCTTTAAAGTCATGCTAAGTCAAAGACAAATAAAACTGGCACTATATACAAACTTTCCTTTTCAATTCATTTTCCAGCTCTCTATTTTACTGGTCCTATCTGATCTTCACTGGCATGTACATGGCACACTGTGGCTTTTTTCCATGGCCAGGAGGGTTTTTTCCATTACATTTTCAGTTCAAAGAGTAAAATCAGAACGTGCCCATCATTCTTGATTCAGCTCTGTTAAGATGATGGGGAAATGCCGCCAGAGAATGCAGGTCTTACTCACAAAAAATGTGCTATTATTGACATAAAAATCCTCACATGTGTAGAAACAATTAGCTTTTACTAGAGATATGCAATTACAACATTGCCATCTTTCCTAAACTTATTTTGAAACTACAGGACTGATGAGGCCAGCATTATTAGCAATAAAAAGCTATGTGCCAAATCCTGAAGCTCATATTCAGGATCAATTTTTTATCCCTTATACAAAACCCAAATAGATGAGACTTATCGCTGTAAACCTACACATAGGTTGGAGAGAACTTCAACAATAGGGTGCAGAGTAGCTGCATAGCCATTCAAGCTGTTGTCTACACCAAGCTACACAGAGAACTTTATTGATGAGACCCATCAGCTACACATCCATTTGGCTTTAGAAAGACTCTTAAGAAATAATCAGTAGTCTAGTGACTAGGGCACTGGCCAAGGAATCAGGAGACCTGGGTTCAATTTCTGGCTCTATAGCTGTCTTCCTGCATAAAACACTTCACCTCTCTATTTTTCATTTTGCTCTATGTCTGTCTTATCTATTTAGATTTTTCTCTCACTGTGTTTGTATAGTGCATACCAGCACAATGCATCACCTATCTTGATCAACCATAATTAACATCTCAGCACAAAAAACACTTCTAGAAACTCAAGTACTGTGTACCTACGAACACAACATGCAATGAGCAAGTTCTTTAGAAAAGCAGCTTTATTAAGGCAGACTACAGGAATAAGAGATACTTGACAGAAACTCATTTTTAGATTCTAAAAATTTAGTAATTTACAGGAAAGTAAATGGTAAACATTCTGACACTAGATTATTAGATCTAACCTGTTGCAAAGTAATATTAATGGACTACTGTAGTTTTCATAAGCTTTTACATATGGCGACACATCTATTTTTTCCTGTGATAATTTGGAAAAAGTTATCATTTGCTCTCATAAAAATGGGGAGGAGAAGGCAAAATCACCATTTACAATTGGAGGCATCTTTTCATTGCTTGAAGTTATTTTATAAAATTCCAGCAACATAATCTTGATGTAATTGATATTGATATAGATATTTCTGGTCTAGTTTCCAATCTCCTGAGCACATATAAATCATATTTAAGTCAACTGAAGCTGCTGGTATTCGGCATCTTTGAAAATCAGGGCACTAAGGCTAACATTTCCAACCATGGGTTCTCAATGTTAGGAATGTAAATCCATATTTTGTCAATTAAAATAGTAGCCTCAGATGATAAACACCTGCTTCTCCTATTGACTGATTGGTAAATGGTAGGACAATTGCAAGCAACAGAAAGGTGCTACCATATTAGAAGAGGGTGCAAATGATAATTTCTCCCAAACTCTACTTTATTCTACTCTCTTGGGTAAAAAACATTTTTTTTCAATATATGGCCAAAATAAAATTTTGTCAGTTCAGTCTTAATTCTGATACTTTAGAGTTACAGGAACAATATTCCTGTGCTTGGCACAACTGTACAAATAAAACTGCGTTACTTATCAATACTATCCTTCATGGGTGCAGATCCTTGCTTTCATATTTCATGTCAAAGATCAGAAACAGCCCTTGTGTAAGACTGACGCATAAAATTACTACATAGGGAGGCATTCCTAACTCTGTTTATTTAGCTCCTACCCTATGCCATCCTAAGCAGAAGGTAGCCCATCGTATGCTGCCTCATCTCCTCACTAATTCTACAACACTGGTTGCTCCTTTTGGCCTTAAACTCTATGACACTGTGCTTACTAGCATGAGGTGGGGAAGGGGAGGAACGGACACTAGTATCTAGAACAGCTTGGCTTATTTACTCTTGAAATGTGTATATCTGCCATTACACATAATTCTGATCTTCTGATCACTTTTGTCAATACTATTGACATCACCGACCAAGGGAGCAGAATGTCCTGAATACATAGCAACAAAGAACTAAGTGTTGCTAACCACACTATTTTTTATGATCTGAAAGATAGGACAATAGAGCAAATGGGGTGAGATGGTTAGAATGATATACTTGATTCTGCATTGTCTTCCTATCTTTCTGTCTCATAAAGTAGATCTTTGATTCCTTCCTATTATTAGATGTGGTGTCAAACTGTCAGAACCATGATTTGTAAATAACTCCTGATTTTCTACTCTATTCCTTTTGTTTCTTAGTGTCATTTAAGAAAATAAGATGCTCTCTAAAACTTTTAATTTTGTGGGCTTGCTGATCATTTCTGCACAGTTTGTACTATTACAAAGGTGTGATTATGTACAGCAAATTTTATAACAGAAAATATCATTACTTCTGTAGCTATTAATCTTTATCATATCAATATGACATCACTAATGCCCTAAAGGTAAGTTAATATAGTGGAAAGTTGAATTATCAACTGAATTTTTAACAGATATGATCAAAAATAGGGGTGAAAATTTAACAAGTTGCTTTCTCCCCTTTTTTATTTCGAATTTTGAAACACTGAAAATTTCAAAAATTGAAAACATTTACCAGCTTTACAGTTACATGAAATATGGAGTGAAGGGTGGGTGGGAGAGAAGAATGAATAAATAAATGTAGAAAAAAATTCTGTATTTTTAAATTTTGGAATTTGATTATAATTTTAACATTTGCAACATTTTGACCACCTCTGTTCTTGATACTAGTTTCTCCTTGAGGTGAAGGTGTACAAAAAGCTTGCAAAATACATTAAAGAAGGGTTTTTTTTGCTAGTTTTACAGTACCTGTTTATAAACCAGGAATCATTTTTGATATATATCAATTTGAAAATATAGCAATTGAAAATTAACAAGAGTCTTTGTATGTTTTCAAGTGAAGACACCACGTTTACTGCATATCATAGAATCATAGAATCTCAGGGTTGGAAGGGACCTCAGGAGGTCATCTAGTCCAACCCCCTGCTCAAAGCAGGACCAACCTCAACTAAATCATCCCAGCCAGGACTTTGTCAAGCCTGACCTTAAAAACCTCTAAGGAAGGAGATTCCACCACCTCCCTAGGTAACCCATTCCAGTGCTTCACCACCCTACTAGTGAAAAAGTTTTTCCTAATATCCAACCTAAATCTCCCCCTCTGCAACTTGAGACCATTACTCCTTGTTCTGTCATCTTCTTCCACTGAGAACAGTCTAGATCCATCCTCTTTGGAACCCCCTTTTAGGTAGTTGAAAGCAGCTATCAAATCCCCCCTCATTCTTCTCTTCTGCAGGCTAAACAATCCCAGTTCCCTCAGCCTCTCCTCATAAGTCATGTGCTCCAGCCCCCTAATCATTTTTGTTGCCCTCCACTGGACTCTTTCCAATTTATCTACATCCTTCTTGTAGTGTGGGGCCCAAAACTGGACACAGTACTCCAAATGAGGCCTCACCAGTGGCGAATAGAGGGGAATGATCACGTCGCTCGATCTGCTGGAAATGCCCCTACTTATACAACCCAAAATGCCATTAGCCTTCTTGGCAACAAGGGCACACTGTTGACTCATATTCAGCTTGTCGTCCACCGTAACCCCTAGGTCCTTTTCTGCAGAACTGCTGCCCAGCCATTCGGTCCCTAGTCTGCAGCAGTGCATGGGATTCTTCCGTCCTAAGTGCAGGACTCTGCACTTGTCCTTATTGAACCTCAACATATTTCTTTTGGCCCAATCCTCTAATTTGTCTAGGTCCGTCTGTATCCTATCCCTACTCTCCAGCGTATCAACCACTCCTCCCAGTTTAGTGTCATCTGCAAACTTGCTAAGGGTGCAGTCCACACCATCCTCCAGATCATTGATGAAGATATTGAACAAAACCGGCCCCAGCACTGACCCTTGGGGCACTCCACTTGATACCGGCTGCCAACTAGACATGGAGCCATTGATCACTAAAGTGCCTCATTGCTCGTGCCTCATTGCTCGTGAGCATGTTGTATTTCTGTGTGTTGTACTTTGAATGGAAAGTATGGCAGAATTTTTGCTATTCTTTATATACACACATTTTTGGTTCATATCCAGCCATTTTTGCTGTTTGAATACCAAACATTTAGGCATTCTATATTAAATTAACCAGGGCATTCTGCACCTGTAAGATAGCTATTATGTTCACATTGTGTTAGATATGAACCTTTTAGTATATTTTAGATTTAAATATGTATTTTAAAAGACCTTGTCCTTGGCATTGTCCTGAACCTGGGTTCTTCTTACTTATCAAATAACTGTGGATTAAAAGCAGATGAGTATGGAATCTGTGGAGCTGTGAAAAGAAAAATAAAGTTTTGATAGAACTGTGAGTGAAATCAGAATTTTTACATTGGGGAGGTGGAAATGGAATGTAGACTTCTTGTACTTGAATTCCATGTGGGTCCCATGTATTTTTAACATGATAAAACATCCGATCAGTCTGTGTGCAGGACTGGAAATCAAGAACTTCCATGTTCTAATTTCAGTTCTGACACTGACACCTTCTGTTGTCTCGTCAAACCAATCTCAGTTTCCCATCATTACACTGGAGATAACACAGTAGTGTTGTGAAGAGTAACTAATTAATGTAGAAAAGCACACGATGTCCAAAACAGCAATATGGAAAACTCTTCCCAGGAAACTACACTGAGACTTCCAAATTAATTTCATTTGTGACCTGAGCAAAATACAATTTATGAAGTTGCCCAAGCCCCTTCCACACCCTAGCTTAACGTCTCCATTTTATGTACTGCTCTCACATCTTGAATCCTTCATCCATTACTAAGAACTATTATTATACAGATTATTACTTTATTCTTACACTTATAATCCAATAATTATTTTAGTGTTCTTTTGCTTACTAAGAAGTAAAGAAGACATTAGAAAGGAAGTAGCTTATTAGTGTTTAGCTCCACCCCTACTGTGTGTTGACTGCATAACCTACACTGCACTGAGTCAACCTGGCTTCTGCCTTGGAGGCATGAGCTGCCTTTGAAGTCCACTTGAGGGCAAACTTGTTCTTTGTGCTACTTCACAGACTGAAAAAAACATTGCATTATACATTTGATTTAGTTCATATTGAGAGTGATACATCACCTTCTGAAATGAATTAATCTCTTACTAAAAAGACCAATCACCTTCAGCTGCAGATATAGTGCATCCTCTATTAAATCAGATGCATTATTCACTGTGTCAGATATATCACTTGTTAATTAAGACACTACATTTATATCAAAGTCCTAAATCAAATACTTCACCCATTAAATCTTATCAATATTGAATAAAATAAATTGCACATTAAATGGAGGCATCACCCAATTATAACATGCTGCCTAATAATTCTATAAAGTTGTGCAATGCTTTCCATTATAGGGTAATGCACTAGCTGGTGATTAATACATTAACAGATTCAGATCTCAGAGCAAAACTTGGCATGTGAGTTACCAGTCTTGATGACTTTTTTCTTAAGGATATTATAAATCATTAAAACTTGGAATACCTGCATGGGGTGCTGGTCCTCTGGGGGAAGAGATCAATAAAGTTAGGTCTGAATAAAAAAATTTACAACCCATAAAACTTTACTGAAATATTCTGAGAGAGGCTCTGTCTGTGACATAAAAGTGGCCAGTGGCAACTCCTAATACATAGCAGCCATGCTGCTGGTAAGAATGAATGTGGCATTTGGAAGGGCTTTCTAAATCTTCCAAATTAAAGTAAACCCGACTATGCCTATGCATGGAGGCACAATAACAACAGTACCTGGCACTTACACAGTGGTCTTTATGAGTAGACCTCAAAGTACTTTAAGAAAGGGGGTCAGTATCGTTATCCCTGTTTTACAGATGGGGATACTGAGGCACAGAGTGGTGAAGTGACTACCCAAGCTCACCTAGAAGGCCAGTGGCAGAAATGGGAATGGAATGCAGATCTCATGAGACCTAATTCAATTCTCTATCCACCAGGTCATGCTGCCTCCAATATGAAGATGAAGACTAGTGATATCAAATATCTGGTGTTCACAATATCCGGTCTATCCCTGTAAAAACTAAGAACCTGACCCATGGAGTCTTCTTTTGCTCATTTCTACAACTGAATTCAAACTCAGCCTTTAAAGATCTGATACTAAGTTCCCCCCGCTCTTCCCTCCCCCCAACCCCGCTCTTTACTTCCAGTTTCCAGCTAAGATCAGAACCAGAAGAATAAAACACTGCAAGAAATGTTGTTCTTTTGGTATTTCTGACCAAAACAGAAAGCAGGAGTGCTGGAAAACTCATGGAAAACCCTGTTGTTGTGCCAGTTTCAGCTGTGTTTTGCCGATTCATGAAGTCCAGATAATCCTCATGAGCATCTGAACCTTGTGCAAGGTGTTCAAGCCCCTCAACTATTATCATTGTCAGCGGGAGTCAATGGTGTCATTGTGTCAACAGCAGTGCCAGTGCTAGCCCATTGAGGGCCCTAAGCGGGAATATTTTGCCCCCCCAACACATACTAATAATTAATAGGCGGGCCCCTTGAGTTGCTCGGGGCCCTATGCAGTTGCTTAGTGTGCTTATGCCTAGCACCAGCTTTGGTCCCATTTATTTCTTTGAGATTAATACAACAGTGTTCAGCACCTTGCAGAGTATTCCACAACTTAGATTGCAATGCAAAAGCTACTGAGATGGCAAGAAGGCTGCTCTAGTGGTTATGGTGCAAGTCTGTGATTCAGGAGTCCTGGATTCCCATTTTCATCACTGCCATACTTCTTGTGTGACCTTGGCCAAATCACCAAGCCTCACCGTGCCTCATTTGCCTCAGATATAAAACAGGGATGTTGTGGGGCTAGCAGCGCTTGTAAAAGACTTTTATGCTCCTCAGTTGGAGAACACTATATATGAAAAAAGGGCTAGATTGTGACTTGGAATATATGGTTACACAAGGGAGTAAGGAAGACTACCGCCCTTACACCTCCTGCACACATGGGCTACCCAGACCTTATATTTGAGGATGGAAGAGTGAGCAGAGACTATATGTCTGCCTAGTCCCTCCTTGGAGAAGGGGCTGTGAGGAACCAGGAATGAGAGATGCGTTGGCTTAATACCTCCTACTCTTTAAATAGTATGACTCAGCAGCAGAGAGGATCTTGTAATTTGCTGCTGGTATTAGTCAACATCAAATTACTACCCTAGTGTAGCAAAGTGAAAACAGAAGGAATTGCAACTCCAAAGTGTCTCTACAATTGTGTTTCCATGTCCGTAAAATCATACTTATTCCACTCCCTAAATTAATCATTGGTTACAGTCAATATCAAATTATGTCTGTGGATTTCTGTCTTCTATATTTTTTCCAATATTTTTCTAAAAGCTTTTAACTTGCTGTTTATTATTTTCTAACTCCATCCTTCATCAGTTTTTTGTTAATTTTTCTCTTGTGATTCCTTCTTTTCCCTGGGGTTTACTTCCTTTCCCTTTCTTCCCACTCTCTTCCATGTAAGTGTACTTACTTTAGCACATCTAATTTGCATTTATTTTACTATATAAATATTTTTATCCTTCCTTTCCTCTCTCCTCTTTTCTTCCTTGCCTTGTCCTTCTTCTATCCCCCTCCTTTCTCTCCTTACACAAAGAAAGCAAACTGAGAGCCTCCTCCTATTCTCACAATCTCTTTTACCCACTTATCCTTTCACTGTCTTCTTTCCTTCCCCAGTCTTCCTCTTCCAACCTAATTCAGACTTTCCCTCAACATACTCTATTGACTCTTATCTCTCCCCTGCAGTGCTTTCATCTCTTTCCCTCACATTTCCCATTCCCCAGACTACAAAGAATACAATCAAGCTTCCCTATAAGCAGATCCATGATCATGTATTGTGCAACATTCTCTGAATCACCTGATGTTGGCCACGGTCAGATAAATGATACAGAACCACATAGACCAGTGTTCTGATCCAGTATGGCATTTACTATGTTTTAAATCTGCCATTTATGCAGTAACATGTTGTGGATTATTGTAAATATTTAGATATGTTAACACACTAAATATTTCTTTAATTGAGGAAAGATGCTATATAGCCATACCAAGCAAAGAATTTATTTTAAAAAAGGAAATTCAAGTTTTGTAAAAATCTGCTTACTTCAGAAACTAAATGAATCAAAGTTATGTTAATAGGTTCTGAACCAGCCATGTTAATCAATCATTTTCCATACTGTACAGTGGTTTTGTGAAAGACAGATTTATCCACTTCAGACTTCTTTGGGATGGCCAGGATTTGAAATCTAACAAAATGCTGGTGAATTAAACTGCTGCTCTACCATGCCGCTGCCAGTTACTGTGCCAATGTACCTCCAAACAAACCTGCAGTTGGAGCTACCCAGTGTTTTCAAAACTGGTTCAGTTCCTCTCTAGAGCAACACACATTAAACTTAATTACAAAGAGAAACCTATTTCTGTTATACAAATAATATCCCCACGAAACCTAATTTAAAATAATTGCCTACATTGCTTTTGTTCCAAAGGGAAAACAAAAACTAAAACAAGTGCTGACATATTGAAAATGGTGTTAATTATATTATGTTATATTTTGCTTTGAGCTTTTTAGGTACTCTGGGTTACATTTTAAATGAGAAATCTGAGGAAAGTTTTGATTTACTTACTGATTTTAGAGAATGATCTGTGTACATCTATGTATAACTCATACTTCTACAATGAGTACATATTAGTTTACAGAAAAATCAACAGGATTTCTCCCCCTTTCTCCTCCTACATTGTGTTATTTTTCTCCTGTTTTAATAAATAAAGCTATTTCTTTATTGTAGAGCAAAATGGAGAGGATAGCTATTTTGCAGTTTGCAGCTTGGGGTATTGAAATGCCTGAAATTAAAATAAAAATAGCTTTGACATAAAAGAGTTAGTGTGACACTGAGTCATAGAACAAATAGATGTGAATAAAGTTATTGGATTATTTGTGACAGCACGTATGAAATCAGTGGGCAGTAATGAGTAACCTTATATTGATGCCATTCTATTCTGTCACAAATAATCTGATAATGTTAACCAAATCTATTTGTCCTGTGTCTACCAACTCTTCCTTCAGATCTCTCCTTGAAATCACAATACTCAATGCAACATCACTCACTGCAAAGTATATACATTAATATAGCCATTGGAAAGATGTTTCTAAAACTGTAATTCTGGAAGGCAGTTTTTAACACCTTTCTGTGATTAACGTTAATTGATATTATTAATAATATTACAATCTACTTAGGATCTAATCCAAAGTCTACTGAAGTCAAACTGATAAAGTGAAAGACTCTACTTGATATCCGTAGGGTATGGATCAGGCCCTCAAAGTATTCAGTTGACCTTAATGCCCCTTAGAAACTTAAGTGAAACTTCACAACACCCTGCAAGGTAATTCCCAAGGTGGACAAATAGCTCCAGAAAGTCTAAGGACATGGCTACATTTGCAGATGTGGAGTGCTGGGAGTTAAACTAGCCCTCAGAGACCGCAGCAGGGAAAGCGCTGCCGTGTGTTCACATTGTCAGCTGCAAGCGCAGTGGCGTGGCCACGTTAGCAGCGCTTGCAACGCCACAGAGAGCAGTGCATTGTGGTAGCTATCCCAGTGTGCAAGTAGCTGCAGCCTGCTTTTCAAATGGTGGGGTGGTGGTGGTGGACTGTGATAGGGAGGGTGTTTTGTGTATGTGGGGGGAGAGAGAGTGTGTTTTGGGAGGCAGAGAGTGTGTCAGCATGCTGTCTTGTAAGTTCAGACAGAGGCAGGGGAAGGGGGAAACCCCAACATCAGCCCCCACACCCACCTCTTTCTCTCTCACACACACACATGCACAAACGCCTGCCTCTGCAGCAGGAGCATTCCACAGTAATGGTTTTCTTTGTCCGGGAGCAGATAAGCATGCCAGCTGTCAGAAACAGAGCTTTGAAAGGGGATATATGCATGCCTGCAGCCGAGTGACCAGGGTGCAGGCATTTGACTTCAAGGGATTATGGGACGTTTCTGGAGGCCAATCACAGTGCAGTAATGCAACACATCATCCACACTGACACACCCTGGCGTTTCAGCCGGGGCGCAGCAAGCTCTATGCTTCTCGTGGAGGTGGATTATCAGGAGCACTCCAGCTGCAGAGTCTGGCACTCTAAGTGCTTTGCCAGTGTGGACACCTCAGAAGTTAGGGCGCCCAGGGCTGATTTAATGCGCTCTAACTTGCAAGTGTAGCCAAGGCCTTAGTCACAAGGAAAGTCATTGTGTAGCCATTAACAGAACATTGAACGGAACCAATTCAAAGGTTAGTGCCTAACTACTGTGTCCCAGTTGCTCCATCTGCATTTTTCTTTTACAAGTTCCTACACTAATTTTTCCTCAAATTCTGTTCGACCGCCACCTGGAAAATTATCTTTCAAGCAATTTATATAAAAGTTAAACTGGGAATTTTGATGTATGTACTACAGATAAAATGGATACAAAAGCCTTCTCAATAAAGTCATCTTGACTTTGCTTTACAATTTACTTAATATGTCTATTTCCAAAAGGGAATTTGTGAGCATTTTCCAAAGAGAAATTTCAACAAGATTAATCCAGCTCTAAGTATGGTACATATCTTTTTTCCGAGTAATGACGACTGAAACATCAAGGGAGAAAATAGGACTTTTTCCAACTCCTTGATCAGCCAAACATTACTTTGATCAGAAAGAGGAAAGCACTGAAATTGTATATTCCATAAAAACACCTGGAGAGTATATACAAACAACATTAAATTTATCATCCATTTCTTATACCTATGATGGCACTAATATGAAAGAACGGTCAGTGGTGTGTGTCCTTGTTAGCCATGAGTATCTGCTAACATATGAATAAGAAATTCCTTTTCAATATGGTATCGGTTCTATATTATTAAATGATTTATGCAAGTCTTCAAAGACTCAGGGAACTCTAAGGCTCATTCCAATAAGATTTCTTTATATATACTGGAGATGGTAAAAACTTAAGAGCAAAAGATCCAATCCTGTTTCCACTGGACAACTTCCATTGACATCAATAGTATTAAATCAAGCCTTAATGGCCCAACCTGGAATTCTTGGGCCCTGATTAAAGCCCAAAGACTTAAAGCCCAAAGTCAATGGACTCTTGCCATTTGGATCAAACCCTAATGCACACAAAGCCATCACGGGTGGAAGATGCGTGCTTCCCAAACACAGGCTCAGGCCCTACTAGGGCAAACATCTCACCTCCTTGATTAGGAAAAAGGAATACAAGCAGAGGGTAGTTATTGAAAAGAAGCTAAGTAAAGCAGAGTTCAAAAGTGAGGAAAAGAAGTAGGGGAGCAATAATTGGAGAAACTGTGTTTAACACAATACTCTCATAAATTTCTTCTGTGTCATCTTACATTTCTTCCAGATATGGTCATTCAGTAACAGTTTTGCATTTTCTCAGGTTACAAGATCTTGCGTGTCAGGCCTTTGAGAGGGAAAAATGTCTGAAGCACAATAAAAAAATCAAGGGAATTTGTCATAGATATTCTATCAACATTAAAATGATAATTACCTAATGGTACAAATGTGACAAGTATATCTGCAATCATGGAAATGTGCAGGTACTGTTGAGCTTTTGTATGAATTATGCCGTGTTATTCCCTTCTGCCATGCCAGAATTCCAAAAAAAAAAGTCCCAGGGAATCTTGTAACAGAAACACACTTTGTTTGCACAGGTTGTTCAGCTGAAATCAACACTGGAATCTGTATGGGAAACAATAGTTCCTACTATCTTGGGACTTACAATATGGCTGACCAGCATAAAAGCTGTTATTGTTTAATATTCTCTTGGCCTTGTGTTTCCTTCTTTAATTTCTTATCCCTGATGCACTATATAGTGAGCTATGCCGAGAAATGTCAGTTTTCTTATTCCCTTACTTATTCCTCTCTGCTCTCCAACTGCCAAACATACAAGCAAATAAGCTATAAAAAAAAGTAAGTGCTAGGTAACTTCACAACATTTGTCATCAACACAATAACATTAAAAACAATCCATTGACTTTATTGTGAAAAAATATCTAGCTTATACAAAGCCAAACTTGTCATCCAGCCAAGCATCATTATCTAGTTTACAGTAGGTCTGGTCTTGACCATGGCCACTATTATTTATTTTAATATAATTTCATTATTTTAAAGAAAATTCATTAATGTATTTGAACATACAGAATGTTTCTCTAGGGCTGGTTCCTTTGCGTCTGTGAGCAGAATATGAATCATGATTTATTACTGACTCTGTGCAGTTTTTCCAGGAAACCGGCTTAATATAAACTGACCACAGGAATAATATCCAGTCATTGGATTATCATGCCTCTAATTTTTAATTTTATAGGAAATTAGATAGAAGTTTATAGTCAAGCCATGACAGATGTTCTCACTTACATTTTTGGAAGTGTTAGTAACCCGGTTTTTATGCCGGCACATAGTGCAGGATACTGTTCCAGATAGTAAGCTAAAAAAAATAAAAGAATTTAGTGGTTGCGAAAGGTAACAGACAGATAGCTCCAGAAATTGAAATCCTCTATTGCTTTACTGGACAGATACAGAATGGGTAGTCAAAGCTTCTTCACCTTTCCTCCCAGTGTGCTGCAAATCTACACTGGCCGGACTACTTTCAGTTTCCGTGTGAATTCAGCATTCTCTCTCTTTCTTGAGATTATCCTGCAGGTATCAATTAGTGCTAATTGTGGGGTGGACAATTGTCTCATAGGAACCAGACTGAGACAACCAATACCTTTCCTATAAGAAACTAGACAGCAATCAGATGGTAATGACTTTTAACTGCAATTGATTTAGGCACTGATACTGCATGAAGATCTTTTAGTGCAGAACTCTTACACATGGATACAGCCCCATTGAAGTAAGATCCTCAGCA
This sequence comes from Macrochelys suwanniensis, assembly GCA_033296515.1. Taxonomy (NCBI): domain Eukaryota; kingdom Metazoa; phylum Chordata; order Testudines; family Chelydridae; genus Macrochelys; species Macrochelys suwanniensis. The sequence continues at coordinate 25,329,303 of CM065782.1, forward strand.
GGCATAAGGAAGTAATCTAGCAATCTGGGACCCGGGTCAACATTCTGTACCTCTTAACTGGAGACCATGAAAGGCTTAATGATATCTCATTCTAGAGGTGGGATGGTTAAAAAAATGCTTTCTGAACATTTTTGAAACAAATGATCGTTTGTAAATTCTTTCAAAATTTACCTTGAAATGTTTCATTTTTGATGAAAAAAATTGAAACTATTTTTATATAAACTATCTTTTTTCAAAAACATTTAAAAATGTTTGTTTCATTTTAGTGGGGAATAAGCTTCTTTTTCTCCTTTTCTTACTTTTTACTACTAGAAACTGGGGGTGGAGAGGAGGCAAAGAGATATGGCAGAAAGTTATTTTCCCCCATCAACCAAAATGAAAATGTTCACAACAAAAATTAATTTAAAAATATTTAGTCAAAATTAAAAATTTCTACCAAACCAACATTTTTTCATATGCATTTTAATTTTGTCCAAAAAGGCATTTTCTACTGAAAAGGGTTTTGGTAGGACATTTTGAACATGCTCTACCTGTTACCATTTCTCTTGGCCTTCCAGTTAGAACACTTTCATAGTGAAAACTTAAATTAGCCTGTGATAATGGGCAGAGGTAAAGGGAAGCATTCTACACAATTCAGAGGGGTAGTTATGTTAGTCTGTATCTGTAAAAAAAAACGAGGAGTCCTTGTGGCACCTTAGAGACTAACAAATGTATTTGGGCATAAGCTTTCGTGGGATATAACCCACTTCATCAGATGCATGGCGTGGAAAATATAGTAAGCAGGTATAAATATACAGCACATGAAAAGATGGGAGTTGCCTTACCAAGTGGGGGGTCAGTGCTAATGAGGCCAATTCAATTAGCGTGGATGTGGCCCATTCCCAACAATTGACAAGAAGGGGTGAATATCAACAGAGGGAAAATTACTTTTTGTAGTGCTAACAAGGCCAATTCAATCAAAGTAGATGTGGCCCATTCCTAGCAGTTGAAAAGAAGGTGTGAGTATCAACAGAGGGAAAATTATTTTTTTTTGTGACCCAGCCACTCCCAGTCTTTATTCAGGCCTAATTTGATGGTGTCAAATTTGCAAATTAATTCCAATTCTGCAGTTTCTCATTGAAGTCTGTTTCTGAAGTTTTTTTGTTGAAGAATGGCAACTTTTAATTCTGTCATTGAGAGACTGAAGTGCTCTCCTACTGGTTTTTGAATGTTACAATTCTTGATGTCTGATTTGCATCCATTTATTCTTTTGCATAGAGACTGTCCAGTTTGACCAATGTACATGGCAGAGGGGCATTGCTGGCACATGATGGCATATATCACATTGGTAGATGTGAAGGTGAACAAGCCCTTGAGGGTGTGGCTGATGTGATTGGGTCCTATGATAGTGTCCCTTGAATAGATATGCGGACAGAGTTGGCAACGGGGTTTGTTCCAGGGGTTGGTTCATGGGTTAGTGTTTTTGTTGTGTGGTGTGTAGTTGCTGGAGAGTATTTGCTTCAGGTTGTGGGGCTGTCTGTAAGCGAGGACTGGCCTGCCTCCCAAGGCCTGTGAGAGTGAGGGATCGTCCTTCAGAATAGGTGGTAGATCCTTGATACAGCCCCCAACTAAAACCTCTCCAGAGCATCATCAAGGATCTACAACCTATCGTGAAGGACGATCCCTCACTCTCACAGACCTTAGGAGACAGTCTAGTCCTCGCTTACAGACAGTCCCCCGACCCAAAGCAAATACTCACCAGCAACTACACACCACATCCACCCTAACTGAATTGGCCTTGTTAGCACTGGCCCCCCACTTGGTATGGCAACTCCCATCTTTTCATATGCTGTATAGTTATACCTACTTACTGTATTTTCCACTCCATGCATCTGATGAAGTGGGTTTTATCCCATGAAATCTTATGCCCAAATAAATTTGTTAGTCTCTAAGGTACCACAAGAACTCCTCGTTGATTCTACAAAATGGCATCCTCTGCACAGAGTGACCTTGCTTGCACCCTACCCTGCAAGTTCATGCCTTGCCTGCAAATGTAGAATTTCATGCCTTACTAAAAATGACACATCATGCCACTGTTATATATATAACAGAATATAGATTTACATCATTTTATAAGGTGCTCAGATACCACTGCCACAGACAGAGTATAGATAGGGATCGATGCTGAATATGCACTGGTAATTATAAATATATTGCAATCAACCCCCATTATTGTATGTTCTGGAGATATGCAAGCATAAGGTTATATGTGATCAAATCAAAACCATGAATAAAAAAAGAGTATCTGTGTTCTGGAACTAGCATAATTTCCAAAAGAAGATAACATTCCCTATGAAGAGCAGAAAGGATCTCTTTAAGCTTAATTATGGCAAAGCACATTATACTCAGACACTGGAAAGTTAATGCAGGGCCATTACTATGAGACCAGATTTAAGACTTAATACCAACAACTACATTTAAAAAATTGCACATAAAATAAAAAGCTTAGATGAAATCTGGAAATCATTCACAACTGAATGGAAAGAGATCCTCTGGGTAAAGATCCCAAAAGATGAAGAAGAGAGGTAGGCAACTGTGCATGGAGGTTTTCAATCTCTAGTAAGAAAGCACCCTGTTTCTGTCTTTGCCTCCATATGTGTTGGAATTGCTATGCTGTAATTATACATGTTCATGTCACCAGCTAAATGAAATGTGACATTTTTAGAGGTTCTTTGGTACTGAGTGAAGGAAATCCAATTTTACTGTGCTTTGATAAATCAGTGCTGCAGCTTCTGTTAGGGAAGGGATCTTGCTAGCTTCTCTGAGAACAATGTATTCTTCACAGCAAGGCGCTGGGTAAACACAAGGTGGGAGCAGGCTAAAAGTTCTGCAGACCTCCCACAGACTTCACCAACTGACAACAGATTGAGGAGAGAGAAGTCAAAGGGCAAAGGAGACAATTTACCCAGAAAAGGAGTCTAGTCTAAGCCAGATTCTGGTGACCCTCCAGCCAGCACTTTCCCTATGGAGGGCAGCAAAAACAAGACAAGGTGGATAAAAGTACATCACATCCTGCTTTCCTCTCAACACAAGCAGCCTGATGTACCAGTAAAATGATTCAAGTGTTCCAGTCTATGGATTGTTGCAAAAAGCATTGTTGCCTGACCTGCTGAAAGAAGAAGTACAATTTATAAGCTGTCTGTGAGTACTCCAGGGGATGCTCTTGCAGTGCTATTTGCATTGCAAATGTAGGATCAAAAACAAACTCTGGAACTAGGTCCTAATACAGCTCCAGATAAAATCCCAGGACGTGTAGACTTCCTGCATGACCGGACATTTCCTCTTGCTGTTACCATATTTTGCCTTTCACCATTGCTCCAAACCTGCATTTGGCTATGATTGTTGGCCAGTATTTGGCCCAAAGAAGAAAAAGGTTCCCAAACTGTCTATTAGGCATGCACCCACTCACAAGGTCACTAGAGTCACAATTTGAGACTCCAAGAGCCCTGAAAAGGCCAAATGGAGTTGTGGGAAATGGGGTCACTGTCTCAATGGATGTTCTCAATGATTTTGTTTGCATTACTGATGCACCTTTTACTTCCCTGGTCCTGTCCTTTTAAGTGAACTTTGCTCCACTGTGTTTTGTACTAGTGTTTACTGTATATATTCTAACCGGTGAACTGGCTTCTTAGAATACTGTGCAAACTCTGTGTTTATTGAAAATGCTCTCAGATGTGTACACATTCTCGTGTGACTAAAAAAGCTTCATAAAAGTACTCATGACTGTACAAAGTAAGGGGTTAAAAAGCTATTGTCCTTGCTAAAGAAAAAAGATCTTAAAGGAATCTTGGGATGATTCACTGCAAAACAAATCTAGATGGACTGGTCATAGGAGATTGAATATTGCATAGTACCACAGAGACGTATATAATACTGTAGAAGCATTGCAATAAAGAAGTTAGAGTGAATCTATTGCCAGCTGTCTTTATTACATTAACCCCCTCAATCTGACACCCCAGCAGGATTAAATTTAGGTTGCAGTATGAACAATTCTCTTCCATTAAAACCCTTGTTACCAAGACTTCAAAACAGTTAAGTGAGGCCCCTGGATTTTTTTCCCTCTTTCATTTAAACAGACCTTTGTTTTCAGGGGACTGAGGATTGTTTCAGGAGGCAAGAAACTTCACTTGCTAAATCTGGCTTAAACTTTAGCAACATAGCACTTTTTTTTTCTGGCAAAAAGCTCAGATCTGTGTGATTTCATAAAACTGGCAAAAGGACAATTTTTTTTCCAGTTTTGCATTGTGTGAAATACTATTATTTATTTATTTATTTTTTCCAGAGAGGTCTGGTGGAGATATAGCAAATAGTTGGCAGTGGTGAGGTGTCCATTGGGTGTCTTTAAGTTACCTACAGTGCAGGCAGTCTGGATAGGTTCTCTAGTCTTCAATGTATGTTTTACAGATGCTACTTCAAACTGTTCTTGGTATCCTCAGGGGCATTTAAAATTCAGACGCATAGCAGAGACACACTCATCTGACCCTTTTGTATGTAGCCATGCTGTAAACTGTGATACCACACAAGTGCGGAGAGATGTTAACAGGGAATTCAATTGAGAGATATGTATATATTTATAAAAATTCAGTTAAAATATGTAAGACCTTATTGAATTCCTATTAAAGTCAATTCGAGTTTTATGATTGATTTCTCTCAATTTGACTATAATTTCCATTATATGAGAAGTGACTGGTGGATAAGTAGACCCTCTAGAGTTTCAAGTTTGATGATATCCTGATAACAGTATAGAAGAACTCTTCTGTGGATATTAGAGATGAGTTGGGATAAAATGTGAACAACCCACTCAGACATTCACTCTGAACTCAAAACTCTTCTAAGAGGTTTGGAACATTTGGGTATGTTAGGGTATTAATGGACTATGGAGCCTTTCACGCCAACGGACCCAATTCTAATCTCACTCACTCTAGTTGTACATAGGAAATCACTAGAATTGTTCCTGATTGACAGTGGTGTGAGATCAGAAATAGGTGTCAAGATCTTTGGTTTTAAATCTTGACTGAGCTGCTAGGGACCAAAATGTGTTGCCATCTTCAGTGTCATAGTGTGCAGTCGGTAGCCTTACTCCAGACAATGCATGATGGACTGCGTGCCCCCATCACAAAATTACCACCACAATGTGCACCGTAACTTGCTCTCAACTACCTCACTCTTCTAGCTCAGAGATGAAGTTACTAGGTCAGAGTGCAGAAACTTGCACTACATAGTATGCACACAATGTACCCCTTACTTTAGACAGTGAATTTCAGACTTCACCTCTGTCAAGACACTCTCTTCCACAAACAAAGAATTTACTTTTCTAAAATATTATTTTCCCCTTTTTTCTACTTGCCTCTGCGGCTCTTCATTTTGGGTTGAAACAGAAACACTGATATGTAGCAAGAAATGTTTTCTTATCTATTTCTAACCCAGCCACAGCTAGGAGATGTAGGCAATCTTGGAAGGTTCTTTTCTCAGATTTCTTGTCTAGTTAAAAGCTCCAAGAGAAGTAGATGTGTTTGGATAGTCTTCAGAGCTTTAGGATGCTCAGCTAAACTGAACCTTTGAAGTTGACCCATTTCTAAGTAATATATTATCTATTATAGTTATGTTTAAGACATTACATTGTAAATTACATTGTGTTAACAGCTTGTGATTAATAATGCTGTCAGAAATCGAAGAATGCCCTCTCTCGTGAGTGTATATATTAGTTTTTAGCTGGGGCAGTACTTGATTACCAACAAGATAAATTAGCTAAACAGAAAGGAAAAATGGTAATTTAGTACATCATTTCCAAATGTAAATGAAAATCTTCATTTCCATAATCAATTCTGTCTCTTATAAACCCATTAAAGCTCATCAGTAGCCCTACCTTGCTGCTTCTTTTTGGCTGTGCCATCCTGCCTGCTCACTCTCTATGTCTGTGAAAGTATATCTACGGTACAGTACTAATACTCACTGGAAAGGTTAATTTAGAGAAGTTAATAGCTGGTGCAACCCCCCAAGGGACAATCTAAAGCTAATAATAATAGATTTAATCAGTGATCTGGGTGTTGCTTACACAGTAGCCACAAACAGTAAGAGAAAAAAGCTGATGGTATGGAGATGCAGAAGGAAAAATATTATGGGGAAAAAAGAATGCACACACTCTTGCTACCTTTTAGAAAATGTGTCCATTTCTGGCCTGAGACCCAAATTCTATTCATATGAAAAACTGCCACTGATTTCAGTGGGAATTGTATGCTAATATTTGAGGTTGGAATTTATCCCATAGTAATGATGAAACCTCAGAAGATTCCACAGTCTAACTTCGTTTGGATAAGAACTGAAAAGACATAGCTGAACTACTTAAGCCTCCTACAACTACAGAAGTGGGCAGGCTTCTATGAAAGATTTCCCAAAGGTTTTTACAAGTCAAGTTAAGAGATCTCCAACTGGTATGAATCCATGTCACTCCACTGACCTCAGTGGAGCTATGTCAATTTACACCAGCTGTGGACCTGACCCTAAATCATTAATTAAGTTCATGTACAGTCATAATGAGAAATACATACATTTTATAAGAAAATTGGAAGGTTTTTACCTGCTACAACCCAACTTCAGGGCTATGCTTTTCCTCTTCAGACACTTAAAGCTGCATTCCTTTATTTGCACTGGTTGTTTGTGAGATCAACTCTTGTAGGAGAGACATATGGATCCCTGAACTCATGTTCAAACTACACATACTATGTTGATTATGAGATATCAACATTGTGCACAGAGTTCAGAGCAGAAGCGGACGGAACTGCTTTACATCAGCTTTACAGCTTTCACAAAGGAGGATCCAGTGCAAAACTATTGGCAATTGCTCTTCTGTCCCAGTCTTCTTGTAGGTGGTGCCACTAGTTTTGACTTTCTCCTCTCCTGTTCAATGTACCTCTCCTGTACAGGAGGCTTCTGTGGAGGTTAATGAGGAGCCATGTGTTGATTTTTCTTCAGTACTCTGATGATAACCAGATCTGTGTCTTTAACTTCTCCAGTCCTAACAGTGTAGAACAGAAACCTCCTGGTGACTGAGGATAGGAAAAGAGCTCAAGATCATTCTAGAGAAAATGGAAGGCTGGGGGAAAAGCAACCCTGGGTGAAGGAATGAGGCAATGGAAATTCAAAGTTCAGGAATCCTGTTAGGGCTGCAGTTGATCTAGTAGCAGTACGGCCAAGTGAAGCCATTTTCTTTTTTCATTTTGTTAAAGAGCATGTGACTTGTTTCTGGTTGGAGACCCTGTTACACTTATGCATCCCCTTGCAATCTCAAGAAGAGACTACCGTAATGCATTGTACAGAGGCAATTCAGAAAAATGAAGCTATTGCAGAATGAACTGTACTGACAGTCCACGAGTTCCTTGGTAGAATGGAAAGTATTGGCTTTGACTTTTAAACCCCTTAATGAGTTGGGATCACAGTTAAAATTAGTGCAGACAGTGAAACTGCAGTTTCCTTGATTAAACATGGAGTTGCTGGCAGGGTGTTCTAGAGACTAAAATTCACTATCTCGCTTGGTCTCTCCCACTAGAGCTTGCATTTGTTAATCTTCCAGACATGCTGCAAAACTGATCTCTTGTCTAGGGCATTTAGAGAGGGTGTGGAAGGATGGATTTTGTACATTTATTATGAGATATCTTTTTGGGGAGCCTTTCATGATTGTGGTGTTTAACAAAAGATATTTATTGGAGTGTGACTAGCAAATCAGTATATGATTGTGGTGACTAACAAGTTACATGACAGTGCATGGATCACAAGATGGGTGCTCAGTAATGTGGGTTTTTTTATAAATAACGATATACAGAAATTAATAAAGGAAGAACTGATTTTCAGCTCTTTAATTAAAAATGTATAGTGTATTCTGTGCCTGTGTATTCTGTTGATGAGTTTTTAGAATTTATTTATTTTACAAGAATTTCAGCTCACCTTCACAGGTGTGCATTTTTCCTGACCTTAATGGTTTCTGATGGGTCAAAAAGCAAAGACTTTGAAAAAATGGCATTTCAGAACCAACCAAAACAAAAGTTCTTGAACTCCTTCAAGAAATCCAGTTCAGGCCAACTGCACATATATTCCCCCCTCCATAGTCTATCAAGGACACCTGCTTCAAACAAGACTGCTTAAAAGGCCAGTGCCTGCATTTTGCCTTCTCTCTGAAGGCTCTGACCCTGTATTGCCCACAGTTATAGTTTACCACACAACTCCTCTTAAGCAAGCACATTGGGATGAGTTTATCACACATATAGGACTCTAGTGGGCTTTAGTCCTTTGAAACCCAGAACTGGGTTTTCCCCTAGGTTACAAGTTCATACATCTTAAATCCAGAACCAGAATGAAGGCCCCGAGTCAGTTCAAGCTCAGGCTATTTATTTAAAAGTCCTTTCTGTGTCTGTTGGTCTCTGGAGAATCAAGTTTAAACCACAATGTAGAAACATTCCCCAAGAGGTACATCTCTGGAGGTGTTATAATCTGAATGATTTGCCCTAATCTTTTCACTTCCTGGAGGAATTGTGGTAACCCTGCCCCCATTGAGTGCATACAGTCCCTGGCCCACAACAATGCATAAACCATTCATACATTTAATGCAATATGATCTCCCAAAGATATTGCTGGAAGTTGCCCTATCTGTCACTCTTATTATTGGCCTGATCCTAAGAGGTGCTGAGCATTCCAAAACCCTATTGGCTTTAGCAGGAGTAGACTGAGGGTGCTCAGCATCTCTCAGAATCAATCCATATATTTCCAGACAATCAAGACTCATATCAGTTCTGATCTAGTGAGCTTTTGGACAGCTCAATTCTAACTGGAAGGTTGACATGGCATGTCCAAGCAGTACAGCAACTTCTTCTATTCTGAAAGGAGCTAGTTATCTGACTAGGTAGTCGGTCTATAAAGGGTGGCATAATATCCTAGCCATGTACTTCTTTTGCTCTAGATGTTTAATAGTCTGATTGTCTTTCACTCACACCAAAATAAATCCTAACAACTCCACTGAACTCAATGAAATTACACCAGTGTATAGGCCCCGTATTTCCAAATCACCCTATAAACTTGACAGATCGAAAAACGATGACATACTGTTCAGTCACATCATTCAGTTGCTTGACAGATTGTATGTATGAACAATGGATGTGCAAAGCATTAAATGGAAGGGTTTGATAGTATTGCAGAAAGTGTATGACTGATAATTATTGATTGCCATATAAAAGTCTTAAAGAGCATTTGATACTTTGGAGGGAATGTATCAAGAAAGTGGTGATATCCATGCTACACAAAGAAGGGAAGGCTCCATATGCTATACATGGGATATAGCCCGGCTAGAACAGAAATATCTGTGATATATTTGCATACCGTCTTGGGATTTTTATGCTACCTATTTCTAGAAGCAGAAAAATCCCCAAATGTAAAATGCATATAAGTATTTAGAAAAGGAAGAGACACCTTGTCTGGCCAAACTCTATTAATAAGCCATTCTATTCTGAATGGAGTAAGACAAACATCAGATCTGTGCAGGACGAAATGATGGCTTTCACTTGGTTAGAAACATACAGCACGTTAGAACATATTTACAATTTTCTGTAAATATTTCACATTTTCTAATACAAGAGAAGTTTCAGTGAAAGCCAGGAGCACCTCTGCCAATTATAACAACATCTACACAACAGAAAACATGTGCTTTAGTTTGTGACTAATACTAAATAATTAAAGCAGCCAGAACCACTGCAGCTATGGCAGAGGATGGACATTTTCTAGAGTACATGCTGTCTTTGGTGAAAACTAGACATTCACTGCTACAAAGAAAACACTTGGATTGGAATATACCTTGCTTTTTTTCCAAAAAGGCTCAAAATGCTATCCAGAGAGTAGATATATCTTCGCCACCATTTGTGAAGCCTCTTGTTTTATGAACTACTGTGTGGAGAAAATCCCCACCTAATTGAGGTACTTCATAAGAAGGTATAAACCACCACCCAAATCATCCATCCCCAGTATCAAGCGTAATGAACCTAACTGTGCAATATCATTTACTACGGCGAGGAAAATTCATCATCACACCCCTGATCACTTTATATCCTGAAACATCAGCAATAGGAATGCTTATTTTGTCAGACCAATGCAGACAACAAAAGGCATGAAACTTGCCTCAATCCAAATTAAAATAGAACCAATCAATTTAAGTAGGAACACAGTAATCCTGGTTCAGCATCCTGTCTTTGACATGGCCATAACTAAGTGCTTCAGATAAGGAATAGAAAACCCTGTGGTGGAAAATTATGGAATAAACTACCTTCTCTGCTATTGGTTGGTTTATGCCCTGAAGCCAAAAAAATTATATCTCTTCTAGACTTTTTCTTTCTAATCCTTACTATGAAACTCTCAATATGATCATTATCCAGAAACAAGCCAATCCTTTTTGGAATCTCTATGAGTGCTTTCCCTCAATGATATATTGTGGCAATGAGTTCCACAGATTAACTATTAAATCTGCAAATAAGTATTTATTTCTATTAGATGTAAACTGATTTTCCATATGACTGTTTTAAACTGCTTGTGGCCTGATCTGTAGAGGTTCTGCACACATCTGCACACAGCTCTTTCAAGAAATGCAATCAAGTAATTTTTTTTGGTCAGAACTTGCAAGATTGTTCAGAAAGGAGTCTTAATAAACTTGGGGTTCAATAATAAATGAATACGGCTAACTAATAACAATTAACACTTCAGTGATATGGTTATGTGAGCACCCCTATAGGTGTTCAAATCTCTTTATATTTTCAGAACATACCAAAGAGCACAAGTATCATTAATGGGAAATGTGATATTTTAACAGGTGAAGAATTGAAATTTACTTGTGTATAAATGAAATATTCTCCTATAACCTTAAGTATTGATATCTAATATTTGTAGTTAGTAATGTATTTTTTTAAAATGTATCCTGATTTATGCACGTGAACATAGCTGACAATTCTGTCTTTCTATGGATACATTTGTATTAGTATATACAGGAATGATAGATATCCGGTCCCCCTGGAATGCTTAAGGACATATGCAATGGAGAAGATTTAGTATGCAACCGAGATTTATTTATAATCTAAATGTTGTCTCTTATCTCAGTGTGATTTGTCAAGTTACATAAGCAAAAGGTTTTCCTGTAGAGAGTAACTTTCCAAAATAAATGTTATAAATATATGTTAGAAAAATATTTGTTCCCATTTGAAGCTTATTAAAGATAGAAATATACAATAGATGCATCTTAAGCTCTATATTGCTGATACTGCTGATAATATTGTATATAAACTATTTTATAAATGCCAGGTCCTGAAAATCTTCTGCTATCACCATTTACAACAAAAATTGAGATGACCAGACATGTTCCTTTCCCCCAGGATACTGAAATGCCCCTTTCATTATTACTATTGGGCCACTCTTTATCCTAACTCCAGCTTCACTTAAATGTTGAAAGTGTGCCCTCCAACCATTTAAGATACAATCCCAGCCGAAACTTTGCAGTGCTTATCAGGAGGAAATCCAGAGAACATTTTAAAAATGAAGCATTCTTTCCAAGTTCCTGAGCATATCGAATTTTAAATTTCAGGCATGAAATAAGAATTAAAGGATGTCATAGTAAGAGTCACAGTACAACACTAAAATAATCGAGAAGAGGATGCTCCATTTGCTAAACAAGCTGTTTCTCATTGATAAACTTTGAGAAAGTCAGTTCCACTTTGGTATGCACAAGTAGACTGTACATAAAACTTTTAAACGACAATGTAAATGTCACGTCAAAAGTTATAAAGCTCAGTAGGAACTGAACCCGGGATTTTTGCTTTTTACACAGTTGCTGTTATTAACTTGTTCTAATTGTTAACCGAACATGAATGGCAATGGGATTTCTTAAACTAAAGAGAATGAGAGCTGAATGAATCACTGACAGCGTGGCCTCTGTCCTATAGGTTGCTCTGGACAGGTAGCACCTACAATCACGTGGAGTTCCACTGGGACTTAAAGTCAGCAGGTGTCTCTCACAGGAAGTCCGGTCTTACCCAAGTGTCTCTCACCGGAAGTCCACAGTCAAGCCAGGAAGTGAACCCAGACTCGTAAGTCCTAGACTAGTGCTGTATCCCCTCTGTACTCAGCAAATGTTGCTGCTGTCACAGTTCAGGGCAACTGCTCCTGTTTTTTCTCTGCATGGGCCAGCAACAAGGACACACACTGTCTGGCTTCCAGCTCCCCAGTTGTTGCCTTTCTGGGTGGAAACCCATGTCTCTCTCCCTTCTGACTGGAGGATATCCAGGCCGCAGTGTTCCCTGCCTTCATTGTGTTGTTCCCAGCACAGACAAGTTGCCCAGGACACCTGCTTGCTTCAGAGATGGTTAACGGGTGTAATTGCTACAGTTACAAGACACTACAGAACTTCCTATGCAAGCCTACTCTATTCTCAAGGTACAAAGCACTATAGAGAAAACATGTTAAAAACAATTAAGAAAATTATATGTATGTTAAAAGCTTACCTGAGTTCACCCCAACCTGGATTCTGGCAGGAGTAGTCCTTTAACTCCCCACCCAAGGGGATTCCTTGTGGTTACAAGTCATCACAGCTTCAGCTCAGAACAAGCACCCAGTCTTATGGGACCTCATGAGGCCAAGTCCTTCCAACCCTACCCTACTCCTGAATTCAGCATTCTAGTCTGTTTGCTGGATCAGGAAGAAGATCATCAGCCAGTTTACAACCAGGCTATTTATGCAAAAATCCTTCCTTTGTTTGTTGATCCCTGGAAAATCCAGTTTGAACTAGTATATGCGAACTGCGGGGGGTGGGGTGCGGCAGGGGCCTCAAATGGCTGATAACAGAGGAAGTCCATTAAAGCATCCCCCCTACTAGAGAAGGAACATACAATGCCTCAGTAACACATACACAACTGCATTTGTAATACAATGTACCCCAAAGGTATTAACCCTAATTCAACAAGGTTTATCTTAATTTTGTAAGGTTTCCTCAGGATAGGACAGAATATTGTCATAGCTACTTTTTATTCTGCTCAGTATGAACAAGAAGGGGATAATGACCATTTTCTCTGTGAGGGCCCTGGGTCTTTGGCATTAGGCTACTCCCCTTGGTCTGAAAGAACCTGAATATGCTGACCTTCAGGCTTGCTGCATAGCTCATTTCCCCCTCTCATCCCTCCCCCCACCCCTGGTCGCCACCTCAAGTATTTCAAACCTGGGGTGGGAAGGGGAATCACAGTTGGGAAATTCTTGGAGGGTGATTTGAGCTTTTACATTGCCTGGCTTGCTGTCGATGCCTGGTATTGAATTGGGCTGCTGTGAATTAATTTAGATGTGTTTTTGAGTTATGTTAAGAGTGCCTTGTTACAAGCTGTCTTTAGAGATGATTTTAAGCATTTGTGAAAATCCAGACAGTACATTCAGTTTTGTAGTGTACTGAGGACTGTCTTGGAATCGTAAACTATCACTTTAATATGTGAGGGACGCGTTCTGGTCCTTCTTGCAGGCTAGTTAGAGAGCTCTGTAACAAATTGTCTGATCAGAGTCAGTCTGGTAAGAGCCATCTTAAAAGCAGGGTTTTGGGGACTTGTGCCTTGCTGCCTCAGGGAGCAGCCTGTTTCTCTCTCCTTCCCTCTCTCTGTTTTTTGGTTCTTATATGTAACTGTTCTGTATGCTAAGAAATAAAGCAGTGTCATTTTGCAACCTTCCAGCAAAAATATTTTATCTGCCTTCACTGGGTATATGCGGTGAACATAAGTTTATGTAACACAATTATTCAACAGGGTTGAGAAACCTAAAAAGCAGTCGCAAACGTAGATAGAAAATTAGAAATAAGTTTTTATTTCAACATGGCAGCAAATGAGGCTACTTGTCACAGTGGCCATGTCACAGAGAAAGGGGGTTATGAGTCCTTCTCTATACAGCTGTGGTGAGCCTGCACCTGTGATATCTCTCACAGTTCTGGGCACACCAGAAAGGTGTAGTCAAATTGGCGGATGCTTAGAGAAGAACAAATATTGGTGTGTGTAGGGGGAAGGTGCATGAAAAATTGACTAATGAGAACATATTTAAATAGCAAAAAGTGTATAACTTGGGAAAGTGGTGTCTACCAATCACATCCTTCAAAGGGATTGATGTAAGGGAGCACTTATGCCCATGCATAGTCACACTGAAGTCTTTTGCAGGACTAGGAAATGGTATCATGTGAGGTCTCTGGGTTTCCACGTGGTAGTACTGTATCCTGCCTTTCTCCATCCCTCTGTATATCTGTATTTCAGAAAATATTATCTTGGCTCTTCCACATCCTACTTTGAGAAAGCTTCTTAGTTATAAAATTATCTTCCAACTAGAGTGAAATGGGCCTAAAAATAGACTAATGCTCACTTAAGTCTCCTGAAGCCTCCTGAATTCAGCATTTTTTTTTAACCTTCTCTGGTGTCTCAGCACCAGAGAACTCCACTAGACAAATGTTTTAATTCAGAATCCAATATATCTGAGATAGACAGATAGATATTCATTGTACAAAGTTTTTTCTCAGTTTTATACCTATGGCTTTGCACTTCCTGAATGTTTCTTTGTGATTCAGGTTCATCTTAATCCAACAAAAATCAGCTAAAATTGCCAAATTCCACCTGATTTTGTGTTAAAACACAAGTTTCTGGAGGTTTTGACACAACCATAAAACATTTGTGTAAAGCCGTGCTCAGGGTCCCATAAAAGGTTTGTAAAACTTTTCAGAAACCTTGGCTGAATGTCAAGTTTGTAATAAAAGACTAAACCAGCAGAGTTTTGCCTTGTTTCAGGATTTACTGTGAACAGTTTGTATAGTGATAATTCAAGCCTGCATATGGTCAGTGTTTTCCCTACTTCTATGAAGCATCAGGAGATGGAGTTATATGGAGAACACTATCTGTGGCTTTTAAGATGTCTGCCAGCATTTAGCTACAGTGTGACTGGTGCTGCCAAGATTTTTTTTTTCTTTCTTTCTCAGAGCTGCCACATCCAAAAGCGATGCTTCCAACACTGACATGGCTGCATAGGAACAGCTGTCTGAGTAGCGGCAGGAAGTCATTCTGATTATTGCCAGGAGGATAGGTCATTGTTTGTTCTGTTTATAAATGTTACAGTATTATTTCCCTAGTGAGTGCAAGAAAGTACCAGATATTTTGCAGCAAATTCTTTACTAGCAAGATTTTCCAGCCTCATTTTGCCAACACAAGAAATTCACAAATATCCACATCCACAAACTCTTTGATATCATCTATAGTCTATATTGATACCACCTTTCCAATCCACACTTGTTTCCATCCACTCAATCCTTTATGTCAGTCTGTGTCTGACATCTCCCTCTGGATTTCTCATCAACAACTTAAATACAACATGACCAACAGTGAGCTCCCTATTCTTTCTTCCCAGACCTTTCCCTCACCCTCCCGTCTATATCACTGACAACATTGCTATGCTCCCTGTCATTCAGGCCCATAACTGGGAGTCACCTTTTACTCCTACTCTGCCTCACCCTGTTTATCTGCTCTTGTCTCTTTCTATGTGTCCCTCTCCCTCTTGGCCACTTTAAAGATGCCAGCCTTGAAAGCTCATTTGTCTGCTTCTCCCAGAAAATGTCTCAGGGCTTTCTTCCAGGATCTTCCATATATATGGAATGCCACCCCCCTACACTGATCCATAAGGCAACTGCCATCTCAAGAGCTAACTCTGCTGTGACACAAAAATCAGCCAACCACTGCTAGCTAATTCGGATGGCTATTTGGGGGACAACTGATTTCATGTATTTATTAAAATAAACAAATAGATCTGTCTTTAAATTAAGATGGTGGATACCATCAAATTAAACAATAGTTGGCCATTGTAACCAAATGATCTTATTTTCATTATCCTCATTCTCACTCCCCCCTCCTTTTCTTTTGCATTGTTACTCACCTGTAGCATCTTTTCTCAAATGAGATGGCAAGCTCTTTGGGATATGGACCCAGTCTATCTGGGTGTTGGACACGGCCCAACAGAATGGGCCCCGATCTTAATTGTTACCTCTGGCCTTCTACTTTCATATAAATAAATAATAATAAGGATTTCTTAAACAAAACCTTTTTAGGTTTGCACGTTATGAATTGTGTTTATTCCTCCCAAATCTGTCTGGAGGAGAGGGAAGTATACCACTTTAGGGTTTTCTTTCAGGTACATGAAGACAATTATGGGGGGGTGGGGAGGGTTAAGAACATGGGAATCTCCTCACAAATAAGTATATGAATTAATAAATACAAATAAGAGATCAATTTGTACCAAATAACTTCAAACTTTGGGAAAATGAGGAACAACATTGACATTTTGGATCACACCAGGAGTCCACTGAGTTCAATATCTTGTCACTAACAGTGGCTTCAGGGGAAGGTGGCAGAAACCCTGCAGTAGGCAGTTATGAGACAACCTGTCCCTGGGTAAGATTTCCTCCTAACCCCCAATAGTTAGAATTTGCTTTAAATGCTGGAATCAAACTTTTCTCTTTAAAATTTGGAATCAAATTTTGCATCTCAGTCCCTGATAAAGAAAACTTTGCATTTCTATGGTGCCTTCCATCCCTAGGTCTTACCAACTCTTTACAAAGGCAGGTAAGTATCCATATCCCTGTTTTACATATGGGGAAACTGACGCAAAATAAGTGACTTATTCAAAGTCACACAGTGGGGAATAGAAGGCTGGCTTACTGATTCTCACCCTCCCGCTCAAAAGCACTATACAATGCTGAGCTACTTTAGAAGATACCTTTAGATGGCAGAAAGGAACAAGAGTAGAATAGCATCTCCTCCTACCATTCATGTTCAATGTGTACAGTCAACCCCTCCATTTTCTCAATCCTCAGGGGGTCCAGCATCTCTCACCTCCTGTTTGGCAGACCCTACCTAAGTAATGCTGCACAGTGGGAAGAGAAAAGGAAAAGAGCCGGAGAGAAGGGATGGCAGCTGCTCTGCTAAAGGGGAGTATAGCTTCACTTTTCCCTCCACAAATGTATTTAGCATTTACATTTTAATTTTTGGAAGAGACTTTTGTCACATTGTCCATCCCAGATGGATGCTACAGGCAGGGGAGCTGAGACGAAGAAATTTAATCATTAAAAATGCTTTATCCCCAGGACATGGCGGGGTTTGTTTTTCATCCTAGTTCATATCAGTGATTTCCTTTTCCTATGACAAAATAAATGCATACTAAAATAGTAATAATTTATTAACCCTCTCTCCTGAGGGCCCTGTCACATATATCCTGCATCTACACTTAGCCAGTTGCTAACTGGACGGATAATGACAATGATTTGTGAAGGAGAGGGTTCCTTCTGGAGAAAGTTTGGGGGCTAGTTTTCTAGGGGCTTGGCTTGGGAGAGGCAGGAGGGTGCCAGAGCAAATCTTTATAGTCTATGTGAATGCCTCTATAGAATTAGTTTATTTTAGTTTTTCTCTGGCTTTTCTTCTACCCTCTTTCATTTTCTAACAGTAATGATGCCTTGGAGTTCACCCGCTGAATTACTTCAAATAGCCCAGGCTTGGGTTAACAAGAGCTGTTAGTAACAAACTCTATTATAGCCTACAGCTGAGTGTAGTTTGCAGCTGAAAGTGATATTACTGAATGAGGCAACAGCAGTGTCTTTCATTCTTTCTATTAACTACACATACATAACTAGAACCAAAGAGAAATGATTATTATATTACATTGTTGATTAGTTTGTGCATGGTTGCTTTGATTTCTAATTTACCTTTTAACAGAATCTGAAGCTATTTCCTGGAACTTCCTAGACAGCATTCATGTTAGCAGTGGGTTACAGTTTCATGGAATAAGGGTGGGCGGATATCATCCTTGGATCCCAATTGGTTAAATCAGTGGAACTAGGCCTGATCTTGTCATCGAGGAGTGGGAAATAAAATCTCTGGATTCAGGAGATAGTCATTAGTCCCTGCACTGAAGGTTTTGAGGAAGGAAACAGTTAATTATTCTGTGTTTTTAAAAGCTAGTTTTGTAGAATAGTTTACTCCTGGCTGTTATTTTTTGGCTTAGATTTAATGTTATTTAAAAAGACCTATTTATGTATTTCATTATATCTGGAGTTCTGTTACTGCATGCACTTGAGGAATGCGTCCTTCACATCATGCTTACAGTTAACAATTAGAGAGGAAGTAGTCACTGTCCTATACCTCAAAGCAGATGTCTCCCCTATCCTACCTACTGTAATCTGGCTATCTGTCCCCTCTAGTCTCTTCAGCCACTTTTTCCTTACCTACTTTTCAGACTATTCTGATAGCTTTTCTTTCCATTGCACTCTCTCCACTGGTACTGCTGACGCCATCTAGGGCTCTACCCTTGGCCATCTCTTCCTCTCTGTAATCTTCCCCAGGTGATCTCATTTGATCTTATGGCTTCGGGTAAAATTTTCAAAACTGCCTAAATCCCATTTTCATGGTCCAGATTTGTAAAGGTATTGAGGTGCCTGAAGATGTGCCGAGGTGCCTTACTCCCATTAATTTGAAAGGACCTTATCAAAACAAAACATTTGGTGAAAAATGCTGAGGTTCTGATTTTACATTCCTATTCCAGACAAAACCAAATTTCAGAATCTCGGAATTTGCCACAGGACAGAAATTATGAATTCAATCAGTTCCACTGAGCTTTTTATCTTTCCACCGAAACCCTTACTTTCTTGCGATAGGAGCCTTGAAGGTATTTAAGTTCCAAAACCCCAGACTTAGGCTTCTAAATCCTGTTTTGGCTCCACTGTGATCCACAAAATGTATGCCGAACCCTGCAGGCACCTAAACTCATTCAGCACCTACGTTTTTCAGAGTAGAAATGCCTGAAGTGCCTCTGGGCATGCACCCTGCTGCCTCACTTTGGGAATCTGGATAACTACCTCCTGCCTAAGCCCCACAGTAAGTCAAAAATCAGGGGAAGACAGGCTTTCGGTCACTGAAGCTGTGTGCAGGGCCCAGTCTGGAACGTGTGCTCAGAGGCTGTTTACTGGATTGGGTCCCATTCAAAATCCAGCTGGAAGGAGGTAGCAGGGTTGGTGCTGCCCATCTTATAACTTTTAGCCCAGTGATTAGAGCTCTTTCATGGGATGTGGGAGAGACAGGTTCTATTCTCCCCACTCTGCCAGGGAGTAGAAAGGATTTGAACGAGATGCTCCCACTTTTCAAGAAAGTTCTCTAATCACTGAGTTATGGGATATTCTGCCAGGGGGCTGCCTCAGTCTTCTCTGTTGAAGCTGCTGCACTCTGGATAAACAATGAAAGAATGGCTGAGCAGTGGAACCCAGGATCTCCTTCCTCCCACGTGCGTTCCCTAAACACTGGTCCATGGAGTCATTCCCATTCTCTTTTTCTTTCTCTCTGGCCCAATGACTATCTGCATGGTGTCCAGTAAAAATTATATAAAGACACACTGAAGTCAAACTTGAAAGCATGTCAGGTTGACCCCAGGAACTGCCCACAACAGACCAAGGTGGTGACAGATTATGTTATCATGGAGTTTATCTATCTATCGATCTATCGATCTATCTATTCTTTTTGGAATACAAGGAAATCAAAGTCAATCTGTAACTATAGAGAGGCTACCACATCTCTAATGAAACTACATATATCTGTGGGGCTGAAACCAAAGTTATCCTTTAACTTCACAAATATCACTTGAGTGTAGAAAGGAACTATAGTGACTACAGAAACACACCTGTAGTGGTAAATTAACTGCTGGTGCCAGGAGACACATCTCTATTAAATTCAGTGGCACTATGCCCATTTACACAAAAGAGAATTTGGCCCATAAACTCTCTAATCTGCAACTATCCAATAGAGGGTAACATATACCCAAAGATCTGATCTTTCTCTCTCTGAAATCCATAGCAAAAAATCCTCCCAATGAAATCACTGGGAGGAGGATTGAGTTCAAAGCTACCCACCACCAGAACAGTTAGGAAATTTGATTAATTACAATCTGGTTTCTTAACAGTGAGCCAGTGCATGCATTCTCAGTTACTTCAAACCTAATAGAAAGTTGGAATGGGTAGTAACAAACTGTTCTTGATTTAGTTGGAGACAAAGAAATGTTAGACAAAAGTCAAAATTTCAAATCAGGGCAATAGTTAAATAACCTCTGACTGAAAGACTGCAATAAATTATCTTCAAACTTAATGGAAACGTTCTCCTTTGTCTTTAGAGCAACTGGCAATTTTTGGGTCCAAATCATAATTAGAGGGGAGGCTAACATAGGTCTTTGTAATGGAAGCAGGTTATAACCTTAACTTGATATCCATAATACGTCCCTGAAGAAAGGTCCTTTACATTCTGAAAGCCTGTATAGTATCATTTAGAAGCTGGTCCACTAAACGGTATAACAGTCTATCTTGCTTAGTTTACTTTAGAACTTTGATTCATACTGTGCTCAGTTCTTGTCCCAGTGGGAAAGATTTATTTTTAAACCTCTTTCTCACACGTATTAAAATAATTCCCTCCTCACCAGGAAATCAGCCTTGGGGATGCCTGTTTCTTTAGCTAATAATTTTGTCTTTTGCAGTTCTTCGAGAAATTCTGAATTACAATTGAGGGGTAAGAAGCTTAGTTTTTGTACACTTAAAAAAAAAAGATGTAAAATATTATACTAACAGAGCAAAAAATCCACTTACACAGTAGCAGATGTAGAATATTGCAGTCAGCAGTGTGGTGAATGTATGGCTGGACTGGTATGAAAAAAAATAGCATTATACAAATATATGTGCACAAAATTGCTGCATCATCATGAAAGACAGCATATTGTACAATAATCTTAGATCTTGGTGTCTCGTAAAGTGGCCAGTTGTCACTGCACTGCCTCGGTAGTTTTTTTTCAGGTAAGTAAGAGTGGGAAAATAATGTTTCCTGGTAGCGGCAATGTTCCCTGGTAGCTGGACATAGTTGAATTTTTTTTAGAGTATATTGAGAAGGAACGTGGGGGTCACACTGAGCCAGAATTTCCATAATGGCATAAAGTATAGCTTCTTTCCCTTTCCAGCATTGCTTCCATTGCTGGTATTGCTCAGACCAGACCTTAAGATGGTTTAGATCACAGCTTTTTGTCACTGAGCAAATATGGTAAGTGATGTCTATTTGTTTATTCAAGTCCATTGTAGATGTATTTGCTGAAGTATATAGGTAGTAAAGCATTAAAACTAGAGGTTGTTTATATTCACTATGTATTCCATTTACTCATGCTATAGCCATATGCCTAAATGACAGATTTAGAGCTTACAATTAGAGTCAGATGATACATTCTGCAAGTGTCGTTAACACTAGACAGTATGGGGTAGTGTAGGCCACCACCACCTGCCATTTGTTTTGTTCTTGCACAGTGTTTGCTGAGTCCATGCTCATTTTGAACCCATTCTTGGAAGCTCTGTTTTACCATTACAATATGTTTTTTTTCCACAAGCAAGTTAGTTGTTTTGTTCTGCGGATCAGTGCCAGCACTGTGTCACTCAAAGCTGCTTCAGGAATGTTGAATTCACATCTGAATGAGCAGACAACCTATGTCTATTTGCCCCCTATGTGTCCGTCTATGGTTTTGCATCCCACAACAGAAAACTTGTCTCATAATAAGTCATTAATTATATTATAATGTCTTTCAATCATAGACTTTGGTGTACAGCACCAAGCACAATCGAACCTGATCTAGTTAGGCCTTTGATCATTACCACTGATATTAAGTTTATCCAACTCCAGACCTTCAATACCCATATACTTTTGCTCTGCATCACATCAAATACTGATGCTGCTGCTGCATTTCCTCCTTTCTGCTGTAATTACTTTCTCTTGCTCACAAGCTAGTGAATAATATATATTCACATTAGAGTGTTTGTCCCTGGGGGAGGACTTTTCATTCACATCACTGTTTTTTTCAAACATGCTACTGTATGTGACACTATGAGATAAAGAAAGTAAACAGGCAGATTTTAGTTTGAATGGCTGCCATAGCTCAAATCCAGAAACTGTGAACACTTGCTTAATAGAAAGATCAGATCCTTTCTGGTCAGTATCACTTGATAATTGTAACCATACCTTGCACTTATATAGCACGTCTTCACAGAACAATGCAATGGGGAATATTAATGTTCTATGGCCATTTTATAGATAAAGAAAGTGTGGCCCACAGAGATTAAGTGACATACAAATAAGATCACAAAATGAGGCAGTGATAAAATGAGAATTATAACCCAGATTTTATGACTTTCCAAGCAATACCCCTTGGGTGTTATCCTAGCCCCAAAGAAGTCAGTGGTGCCAGGATTTCACTAGGGTTGCCAGGTGTCTGGTTTTTGACCAGAATGCTCGGTCAATTTGGACCTTGGCGGCTCCGGTCAGCACTGCTGACCAGCCACTAAAAGTCCAGTCGCTGGTGCAGCGGGACTAAGGCAGGCTTCCTGCCTGCCCTGGCTCCGTGCGCCTCTCAGAAGGAGCCGGCATATACAGCTCCTGGGCACAGGGTTGGCCACAAGGGTTCCAAACACCGCCTCTGCAGCTCCCATTTGCTGGGAACCACGGCCAATGGAAGCTGCGGGAGTGGCACCTGCGAGGGTGGGCAGCACACAGAGCCGCCCCTGTGCCTAGGAGCCAGAGGAGAGACATGTTGCCACTTCTGAGAGCTGCCTGAGGTCAGTGCCGCCTGGAGCACATACCCCAACCCCTGCCCCAGGTTGGAACCCCCTCCCACACACCAACCCCCTGACCCAGCCCTGAGCCCCCTCCCGCACCCAAACAACCTCCTGGAGCCCGCACCCCATACCCCCTCCTGAACCCCAAACCCCTCATCCTTGACCCCACCCCAGTGCCCACACCCCCAGCTGGAGTCCACACCCCATCCCACACCTCAGCCCTGAGCTCCCTCCTGCACTCCGAACCCCTTGGCCCGAGCCCGGAGCCCTCTCCTGCTCCCCAAACTCCTCATCCCCGGCCACACCACAGAGCCTGCACCCCCAGCCAAAGCCATCACCACTGCACTCCTGCACCCCAACTCCCTGCCCCAGTCCTGAGATCCCTCCTGCACTCCAACCCCCTGATCCCTGGGCCCAGCCCAGAGCCCCGTACCCCTTCCCACACCCCAACACCCTGCCCCAGCCCTGAGCCCTCTCACGCACTCTGAACCCCTCGGCCCCAGCCTGGGGCCCTCTCCCTGAACCCCTCATTTCTGGTCCCACCCCGAGTCCACACCCCCAGCCAGAGACCTCAACCCCTCCCTACACACCAACCCCCTGCCCCAGCCCGGTGAAAGTGAGTAGGGTGACCAGACAGCAAGTGTGAAAAATCAGGCCAGGGGGTGGGGGGTAATAGGAGCCTATAGAAGAAAAAGACCCAAAAATCGGGACTGTCGCTATAAAATCGGGACACCTGGTCACCCTAAAAGTGAGTGAGGGTGGGGGAGAGTGAGTCGCAGAGGGAGGGGGGATGGAGTGATCAGGGGTGGGCCCTGGGAAAAGAGGCGGGGCATGGGTGGGGCCTCTGGAAGGGACGGGGCAGGGCAAGGGTGTTCAGTTTTGTGCCATTAGAAAGTTGGCAACCCTAATTTCACCCTATGTCATACTGCCTCCCAGGCAGGGCACACTGTGTTTGCAAATTCTCACAGTGTATGACCATCTGCTAAAATATTCAGGTAAAGTGATTGTTGACTTTGTATCCAAAAGAAGGAATGGCTTGCTTAGGAATCACAACAAGTAATATTAAAAACAACGTAGCAAACATGTCTCCTGACTGAATAACCTGAACTTTATGGCATGCACCATATTGCCCCATTATTAGAGGCAATAAACCCAAGGACAAAGAGAGCAAGGAGTAAGCACTTGGTAATCTCATCATGCAGTTTCTGCAAAATATTCCCTGCAGTGTAGGATTGTTCAAAGCTGCACATGCTGTGTGTTGCTTGCTGAGTGAGAAAACTAGCTGCCACTCACTGAGGTAGATTGAAAAGAAACAAAATTGAGTGACCTGTTAACAGACATGTGGCATGTGGTGTCTCTAGGCTCACAAGTCCACATGTAAGTAGTCAGCTTTTCGAACCAGATGCTCTTTAAGCCTTTTTAACTGGGTGCAATGGTCATCCTTCGCCCTGGAGGAAGGCCTTCTTTAAATGTCTGTCAGTGACAAATCACACCTATTTGTCCCTAACGAAAGACCTTTTCTCCCTACTGCACTCCCACCTTTCATGGTCTGCGCTGAAGATCAAACCTTCAATCTGAGGTTCTCAAAGCATTCTGGGAATATGAATGAATTAAGCTACACCCAGCACCTCAGTAAGGTAGGTATTATTATTCCACTATTACAGATAGGGAAACTGAGGCCCACATAGGCTAAGAACATTTTTAAACCTGGGCCCCTACAGTTAGATAGCTATATTTGTACTTAAGTACCTGCTTTAGTGGCCTGATTTTCAGAGATGAGAAAAAACTGAAGGCAACTTCAGAGCTCTGGGTGATCAGCACTTTTGAGAACCAAAATGTTGAGAAAATTTTGACTAAGAGAGCTGCCAAAGGTCACAGAGGAAGTCCTTGACAACGCTGGAGTTAGAATCCTGACTTTCTAGTTCTTGGGTCCTTGCCTAACCACAAGAATAGCCAGGAATATGATGGTGCCATACAAAGCTCTACTGGCTCATTACAGCAGTAATCACATCAGTAACCTCCAGTGAGCATACTTATTCCTCTTAATAGTACAAGGTTTTTTGGATTCCCACCTTCATTTACCAGTTCTTGTGTTCAGACTTCTTTCAACCTTAATTCTTTTGAACTCATTTGTTTGTTTGTGAATATTCTGTTATTTTGTCACTTTCCCCTCATATTAGAGTGGGACTTTCACAGAGCAAAAGGGAAGAGGAATATATATAAGAAGAAAGTGGTTATAAAACCACAAAAATTGGCTGGAGGACTCAGGGACATGGGAGGACATGGAACTATTTTAATTATTTTTTTTAAAAAAATAGGTTGGATTTCTAATTGATAGTGTGGCTTTAAATTAAAGCTCATGACACATACATTACATACAGAACAATATATAATAGAATTCACATAAATATGTTAGACCCTTTCACTGCCCGTCACATGTACACAGGTAAACAATACAGAAAAGATTGTAATATACCATACAGCTAGCCTCCCTAAATGTGACAGGAAAGGAACTGAGAAAAATACAAATGGAAAGGACAAAAAGCCTCTTTTATACATGACATCAGTATGAAAGTCTGCTTTCAGCAATGGCGCTGTTATTATTGAGTTACAAGGATTTAGTAATTTAAATAATCATAATTTTCATATCAAACCAAGGACTCTAAGTTGCTTGGGAGAGACAACATAACATGGTGTGGAATATAACATCCTGTGACGTGCTAATGGGGAATGAATTTAGCATGAATACCATTTTTAAAAAATGAACTATAGTTGTTTCCTGTTTTGCTCATTTCAGTATTGCATGGTAGAAGTGAATGTTTCTCACAAAATAATGTGGAGCTTTTTTATAGTTTTAATAATGGTGTGCTGAATTTGGATCATTTCATTTGCAATTTAAGTAATGCTTTGTTCTGATGAGACCTCTGGAGGTAGTTTTGACATTTAAAAGTGATGTGAAGAGATTCAAAGTGATTAAAGCTGTCAAATGTTACCCTAATTGTGTGACTGCAATCTTTTCAGCCTCTTTCAATGAGTGTATACATTATACACGCTGCACAGCACTTCTGTTTAGATTGAGGTTTTTCATTAATTCCAGCCTGATTGACAGAAATTATTGCAAGATCACAAGTGAAACTAAATTAGTTTGCTACTTCAGTCAAGCAACATGCACAGCCATGAACATTCAAGGTAGTTTTAACTATTTATTAGTTTCTTGCAAAAAAGTGTTACAGTATTAACATCTTTCCCAACAACCATATTGACTTTTAGTAACAATGAGTTATTATTTCTGTTTGAATTATTTAAATTTTATTTTAAAATAGAAAACATGTCTTGAAGAGTTATTTGTTTTTATCTGGTGTTCTTAAAGAACAGAAGTGTCCAATGTGTTACTTTGGATAATTATCAACAAGGGAGTATTTGATGACTAATATTTCATTAATATTTTTGCAATGTACTTATGGCAGTTACAAGTGTCATGGATATTCTGTATATGTTCGGGGAAAAAAGGAAAAGACAAGAATGCTGCAGAACATCTAGATTTTTAGAATATGCTTACATGTAATAGAAACCAAGAAACAATAATTTGTACAGACTGGAAAATGTAAGCTATAGACTAGAAAATATTCTACAGGGGAAAATATTGCGGAGAGATGGGGTGACCTAGCTGGATGTCTGAGGCTTGAATATATTCTCTTTGAAATCAACATTATAGAAAAACTATTTTTTTTTACTATAATGGGAGCAAAACCATACTCCATGTTTAGCTCCTATGATTATGAAGCTAATCTCTTCTGAATGATCCAAAAGCAGCATGAACATTTGCAATATAATACGAAAGAAAATTTAGTCAAAACCTGGAAAGGGCGGAATTATTAGATTTTTTTCAGTCACGGCAGTCATTTCTGCATAACATAGAGGACTATTGGATGTAGGGGTTAGAGGATCCTCTGCAGATGAGCCTCCAAAGAAGAGATTGTTGGCGTAATCTGTAAGGGAAAAGGAGGAACTGAACTGGCTGCTTTTGTAAGCCCTGGTCTACACTACTAGGTTAGGTCGAATTTAGCCATGTTAGGTCGATTTTATAAGCAATGCGGCTACACAACCAACCCCGTTCTGTAGATCTAAAGGGCTCTTAAAATCAACTGCTGTACTCCTCCCCAACGAGGGGAGTAGCGCTAAAATCGACCTTCTTGGGTGCAGATTTTGGGTGCAGACGCAGCATTGTACAATTCAATGGTATTGGCCTCCAGGAGCTATCCCAGAGTGCTCCAATGTGACCGCTCTGGACAGCACTTTCAACTCCGATGCACTAGCCAGGTATACAGGAAAAGCCCCGGGAACTTTTGAATTTCATTTCCTGTTTGGTCAGTGTGGTGAGCTCAGTAGCACAGGTGCCCATGCAGTCCCAGAGCTCCAGCATGAAGCGGACGAGCTCCGGCATGGACCGAACGGGAGACACTGGATCTGATTGCTGTATGGGATGAAGAATCTGTGCAGGCAGAACACCGATCAAAAAGAAAAAATGCTGATATATATGCCAAAATCACACAGGGCATGGTGGAGAGAGGCTACACCAGGGACACGCAGCAGTGCCACGTGAAAGTTAAGGAGCTCAGGCAAGCCTACTACAAGACAAAGGAGGCAAACGGTCACCCCGGGTCAGAGCCCCATACATCCCACTTCTATGATCAGCTGTATGCCATTCTAGGGGGGCACCCTACCAGTACCCCACTACTGTCTGTGGACACCTGCAAGGGGGGACTCTCACGCAACATGGAGGAGGATTTTGTGGGTGAGGAAGAGGAGGAGGAGGAGAAGGAGGAGGAGGAGAATGCGCAGCGGGCAAGCAGAGAATCAGTTCTCCCCAGCAGCCAGGACCTTTTCATCACCCTGGAGCCAATACCCTTCAAGGCGGGTTCCCGGACCCTAAAGCTGCAGAAGGCACCTCTGGTGAGTGCACATTTGTAACTACACTACAGGAGTTAAAAGCAATTGTGTTTAATGTTTGATTTGCCCTGAAGAATTGGGATGCATTCGCGGCCAGTACAGCCACTGGAAAAGTCTGTTAACGTGTCTGGGGATGGAGCGGGAATCCTCCAGGGACATCTCCATGAAGCTCTCCTGGAGGTACTCTGAAAGCCTTTGCAGAAGATTTCTGGGGAGGGCTGCCTTATTTCGTCCTCCACAGTAGGACACTTTATCACGCCAAGCCAGTAGCAAGAAGTCTGGAATCACTGCAGCACAAACCATGTCAGAGATCTCCCCTTTTTTAAAATAAATAAAGAATGCAAGGATTCAAAACAATAGGGACTTTATTTCCTTTGCCAGCTGTGATTGAAGTGGGGAAGGTGGTTGGCTTACAGGGAAGTAAATTCAACAAAGGGGGCAGTTTTGCATCAAGGAGAAACACACCCAACTGTCACACCATAGCCTGGCCAGTCATGAAACTGTTTTTCAAAGCCTCTCTGATGCGCAGTGCACCTAGCTGTGCTCTTCTAATCGCCCTGGTGTCTGGCTAATCAAAACTGGCCTTCAGGCAATTTGCGGTCCCACCAGTCTGTGCTTGTTTGCCGGGCCCAGAATCAGCGCAACCCGCCCCACTGCCACCATGATGTCCCAATTGCCACATCCCGTGCTTTCAAGAATGTCTGTGTCCATGTCCTCCTCACAATTGTCCTTGTGCTGGCGGCTCCTAGCTAGGTTTTGCACATACAGCAGGATAATGTGCGAGGTGTTTACAATGCTCACAACAGCAGCTGAGCGGGCTCCATACGTGCCATGCTATGGCGTCTGCACAGGTAGCCCAGGAAAAAAGGCACGAAATTATTGTTTGCCATTTCTTTCAAGGAGGGAGGGAGGCAGAGGAGACTGATAACATGTACCCAAAACCACCCGTGACAATGTTTTTGCCCCATCAGGCATTGGGAGATTAACCCAGTATTCCAATGGACAGCAGGGACTGTGGGATAGCTACTCACAGTGCACCACTCTGTGAGTCGATGCTAGCCACGGTATTGAGGACGCACTCCACCGACCTACGGCGCTTAGTGGGGACATACACAATCGACTGTATAAAATCGCTTTCTAAAGATCGACTTCTATAAAATCAATTTAATTTCGTAGTGTGGACATACCCTAAGACACAGAGGTGGTTGCTGTTTAAGTGAAATTATTGCTTATAATAAACATGTCTCTTTTGTTTGATCTGCCGTGGAGGATATTTCTGGGAAGAATTTGCTCTCACCTAAACCAGTTACCCTCATCTTTATTTATAAAAGGCTGCAAGATGATTGAGTCCTTTGCAAGTAATGAAGCTAGTAGGGACTCTGTCATAAACAGGGCTGATGGTTTCTTCTGTTGGCTAACATGCCAGAGGATTTGCTGCTGCAGCTGGGACCAGACTTGTGAGAACCAGATTAAACTGGGGTCACCTGGGAAGTGGCAAAAAGGCCATAGCTGTCCTAGTTGGAATGAGACTACACCAGGGTTAGCAAGAGAGAAACTGGCTAGACTGTAGTCATGCCGACAGGGATGATAGAACCCTGAGGTGTTTGTGAGTTCCTGGAGAGAATGGGAGGAGTCAACCCCAGTGCAACTTACTTGGACACCTTTGGGATGACTGATGCACCAGGAAATGCTGAATCTTGAGCCACGTTCCAAGGATCTCACGTTCGGGCAATACTGATACAAGTTACAGCACCCAAGGGGCATGTAGGCAAATCTTTTGGCCTCAGTAAACTGAGAAGTGTTTACTGTTAAATATTCCTACAGTGTTTATTTAAGGATGGCTAGGGCGAGCGTATGAATGTCACCGTACGGGTGAGCAGTAACTTGCACTGAAGTCAATGAGATTGTTCCTGCGTATCACTGCTAACCCCTTATTCTCATTGTTGAGTAATCTAGCCTTTATTGAAAAAAGTTTGATCTGTTATTTACCCTACAGAGTAGTTAGTGTTCTTAGCCTGGTTTCAGACACCTTCCCTCTGCATAAGAGATGGGTAGGGCACCTGATTAAATTGTCGCCTATCTGGACATGACAAAATAGTCAGCAGCATGCAGTAAATCTTAGAATGCATGGCTGTAACCATAATCAGACCTTTTCTCATTACATTAATTACCTCGGTAACTATGTTTCTTGAGGGTTTAATGATACCACTTCTATGGATATGCAATGAATGAAGCTTCTGTGGGACTCAAGAATTTCATATGGCCAGAAGGCTCAGATCACAAATAGCCTGATTAGGTGTGCTAAGCAGACACGTAGACACAAAAAGAAATAAAAATGAATCTTAATACTGATAATGACAGCAGCAATTACGGTGACAAGATTATCTCAACTGGAGTTATCATACCAAGGGCATCACACTTGAGAAAGAGAATTTAACTGGCTCCAAGCAAATAGTCTTACAATAAGGACACAATACACAGGTATAAACAATACCTGATAAAATCACCCTAAAGACTTAAGTCAAAAAAGGCTGAAAGAAGCAAACTGGTTCAGTTTCTGCAGCAGGAGGCTGAATGGGCATACATGCTCCATCCCTACACATGCACTTGTGTAAGAGGAGTCAGCTAAATGTGTGTTGTATTGTAAAGGGTCATCTCACTCACCTTGCCCCAAGATCTTTGTAGGCCAGCACAGTGTGCAGTGGTGTGAGCATGATGGACAGGAATCTCTTATAATTAAAAAAAAAAATTGGCAGGCCTCCCCCCGAGTGACCAGGCATCCTTTGCAGAATCCTATCTCAAAGCTCTGTTGGCATTTTGCTATGAAATAAATAATGTTGGGCACATTTTTTAACAGCTGTCAGAAGGAGATAGGAGATGTAGTGACAAAAGTAACCAGTTCTCTTTTCCTTGTGCTGCCCAATCATCATTGCTTCCACCCTACTCAAGTACAGCAACTCACTGTTTTCAGGGTTGCAGAGAACAGAAGAATTTCACATTTCAAATGTTAATTGTTTAAGTTGCAAATTATTAGGTTGCTTTACTTGTTCCCAATGATTCATTGTCAGCCTACATCAATGCCATGTTCCGTGTTAAGGGAATTATCTGTGTCACTGATACCTTTGGAATGCTGCAGTCATTTCAGTCGTGTGGCAGTCTCTTGACAACAGGTTAAGAATTAATTATAATTCATAATTATAGCAGTTAACAATAAAGCTCAAGTTTGGATGGCTCTAATGCTTGGTGAGGGTAAGCAATAGACTTGGGTGAATAATTCATAACAAATAATTTATTCAATGAATTTGCCAAATAACTTCTGCAAATAATTCTTAATCTTCAGCTTGTTTGTAAGCAGTTCATTGCACGTATTCACATATTTAAAATTTGAGCTATTTAGATTGAACACATAGGTTGCATGGTATGTTTCTGCTTTCTGAATAGATAACCTAACACAATACTCTCATTTATAGAGCTCATAATTTGCTTTTTTCCAAAATTCCCCCAATTTTTGCTTAAAATTGGCTAATAAACTCATTGGCTAGAATATTCATAGATAGCAAATATGAAAGGGGTACAACCACAGAAAAAGTGAACGAATTTAAACATCCAAAAGAAAGCTCTCTGAATTATTATTCACACACCATTCAACAGTGCTGGTCGTAGCCTTCTAATATGGTGGCAGTGTGTTTTCTGAGGGGAGCCTGCATGACTTTAAAACTCACCATCCTGGCTAGAGTTTTTATCTTGGCCTAGGCTTTGGTGTGACTAACAAAACTCCCAAAATTCATTAATTTTACTTCAGTTAGTAAAGTCTTTCAATCAAGCTGTGCCCTTTATCAACATTTCAACTACCTCCTTAGCCAATCACTTGTGGTGATGGCCATGCTTTTATATTATTTCATGTTAACATGGGTAAATAATTTGAGTTACTGCTGTGTATGATAATTTAACTCTGTCACTCAGGCTGCAGCACTACCATTACATTATTCATTCTCAACTGACTTTTTGGAACCAGTAACTAACTGTACGGGAGCTGGCTGCTGTGTCCTAATGAAATGAGGTGTTTATAAACCTCCTCAGGAGGGAGCTGCCCAGTTGTTTCATAACATGAGTTTATAATTAAAAAGAAAAAGAAAATCTCTTTGGAATGTTTTCCCCCAAATTCTCTTTAGATTAGCAATAACTCTACAATGGCAGAGCTAGGGCTGATTGTACACGCATTCATTATGAAGTACATGCTCCACTGACATGAGCTTATCACATAAATGAAGCAATTGATGGTATCTGTACTAAATAATTACTCAGGCTGCCAACTAATGTGTTTGTTCAGTGTTATAGTGGGAGTTATTTAATGTTGAGTGAATATACACCTTAACCACTCTCAGAAGTTTAAACAAGATCCCTCAAAGCTATTATGGTAAAAGCATTTTCACACAAACTAGGGATATGAGTAATTACATTATGCTTGTTGACAGCCGTCCACCCGTTGGGCAGAGATGACTATCAACAGCGGAGCTCTGACTTTCAAATGTTAGTTGCAAGATGATTTATGATTATAATTTTAATTGCAGAGAGTGGTCTGAAATCAATAAAGGGCCGGCCTTGTCTTAATCATCATTCCTTTATCACTATGCAGATTTCCTGTTGGCTAATGGCCTTTCGGTGACTTTTGAAGGAAAGATCAAAGTTCAAATTTGGGATTTTTCCCAGATGTGACAATTTGAGGAATCCTTCTATGTACAGCTAACCAATTCTGGTTGATTTTGTGAAGTTGTTATTATGGAAATTGTTGTATCATGGAATGCCACTAGGTGGATGTGGAATCCACCATTTTCTGACAGGGCCATAGCACGTCTCTCCTAGACCAGATACAATGGCAAGTCATTAAGGTTAATGACTGTGGTCTGGACCAATTAATGGGTATGCTATGGGGATGGCCTGACTGGGAAACGAGTTTGACTAAATTTCTCTACAGGGGAACGCACATAGATCCAGTCATCTGTTGTCAGTATTTTAACAAGGGGTTCCTAGATGCAATTTCTCCCACGATGGTGGAGGAAATGGGGAATCAATTAATTTGTCCCATTTAAACAAAAACACTTTCTCATAACCACAATAAAGGAAGGCGGCAATAGCATTTGCCACAGAAACTTGTATTCAGTTGTACTTTGGCAGACATGCTTATATTTTACTCCTGAAAAATATACAGCCATATATACATGCCATGGATTGATAGCACGAGCAATTAAAAGAGAAGATCGCAATGAAGACTTATAGGGTACTGGGAAAAATCAACATGTTTTTCAATATCCTCTGTTTGGTAGAATCCAGCCTCTTCCAAAATGGAAAATTCAGTATTTTAAGAGCTCCAGGGACAAAGCCTTGGACAAAACATAACACCCCTATGCCAAAGGAGCATTGTCAATTGTGATGATTTTGTCTTGAGTCTCATGATAATTATTGTTTTCCTTAAAGCTCCAGCTCCTGGAGCTGAGTGGCTGTGATGATTTCAGCCTTCATTCTTAAAGAAAAAGTAAGTTTCTAGCCCTCATGGCTCTGGAGAAATCTTCAAAATGTGACCCCCAGTGCATCCGAAAGGTTCAAAAAGCAGAAGGCAAATAAACAGAACACCCAATCTACTATTTATACACAGTCTCATGATTTTAAAGACAATCTCATGATTTTGGTGAGCCTGACTCATGATTTTTGAACATTTGGGTTTGGCAATACTGCCAATGTCCCATTCTACTCCCTGGATCTGGAGCAGTGAGGGTTGGGGGCCCCCTCTTCCCACCCAGTGAAACAGGGGCAGTAAGATAGGATGATTTATGCATAGGCATAGAAAGGGTGACTCCATTAGAAGCAGGGAATTGATCCCAAATGTTCCTTCAATTTTGTGGTAGAATTTTAACAGAAGATGTGCCCTCCAGCCCACCACTATGGCGATCTAGGGGTTAAGGCATTAGTCAATCTGAAGAAGGTTCCAAACTAAAAATGGAATCTGTTTGTCTTTGTTCAAAGAACAAAGGGTCACACTGGACTTAATGAGGGAGTCTGTGTCCCCGTGGGATGATTGTAAGTGCCTGGCCATACACTCAGATAGTTAAGAGTCAATCCAAAAGTAAGAGGTCAGGTAGTTAACTGTTGTTTGGGATATTGCTTGGAGGCATTTTAGTGGGGGAGAGAACTTTGGAGAAGAATGTCTCATTAGGGGTTCTCTATAAAAGTGACTAGGAAAAGTTTGTCAGACAAATTCTGCACAAAAGCAGGAAATGCAGGTGACATATTGGACCTTGGCTCCCTAAGGAAAGCCCACTCTGCGGGCTGGAAGCCTCTGTTTGGTTTGCTGTTTTAAACATATATTTTCAGTATACCAGAAGTATATAGTAATACAGTGAGAAGAAGGAAGCAGTGTGGGATGAAAAGCTAGAGGGGGAGAAGGAGTTTGTGAAAAGATAACAATATTTAGCGCTTAGAGGGAGCATTTCATTTCCATTGCACTTCACAAAAATTGACTGATTAGTCATTCTCACAGCAGTTGGGGAGGTAGGTAGTAAGTTTCCATTTAGGAGCTGCGCAACGTATAGAGCTTGACGGGGATGGAGGGAAACATCAAGGGCTGTCTGAATTCTCAGTGGCATCCTAGAGAATTATTCCTTATAATTTTGATTTAAGCAAATTTCAGCTTTTGAAATCAGAGCCCCATAGTGTGCCTCATTAACAGCATTTTTGCTGGCACTGCTTCCACTTTTTATTTTCAATTAAAAGGCAACAAGTGAGTTCTTTGTGTTCTACAGTAACCCCAGTCATTCATGTTTGCAATATATCGGTCGTTGGTTCTGGCGGTGGGGATAAGGAGAGGCGAGATGCACTGAGCACAGAGACAGTCAGTGGCATGCTCCCAGCAGCTGTCACTGCTGCCAATTACTTAGTTTTCATTTAGGAAAGGCAGTATGGGATCTTTAGCTTTTATAGTACCCAAGAAAGATGGGCTGGTGATTATTGGTTTTATATAGTCCAGGGGAGCTGCTCACAGATAGACTAAGGTGAGCTGTGTGCTTTCCGCCGCTGGCTGTCCTGCCACTTATTGTTTTCAATTATTTATAAAACCCAAGTCACATCACAGAGCTCAGCACAGTCTCGGAGATAGTTTTCTATCACAGTGCTCGGTCTATGGGCCTATCACTTTTATAACAGAAAGTGACAAAAGCAAATTGACCCAATGATGGCGGACTTATTATGAAGTGCAAAAACGGCCTAAGCTTTA
The DNA here is from genome assembly GCA_033296515.1 of Macrochelys suwanniensis. Classification (NCBI taxonomy): domain Eukaryota; kingdom Metazoa; phylum Chordata; order Testudines; family Chelydridae; genus Macrochelys; species Macrochelys suwanniensis. Next base: position 25,364,255 of record CM065782.1, read on the forward strand.
TATTGAAACTGGCATAACCACCACGTACAGCAAATGTGACCTGCTGCCAAGGTCATCACTTCCACCCACAGCCATCATCATCATGTCACTGTCACCATCACTTAACTGTGCCTGTTTCAACCCTGACTTCACCCACTACTCTGTTTTTCCTAGCTGCGGTTGTATGCCCCCATCCACCTCTACTGGGGCAGGGATATGAGGATCTCTCTTTCCTTCAGTGCAAGAGTCCTGCCATGAGTCTGTACTGAAAGCGGGTTTAGAAAGAGGTAGGAACTTTAGATCTTTGACGTTTGAAAGTGATTTTTGAAGAAGCCAGTGAAAGAGCCTGTAAAGCAGATGGAAAATGACAGCCAGAGGGCTGGGCATGCTACCCTGTGGGGGCAGTGTTTGGAATAAAACAAAGGAAGTAGCTTTAGGGAACAGAGAAGCAGGGAAACGTTACTGATCATACCAGATTCCTGCTTGATTTCCTCAAGGCTTAAGCTTATGAAAGAGGGAGGGCATGAACTCCTTGACTCTCAGGGATCAGCAGGGGGCATTGTTGTGGTATCCTAGAGAAGGGAAATAGTTGACAGACCCTCCAAGGAGGGCTGTGATCCCAGGGGAAGAGATAGATAAAGCCTTGGACCCTCATTTGGACTTCTGTTACCCTGGAAGGGATGGAGATTTTCCAATTTGTCTAGGAGGCCTAAACTATTCCCCAAAGGGCACAATTGAAGCAGCAACCATAACAAATTTGTTTAAAGCAAATCAGGATCTGTTCAGAAATAATTTGCTAATCAGCAAAGGAACCAAATTCACAACAAGTAGTTTAACTAGCTATACCTAAAGAAATTAGGAACACAAAGTAATTTTAGTTGCTATGAATGAGTGTATGTCCAAATATATTCTCAAGAAATATAGGGCCCGATTTTATCAATATGGAAAATCCATTGAGTCTCCTGGAAATTCCACCTGTGGAGTGCTTGCAGGTTCATAATCCATCCAATGAAGCATGTGATGTTTATATGGTTAAATAATTAGATAAAGTAAAAATCAGCATGTAAAAGCTAATAGTGGCATTTAGGGCTGAAAATGTTGAAAGGTGTGCATGACCCAGTATGTCTAAAGTGCAACTCTCAAGGAGCTGACAATATTTTTCATATTCCATTAAAATATCTTGTTACAATATATGTTATGTGAATGATGACAAGCCAGCTTCAAATTTGCATTCACTTGGGATTGTAGCTCTAACTTCATATATCATGTCTTTAGCTCCAGAAAAAGTACTGTGAGGCATTAATCAAGAACAAACTCAAAGAGAAGTATCAGTCCCTCATATATTCCCCCTCCCCTACAATTATGCTTCTGAGCAATGTAGGTTTCTTGTCTTAAGAGCTGGGAGAATAATTCAAAATGAATAATATATTTGAGGTTTTTTGCTTCTTTTCTGTTGCAAATAATTTGTGAACAGATCACATTATTCTCAGATTTATATATTTTAAAATATTCATAAATAATTATTTTTGAAAGTAATTATTTTGGCCTGTAGATTCTTCACAAGCAGTTTTTATGTGAGAATGTGATATTCAAAATTGGAAAGTCATGCTGTTATGATTGAGCATGTAGGTCACTTTGGACCTGATTTTAGTGAGACTATTCACATTGTAAAGTTAAGGAAGTGCTTAAGTGTTTGCAAGATTGATGTCTTGCTATGTTCTCTTAGAATTAATTTTTTACAATTATGAATTCCAAATTCACTTTCCATGTATACTTTGCCATTTTTTCTTAAAAATCAGTTTCCAGGATCATTCCTGTCAACACATTGTTGCTATAATTTTAATGAAAAGCAAACACAAAACAGGTACAATGTACTTGAAGTAGAAAAACTAATATTGGTGGAAAATTTCAAGCAGTATTTACTAAATTCTAGTCTAAGAAAGATGTTCCGAGGTTGCATTGTCTGAAGGTGATAAAAAATTCAAAAACAAGCTTGAGTGGAGAGTCAGGCAGCAACCAAATGACTTTGTCATCCTCCCAAAACACTGAAATTAGTATTGAACTGATGGGGTAGAGTCTCATTTTCACTAAGCCTCTTAGGAATCTGGCCAGAAGGTATGTTTTGCATAGATCTGAGCTATATGGGTCAGAGTCCTATATACATTAAGGCATCTTGACACCACACTGGCAGTAAAATGAACATAACTGTAGCTTACTCCCTTTTTCAGGCCATCTTACTCTTAGAGAGTAGTGTAAAGAGACTTAGGGCTAGTCTACACTTACCCGCTGCGCCAGAGGCTTCGGATCGAACCAGGAAGTGCTCCCCCGTCGACGCCGGTAATCCTGCTCTGCGAACGGAACAGGCGGAGTCGACGGGGGAGCCTGCGTGCCGCCGTGTGGACCAGGGGTAAGTACTTTAAGTTCAAAATAAGATACTTCGACTTCAGCTACGTTATTCACGTAGCTGAAGTCGCGTATCTTACTTCGAACTTGGGGGCTAGTGTAGACCAGCCCTAAGTGAAACTGAGTATCACTGGGAGCTAGAGCTGTGATTCCCAGTTCAAGGAGACATACCCATGCTAACTCTGACTGAGCTAGTGCACTAAAAATAGAATGCAATTGGCTGCTGGGGCAGAGGGGTGCAAATCACCCTGAATGCGTACCCGTCCAAGACCTTAGGCAGGTACTTGGAGCAGCTAGCCCCTACCACCATAGCAGCTATATTATTTTAGTGTGCAAGCTTGATGAGAGCCGGCATGAGTATCAACCCCCCCTTCCCCACCTCCCCATGTAGGCATACCCAAAGATACTGAGGTGAAATCCTGACCCTATTGAAGTCAATGGGAGCATCGGTGTACCTATTCTCTGTCTGGGGCACATAATAATTTGGTCTCCTGGTGGCTGTAATATTTTGGTCTAATTCTTGTTGTTGGGTTTAGCATGTGGGTGCTATTGGTGCCCTGTGATATATAAAAGGTCAGACGAGTGACCTGGGATTTGGGAGTCTCTTCTGGCCTTAAATTCTGTGATTTCATTGGAGCCAGGATTTCACCATATATTTAAAAATGCTCTGCCTGATCGTATGGTGTATAGGATTATTGAAGCTTACATGATAAATGCTTCATATGTTTGCTGTTAACACTGTATGGAAGAAGTTATGAAATCAAATGGGAAATACATTTAAAAAAACCACACACAATGAGAAATAGCCTTGCAATAAAACCTGATGCCACAACCTGAGACCATGATCCTGCAAAGCGTCCTGCTAGGATGGAACCATAGGCCAGATGAAGCCCCACTGACATCAAATGACTTCGCTCAAGCCCAAATGTCTGCCCACAAGTAGCAGTTTACAGAGTCATGGCCTCAGGTGACATTTCACTGTTCTTTACAGATACATTCAACATCCACTCTATCATATTTTTATTGGCTAAATACAATGTAGTGATTCAACATCATGCCATCATTATCTGTACCCCAAAATGCTGGAAAACTTGTCATCAAGACCACACAGCATAAAGAGTTGGCAGAGGATTGGTTATGGGAAGGTGCATTTGAAATGAGCGGGAAATCATGTTCTCCGTCTGTTTATTATTCTTACTGTATCTTGTTTAATGTGCTTTAGATAATTATTTCACAGAGCTCAAGAAAACTAGTTAATCTGTTTTATAAAATTTGCGGGAATAAATCAGTCAGAATATCAGAAAGAAAAGGAGTACTGTTTGATATTACACTCTTTTGTAAATAACTTCTGCTTGTCAACCCAGATGTATGAAAGGATTATTAGGAAGCAATCATTTTTCTTTTAAACAGCCTCAGTCAGCTCAGAAAAATGAAACAAGCTCCCCTGCACACACACGCTCCAAAGAAAAACCATGTATCCAAGAGTATGGGTACATAATGCTGTGAATTCTTTGATGCTGAATGAAAATTGAATGAAGTAAAAATAGAAACATTTAAAAGTTCATTCTTAGCACCTGTAACCCATTATATGTATAATTGGCACATTCTATATTGAAGTGCTGGATAGGACCCAATCCTGCATTTGATTTCAATTTTGTACTGCACAGGTGTAGGGGTCTGCCCGCATGAAGCCAACTGTAGGATCAGGGCCTACATAACAACACACTCAGAGCTGCAAGGTATATATGTTCACTCACAGATAATGAAAACAAGCGCCAAACAGCAAGGCGCCATTATCTCCTGAAAATGCTCTATGTATTTCTGGTGACAAGGAAGTTTTGCCTAGTTTTGTCTGGCATTTAAAAAATGTGCATCACATTACACATCACTGGAATTAAAAAATAAATCATGAAAACATTTATATTAGTCTTAGGATATGGACAAAAATGTTTAAACAAAATTGGTACAAATTTGATTGCTCTTTTAACATAAGAAAAGTGAACAATTCCCTCACTATTTACCTAAGTGTGCTTCTTTGCTCCAGAGTGCAGTATATAAAAGGAGGATAAAGTAGAATTTACTGTGAATTAGATAGTGAAAAATGTAGAAGGTTCATATAGCCATGTCTGCATTGTATTTGTACGAGGGTACGCCTGGACAGTGGTCAAACGTTTTAGGTAGTTTTGGAAATATCTAAACAGGTTACCAGCATCTGCACACCTGTATCTACACTGCAAAAGAAACCCTGCAGCAGCAAGTCTCAGAGCGCAGGTAAACTAAATCAGGCTTACACTACAGGATAAAGATAGCAGTGCAGATATTTGGACTAGGGCGGAAGCCTGGGCTCTGAGACCCCCGCCCCAACCCCCAAATCTGAGACCTCAAACTCCAGCCAGAGTGGGAATGTCTACACTGTTACTTTTAACTGCATAGCACAAGCTCCACAAGCCCGAGTCAGTTCAACCAGGCTCTGAGACTCACTGCTGCAGAGGTTTTTGTTGGTAGTGTAGATGTACCCTTATTAGAGATCATGAGATATGTCAGGGGCGGCCAACCTGAGCCTGAGAAGGAGCCAGAATTTACCAATGTACATTTCCAAAGAGCCACAGTAATACGTCAGCAGCCCCCCATCCGCTCCCCAGCGCCTCCCGCCTGCCGGCAGCCCCCATCAATCAGCACCTACTCCCCCCTCCCCCTGCAATCAGCTGTTTCACGTGTGCAGGAGGCTATTCGGGGGAGGAGCAAGGGCATGGCAGGCTCAGGGGAAGGGGCCTTGGGGGAAGGGGTGGAGTTGGGGCAGGGCTTGGGGCAGAGCAGGGGGTTGAGCAGTGAGCACCCCCCCAGCACATTGGAAAGTTGGCATCTATAGCTCCAGCCCCGGAATCCGTGCCTAGGTAAGGAGCTGCATATTAACCTCTGAAGAGCTACATGCGGCTCAGGAGCCACAGGTTGGCCACCCCTGAGATATGCTATCCCCTTGATGTGCAATAAACTCCTATTAATTCTTTGGGGAATTATGTAAGGACATTCCGGATGAAATCCAGGCCCTAATGAAGTGGTGGTATGTCTTTTCAATAAGGCATGCCATTCTGCACTTGCATGCATGTATAGTGCATGAGAGGTCATGCTGTCCTATAAAATGGCATCCTCCATAAGCATTCAGGGGCCGGACGGAATTGTCCTGTGAACACAGCCAGTCCTGAAGCACGCAATGTATGAGTTGCATATGTGGACAGTATGCCACTGCTCATTGACTTCCATAGGATTTCACTCGATGGGCCCATTCTGAATCTCATTAACACAGCTATGTGACAGACTGTTTTTGTCTGTGATTCCAAACAGAGCAGATAAGATGTATTTGCTTAGTCTTGGACTTAGTGCCTGGAGTTTCACTGGTCAAGACCAGAAGTGGGGCATTTTCATTTAAGAGCATCTGATCTCTGAAACTCAATCACTCTGCCAGTTCACCAGAGCCTGCCTTTGGTGACTATTGGACTACAAAATTAGTTGCACTTGTTTACTCAGGGCTTTAATTAATTAAATTAAATATGACAAACTCTGGACTTTAAAATCAATAAACTGGTTGTCTCTGATTTACATTGTTTGTAAAGTTTTTGTTTCAATGTCCAGTAAATGGACTGTGTATTTTGTGTAGATAGTTGTATTCATCCCAAGGGAATGTCATAAACATGCATGACAGACAAAGTCCTGCTCCTCTCTTCTGCTGTCTACATAAACTAATCTGACACAGTCAGTTGTTAAACACCACTGTGAAATTGCTTTCACACCACCTGACTGACCCACACACCACAGCTTTTACAACATCAGTTCCTCCTCTGCTGAGAAGAGGGAAGAGGTTTTTCCACCCAGAGATCCTTCATGGTTCTGGCTCCACTAGTCTGCCTCTCTGCCCAACCTTCCTTTCTGTGCTTTCCCATGCACTGCTACAGGCTGGGGACCAACTGGCTAAGCAGCAGTTCTGCAGAAAAGGACCTGGGGATTACAGTGGATGAGAAGCTGGATATGAGTCAGCAGTGTGCCCTTGTTGCCAAGAAAGCCAACAGCATATTGGGCTGTATTAGTAAGAACATTGCCAGCAGATTGAGGGAAGTGATTATTCCCCTCTATTCGGCACCGGTGAGGCCACACCTGGAGTATTGTGTCCAGTTTTGGTCCCCTCAGTATAGAAGGTATGTGTACAAATTGGAGAGAGTCCAGTGGAGGGCAATGAATATGATTAGGGGGCTGGGGAACATGACTTACGAGGAGAGGCTGGGGGAACTGGGGTTATTTAGTCTGCAGAAGAGAAGAGTGAGGGGGGATTTGATAGCAGCCTTCAACTACCCGAAAGGGGGTTCCAAAGAGGATGGAGCTAAGCTGTTCTCAGTGGTGGCAGATGACAGAACAGAAAGCAATGGTCTCAAGTTGCAGTGGGGGAGGTCTATGTTGGATATTAGGAAACACTATTTCACTAGGAGGGTGGTGAAGCACTGGAATGGGCTACCTAGGGAGGTGGTGGAATCGCTATCCTTAGAGGTTTTTAAGGGCCGGCTTGACAAAGGCCTGGCTGGGATGATTTAGTTGGTGTTGGTCCTGCTTTGAGCTCGGGATTGAACTAGATGACCTCCTGAGGTCCCTTCCAACCCTAATATTCTATGATTCTACACACTGCACTAATGGACTAATTTACTCTTTAGTCTTCCCCAGCCCATTCTAATCCACTAATTATGCATTCAGGTCCACCTGGAAAAATTAAGTGCAACTGAGCAGTGAGCACCCCCCAGCATTTAAGTGATCAGAGTGCTGGTTTATCTGTTGGTTCCCAGCACTCTTTCAGAGGATGTGAGGATGCTTTAGGCCATATAATGATAAACAGAGATTTGATAAAATATGTTAATTTGCACATGCTGCTCACTCTCAGACCAAAATTTAATATCCACAAAATGAACTACATAATAAGTGGTATAGTATAGTACCTATTGGTGGCACTAGAGTGTATGTAAGTTAAGATTGTAGTTCTCTAGTTAGTCCTTAAAGAAGTCTAATTGTCCAATATCCACTTATCTTATCCACTTTATGTAGGAAAGGAAAATCTGTAGAAATGATCAGGCATGCAACTAAGCAGGCAGCTTTTTATTCATGTGTTGTACAGTAATCAAACTATCATTCTATCATGTAATTATTGAAAGGCAAAACTGATGTTATCACATACAACTGGAATTATTAACTGAAGACATTTTGAGATAGTTTGTGGAGAAGATTCTGAGGGCCACAGTGGAAACAGCTAAAAAATTAAGTTTCCTCTGCTTGCCAGTGAATATAGAAATGGAGTAATGGGTGCAAGCACTCTATAGATAAATTAGATCTACAAGCCCTACAAAGTGGCATGGCTCATGCATACACAGTTTCAGTCTAGGGTTATATTTTAAAGAGCCCTTAAAAGTGATATAGATCCTCATGCCAATTTACACCAGCTGAGGGGCTGGCCCTATCTCCATTGAAGTCACTGCAATTTACATCAGCTGCAGACTCGATCTCTAATTAATATGTACTCCAGTCCTTTCATGAAAAGAAGCAGGAAACATTTCATTAATATTGAAAGAATGAACCAGTTTAAGATGTTAAGAGGGGAGGGATAGCTCAGTGGTTTGAGCATTGGCCTGCTAAACCCAGGGTTGTGAGTTCAATCCTTGAGGGGGCCATTTGGGGATATGGGGCAAAAATTGGGGATTGGTCCTGCTTTGAGCAGGGGGTTGGACTAGATGACTTCCTAAGGTCCCTTCCAACCCTGATATTCTATTCTATGTCCTATCACAGATGCACAGGACCAGATCCTCAGCTAATGAAAATTGCCATAGCACCATTAAAGTCAATGGCAATTTACACCAGCTGAGGATCTGGCCTTTATTTCTTTAATTAAAATTGATCCCAAGATATTAGACAAGGTTTTATCAGGCATTCTGGATTATTGTGCAGCACTTACCTACCATACCTTAATCAACTGAGCCCAGACTAGTTTTATTAAAAATACTTTAGCATTCACCAATATAAGAGAGCTTAACATAAGACAAATATACCCTTGAAGCATAAAACCATTATCATTTCACTACATGCAAAGATGTTCAACAAAGTTGAATGTCCTATTTAAATGTTTGCATCACTGTGGAAGTTCAGATTAAGAAATGGCTTTTATTAAAACTATTGTAAAATCCTCCTTCAGCTGCAGTGATTAAAATGGAATAAGAGGCCCAACATTATCTTAAACTGAAGCAGATATCTAGGCAGTGCCCCTTTTTCCTTTGTTATTTTTTTCTTAGTCTTTCTACCTTTGCTAGTCAGTGGTATACGTTAACAATAAATATTCTAAAACTCAGACAATAGAACTGGAGTACATGCTGATGACATGATCCATCTCAAATCGTAGCAAATGGATGAAGGCCAAAATTTTTACATTTGAAAGCCTACAGTTAGGCACCTAAATCCAGATTTGGAAACCTAGATCATGCGAGGATGCACTCAAGCCCGTGGATCTGGTCACCTCAGGATTGGCTTGATGGAGGAGAATCATCAGGCACTGCAGAATCAGTATGTAATGCCTCTTACAATACCCCTACTCTCAACATCTAGGTCATGGCTATTGTACTTGCAATCACTGTTATGTTCATGGTGTGCAAAGAGAGAAGTTTGAAAAAGTGTTTTATATTCTGAATTTCTCAAGGTTTTAGTGTAACACAACACAGTTTCTTAAAATCCAGAACTTCAATACACCAGAACCAGAAAGAGGGGGAACAAGTAGACTGCTCCCTAGGGCAGAGAGGCACAATCTACCCTAGCTTGCTGCAGGTTGGATCCTAGGAGACTGACTCTGATCACAAACTTCCCTCCAGAGCCCCAGAACCTGAAAACAGAACTAGGAAACTCCTCATTAATTACGGTGACCACCTACAATTCCAACACAGTTTTCAATACACCAGTGGCTGCAACAGACCTTGGGGACTGTGGGCAGCCTGCACAGTTTAGGGCAACCCTAAGGACTGGACTGGATTAGGTCCCAAAAGGGGCTTTGTCTCCCCATTGAGATGGACTGGGTGAAATCAGGCACCTGAGGATCTGAATTTAGGTGCTTAGCATTAAGTACCACAGTTTGAAAATTTTGGAAAAAAAATCATTGCGTTGATTTTACTGTATAAAAAATTAGGATATGAACCTCAATGGGTGAGAATCTAGCCTTTCTAAATCTGGAAGTGCAAAGCTCACTTAAACATGGTTTAAAAGGCAACAGGAAGATTCTTCCAGTGTAGGGGGTTCCTTTGGTGATGTAGGCTATGTAGTAGATCCTCTACAAATCCAAGTGTAGGGCTGTTATTCAGCTATCTCTATTCCTTAGTAATCTCCAGAGACTGGAACAGCCCCAGGAAAACTGTGGGTAGTGAGTGTAATGTAGAGAAGCCTTCAGACTGTTCTGCATTATACCTGGGGACTGGACTAAAATGGAGCACTGGCAGAGAGCAAAAGTAGCATAAAGTCACCTTTCCAAGAGCAAGTGGACAAGGAGGCAGGTGCAGCAATGGATCCATTGAGGGTGCTGGCGTTGTACAGGATGGGAGCCAGCACTCTTCCACATTGATTAAATCTACCTGAAGTATCTTCATTTACTTCCCCTTCTTTTAGTGAAGAATCTCTGTATGCAATACACAGATGAGTTCCACCATTGCTGTTTAGTGAGCATGAAATGGCTATTAAATACATGGAAGGGCCGGTCTTTCCCAAGGTACCTGAAACCTACCTTATAAACAGGCAACATCCTAAAATGATAAAGAAAAAAATGAAAATCTCTATTGAGCAGGATGATTTTCATCCCAATGGATATTCTCCCATACATTTCAAACAGTATGTATTGTGCGTGCTCTCAATATGCCAACTATAGTTCAGTTAGAAAAATATTTATCACAGTTTGGCTCAAATAACGGCTAGACTTGGCTAGGGCATAGCAACCCAATTTTAGCCACAGGTAGCTGTTCTGTTGGCAATATGTGCTTTTTCACTGAGTGACCTTGCAGGTCAAAGTCATGACTGAATGGCTCAAGGCTCACTAATATACAACTCAACATAATAATAGAACCTAGTTTTGTGCGCCATGATCCCTGATGTTAATGGTACATTGATCACAGATAAAAGGCTAAAACCATAAGAATTAACAAATGGACAGAGATGAGAAGCAGGAAAAATTGATTTCTCTTCCTGTGACACTCCCTCTGTACATGATTGGAAATTTCCTCCATCCATTTTCTTTATTATTTCATGTGTGTTATGTAGATAAATACTAACAAATGAAATTATAATAGGCTTTTAAATATTCATTTAATTTGTATGGTTAGACCATCTTCCAATGAAGAAAATATATTCCCATGACCAGCCAAAATTTTTATAGCTACAGGTGAGGTATTTCAGTCAGTTCTAATTCAAACTTAGAGTAGATTTCTGCAGATTTCCCTTTGAAAGTACAACCTAAGGAATAATATTTTTCTTTCTATAGAATAATTTATTAATTCATGCTGTGAAGTCCAGGAATGTGATTTAAATGATAAAATAGAAAATTGCAGCTACTGGAGGTGGAAAGGGCTTAACAGACATGCCAGTCCATCCTCCTGCTAGCGTGTGGCATGCTGGTGTGACTATATTTGGATGGGCTGCAAGGAAAAATCATCCTACACAACAAAATGCTACCGTTTCAAACACAAACCATTGGGCCCAAACAGCCTTGTGTACTGCTCATCGTGTGCGTCAGAGTAATACAGAAATACACTGAAAAGGCCAGCAACAAAATCAGAACAAAAAGCAGTGCCAGGCCAAAGATGTCACCAAGGGCTGTTGACAAATAAAGCCTTTGGGGGGTAGTTTATAGGGAAAAGCCAGAATTACCTTTCGAATAAAAATCCAAATCACAGCGTTATCTATGAAGATGGTGGTGCTGGGAGATCCCTTGTCATAATGCGGTACCTTTTTTAGGCAAAACTTTCAGGAAGTCGGTGGGGACTTTTCCCATGTAAGGACATAAGTAAGGTACTGGGGAATTGGCCCAACAGGATGTTCACAGCCAGGTTAGTGGCTGAACATACCTGAGAGTAACTCTGAATTGAGACTAGTCTTGCAATGGAATTCACCCATAGGTCAAGGAATCCCCTACAATGAAGGAGGAATTTTAAATGTCCAGCACTGTAATTCATGTGATCTTGGCAGCACTACCGAGTAATGTTTACAATGTTTTCAACCTATGATGTTCCAGATTGCTTCCCTCCAACATCAGGCATGTATAACTGCAATGTTGTGGATTGATTGCAGGGCTGGGGGTCAAGAGATCTCGGTTCTTAACTCTGTCACTGGCTTGTGATGGGACTTTGGGCAAAAATAAATAAAATAAAAGAACAGTTCAAGAACTGTTTTCAATAACATTCAGGGGACTAAAATATACAGCATTAGAACATTTTGCCATGATCTCCCACCAAAAATGGAGCATGCCTCCGGTTTCTGTCAATAATTTGATTTTTAAAAGGGACAAATGCCCCCAATTTTGGAAAACATCCTGGGATTTAAGTTGATGCTTAAAGTGAAGCACATGCTTAAGTGCTTTCCTGAACTGGAGCCATTTTGAAGAAAAAAGATTTGTTGAAGTGAGCTGAGAGATTGAGTTATCACCTCATTATGAATGAAATTATTAAAGGCCCAAGGGAAACTCCACAATATAGAAGAACTGCTTTGATTCTTCTATATGTATAGCCTGGTCCCAATACAAATTTGTAAGCATTCTGATCCAAATTATGCATTGACTTTAGTCAATTTAGCCAGCATTTGGTCTCAGGCATAATGTTCTTCTTTGCTTCTTGTCCTAATCAGTTTTAGAAGACAGATATGTACTTTTAAGAGGCTTCTGCATTCCATCTTCAAAGTGGTACATGAAGTGTGTGTGATATAAACATATTACTCTGTGTGTATTAATCATTTCTTCGCCCTGAATCCTACAGTCTCCAAATCAGTATTTTAGGATTTAAAGCCAAAAATCTGTATTAATTTGCACTCTGAACAACACTGTTAAAATCAATGGGATTTTAACAGTGTTCTAGGTCAGCACAGAATTTGGCCCTAACTTGGCTTGTATATCTCCTTTTATAAGCTTCTTCCTGAAAATCCATTTCCACAAATACAGATATAAAAGAATACAATGAATTATGTCTCCTTGTTAACATAAAACCCAACACCGCACATGCAGATAATAAAAATCAAAACACGTTATATAATTTATTTAACCTCACTTGCTAAAGCATGATTTACTCTGCCATGTCCTCCCATTTAGTGAAATTACTCCAAAAATAATGTGAATTACTAAAATGCATAAACCAAGACAGTAATATATAACGTGGTTTGTGACAAAATTTACTGTAACCTTAACAGTAATTATATAAAATATATTGATTTAAATTTCATAATCAAATTGCACACAGGTAACCATCCATATCTTTGGTAATTGAGTTGTGCGTGAAAATGTAATTATAGTAATGGTATAAAAATTTGATGATGCCAACTAGATTAGATTGAACTTTGGGTTTACTTTAAAGAATTTGCAGAGATTCATAAAAATTAGTTTACATGGAACTGTATCAGAAGATAGGACTGATATTTTCCTGTATAGGGAGGCTTAATCTCTCAAAGATGTGACTTGCTGAATTCTAACCAGGAAAGATTTTCATTCATTTATGATCAGAACAGTGTATAGGACATGGTTGCAGTGTGCTTTTAAAAGGAGGAACAAAATTTTGCTGTTTTGTATGGAAACAGAATATATCAAGCTGTTTCTGGCTGGACTCTTGTGGCAAGCAGCATTTCGCACAGATGCTAAGAGATTTTATTGTTGGAAATTATCCCGTGTGTGAAGATTTAAAGTGACAATAAATAGGAATACATTTCATGATGTAACAAAAGGAATTAATTTCTGAATTCTGCACTGATGCTGGAAACCTTAATCTACAGGCCAATCCTGGATATAATATATGGCACCACCAAATGGCCAGTGAGCTGAGGAGGTGCATGGGCAAAGGTCAGACAGAATTCTCTCTCCCCTCCCCGCCATCCCATGTCTGCTTGAGTAACTGTAGGTAAAGAATGACATTTTAATTGTGACCAAAAAAAATCGTATTTTGCTTCCAGCCTCCCTTATGTTCCACCAATCAGCATTTCCATATGATTCCCACACCTCCCAGGATACAGTTAGGTTTATATATCAGCTTGGGTCCTGATCCAAAGCGCATTGGGCTCAATGGAATGACTCCCATTGACTTCAATGAGCTTTGAATGAGGACCTTAGGAAATTAAGAGCTATTTTAACCATTTTCCCATTCATGACTGCAATTCTTCCCCCAGGCATACATTCATAACTCCCACTGAATTCAGCAATGTCAATGACAGCTGAATGGATATTCTTTTAAGGGCAGTTTTTTTCTCCAAACTTTCACCCAACTCTCACTGAGCCAATGAGAGACTTTTCTTTGACTTCATGGGGAATTGGACTGGGGCCTAAGACAAACACTTTATAGAACAAAACAAGCCTCCAACTTTTGAAAAAATTATTCTGGTAAAATTGTTCTTATTAAAATTTGTATGTGTATGTATGTGAACAAAGGTCTAGATGTGTTCTGTTAATAGATCTTATTTTCATACCAGAATAATCAATATTTTGTTTGATATCACACCTACCTACAATATTATCACACTGACGTGCAAGTATTTTGGTTGTGCCATTGACAGTACAGGCAATTCTGGATTATCTAAATCTTTCTGGATGCTTCTGAAACATTCAGAGAAATGGAGTTTAGCATTAACAAAGTTTGTTTCTACATGGATTTTAGATTCAGAGGATATTACCAAAATATGAATAGTTGGAGTTTCACTGTACCAGCTATATACAAAAACACTATTTTCTCTCACAGTTGGATATGCATTATACTCATGTGCATCCTGATTAGCTGATCTATTGGAACTAAGGAGATAAATATGATCTTTGATGTTTTTTGTTTTGGAAAATGCTACCACTGTATATAGACAGTGGACATACATCAAGACTAAAAATCAAGAAAAAATGGATAACATTTAGATTGGGATTTTATTTTTTGTTCCCGTTTCCTATACAAAGATAATATATTGTGTATGGCAGTGTGAATGTTTCATATTGTTTCCTGTCTGAGTTATGGCTGAAAAACTAATAAACAGTGGGATCCTCAAAAGAAAAGTATTCTGTAAAACCAAAGTGTTACTGTTATTAAAATTTTTAGAATTAAAAAATCCTTTCTCTACAGAGGAAAAATAAAATCAAGTGGCAAAGCAACCAAGAAATCTCACACACATTATTAGATTGTTGAAAACTATAACTCTAACAGTGATTTATATATAAAAACCCCTATTTTTTTCAAGATTTCATTCATTTTGCATAGCAGATCAGTAACATTAATTTCCAGTAATATAATATAAAAGCTGCTCATATAAATTAAAGTCAGTGACACACAGTTTAGCAATGTAATGCAGCGTGTCTACTCAATTACAAATAAGGACACGCTTTATTTATTCTGGTTAAAATCTATTTGTAGCAGAAGGGCAGACTCTAGAACTTTGCATAGAGAGATACGGAGCTCTTCTATTGTGTCATTCAGGAGCTTATGTTATCAGGAGCTTGAACCCTACATGAAAGTGTAGTATAATTACTGCTGAGTCATATTCTAATAGGTGGAATAAATTAGTTCCAATGAGGATATAAAAGATTTTCTCTGGCCCTGAGGGAGAAGCAAGTAGGTTCTAAGACAGAGAGGTCCTGCAGAGAAGACAAGCCAATCTTGGAGAAAAGTTTAGATTAATGATAATAACATACACATAAATATCAAAGTAATTTGTAAACCCAAACTCCATGAAAGGGGTAAATCTGAACTGTACATAACATGTATTTACTTTGTTCAGAGCAGGGCTGAAACTCCTCATGTTTACATGACTAAATATTAATGATTCTGGAATCGTTATAGAGTTGTGAAAGCACAATTACATCACTTGTCACACGCTATAAAATACAGCAAAGAAATATGCTTCAACCCATTCTAGAATTGTTCAACTGCAGTCTATTTTCGAAGTTCCAAAGTGAAACTAATGGTTGATTGGGGATTTTTCTGGGTTCAAAAAAGGATAGGAAGAAAAATGATCATATTTCTCTAATACAGTTTAAGTATTTGCCATAAAGGAAGTTTAGCTAGTGAAAATAGCTTTAGCTTTAGATAGGAACGGGAGCTAAGATTTATTTTTTAATTGGGAGTTGATAGGCTTCTAAATCCATATTTAGGCACTGACCAGATTTTCAAACATGCTGAAAACCCAACAGATCTCACTGAGGTCAATGGGGTTACTCATGGAGTAAGGTAGTAACAACCATTAGTAAAAATAGAAGAGTCTGGCTTTTATTTATTTGGTTATATGCCTGATGCCAAAAGTAGTTTTTCTATTTCAGAAATATTTCTTCTTAAAAGCTATGCCAAAAAATAACCAGGTACCTTTTGTATGACAAAGAATTAATCACAGCACTCTTTCAAAATTAGTTTCACCCACAAAATAATTAAACTTGGCATTTGAAATCCCAACAGGTAATATCAGATTCACCAGTCCACCAGCACTGTTCATTCTCATCCCATTCTCTCCTTTTCAGATTAGTTGTAGTGTTACTGAATTCTCTTGATAAACTATCAGCAAAACTAGGGAAGTTGACTGATTTTTTTAAAAAAATATTTAACTTATTTTGTTGTAAACTTCATTTTGGGTATGTTCCATTTTGTCTGCCTCTGATGTGATCCATCAGCTGTCAGAAGCAAAGATAAAATACTTTTTATTGTGTTTGAATTCATTCAATCCTATTTACTGATCCACCTATGATTCTTACTAATGTAGCTTGATCAGAATTTCTTTTGTGAGCTAAAGAATGGGGTAATTTTTTTTGTACAAAAAGAGACAGTTTGTGAGGCAGATGCACATACAGTTAGTACATCACTAATTGAGACTCATAGGTATCAGAAAAGAGGAAGAAAGAATGGAAGAAAAACACCCCTCATTTATTTACAGGCACAAGTTATTGAAATGTGCATTTCAATGAGCAATATTGATCTACCTCTCTTTAATGAAATACATCTAATGTGCAACATGATTGTGCAATTCAAAGTAAGGTTTTCTATAGCTAATCCTAGAAACACACACTTTCTTTTAGGAGTAAAATTATAGCCTTTAATTTCTTCAGCCAAAAGCTTCCTGAATGAAATTCAAGATCAGCCTTTCTAAAGAAGCAGTTAATGATCTAGCTGCTCATAGCGTAGTTGTATCTCCTTTTATCTGGAGTGTAATTAGAATATTTTAACAATTTCATGTGCTGAAACCAAACAAAAACAGACCAACTTATCTCAGTTCTTGCTGATCATTCAGTTTCATAAGCCGTTTTACAATAAGCTGAAATAGAAGCTATGAATACTACCCTTTCATTTCTGAAAGTTATCTTTAACTTTCATAGAGTATAGCTTTCATTACCCATTCAGTAGAAATAATATGCTGTGTGCAAACCTTATAAGCCTAAACCCGTTGAAGATTTCACACTTAAGTTATTCTTCGGAATACTAAAAGCAGCTACAGGACCAGGTTTCTAAAATTCACAGGTGTCTCTGCTGGGGCTGCTTTTTGAAAGACTCATAGAAATCACTTAAGCACTATTTTAGGGCTCCTCTGCGCATGTTCATATTCAGTGATGCTTATACTTGTTTCTATCCTTCTAAGGGCCCAGTTCAGCAAGGTATTTAAGCACATACCGTACTTTAAGCCTGTGGATAGTAGTCAAACTAGTGGGACTTCTCACATCCTTAAAATGAAGCACGTGCTTTAGCAACTTGCAGAATTGGGGCCTAAGTGTAGATTTGGGCCTGGGAGGAATTACTAGATCAAAAGATGGACAGTGTTCAGCCCATACATTTTTAACTGTGATGTCCCTAATTTTGTTTTCTAGGGACTGAATGGAATCTCCGGACACTACTAGAGACATCTGAACATTTATCCAAAGTTCATTCACTTTTGCTGTTACTTTCTTGTCTAGTGAGGGCCATCAGTATAATGACTTGGCTAAAATATGTTCTCTTGCTCTATGTACAGTATGATTGCACATGATTTTCTGAGCCTAAGGGAAGTATGGGGCAATTGTTGGTCATTACTATGGCATAGCCACAAAAAAATTACCTAATGCATTTTCCAAAAGTGTCATTGAGAGATGAGAAAAGCTGGCTGTGAATACCAGAGCCATTACTTGTACAGAGCCACACACACATACTTATAGTACTGTGAACACAAGCACAGTAACGGACTTGGAAAACAATTAATAAATCACTGACTAAACATCTACATAAGTTCACACCCAAGTTATTACATTTCAAGTCTCTATGCACTGACTCATGACCGGCCTTTATGAGCATTTGGGCTTCATTCTTATTTACACTGTTGTGACCTTCGTGTAAATAGGAAATCAGGTCCCCTATGCATTTTGCTAAATCTATTTACATTTAGTCAAACACGGACCTTTCCAAAACAGAACATGCAGATCTTGTGACACTAAGGTAAAATCTTCAACCCAGCTTTACATTTTTTGTACCTTCAACGGTGAGAGCAGAAATAAGCGTAGGTATATGTTTGTGCCAGTAATTTTTTTGCAATTGCATCTGTATTTTTCAAATTTTGGCCCTAAATGCATATGTTTAACTCTCCAAACTTTAGGATGTCTGGATATGAAGGCAGAACTGCGGTTTAAGGTCAAATCCTGGCTCTTCTGAATCCAGCTCTAAAGGAGCATGATACCCACTTACTGTCATCTATGCTCAGTCACAAGATCCAGAGGACAGTTAAATGTGGTTCATCTTCTTCTTTCATATACAAATTTCAAAACTCAGTGTCCAAGTTTCATAGCCAGAGGATGGCCTCAGTAGTGAACGTGGCTAGGTGTGTGGACAACCCTTCAGTTGTCGGGTTGGCCACTCCTTCACTATGTGAGTTATTGTCTGCAGTGCTACTCCATAATCACAACGTGGGAAGGAAGCCATACCATACCAGTGAATGGTTGTAGCAACTCTGATGAAGCCAGAAAGAAGTCTATTGAGCCAGGTCCAGGATCTGAGAGCAAGTGGACAAGGAGGCAGGTGCAGCAATGGATCACTGAGTTTACTTAGTATGCTATGCTCTTTCCCAATGATACTTCCATTCTGTAACAGCATAATTTTCAGTTCACTGGGAGCACTGAGTGTCCATTCATGGTAAAGGGCTACTAGCGCTCTTGTCCAAGTCTGAGTGAATTGCTATAGCATAGGGATGTTGAGGTATCAGCTGCGGTATCACACCCAACTCTGGAGGAGTGGGATCTCTCCCTTGAATATGAGCAGACCTTTAAGTTGGCACTGAGTGTTGTTTACTGACTGAGACTGGGCATCAGAGATATAATAGGTGGGTTTCATCTGTCATAGTTCTCCCCACAGACTTATTAATAATAACATTGCTTTGAAGGTCTGGTGAAGCTATGTGGACTAGTACAGACAGGAGGTTTGTGTATAGTTCAAGCAGCCACTAATACAAGTGGCCAAATTCAACTCCGTGACAACAAGCTGAGTGTGGCAACTGCACCTCCAGACTGCAGAGCAGTATTCAGCTGGAGAAAACACCAGGGCCAATAAAGATGTATAAACGACCGAAGGATATGGTCCCCAAGAGGTTCCTGATAGTTTTCGTATCAACGTGGTACATGAAGAGATTTTCATTTTCACTGTTGCAGGATGCAAAAGGGCAGGTGCTGTTGGAGAGAGTCTGTCTCTCTCCTTTCATTCCCCCTAAGGCATGGTTAGGGAGAGGATTATTTTCTCCCTGTTGAGTCCATTCTTTTCAGGCTTACAGCTCCATCTTGGAGAAGAGATGTACCCAGAAAAATACTATATTACTATGATACTATTCTGCAGAAAGATCTCCCTGGTGTCAATGACATCTTAGATGCAACTGTATCACAAAGGATCCTGTGGCACTTGTTAGTGCAAGGGACCAGAGTGTAGGTGGTCTGGCCTAGCAGTCACAGCTGGGCGGAGCCCACTCCTCAGGGATAGTAGTTAGCAAGCAGGGGTTAGAGGACTTGTTAGAGCTGGGGTCAAAGTCAAGATGGGGTTATATTCCAGAGATTAGAGCTAGTACCAAGCTGGAATCAGGAGATGAGAGTCAGGGTCCGCGTCAGGTTGGGAATCAGAGGTCAGAAATCTGGAGTCACAGCAGGCCCAAAGTCTGTGTTGTTGCCCTGGGGCACCCTGAGAGTTAAATAGGGTGGTTAGCCAATCAGGGCCACAGGATACATTCATTCTGGCTCCCTTCAATGGTACGTCCTGCAGCGCCTATTCTCCATGGTACTTCCTGACTATGTGTATGTGATCTCCTGGTAACATTGTGGGGATATCAGCTGTTTTAAGCTCTGTAGCCCTTGGTTCTAGTCCCTGTATCCTTACAGTTAACATTATTCCATCAATGAAGGCCTTTAACGTGAAATAATAATTCAATAGAATAAGTAAGAACTTTGTCTTCATGTCACACTTGACATATGCCTTTTGTGGACAGTAAATATTGCATCTTTAAGACAATTGTCTGATATTTGGGAGAAGTTATTGTATGCACAGTCTTGAATCTTCCCAACAGAGGGATAAACCCTTCACAGCACTGTATGGCCTCACCTCTTATTGACATGGGGAGTTATGTGCATTAACACCTCACAGATGGCACTCAGCAACTTGCAGGATCAGGGCTCTTTGTAGTAAGTACAAGAACTACTGTATTTCTAGCACTCTCAGAGATGACTGTATTTAATTCTGGCTATTAATAGACAAAGTTTTTGGTAAAATAATAAAATTGTATTGTCTGTAGAGTGACATGTCTCTTGAGGGTGTCTTTAAACTGAACACCTGCCATCATTTTAAACCCAAGAGACTGACATTTAGAATGAAATATGTATGGTGTGCTGCATAATAATGTTATCATTAAGACCTCAGTCCTGTATCTTGCAGTATGTCAGTCACAGGTCTTGCTCATACATGATTTCAATGAACTCCACACAGCAGGGGGCCTGGCTGTACAGAACAAGTTACAGGATCAGGACCTAAGTCAATATATCAATAGGCTTTTGTCTATTCAGTGTTTTTTTTTCTTAAATAACTATTAGAGAATACTGCTTTCCAGCCCACTGCCTCTCATTGCTATTAATATTTATTTTATTACATCTAGAAGCCTGAGCCCCACTGTACAGATTGTCCCTCCTGCAAAGAGCATGTGAAGTAAGTAATTATAAGATGAGACAAGTGAATACAGTACAACAAACAGATGGGGGAGAGCACTAGGTAGCTGTGTGATTATGTCACTGAGCCCCAGCTGTCTAAACATTTTTTCTACAGCATCACTAAAGAATTATTCAGATAAAGAGAACTTCTCTTTAAATATAGAAAAGGAGGTTCTCATCCCTTCCAAAACATTCCTCACATGATGCATAGGGTCACGGCTCATCTCTTTCCTGGGTTTTGCTTTTATTTTCAAAGCAATTAGCAATAGCAACATACATAAATAGCAGCCCAAACCTTCTCTTCAGGCTTGGCTGCTCCAAAGTTCCTACTTGAGGTCTGTTCAGCTCAGACACCAGGTTCTTCCTGTCCAAAAAGCCAATCCCATCCTATGTTTTTTTCCTCAAAGTGGAGATAATGAACTCTATCTTTTGCAATGAATCAGCAGGAATCCATCAGCAGTTTCCTGCAGTATTCCAAAATGTGCTAACAGGGTGGGACAGCTGAAGAACTCTGCCACCCTTTTAGAGTGTGAAATTCCTGAGACTGTATTCCCATCTTGCAACAACACCGTTAACATAAGAGATACAACCCAGTGGCTCCAGAGCTCGATGTGATTCCAAATTTCCACAGAGCTTAAAGGATGTTTGGATTTGGGAATTGAAGCTGAATTGAAGCTGAATTGGAATTTTGAGGTGACATCCTGGCATATGCCCTCATGGTTGGAAGTGGTTTTGCAGCAGATGTGCCTCAGTTTACCCAGTGTTTTCTATGGCTCACTCTGGCCATAGACATGACCTGGTCCTCCACACAAGCCACATAACAGAGTCCAACTGCTTTCAGAGCCTCAGAGTCTTTCACTTAGTCAAACAGAAAATAGCAAAACAACCAAATCTTCAGCCCAGCCAGACTTAGTCTTTAAGCCTCCTTCTTTGCAGGCTGGACCGCACCGTAATAAACTGTCCCCAAAACAACCCAGTTCCTGGGCTTCAACCTCACTACCAAGGTGCCACCACACTCTTCTCTTACCCAGGGTTATCAGGCAGGTTGTAGATCCTAATCAGCTCATGTCTCCAGCTCGGCTCCTTATCCTACTTCCCAGCCAGCACCCAACAGTTCCCTTCTTTTTCAAGTCTAATCCTGCACAGGTGTAGTGGGGAAGGGTTACTTGAACAGAGTTGACTGGCCCAAAGCCTCTGGCCCTTAAAGGGCCAGGCCATCCTATTACAGTGCTCCACTGCAGGTCAATTTCTAATTAACAAAGGGCCTAATTCAGCAATGTTTTCTGATACTGAGTAGCATTAATATAGATTGGCACTTAAATATTCAAATAAGATATATAGCATGAGCAAGGGTGGCAGGATTAGACCCTTATATTGAAAAGCAATTCTTAGTTCACCATTACTCTAAAAACTGGATACAGTAAATCATGAAATACTAAAAAATAAATATATTTTAGGACCTACACTTCTGAAACGGACATTCAGAAATGTTTATGGCTTGTACTACGCATAAAAAACAAAAACTACACCAACCCAACAGGATTACAGATTAATTCCCAATAAATGGAAAGGATTAGTTTTTTGTTTTGGTATAGAAGCTTGCTGAGAAGCAAAAGTGGTACATTTTAATATGATAATGATTGTCTTAAAATATCCAATACGTTTTAAATTTAAAAAAAAAGATTTCCTATGGAAGAAAATATAAATTAACAAAAATGGATCCATTCTAATGCCAACTTTCACATAGCTAGATAAGTAACGCACAATTTTGCAATGGAAATTAGATTGACTGCTGTAGCAACAATATTGTTTCTGCAAAAATGCAACTGTAATTTACCATAGATCTTGATTCATTGCTAAATATTTTCAGGCTTCTCTAGAATGAAGGGCTGAGACAGCTGTAAAAATTGAGTCCACACCAGGCCAGTGGATTCAGCAAGAAATCATCTGCTCTGAGGAAGTCCTTTAAAAACATTCAATTTTGAGGCATCAATCCATGAAAAAATGTGGAGCTACAATAATTGAGGAGTGGGGAATGCATGACCATGTATTAGATACTGGCAAATAGTCACTGGCCCACATTATGGGTGGCGTGGATATAGAGCAGACTGTTCCCCCTGATGTTGCTGGCTCATTTTGCCGGCTAGAGATGACGAGGGTGAGGCTAGGCTCTGGAATCCCTGCTTCCTTTAGAGTGATGCGCAGACTCAACTGATTCAACAAAGGAGCAGTCTGGTGCTTTCTTCAGCACAAAGACTGCACTTCTGAACTGCCCTTCACAGGGGTACACCAAACAGAAGATTCTGCCTGTATATTCCTTCAGCTTGTTCTGCAGTGCTCTGCAAGGGCCTGTTATAGTCTGGCTCTATATTGTGATTACATTTTTTGCAATATTTTCTAGTGTTGTCAACTCTGGTGATTTTATTGTATCACAGTTATATAGATAGATAGATATCCCTGCTCTTGTATATAAATACATTTCCCTGCTCTTGTCATCCTGTGATTATGTGAGAATCTCAGCTTCATAAAAAAACAAACAACCACTTTTCCAGCCACCCTGGTTGTAGGAGAGAGCTTGAAAACATGATCCTAAATGCTCAGAAACCAGAAGGCAAATAATTATATGTATATATTTAAAGCTCATGATTTTTAAACCAATCTTGGAATTTTTGGGAGGCAGTTCATGACTCATGATATTTGAATAGTTGGGGGCTAGTAGGATTGCCAAATTTCTGACTGCAGAACACCGAACACCCTTGCTCCTCCTCCTGCCCCGCCCCTTCCTGAGGTCCAGCCCCTTCTCTAAGACCCTGCCCACCAGTCACTCCATCCCCCCACCCTCTCTCACTCATTTTCACCGGGCTGGGGGCAGGGGGTTGGAATGCGGGAGGGTTGTTGGGTGTGGGCTCCAGGAGGCAGTTTGGGTGCGAGAGGGGGCTATGGACTGGAGCAGGGGTTGGGGTGCAGGAGGGGTTGTGGACTCTGGGAGGGAGTTTGGGTGTGGGAGCAGGTTCCGAGCTGGGGCAGGGGGTTGCGGTGTGGGAGTGGGTTCCAAGCTGAGACAGGGGGGTTGGGCACAGGAGAGGGTGCAGCATGTTTGGGTGTGAGAGGGGGCTCAAGGCTGGGGCAGGAGGTTGTGGCATGGGAGGAAGTGAGGGTGTGGGCTCCGGGTGTCGCTTACCTCAGGCGGCTCCCAGAAGCAGCTGGCATGTCCCTCTGGCTCCTAAGCGCAAGGGCAGCAATGGGGCTCTGCACACTGCCCCCGCCCAGAGACGCAATCCTCTAAGCTCCCATTGGCCATGGTTCCCGGCCAATGGGAGCTGCAGAGCTGGTGCTCGGGTTGGCGCCTGCACCACAGGCAGAAGCAGTGCTCGGAGCCCCCCTGACCACCTCTGCACCTAGGAGCTGGACATGCCGGCCGCTTCCAGGAGCCAGGTAGGGAGCCTGACAGCCCTGTGCTGGGGAGACTTTTAACAGCCCAGTCAGCTGTGCTGACCGTAGCTGCCAGGATCCCTTTTTGACCGGGTGTTCCCAGGCAGAGGCTAGCAATACTATACCTACACTTAAAGCTGTGGATAGATCCATTTTTATGTAAATTAAATAATGATTATACTGCAGAATATTGCTAATGCTAAAATATTGACCAGTTGGCTACAGACCTGGGTAAGAAAACTACTTTATAGCTGGGATGTGGGAGCCTAGGTTCGAGACCCTACATTGGGATTGAAAAATCTGCTCCCTTTTCGACCAGAGCAGCTAGTCTAAAGTTCAGAGACCTGCGGCTGTTCCCATTGGAAGTAGAAACTGACAATGGAGTCTGGTATTTTCTTTAATGCAATCTTGTTTACTTACAAGGAATGTAACACAGTACAATCAAATAGCAGGGGACAGCTGCTTTGTTCAGGATTCCAAGACTGCCTTTCCAGCCAGCACTCTGTACCCAGTAAAGCTCTCTATTAGCTTTATGTCAGGGCCACACTCCTGTGCTTCCAGGCTGTGTCTGTTTGGGCTGAAAAACTCTGCTCCAAATCAGGCAGAACAATCCCACATCCCTAACCAGTACCACTTAGGCTAGGGTACTGGTTAGGGATGTGGGATTGCTTAGGGAAATCACTGATAAGCTACGCCTGTGTTCTTTTCTGATCACCTAACTCAAATGTTTGGATTGTCTGAGGCAAGATAGAATAAAAAATGTTGGAGTGATTTTAACTGGGCATTTTCATACTTTCCAATGTTGAGGCGTGCGGGGCAGGGGTTGAATTTAAAGTGGAAGATTACATTGAACCTTTGCTCCATCTGAAAACTTTTTTTTGCCTGACAATTAATTATCTTGAATACTATGGATTTGTTGGGTTATCATTAACATCAACTAAATATAGAGGGCCTAAAATTGAGACATCCCCCAAAATACATTCACAGAAAAATTTCTAGTGAAGCTTTTGTAATGATTCACAAACAAAACTGGACTTTGAAAGAAAAACGAAGATAAGAAATGTTGACATTAAAGACTCTTTGCATGCTCTCCAAACTCATGGCCCCAAAAAGATTAAAGAGTAGCACAGGATACTACACGACTTATAACATTAAACTACAAAAATGAAGGATTGCTAAATGATAAATTCAAAAGCTTTGTTAATTATGTTTTAATTATCTGTAATTATGGATAGTGAATAACTACAGATGGGATAACACTGAGGCCAAGTCCTTGTTGGCATAAGTATGAGTTTGCCAATTCTTCTTGTACTGAGAATTGCTAGTTTACTTAAAGTGTTACCTTTGTTCGGTAACAATAACATGTGCTGGAAGATGTAAGTAAAAGATAAACATGTAATGATGAATAAAACCCTCCTTTTTCTGAGAAAATCCATGGCAGGGTGACACAAGCATGACCCAGAAATTGCAAAACCAGCCAGAAAAATACAGAACATGGGTAATTGGAGCTTGCATGCATAATGTAGGAGTTACGTAAAATCCAACAGGATGGTGTGCTAAAAGCCAGTTGGATAAAGATGAAGTAATCTAATGTAGAAATAGATAAAAGACCTAAGTGAACATGGGCCCAAACTGGAGAAAAACCAGATCAGAAACTGAGGAATGGACCAAACCTGAAGGACCAAACCGAAGGATCAGAGAAGGCAGTGACTATCACAGAAGGTGAAAGTACTTCCCAGTGTCCCAGCATGTCCAGACACTATAAGTGAAAAGAATTCTATGTGAAATTGTATACATTCAGTGAAAATTGATTAAGCCTAAATTGGACTTGTTGCTCAGTTTCCCAATTTTTACCCTCACCAGGTCCCAAGGCAATACTGATCCCTTACTCTTCTCAGGGTAGAAAGCAGCTAAATGATCATTTAAACTCTACTCCTATTTTATCCACAATAGAATTTTACCTCTCAACCTATGGGATTTATTGTGAGAGACTCTCTTAAAGAAGGATAGTTCAAACAAATTCTATTCACTAGCTTTACTCAAAGATTTCTAAACACTTAGCAATTGACACCCTTCAAGGATTATTTATATTACCATAGTATTGAGCAGCCTTGACCAAAATCTCTGCCCCCTTTGCACTAGCTGCTATGCATAGACTTTGTAAGAAAAAAACCCTCTTGTTGTCTTTGTACTGAACTTAGCACAATGGGGTCTTGGTCCTTGACTAGGGCTTCTATGTGCTATGGTAATACAAACAATGCATAAATAATAATAATAATAATCTAAATGGAAAATATTGATAAAGGGACGTTTTATCACTTCCATTTTGCAGATGGGGAACTGACGCACAGAGAGATGAAGTAGCTTGCATACGATCACACAGAAAGAGCCACAAATCAAACCCAGATCTCCTGAGTTACAGTCCAGTGCCTTATTCACAAGATACCCTTCCTTTCTAAAGAAGCCATGCTAGCTTCACCTCATCCGTTTATAGCTGTATTACTGTCTTATTAATTTGACTGACACTAAACTACATCTCACTGGTCTATAATTTCTGGTCTATAACATCTTCAGCCACTATTTAAAAAAGAATGACAGACATCACATGGCTTACCCTTGAATGCTCAGGAACAGAGCTGTTTAGAATGGTATATTACCTAATTTCATTAGTAGTTAAGATACTTCATTTTTCCTACTTTCAGAACTCTTAGATGAATGCGATCAGGTCCTGGTAACTTACGGCTGTTGAGTTTCTTGAGGTGATTCATCATCACCTTTCCTTTAGAGACTTCTACTGCGGATAGTGCCATATCTTGATTACTTGTGAAAAAGTAACCTCAAGATAGAATTTTCTCCCTCATCGTCAATCATGAAGACTGATGCTAAGAATTCATTTTGCTCTCTTCAGCCTTCATATCAGCTTTAATTGCACCTGTTGTCCCAGCAACCCTTAGTGTCTGAGTAGAAGAATTTCTTATTTTCCTTGATAGCTTAGTTATTTGCTCACATTTCCCCTTTGCCCTCTCTTTCTCTCTCATTCTCACAACTTGTCTGGCAATGACCATTTTCTGTTCTGTTTGCCTAATTTGGATTGAATTTCCACTTTCAAACTCTTCTCTTTTGGCCTTAATAGTCTCTTATATTTTATTTAGAAGAAAAATGTCACAATGAACTTAACTAGGGTAGGATTAAGCTGGATATGTTGTATCTTCCTTCTGCATTTTCTCGTCCTCTGTATTCCTAGTAAGATCGAGCATGATGAATTTATGAATAGGGTTATATGACAGGGTTGCCTGCAATAGCAAGGGACTGGACCCCATGACACAGGAGGTCTCTACCAGTCCTATGTAATTCATGGAATGACTTAAAATAAGAATTTATTACTATATGGATGTAATTTTGGTGCTATTACAAGCAGTCATTACATTGCTAACAAACCTTACTTAAAGTTAAGATACAGTAAGTGGTCTGCTTTTCATATCATGCAGTTTGGCTGAAGGTTAATTCAATCAGTTCCCCTGAAAATCAATGTTTAATTTAGTACAACACATTTCAGTGTACTGTATTACTTAACAATAAAAACTGTATCATATTTGGACATTTAGTAAGCATTATATGCTAGTGAATTATATATGAACAACTTCAGTCTTAGCCAGAAAGCCATAAAAAGCAGAGATTATAGCGAACTCTAGTGGCAGAGTGTATATGGAATATACACAATTGAAGTAATGAACCACTGAGTTAGGATCTAGGGTGTGTGATGGGTTGTACTCACCTCTCATGAGCACCTCCTGTTGGCTGGGTGTGATCCTGCACTCTCTCTCTCTAATCCCAGTGCCCCCTGTTGCTGTTGCTTTCATCAGGTGGATCTTCAGTGGCTCGGCCCTGCAACTAAGTCAAAGTCTAAAATGGACAAATAGATGTACCCTTCCGGGGTGACAAAGGTCCAATAAGGACTATTGCCATGCCCCTATTGGCATCTGCAGCCCTGCCTCTGGGCTCAGTTCTCAGCCCTTTCTGGGATAGCTTTTAAGTCTATCCCTGCCATATTAGGGAGCAGTGCCCCATGAGCTTTCTCCCTGGAGACTCTTTGCCCTCAGCAGTTCTCTGCTGTCCCAGCTCTCCAGCCAAGTTTCTTCTTAACTTCAGTCCCCTTCTAGGGAAAAAGTCAAAAAAATGGCTGAACCTTTTCAGAGTGTTTAGCCCTGTTTAAATTCCAGCCCTTTGCTTGAGCTCCCAAATGAAACTTGTCTCCATCTTGGGGCTTTGGCCATTTCACCAATGGAGGGTTCCAGGGTCACCCACTAATCCATGTCCCAACCCAGGGACCCTGTAAACAACAGCTATGTACTGCTTCTATTAATAGTTGCTGCTCCTGTTGCATTCCCTGGGCTGCTTCCCATGTAGCCTCTTTCTCTTCACCCTTACCTCAGGACTGAAGTTCTCAACCCTTCTTCCTCACTGAATGTCACCAGAACCCATCTTCTGGTTCTCCCTTGATCTCCACTGACCAGCAAGGAGCACCCTTCCTTGTTCCTCTGGTCCCAGCCAGGCCCTGCAGCTCCTTTTAACTGAGCCTGCTGCACTCTGATTGGCTGCTTCCCTGCAGCTTTCTAGGAAGGCCTGGAAGACCCATTTTCACTGCTCCTTCCCTGGGGCAGGATGTGGTAGGGCTGCAAGGCCTTCAGCAGGGGTCCTCAAGGGGCTTGGTTCACCCCATCACATTCAAGAGAGTAGACAATCACAACTCTCTTGAATGAACTCACACAGAAGAACGATAAAAGACAAACACCCTGTCACCTGTGGGTGCACACTTTTCACAAAGTGGTTGCTCTAGATACGACCTCTCAGACCTCATCCTCTAAGGAAATCTGAACACCTTCAAAAGTCAAGCCTGAGAGCTTAAATTCATAACTTTGCTAGATACTAAAAATTGTGGACTGAATAGATTCTCTGGATTTATGGCTAATTACAACAATCTGTACTTCCCTCACAGCTATTATGAGGTGTTAACGGGCCTTCACCGTGAAGGTCCTTTGAAATGTGTTAACTACTCATGCTAAACAATCTGTTCCACCTTCTACAAACTTTAAGAAGGTAGTAGGGCCAGGAGCTTCCCTTACCACCCAGAGCCCTGTGGAGTTGCTAAACTGCCTAGTTACTAGAAACTTTAGCTCAGGAGTCAAAGGGGACTGAGCACTGTGGAAGGTACGGAAGAACTTGTCGGAGCTTAACAGTGCACTGGAAGTATTGGTAGCACTGTTCCTTTGGAGATTAATAAATCAATGTAGCTTACAATTCAGCCAGTTAGGCATTTCAGCACATCAGGTTCTATCCATATCATCTTGAAGTGCGAGAGCAGTAAACTGAGCACTAAGATGGGTTACTTGTAGGAGCATGAACTCTAACGGCCTCATTCTCTACTAGTTTGCACCATGTGTCGACATATACAACAGTGCAAAGGGAGTGAAGTGCTTTCCTCCCACTTCACAATGGTTTAAAGGTTCCTTGCTCACACTCCTTGCTGATGGTAAATGGCATTTACATTGCCACATGGTGGCATCAATGGCAGAGATCCAGTCAATAAGGGCAGACTTTCTGGTATGTTTTTCCTTGCCCCATGTTCTGATGCACAGCGTAAACTGGTGTGAATTTGCATGTTTTGAAAAATGTAGCATTCGTCAGATAGAGGATGGGGGTAAAAATCATGAAAGAATTATACCATACATCAAATACTGCTTTTTTCTACAAGTGATTGTTCTACAGTTAAAATGAGAGCAAACACTTCTTCTCCCTCACATGGGTTGCAAAACTCTTCACAGGGTGAAATGTTAGCTGGGTGTGAAAACAAATCTGAGAGTGGGCACCTGGTTGCCACCTTAAACCTTCATAAACACAAATCCTTAATATCCCTCCAAATAAGCTGTCAGTGATCTTATGATTTATTGTACTGACTATGGCTTTTTCTCCCCACTGTGTTTTATAGTATCTCTTAGAAAATTTGAATTTATTTTACCCCCCACACACTTCCTTTTAGTGAGGGGACTAGTTTTTGATGATACTTGCTAGGATTTAAGACAGAAGTTTAGAGCAAGGGAAATTATTTTCATTCAGCTTCAAAGAAAATAATTCGTATAAGGGGATCTGAAAGATTGTTATTAATAGGCTGATTGTATTAAAAAATAAAACCAAACCCACAGTTTTTGGTCCTTTGATGTTGTTTCCTTTCATTATTTGCTTATTACATACAAGATAGGAACAGAATTTTCTTCCCTTCCAATCCTTCAATTCACTCCTTAAGGAAATCCTTGAATCAAAGAAACAAGACATTATAGCAATAACTAGATTTTTAAAGTAGAAGAGGCAATTTATTCACTACAATACCCTTCTAAAATGAACAGCTATTTCTCAGGAGTTTTCAACCTATTACAAAATGAAACAGCTCTTCTTATTTTGAAGAATATATTCTCCTCTTGTGGGACAGATTACTTATACTAAAGGACACATTTCTATTAATACCTCCTAGAGCCCAGGATAAACTATGGTACATCAAAATAGTATATTTAAAAAAAAAGATGATAATCAGAAGATATTCCAGAGACTTACAGCCTTCCACAATGCATTATTTGCTGTGACTTTGAACTTTAACCCTGTTACGCAAAAATTAAACTAGTGGGTATATTATCAGCTATAATTTTGCACTGTGTCT
Source organism: Macrochelys suwanniensis (assembly GCA_033296515.1). NCBI lineage: Eukaryota > Metazoa > Chordata > Testudines > Chelydridae > Macrochelys > Macrochelys suwanniensis. Next base: position 25,395,181 of record CM065782.1, read on the forward strand.
TTTTTCCCCTTCAAACACCATTATGTGTTTTGTTTTGATGTTTTTGAAACAGATACACAGTCAGACAAACCAATTACCTTAATCATTGTCTACTAAGGATAAAATAATGTTATAAAGTTTAGGCTATAGGTGACTTACACAGCTATCCAAGGGCAAAAAACAACTTTTAATGAAGTTTTGAGTGACACTGCTTTTCCCTTAGCATGATATAGACGTTATTTATAGTTTCTCTAAAAAGAGCTGGTGCTCAAATTTCAGCAATTTATATAATTGCCTCCCTGCTTGGGAAATCACCATTATACTCAATACAGTAAGCTTTGGAGTGATTTAAATAAATGAAATCATGAGCGCAATTAATTAATGTAATGGACATAAAATGAGTAATTCCATAGGAGAGGTCTTTCTTTAAAAACACTATTATAGGTTTGAGGGGGAAAGTGATCTGCAGAAAACTTCAAAAGTATACTCTATCAGAACAATTCCACAGCTTGTACATGTTTGAGTGGGTGGCATTAAGTAAGTGGGGAGAGGTGTAATGTTTCAACACTACCCACAGTCCCTGTAGTATTCAAACATTCAACCAGCTATTTGCATTTAATTTAGGATTCATATTTGCCATAGCTGTGGTAAGATGCAAACTTTAAGAAGCACTACTTATGAGAGAGACACACAAGTCAATATATGCAATACCTGCTTGTTCCTTTAGTGACTTAAAAGTAACTCAAATCTGGTAGATTACTAGATCTTTAAACTGTCTCCAATAATATTAGTCAGGTAAATGAAACTTGTTTTAATTACCAGAAAATGACAGACTTGTCACATTCATTTTGTCATTAACATTTACCACCCTTGCAACAAAATGGTGGAAAAGATGACAGAAACATAAGGAGAGAAGATTAAAGGACAGCAGGGTTTTTTTTCCTACTCTGGTGCCTTCAGAGTTGTCCAGATTAATATCACTGAAGACTGAAATCACTAGCCACACAATAGGTACAACATGGCAGTTGTACTCACAATGCCTGGGAAATGTTCTTCAGCCTTGGCCTAATACGACTGAACTTCTAATAAGTGTGTCATTTGTGAAGCTGGATCCTGTTATGTTTAATCTCTTCTAGGAACAGGGCTGAGACACATCAGCACACATAGGCCATTGAGCAGCCCTCAGATGGTCATGAAATTTGACCACTTCAGATTTAGACAGTGACTTGAGAAAAGAAAAGCCTCTCTCACCCCATCAATTGTCCCTTGAGCAATACAACCCATAGTCTCATTAGTATCTGCTAGACTGCCTAATGAATCTCTCCACTTTTTTGATGGTGCTCCAGCTCCATTCTAATCAGCATGGCAATGCATGTGGACCAGCAATGACCTAACCATTTTCCCTGACAAATATTACTTGCAGGGTTGCTTTAGACTTTTTGCTGTGGTAGATGTCCAGGACAGGAAGCTTCCCCTTACGAGTTGCTCAGCTGCAAATAACATAAAAAAAAGGAAGAATTCTTCCTGCTTTTTTCCAGGTGTTTGTGAACTGGGTGGCAAATTAGAGAGATTTACTTTAAATAACGTGATTCTGAACCTGCAGCTGGCAGATTTACAATAGAAGCCCTCAATATCCTGTGTCTTAAATGAAGGATTTCCTTAACAAACCTGCATCCTTCTTACTCGAGGATATCCATGCAAAGCTGCATAGACAGGAAAATCTTATCTCTGCTAGTCACTTTTTCTAGAACCAGCATAACATGGAAAATTGATGTAGTCAGTCAATTCTCCTTCCAATCTAAATGTGTGTGTGTGTGTGTGTGTATGTGTGTGGGGCGGGGGGCATGCAGAGTGCACTGCCCATAATTCATCAGTAGTGTGAAGGGCCAGATTGCCCCTTACACAGGTGCATGGAGGGAGGCAGGAGGGAAAAGGTGCCTTCCTTCTCCCACCTTCATGTGCTCCATGGATGGGCCAAGAACAATCATACTTTCTTTGGATTAGGGAGTACAGAGATTACTCCGTCCGTGCATCCACTTTAAGGTTATCCAGTCAGTGAACAGAAGCCATACCATGTGATTTAGGTGACCAATATATGGTGTGAGGGATTAATGAATATTTATAGCTAAACAATGAAAGATCATGACCCCACAACTTGCCCTACACTGGCCCACAGAGCTGGTCATCAGGAAGCAAGCTTTGTGCTCATAAAAAATGGTATGGCTTGCAGGTTCACCTTCTTGCTTGGAAGTTTAGGGAGGAATGTTATCGTCTGACATACAATCCTTCTCAGAGCTCCCTTGGCCTTTGGGGAGTACATATCTGCACTATTCCAAAGAGAGCTATACTAGTGCAACCAAGAACTTAGCCAGCATTTGGGGCCATGCAGTGTTGTTTCCATTTAGATGAGATAGGGGACCCCTAGAAATTTTTCACATGGTACACTCCAGGGCTCCCCACTCCTCATCTCCTGGCCAGTTGCCCATGCAGGTACTCACTGGAGTTCTTGAGGCTGTTGCTGAGCAAGTCCTGTGGGCAGAGCAGAGGGGACACAGGCTACTGGAAGGAGGCTGATGTCAGTATTCTGAGATAGGAGGCAGGAACAAGGGTCAGAGCAGGGTCAAACCTGTGGCCAAGAGAGTAGAAGAGTTCATAGTCAAGTTTCAGGCCGGGGTCCATATCAAAGGTCAGAGGCTGAGTCAGGTTTCATGGTCCAGATCAGGAGGCGAAATCAAAGTCAGGAGTTCAAGAACAGGGAGCAGGAATGCTCATGGCAGTTATATTCTTACTTGGACACTTCTGTGAATGCCCTTTGGGTTTATATAGGGTGGGGATCCAATCAAGAGCGATGAGACTACTGCCTTTCTGACTTTTTGAGGTGGGATTTCCTGAAGTCTGTGTCCAAAACTGGTTGTGGGTAGTGGCATGCAAGCAGGTTATAGCTGCTGCTGGAGATGTCTGCTGCCTAGTAGCTTTGTAGGCCTGGGTTTGAGACCCCATGGTCTTTGCAGGTGAGGCTGGGGAGGAGTCCTGTTACAGGAGATGGCAGTGGCAAGGAGGAGTAGTGCTGACCACCCCTCGCCCACTTAGATTTGGTCCCTCTGTCATGAGACATCTGAGTGGGGTAGCTAGTGCAGCTCCTCCTTGCTGCTCCCATTGGGAGGACCCAACACTGATGACTTAGAGTCCCTGGGAGTGGTATATAATGTGCATAACATGGTGAGAAATGTACACAACGTCCTGTTTCCTGGAACACAGTGGAAAGAACAGCAGGCAGTTTTCCTGCTCAGAAATCCATAAATCATCCACGCCAAGAAGCTCTACTCCTTTGCATCCTCTCAAGGTCATGCTCACAACATTTTATGTTTGAATCCCATCTGTACTTCCCAGGAAATGATGTGAAATTTCTGCTTGCTGTGTCAGGTGAACCCACATGCCAGACAACATTGATACAGGAATCCTAGGGTAAGTGTTACCTGAACATTTTCACTCTGGTGAAAATCATTCCTTGCTAAAGGCCTATGAAACCACAAATATAATCTAAACCCTATTTTGAGGATTTACCAGAGAGAGATTAAATCCAAAAGTCTATTAATGGTGCCTCTGGACAGGCATGTAGAGAGACTCATATTTTTCAGCATAATTTACTTTATCTCTAGCACAAAACATAGTATTATAGATCATAGAGCTTTTGATGTGCTACTAACAATTTTTGGGTCCCTCGATTTTTGAGTGCCCTACTAAATATTCATTTAAGGGGCTTGATTTTCAGAAAGTGTGGAGCATCCACCTTCAGAAAGGAGGTCTGATGTTGGGCACCCAAAATCATTAGTTGCCTTTGAAAATCTTGACCAGGATATATTTCATGAAGTTTATAGCCTTTTAAATGTCAAGACTGCAGCTCTTCTCTTTCTGACTCCCTTTTTAAATTTTGTTTAAGCATGCAGCATTTGATGCCTTTTGCACAACCTTCCTTGGAATCTGCTCACCCTTTAGGGAGATGTCTGGGGCGGGAAAGGTTTAATGAATTGAAAATCAGAAATATCTACAATGCAGGAAGAAAAGCATTTCAATTACATGAAAATTACATGGAAATGGATCAATTATATATTGAGAACAACATCAAAAAGAAAAAGAAAAAAAGCCCTCTCTAAAAGGTGAGCGATAAACTGACAAAAGCTAGAAAATTCAAAGATATAAGTAGTCGAGTCAAGAGATAGGCAGCAGGTTCTTAACATTGATTTTCTCTTACATTGATTATCTTGGTTTACAAAACACTCTTAAAAGTATTTCTACTCTCTTACTCTTGTGTAACACAATTGATTATAATGTGGTTGGACAAATACAACGGTGACCACCTTTGGTCCATTTTGATTGTTATATTTACTGTAAAATGTTGTGGCCCGTTACCAAGCTATTATGGAGTCTGTAGTGCCATGGAATTTGCTGTGTAATCCACCCCTTGCCATATGGTTCCAGTGTGCTCCAAAATCTAAATTGTAATTTAAAAGACAAGACCACAACACCAGGAACATAATAACTTTTAAATATTCCCAATAGGGAATAACAGAAACCAGACCTGTTAGTCTGTAAACACATAAACATGTCTATTAAATTTCAGACTGCAAGATATTTTTCTTGGGCTTTGAGCATATACAGAACAGAAACAGGTGGATCAAACCAACAGTCCCAGGAACATGGATCTTGGGGAAAACAATAAAAGTCCCAAAATATTCCCAGAGTTAAAGATGGTCCAAGTTAAAAGGACATAATGGATAGAGTAATCCTCAGAGAAGGTGCTTGGGAAGTCAGCATAAATAGGAAGATCCTATAAATTGTTTCAGATTTAAACCCTTTGAGGTCTTTCTTTTTCTGCAGAAGAGACCGGATGAGCTGGAGGCTCAACTTCACTCAGAGAAGGCAGAGAATTAGCAGTGCACTGGGCTTAGAGTAAAGGGAGCATGAGGGAATACAGATCCCCGGCTCTGCTAAAAGAATATCTTTTCCCCTTTCCCTGGTGTGGGAATCATAGAATCATAGAAGATTTGAGTTGGAAGAGGCCTCAGGAGGTCATCTAGTCCAACCCCCTGCTCAAAGCAGGACCAACTCCAACTAAATCATCCCAGCCAGGGTTTTGTCAAGCCAGGCCTTAAAATCCTCTAAGGATGGAGATTCCACCACCTCCCTAGGTAACCCATTCCAGTGCTTCACCACCCTCCTAGTGAAATAGTTTTTCCTAATATCCAAACAAGGGAAGAGAGTTCCCTTTTCCCACCTCACTCGCTAGGCATCTGAAATGGGAAAGACAGGAGGAGCTGATGCCTGGCTGGGGACCTTTTGGAGTTCTCTACCAGTAGATGGAGCAGCAGTAGTTGACAGCAAAACAAGTGTGTGCATCTGCCTCTTCTACACAAAGGACTGTTCCTTTACCCAGCTTCTCCTGGCAACAGCTCCAAGGACAGAAGGTGTGGAGGACAGAAGACAAGACACCCATACACATTATCTCCTCCTCCACTTCATAGGGGAAATATCCCAGGTGCAACAAATTGGCCATTTTGACTCCCTCTCTTTTCCTGGCTTCTGTGGGTTTGGGGTCTAGGGTGCAGGAAATTTAGGAGAATTTAGGGTTCATATGTGGCTTGATGGAAATGAATCAAGCAGGATGGAATGGGATAAATGAATGGAACAAAGAGTAAAATAGGGAGGGACAGAATGGAGAAGGGGGTGTGACCAAATTCATCTCTGTCTCCACACCCAATATACTATCATCATAATCTTTGTACAAAATATGCTGTCTGGGATATCATTTGAAAACTAATAACTCACTGATCAATAATATCATGGTGAAATGTGTGGAGCAACATTATGACTGAAGTGTGTTTATCAGACAAGTCTGGGAGTGAATAAACCTGTTCCTCAAAGACAAAGGACGAGCTGATGCCTCTAGGCCAGCTGTCAACAAAGTTGATTGGACATTACGTATCATGTGGCCATTCTTTGGCAATGAAGGGGGACAAGAACAGATGGATCTGCATTTTAGCAAGCAACAACATGGAACCCCTTTCACCTTGAGACTCCATGTCTTCATCTTCACAGCAGGAAGGAACTTTATTTAGGGGTCACCCTCAGGAAAATGCATTTCAAAGGGTGACTGAACTATAAAAGTAAGGGACAAAAACACCCCAGGATCTCTCTTTCTTTCTCTCCTACCACTCTCTCACTCCATTTCACCAAGGCTGCTGAGAGGCAGAATGCAACTGGAGTCTTGCTAACAGGCTGCTGAGGTGCTGGACCAGGGCAGTAGCTAGACACACACACACTCAGGGTGTGACCCCAAAATGTGACAGGGGCAGTAGCGCAGCCAGGTCCGGAGCGCAGGGGGAGCAGCGCTATAAAAAGGCGCCTCCCCCTGTACTCACCCGGCGGTGCTCCGGGTCTTCGGCTGCGGGTCCTCACTCACTCTGGGTCTTCGGTGGTACCCGCCGCCGAAATGCAACCGACGACCCGGAGCGCCGCCGGGTGAGTGCAAGAAGTGACGCTTAAAAAGAAGGCGCTGCTTCCTTTTTAAGGCGCTGCTTCTGCTCACAGGGGGAGCGGCCGCTCCCCCTGTTCCCCCCCCCGGCTACACTACTGGACAGGGGATAGAAGGGACATTTGGATAGCAGACGGGAGAATAAGTTAGTTACGTGGGAAACTGAAAACTAAGAAGAAAAGAGATGTTAGATGTGGAAGCCATAAAGAATCAAATCAGCCTGCCAGGACAGTGACACAGATGGAGTTGATGGAGGCCATATCATGAGGAATAGTGACTCCTCCATACAGGTGCTCAGGCTAAGAATCAAGCAAAGAAGGCAGTTACAAAGGGGAAGTGAGTCCTATTTTATAGGGAATTTTGAGAACAAACTTTTTGGTGGGAGAATCTGCTTCTTTTCCCCTCCTGTGGCCCTAAAGGGGATTGAGAACACCAAAGACAAAAACTATCTGACTTTGTCCCCTGCTTAATAAATAAACATGCCTTTGGAAAAGGGATTGTTTCAAATGGAGCTTGGGTAATGTATTCAACTCTGAAAAGAAATAAAAGTATGCCGTAATATTTCCTTTCCCTGAGATTTGTAATAAGGTAGTATTTGCATTGCACTGTTAATCCTAGTAGCTGTATAGATGGGAAAAAGACACCAGCTGTCAGTAGAATGAGAATTTATACATTCATATTTTATAGTAATGGGAATGCAACTGAATGTTAAAAGTTTAGATGTGCTGTAAGTTACTAGTAGAGCTGATCAGACTTTTTTTTTTCCATCTGTGTGATGAGATTTTGAGATTTTGAAAAAAGTGTCATCACAAATTGGCCATAAACCAAAATTTTGCAATATTTCACAAAATTAAATTCTGCAAATAAAGCATTTTGGATCAATCAAAATGTTTTGCTCTGACAAATCTGAAACGTTTCATTTTGATTTCTATTATTTTTAATATATTTAGTATATGAAATACCTTTCAATACAAAAAATAATTTTAAAATTAAAAATCCAAACTTTTCATTCCAAAAATGTTAAAACATGTTAACAGTTCCAAACCCTTTTTCCAATTTTTTTCTAAATGAAATTTCATCAAAGCCAATAGGACGTAATGAAAAAAATTCAATTTTTTCAAAATGGCATGTTCTAATGGAGAAACATCTGGCCCTAATGGTCCTAGTGTACATCATCTTCCAACTCATGGGATTTCAAAGCCACACTAACAAACAGCCTTCATGCTTTCTCCCATCCTTCCTCCTCACACTTGGGAGGAGTTCCCTGTAAACATCTGCAGAACTCACTCACTGTTCTCCTTCAGATCCCTCCTTCGGGATTTGAATCTCTGTTGTATAAATCTGTGATGCCTACAAAAACACTCTACAATATTAGGCAGCAGATGTGCTAAGATCACTGCCTATCTTGCTGACCAATATCATCTCGTTGTTTCCTTGTGCTCACCTATCAATCTGTCTGTATCCATCTGTTCTCTCTTGTTTATACTGAGACTGTAAGCTCTCAGGGGCAGGCACTGTCTTTTTTTTGTGCTGTGTTTGTAAAGTGTCTAGCACAATGATATTCTGATCCATGATTAGGGATCCTAGACACTATGATAAAACAAATTAAAAAATCATAACAGCAACAACAACAACAACAAATACTACACCAGGCAGGAGTTAAAGATCGATTGCACTTCTTGAAAAGAATGTGAGTTCTTAGCTACTATTAGTTCATTTAATAAAACAGATTGCAGTGTTGAAGGCTGTATATGTGACCTGTTACTACATGCATAATGACCATAATTTCTGTCTGATGAATCAGCCTTTACATCATTCCTTTATAAGCTGACTGAAAAGCACTACGTAAGACAAAACTCTATTCTGCATGTAATAGTCATATGAAACTCAAAAAATGGTGCCGGCTAGACAGGACACAAAAGGGTAAATGGGTTACAGTCCTTCAGCTCTTGGTAACGCTTTCTAGACTAGCTCAACTGTCATTCCTGGATGTGTTCACCATGACTGTTTAGTGACCTGTGTAAAATGAGTTGGTGATCCAGTTGCAAGATAAAAGCTGTCCAACTTCTCCAAAAAGATCATTATAATTAGCACTTTCCCTTGTTGCATGAGTGTTACTGGTCCTCTGTGCCGGATCCATAGAGGCTATGAGTCTATTTCAGCCCAGGCTACAGAGGCTTCGTTCTTTAGTTCAATATCATGGTTTTTAGCACTGGAAATTGCTGGTTCAATCCCTGGTGTAACGGCCAAGCTGGCAGCCATCACACATAGGAAAAAAGACTGACTAGTTCTGGGAACAATAACATACTTTCTCAACCTAGTAGTAGTCCCAGCTGTGCAGTGCAGTTTAGACTGAGTCTATCAATGCTATCACCACTCCGTGGGCAATCTTGGTCTCCAGGTGTCAATTCAGCACCTTTCAAGAAGTCTAAGTTTGCTAAAACAATACATAAAATCAGTAAAAGTTTAGAATATTCAAACTTATTTTTCAAAACAGAACCTGAGACCTTGTACACTGAGTTTTAGCCTGAAGTGAATTTTTATAGCTGAGTTATAAACAACCAAAAATAGGAGGTTATATAATAAAAGTGCTGACACTGTCTTAACTACAGCCTAGAGTTGCAAACAGCAATGCTATAATGAGTCAGACTCATTGTGTCTTTCACAGGCCTGGTTTCATTTTTAGAAGTATAGTGCTGATGGCCTACATTTGCACTACATAAGCCTTCATGATGAAATATTTTACCAGTTATCTTGAAAAAAGGGGAATAAAGATCATTTGTGTTTAATTAGCTCTCCATTTGCCTACAGGCTTTAGGAACTAGGAAATTGCAAGCTTGTTTTTACAAATTAGTTCTGAAAGTAAAATGTGTCTTTTCTGTTTCTCCATCAAGGTAATGTGCATTGCTCACATTTATCATTTTCCCCCCCTAATGAGCTGTTTCAGATAGTCAGCGGCTTTTTCTGCTCTATAGTTCACTGAGGGCACTGTGTTATCTGCATTATTCATTACTGAAACTGTGGTATATCTTGGTTAGAATCTAAACACAAAACAGTTCTCAGGCATAACCCTATGTCTTCTATAAAAATCATGAATTATGTAATGTGCAAATCTTTCCACAATAACATCACTTTGGTTTTTTCCTGGCAAGCCAGTCAGCTATTTTTATTAAATATTGCTCATCTGCCATATGGACTCCTGTATTCAAGTTAATTATGAAACTGAAATGTGGAGACACTTTATGAATCTGTAAAGTCTTTTTCCAATTAAAATTATTTTAGGACACCACACATACAGAAATAATTCTTACATGATTATGCACATCAAGAACAAGGGATTTTTTTTCAATATGCCAGAATGTTACACAAGTTCTCTCATTTGTTGTTACTTTTGGTGTTTTATCCAGAGTTTAAACATGCCTCAGTGAACAAATTCTATTATCATTCAGTGTGGGTGGCAGAGTATGAAAAATACACAATAACTGCAGCAACAGCAAAGCAAATATCAGTAATGAAAGAACTGCAAGAATCTGTATTCCTGATTGCTGGGGCTAGTACTCTCAGCCTGTTCCTAGCCCTAGGTGTACAGGCTGTATATGCAGAAATGGGTGACCTATGTGAAGAACATTCACCCACTAAAGTTGGGTAATTCCATTGTTATGTGGGCAGGATCATTTTCGCCCAGAAAAGAAAATATGAATGAGGATAGACAGTAAATGTCTGCTGATAAATTAGATAAACCCTTCATTAGAGCATCTAGCTCTCCTTCAGCCTTACCTCATACCTTATGCTGCTGCAGATGAGCATGACCTGTAGCAGACTGAAGATCAACATAAGCCTGTAGTAGGAAAGTGGCAGTGTTGAGCGTGCAATAGAAAGACAAGCACAGGCACTGAACACTACAATTGCTTTTGAGTATTTTAACAAAGCTTCTTCATAGTTTATAAAACAAACTTTTTTTTCAGAAATGCTTCCTTCAAAGGGCACTTATCATCCAAGAAATGCACATTTCTCTCACATACAAAGCATGCTCTTTTATGTATACAGTTGCTCTGCAAATTTTTTTATATAGATGCTTTGCTAATTACAAGTGGCTAGAGAAGTTCTCACAAAAGAGAAGTAGGCAATATTCTACTTTTACAAATAGAAAGATGTACCAGTGCTTTATTGTAGCGTTACATTTTCCCATTGCTTTCCCAATGATATTCATGCTAGTGCCAATTGCTGAAATATGTACAGGGATTAATAATCTCACTATCCTTAAATTGCTTGGTTGGTGGTAGACTACACTGTGTAAATCAAAATAATATTCTTATATGTTTTGATAATTGACTAGAAACTGATTTGTGCCTTTCTTCCCCTCTTATCTTAGCCCTATTGTCTTGCCTAGTCACTGGGGAAATGCAGGAGGAAGTTGTGATGAGTGGGCGGGCTGTGATAACGGTGTTTGTGTTTCTGGTCTCCGTCCAACATCAGAAACATTTCTGTTTGGCCGTTGTGACCTCATCTTTTGGAAACTTGTTGAGAACAAACATTGTGTTACTTACGGCCTGGAGAATTTTCAAGGATGGCAGTAAGAAAGGCCTGTAAGATAATCTGTTGGATAATTGTTTGTGAGGAGAAAAGAACCCCACAACATCTTAACCATGAGTTCGTCTGTAACATCATAATGTGTGTGACATACATGTTCCAATTGAGCTCACACTTTTTCAAAGCGTTCCCCTGTGGATTATCTCAGGACAGAGATAAAGGCAAAGGAAGCTTTTGAGAGTGTCTGAATTGGAGCTGTCTCTTCTCTCTCTTAATATAAAGGAAAAGAATTTATCAAAGGGGTAGAGCTGAGGTCAGAGACTTTCTAGAAGCTAATGGTGCAGATATTCTCCCTAACACTGAGCCAGTGGCATAGTCAGCTATAATTACCAGCAAGGTTATTATACAGCCACAGTGACAAGCCTGAATTTCTACCAACAAATATTTAAGCTTTAGGGAAATCCTAAATTAGCCCTTTCCCCTGGAAACACTGAGAAACAGAAAATACTTTGACTGATGAATGAAAAATCTGGTCCAGGAAAATGGAACAGAAGCAGTGAGCACATTCCCATGGGAGAGCAGGAAGTCTGTCAGTCCTGTTATGGGAATCTGAATGCAATTCCTGGGCCAGACTCTGTGAGCTTCAGAGCACCTGCCATTCCCACTGAAGTCTGCGAGCATTTCAGATGCTCAGCGGGTGCTCTGTAGTTATCAGGATTTGGTCTTCTGTTTATAAAACATTTCAACAAACACAGAAGCCTGATGATAAACATTCAAAATTTCCTATCACTATCCATTCCACAGCTGTAATATGGAGTGTGAATTCATCACTTGTTAGGTTTCAGTGGAAAAGCAGACTTCAAAGAGAAACTGTTGAACTCGAATTGATATGCAAACTAGATTGCATTACCTCAGGATTAAATAAGGACCTCGAATGGCTCGGCCATTACGTTAATTGAAGCTATTTCCCTTAAGTTAACGATCCTCATTCACACCTGTGTGACCATCTTGTTTATCACTTCAAAGGTTTTTCTTCCCCTGCTGTTATGGTTCCTCTCAATTAATTAGCCTCTTAAGGTTGGTCTATGCACCTCCACCTTATCATGTTTCTCTGACTGTATAAATATCTGTCTACTGTATGTTTCATTCCATGCATCCGATGAAGTGGGTACTAACCCACGAAAGCTTATGCTGAAATAAATTTGTTAGTCTCTAAGGTGCTACAAGTTTTTCTTTCTTATTTTCATCACTTGTTGTGTCTCTCACCTTCAGCTGTACCAGTACTACCAGATTCGCTTTTTAAACGGGCCTGTTAGTCTTCATGACTAGAGATGCCCCTACGTACAATGTGCAGCTAATGTGCACAGGTCACTTATTTTAACCACTAAGCCATTAAACTAATATGGTAGAGCCTCATCCTGCAGCCCTTTCCCATCTGAGTTGTCCCATTGTGAGCATTTAGTCTGGAAGTACTGCATTCCAAGTGGCACTTCCTGAGATGACAATGAGCATAATAAATGACCCTGTACTTTCAGCATTGTAGGAAGTTTCATTTCTTGAATGTAATTGCCCTTCTGATGCACTGATCATCTTTGAAAAAGCAAATGCCCTCTAGCAATGGGCAGGGTGGTGATTTTCTTCAAGTTTCAGTGCATGGAATCAGTGGAAAACTACAGCTAACTGAGAACTTAGAATGGTTGCTGTTCTTTTCAGAAAGCAGACAAGTCCACATATTTTCACAGTGTGGTGGATAATTGTTTCAGCTAATACTTCCATGCTGAAATTTCATGCAATATTATAGGCAATTATAATAAAGCACAGTTACATTGAAAATGTGCTACTCTGAAGCATGGCAAAAGAACTGGGAAGCTTACAAAATCCTTAGATGTGCTGGTGGGATGGCTGCCATCTTATCTGACACACTAAGGATTGAACTGGGGACTTCCACAGCAAAAAGCATGATCAGCTAATACTCTGTAGCTATGGCTGTAACAGATTCATATCTTCTTCAGATTCGGCACAGAGGGATCCTGTAATACATGCTCACCTAGAGTTTACACTAGCATGATACAGTTCTAGTGACTTGAACCACTAGTTCTAGCATGATGTTCTGGTGACTCACTTGTTAATATTTCCAACACACTTTATGAATGCCTTTATAGCTTGAAGCAAATGTTCAAGCATCCATTTTCACTGTTATAATATTAATTAGGTCTAATAAAAGGCATGAATTTTCTAAAATTCTCATGCTCCTGAATAACTCCTTATGACAACTATTTTGCCAATGTTGAGATAATTATAAATAAGGTCTTTTCCCCATATATGATGAAATATTACTGCCATTTTTCATAAATCCTTATTTTCAGTGAGCTCATTTCAACCATTGCTATAGATAATCTGATATTAAAATATTTATTCTTCCTGCCAAGTTACAAATGCATTGTTAATGTCTGTAGATAAGTAATAACCTGAATTATTTGCTAAAGGCCTGATCTAGAATTACTTGATATGGGCCTCATTCAGCTACTACCGAAGTTTTTTTCCCCCATCAACAATAATGCAGGTATATGTTGGTGATGTTGTACCACCTAAATGATCATACAAGTTGCTTATTCAGTACCCCAAGACAATATCCAAAACATGAAGACATTTTGCAACAAATCAGAGATAAATAGATTTGTTAAATCTATGGATGAACAGTATGGAAGCACACTATTAATACCCATCTCTTTTTAGCTAGGCTTTAAATGGTCAAAAAGCTTATTTTAGATGTTTCATTGCCTGCACTAAAAGAAACATTTTAATACTTGAGAAATGGTTTAAATTAATAAATGATTTGAATATTTATATGAGAAAAGAGAAACTGCATGTAACTGATGTAATATGGTAGCAGTAAACCATCTTGAAACCCCTCCATGTCCAGAACTCCCATAGCCAAACACTGGGAGTCCCACATGCAAAGGGACTTGAACTATCAGGCCTTTATGTTGCAAGAGAATAGAAGTATACAACTCAAGCAAAGCATATGTGGCTGGGTATGAGGTCCCCTGCAGCCTCATTTGAAGCTATAAAATCCAGATTTTCATTTTTAAACTGTTCCTCTGGGCACAGGAAATGCTCAAAGAGGCATTTTAAGGCAAAAATGAAACTTTTAAAGCTTCAAAATGCAGTTGTGGAAAATCCGAGATGCTGGCTATGATGTGGCTGGTCTTATGGGACACGGCAACATTTTTCAGCTTCCCTGATGTATCAGCACACTTTCAAAATATTGGCCGTGTCTTTCTGTGGCATGACTGAAGCAAACTCCGTGTTACATGGAATGGAAAATCCTTGCCATGAGTGACATTCAGACAGCTATCGGCAACTGGGATGAAGAATTTCCCTGCAGCTGAAATGAAACTGGAAAAACCCTCCAAGGCCAGATGTCTTCAAATCAGAAACCTAGATCACTAAAGGTGAGATTGAGGTTGGCCTTGAACAGATGAAGAAGACAGGCAGGAGATGTCACAAGGAACTTCAGACCTCATCTTGTGCCACCCATAATATGATCAGTGAGTAAAGGCATCGGATACACCTAGGGCTGGTAGCAGAGTTAGCCTCACAGAAAGGGCTCAGGTGAGCACAGACTTCTGCATTAGCCAGCAGAGCTTGTTGTGAGAGGCTGGTTGTGAGGGGCGTGGACATTGAGAGTGGAGGGAAATGCATGCACACCCTTTTGGGTAGTGCGACAGTGTGACGACTCACCCCTGCGGCGCCTCTTATCAGTCGTCCTGGAAATTAGCTCTTTTGACCCGGATCGCCCTCTGCAGGCTGGTGCCTTGCTTGCCACTGGGCCCCCGTGTCCCTCCCAGACCCCGGTGCCCTCTTCTCTTGGGTGCTGCCCCCCCAGCAGTACCCCCTTAGTCTGGGTCTCCCCTCCCAGGAGAACCCCCACCCACTATCCCCACCTTGCCTCAGCCTATAGGCTTCTGCCAGTTATCATCAAGCCCCCGTTCACTGTGGTAGACTGCAGTCTGTTTTAGTCAGTCATCATAGGCAAGGGGGGGGGGGGGTTGAACCTGCTGCCTCTGCCTACCTGTGGGCTGCCCCCTGCAAGCCCAGTACCCCTTTTGGCCTTAGTGTAGGCCTGCAGCCTGGGGGGTTTCCAGGCCGGAGCTCCCCAGATCCTCTGGCCTTCCCCCAGCCTTGCTCCACTCCAGGTACCTTCCCAGGTCTCCCAGCAGCCAGGCCCATCTCCCTCCACAGCAAGAGGAGACTCTTTGAGCTCCTGGCTAGCAGCCCTTTTATAAGGGCTTGCTGCGGCCTCATTGGGGTGTGGCCCAGCTGCAGCTGCTTCCCCAATCAGCCTGTTCTTCTCCCTCACAGCCCTCTCCCGGGCTGCTAAACCCCTTTAGGGCAGGAGCGGGGTAGCCACCCCACTACAGGTAGTATAACTATTGTAGGCTTCTGAGCAGAATTGGTCTACATTTTAAGTTTTCACTTAAAATTTAGGTATAAAATCAATTTGTAATGGGGAAAAACTCAGTTTTTTAATTAAAATTTTGGTATAAATTGAGGGGGGGGAGGTTGACTAGCTGTTGGAACATTGACAATTAAAAAAAAATCCCACGACAATTGTTACTGGTTTTCCAACCAGTCAGAATTCTGTGTGGAGGCTCTCACTGCAGCACAGCCTCTTCCACCCCACCCCACCCCGGGACCATGGCTTTGCTCCAAAAGTTTTGCCCTAAAAAGTTGACTTTAGTTTTCTCATTTTCTCCTCATTCACAGCCAGAGCTTCATGCTACGAGCCAATCACTGTGAGTATTCTTCCCACCTACCCCTGCCCCCCACATTGGGCCAGATTCTGATCTCAGTGACACACCAGTGCAAATCAAGAATACCTCTGTTCACTTTAACAGTTACACCCTTTTAACTAAAATTTCAATAGCTCCCTTTACTCAGTCCCTGAACTTGCATAAACCGAATGAGGTATGTTGACATTTTGTTGCTAATATTTATATTTTAAATAGAGCCTTATAGGATACACATCTCATACTGTGAGCATCCCAGAGGGCAGCAGTCATATGTTATTACTCAAGCACACTTTGGTGACACACAGTAAAGTCAGAAGAGGATACGAACAGTTGCAAGTATTCACTGACATTAAATTGTATTAATGAATTCTCCATAAATATCCTTTGGTGCAAATTGTTTTGCAATACATTAAAATGTCACTAAAGGTGGTCTGTGAGGAAATAAATGGATTTATGGTATGGTATGACTTTTTAAAAAGGTTTATTGCTGTTTTACATTCAAAATATTAGAAAAGTTGGGTGAAATCCTGGCCTTGTTAAAGTCAATGGGCATTTTGCCATTAACTTCAGTGGGGACGGGCTTTCATCCATGAAATAACTGGCAGAAAAATAGGAAATAAAGGTAGGAATCAATGGTCTGTTTTCGCATGGAGGTAGTTGAACAGTGGGCTTCCCCACCCCCAACCCCAGGATCTGTTCTGGGACCCAGTACTGTTCAGTATATTCATTAATGATCTGGAAAAGGGAGTGAATAGTGAAGTGGCAAAGTTTTCAGACAATACAAAATTATTCAAGGAAGGTAAGCCCAAAGCACACTGTGGGGAGTTACAAAGAGATCTTACAAAACAGGTGATTGGGCAACAAAATGGCAGAGGAAATTCAATGTTGATAAGTGCAAAGTAATGCACACTGGAAAAAATAATCCCTAATATATATATATACATTGATGGTTTCTAAATTAGCTGTAACCACCCAAGAAAGAGATCTTGGAGTCACCATGGCTAATCCTCTTAAACGTCTACTCAATATGCAGCAGCAGTCAACAAGGCTAATAACATATTAGAAACTATTAGCAAAGCAATAAAAAATAAGAAAGAGTCCACCCTTTGAATGCTATTCCTGTTTTGGCTGCCCCGTTTCAAAATGGATATTATGGAATTGGAAAAAGTTCAGAGAAGTGCAACAAAAATGATCAAGAGTATGGAACAGCTTCCTTTTGAGGAGAGACTAAAAATATTAGGGCTGTGCATCTTAGAAAAGAGATGACTAAGGGGATGGGGGCATATGAGAGAAGTTTATGCATTCATGAATGGCATAGAAAAAATAAATAGAAAAGTATTATTTACCCTTTCGTGCAATCCAAAAATCAGAGGTCACCAATTGAAATAATAGGTAGCAGGATTAATACAAATAAGAGGACGTTCTTGTCATCGTCAGAGACAGTGTACTGGGGTAGATGTCCTATTGGTCTGACCCAGTATGGCCATTCTTATGTTCTTATGTACTTTTTACACAAAGCACAGTTAATCTGTGGATTTCATTGCCATGGAATGTAGTGATGGAAAAAAAGATCTGGATAAGTTCAGGGACGTTAGGTCCATCAATGGCTATTAGCCAAAATTGTCAGGGATGCAGCCCCATACTCGGGACAACCCTAAACCTCTGACTACTAGAAGCTGGAAATGGAAAACAGGGATAGATCACTCCATAATTGCCCTGTTCTGTACACTCCCCATGAATCTCTGGTGTGGGCCACTGTCAGAGACAGGCAACCAAAGCCAGCAATATAGGCAGAATGGACCACGGTGAGACCCAGTATGGCAGTTCTTTTGTTCTTCCATTTGGTTTTGTTGCAGGACTTACCCAGGGATTGGGAGATCTCTCAAGGGGTAGAACTATTTAAACTTTAACAAAGCACTTTCCCTAGAACAAAGAAAAAGGAATGTAAACATTCTGATAAAAATGGCATTACATCTATCACATCATTATCTGCCAGTTCTCTTGTTGTCCATTGAGTCTTCCCAAAATAAACAATAAACAATGAAGACAAGACCTAAGGTCCTAATATATATACAAACAGAGGAAAGCAACTTCCAGGCCCTTTTAATGCATCACAAAGAAGGACACCAACCCTGCTTACTTTCCCTGGCAAGTGAGCTTTAATTTCTTTCTCTCCAAAGAGAACTATCTTGGTTGAAATTCTGTCTTCTTTTGCACGCTGATACTAATGCAGTTGTAGGTGTGCAACTGAAGGCAGACTGTACCCCTGTGTGTTCAAACCAGAAAGTTACCAGTAGTACTACAAAGAAATGAAAAATTGGGAGTCAAAAGCATTTTCTGCAAGGACACACTATTATAGAATAAGAATTTCTAACTGAGATAGAAGGGAAAATCCTCTGAAATGTGTTTATCAGTGAATGACCCTGATCAGCTGTGATCCATCAGAGGAAGATCATTACTATAGCCATCAGGGTAGTGAAGGAAACAGGTTAAAATGGGCTTGAGATTATTGACACATTTTATTAAAGTTTATTTACAGCTGGGGATAAGAGAACATAAAACCAGAATGCTGGAACTTTTTTTAACTTCAGTGATTATATCTCTATAAACCTTTGTGAAGTTTTTGAAGTTTGTCCTCTTCATAGTAATCCTTTCTAATATAATACCTTCTAAAAGCAATGCTCTAATTCTTGTAAATTTTTATATTTAAAAAGTATGTTCATTGATGATTGATTCCTTTTGGGTAGAAGCAAAAGGCCCTGAATTCTTAAAAAATAAAAATGGACAACAGCCCTGATTCAGCAAGGCATGTGCCTAAATGCTTTGCTGAATAGCATACTTGTTTAAGGACCTATCCAGCAAATTATTGCCTGTCTTGAGGAGGTGCCTCACTTTTGGAAGCAATTATATAAATGCAGTTGGAGTCTGTAACTCTACGTCGCAGGCACTAATGACTGATACTTTAAGCAGCATTACAGTTCAACCCCTATTGTCTTAAAAGGGGGAAGATTCTTCTCTCGCTGACTGTACAGCCCAAATCCCTCTCTCCAAAATGGAGCTCAGTGATGGAGAGAAGACAATGGCCACATGGATGAAGGTTCACATCCATGAATGACAATGTGATGGAGGGAGGATGGGATGATGGGGCAATCCCGCACAGCATCAAACCAAAACGGGACTCATTGCCAGTTGGTGAATGGAATCTTAATCACCTGCTGCTCTATGATTTGAGATGGAAGATGCCTACAGCCCTAATTGCGGGAGTTTGTTTTTCCATTTTCAACATGTAAAGGGTAGAGAAAGCTGGCTGCTAACTCATCCCTCTACTGCAGTCTTGAAGGTTCTGAGGACTACCTGGTTCCAATGGAGGAAGGAGAAGGATGGGCCAAGAATCAGGTATAGCATTGTTCAAGGAACAGAGATCATTTACATATATATGTTCCCTACTACTGAGCAAGTCCTGCTGATCCCAGCTGCACTGCAGATTGTGCTCAGTTTTTACCCATGTGCACTATCTTCATGAGGAGGTCAACCTCCTGTGTGATCAGCATTCCTGACCTAATGGGACTTGTGTTCTCCAGAGGGCCATATATGCATCTTTTTACTGTCTATTAATGTCACCCCAGTACTAATTGCCTCAAAAACCTCTACCAGTTGACTTGCCAACACCAAACTGACTAGCCACATACCTATAGCAGTCAGGGGTATCCAGCTTCCAGATAGCTATAACACCTATTAGTGTGAAAAGAAGTGTGCATGGCAACAGACAACACAAACCTGCCAGAAAAAAACCAACCTTCTACAGTAAGGGCCAACAAGTAAAGGCAGAGGACGTTAGGGCAGGGACTGTCTTCTTGTTCTGTTTGTACAGTGCCTAGCTTTGGGGGTCCTGTTCCATGACAGGTTCCGAAGCATGACCACAATACAAACAACACATAATTATGACTTGAAAATGTAAAGCAATTAGGGAGTCTAGGTCCCCCATTCAAAACACACACGTAACCACTAGATCTGGGGAGGGATAGCTCAGTGGTTTGAGCATTGGCCTGCTAAACCCAGGGTTGTGAGTTCAATCCTTGAGGGGGCTATTTAGGGATCTGGGGCAAAAATTGGGGATTGGTCCTGCTTTGAGCAGGGGGTTGGACTAGATGACCTCCTAAGGTCCCTTCCAACCTTGATATTCTATGATTCTATGATCTGCCAAGGAACTCGCACATACTTGATAGTGGGACAGTTTGAATTTGGATACCGGTACAGATCCCATCCTTGCTACTTAGGGTATGTCTACACTGCCTAGTAAACCTGGGTCTATGCAACCTGCACCTGTGGAACTGTTCTTTCTGTATTGCTATATGAACTGCCCCACGCTACGTTGCTATGAGAGTCCCATAACCATGCTGACATGTCCATACTGTGCTATGCTGGCACGAGTCAGACCCTGTTGCTTCTAGGGACTTATCTCAGGGTTCTTTGCACCCTCACTTGCTGTAGCTGCTCCAGGGCTTGGCACATGGTGTAATGTGGGAGACCTTGTCTGTTCATCCCGTGGCACTTTACTGGAAATGCTCTTAGCCTGCCAATACACCCAGCTGAGCCATTGGGTGTGCATGCTCCCTGCACCCAAAGCCAGCAACATGGATCCAGCAGCAGTGGAAAACCTTATCTTGCTCTCACTTTCACTGCTATTTTGGGAATCAGGCAGAGCATTTGTGAGATGCTAGTGGGCATTTTGGTGGTGGTATTTCTCCTTCTGGAGGCACCCGTTGGAGGAAAATACAGCCATATCATCTGTGACCTGGCTGATGCAGCTTATGCCTGTTGTCATCAAAGCAGATTCCCATATATAGACTGGTGCTTCTGTAGCAGGGCCATAAGTCCAGACTAGTGGGATCACATAGTCATGCAGAACTACAATGACCAACAGTGGCTCCAGACCTTTTGCATAAAGACGCAGATGTTTCTGTAGCTGTGCGAGCAGCTTGCCCTGACCCTCCAGGATCACATGCATGAGGGAGGCCATGCTTCTCCAGAAGCAGATTGTTATAGCTATCTGGAAGCTGGATACCCCTGACTGCTATAGGTATGTGGCTAGTCAGTCTGGTGTTGGCAAGTCAACTGGTAGAGGTTTTTGAGGCAATCAGTACTGTGGTGACCCAAAAACCTCTGGATGTGGCTGAGGGCGCAGAGGTCCCCTGGGTCTGGTATTTACATTCTAGTTCAATGTGACTGAAGACATGCTCAGTCCCCACTTTCCAGCCTGGCCTGCCCAGGTGCAATGTTACTCCCAGATGGGGGCAAATGAAAGGACTGCTTGAAGGTCCCTCCCTGAGTCTGGTATTTACATTCTAGTTCACCAAAGGGTGTCATGCAAGGTCTCTACTGAAAACCTGTCACACTGGTCATCATAATCTTTGTGAAAGATATGTGTGGATGATATGTAAGGAGGGGTGTGTGTGTGGGGGGGGGGATTATGTTTTTAGGGCCTTGTAGGCAAAGGGAGGTAAAGAGCTGATATGTCTTACGTCCACTTCTACCAGACAGAAGGTAAGAGAAACTTATCCCCTTGGCTGACCATTGTGTATGGTGTGTCTTACAATAGGAGGCTATTTGAATACTAGGTCAAATGCTAATGAAGAGATTGTGGGGTCTTCACAAGAAGAAATTAACAGGAATAGGTGAATGGCAGGGGAGAAACCCTGATTATAATGAACAGAGAGCTGGTGATGGTCAGCACTCGTGGAGAGTGTCACCTAGTGGACAGGGAGGTTAGGCCCTATGACATGAAGAGGCGGGTTTTGGTAGGGGAGCCCAACTCCTCCCACTCCACTGGGTTTGTTGGGCAAGGTGCTGGGGCCAGCATCCTCAGCAAGGATTAAGCCTGGGAAAAATTTCTAGGGATGCCCCTGCTCTCTCTGGTATTCCAGCTCTTGACCAATTGCCCTGCATCATTTTGTTCTTCGTTGTCTTCCTTCTTGCACTTAGGGTGAGTGTCCACTCTCCCATGCTCCTGATTCATGTTTAGCCTAGCAGAAATGGAAGGACCTTCCAAGGAAAATGAAAGAGCACGTTATTGTCTGACCACGAGAAAAAGATTTCTACCCTTTTGCAGGAGTTGCATCACTTCAAGGTCACAGGATGATATTTTTTATCATTTGGTTTTATTTTATTCACAGAAAATTCACTGGTCTGTTCAGAAGCTCCCGTAAGCTATGCTTCCAGCCAACACACATCATGGTGAGATTCACATACCAAAATCAATTAAAATCATTTATAAATCCCCACAGTTTTTCCCCTGGGCGAGGTGGTTGTAATGAAGGACGCTGTTACTAGCTATGCTTTTACAGTCCTTTCAGGCAGAGCCAGCTCTGCACATTGTTGTCCTAGAGGTGCCTGAGTGGAAGCAAGAATTTTATTCCAGGCCAGCAGAGGAGAGCCACCCATCTATGCTGTAGAGATTTTTTTCAGCATCTGATGACTGACCACACATCAACAAATGGAGGGGGCTCATGAGCTACAGAGGCAGCCCCAGTGAGTACGCACTGTCTTGGAGTTTAGCTGAATGTACAGAGCTCCTGCTCTGTGAGAAGCTTGCATGCATCACCAGCCAGGAAAGTGTGAAATTCATAGCAAGTCAGTAAGATTCTGATTTAGAAGAGAGATGCATTACAGCCTCCTTACAAGTACTTTCCATTCGTGCACAGATCAGCATTGCAGCCCAGGACCAAATACATCCACTGCTATCATTTGGATTCATAATACTGGCAGACCCGGACTAAAATACACCCACTGCTCCTATTTGGGCTGACAATACAGGCAGCCCAAACCAATTCAGCTATGCCAGGAGGATGGTCTGGCGTGGCTGAGTTATACGCTGTGCTGTACTCTCAGGAAAAGAAAAATAAGCACCATAAGTCTAATAACCCAACCCATCTTAACAATAAGCATGTATCCTGTAAAAAGTTAATGCTAATTGCTTAACTATTTTTTCATTTCCTGCTATCCATTTTTAATCCCATGTGCTATCCTCAGGAAGGGGTGGCACCAAGGAAATGGCCTGGATTCCACCCTCAAGGGAAACACACTAAAACCTAGTGCTTGTAATAATACTTTAATTGAGCATAACCCAGAAATCTCTCTTATTCTTACCATCAATAACAAAAAAATAGAGGATGAAACATACAAGGCTCCAGATCTGGGATGCACCCCAGGACTGTCCCCAGACTGGTCCTTCAAATATGAACTCAGGATGTATTGCAACAGCTTTAGCGGCATAGCCTAATCCAGGACTGGCACCAGCACCAAGATTACTTTGAGGGGTTGATTCCACAGCTGCAGGCTCTCCACTAGCAGTACTTCTGTGTCACAGAGCACTCACCTCTTGAGCATCTCTAGCAGCTAGGTGTGGTACTGCAATCCTTTTTTCATTCCTGGTGTCAGACTTTTTAGTGATGAGCACAACAAACACACAGTAGGGTTAACTGTGCTTACAGTTGAGCAGGCCACTTGCAAAGGAAGGGTTCAAACTGAAGCATCAGTATTTGATTGTTGCTTCCAATTCCATTCGACTGGGAGTCGAGTGAGAAGTTTGAGGATAGAAGGGCTGGGAGCTGCAGGCCTAAGGGATTATGGGATACCATTGGCAGTCTCTGACCATGAACCTGGTGATCTGGGCCTCTGCTTACCTCCATGCTGCAAACTGAGGGGGCTTGGACCAGCTCCCCAGTGAGACAAAGACTTGGACCCAGACCCCTGGGTGAGTCCCTAGACCAGTATTCTGAAAGGCTTCCGGTTTGTGTCAGAATGCTTTGTGTGTGGATGGCAGTGGTGGGGGTTGGTCTTAAACCTGAGTCTTCACCTGGGTTTACAATATACTGCTCTATGTTTGTACAGTGCCTAGGCATGGTGGGCCCTTGCTCTTTGCTGTTCCCTAAGTACTACTGTGATAAACATGGTGTAATTAATTAATCAATTCAGATACAATTCCAGATCTAAACTTTGTGATCCCATCTTCCTTTCTAACTGTCCAATATTAGAAGAACCAGTGAAATTAAAAGAAATCTAATTTGGAAAAAAGAAAGGAAGGAAATATTACAATATTTGGTTGTTGTGGTAATAGAACCTTTTTGCTGCTATGGCAACTGAGTTAGATTATTAGGGGATAGCCCAGCCAGTTTTGGCTGGTTTTTGGTTAGTTCAGTGTGTGGCAATAAATGGCTGCTTTTAAGGTTTACAGCTCTCTGTGTCTCAAGTGATTTCTTCCTAAAACTGCTGCCCCCAAGGATACAACATTGGTGTAGCCAACTTCATGCTGAAATATTGTATGTAGAGGATTCACTGTCTCAGGAAGACAAGTGGCTGAATTTTACAAAGTGATAAACTGGACGATAAACACTAAACATAGTCATAATGGTTTTCAGAATTGGCCCAAATTAGCAATCAGTTTTTAAGTCTGTACAAAAGCTCAGTTAACATAACAGCAGGCATAATTTTTTAAAGATGGTGCCAGTGTATTATAGCTGGTCTAAATAGTACCATACAACATAGCAAGTAATGTGGTAACTACATATTTTGTTATTAAATAATAGTGTCTGTTTTCAAATGTGCAGCATACTTTGATCTGACACATAACCAATTACGTTTGCTTTTCAAACCAGACTCCACCTGCTTTTGCAGGTGCACACAACTGTGCTATGTAAGTGAGACCAGACTATTTATGCACAGAAGTGGAAGGGGAAACATTTGACCTATTTCAAGTAATTTGAGTGGAGTAGCACAAAGAGCTGCATTCTGTACTTTCCATGCTCAAATCTTGTTGTCAAATAAGCAGAGGTTATTTTGTGTTTGAAAAACTGACCAGTTTTTCAAACATAAAATAACTGACTAGTTATAGTAACTGACTAGTTATTCTGACAAGATGCATGAATCAAATATTTGACATTTTTTATGATGACAATATTCTACTATTTATTGTGGTATTTTAGCTCTGTTACTTTTCAGACTTCTCTGGTTTCAGTGTGTTATTCTTCCCTTCTCTTGTCCTCTTTGGAAATTGAATGGGTTCATTTTATTAATAGAATTGGTTTTCATGGAAGTTTCTTTTAGCTGCTTAATTACAGGAAACCCAAATTCTTTTTCAGGGGACTATATTGAATCTCTAAATTAAGGGTTGCAGTACAAAGCACTGTGCTACGGTACATGAGATACTTCACTGTAAGAGAAATATCCTTCTTGGTGCATCTTCTTAGTAGTGCAAACCAACGACATTGGAGATTAGAGGGCCAGATTCTCAGCTGGTGTAAATTGTCATAGCTTCAATGAAGCCAATGTTGCTAAGACAATTTACACTAGCTAAGGATCTGCTCATTGAGCTCAGAGCTGGCAAGTGCTGCCTGCAACTATTATTATTTTCATTATTTAAATGATTTCTCAGTCACCCTCCCTTTCTGAACTGCATTTGACAATCAGTGCCTAATCATGGATCCACCATTCCACCCACTATCAGCTGTCTCATGCATTTATAGTTTTTTTCCTCCCTCCTCACTTGATTGAAATGGGGATTTGCATGGCCATCAGCTGTTCTGCCCATGTGGAACTACTTGCACCATCAGACTTTACCTGAAAGAAATCGTACATATTTTTTGCTAGATTTAACCTTCCCTATTTTAGCCCTATATACATGCTAAGTCAGAAAGCCGGAAGATATATTGTGAGACTTCAACATTGTAGAGTACAAAGCAACAGGGACAAGGTCAGGGGTGAGAAGAAGAATGAAAGACTTTTTAGACATCTAACAAAGCTGTAATGGAATCTTTTGTAAGTAGCACTTCTGTTGCTGAATATGCTTCTCTTCCAGACCCATCACTCACTCTAGCGAATAATGCAGATGCTCATGTCCAGAAGATACGAAACTCTGACAATATCTAATGGATTTTACTGAGCATGCTCAAGGAACTTATTGTTATTCAAACCAAGAAGTAAAAGACTAGCAGCAAGCCACCTTCCCATTAGTCAAGGGCACCTTCAAACAACAATGGGCTGGACTCAAATGCAGATAGTAGTGCCCTGTGTTATTTCAGAGAGGTGCTTTCACAAATCAATCAATAGATGCCAAAAACAAGCCCCTTCTTACACCCCTGAAAGCTATATGCCATTTGGGAATCATTGAAAAATATTTCAGGGTTGGATATTTAAAATGGACTTCAGATGTTTAAAAGCAGATTTCCGACTGCCTAGAGTAGATTGCAATGAATCAGGCAAATTGCAATAAAATGTAAAAGTCTTTATAACTCCTTATGTGATCAATAAAACTTTGAACTCTTCTAAATGGGTTGCATTCCTTTAAGGGTAGTGAATAGATTCTTTGCAGGGGGAGGGGCTGGATTTTAGCAAATAAATAAAATTCCTAATTGCTATTTACCTGCTCTTGAATGAACTGAATATAATGTTGAGAGTTGATTCAATCAATAATAATAAAATACTCCAAGATCTGAAAGTGCTTTAATAATATTAATTATTTCACTCTTTCAACACCTAACTGAAAGCATTGATTGGCTGCACAAGAAATTACTTCTCACAAATATTTTGTAAGTATAGTAGCAATTAAGTATCTGTCTCTGGAAAAAATGTGTGCATGCAAATAATTACTCACATGAATGGATCCTGTTACAGTATCCCGTTGGAGGAGAAAACAAGGATGAGAAGTCAGTAGTGTTTTCTTAATACAGTTTGTTTATTTTCACTGCATTTGCTAGTCCTTGAATAGAGATGGTCACAAATTACACGTAGGCAATCTGCTCTGTCTCAAATCTCGGCTCAAACACCAATGCCCAGTTCAATTGACTCAAGATGGAGATTTTGTATCAGAGAGCAAACTCTTACTATTTGCAACAGCTCCCCACAATGAAACTGCAACACAAAACTAACAATGCAGCCTTTCTTTAGACTGTACACTGCTCAGACACTAAGAAAAAAGCACGTATGACCATGTATAACAGTGCCATCTAGTGACTCCAGCAATAACAGTCTATACATAGCAATAATAATAGCAACCTGATATTAATGCAGATCCTCCAAAATATCTAACAAGAGAGGTAATGACAGTTGGCCAACAGCTTTTCCATATTTACCAGACAAAATGCCTTGATCATTATTGTATAATTAAGTTTATAAAATGTTTCCATCTAGAGTTAATAATTGATTCTCAATGTTCTTATATTTAAAAAAATTGATACTTACAAACAGTACTATGGCAAAATTTGACAATAAGGACAAGGGATTTATTTAATTAACAAATCAACTAAAACCCCTTTCTTCTCTCCTCCCACTGCAACAAAAATCTACCTGTGACCCCCTGAAAACTGGCACACTGTGATCTCAAGAATGAAAAATTGTTGGTTGACAGGCACTGCAGGAAATAATTTGGAATAAACGTAATCTGTGCAGGTTAAAGTGAAACAAAGCACGGTTGATAAAAGCATGCACATTGCCCCTCCCACTGCCGAAGGCAGGCAGCAGAGTGAAAGTGGTTTTCATGAGAGTTTGGCTAATAGGACACAATCATTTTCTTGTTCAGTTTTCAACTAATGTACAATGTCAGACTGACATCACCACGATATCCACAGCAGTACTAGAGCTGCTGCTGCTACCACTATTATGGAGGTTTGTTTCCAGTGTTTCATTGTTGAAGTCACAGGAGAAGGTAGTTAATACTGGAGGCAGAGCCCAACTCCATCTCCAATAGTGACACCAATCTAAGCCTAGGGCCAATTCCCAATTAGTACCTGCTGCTGCTTGTGTAACCATAAGCATAACAGAGATTCTGCTGCAGCTGGTGCTTCTTTGGTAATAATACAGATTTTAGGCTTAATGGTCCTGGCTGCTATCTTGTCTTCCTCTATTATTAATACTAGAGGAAGCTAGTTTGAAGCCCAAGGGCAGACATGGGCAGGGTCTCCCACGTGAGTTATGTGGCTGTGCCTATAGCCCCTAGTGCTGCAGCTGCAAACACTCCCACTTTTATGTGGACCTTAAGCCTGATGGGAAGGCTGCAGATGAGCCTTCTCCTATCAATTTTCTGTGGAATTGCCAAGCCTATAGCCTTTGAGCCTAACTCCTACACTTGGTTGAAGGAGAATAGGCCTTAGAGTACCCCATAGTCTGGAAGCACGGTAATGGTTGGTTTTCTTTTCCCCACTTAAATTCCCTTTGAAATGAGTGATTTTCCTCAGCACATTGGCGCATATTCATCTTTGCTCCTTTCTTCCAGGGTCAAACTAAAGAAACAACAAAATGAGAAATAAGAAATGCCTCCCTTAACATCACTTCATTCTCTGAATTCCTACCGTGTGACAAGTATCCTTGATCATCAGAACTTCCACCCTGCCTTTGCTGTGGTTCACAATAGGAGAGAACAAAACTGACACAGCACTAAGTGTATCAAAGCTAGAAGAGAATTTGGGTGAAAGTGATCCTGAAATGATAGCGTTCTTGGTTTTTAGGAAGGGAAGGAGTGAGAGCAGCAGCAGAAGGGCAGTGGACTTCAACAAGGTAGATGTCAACAAATTCAGAAAACGGGTAGGTAAAGTCTAATGGGAAGAAAATCTAAGGGAAAAATGAGTTCAGGAGAAAGGTCAGTTTCTCAAAGAGACAATGTTAAAGGCACAAGAGCAATCTATTCTGATGCAAAGTATAGATAAGATGAATAGTGAGAGGCTAATATGGCTCCATCAAGAGCTCTTTAATGATCTGAAAATCAAAAAGGAATCCTACAAAAGGTGGAAAGATAGGCAAATTGCTAAAAATGATTACAAAAGAATA
Source organism: Macrochelys suwanniensis (assembly GCA_033296515.1). Lineage (NCBI taxonomy): Eukaryota > Metazoa > Chordata > Testudines > Chelydridae > Macrochelys > Macrochelys suwanniensis. The sequence goes on from CM065782.1 coordinate 25,423,834, forward strand.
GTGCAAACATGTAAGGACAGATCAGAAAGGCTAAGACATAAAATGAGTTACACCTAGCAAGGGACGTGAAAGGCAATAAGAAGAGGTTCCATAAATACATTAGGAGCAAGAGAAAGACAAAGGCAAGTGTAGTGAGGAATGAGAGCTAATAAACAGGTGGCATCAAAAAAGCTGAGGTGTTTAATGCCTATTTTGCTTGTCTTCACTAAAAAGGTTAATGGTGACTAGGTACTCAACACAACTAATATTAACAAGGAAGAAGGAATTCGAGCCAACATAGGGAAAGAACAGGTTAAAGAATATTTAGATATGTTAGATGTATTCAAGTTGGAAGAGCCTGATGAAATTCATCATAGGGTACAGGTAAGGAAATAGATGAAAAAATCTCAGGACCATTAGCAATTACCTTTAAGAACTCATGAATGGGTAATGTCCCAGATAGTTGGAGAAGGGCAAATATAGTACTTTTTAAAAGGGGAACAAAGAGAACCTGGGAATTATAGACCAGTCAGCCTAACTTTGTTTAATTTGTTCCAGTCTTTCAAGACAGTAATCAATTTGTAAGCACTTAATGGAAAATAAAGTAATAAGTAATGATACTTCATGGATTTGTCAAGGACAAATCACACCAAACCAACCTAATTTCCTTCTTTGACAGGGTTACTGGCATAGTGGATAGGGGGTAGTGGTAGGCATGATATCACTTGATATTAGTAAGGCTTTTGACATAGTCCCACATGACATTCTCATAAGCAAATTAGGGAAATGTGGTCTAGATGAAATTACTGTAAAATGAGTGCAAAACTGGTTCAAAGACCATACACCAAGAGTAATTATCAATAGCTCACTGTTAAACTGGGATGGCCTATCTTGAGGGGGTCCCACGGAGGTGTGTCCTGGGTCTGGTAATATTCAGCATTTTCTTTAATGACTTAATGGAATGGAACATGTGCTTATAAAATTTGTGGATGACACCAAGATGTGTGTGGGTGGGTGTGTACATGCAAGCATGTTGGAGAACAGGATTAAAATTCAAAATGACCTTGACAAATTGGAAAGTTGGTCTGAAGTCAACAAGATGAAATTTAATAAAGAAAAGTACTAAGTACTGCAACTTAGGAATGACAATTAAATGCACAGCTATAAAATGGGGAATAACTGGGTTGGCAGTAGTATTGCTGAAAAGAACCTGGGGGTTATAGTGGATCATAAATTGAACATGAGCCAAAACGTGATGCAATTGTGAAAAAGGCTAATATCATCCTGAGGTGTATTAACAGGAGAGTCATATGTACGACTCTCAGCATTGGTGAGGCCTCAGCTGGAGTTTTGTGTCCAGTTTTGAGTGGCACATTTTAAGAAAGATGCAGACAAATTGGAGAGGGAGTAGAGGAGAGCAAGAAAAATGATGAAAGGTTTAGAAAACCTGACCTAGGGGGAAAGGTGAAAACAAAAAACCAACAAGCAAACCCAGACAAGTTTAGTTTTGAGAAAAGAAGACTGGGGGGTCGGGGAGGTGTTTGCGGAATCTGATAACAGTCTTCAAACATCTTAAGGAGTGTTTTAAAGAGGACATGGATCAATTGTTCTTCATGTCCACTGAAGGTAGGAGAAGAAAGCAATCAGTTTAATCTTCATCAAGGAAGATTTAGGTTCGATATTAGGAAAAACTTTCTAGCTATGAGATAGGTAGGTACTGGAATAGGCTTTCGGGAGAGGTTATGGAATCCCCGTCATTAGAGGTTTTTAAGAACAGGTTAGACAAAAATCTGTCAGGGATGGCGTAAGTATACTTGGTCCTGCCTCTTGTGGGCTCTTCCAGCCCCACTTTTCTGTAATTACTTACACTGTTTTTGTAAAACTTCTTACACCACTCTCTTTTCTGGTCAAAGATATGCACAGAGCGACTGCTAGCACTTATTCTAGATATCTGAATATTACACTGCTAGGGGAGCTTACACAATTTTTAAATCATGTATTTGTTTATTCCCTGCTGCACCATTTTGTAAGTTTGAAAGTTATTTTCTTATCAGTTTTCTGCTTTGCCATTGGCCATACACCCTGGTTCACTGCTATTCAGTATGTCATAAGTGCTGAGTTGGTGTCACTAATTTACAGTATTTTTAGTGATAAAAACTGGCATTGGTAAATTTGATATGTTTTTAGGGAAAGACCACATCAAAATAGTTATGTGGATTCTGCAAAGAGGTATAAGGAAAAGTAATCCAAGCCCAACTTTAGGGGTTCCAAACCTTAGCACTGTGCTATCTTACCCACTGATATATCATCGGTAGAAAAAAATGGAGGCAACTTTTGTTGATTTTTTTCCCCATGAATGAACAGGAAAATGTTAGTCCTGATGAGTGATATAAACTTGTTATGGATCAGGGAAATAATAGTTCTTGGTTCTTCCGTCAATGCTGCTTTCTCTTAGCGCTTAGAGTCCTATCTCAGACAAACCTCCTATTGAAGTTAATTTGTCTTCATAAAGTCACTGGCAGTTTTGCCTGTTGTAGACTCAAGGAACAGGTCCTCAGGTAGCACTCTCAGAGCCAGAGGATAATGGTTTCACTGCCCGTCATAGCATTTTTAATCATATTGTCATTAAACTAAATGCTGTGGCTGCTTCTGTGAATCTATACGGGTGCTATAATGGAAAGATGCATCAGAGAGGTCTGCAGAAGTTTTGAATTAAGGACTAGAACAGAGTTTAGGACTCAGTGCTGCAACTGACCATCAATCAGGATGTCTCAGGGATTGCTGCACTTAGAACAATTGCAGGAGCAGGTCGTATGGCCGACTCTTGTGAGGAGCTGAATGCCCCCAATTCCCATCAACCTGAACAGTTAGACAGCTCAAAGCAGGTGCTGAACAACTTTGAGGGATCAAGACATTAGTGAATACAAAAGCCACGGAGGCTCAGCTCTCCCCATCCTGTGGGAAGACCTGCTTAAGGGATTTGAGAGAGGAAATCTCAAAGATCCTCCAATGGAGTTTATCCTAATTATTCATTGGATTGGCAAGGTTCAGGGGGTAGAATTCTCTTGCATTTGTAAATTGTTTTAATGAGTAAGTTCCTATAATTTCACAAATGAAACATAATTCAGTAATGAGCATCAAAACGGCATTAAATTCATACCAGCTTGGCTAAAGTGAGTTTACTTCCTATTAATGCTGTAATACTCTGATTTTCCTCACTTGTAGTTATTAGCATAATGTTGATGGTCTTTCTCTATAATTACATTCAACACAAATATACAGTTCTTACAATTGATTCATAATTCCAAAACAAACCTGAAAACCACTCCTCCAATGAAGACCTTTCCCCCTTCCCCAAGTTTGGTAATTCCTTGAGTCAAAGTTTTAATTAATAGTCAAAATTACTCTAGACACCAGATTGCCAAGAAATTAACAAATGTCCAGGGTGCATTTTAAATGGCAGACAAAATTAGTGGCTGAGCCTAATTGAAAGTTTCCCTAGTTTATAGAAATATTTAATGGACTTAGAATCAATGAAGCTTTAATAGTAGAAATAAATTATTATACCCTTACTGTCAAAGCAATTTCAGATTTCATGTTCACCCTCTGTTAAGCCTTTTAGCTTATTTCAGTTTTTAAAATCACATACAGTACAGCTTTAGGGGCCTGCATCTCTGTGATTTATTATACAAAGGAACAATTATTTCTGCAGGTAAAACTGTCCTTTTTTAAAAAGGTAAGATAAACAGATGTGCCTAGAGCATCTTTAGAAAATCGGAGAGCTGGCTAAATATATTACAAACAGCAATAAAAAAAATACAGCCATCAACTGTCTACAGTACTCTGTGTACATTTCTATGTCGACATACAGTATTCAAGGCCTCCCCCTCCAAAAAATAAAAAAGCCTCAGAACAAAAAGCCAAAACCTTTTTTGTTAATCTCTTAACCCCCCAAAAACCATAAACAGGAACTAGTTCTGACATGTAATTTATCAAGCTGAGAAGTTTCTATTGTTATGAACAAAAAAGGTGAAACAAAAATAATTGAGTAATATGAGCACAGTTTTGAGGGAAAGTTACGTTTGTCTAAAAAAGTGTTAGCATCCTTTCTGCAGGATCTAAAGTCATGCCATTTGCATTACACCAATAGATACAAAAATGTTTACAATGTACTCAAATGGGGGGCAAAACTAATCACTAGTTCTTTTCTCTCAATTTTCAAGAACTGCTTGAAGAAGAAAAATTCTCTACTTTGACCTGTCATTCTGTTTGGTAAAGGTTTTATAAACATTAATATCTGCTCATTTATATGCATTGTAAAAAATGCCTGTAGCTCTCTGAAATGTGAGTACTGTGCTAACTACATTTGGAACACCCTGAAATAGCACTGGTTTGGTAACAGGGGGACGGGAGGGGGTGGAAAGTACCTAACACTTTCCAGAAGACAGTATTTTTACAGTATATGTCAATGTTCCCCATGCTAAATATCACCTTGATGGATTTTATGCTTCTTTTGTACTAAAATAAAATAAATGGCAGAAGAATGCTGGGAATATTTTTCTGTTGAACTAAGATGTTATTGGACTAATTTGTTCCAAATACCAGTTAAGCTCAGAAATAATTCAGCCCATCTCTCTCACCCTTGTTGTACAGTTGGATTAAGGGAGACCCCACCAAGATATATTTCATGGTGCTCAGGTAATGTGAGCCCTTATGTGAGCTTCCCATTTCTTTTCCCTACCTGTGAATGAAACTGCATCATATCCAGTGCATCCAGATCCCATACCAGTATCGTGGATGTGTAAGATTTGCCCCTGTATATCAGATGTACAAAATGATCTCAACCTGGCTTCTAAATTTGCCCACCTAAAATTTATGCATCTAGGTTTTCCTTAAGAGAAGAGTAGCCAGTTAGCTACTCACAGAAAGCATAACTCTGGGTGAGAATAACTCTCAGAGGTCATTCCTTTTGTGTGGTTTGTGTGTATGCTTGAACTCTGCTTTCACCTTTCCTCTCCAACATGCAAATCCTACTTTGCCTGATAGTTCTAGAGGAAAACTCTCCTGTATATTCATAAGTGTCCGTGGCAAAATATAAAAAGATTTGACTGAGAAAGGTTCCTGTCACAGGTTTTTTTTAGTTTGTTTGGGTTTTTTTTTTTTTTTTTTTACTGATTATCCTTATGTGACATGCCAGCCCTCCAAGCTAATTTTCAAAGGATGTGTTATGGGCCTCTGTTGATTTTGCCCCAGCAGTGCTGAAAGTCACTTTCTTAGATCCTCTCTTTATGAAAAGGGAGCTTGTTCTGACTGTGACCTTTGTATGAAGGCTTTGTTTATTTGACTTTTTTTCTTCCATGTCTGGAGTTCAATTGTTCCAGGTTGTGGTCATACAATCCATCAGCAAAAGGAGGGCTCTCACAATCTGCAATGGCATTTCTTCTGAAGACTACACAATTAGAAATTTTCAAGTAGATTGTGTCACATCAAGCCAGGGCCTCTGACAGCTGTCATTCAGGAACACATTTTCTGAGAGAACGAAAGGCATAGCAGAGACAATACAGTCTTTATTATTTGTATTTAATTATGCTCCAGTGGGAAATAATGGCTGTAGCCTGCCTTCTTTTTTGTGTGTGCAACTTTGAGACTTTTAATGATATACACATTTCTAATTCCTTACAACAGTTTCCTTCTTGATCCCAGTTTTGCAGCCTCAGGATAAACTCTACCCTTCTCCAGTATTAATTTAGACAGTTGCAATTTCCTATCTAAATAATTAGTCTACATGTGGTAAAACTTTTTTAATAAACTACATATACAGTAAATAATTAAAGTTTCTGTTAAATCAATAATATTGATTTAGACTCCTCTTGAAATCAAATTGTGAACTTGAGATTTCTGTTGACTGGGAGTTCTACGACTTGGAATGATGCAATCGACATTTTCTTTTTTTATTTGTCAGATATTGAATTTTTAATAATTGTAGGATTTCTTCTTGTTTAAACATTCGTGGGAGTTGAACAATAAAAAAAATTAGATATTTTTGACATTTCAATCATTTGAATATGCACTTTGGAAAAAAAATGAATTAAGAAGCAAAGCTTATTTAAGCTGTGTAGGAAAACAGAGTTTCAGTTCTGAGAGCATAAGTAAATTGACACTGGACCACAGTATGTCATCTTTGCCTGGACTTTGATTCTTGGCATGCTATTCAAGATAACAAATTGCAATACAGAAATATGCATTGCTATTTTCCAGTTGCAGTTTCAGCTGTAGACGAGATCCTGGCACTGCTGCATCTCTCATTGTAAAATTGTTCCCAAGAGGAAATGACATTTAATTGTAGGCTAAAATTACCTGAGCCTGATCTGATATGTTGGATGGCTCTGCAAACCTGAATATCTTCTTTTATAATTTTTTTGAAGATTTCATGTCTATAACATTTTGTTTATTAGCATGAAAATGACAGCTTTGTCTCTCCATGACCAAGGCATTATTTAACATCCAGAAATATCTGGCTACCTTATCTTGCAGCAGAATAAGTTCATATGCCTGTAGGAGGTCCCACTTTTGGACTGCTTTTTCCCTTGCCAGAAGTGTGGCAGATGATTAGTGGTGCACATAAAGTTAACGAGCCAGCTGAAAATTGCACACATGAAGTCAGCTGAAAGTTGCATGACTCCACTAGCAAATAAAGGCTTGTCTTCTATAGCCAGTGGAAGTCTATTTGATGCAAGGTCACTGATTCAGTCACCTTATTCTTGGGCTTGTTGAATAAAATACAGTTGTGAACAGTAGCAGTTTTCATTAAACATTAAATATTTTTTCCAACAAGCTTCAAAAATGAGTAATATTTGAGAGTGTACTTCTGGAGAGATATGCAGGAAAAAATGCATAGGGACAGGGGACTAATCTTGCTCCAATGAAAATCAATGGCAAAATTTCCTGTGTGCTTTTTGAGCCCTGGACTGGCTTCCACAGGTGTTGATGACCCTGCTGGAGGGAAAACTTCTAAATATATTTTATCCCAAATCCACACTATTGCTTCAACAGGTGATGGACAGTATTCAACTTCAAACATTTGGGGGAAAGTGAAGTGTTAATAATATTCTGACCTTCTTCTGCTCCCAGAGGCTACTCCATCCTTCTTGGCTTCTTGCCAGACTTATAATCTAGGGCAGGATGCCAGGGTTTACTTGCCCCCGTAGATTCCCTCCTTGTCCCTACCCAATGCCCTTTCTCTCTACAGAGTGACTATAGACTCATCCCTACTGCCCCCTCCTGCTCTCAACTTCCTGGCTTTATGCAAGCCCAGCCTGCCCCTGCCCAGCTGGGCTTCATCTTCAGTTCAACTCTATCAATCCCTAACCCTCCTCCAGGTGCAGCCTATAAAGTTAATTATAACCTGGTCAGGCCTTGTGTAGGATGGACTCCCCAACACATCAGTTCTGCAAACATTTACTTCTGGCTGTAGAACTTAGCATGCTAAGTCTTCCTAACAAAGCTTCTGTGTGTGCATGTGTGTGTTTAAACAGCTGGCAATATTATTTGTAGATATATTTCTCGTGTGTGTGTGTGTGTGTACAGCACACATATATACATACATAGAGAGAGAGGTATACAGAGAGTGCAACATTGAATTAAACAATAGGATTCTTAAAGTTATAGATATCTATACCATATAAAAATTGCCTAAATAAGATACAGAACTTACTTGATGTATCAGAATGACACCGCGGTGGAACATTTCTGTGATACTTATATATAGCAATCACTTTGACAAGGCACAGGGCCAGTACTAATCAAATATATAGAGGCTAAGAACAGGAAATAGGACTGAACAGTTGTTCAAAAAAGCACCTTAAGGTGATGGAATGGTTCTATAGGTTAGCATATAACAGCAGTAATGGCACCATTATGCTGTTCTATTAAAGACATAAATGTACAGTAGCCACTGTAAAACAGCATAACGTAGTCTGGCTTTATACTCCATGGCTTTACTCAACAATTACATTAAAAGCCATACTTCATGGGGGGAAAAAAGTATTTTTTGTGCGGCACTTGCAACAAACAGATATTTTGCACTTCAAACACCTTCCTTACAAGAATAACCTAAAGCTTTATAAACACAAATGCTTTAAGTCTCACGATATCCCTACAAGTTAAGGAAGTTGTTTCATTTTACAGATGAGGAAACTGAGGCATGGGAAAATTGAGACCAAACATTTTCAAACTTGAGTGGCTAAAGTTACACACTAAAAATCATAATTCAGCACCAAACTAACTGGCCCATTTCCAGAGCTGCTCATTACTTTCACTTCTCAGATAACTTTTGATCAAGAGGAGGTAAATCAGAGACTCCTATTTTAACTGGTTAATGAAACTAGAAAATAACAAAATGTGAAGGTGACATATGTAAAGCTAAAAAAGGATTTTATTTAAAATTTTATTTTAATTTTATTTTATTACATAATTTTTGGACCTCATTGCCACATGATATTTTTGAAGTTGAGACCTTATCAGCATACAAAAGGGGATTAGACACTGATATAAATGAGAAATAATAATATAGTAGATAGATAGCAGAGGATAAAAATATATGCATGACATAAACCCTCATACTTAACCTTATCAGTCGCTGACTGCATGGGGCTAAAAGGAGACTTTCACTATGAGGAAGTTATGTCATAATTTTCCATTATGAGGATTTGTGCACCTTCCTCTGAAGCACTTAGTATTTACAACTATGAGGATGAAATAGACGGACGCTGGCATTTTTAATGTACTTGTGGTCTTACAGTTGCGTTTATTTGACATGCTATTTGGCCAAGACTTTTTGTTTGTAAGGTCCTGTATCCCATTAGGATCCAACAACACCCTTAAGTTTGGCATGATTTCCCAATTCCCTTTGAATAGGATTCAATCACATGAATACTGAATATGATTTTTCTTTGTCTGCTATTTCAGACTCTTTTACACATATCTGGATGTGCTTTGGAGACAAACTCCACATTCCATTACTTAAATTAGAAACAAGAATGCCATGGACAGAACTCACTTCCTAATGTGACTTTTTAAATTGTTCCTTCATGGCTAGCATATTTGGGAACATTATAACTTAAAACACAGGAAACAAAGGGTAGAAATACATTTTCAGACCGGAGAGAGGTAAATAGTGGTGTCCCCCAGGGGTCTGTACTGGGACCAGATTGTTCAACATACTCATAAATGGTCTGGAAAAAGGAGTGAACAGTGAGGTGGCAACATTTGCAGATGATATGAAACTATTCAAGATAGTTAAGTCCAAGGCAGAGTGCAAAGAGTTACAAAGGGATCTCACAAAACTGGATGACTGGGCAACAAAATGGAAGGTGACATTCAGTGTTGATAAATGCAAAGTAATGCACATTGGAAAACATAATCCCAACTATACATACAAAAGGATGGGGTCTAAATTAGCTTTTACCACTCAAGAAAGAGATCTTGGAATAATTGTGGAGAGTTCTCTAAAACATCCTCTCAATGTACAGTGGCAGTCAAAAAAGTGAACAGAATGATGGGAATCATTAAGAAAGGGATAGATAATAAAACAGAAAATATCATCTTGTCTTTATAAATCCATGGTATGTTCACATCTTGAATACTGCGTGCAGATGTGGTTGCCCCATCTCAAAACAGATATATTGGAATTGGAAAAGGTTCAGAAAAGGGCAACAAAAATGATTAGAGGTATGGAACAGCTGCTGTATGGGGACAGATTACTAAATCTGGGTCTGTTCAGCTTGGAAACAAGATGACTAAGGGGGATATGATAGAGGTCTATAAAATCATGACTGGTGTGGAGAAAGTAAATAAGGAAATGTTATTTATTCCTTCCCATAACACAAGAATTAGGGGTCACCAAATGAAATTCATAGGCAGCAGGTTTAAAACAAACAAAACGAAGTATTTCTTCACACAATGCACAGTCAACCTGTGGAACTCTGTGCCAGAGGATGTTGTGAAGGCCAAGAGCATAACAAGGTTGAAAAATCAGAGGGGTAGTCATGTTAGTCTGTATCTGTAGAAGCGATAAAGAGTCCTCTGGCACCTTATAGACTAACAGACATATTGGAGCATAAGCTTTCGTGGGTGAATACCCACTTCGTCGGATGCATGCAGTGGAAATGTCCAGAGGCAGGTATAAATATGCAGGGAAGAGTCAGGCTAGAGATAACGAGGTTAGTTCAATCAGGGCAGGGAGGATGAGGCCCTCTTTTAGCAGTTGAGGTGTGAACACCAAGGGAGGCGAAACTGCTTTTGTAGTTGGCTAGCCATTCACACACAGTCTTTGTTTAATCCTGAGCTGATGGTGTCAAATTTGCAAATAAACTGAAGCTCAGCAGTTTCTCTTTGAAGTCTGGTCCTGAAATTTTTTTGCTGCAGGATGGCTACCTTTAAATCTGCTATTGTGTGTCCAGGGAGATTGAAGTGTTCTCCTACAGGTTTTTGTATATTGCCATTCCTAATATCTGATTTGTGTCCATTTATCCTTTTGCGTAAGGACTGTCCAGTTTGGCCAATGTACATAGCAGAGGGGCATTGCTGGCACATGATGGCGTACATTACATTGGTGGATGTGCAGGTGAATGAACCGGTGATGGTGTGGCTGATCTGGTTAGGTCCTCTGATAGCATCCCTGGTGTAGATATGTGGGCAGAGTTGGCATCGAGGTTTGTTGCATGGATTGGTTCCTGAGTTAGAGTTATTATGGTGCAGTGTGTAGCTGCTGGTGAGAATATGCTTCAGGTTGGCGGGTTGTCTGTGGGCGAGGACTGGCCTGCCTCCCAAGGCCTGTGACAGTGAGGGATCGTTGTCCAGGATGGGTTGTAGATCACTGATGATCCATTGGAGAGGTTTTAGCTGAGGACTGTAAGTGATGGCCAGTGGAGTTCTGTTGGTTTCTTTCTTTGGTTATTTATGAGAGTCTCCAGGTTGGAGAGCTCTTTTTTTATGTTTTCCTGTTTGCTGTATAGGATGCTGATCAGGTGGTTCCCCAGTTTCTTTGATAGTGTATGGCATAATCTCTCATTATGTGCAGTATGTAGATAGCAATGGATTTTTCACCTTCAGTCCATCAGGAAACAGATCAACAGGGCCAGATGTGTACCCAGAAGCCTCCTGCTGCAAGACAAATCGAAGAAAAAAACCAACAGAACTCCACTGGACATCACTTACAGTCCTCAGCTAAAACCTCTCCAATGGATCATCAGTGATCTATAACCCATCCTGGACAACGATCCCCATAACCCCATTCCATCCACTGAAATGGTCTGTGATTAAATGGGTAATATTGACATTATTGGTCAAATATAATCACTGGGCTTTAAAATTGATATTCCAATGAGATTATTAAGGGAGATCACACCTCTTGAGCCATTGTTTCAGGCTATCTGAAGACATCACTGCATCACTTACACTTGCTTCACATTTGGAAGGTTGCTCCTGCAGCCATGAGTCAAAAAACCGTTTTTTTAAATGAAATTTTAGATTTGAAAAACATGACTATGTCATGCCGGTCACATAAATCCATCATGTAAGCTGGATCTGGCATGCAGACCATACGTTAAACGGCTTGACCTAGAAGTTAAAGTAAAAGCTTTTGAGGATACATTGGAAGAGTTCCATTCGGCTTGACTGAAGACTGGAGCATAGCAAGTTTTTAGTGAAGGTACAATTGTTTTAATTTCAGAATCTGAGGAAGAAAAGGAATTCAACAAGAATTTCTTTTTCCTTAAAAAAAATAATAATGAAAACACTTTATAGTCTAAGGCGGAAATTTCAACAATACAACAAGAGTTGCCTTATATTCCTCTGAGTATAAGGCTTTATCATGATGGGGGGAAAAAGATATAAAGAAGTAAATTTCATTTTTCCCTCTCCTTAATATCTCTGAACCATAATATCTCTGGACCATGGTTCCACAAGGCTGTCCTTGAGCTCCTTCTTTTCTCTTTTTATACCTTACCACGGGGTAATCTTATCTGCAAATACAAACTCAACTACCATCTCTATGTGAACAGATCTATCTCTCTACTCATGCCCTGTCTCCTTCAGTCCAAAATGAAATCTCTAGCTTCTCTCTGACATCTCCTTATGGCTGTCTAGCCAGCCTTTCAAGCTCAACATGGCTAAAACAGGACACTTAATCTCCCCGCACATAAGCTCTCCTGGCTACCTATTTTCTAGATCACTGTGGGCAATACCACCATCCTGCCTGTCATTCAGGCCCATAACCATGGCATCCTCTTTGACTTGGACCTTCCTTTAGGTCCTCACATACAGGTTGTGTCCAAATCTTGCAGTTTTTGTCTGCATAACATCTCTTTTCTCTCCATCCACACAACTCAAATGCTTGCCTAGGCTCTCATCATCTCATGTCTCAATTACTGTTACATCCTTCTCTCTGGCCTTGGCAAATGCAATTCTGACCTACTTATATCCATTCAGAATGCTGCTACATAGTCTCATTATTTCCTTGTACTCCCCCTTCTTTCTGTCTATATCCATCCATTGTCTCTTATCTTTAGATTCTAAGCTCTTTGAGGCATCTTCCATCTTTTTGCTCTCTGTGAAGCACCTAGCACATCCTGGTCTAGCACTAGGTGCTATATAATCATCCTCATCAAAAGCAATTCTTATCAGTAACCATTATATGAAATGTAGACTAATTCATCTTTCCCAATGAATGTTGATAGATCAGTTATTACCTAAAGCCCCATTTCTGCCAGGGGGTGCACTTTGTGGCATTTCTTGAAATATAAGAGTTTTAGGTCCTCCTCTGTGCAAGGGTTATGGGCCAAATGCTCTCCTCTATTTCATTGCATGAGGGCAGAAAATGTATGTTAATTGTGTGACATTTAGCTGAGAAGTGTACATAAAGGGAGGGAGAGGTGATGTGGCATGCTGCCCCATTCCCCAAACTGGAGAAAGCCCTGTGAAGCATGGTCTCTTTGGACATTTATGGGCCATAGAGCATCAAATCTAGACAAGTCTGCATGGTCCTCAACTAAACTACCACAGTTCAAGTGTAAGTTTCCCACATCATTAACTGTCTGCACTGTTAACCCCGATTGGATTCTAAGCCCTTGGAGAAAGTAGGACTGCAAAGTTTGACCATAGGTGAAATGAGTATGTGAACTAGTTCCTAACAGAAACATGGCTACTAGCTGGCCATGCTGTCAGATGGAGGAGAACACATAGGACAGCATGAGGGTTAACAGGAGCACTGCTGTGATGTTCCTGAAATCTGCCGAGTTGGGGCTGGGTTTTCCAATGGACCTCTGGTATCACACCCTCTCTAAATGTCTTTCTTGTATGTTGAGGGTCCCACCCCACCCTGCCTCTTCCCGCTCCATCCCCGCTCCTCCCCCTCCCTCACAGCACCTCCTGCGCACTGCGGAACAGCTGATCGCGTCAGGCGGGAGATGCTGGGAGGGAGGGATAGGAGTTGATCAGTTGGGCTGCCAGCGGGCGAGAGGCCCTGGGGGGTGGAAGGAAAGAGGGGGAGATTGGCTGCCAGTGAGCACTGGAGCACCCAAGGAGTCGGCACCTATGGATACACATGCATATACACTCATATACATGATGCTTCGTTTCATCAGTATGGATTTTTTTGAGTATTTTTCATGTGCTGGGAAAGTTTAACTTGCACAAAGTTTGGATGAGAGTGTTCTATATAAATTTGTCTTTTCCTTTATTGACGCTTAATTCAAATTTTAAAAATGGCTCCTAGGCTTGCCTTCCCCTATTGCAACTTTCCTTAACTCTTTTCCAGTTCACAGACCCCTTGCTGCAGGCAAAATGCTACTCTTGGTTATATTGGTATAACTCCTGACTACTAGTGTAACTGAATGCAAAAAATTTGGCCATCTGTGTTTAATTCCCTTTCTTGGCTCTGAAGACCTGGTTGCTGCTAGGTCTCTCATTCTATTCCCAATTATCTCCTTTTCACACACATTCTCTTTCTGCCTGCAGGCCTCTCTCTCTTCTAGGCTGTCTCCTCCAAATTCCATTTTCTAATCCATGTTCCCATCACCATTACCAGTCTCTATCAGTCCTGATAGGACTGCATTTTCCACAATAGTGTGCTGTGAACACAAAGCATCAGGGAAAGTAATTACTAGGGCTCTCACATGTGGAGCAGCATTTTGGCAGCACAGACGAAATAGTTAACCCTCATGCCACACAATTTAAAGGAGTCAGATCAAAGAACAGAACCTTTCAAACCAGTAATTTGCATAATTAAATTGAAAAACCACAATATTCAAGTGGACATGAAATATATTCAAATGAATTTCTTTGTCCCAAAAATAAAGATTAAGAAATATTTCTTAAAATTGAAGAGAGGAGGACTGAGGTGCATTGGCCCTCTGTGGAGACATTCACACAGAATCACAACAAATACTATTACAATTTTAACTTGTGAGTTATGCTTTCAATGAAATAGCATACATTATAAAGCTGAGTTGAATTACAAACAGAACATATGAAAACCAACTCATAAATATCATATAGGTATAAACATAATTAAAGCACACAGAAACTACACTAAAATAGTACTCTGACCTGTCTTACTTTTCTTTGACTTGTCTAACTTTGACTGTAAGCTCTTCAGATCAAGGAAAACAAATATATGTTATTACAGTAATGTATCTAAGGCCCTGATGAAGATCAGTGCACTATTGTGCTTGGCACTATACAAACACAGATAAATGTCCTTGCTCCAAAGAATTTCTAACATAAATGGGGAGAAGACATGATATTTGGGTGAATAAGAACAAGAGGAGGGTGCGGGGGAGTGGACAATAGAAGAATTTGGAGGAAACTCCACAAGCCACAAAATGAACCTAGCAGGGTTCTCCCATCCCACAAAGATCTTACCCATGTTAAAGGATTTTTATTACCCTGTATTTATGGTTTTCAGTACATTTTCAATCCTAACGACAATGGTTCTTGACAAGGCAATTTGGATTAATGATTTCAAGTAAGATTTCATGAGATACATTATGCAATGTTTTACTAAACAATCCAAATATGTGATGTCTACTGAGTTCCCTTCATCAACTTATAATTGAGTCTTTGTTAAATGCTAACAATCAGCTCAGTGCTACATCAGGCATACAATGTTAAAAGATGGTCCCTGACCTGAGGACCCAGAAATGACAGGATTCTATTCTAAACAGCACTCAGATGTGCCCAGCAAGATTTTTTTTTTAAAAAAATCTAGATGGGTTCTCGCTCATGATTCTTGTTAATAGGATTTTTGCTCCTAAATCACTTTAGTACTTTTGAAAATCCCGCCCCTAGATATTTAGTGCTAACAACACCTAGAAATCTTTGTTGTTGATAGGTATGGACATCTGGAAAATTCCTATAGAATTTAATGTGGATGAATACACATAGAAAAGTAGTATGGTTCTATAGAAGTTACTCCAAAAATCTATAGAACAGAAAATACCTTTTTAAAATGATTTGAATAATCCTATAGAAATTTATAGCAATCTATTGTCATTATCTATTAAATTCGTAGGCCTTTTTTCCACATAGTGAGATATTGGAAAACACATCCCTCAACAAAGTTATAATGTTTAAGATGAACTAAACTTTATGAATAAGAATGTATGGTGTATAATCTCCCAAAAATTGATATCTTTTCTCTTTGACTATCTATATATTTGATTTGATTAAACACTTTAATTTGTGCAGTGGCAGATCTCATTTTCTGTTAGTTCTCCTAATAACTGTATAGTCTTATTCATTCACATACATACCAGAAGCAGTGACCTCTCTGTTGGAGATCTCTCTGTTGGAGTGAAAGTATGCATAACCAACACAATTATGAAAGTATCTTTGTTTACAGAAATGCTTTGTTTGTCTGATCATGGTTTGCAAATGTTTATGTTAATATTTAAAAATTTTAATAGGAAATGGTAATCTTTTTGCAAACATTTGGAGTAACCATGACATTTTGCATTTGATCTTATTAAGAACTAGGCTAATTCCTAGCAAGGCATGCTTCAGAGTAACTATAGTTCAGGGGGTTTTCACTTCATTTGCTGTGTAATAGACCCAATAAGGCACATAGGATAGACCTTTAATGCAGATATGATAATAAACTGCACACATTTGTATAAAAACATTGCTATTACAATGGACACAATAGTTTGTTTAGCCTATTTTAATCATGGATTATTATTGCTATTTTTAAACTTGAGTAACTATTTGGTCTCTCAAATTTGTTCAAAGAAAAGGTCAGGATGTATACCGAAAGATGGAATGTAATGAGGAAATAATTATATTTTTACAAAATGACAATTTCTTTTTTGTAAATATAACCTCTTTCTGGATCCAAGAGTTACTGTAGAAAATAGATCAATGGTTCTCAAACTGTGATCCATGAACTATTTGTCTACAGTGCAACTAACTTCAGGTGTAAAAAAATAAAAATAAAGGTGCAACATTGTGAGCAAAGCTGGTGCCCAGAAAAAGGGAGTTTGTTCATTATATTGTAGCTAAGTGTCTAGTGAAGGCATTTCAGGAAGGATAGTATCCTACTTCAGTACTTGTGTTTTCATGCTTGGCTTGAGGTTTGCCATCCCATGGTTACAAAATGAAATAGCTGCCAGAATTGTTGGGAAGTCAGGGCTGTCACATGACAAAGGAAACCAAACAAAACTCATTATCAATACAGATCTCTACCTACCAAAGTGTACATGTGGCAGGATCCCTAGAATGATGGGACAACACAACAAATGTGTGTTTTGTGTGGTTTGTTTTGTGTGGTGTGGTTTGTTTTGTGTTTTCCGGACTAACAGGGTTTAGGTGAGAAGGCTGACAGATACAGAGGCAGCAGTGGTCATGAGCCAAGCAGTGGAGGACACAATGAGGATGACTGTATGTGGCAGCTGTGGTATGGGTATGTACATGATTCTGGAGGGGGTACCTGATAGGAGTTTTGTCTGCATGAAGTGCCGCCTGATAGAGCTGATGGAAGAAAAGCTCCAAGGATTGGAGATGCAGGTGGAAACTCTGGTCAAGTTTAGAAGGGGGTTCGAGCAGTTGATGGAGCAAAGGCACGAGGTGGCTGAAGGGGAAAGCTCAGAGAGGCAGATGGAAGCAGGATTAAAGGCCTCTGAGGGGGGACTGCTGGGTGAAGAAAATGGACAGTGGAAGCATGTGACTAAGAGAAGCAGGCTGAGGCAAAGACGGGCCAGTGAAGGAGAAATAGAGCTCAAGAACAGGTTTGCAGAGTTGGAGAATGAAGAAGGGGTACAGCAGGTGGTCACTGAAGGTGGAAGGGCAAGGGAGAAGAGAAGAGTGACTAGTCCCATAGAAAAAGGGGAAAAGTCGATGGGGACAACACCAAACATGAGCCCCAGGAGGATACAGGATGGGTTGAAGAGGATTACAAAGGAACATAGGAATGGAAAGGACTTGCAGCCAGAGGGAATGGGATAGACTGGAGGATCGCACTGTCACCAGGAAAAGGCAGGTCTACGTGATTGGGGACTCCTTACTGAGAAGAATAGACAGGCCTGTAACCAGAGCTGATCCAGAGAACAGAAGGGTGTGCTGTCTACCGGGTGCTAAGATACAGGATGTGGACCTGCGGTTGAAGAGGATCCTAAAGGGAGCGGGAAAGAATCCATTGATCATCCTTCATGTAGGAACAAATGACACAGCTAGATTCTCACTGGAACAAATCAAGGGGGACTATGCCAGGCTGGGGAAGATGCTTAAGGAAATCGAGGCTCAGGTGATCTTCAGTGGGATTCTGCCTGTCCCTAGAGAAGGGCAACAAAGGTGTGACAGGATTATGATGATCAACAGATGGCTCAGGGAGTGGTGCTATAAGGAGGGTTTTGGGATGTATGGCCACTGGGAGGCATTCATGGACAGAGGACTGTTCTCTCGGGATGGACTTCACCTGAGTAGGGAAGGAAATAAACTTCTAGGATGGAGGCTGGCACAACTGTTCAAGAGAGCTTTAAACTAGGAATTTGGGGGAGACGGTTGGGAGATGTCCAGGTAATCTCCACGCTGGATTTTAACATTGAGAGGGAAGAAAATGAAGTAAGAAAGGATATAGCCGGGGGTAGGAGAATGGACATAAGGAGGAAGGGCAAAGTGGATATTAGTCTAATAGGTCATACTGGCAGTACAATGTCCATACCAAATTGGGTAAAGAATGTGAGTGAGGCCAAACAGCAAAAATTAAGATGTTTGTACACCAATGCAAGGAGCTTAGGTAACAAAATGGAGGAATTAGAGCTACTGGTCCAGGAAGTGAAACCAGATATTATAGGAATAACCAAAACATGGTGGAATAATAGTCATGACTGGAGTACAGGTATTGAAGGGTATGTGCTGTTTAGGAAAGACAGAAATAAAGGTAAAGGTGGGGGAGTAGCATTGTATATCAGTGATGAGGTAGACTGTAAAGAAATAAAAAGTGATGGAATGGATAAGACAGAGTCTGTCTGGGCAAAAATCACATTGGTGAAGAAAACTACTAGAACCTCCCCTGGGATAGTGCTTGGGGTGTGCTATAGACCACCGGGATCTAATTCGGATATGGATAGAGACCTCTTTAATGTTTTTAAGGAAATAAATACTAATGGGAACTGTGTGATCATGGGAGACTTCAACCTTCCAGATATAGATTGGAGAACAAGTGCTAGTAATAATAATAGGACTCAGATTTTCCTAGATGTGATAGCTGATGAATTCCTTCATCAAGTAGTTGCTGAACCAACAAGGGGGATGCCATTTTAGATTTGGTTTTGGTGAGTAGTGAGGACCTCATTGAAGAAATGGTTGTAGGGGACAACCTTGGCTCGAGTGATCATGAGCTAATTCAGTTCAAACTAAATGGAAGGATAAACAAAAATAAATCTGAGACTAGGGTTTTTGATTTCAAAAGGGCTAACTTTAATAAATTAGGGAAATTAGTTTGGGAAGTGGATTGGACTAAAGAACTTATGGATCTAAAGGCGGAGGAGGCCTGGGATTATTTCAGGTTAAAGTTGCAGAAGCTATCAGAAGCCTGTATCCCAAGAAAGGGGAAACAATTCATAGGCAGGAGTTTTAGACCAAGCTGGATGAGCAAGCATCTCAGAGAGGTGATTAAGGAAAAACAGAAAGCATACAAGGAGTGGAAGATGGGAGGGATCAGCAAAGAAACCTACCTTATTGAGGTCAGAGCATGTAGGGATAAAGTGAGACAGGCTAAAAGTCATGTAGAATTGGACCTTGAAAAGGGAATTAAAACCAATAGTAAAAGGCTTTATAGCCATATAAATAGGAAGAAAATAATGAAAGAAGAAGTGGGACCACTAAACACTGAGGATGGAGTGGAGGTTAAGGATAATCTAGGCATGGCCCATTATCTAAACAAATACTTTGCCTCAGTCTTTAATGAGGCTAATGTGGAGCTTAGGGATAGTGGCAGCATGACAAATGGGAATAAGGATGTGGGGGTAGATATTACGATATCTGAGGTAGAAGCCAAACTCAAACAGCTTAATGGGAGTAAATTGGGCAGCCCAGATAATCTTCATCCAAGAATATTAAAGGAATTGGCACATGAAATTGCAAGCCCATTAGCACAAATTTTTAATGAATCTCTAAACTCAGGGGTTGTACCATTTGACTGGAGGATAGCTAATATAGTTCCTATTTTTTAAAAGGGGGAAAAAAGTGACCCGGGTAACTACAGGCCTGTTAGTTTGACATCTGTAGTATGCAAGGTCTTGCAAAAAATTTTGAAGGAGAAAGTAGTTAAGGACATTGAGGTCAATGGCAATTGGGACAAATTACAGCATGGTTTTACAAAAGGTATATCGTGCCAAACCAACCTGATCTCCTTCTTTGAGAAAGTAACAGATTTTTTAGATAAAGGAAACGCAGTGGATCTAATCTACCTTGATTTCAGGAAGGCATTTGATACAGTACCACATGAGGAATTATTCGTTAAATTGGAAAAGATGGGGATCAATATGAAAATTGGGAGGTGGATAAGGAACTGGTTAAAGGGGAGACTACAGCGCGTTATACTGAAAGGTGAACTGCCAGGTTGGAGGGAGGTTACTAGTGGAGTTCCTCAAGGTTCAGTTCTGGGACCAATTTTATTTAATCTATTTATTACTGACCTCGGCACCAAAAGTGGGAGTGTGCTAATAAAGTTTGCGGATGACACAAAGTTGGGAGGTATTGCCAATTCAGAAAAGGATCGGGATATCCTACAGGAAGATCTGGATGACCTTGTAAACTGGAGTAATAGTAATAGGATGACATTTAATAGTGAGAAGTGTAAGGTTATGCATTTAGGGATTAATAACAAGAATTTTAGTTATAAGCTGGGGACACATCAGGTGGAAGTAACGGAAGAGGAGAAGGACCTCGGAGTCCTGGTTGATCACAGGATGACTATGAGTCGCCAATGTGATGTGGCTGTGAAAAAAGCTAATGAGGTCTTGGGATGCATTAGGCGGGGTATTTCTAGTAGAGATAAGGAGGTGTTACTACCGTTATACAAGGCATTGGTGAGACCTCATTTGGAATACTGTGTGCAGTTCTGGTCTCCCATGTTTAAGAAGGATGAATTCAAACTGGAACAGGTACAAAGAAGGGCCACTAGGATGATCCGAGGAATGGAAAACCTGTCGTATGAAAGGAGACTCAAGGAGCTTGGTTTGTTTACCTTAACCAAAAGAAGGCTGAGGGGAGATATGATTGCTCTCTTTAAATATATCAGAGGGATAAATACCAGGGAGGGAGAGGAATTATTTCAGCTCAGTACCAATGTGGACACAAGAACAAATGGATATAAACTGGTCATCAGGAAGTTTAGACTTGAAATTAGATGAAGGTTTCTAACCATCAGAGGAGTGAAGTTCTGGAACAGCCTTCCAAGGGAAGCAGTGGGGGCAAAAGATCTATCTGGCTTCAAGATTAAACTAGATAAGTTTATGGAGGGGATGGTTTGATGGGATAACATGATCTTAGTCAAAGGTCAATTAATTGCCATCAGTGGTAAATAGGACCAATGGTCAATGATGGGATGTTAGAAGTTACTACAGAGAACTTTTTCCTGGGTGTCTGGCTGGTGAGTCTTGCCCACATGCTCAGGGTTCAGCTGATCGCCATATTTGGGGTCGGGAAGGAATTTTCCTCCAGGGTAGATCGGCAGAGGCCCTGGAGGTTTTTCGCCTTCCTCTGCAGCATGGGGCACGGGTCATTTGCTGGAGGATTCTCTGCATCTTGAAGTCTTTAAACCATGATTTGAGGACTTCAATAGCTGAGACATAGGTGAGAGGATTATTCCAGGAGTGGGTGGGTGAGATTTTGTGGCCTGCATTGTGCAGGAGGTCAGACTAGATGATCATAATGGTCCCTTCTGACCTTAAAGTCTATGAGTCTATAAATAAGATTGGCCCTTTGAGTTTATAAACAATGAGAGCTTTCAGATCAAATGTGGTGGGGTATACAAACACCACAGTGGAGAGAAAGGGGTTAAGGAACAGCTTGGGGGCCAAAGTGTCCCTGCCCAATTACACCTGCAAAGCCTCCACAAGTAGGACGTCAGGTTAAAAGGAAAAGCCGGCAGTGGAAGGGAGCAGTCAGCTGCTCCAACCTCTGGGGGAAAGTGCTACCCAGGAGCTGATTGCCTGAGACCTGACAACACAAACCTGAGCAAACCTATAAAGGCTAGGCAGAGGACTGATTGTGCAGGTTAAAGACTTTATTTGAGACTTTTTGTTTTACTGTGTGTGGAAAAGAAGACTTGGGTAGGAAGTGGTCCATGGGGGTGGCTGCTTAACACCCCAAAAGGCAGAGTGTCGCTGTCCACCATTGGGCTCTGGACTGAAGCCTAATGGAGAGGGCCCGGGCTCCCCTACCCACTCCAAGATGTGAGAACAACAGGAGTATTCACCTTGGTGGAAAACCCAGCTGGGGAAGGCCCTGACCATTTAAGGGCCCAGAACCCCAAAGTTCCCAAGCTAAGGGAAAGGACTGGAAACCCTTGAGGGGCTGCTGAAGGACAGAATGGTATTTGCAATCAGGGGCGGCTCTAACGTTTCTGCCGCCCCAAGCAAAAAAAACCAAAAAACTCCAAACGCAGGCCCCCCCCAAAAAAACCCATCCCCCGTCTTTCGAAGCGCGGGCGGCATGCCTGCGGCCCCCGCTCTCCCCAGCCAGCGGGGAGCGAGCGCAGCATGCCGGTAGCCCTGCTCTCCCCGGCTGGCGCGCCGGCGGGGAGCGAGGGCGGCATGCCGGCTGTCCCGCTCTCCGCGGCCAGAGCGCCGGGGCGAGTGGAGCATGCCTGGGAGGGAGGGGGGAGCCTGGGAGGGAGGGATAGAAGCGGCGCGCAAAAGCGGCGCGCAAAAGCGGCGCAGAGCGGAGGTGAGCTGGGGCGGCCGGCTGGGGCACATTTTTAGGCATGGCCGGTGCCAGAATGCCGCCCCTAGAAATGTGCCACCCCAAGCACCAGCTTGTTTTGCTGGTGCCTGGAGCCGGCCCTGTTTGCAATGAGGAGATGACTGGGCACACCTGTCCCTGACCACTGGCCAGCACTGTTGGTGGTGGTTCACCTTCTACACCAACTTTCCATCCAGAGCTTTTTGAACAAACATCAGAGACTTGAATTTTTCCAAGTGGACTTAGGGACATTGCTTTGCCAGCAACTGAATCTCTGATAGTCAAGTGGGTTCCCTGTATCCTATTTTAAAAAAACATTTACTAAATAAGTGAAAATACAGAGGTGCTTTGTGCTTATGTAAAATAAAATGACTGATACCATTAAAACACAGTATATTAGAATAACTAGAATAAACTGTACGATTACATATAATGTACTTTTTTAGAAATTGTACTGGAATGTTTTTCTTTTTGTATGCTATGGTTGTCACTGTTACATAGCACACTGCCTATGCTTCCTGCACAATTTTACTGAAGCATGAACAAACAACCGGAGCCTTGATAAACAAAGATCAGATGGATATCCAGGGAATGGATTAAAATATCCAAGCCAAATGGACTATAAATATTTTAATGAGGATATTTTATATAAGTGTGGTATTCAATAACCTTTAGGCTTGTTTTGATTTCTATTTTACCTTTTATGGTTACAAAAAGAAATTCCTTTGATTCTTGGACAATACATTTAATAAAACTTGGCGTTTATATGCATATTTCAATGTTCGCTGAGATTGTCAGCAGTAAGAGCTAATCTTCTTTATGTAATAGGGTGCTGAGTAGACTTAAACGTCCTTTGCCTCCAGAATGCAATGTAATTATAAGACATGATTACAACTGATTATAATCAATCAGCATAGTCTTAAGTGTAATTTATATTGCTGCAGCTGTGGTTAGATTAAATCATCACATAAAATACAATTTCTACTAGATATGGGAAATTATTTGAACAAACCCAAATACAGTA
Source organism: Macrochelys suwanniensis (assembly GCA_033296515.1). NCBI lineage: Eukaryota > Metazoa > Chordata > Testudines > Chelydridae > Macrochelys > Macrochelys suwanniensis. The sequence goes on from CM065782.1 coordinate 25,447,298, forward strand.
AACTCATAATGCCATAAATACAGAGTAAATGGTGCCAATTACATAATAGTTTAGGGCTCTGTTTACCACAAAATAAGTTTCCCCCCCACAGAGCCTATTCTTGATCAGAGAAACAAAATTGTCATCTTGCTGTGGTGATAGAAGAATCTTTCTGGCCTTCCTCATATAATAGACAATAAAGTCATCAGAACTCCAAAAGACATTCTTAGTAAGAGTACTTGGGGAAGAGTAATGGAAACTTAACTGCTGAGTTCTGCTCTTGGTTTTTCTACTTACTCACTGTGCAGCCTTGTTCAAACCACTTACCCTCTTTCTGTTTCAATTACCACAGCTGAAAAGTGGCAATGATAATACTTGCCTTCCCCATAGGGGTGGGTTAAGAGTTATTTAAGTCTTGTGTATACCATGCAGCCAGTGAGATGGGAATTCTCATGTGTGCCAACAAGTTGCGCACTAACGGGCCCATGTAGATCTTGCTGAGATTCGCAAAGGTTCCTTTGTGCATATTAACATTGTACTATTAACGCAAACTAGGGAACTTTCAATGTATAGCACTGAGGCCTATGAGGGCCAATTAGTGTGCAACACATTGGTGCATATTAGAATTCATATCCCACCATGTAGACAAGGCCTCAGTTAATGGAATATTTCTCCAGCTCTTTAATTTTCCAGATTGCCTCACAACGTAAGTTTCCCCACAGGACCACCTCCTCACCTGACCTCCCTATATGTGATTTATAAAAGGGTTGTCTGAAGACTAACAGGAAAAGTCCCGTGCTCTACACTTATCAGGACACACAGAAAAATGAAACACGACATAGAGAGGGATTTTAAAGAGTAAGGCCACAACTATATTAACTTTCAACTTTAATGGTGGGGATGGGGGAAATGCTAATACTGCCCTGCTCCCCTGCACAAAATACCAGGCATGCGTTTGAGTCTAGTGTGGTATTAAATGACCTCCCTATCAAATAACCATATTCACCATTGGTCCTCTTCAGCCTAACCCTTAGGACGCAGCCACCTCTGAATCCTCCTACTCTCCCTCTGCTCAGTGGACAGAGATGTGTCCCAAAATATGGTTCCAATGAGGACCCAAAATGAAACATTTCGGGTCAACATCATGAAACAAAACATTCAGATTTGGTCTGAAATGAAACATTTGTTTAAATTTTGCCAGTGGGAAATTCTATCAAAATATATCTTCTGCCATGGAAAATTTCAATTCTGACAAAACTTCATTTTATGACAGTCATTTTTTTAAAAAAAATTTCAACTAGCCTAATGTTTACCACTGTAGAATGGCAGTAGCTGCTGCATAATTAAAATGATATGATATCTCTAGAGGGACAGTTTGGCTGCCTTAACTGATTTTTGTTCCTCCATAAGTTTAGGTTTCCTGTATTTTTAACTTTAACTTTGACTTTCTCGGGTTATTAATGAAAAATAATTCATTAAACGTAACATACGTTCAAGCTACTGCTATGTGCCTGAACCCTTAAATGCCTGTTTATGAAGGCACATTTAAGAGAATTTACAGTTAAATGTAATTAATAATCAAGAAACTGAGCTTATTTATTATTATATTTCTCTTAGCTGGGGAACACAGTGAATCAGCACTGTTGGCAAAAATCAAATATTTATGAAAAACAGGTAATTTTTAAAGATATCCATTGACATTGCATCTGCAGATAATTCATTTTACTGCCTCTAGACTTCTATCATGGATCTCCTTCTTTTCACATACATTTTCCTCTTACTGCTCTAGTTTATGAGTTTCATCTTCAATGTAAATCCCTGTGCTACTGCATAATTTTGTTTTAAACGTAAATGGTCAGTCTTAAATAGTAAAGCTGTCCGTACCAGTCATCATACTCGTAAATTCTAGTTTTGTATCAGCTTAGGCCCCTATCCTATAATAGACTCAGGAATAACAGAGCCCCATTGACTTCAAGGGGGCCCTGCACAAACACAGAGGTCTGTCCGCACACAAATTGCAAGATCAGGGCTTTATAGTGCTACACACAATAGATTCCTCTTTGAGATTTATACATTGTAATGAGAGATGAAGAGCTCACTCCCTAATGGTATTTCAAAGTCAGTTAGAGTATTGTCCTGAGTGCCATTAATTTTATGATCATTCACCTCATGCTATGATAATTTTTTTAATAATTCAAACCTAAATATTTTTGAACCTGCAATTTTTAACCCAAATGCCTGGGTATGTTTATTTTTAATTTAGCTAAGCTGTAGCAAATATGGCATAATTTCAACTTTTAAAGTTGAATGTTCTTCAGATTTCCAGTTATAAAAGTTGTTTTTCTTACTCAGTAATGAGCTTGTATTCTCGCCAAGCAGCTGCATATGCCAGCTGCCAGAGTTACTCTTCACACACTTTTCTGTTAGCTGAGTTTAAATTACTTTAGGTACAGAAAAATCTATTTCTACTGCTTTATAAAGAGAGGTCAGGGTAATGTCAGCCAATAAGTAGTAGCCTTATTAGAGTTATATGAGACTATGTTGTTATTTTTAAAAAAGTTTTGTACTTTTAATGTATATGGCTTGTATACTTTGATAATAGCCTAAGCATAGCAAAATTTAATAATTTCTTTCAGAATTGTTCATTTTCTTTACATGGTCATTTTCTACATACCATCCTGTTATTGATTGCATAGATCATCTACCACCACAATATTGGCAGTATCTACAGTCTTCTCTATTTGCAGTGATCTGGAAATACTGAAAATAGAGATGAGGTAGCAAGTCAGCAATGCATGTTGAAGCACACAAAATCTTACAATACTTGAGGCACATGCTTAAGCAATGGCACTTCAATGTGTGTTTAAGAGCCAGATTTTCAAAGATATTTAGGTGTCTAAAGATGCAGATAGCTGCCTAATGGCACTTAAAAGGACCTAAATCGATGTGAGTTTGGTACCTAACCTGCATGGACACCTTTGCCTATCAGCATCTTTAGGCTCCTAAGTACCTTAAAAACCTGGCCTTAAGTGCTTTGCTAAATAAGAATAGACTGCTAAATTGGGGCCTGAATGAATAATTAGAATAAATATTTGTAAAATTTTATTCCAATAAACAACATTATTGTATTAAATGAATCCCCCAAAAGTTATTCAGTAAATCTATCTGTGAATTATTTAGCCAAATGTATAAACTGGATAAATAACTTAAAAAATATTCAGAGAAAAATGATCTTTAAAATATCACAAAAGTAATTAATTTTTTGGCTAATGTTACCCAATCAACTATAACTTTAAATATGATGGTAACACTAATTAGATGCAAAAAGGCATTGAAAAGTTTTTAAAGGTGACCACTGTGGTTTCTGGAAGTTTCCTTTTTGTTCCAAGGTCATTAATAAAACTATTAAATAAAACTGGTCACAAGACTGATTCTTGAGAACCCCACTAGTAACCTCCATCTAGTGCAGCGGTCCCCAAACATTTTAGGGTCACACCCTCCCCTTACTTATGTCCGCCCCGGAGCCAGGGCCAGGAGCAGAGCCACGGCTCCAGAAGGGGAGGGGTGGATGTGGACAGGGGTAAGGGGGCCAAGGCTGGGGTCACATCTGGAGGTGGGGCCAGGCCGGGGAGCACGGCTGCGGCCAGGAGCAAAGGCTGGGGGCGGGGGCGGAGCCGCAGCTGTTCTGCGATGGGGGCCAGCAGCGATGGGGGCCAGCAGCCAGGTGCAGTTCAGCTCCCGGCCTTCCCCCAGCCTTGGCCCCGGGCCAGAAATGGAGCTGCGGCCAATGGCCGAGGCTGAGAACTGGTGCGGGGCTGGAAGTGGAGCTGCACTGAGGCTTGGGGAGTGGGGACGGAGCCAGGTGCAGGGCCGCGAGCCGGAGAGGCAGCTGTGGGGCAGGACCGGAGCAGAACTGGGGGTGGGGAGGGGATGGATAGCACTCCTTCCCCGCCCCCCATGGGGACTGGCCCAGGTCCACCGCACCCCACCAGATGTTCCTCTGTGCCCCCTAGGGGGCGAGCACCCCACACTTTGGGACCTCTGATCTAATCTACTTATTCACCTTTCAGCACAACCTGCTACCTTCTCCCCTGTAGCTAATTCCTTATCCACATTACAATGCTTGTACTTATCCCCATCTTCCCTAACTTAACTAATAATTTCCCATGTGCCACAGTGTCAAATGCTTTACCAAGTCCAGGTATATTAGATCTACTGCATTTCCCTTATCTAAAAAAAATCAGTTATTTTCTGAAAAAAGGAAATGAAGTTAGTTTGGCATGAAACCCATGCTGCATTGCATCCCTTTACCATTTACCTCTATGAACCTAATTATTCTTTCCTTCACAATTTTTTCCCTAAAACTTTACATACTACTGTGGTCAGAGGAACAGGATTGTAATTTTCCGGATCACCTCTCCCCCCATCCCCCCCCCCCCCCCCCCCCCGTCCCCCTGCTTCTTAAATATAGGTATGACATTAGCTATTCCCCAGTCTTATGGTACTACTCCCAAATAGACCGATTTATTACAAATCCTTGCTACTGGGCTAGCAAACTCATGTGCCAGTTCCTTCAATATTCTGGGGTGGAAGATATCTGGTCCCCTGCAGTTGAGTGCATTAAGCTCTTTCATTTTTTTTTCCACCTCAAATGACGTCGTTTCCATTTCTAGACACTTATTTCCATCAGCCATGTTGCCTTTATGCACATGCTCTATATTGTCATCACAACTGAAAACTGAAGCAAAGTATTCATTTAGCTTTTGGGCCACACCTAGATTATCTTTAATCTCCTTTCCATCTACACCACATATTGGCCCAAACTGATTTTCTTTATTTCTCTTTTATTTATATAACTAAAACCCCTCTTATTTATTTTAATTTTCTTGTCAAGATCTAATCAGCTTGACTTTTACCAATTCTCACTTTATTCCTACATTTTCTAACCTCCACAATGTAGCTTTATTTGCTGATCAGCCCCCTTTTCCATTCTCTTTAGGCTCTCTGTTTACTCTTAACCTTTTTGTGGTGGTTATTCATTCAGCTGGGACTGGAGCCTTTCCCTACAAGTTTCTTTCCCTTACTTGGGATGCAAATGTCAGATGTTTTTGTAGTTGATTTGAAGAAATTCTAAGGCCTTGGCTACACTTGCAGATGTACAGCGCTGTGAGTTAAACCCGTCTTCGTACATCTGAGTAGGGAAAGCGCTGGAAGCCTGTCCACACTGGAAGCTGCCAGCGCACTAACGTGGCTACATTTGAGGCATTTGCAGCTGTATTGGGAATGGTGCATTATGGGCGTTCAAGTGGCTGCAACGTGCTTTTCAAATGGGGGGTGAGGGGGAGTGTGACAGGGAGCGTGTTGGGAGAGAGAGGGGATTTTTGGGGTATCCACAGAGTGTCAGCTCATTATCTCCTAAGTTTACACACATCCACATCCCCCGCCTCTCTCTCAATCACTGAAAGCAAGCAGCAGGGGCTTTGTTTGTTTTTAAAGAGCAGATAAAAGACAACTCGGGGAAACGGAGCCCTCCCCCTCCTCCCCCCCGCCGTTCTTTCCCGACCCACCCCCCTCTCTCTCCAAGCCAACTTTGCTGCCGGCATTCCTAACGGAGCCCCCCCCCCCCCCCCCCCCCCCCGCCTGCAAACAGTAGCTGTGTTTGCTTTTTTTTGTAAAGCAGCCACAGAACGGAGCTCTGAACTCCAACCAGGAAGTGCCGTTTCAAAACAAAGGGAGCTTCCGGAGGTCAGTTACTCCGAATTCCCTGGCTACATTGAAGCAACAGTATTGCCGCCACTACGCAACAACTGTTATTCCTCTCGGAGAGCAGAAGTACAAGCAGCGCTGTAACTGAGGAGATGCAGTGCTGCACGTGCCTTGCAAGTGTAGCCAGTTAGTGAGTTACAGCGCTGCAGGCAGTTTTATTGCGCTGTAACTCGTGAGTGTAGCCAAGGCCTAAGCCTCTTCTGTATTTAAGTCCTTGGGCTATTTAGTCCTGCTGATTTTTTTTAACTAATTCCCTTAGTTTCCCAAAATTTGCCCTTTTGAAATAAAAAATTATAGTTGACAACCTGGTTTTGATTATCCTTCCATTTAATTTAAACTGAATCAATTCTTGATCACTCAATCCAAGGCTATTTCCTAGAATCAGCTCTTGCAGGATGTCCTCACTACTTACTAAAGCCACGTCTAAAATTGCATCACCTCTTATGGGTTCAGTGATCTGAAGAAGAAAAGTGTTATCAATCACATCCAGGAATAACTGGGCCCTACCACTATTACTAGTATGTATTCTCCAATCTATATCTGTGAAGTTAAAATCTCTCATTATGACACAGTTCTCAAAAGTATTTCCTTCTATAATAATATTGAAGAGATTACTATCCACAACAGATTGCGACCCTGGGAGGTCTATAGCAGACCCCAACACCATCCCAACAGAACCTCTTTTGCAATTCTTCCCCAAAAGGATTTTGACCCAAACATATTCTGCTTTGTCCATATTATCACTTTGTATTTCTTTACAGTTTACCACTTTGTTGCTGTATAATGCTACCCCACCATCTTTACCTTTATCTCTCCCACACAGCACACACCTTTCAATATCTGCATTCTAGTCATGAGTGCTATTCTACCATGTTTCTGTAATCCCCAAAATAGCTGGTTTAACCTTCTGCACCAGTAGTTCCAGTTCCTCCATTTTATTGCCCAGACTACTTGCATTTGTGTACAAACATTGTAGTTATTTCCCTTGGACCTTACCCAGTTTTCTAGCTTGTGATGTTCCATTATCCCTTATTATATCTTCCTCTAGCTGACTTTGCAATTCCTTCCAGGCATGCTCTTCTGTTCTCTGGAGCTGGTCTGATGACAGGCCTTTCGATTCTTCTAAGTACCCAATCACATAGACCTGTCTCTTTCTGGTGTTGGTATGAATCTGTCTTATGTTCTCTCTTGCAGTCCCCTGTACAGCATCCCCATTTTCCTTAGACTTTGGTCTCTGGCCATCTGCATCATCTCTTCCCCTCTTCTGAAGGTACAGGCTTCTTTTCTTTTCTTCCACGTTACTCCATCTACTGCCTATTTCTCCTCCTCATTTCCCAGTGCAGCAAACCTGTTACTCAACTTGTACTCCAGTAATGTCGTAAACCAGTAACTGTTGGAAAATATTGTCTTTTTAGTGGTGATCACTGTAAGGAAATATGTTATGTTTTCAAATATGTGGTATTTAACTTGATGTGTGATTTTATCCCTTTAATGTGAGTTTGATGGATTTTTTTTCTGTTTGAAGTGATTATATGTATAACATTATATGCAAATACATTGAATGGCATGTTTACATAAACTGATGTGTCATTGTCATTTCACCCAACTACCATCAGTTCAGTATGCAGGATTGTTTTTTTTTAGTTGCACTTGGTAGAATTATTTCTAATTATGTAAAACAATTAAAATTTAGGGACTTGATCCACAATTACTCCAATTTTATATCAGTGTAACTCCCTTGAAATCAATGGATCAGAACCTCAGCTGCAGTAAATTCACATAATTCCAGGCGTGGTGGAACTGGGTGGACAGGGGTCTAGTGCCCCCACAATAGAAATATTGCAGGGCTCCACCTCCACATAATCTTGTGCATGGCCCTGGTGCGAGGGACCATGCATAGAAGCAAGAGTAAGATTCAGAGAGGCTGGAGTGGCCACCATGAAGGCTGGGAGTAGGCTGGGGAGCGAGACCCTTAGGGGCTTGAGCAGCTCTGGCAGAACCCAGGATTGGGCTAGGCAGTGGGGAGTGGGACCCAGCAGGGCTAGAATGGCAGGTAGGGCTCTCCTTCCCACCCTGGAGCCAGCTGATCCACCCCCGACAGAGTCTCAGTACCTCTCATTCTCAGTACCTCTCCAATCTCTGCCCCGCACCTGCTTTTGCAGGGAGCTTCCACCCACCTTGTATTAAGCTATTAACTTTAATGAAGCTATGCTGAAATATGCCACTATCACCAGTGAAGCCAATGGAGTTACACTGGTTTAAAACTAGAGCAATGCAATAGTGACTCAGACACCCAGATTTAAAACTTTGGCTACCTCAGCAATAATCAACTTGACTGAGGTTAGGTGTATTGCTGTGAACAAGAGACTCCAAAAAATGCTTTGGTTAAAAAAATATACCAATGTGACGATGATGCCATAGCAGCAGCAGTCCAAACAAAATGTGTGGGAATCTCTTGGAGCTTTCATCCCCTCTGCCCAGTGAAGTGGAGCAGGATGATTTAGGCCATTGTTGTTTGCTTTCAAATTACTTCCGTATTCTGTCAAATTAGAAGTCAGCTTTTCAATTACTCTTTAAACTTGCTTCCTCCGATAGTGTGTTAGTCAGCATTTCAAGGCATATTATTAACAATATTAATATCAAGTAGAAAACTGATCGGGTATCAGATAAAAGGATACTTGTATATTTGTGATGGAAATGCAAAAATATGATGGCATTAGTCCTGAGAAACTGAAATAGCAAAATAATATGACAGAAGAGCTGACAGTAGAACCAGCATGCAGATGATGCAGTAAAACATATTATTCTCAAGTTTCCTAATATTAAAGAAATGTGACACCATATCCTTTTATATGTGAATACATATAGGGACCAGATTCTTAGCTACGGGTCATATTATATATTCCTAGCGTTCATATCTATCTGTGAATGTAATATACATTTCAACTTAAATTCAGATTTATTTATTGAAATGCTAATCATTCTTCCTTGCAAATATGCTAACATTACACAAGCAAAGAGAAATGCAGTATTATGCATTCCCTATATCTGCTTTCATTGTCCTATGTCTTAAACTTACATAGAAATCTGAATAATTTTGTATAAGGAGGTCAAATTATGTTTAAGACAGTGTCTTACAGTAAATTTGTAAATGTAAAGCAAGTAATCAACTGTGTATTAATCTAGAAAACACTGATCTTTTCTCCATATGACAAATAACTTTCCATTATTCTGGAACATTATTGTGTGTAATATAGTATTGTTGTTTTTTGCAGAACATCATGAATCATGGAACGTAACCTAAATCTTGACTGCCATTGTGTTGGAATTAAAGTACTCACTGCCATTTGCACCATGACAGCCAGTGAGTTCATTATTTGCAGAGCAAATAGCTCTACATCCTTGAACCATAAGATTGAATGAAAACAGAATTAAAATTTGGTTATGGGACATATTACATTTCCTAAGGAAATAATGCCATTTCCACATATAGTTCAAAATGGAGAATGCCAGGGTGGTGATTTGTCTGTCTTACACATTTTTTGATTAATTGTGGCAAGCCTGTCGTACCTTGTTTCATAAGCACAAATGGGGAGATGACGAGCACTGCTAATTAAAACCACAAAAGAGCTTTCCATTTCATTGCTGGCTTCTTACAGTTCAGCTGAGTGTGGCAGTCATACTTAAACTTGTCAGTCCAAAGTGTTTGACAAAACAATCATATTCATTAGTCTTACGGAGTAATGAAGGAATGTGCACTGCACATTTATGATTAAAGATTATTATTTATTTGTTAACTGTCAACAATGTGTGTCATACTGTGACAGACATGAATTAAGAACAATCCCTGCCTCAAAATGTTAACAATCTAAAACACAGACACTGATGAGACTAGACAGCATGGGCACCCGGAGAAAGATATTAACAACCTTTTTCCTCTCTCACTCGCTCTTTCTCTCTCTCTCTCTGTCCTTCCTTTAGAGTTCTCCCTACTCTAAAATTTCATAGAGTGGAAATTCACTAATTGTTAATAAAAAAATCAAAGGTATATTTCAAGCCAGCGATAAAGTATTTGTTACAAAAATAGCAGCTTTGCAGTTCCTGATTGCAATTACCAGCAATGAGCTTTCTCTACAAAGCAATGTCAAAAAAGCATTGCTTTCATTCCTATCCTCTCCAGCCCCTAGTATTTGTTAACAACAATTAAACAACTGAAGCATAGCAATCCCCCCTCCCGCCCAAATCCCTGACTGCAGAAGTCACAAGGATATATGACCTGATTCTTGGTCTATTTCTCTTCCTTTGTATCAAAAATATTTAAAATGTTTCTAATGTTTTGGGTTAGTTTTTTTTAATTTTTACTTTCATGTATGAGTCATATTTCTTGACTCCATATGGGGCTGCATGGATGTAGCTGAGTTCAGATCTTCATCCAAGTGATTTACTATGGGATAGATTTGAGAAGGTATACTGACTGCAATAGATCTAGGGCTAGGCTGACTTATACAGGCTAAGGAACTGGTCTTATGTATCTTAGCTTATTCTATACAGTGCTTGTATTTCCTCATGGAGAGCACCTGGCATTATTCCACAGGGGAAGTAGATCCACACACAGAAAAGCCCTGCCCCCAAATTTAGCAGATCCCTAAGGAGCTGCATAGGTACTTAAAGATCTGTTGGAGGCCATGAATGCACCATCCCGTGCACTATACACTGTGTCTTCCTGCCATTCTTGGAGGCCCATGGCCCCTTGGTTTCAGTTGTACCTGATATCCCAGGTGAATGAGGTGTTATAAGGAACAGATAATGCAGCCTGAGATTATGCAATATTTTCTGACTAATTTCCAGGGGATTATGTGCGTCCCCCAAACAATCTCTTACCTAATCTCCATCCCCTCCTGCAGAACAGACCCTGGATGATACAGAGAGGTCTCTGGATAGTTTGCTTGGAGGCAGTTTAAACTTCCACTGCTCACCCCTTCTCACCCCTCCATGGGTGAGTCTATGGAGCATGATCCAAACCATTGATTAGAAGAAGATAGTGATAAAATGAATGTGCAAGTGAGAATAAGCATTATGCGCGAGCCTGGAAATGAAATATTAGTGAAGCAAAACTAGACAATATTTCTGTCTCTGATTCCTAGCAGCTTTTCTCTATTGAAGCCCACAGCTTCTCTCTAGAAAGACACAAACAGCTGTCTTTTATAACATCAGTGCCAGCTCTATTCATGGCTGCCAATGTAGGATATGGATGCGAATGCTCAGGGCAGCTGATGCCCCAAGACTGAATTGTTTTACAGCCCGTTGTACTCAATATTTTTCAGAGAGCTAAATTATTCTCAGAAAGGCTTCATGTTAACTCTTAGTGTTAATGCTTCATTTAGGACTATTGGAAATCTACAATGGGAGTGGAAATCCCAGCACAAGAGTTTATTTTAACTGAAGAGATTTCTTCTCAGCTGCCTTTTCCTCTGAGACTGAACAACAGCGAGGTCAGTAATTTCTGGAGGAACAGCACGTTCCTGAATCTCAGTGTATTGGGTGAAGGATTTACACTAAGGAGGAATTGCACGATGAGTAGGAGATAGAAAGGAAAGGTTTTTGAAGGAAGCTTGTATCATTTAAATCAGTGGTAGGCAATCTGCGGCCCGCGGGTCGCATGCGGCCCATCAGAGTAATCTGCTGGCAGGCCGTGAGACAATTTGTTTACATAGACCTTCCATACGCAGGGCTGCCCGCAGCTCCCAGTGGCCATGGTTCACCGTTCCCAGCCAATGGGAGGTGTGGGAAGCGACGGCCAGCACATCCCTGCGGCCCGCGCCACTTCCCGCAGCTCCCATTGGCTGGGAACAGCAAACCACAGCCACTGGGAGCTGTGGGTGGCTGTGCCTACAGACTGTCAATGTAAACAAACTGTCTCACAGCCAGCAAGCGGATTACCCTGGGCCGGAGGTTGCCCACACTGATTTATGCCTATAGAGTAATCCTATAAAACAGATTTGGGGTTGTTGGAGCCCTTAGTTTAAAGATGGCATTGCCTGTTGAAAGATGTTAGATGCTGCAGTCTTTAATTTAAAAGGGAGGATTGCATTTGAAGATGATAGGGCTAGAGAGAATTTGAATTAACACTTTCCTACTAGTTATTCATGTTACCCGAGTCAGCTATAAGCAAATCTTCATTTCATCATTATGGTTAAAGGGCAAGATTCATTTTTTTAAAAGTATGTAACATTTACACAGGATTCATTTAAAAAGCCTTTACTGATTTGTCTCTTTTCCTCCTTTTCCAGCCCCAAGTGGCCATCTCTCTGGAATCCATTGATTGGAAAAACAGCCTAAAAAGGGCAGAATTACAAGAAGGACAATTTTTGTTTCAGTGCCCAACGTTGTAAAAGGAGGTTGCAAAATCAAGGTTTCTAAAGAAACTACTCTTACTTGTTCTCTGGTGTTCAGGGTTTGGAACTATTTGCAGTAGTTATCAACAAGAAATTGAAGATAAGGAGAGAAGAAGTACTCCTATTTTTGCACTACTTATAGTAAAACATTGATTTTTCATGCTTTTCTTTTTTAACCTAGTAAAATATTTGGACCATGCCAGGCTCTGCTATTCATATGAACCATTAGTGCTGAATTTGATATTGTGTTACTTTTCAGCACTTTAATACTTATAAAATAAAATTACTTTTTACAAAAGAATACCTAAACATAAGAGTTGTGTTTCATGTACAGTAACTGGAATTCAACAAGAACTGGTCACAAATTAAGTTTGCATTTAATGCAGTTTTCATTTGGGTCATCACCTGTATTATCCCTCCTACCCTCACATTCCAAGATACATAGTATCTCCCCTTTCCAGGGAATGATAATATAAACCCCAAACCACTGTTTTACTGGCATGATACTATTGAATTTCTGAACATCAGAGAGTGGCACTGCAGTGCAGTGAGTATTATTCTTTGGTATATGGCTGGTGGAAATTGTTAAACATCAATTCTGACTTTTCCCTCCAGATAATCAGGTCCCAAAATAATTGACCTTAAGAGTAAATAGTACTCTGGGCAGCCAGCAACTCCTACAGTAAATTCATATGACTTCCATAAAATAGGAAAACCATGTACAGAATCTTTCTCTCTTCCCTCTGGGCATCAGTAGCAAATGCTCCAAGTGAGGTTCCCTAAACTATTTACCGGATGACAATTCTGCTCCATGCTAAAATATGGCTGAATGAGTATATAGCTGGAAGGGCAAAATGGCTTTTAAAGGAGACAGCTTAAATATTAAAGTTCAGAATAGTTTGCATCTTTTTCCTTAACACTAAAAGGGAGGAGTCACCAGACAAATGAAATAGATAAATGGGTTTTAGAGGCTAATTCAAGCACTAGTCAAGATGGACCCTTGTTACGCCTTGTTTCTAATTTTAAAAGGGCTTCCTGAGCTGCAGAGAGGAGGAGATAGGTATACTGAAGTGTTGATAGGGTTCAGACCTTCTCCCTTTTTAATTACTTTTTAATGTCTATAATTGCCCGGTGTGGTGGCACGTGCCTGTAATCCCAGCTGCTTGGGAGGCTGCGGTTGGCGGATCGCTCAGGAGTTCTAGACTGCTGTGCGCTATGTCAGTCGGGTGTCCGGTGCTACTGACAGCTTGGCCAGCGGGTAGTTGGAGGACTGGCTAGAACAACACGTCTGACGTGTTGTGATCAGTGCTCTCTCTGTGAGGGCTGATAGACCGATCTGTGACAGGGAGTGTATGTAATTACACCAAAAAACATTGAAGTTGTGGGAATTCAGACATCAGATTTTATGGTGGGGTTTTTTTTAAAAAAAGCATCTCACACACTCCCACTCCTCAACCCAAACCTGACTGGGCCATTGACTTCTAGCATAGAGAGGGGAGTTTAGACTTGCCCATTCAAAGGACAAAGATTCTTTCTGCTGAGAGTGCCTCCAAGGGTGTCCATTAGTTATGCTAATAGCTTAGTGATGATAGCTTTCTGTTAAGTACTGAACTGAGGCCAGCCACATTCAATTGGCCATTCAAAGGCTGTAATGGCTTGTAACTCACTAACAGCTGGGGATGGATGGCTGCATATCTTCTTGGCTCTGCAACTGGAGACATCAGGGAACAGATTATTTTACTGCCTTCTCTTCTGTCCTCTCCTAAGGAATGCAATCCTTACTCCTCAACACAGTCCCCTGGCTCTGATAGTGTCCCATTTTCCCAACCCCATGGACAAATCATGTGAACCATCGGGACCAGATCTGCGCTGGGGATATTACTGCCAACCTTGAGCATTCAAAAGTCATGGGTCAGCCCTCCCCCAAAGGATGAGGCTGGCTTACAAATCATGAGATTTTCAGAAATGACACCTATTAGATTTTTACCTTCAGGGTTTCGGGCCTTTAGGGTTCCTATTTTCAAGATTTTCCTCACAACTTCAATGGTTAGAAACGTTTTTTAACATGACCATATGATTCCTGAATCTGTTTAAGAATACACCAAAGATGATGAGACCTGTGGTCATGAGATTTTGCAGCACTACGGAGAGTAAGAAGTGGATAGTTTTGCAAAAGAGGATTGTGGAGGTGGAACCAGGGACAAATGAGTAACAGCTGGATCTATGGATGATGAGAGGAGGTAGGAAGGAAGAATGTGATCTCTTAATATTTCCTGCATATTGTACTAAAATTAGTTCCCACATTGATCCAAAACCACAAGGACCAGTCCAAATCCAGGTCACTAGGGGTTAGATCCAACTCCCATTAGCTTCAATGAAAAATGGATCAGGCTCTAAATTGGACACCTTCCTTTTTTCCCTCCTCTCCCCTTTCTCTCATTTGGTATATTAAATATGGTGGCTTGGTCTTGGCCCATCTCTCATTTGAATCTTCAGAGAAGTGAAAGTTTATCCTCTTACCAAACTTCCTGAGTCAAAGAAATAACACAACAGTAAGAATGCCACTTGTTTTTTATGAGAAGTGAACCTTTCCTCCCAGAAACAGGCACAAGGCATAGACATCTTTTCCAATTACGTTTCTGAGCAAGTGGGTGTTCTTATATGAGGATTCAAGACTGACCCAACGGATAATGTTATTTAGCCCCTATTAATATTCATTTTTGTATATGCAACACCTTATGGATATGGCAGAAGATAGTTCTCTGCCCTAAAATTTATGATCTAAACACTCAAAATAAAAACAAAGAATGGCAAAAGAAATGCAACAGAAGAAGTGTCTGAGCACTCGTTCTTGGTATGTGTCATGTTAGTTATAAGTACAGCTGAGCAAATGATTTGTAAAGTATTATTTATCCAATTAACATATTAATTAAACTATTTTCTTAAATTTATTTACTATAAGAATTATTCCTTGATCTGTGTTGCTTAATTGTGAGTGGTCACATAAGTCACATGGTACTGTTTCTATTTCCTGATTGGATGAAAATAATTCTGATAATCACGTTTCTAGTGTAAATGCTTAGAGAGTGAATTTAAAATCCACTGCTTGTGCATGTTTGAGAATCAAAAGCTTAAAATATACTTTCCATGGGCTTCATGCTGGTAACACTAGATCACCTGAATGAAGGGGCTAAGTGAATACAAATGGGGTGCAAGCATAGCAGCATGTACATATTAAAAATAAATCCTATCAAAACAAAGACTTGACACAATTCTCTACTGGGGAGGAGATGAGACAGAAAGAACAAACTACTCATGACAGATATTAGTCATATTATTTAATGGCCTAATGGGAGGTGCTAATACCATGAGAACAATATAAGAACTTATTTAGAATTGAACAGAATGGAACAGAAACATGACCACCATGAATTTGTTTTGAAATTCAAATTAATATTAGAGAAATGTTTGCAGTATCTTCCTGGTTCTGGTGCTTAGATTTCTTTTTAGTTGTATCCTTTTATTTTGTTAATATTGACATTGCAATGTGAACTAAATTAAAGGATTATGAGTTGAGGTTCACCTGACACACAATAGTAGAAAGGTTTAGGGGTGACGTCTGGTGGTACTCTGCAGATGGTTCTTCTTGGGTAGAACTATGCACCTAAATAGAATGTGGTAAAACTCATTGGTACTCTGTGCATTGGGACTTTCTGATTCTAAGTGGCATAATGTAGTTAAGGCTTGCAATTTTTAACATTCTCAGAATTAATATCATATTCTATTTACATGTTTGTATTTATATCTCTTCCATTTTATATCAAGAGATTAATAAAATGTAAAATATCTAGCCACAGGCCCTGAATCAGGAGGATATTTAGAGCACATGTTCAGCTATAAATATGTGCTTGAATGCTTTCTTGAATAGATATGTTTTACTGAATTGGAGCCATAGTGGTCACTTGTGACAGTCTATACTATTATGGTCACCACTTTTACAAGACTATGATACCTTTTGTACAAAGTATGCCTTGTGAAGAATAATTTGAAAAGTCATAATTTGCTGAACATTATTATTCCATTGAAATATGTGTAGCAACAGTTTATGTAAAGTTATGACATTCTACTGTATGGTTGTTACTGAAATATGTTGTAATTCTGGGTAACACCCACAAACCAGTTTTTCAGAGACAAAGACACACTGGCCCCAGCCAGGTATCAAAAAACTGTCAGATGCGTAAGCAGTATTCTTCCACAGGGGAAGGTGTGAATAAGAAATTGTATCACAGGAATGTTTCAAACCTCACATCCACAAGAAACTGCTTGTCTCCTACAAGTAATCCTGGTTATAAAAATATGAGACAGTGGCCTCCACTTAATCTCTCCTCCTCCCATCTCTCTGCTCATGACTTCAATGACTCTCAAAGAACTGAACTAAGTGGGAGAGGTCCTAGGCTGAAGAAAGACCCAGCCTGTGGAATTTACTGCAGCGTATGGTGAAGAAAACTTTTGCTTTTATGTTCACTCAGCTTGTTAAGTTAGGTATTAGCTTGCGTATTTCTCTTTTATTTTCTTTTGTAACCAAGTCCTAACTTTTATGCATTATCACTTGTATTCACTTAAAATCTATCTTTCTGCTTTAATAAACTTGTCTTATTATTTTATCTTAACCAGTGTGTTTGGATTAAAGTGTGTGGGAGACTCCATTTGGGATAACAAGACTGGCACATTATCATTTTCCTTTGATGAAATGACAGATTTTCTATGAGCTTGTACTGTTCAGAAAGGTATTGACCAGCACAAGACACACGTTTCTGGGGAACAAGTCTGGATCTAGAGAATTTGCAGGTCTCGCCACGTGTGACTGGTTAGAATGCTCATGTATTTAGCTGGGAGTGAATTTACAAGCTGAAAGCTGTGTGACTAGGCCAGGAGTGGCTGTTCTGACAGCAAAGCAATGTAAAAGGCACCACAGATTAGAAAGTGAAGGGGACATCGTTGTTCAACAGTCCAGATTGTACCCTGGGTAATGTCACATTACTGTAGTTATAGTAATCAAATGCCTAAAGAAAATCTAGCTGGTTAATATAGAAATAGAATTACTTTGCCCCGCCTCCTCCCCCCGGTCTATGTGCCAGAGGATTAAAATCAGAGAAACTTTCTGACAGCATATTCCAGTGCATAAAAAATTTGGCACCTCTCATTGCTACCATTATGTACATTGGCAGCTAATTTCCTTAATGCTGCCCATAAGTAAAAGTGAAGATCGTTTCTTAATCGTTAACACACCACAGATTATCAACCAAAAAGCGTTTTCATTTATATTTATCCTCACAAAGAATGTCCCACCAGTAAAACAGCACATCCAGAAGTTTAAGACATATTGAAGACTGAACATATATCTGATATCAGCCCAAAGTTCATTTGAAACATACTACAAACCACACATTCTCTTTAGATAAATAAACATATACTTTATAACAGAACCTGGATCCTCATATTTTATTTCTGTTTGTATTGACTTGACTTTATTTCTAATCTTTGAGTTCAGGGATGGACAGACTTAATTGAGAGGAAAAAAGCTTCAGCATTTAAAACATTAAAAAAGATTTGCTGCTACTTATTTTCTTTGGATAAGGCACAGTATTTCAAATAAGCTATCAAAATACCTCTATAGGCTACTATGCAAAAGTATGGAGCCTGCTGCTCTTCATTCTCAATGCCTGGAGTCAGGTCAGAACAGGAATACCCACTGTGATAAACTGTAAAGCGAGTTATGTACAATTTGACTAGTCAAGGAAGGATTTGCTTGTTGGTGTATTCTAAATCTTTTGTTCTTTAGCTCTGTCTTTTAAAATCTCAGACATAGCTAAATAGAGCCCAAGATCAGGTATGGGGATTGTAACAAAATAATAGTCTTCTACCTTACTTTATGTGAGACAAGGTGAGTGAGGTAATATCTTTTATTGGACCAACTTCTGATGGTGAGTAAGAGACAAGCTTTCAAACTTACACAGAGCTCTTCTTTAGGTCTTCCTTTGTGTGTGCATAATTCTGATCAGAAATTCCTAGCTGCTGATACCAAGCAGAATCTTTTGAACTTCATAAATTCATGATTAGGGAGGGGAAATATGAATGCAGCTCAGCAGTTACTCCATTGAAGCAGTAACTAAAACATGCTCCCCCTTCAAAAATGCTTTTTAATAATATCTAAAGATAGATTACAATAATTGCAGACTACTAGGTTTCTTTTTTATTTAAATCTATGCTAAATCTTTGCTATGATAAAGAGATAAAATCATTAAATGTAATTATGACATTTAGACAAAGAAATTGTTTTAGAGATACTGTTTTTGAGGACTGAAATAGTCGTTTATCCAAGTATTTTGTCTGTAACAGGAAAGCACTCATAATAATATTTAGTAGTTTTCTAACTTCATGTCTACGGTGTGTCATACAGCCAATGTTGACAGTACATATTTTGAAAGGATGATGTGTTAAGAAAGCTGACTTCTAAAATGTAAAGTTTCGATTCAAAATCTGTATAGGCGTTCATTCCCCATTTTGTGGTGGCAGATTCAGTCAGTCAGATATGGGATCTCCTTTTCTGAGCTCAACCACGGCCAACCTCCATATCATCCCATAGAGGACTGTGGGAAGTAGCCAAAGTAGCTCTGGTGCACTGGAAGGGGCAGGGCCCACTGATACCACACAGGAACTGTACGCTCAGAACATTGTTCCCAGAAGGCAAGAAGGACTTGTGATTAAAGTTGTGGAAGGAGCACGTGGGAGACTGCACTCCCAACTCTGCCACAGACTGGATTAGACCAAAGAGCAGTAAGGAACTGTTAGTGCATGTCAGCAGGATCCACTCAATACTTAGAACTCAGCTGGCTAGTGTGGATTACGTTTACATCACAGCTTGTTGTGAACCTAATGTTCGTATAGACAAGCCCTTCATCTGTAACCTTGGGTATGTGACAACCACTCTGGGTGGTACCTAAAATTGCATGTTCATGTCTAGGGGGACTTTCAAAAGCACCTACACAGATTCAATACTAGGATTTCAACTCCTTATGCCTGAGGCTATGCTTACACTATGCTAAAGTTCATACTACGGGGGTACGAATTGCAGCACATCAAAGTGCTGTGCTGTCACTGCCCCATGTGAACTGCTTGTGCACACTAACAGATACCTCGTTTGCATTAACATAGTCCTCTTCAAACTGGACTATGTTAACTTGAACTAGTTTGTGCTAGCAGAATCCACCAGGGGCAGATACAGCACAGCACTTTGGTGTGCACGATGGCACTTCACACCTCCATAGTCCAAGCTGCAGGGCCATGTAGAAAAGCTCTAAGTCAACTTTGAAAATTGGACTTAGGGTCCTAATGTTCTTAGGTGCTTTTGAGAAATGATCTTGACCCTGCTATGAGTGACAAAAACTTCTGCAATTGGACCAGCATTTGATTTAAAAAACTAAAAAGAATAAATACATATTTCATGGAAACCTCACTGAAAAAGTTTGGAAGAGTGTTTGTTTCTTAAGATCTCCTGGAACTCATACACACCTTGGGCTACATCCTAGTGCCTTTGAAGTTAATGGCAAGACTCCTATTGATTTTTAAATGGTACCAGTGTTTGACTGCAGTTAGATGAAAGTCTGGTGAATATAAAGCAAATCTATAAATTGCCAGTTTAGAAACTGTGTAGATGTTGGAAGAAAAAGAAAACAATAAGTAGTCATCCTCTTTCCCTCTCTTCTTGTTTGTCTTTAAGAGTAAAGTTATGTTACTTGTAATAAAATAAATAAATACACATTAAATGTTGCTACTATTTTGGGGGTTGGTTCCATCCAATTATGCATTTATCAACACTTCTTGCCAAAGCAGAATATTTTAAAAAATCATTTTGTAAGGACAATGTACACACATCACTCTGGTAAAATATTTTTAACATTTTACACACTGCTATTATTAGTGATCCAACTGGAAAAATATGACCCTAAAAATATTCCATTTCCTGGAGCTTTGATGCTGTATGAAGCCTTTTCAAAATGAAGACAGAGAACACCTTGGGTTTTTTTCTTAACCCTTAAAATCCTCTTGGGTTTTCTTCTATTTGTCTCTTTCTCACTTTTTGTTTCTTTCATCAAATCTCCTTAAAGGCTGTTGGTTTTTTTATTTTTTTAAGTATCTCTGACCTTCTCTGCCCTGTTCTCTTCAACTTCTTTACAACTTTTTTTTTCTTTTTCACTGTTTCTTTTTTCTTTTCTTTTCTTTTCTTGTGGAATCACTTTTTCAATAATAAGATGAACTAGAATTACCTTAGAAGTAACATAGAGCTACATTTGGTCCTGGTAAAGGCAAGTACAACTTCAAGTACAACTTCACTTACAATAGCTCTGCATCTGGCCTGCTTCCGACAACAACAACAACATCACTGTAGGTGCCTCATTTGATCTACCTGACAAACCATCTAAGTGCACAGGAATAAATGAAGAGCAGATTGAGAATATGGGTACATGGGTAATCAAATATAACAAACTATATTGTGTTTGACTTAAGGTGCATCCTTGCAGTACGTAGGGAGTGATGGTAGCCACATTGTGGTGAGTTTTGCACAAGTCAAACTGATTCTGTCTCAGTTCTTCTAGCCTCTCTCTCACTCAAAAGCCTGGCAGCTCTGCACCACTTTCCCCCGCCCCCTCCACCTTTAGGAAGGAAAGCAGTGCTAACTCCATGCATTACCTATGTTTCTCAGCGTGGCCGTGGGTGGCTCCTGTGCAGAGCCATAATAGGGAAGGGAAGGTTCCTTGCATGTTCTATCTCTTCTCTTTGTGCACATATGCTGGGTCAAATAGTAAAGAGAATTTAAGACAGTGTGTGGGTATGAATACCTCATTATCCACTGATAAATGCCGTAATCCTTTTATATGCAGCACCTTCTCGAGCACATGCCGCCACCCCTTCTCATGAGACCATATCTTTGTCATGCTGTCGTCAAGGCAAAACTGCCATTTGATTTTGATGTAAATATTGTAACCCTTCCCTCTACATGAGAAGCTTTGACCATAGCTCCAGCCAGAATCAATCCTCATCCACCTGATCACTATAAGCACATGAGAAATTCCTACTTTGGCTTCAATTTTACTTCAATAGGAGTATTCACAACCTTAAAGTTAAGCATGTGCATAAATGTTTTCCTGGGCCAAGGCTTCAGTGAACACTGCTGTGAGAGGGATAGACTCAAAGCATGCCTTGGGTGGTGTACTCTGGGCCTGATTCTGTTCCCACTCAGACTAATGTAAATCAGGAGTAAATTAGCTTAAAACAAGTAATAACACTGGTATAAAACTAGTGTTAATGAGAGGAGAATCAGGCCCATTGCCTCAAGAAGGCTTTCATATATTACTGGCCAAGTGAGATCAAGGGCTATATCCTACTCACCATACTCAAAGGAATAATTCCTATTGAAATCAATGGGAACTGCTTACATTTGTGTAAGGTAAGCAGTAGTTACCTGTACGTTTTGACACCAAATTTGGAACCTCTCTATGGCACTGTGCTGTCTTTCTTTTAAGGCTGTTTTGGTTGTCAGTTTGATTGCTTTATTAAAGATAAGTGATTTTTAGTCAGCTGTATTTACATGATTCTTCAAATTGTACCTAGTTTTGCAGCTAATAAAAATGTATAGTCTTCATATCATGTAAGCACTGTCCTCTTTCAGAGTCTCTGAGAATCCTTCTGGGGTAGAGGCCCCTGTTTTTCTGGTTCTGCTCGCCTTACCCAGACACTACAGAAATAAATATATATTGAAGAGACCGGTGGTAGTTTTGCTGAAAATGTGCTCACTGGGCATCCCGGAGATTATGGAAAACAGTCTTCCAGAGTTCAGGTCAGGCCACAAAGCCCAGGTGTGTACCTTTCAACTAGACACAATGAAGCTGCGTGGGTTTGATTCATTTTCTCATTCAATTCATAATCCTGATGCAAGGGCTCCTGCCAAATTGACTTAGTTTCAGAACTAGATGAAAGTGCCCATATAATGATATAAAAATGTGAGTGTAAATATTTTGATGGTGGTAGTTTCATTACTTTAGTCACCACATTAAGCACAGTTTAACTTATCCTGCTGAGCGGAAATGAGTCTAGGATAAGATAAGATGAACCCACTGTAGTTAGGCTGTTAAAGTATATTACAGCCTTGAATCTGATGAAATACTTACACTGATCACCAGGGATGTAGAAAAGTACAACAAGGAATATAGTCAGTATACTCTAAATTATTAGATTTTTTTCAGTAAATGTATTAAATTTCAGAGGTTAAGTGGTAGACAGAAAAATGCACAGAATTTTCACTTTTGAGAGTTGATAGCAAATTTGGTTCTTAATGTAATCATGACCAGCAATCAGCCTGTTTTCACAGCTGCGCTGAGGCATGCTACTGCACACCATTTCAAAACTATGCCATTTTTGGCACAAGGAAGGAGCTGGAGATTAGCATGTGTGAAACAGAGTTTCTCTCCCCTTCCTGCCAGCACTGGAGTTGATGGCCTTACAAAGGGGCTTTGCTAAAGTCTAGATTATGACTGACTATGCACACGAGCAAGGGGGTAAGAGGAAGTAACCCCACTCCTTATTTTCCTACATAGGCTACCTGGACTTTGGGTTTAGGTCCATATGAGTAAGAGGATCCAATGCCTGCTTACTTCCTCCCTAGAGCAGGTGGATGGAGTAGCATGAGGAATGGGGAGAGAATGTCCAGAACATTAGTCCATTCCTGCTTTTTGCTGGCCAAAGCATCCAAGCCAGCGCAGGGAGCCGAGTAGTAATTTCCTGCTGGTGTAGTCTATCAGTTAGTTACTATATCCCAGAAGCAAAGAGGAAGCAGAGGTGACTCAGAAGCATGACTCTGATCCGCAATGCCTTCAGGGCTATCTCTGCTATGATGCAGCTTAGTCATCTCCCACACTCAGGCTGTGCTGAAAGTCAAAATCTAACCACGGAGCATAATCGTCTGATAATCTGATAGTAAAGTAATGAGTGTTCCCTGGGCCAGATATTGTGCTTTAGGAAGAACTCTCATGCTTTTACAAAAGATTAGAGTACAAATATATCACAGAAATCAGTTTCTTTTCCACTGTTCAAAAGCCCAGCTGACAAAACACTCAATTCCTTTCAATTTAACTTCCAACAATATTTTCGGAGTCAACTTGACCATTTCCCTTTTCGATGTGAAAGTAATTTTGTGAAGGAAAATTATTGATTCAGAAAACATATATTGTCTTAGTATTCAAGGCCTGATCTAATGCCCATAGGAACCAAAGACTCCCATTGATTCAAAGGGTGTTGGATCAAGTCCTTGTTTCCTATGTTTTACAATGTAGCTTGTGTTGAGTAGTGCCTTCCAGTGCTCTGTGGAAGTATCAGGTTTTGGTTGCCAGGGATATCTATATAAAAAGTGACAAGTATTTTTGCAAGCTTTGCTGAAAAAATATGATTTTGATGAATGGAAAGCCCAGCTTTTTTGTATCAGAATGAAGGAAATTAACTCATGTTATAAATAGTATGCAACATGTTCTTCACAATCAGCAGCAGCTCTACTTTTCCCATAAATTGCATTTTGAAACAAAGATCTCCTGTGTAAAACATTTGTCTTCAGTAGATACTACATCTGTTGGAGGTACTGTTTCACATTGCTGCATAACAGATCACTGACACTGACATATGCGAACACTGATTTGTTCAGAATGCCTGGCAGTTTTAGGAATAAATTTTCCTCTCTGAGTGACAGAGATCTTTTCAAAGCAAGTCTGATCTCCGACTCCCTCCATGCACAAGACCAGCGTAAAGCCAAATTCAGTGGTTTCAGGGGAGTTGGACACATTTGTGAAGGGCAGAACTGGCCCTTCAGGTTGACTGTTCTTTTTACATGCATAGATCTCCCACTGATGTCTGGCTGTGCTGCTTATGCAGACAGAGAGATCGGAATACCTTTGAAGAAAACAACCATGATGTGAGTCAGTGAGGAGAACCTAGCTCAAAAAGCGTCAGGCATTTTGAACAAATTAACTTTGTTACCCAGTAAAGATGTAGGGGCAAATTCCTTTCCCTGATTCTGAGGCTGCAGGATCTGGTTTGGTGCCCTATACAGAGAGTTCCTCTCTGCCATAGACCCTCCCACACCTGACACCCCCATCTCCCACTATCCCAGAAAGCCTTCCACAGCAGGAGCTTCTGATGCAGAGCTCACAGAGCCACTTCTCTGGTAGAGGGCTCCTGTACCAGTGCTGCTCATTGGGGTATCAGTGCCAAAGGCTATGTGGCATTTATGAAACTGACCTGAAGCATCTACTAAATAAAAGTTTATTCATGAGATCCTTGCTTCAAAATGCTGATTTACAGTCAAAGTAAAAGAGATGCCTATGGTGATGATCATGAGGAACATATTTCAGATCAGTCATGTTCTCTTTTATGTCTTGTTATTGACTTGGATTTACAGTTTCATATATGTCATTTGAATTATTTTGTTGTTTTTCTACTGGTTTTGTTGCTGAGTTATGTAGCTGTTTAGGTAACTGTGCCCATCAATCTTGTGATTTTGGTTTTCTTCACGTTTTTCCAGCAATTACAGAATACCCATAATGTGTTTATTAGAAACCAAGACACTGGAACTTATTTTTAGGGAGTTGGCATTAATGATAGTGGTAAACCACAAAATAAAATATTGAAACCAATCTGAATTAGAGCTGTGAGAACTTGGAAAACCTTCCTCATAAGCTAAGGTTTAACTTTTCAAGCTCAGAAACTAAAGCCAGGTTTAGTTAAAATGACACTGTTCTTGGGTTATTGTAATTTTACTTTTACTTTTTAGTCTCTATTCTTGATACTGTCTTTCAAAATTAAACATAGTCGGCCCCCATTAAGACAGGGGAGGGATAGCTCAGTGGTTTGAGCATTGGCCTCCTAAACCCAGGGTTGTAAGTTCAATCCTTGAGGGGGCCATTTGGGGATCTAGGGCAAAAATTGGGGATTGGTCCTGCTTTGAGCAGGGGGTTGGCCTAGATGACCTCCTAAGGTCCCTTCCAACTCTGATATTCTATGATCAATAGAACTGCATCAACATACACCAGCTGAGAATCTGACTCACTATATTAACTGTAGGAACACTATTAGTGAATTCAATGCCAGCAGATAAAACTGTAGAACACTAGGGCCCTCATTCTGCAAATCAGTTAAAGCTCAGTGTGTGTTGAAGTCCCATGGATGTGATTTGGGGCCTGAATGGGAGACAATTAGAGTATTTCCGTTGATTTCAATGAGTACAGGATCAAGCCTTTGCTGAATAGGGGTGACTTAAACATGCTAAATTAAAACATCTGCTTAAGTACTTCACTGAATCAGGCCCTAAGGAAATGAAGCCTATTTTTATTACAGTTATTCATGGTGAGTAGCACTTATCAAATGAGAGTAATAGCATACATGCTACTTGTCTTAAGAGTTGCAGAATTGGGCCCTTTGGTATAAATTATGTGCCATGGCCTCACACTGGGAATGGTGTGGAAACTCCTGGGAAGTGTAGCATCTGTGCCACCATCTAAGAGGGTGCAGTGTGCCCTTCAGCATGCAGGCTAGCTCTAAGGCCAATACCGAAAAGAAGCATGGGTGTGGCTTTGCCACCCTTCTGCCCTTTGGGTTTCTTAATACTGTTAGTTCATAGAATCATAGAATATCAGGGTTGGAAGGGACCTCAGAAGGTCATCTAGTCCAACCCCCTGCTCAAAGCAGGACCAATCCCCAACTAAATCATCCCAGACAAGGCTTTGTTACGCCTGACCTTAAAAACCTCTAAGGAAGGAGATTCCACCACCTCCCTAGGTAACCCATTCCAGTGCTTCACCACCCTCCTAGTTATGTTAACCAGCCTAAATAAGAACTAAGAACACAAAGCTGAAATTAGGTAGTACTCAAAACTTTGTTCCTGTGGAAATTTCAAACCAGACGAGATAAATATCTGAAAAAGAATTTCAGACCCATTTCAGGTCCATCCATTAGTAATTCCAAGTAGACTTGCCCATTCATAGTTTAATTCCCACCCATTGTCTCTACTAATCATATACTTCCCTTTCTGGGACTCTACTGCTTTCCAAACATTCTTTCTTGCTTTGGCACTGCAATGTTCTTGTATTTCAACAATACTGCCTTGCTGTTTACTGGAATGTAAGATTCACTTGGGGTTCTAAAAGTTATCTCCTTACTACTAATAATAATATCCAGTTTGCCATCTGACACTTGCCTCCTAGGTATCAGTTTTATGTAGCTATGAAACTGTGATCACTTTGTTTTAAGTGTATTTCACTATTAGATTTATCTGAACTTTTGCAGAGACAGCAGCCATTTTGTACTCAAGAGTTACTACATGGTAGCTCCTTCTGAAAACTCCATTAGTCGTTACAGCCTGTTATATAGAAGACGCATGTTGTGTCTCATTTCTTTCTTATTGTTGGCTATATTATCCTCAAATAAAAGTACTTTTAGACTGAAAGTATATGGATGCACTTTATGTATGGAGGAATCTAAAATCCAAGTATTCTCCCAATATGTGCAGTCCATTACCACACTGACTGTCTTACTAGTACTTTGTTAGAAGTTGTTTGTTTAATCTCTTACCAATAACAAAACATTATTTTTGAACCATTAGGGAAATGTGAAAAGCTTTTCATATCAAGAACAGTGGAATCTGGTATTACAAAAAGGCACAAGATATCCCTTTTCAGACAACACAATTTTGCAGCTTTTCATCAGAAACATTAGGCAAAAATTTGGCTCACAGGAGGAGGACTAATAAGTATAGGCTAACGGGTAAACATCACTTACTAAAATATTTGTTGGGGGAGGGGGAGAATCAGTCAAGACCTGTATGTTCACATTCATGATGGGAAGTACTCTAAGAGGGGAAATCTTCATCCAGGGATGCAAGAAGAGAAATAGAAATAGTAAAAATGTAACTAAATGTAGAACAAAATCATGGGGCAGATCCTTTTGTTACATCCAAGACTGATCTAACTCACCTTGGGCTACAAAAGCTATCATGTTGGGGGGGGGGGCGGGATACAGCTGATTTGGGGCATCCTTACCATTCCCCCTTTCCTCTAAGCACACCCTTTTTTGGGGGGTTATATTTGCAGCAAGGAGTGGTGTAAAATCCCCAACAACAACTCTGTGCCACCAGAAAAAAAATGGAAGTGATCTTTCTAGGGCTGGTTAAGCTAGTTTTAACATCAAAGCATTCCAGAGGCATAGCTGAAAGGAGATGCACTTTACTGAAGGATCAGATCAGAAGACAGAACACTGAGTTAGATGGATCATTGGTCTGACTCAGTATGGACATTCTTATGTTCTTAGGTTCAGATCCAGTATCGGTTAGTTAACTTTTTATTTCTTTTTAAAGGTTTTCTTTGAGTTTAATACATCTAAACCAACAGTTACTGATTGTTTGGTTTATTAAAGCAAAATGAATTAGTGCTTCTCTTCAATATTTCAGATCATTTTGTAACCTGTTGTCATGAAGGAGTACCAAGAGCACAGAATCTTCTTATTCCCTGTTCCTTTAGGAAGCCATAACTTTGCATATTTGTTAGTAGTGTTGCCTGATGTATTGGTTGGTTATTGATTGTTTTGGCTATATACTGATTATTTAAACCCTCAGTTAGCAATGTAATTAGATCTCTGAGGATTGATAGGTTCTAGCCCCAGAATAAGGCACAGCAGAATCATGGTTGGGAACCCCAGTGCTCACAGCAGTGACACACACTGGAGGCAAAGCTGAGTTTGTAATGTTTATTAACACTGTTAGTAGAAACACAAATGTTCCAGTCCAAAAGAGAATGTAGCTATAGTGAAATACCAGTGTGATGTCCTCTGTCATCCCATACACATACTCACATAATTCTTATAGAGACCTGAGGACAGGAGGACAGCTGGTGGCCCACAGGGGTCCTATCCTGTCTCTCTGGCATGCCAAGCAAGTCCAATGGTCAAGGGCCTATTATGGGTTCTGGTGGTGGACATGAATATTCATTGGAGCATTCTACTTCCTTTGCCATAACTAATTTCCTCACCCTAATAATGTTGGGGTGTTGTTATTCTATAGGTTAGTACATTAATTATCCCAAATTTACAACATCTACATCAATTGATTAGCATGACAATCTTATGGTTGTACATATGCTAATGTTCCCATCTCAAAATACCCAAAACTGTTATCAGCTGACCTCTTGTAGTTACCTGTCAGCATTTAATGCAAGATCTTAGCAAAACTACATATTGCAAAATAAGCAAAATAACATTTGATGCTCTCCTGTCACTTAGGATTACTGCTGGTCAATTTACTTATGCTAAGGCTCGAAGACCTAACTGCCTTATGCTAACTGCTTATGCTAATGCTTTACAGATTGAGGCCTGTAGGTTTCTTGTGTTACTGCTAGGTAGAATATGCCTAATATTTGGCAATGCACTCTGTAGGCTAAAGTAGTTACTCTGTAATAATATCATGCCAATCATCAACTGCCTAGTGTCAGGAAAAATCTTCCCCCATGGGCAGTTATTCCCATAACTGTCCATTATGCTTCTTTTGAAGTATTTGGTATTGCCTACTGTTGCAAGCATAAGTATAAGTGAATGCTTGCTTTGATTTGGTGTAGCATTTCCTATGGATCTAATTGACTCTCATTGAAGTCAATGGGAGTTTTCACATTGATTCAGTGTTGTGCTCCTAAGTGGATACATGGCTTACCTGCCTCTACTAGCTAAGGCTCATCCTCTCTGCCCCCTCCAAATGTTGCATTAATTTTAGTGGAAAGACGGACACCTCTCTATTCTTTCACTGCTGAACCATTATTGATTGCTCTAAGATAAAACCTTATTTTAATTATGAGCCTCCCATTTTTATTAACAAAATATCTGCATTACTTTCTTTCTTTTTTAAACATATTCTATTAACATTTACTTCCTGCTCTCCTAGCAAATTTGAAAACAATGAAGTTCTGTCAAAAGGCATGTTTACCAAGCATTCAATTTTTATTTGACTCATTTTGGCAAAACTTTTAGTTCCGTCACAAAGATTTTATAATGATAACCCATAAAACCTATCCAGGTTGTGCAGATACTATAAAAATAAAGTCTAAAACAGGAAAACTAAACTCTTTAGTTGCTGCATTGGATGTAGGAGTTCCTAAAGGCATTTAGAGTCAGGAAATGAAATATGATAACCTTCACTTAGTCTATCCCAGATTTGTAGAACTCCCACAATGCACTGTGTTTTATTTGCAACTTTGCACCACAGAGAGAAATGAAACTAATTTAACAGGCCTGTTTAATTCTCTCAGGTACTGTACTACAAAAGTGCCATGGTAGTTAAATCAGGATGTATTTGCTTTTTGCTGTATAAGTTTATGATACTATAAGACTTTGTTTCTAAAATTAATGAGCTAAATATTTCCAAGTGATAACCTTCAAGATTTTTATCTTATCATCTAATGATGTCTCTATGGCCTACATGTGATCTTTTTGAGTTAGTCAGTCTTTGTTCAATAAGATAAGCATGATGAGAGTGGACAACACATCTGAGGCTTGAATACACCATGGGACAGTTGTTCGTAACTGCTGACTGTAAATATGAGTCCTTTGTGCTTGAATTGGCCAATTAGCCATGTAAGTAAAATATTCTCTAGTAACTGGATAAAATTGCCTTTTTCAGTAGACTGAACATTTACTAAAATGAGATACAGGGAAAAAAAACTTTTGCATCTTCAACAATTTTGTTCCTCTAACAGAATTCCTTTAAGACAACTCAATTTTTTTTATGATTTTGTGAGCAGGTTGGCACAGAAAATCCATTTATTTTAGAAACATATTTCTTTTAGTAAATCAGTTTTCTAATACTGTGTACATTTCACCATTTACTGTACTATAAATATACCTTTAACAAGTATATTTCTTTACCAAGTATTCACTGAAAAGAGTTTGATTGGATTTCAATATGCATTTCAGAATGGTTTCTTAAAATTAGAGTCTTTTAACTGTTCTATTCCTGTCACAGGTAGTACTTTAAGTGGTTACCAATGTATAGGTTTCACATTCAGTAGTAATAGATTACCTTTATAATCAATAGCAGAATCATATGCTGCTTGTTACATATCCAAAATTGCCTATGAAATGATGCAATATAAAATGGTAACACCAGATGGAATGTTGCAGCAATATAGGCAATTTAACACAACAGAATACCAATAATAAAAACCACATATACTGTATTTTAGATTTGATCCCCAGTGCCTACAACTTGCTGGTGCCAGAGGAAGATTGCAGAGAGAAAAGAAGCTACTAATGTAGGTATGTTTTTGAGATATCTATGACTTGTCTAGCATCAGCATGCTGTCTACTGAAATTACTTTTATGAAATTCATGTCATATCTAGTATTTTTATCTGAATGCTTTCTTGAACTAAACATTTACATTCACATTTTGATTGAGTCGCGTGTGCTTTTTATTCTGTGATCTTTATTATCCCTCATCAAAAAAACAGTGACCTGACTGCCCATCTTTCCTTCTCTCTCTGGACCAAAAGAATTGTGTGAACTTGGTCTAGAAAAGAGTTTTTTCCTTACTGAGCATTTCTTTTATCTCTTAGCAGTCTGCGAAAATTGGACCTTGCTATAAAAGCTACTGCCTACTTAGCACAAATTTTATTTGATGGGAGACATAGTTTATTCACTAATTGCCAAATTCTGTCTCCTGACCTGAACACAGACCAATGAACGGGTTTGTTTGTTGAGGAGTTTTGCATGGGGACAGAACTCCCAGTTCTGTTACAGTAGATAATCTGCTACCTCACTTTTGAGCCAGTGCATATGTAGAGATGCATCTATACGAAAGGGCAGACTTGCAGAAGAAAGCATTTATCCAGAAAAATTTCTCAGCTCTGCTGGAAGACATCTATCTCAATTGTGGATTTGCTAAGAAGTATGAAGTTCCCCTCCTGAGCTCCTTAGACTCTCCACAGCTATGGTGTCTCCAGGGAAGATTGTGCAACAGGTACTCAGGAGCTGGGAGATAGGCCTAGGAAGATATGGCAGACATGAGATCTTGGGCAAGAAGAGGCATTTAGGGGTTGAGGCAGCTTGGAGAGCCAGGCTTATGAGGAAAATTATGTACATACCACATAGTTTTCCCACAATATTTTCCAGATTTGCCTAACATTGCTTCAAAGCTTGCCTGTCTTTTGACTGCACAGCAGTGCTTCCTAATGTTGTTTTTATGTCATAGTTTTATACAGAATATATACTGTAGTTTTAAAATGAAGAAAGGTTGTCAAGTCTATTATATATTATAAGTTATTTATCTCTTATCCAAACATTTGACCACTCAAAAATTGTCTTACCTAAATATGTGTTATATTTAATATCTTAGCTAATGTGCAGTAGAAAATATAAACAATTGTAAAGTTGACAAAAGACGTAAAGAGGACATGATTTTGGTTCGAGTTGCTTACAATGCTTGAAACAGTCTTAAAAAGAGGAAGTGCTGTGCAACAGAACATCTAGAAAAAAGCTTTTCACTGTAATATAATTCTGTTTGTTGTTTTCCTGACGTCACCTTCAGAGAGTTATTAGGGAATCGGCCACACAGCTGTACTACTATGTCCCATTCTGTTCTGTAATTCAATGGCTAACACATCAACTAGGCCTCATTAGCCCTGTGCTTGTACTTCAGCCACTGAAAAAGTGCTTTATGAATTTTCAGAATTTCACAGTATTATTATATCATCCCTAAAACTGCTGAAGTACACAAAAATAGGCAACTGCAATATCAACACATGGTGGTTTGTGATGTGAACACACTCTCCTCACTGCCTTATCTAAATTCCTCAGATCAATAAGTGATTTGTGGTTCTTCAAATACTCTATTATCTCAGGTTTTGAAGCTTTTGCCTGAAGATAGCAGAAATGGTATTGATTTGTCTTTAATACAATACTTTTTGAAAGTGGTGATTGAAAAAAAGTCAACTTTAAATGTCATGTTTTCCTATAATTATTTTGATCAAATAAGTATAGCACTTGATCTTTATAGGAATGGATAATTTTGCCAATTTTGACAGAAAACATTACAGAATCCTTGAAGTAAATACTTGTTTAATCCTTTCCATTTTCTAACTTGCCAACAGAAAAAGACAAGTGGCAGTTACAGTACAGTGGCCTAACACACTGATACATTGTGGACTTTTGAATTGTATGTTTTAATTCTGGTAGAGATTTGGGTGATGAAACATTACAGATCAGATATTCAATTGGAGGTATTAAAAACTGGACAGTAATCACTTACAGTAGCTAATTTGATGGCAGCATCTGATGTTTTTCCCTATCCGAGAATATGAAATACCACAAATACCATAGTAAAGGGAAACATGCATGGAATAGAAAATATCTATTTTTTAATGTCACCCACTCTACTACAAGTGTAGTCTGAGAAGACTTTAAGAGGGTTGCATCAGAAAATAGGTTGCACTGGTTTAAAAGGGAAAACAGAGCTTAGTTACTGTTTCTAATAGTATTCCACACAACGCTCACTCTCTTCTTTAAATGAGCACACTTTAAGAATGAACATACTTGTAATTGCTGCTGTTCCTTCATAAAACAGAATTTCTATCTTCCGACCTTCTTCATAGTAAGTACTGCAAAAGGGAAAACTGACCCCAAATTTGTCTGGCAGGGGACCAATCTTCCCTTTGTAGTATGCACTTAAAGATTTGTTGAGCCTCCTTGTTCTGTTCCAGGTTTTATGCCTCACTGACCCACTTTCCCAGCCTCAGACCTGTAGCTGGGAGCCAATCAATCCCAGGCAGGATGTGGGAAAAACAAGACAGCTCATTCTATCTGTGAACGTTTGCTACTGACTCTCACAGTCACCTGCCCTTGCACTATTTTGGTCTGTCCTAATGTTTAGATTACTAGACTGTGTCCACTGGCAGGGTATCTGGGGATTCAAACCAGGCCAGTTGGAGCCAATAATACATCCTATGCCACCTGTGGAAGCCAATAAAAATGACCCTTCCAACTTCCTAACTTTTACATAAGAAACAAACTAAATATGCACACATTTCCATGTGCCAGACTGACAGAGTTATTACTAAATAGGAAAACGTCTTAGATTTTTTAACTAAAAACAGAATACTAGCAGTATGTGTTCAGTACAGCTGGTTGGGAAAATGCAGTTTCTGCAAAAAACAGAATTTTCCCATGGAACTTTTCAATTGTGCCAAAAATTTCCATTGGGAAAAATCAAAAGAAAATATATTTTTCAGGGTCAGGTGAACCCCAATCAAAACGTATCAGTTTGTTGAACTGGATCAAAATATTAAATTTTGGCTTAGTTCAACATTAATCTGTGTTCACCTGAGCTGCTGCAGTGCCTCATGGGACATGCATGGATGGCTCATGCACCCAGTGTTTTGTATATTCCAGGTTTCCTGTCTGGACTTCATCTCCCATGATAAACTACAGCCTCCCAGCTTCAATTCACCATGGAAGTTTCATGACCATAGTGCATCATTGGAGAAATAGTCTGGTTGAGGAATGTTGCAAACGAAGTTACTTTAAATTCTTGTCCATATCATACACAAATCAACTAATTTACCACATACGGCATAAATAACAATTTTTACATGGAGATGAACCTGTGCTGGAACAAGAGAGTACTACAGATCACCAGTGACAGAACTAGGTAAGGGGAATAGATAGAATACACAGCTTATATATAAAAGCACCATTAAAAAAAAAAGATCAAATTGCTATCTCAATAATTTTATTTCTTCAAACCTGCATGCAGCATGAATATTTTCACCCAATATATTGTGCTAAAAGTTATATCCATTTAAATAAGTTAAGTAAACTGTTGTGACTATGGAATACAAACTGTTATTATTTCTCTAACATTTTAAATGTTCTCCTGCCCTTGGTACTGGTCTCTCTATCATGTGTTTTGGATGGGTTTTGGTCAAGCTCTCTTCTTCAGTGCTTCAAAGCAAAGAAATTGGAACTGGTAGCGTGCTATTTAACTGGGTGGGAAATGCACCTCAAGCACCATACTACAAAAGGAGACTTCATAAATATTTTCACTTAGGTGCTAAATGTACAGAGGAGCTACTTTAACTATTGACTTGGAAAGGTAGCTGTAACTAAAGAAGCAGGCAAAGTAGCAGCAGAAGTAAAAGATGTAACCTATACTCCATGACGTTTTTGTGCCCAATTCAGGAAAGCCCTTAAGCACATGCTTACATCGATCCCTCTTCAGCACACCACTTCAGCATGTGTTTAAGTCACATTAGAATTTAAAGATGTGCTTAAAACAAGGATGCTTTCTTGAATCAGGGCTGCTGAGAAACAAGCATGCTTCCCTCTTTCACTCTCCTTTTTGCCTTTCTGTCTGTTCACTCCATCAGCACAGCTGCAATGATAGAGTTCATCTAAACATGAATTACTTACACCTGAGGATCACCATAGCAGACAACAACCCTCAAAATATCTTTCCCACAGTTTTTCTTAACAACTCTGCAGTCTGCTCAAGGCTTAATGAGGTAAAAGAGAAAAGCCACTGGGAGCTTCTGCTTATTTTAAATCAACAATTAACTTCCATGGTGCTTGATCAATGGGAAAAGGTTGAATCTTACTGGCTTAAAGGTGTCCTCATTTGGCAGTAATGATTGAAATTTCATGGATGCTATTAGATTATTTTCACGCTGAACAGAGGTTATTTGCAAACGTACTCCCTTCCATTCTGCTTGCTTTGTACCAAGAGTCTGAACTGAATGCATATTGAGCTAGGATGATGTATTCCACATTGCATACAATGAGGCTGAGAAAGTTTAATAATTATATGAAGTGAGGAAAGCTGCATCGGTAATAGCAAGAAATTATGGCTTGAGAGGCTTGTTGCATTGGAGGAGTTAAAATGATTTAACTACTATACTCACAGCTTATTCAAGGGTGTCTAATGGTCAAAAATGTGTATAAATGTGAGGGCCTGGAAAATAGGGTGTGTAGGCTGGGAGAGAGAGAAATAGAGTTGATATGCAGAGTACTTAGTGACTGTCTTTCTCTATACAAGTCTATCTCCATATTTTTTCTGTGGAAACATAATGGCATAGAAAAATCATAAAAACATAGCAAGAAGATTATACGAGGAAGTTTACATTCAGAATACAATGTCTTCTTGTCATAGTAAAATCTGTAATAAAAGATTTAAACATAACAAGCATTAAATACACTGTTAACAATAGTCATTAAGTACAATGCATATCAATCCTATGCATAGTTGTATATCATAAAACCAATAATGGGTCACAGGCCCTATATCATTTACACATTGTGTATGCCTTATGCAGTTAACACAAAAGGTACCAGAAGGCCCATAAATGGAACATATCGTAAGGAATAGTGACTCAAATGTCACTAAAAGAGGCTTAAACGAATAGGGTTGTTCCTATAGGAAGTAAGAGTTCTTATGGTTTTCCTCCTGATAGTGAATTTCCTAACTGATATTTATTACTGCTTACTTGAGTCTAGATTGTGTGTTTTAAGTCACATCCCATATAAGGAGCTACACCACCTCAACAGGGGCATTTGAGTGCATTCTGTCTCAGATAAGCAGAATGCCTTGTGGAGCATCTTAATTGCATGAGAGGGGGTGCAATATGTAATACCCCTTCAGGGGTGCATTCCGCCCTCCTTCCCTCCCTCCCCCCCAGACACTTGGAAGAAGATCTGATGGTCACTCAGAGGGCCATGGTTCCAACTACTCCCCATGGCTCCATGCACTCAGTGAGTTCCTCATGTAGCAGGGAACAACTAATCAGCAGCATCATTCTGAACTCCCCTGACCAAAGCAGCTGCAGTTCTGAACATCCTTATGCAGGTCACACAAAAGGGAAAGGATCCTTAGTCCCTCCCCAACTGTGCAGTGATATGAAGGCTGGCCATTAACTTGTCCTTAGAAAATTAAGTAATGAATTGTAGGGATATGTTTTTGCATAGAGAAAATCACAACCAGGGTTACATATTTCAAATGGTCCCCATTCACGACGAATGAAAAATAATTATAATCAGTGATCCAAACTAATTCAGACAGGAGGTGGTGAAAAATCTAACAAACACACACTTCTTTATACACACAAATGGCTAATCTAGTCTAATTCAGAGTATGGTTGGTCTCCAATTAAATGATCCACTATTGAAGTTTACAGATTTTATCAACGTTCATGGAATAAAAAAGGAATTACATATATATCTAAAACTTTACAAAGTCAAAGGCTCACATCTCAAAGGTATTTAGATACTCCCAATGGGAGTCAGGCACATAAATACCTTTTGGAATCTGGTATCATCCTTTGCCTGAAAAAAACAATAGTCTGTCTGTCTCCTTGCTACCACACTGTATCAATAGATATCTGCTAGGAGGAAGGATAGCCTTGTGTATATGTCACAGGAGGGAGAGAGTTGTATTACTAGCTGTGCCACATATTTCCTGTGCGATGTTAAGCAAATAAACTGACTTCTCTGTAATAAAGTTTGCTCATCTGAAAAATGGGAACAATAATATATATAATTCTCTCCCAAGTGAGCTGAGAGGCTTTGTCAATGTTTGTAAATTGTACTGAGATCCTAGAATATGTTTG
Source organism: Macrochelys suwanniensis (assembly GCA_033296515.1). Taxonomy (NCBI): domain Eukaryota; kingdom Metazoa; phylum Chordata; order Testudines; family Chelydridae; genus Macrochelys; species Macrochelys suwanniensis. Next base: position 25,484,171 of record CM065782.1, read on the forward strand.
GAGGTGCTATGTAGACACAAATTGTTATCATTGTATTTGTTTTGTACTCACCATATTATAAAACAAAAAGATAATTTGATTCCACCCCTTCCAATCTATTCTCCACAATAAACACCAGAAGGTTATTTTTCTCTCAATGGTTCTTTGTATTTTCCATTCTTATGTAGTACATGGGTTTTTTGGGGGGTCTGATTGTCAATAGAAAGATTTGGATCAGCTTCAGATTAGGTCCTTGACTCCAAGGGGTATAAAATATACATCCAAATGCCAGAATTAATATAGCATATATTAATTATATACATTGCTAAGCTACATAGAAAAGTACACAAACTAACCTCATTATATATAGCTAAATTTAAATACAATTGCAATCAGTATATCAACATTAAAACATTTTGCCTTCAGATTAATAAGTGCAAATTCCATTTATTTCAGCATTAGCTGATGTGCATTGAATGACAGAGTTTGACCCATAGGCTTCAGTCCAGCAAAATGCTTAAGAATGTGCGAAATTTTGATTTGTGAGTAGTTCTATTGAAATCAATGGGAATACTCATGCACTTAAACTTATGCATATAGAATCATAGGACTGGGGTCTTGCGAGGTCATTTTGTCCAGTCCCCTGCCCTTATGGCAGGACTAAGTATTATCTAGACCATCCCTGACAGGTGTTTGTCTAACCTGTTCTTTAAAATCTCCAATGATGGAGATTCCACAACCTCCCTAGGAAATATGCGTAAGTGATTTCCAAGCCTGGGGCAAAATGAGTTATGATCATTCTTCTCCCATGTTCCTTCATCTCACAATCTTATATATTCTTATATATATATATTCTTATCCAAGTCTTATATATTCTATTACTGTCAATTAATAATTTGTGTAAAAGGTTTTCATAGAATTCTACCAACTTGATTAGAATTGTATCAACTTTTACAAATTAAAGTCTTCACAAAATTCCATACATTTTATAAATTGTGTCAGTTGTGTAGCAAAAAATGGTGTAAATCAGTGTAAAATCAGTATTTTCCAAATTAAAAAAAAAAAAATCTACTGCAGTAGAGTGGTCATCCAAAACCTGAAGTTAATAGAAAGATATAGTAATATATTGTAGTGATTTGGGCCACCACTTTACAAGGGCCTGATCTTACAAATACTTATATATGTGAGAAATCCCACTGAGCTCAATGGGACTGCTCATGTGTAAAGTTAGTTAGGTGACCAGTGTTTGCAGGATTAGGGCTTCATATTGTAGTATTCTGTATTTCTACCACTAGGTAATGTTCTGAACCAATGGACCCTCAATTTTCAAAAATGGACACAAATAAAATATTCAAATCCTGCATTGGTATGATCAAACCAGTCTATAGATGAATAAAGTATTTACATATGAGATCTGGATGTTGCATTAAGGATCCTTTATTTGAAAACTGAGCCCATAGTGTGTAATGTATAGAAAAAGAAGGCTCGTTTTGAAATGCACACTACAGAAACTTGCTTTTTTTTGGCAGAATTATATATAGCACTTATAAGAAGAAAAATAGAGTTTTTAACAAAAATAGTTAAATAAAATGTTGTTCCCAGGCTGAGACCTTTTCCAAAAAAACCTTGCAGCTAAGATAACATTTTATGGCACAGTTATAACTCCCAACAAAATATGGTTTATAATAGAAATGTGTGCCACTGTAATAAGAGAAGGATCTTGAAATGTAATCACAAACTATAGAATTACGTCATCAGGAAAAGTTTAAAAAATAGCAAATATAAGTCCAAAATTATAGGTTCCTTGGACTAGCAACTTAAATATGATACATGTATTACTGCAGAGGAAACTACAATCATAGGTTTTTTTTGTGATTTTCTAGGAATTTGAGATGAAATGCTGCCTCCATTTGTTTTTCTTTTACATTTATAAATTGATTAACACTAGCACTCAGAATGCTGTTTCATGGAACTGTGACTAGGAGTTGACCCAGTGATCTTTTGTGTCTACACAACTGAGTGCCTAATATAAACTAACAGTAAATCCATTTTAACTAATAGCCTTACAGAATCCTGTATAGCAAAGGCCTCCAACAAACTTTTAATATATGCATCAGTGCGTCCTGGAGGAGAGGGGAGGAAGAGGAGGAGAAAGTTAGCTGCGAAAGAGGCAAATTCTCCTCTGTGCAAAATGATGGCTCTTAAGTACAGTTGAAGGGGCTCATTCATGGTGAAAGACAAGTGCTCTGAATTAATCAGATCTGATGCAGGGCTGCCTAGCAAACAGATAAACTGGAATACTGACAGCAGAGTGTGGGACAGCAAAATGTGTTCCAGAGACAAATGGAAGACAGGCTGATCTAGTAGCCTATTTCTTGACAGTGGAATAGGCTGGAATCAGGACGGTCATCCCCACCACATCTTTGGAAAACCATACACTTATTTACAACTGCCTACTACTGACCGTGAGAAAAGCACTAGTGATATTATAGACAAAGATTACTTTTCTGAAATCCACAGTATTTTTGGTCATCACTCCTTTTTTTGACACCCACAAACCTCTTCTCTGACACCATGGTCCACACACAAAAAGAATAAATATTTCACTTAAGTTTTCAACAAATATTAAATACAAAGAGTTAATACTTCAACAAAGATTTAAGAGGGAAAAAAATACTTCCTCGGACCTCAGGGGAGAGCTATGGTATTGCTTTCTCTTGAAAAATATCTGTGCTGATAGCTCTATTAGCTATCTATTAATATAATTGTATTGGAGATGCTCAAACATTTTTGAATTTTCAAAATTTCAATGCAAATGTTTTGCTAATACTTTTCAAAAAATATTCATGGATGTATTACTGTTTTTCTACAGCATAAGTGGAGGCTGAACATTTTCAAAAAATTAAAACTTTGAGAAAAAGTTTTCAGCCATCTCAAACCTCTACCTCTAGCTCTAAACACATATTTTTAGTGATGGAAAATAATGGTGTCAAAACATTCCTTCAAAGTACAGTATTCCTCCAAGGCATCATTTCTCTGCTGTTGAATCTATTAGACCTTACAATTCTGAGTAGTGTAGACCCTCATAGAGACTGAGGGGAAAGATATGCATTTCGCCAATGACATGTGGAAAAGCAATCAGACACTGAATTACATGGCTGTCACTGTCCATTTACCTTCTTTATCGCTACTCACTGTAAGCTCTCGCAAGGCACCACTGAAAATGACACTGCTGTACAGAGCGGGATAAATATTTGAAAGAAATAATTTATTAGGTTTATTGAGACCCCTTTTTTGTTTGCAATTGATCTGCAAAAAGGTTGCAATTTTTTACAAACATGTTCATTGTTTGGAGTTTGTTTTTGTTGTTGTTGTTGCAGGAATATTTTCCAGCCTGCGTACTGCTCTCAAATAATTTGAGAGTGTCCTTTGATAGTCATGATTCACTACTTGTTCTGATTGGTCACCTGTGTCACATGGTATTCATTCAGGTCTCCGAACAAATGACCTAAGATTTATAAACAGGAGAGGTATTCGAAGAAATCATTGTGGCTTTTGAATCTCTCGAAGAGAGGTTGAGTGGGGAAGGCACTTTGTTTAGAGAAACAAAGCAGAGACCTAGAGAATTTAAGTGTATTTAAAATGTTTCATGAACTCATTCACACCAGAAAACAGCATTATGTTTGGCTATATATGTGGCTATTGAGTTTAACAATACCTGCTGTCCTGAAAGAGAGGAAAAGAGATTCGCAATATTTATTGTCTTTCTAATATACTTCACTTTCAATTTTCCTTTTCACAAGCACATCAACTAATCATGTGTGCGTGCACGTGCATCTGTGTATAACTCTAGCTCTGAAGGCTGCAGATTGTCTGGATTTCATTGTTTCTGTGACAAAGTTCTGACAAGGGGATTGAGCAAGTCCATTGCTACAGAAAAGCAGTGGTAGGTACCATTTCCCCTGAAGCTCTCAAAGCATTCAGTATTCTTCCTTTTTTAAAATTCAAATATATGTATACTATCTTTAAGGACCTCCATATTGCTCTTATAAAGGTTGATGTTTATCCTTATGACTTGAATAGTGATTAGATTTCATTTTCATCCAGGGAAAATCAGAAATATTAATGTAAAATCACACATGGAACAATAAATGAGCTATTTTGTTGTGTATAAAGACACTAATGCACATTCTTGAGGACCCTTCCATGGTAAGGGACAAAGAAAGACCAGTCAGATGAAAAGAATTAAAAGCTTGACATGGAACCTTTGCAGTTTTTAAAGAAGAAACTAACAATGGATCTGTAATTTCCATTCAGTATCTATTATGTGTTTCCCCTATTGGTACCATATAATTTCTCACTTTCAACAACAAATTTTATTCAAAATAACATTTACAGAAATAATAATTAAGTAAGCTATCTGCACAAGTAAAATAATTACATAAATCTCTAGCAGCGTCTATCAATCTTTTATTTAGAAAATATCATGGGTTATAAATACTGCTTAGGCAAATATTATAGCTATAGAGTGAAATAACTGACCTTTCCCAAAGCTTTTTCCATTAACAGCATAAAATTTGATGGAATAAGTCATAATGATTTTAGCTTTGTGTTCAGAAATGAGTAAAGGATGATGACTTTCTGTAGAGCTAAGCACTTAGTGTCCTCTGCAGCTGATGAGCAATCCCCAAAACTATATATTACCCTAGGGACTGTAAAAAGAGACAGAATTATCTATTTCAGCCTCTTTCCTTGTCCTTTTTTACTGACCCTTAACCACTAAGGACCTTTGACTGCAAAACAGAGAGTAGCTTGGTAATGTATCTTGCGAAACCAAATCTGCTACTCTGGTTATTTTCGTTTTCCACTTTGCGAGTTCAAGGTAACTGTTTTTCCCAAAAAACTCAAAACTATTTGAGGATGGGCATTATTATTTAAATCTATTTAAGAAAAGCATCCTGTAATCTAAAAGATTTATTTCAATTATTTATTGAAAACATAGTGCACTTCCAGAGGGCCATCTGAAATTGTCCAGTGAAGAGTTGCTTACCAAAGAAAGGTAACAAAGAAATATTGGTGAGGAAGAGTCTGTATGGACTGTTAGTGAGAGGGCTCCAGGAGATGCAGAGTGTGGCATGTTGTCTATACAATATTAACTTTGCTAGTGCCTCTTGCATGTATGTTTTCATAAACAGACCATATAAGCCAAAGAAGGAAAGGACCTTTACAATAATCAATCCCCCTTGGGATAGCTCAGTGGTTTGAGCATTGGCCTGCTAAACCCAGGGTTGTGAGTTCAATCCTTGAGGGGGCCATTTAGGGATCTGGGGTGGGAATTGGTCCTGCTTTGAGCGCAGGGGGTTGGACTAGATGACCTCCTCAGGTCCCTTCCAACCCTGAGATTCTATGATTCTCTCAGCAGAGTAAAGTTCACAACTGTACATTTTCTAATGCTCTATTTAATTTATTTTTAGAATCTTAACTGAGTGTGCTTTTGCACTTCCGTGAGAAGATTCTTGCACTCTGTAATTAATCGCTCAGCTCAGAAGTGATTGTCTTTTCTATTTACTGTGTTTCCCTTGTTTTAATGTCATCATATTGATTACAGTCATAGGCCCAATCCAGCTCCTACTGAAGTTATTGGAAAGTCTCCCATTGACTTCAATAGATGCTGGATCAGATCCATATCCACTATTCCTTACTAAATAATTAATCTCTCTCATTGGAATTTATGTCCTCTTCACCCTTATAGGGCCCCTCCTTAGTCATCCTTTGGCCAAACATACCCGTTCATGTGAAAGTATCAGTTTTCATTATAAACACAGAAGACATTTGTGTCAATAAATTAAGTACCAAGAAATTAGATTTGGCCACAAACACCTTTGGTCACATCTAAGTAACTCATTCTGTAGTGTACATAATTAGATGACTTGTTAAAAAAAGGAATAAATATAATTGTCTTCTTTAATTATGTAGGAGAACATGAACTCAGGAAAACTTCAAACTCACTGTGATACCAACATTGGCAACACAATGATGACGGAGAAGTCTTTCACAACCAGATATTACAGCATCTATCAGCTTGCATTCAGGAGAAAAATTGACTTTGTCATGATATGGTTCTTAAAGCAAAAGTAATAAATTCTATACAAACAGCAAGGCTGCAGCATGGCTAATTTATTCATTATCCACCCCTGAAAAATAATTAAGGCATGCTTTCTTTCCTGGTGCTTCATTACAGTTTAGCCTTTTTCTGCAGCAGTCAGTGACTGAATGCTTATTAAAATAAATTAGCTGCACAACTTTTAACTCTGTCTTAAAGAAAAACTAATCCATTTTTCTAGTGGGAGCAAAATTGATTAAATAAACCTAGTTTCATGCAGAGAAGACTAATTCCTTTAGCCACAGTTTCCAATCTTAAATCATGTTGTATCTGTATTTGTTTGGGCAGTATATAATGAGCTGTATGTTTATAACCGGTATTAACCTCTTTCTGCATGCATTTCATTTTTTGTAGCCTGGGTGATTTCAGTGAAACACCCAAGTTACTCTGAAGCACATGTTTCAGAACTGTGTATTGTGTATATTATATATATATACCTCTTCAGACACATCTCTAACTCTTATTTTAGACAGGTTGACCTGACCTGAACTTGTTTTCTGTTATATGAACGTACCTCTCCAGTGTCCCTAATTACAAAGGCCACTTTTGGAACCGTATAATATTTACCTCATATTATATCATAAAGGTTGAATGATGACTGCAGAAAATGCTACCAGAGAACCTGATCCATAGGCCAGTGAAGTTAATGGAAAAAATACCTGTTGAATTCAGTGGTCTTTGGATCAGGCCTTTTATGCTGTACAGGACCAAAGCCTGCATAATGACTGAATTAGTATTGCAGGATTGAGCCCTATGTGATTAATGTAAAATTTCCCACATCATTACATTTCTTTTAACCTACAGGTTTACATGTTGGTATTAAAAAAATAAGACATTTAATGCCACCCACTAAGAAATAGTCAGCCAACCGATCCTTAATTAAGGCAATCTACTGACAGGTCAATCACATCACACACTCGCCTTTCCCCACAGCAAAAACATTGTGGACTATATCTCATGTTTTTATAGAGATTAAGTCATTATCATAATGCATTTAGGAAGAAATGCTTCCTACTCCCTCCTCCAAGACCAAACCTAACTATTCAAGCTTGATGCCAAGCTGCTACGCAGCAGCTACTGTAGTCTTAGGGCTTCAACATCCTCTGCTCTATGTTCCCCTTGTGTGGTGGGCGCATGGCCAGTTGCTCTGTAGACTTCTGGAATCCCTGGGCTCAGCCCCAAGACCCCATTCTCACTCATGCACTTCCTTTCTCCCCATCCCATAATGTACAAGTAGGGGAAGCATTATAGCAGAAGGTTTTGGGGGAGGGTTTAGAAGGGAATATAATTAATTCATCTTAGTCCCATTATCCTCCTTGTTACAAGCTGCCACAGTTTCAGAGGAAGGTGCAAGAATATTTGTAATATACAGTTACAGAACAACCTGCTTGCTGTTCATGGTTGGCTTGTGTCCTGAAGCATGAAGGCAATTTTGGTGAATAAGAGAATCTCATCTGCCCTGGGGGAGTGGATCCAACCACATTGGGGAGAGGGAAAAACTGGAAATACTGACTTTTTCAGAGCATGAACTGTATTCATTACCCAGGACAACCTTCTGGGTAGGTATCCTGAGGTGTACTGTCTGGTCTTTCTGCCATCCTCTCACCTTCTTGGAATGTTTCCTCTTCTGGGCTGTCTGGGTGCTCTGAGACTCGCAGCAACAAGATACAGGAAATATAGGACTCTTCATGCCAAAGTTTAGCACTAGAGATTTTGCTTTTGCCCTGTTAGTTTTCAGGCACCATTTGTCTGGCCTCTGAATTGCCCAGTGGCCATTCTAAGAGCCATAGAATCTTCAGTCTACAACATTCCATCTGACAACTCCTCAAACATCAGCTGTCTTTTCAGAAATCCTCAGGTGCTGTTAAACTGGCAGTATAGAGGAAAACAATATTATCCACATTGTCAGTCTTTTCCTTCTTTCATTCACTTCCCCTCTCTTTGTCTCTCTTGCTCATTTTATTTTGGCCTGCTTAGGGGAGGGAGTGCGAATATGTCTATTTTGACAGAAAATTCTTCACCTGTCGACAGGAGCCCGCAGAGGGGCCATGGCTAAGAGAATGTGCTACCTCCTGTATTGATAATGCCTTTGTTTTTTTCTTTTCACTGTATTTATACCAAATAAATAACATAAATCTGAATACATTTCTTTATACTTAACAATAATAGGTAAAAGATTAAATCAGCAGTCAATAGTTCATTGACAGGAGTCTTTCCAACAAGATACTTACCATTAGCCTGAATCAGATTTTAGAGTGTTTAATATTTTTGATGTAAGAATTTCTCCCACTAGGCAATGCACATGAATTGGGAATGAAGAATGAAAAATGACATAACTGAACGGAAATCTATCTTGCTAATTACTCTTTCCTAGTATAAATGGGTTCAGAGTAAGTAAAATACCATATGTGATAAAGAGAACCCAGCTCCATTATTATGGGAGGAAGGGGAAAGGAATTATGAAAGATAAATAACATGATCACTATTGCTTAACACATTATTTTGTGGTGCTGGGATATATATTTTGGATAAGATAATATATCTGAGGAAAACTTGCTATAACTAGAAATATGAGATTAATTCACAACAAATCATTAATTCCAATAATTTTGCTTCTTTTTATTTATTCCAATTGAATGAGAGACATTTTAATATTGTCTTGAATTTATTTGAAATTAAAATTCTGAGTATTTCCAGTGAACAATTCTTAGTCTGCAGATTGAATGCCAACATTTCCTTGGAAGTATTCACCATTTGTGAATGGGTCATATTCACCTCTGATAGATACCTGAAGCTTGTCTCTTTTTCATATGTTGACAACACTTGTGTAGCCTCTCATGCTAATAAGTTTTAATTGAATTGATTACTTTTTATTGGACATATAAGTCACATGGTGTGTTTCCTATTTGGATGTGGGTAATTCTTAAAATCAGGTCCCAGTGTATCTTCTTTCTCTCTATTTTAATAATTAAGATGCAGGAGTAATAGCGGTTGGGGACATGAAAAGGCCTTTGTTTATGTCAAGCTCCCCCCCACACACACACCTTTCAAAAAGCATTATTAAGGACAGCTATAATTTGCCCATTAGTGAACAATATCTCTGGTAATCGCTTTCAGGCATCCATTATATTTCATTCGAATTTTCTGTGTTCTTTTCCTTGCATTAATGCATTTCCTAAATGTGAATTTAAAAAAAAAATATTTTTACAACAATTGAGAATTGATAAATAACAATTAAAAAAGAAAGGTGAGGGAGAAAAAGCAATCTACCCTTAGGCATACCCAAGATTTCTTAGGCTACAGTACATCAAGTATTACTAAAATAAGACAGAACAAAGGAAGGATCTAATAAAGCATGTATACTTTTGTACTGGTACTCCATTATTAGTTTCTGAATACATGGAGCTATTTATGTTTTTTAAAAGACAGTCACTGATATTAAGATTACGTTTAAAAAATATTTACATAAAGTGTGTGTGTCTGTGTGGGGTTATGTATGTGCATAAACACACACACACACACATAACTTGAATACTCTTCATGCAATGTTATGGTTGAAATTTTATGTGCACAATACCAGGCAATTCAATGTTATGGTTTCCAAAACCATGATAATGGCCACATTTCATATAGATATTAAACCAACAACCAAGGTTTTTAGTAGAGACCAGTGATTTGGGGTGTCTCCCAATTTGATATGCCCTAAAGACTCTGATTTTCAGAGATCAGTGCTCTGCTGATTGAATGCACACTTTTCTCCCTTGAGCACCTTTCATTTCTGTTCAAGCTTTCCTCTGCTTTAAGTTGCCTCACTTGTCCAGGGAAACTGAAGGAAGGAGTGAGGGAAACCAAAATCAGAAGTCACCCTTTTAGGTCCTGAAAGGTACGTACTACCCAGCACACTGGCACTAAGATATTATCCCTAAAATTATAACTTTTGGCTTCATTCAGTAGAACATGAGTCACCAGTTTTATGACTCAGTAGGTTAGATAATCAAAATACTTGAATTATCCTGGATTTTACACTTCTGAGTTCTTGAACATTTCCAAGACATAGCTTGTGAATTATTTTAATTATAGTTGGAAATAGCATGCAATTATTGACCAAGTTCGGCAGAGACATTTTATGTTACCTACTGTTTTTACATACTGTTAGCTCCTTTAGTCTGTATGGGTGAAAATGAATAGCAAATCAGATAGATAATTTGAAGAGCTATGAGTAGAGTAACTGTTGACCATTTAGAACAATAATTTGGCAGTATCTCTAAATTAAAATTTTCTTTTTAAAAGAAAAGAAACCACAACAATTATAATATAGATATGTGTTTGAACCAAAAGTAAATGAAAATAAATTAGTCATGGTCCAGATATTAAGAAGTGTCAATTGCTGTTTCTAATTTTGAAAATGTTTGCTCCTAATCTCTTGAGTCTACTTAAAATTCTTCAGCCACACAAAGCCTTGAGCTTTCCTACAGCTAAGCAGTAAAGAGCATCTGAAGTATTTGTGGTATTTGTGGGGTAACTGGATATGGTGCAATGAAGTCTTTTCAACCATATTCTCAATACATTCACGCAGGGAAATGTTAAAGTACAATGGCTTGCACACTCATAAAAAAATGTTTGATAGCTTTTTTTCCACTTAAAAATTCAAACTTGATGTCTACATAGTCCTCAGTGGGGATATGGTGGATACAATAATAATAATTATAATAAATGAGAATGTGCTGTTGACATTTAAACTAAAAGAAAATAACATATCTGTCATTTTCTATAGAGAGAACAATTTACTTCTGCTTTTTTATCAAATACTTTATATTCACGTCCTATTTAATATAAGTCTTTTGCACTTTAGTTATCAACAGTTATTGACATTGTGATTGGAGTAGTATAGCAGATCCTAGAGGCCCCAACAAAGATTGGTATCCTATTGGGATAGGCATTATACAAACAGATAAGAGACAGCCCTTGCCTCAGAGGAATTACAGTCTAAATGGGAAAGTCAGACAAAGGGTGGGAGAAAGGACTTATTCCCATTTTACCAAAGGGGAACTGAGGCACAGAGAAAGTAAGTGCTCGAGGTCACATAGGTAGATAGCACTCCTTATACTAATAATCTACAAACAGCACATATTCTTAGACTGATGTTATATTATATAGCACTCTCATAACAATGCACAAGGTCTGATTAAATGTATGATGTATTCTGTTGTGAATCATATTTCCTAAAACATAAAAGGCTCATCAGCTCTCTAAAGCAAAGAAATCCTAATATAATTTTAAATTAGTTTACACATCAGTTATGTAGGAATTGCTTTTATATGAAACACAGCTAAATAAGACACAGCACAAAAAGCTCAGAAGCCAAGAGGCCATTGTTTGGGCAAGATATGTTATTTATTTATTTGTTTGTTTATTTGTTTGTAATGCAGTAGCACACAGAGGCCACCAATTAAGTATCAGGGCCATATTATGGTAGGCATTACACACACATGTAGTGACAACATGGTCCCTTGCCCCAACATTTTACAAGCTAAAGAAATCCAGGCACTAACCTTTAGAAAAACAGAATGTTAAAATACTTCAGACAGAGAATCGATCTTTATCTGTAAAGGTTTTGCTAGGGTGGAAAAATTAAACAAAAATTGTGCCCTAATGAACAGAAACACATCCAGATTACTGAGATTTATATATGCAAAATACCTATTCATGTCTGCTCATACATACAGAAAGAGGAAACAATACTTTAACAATGTGTCAGATTATTTAAATTATTTAAAGTATTATAGGAGTGTGTGTATGTGATACATTTACAGTTTCTATAAATCTGTGCAGGAAACCAGGCAGGAGGGGCTGGGGAAAATCCGAGGCAGAAGTTTTGCAACGGAGCAGAGAATGACAGAGCCGCATTAGGGATATTATTCAGTCCCTCGTTCTAATAGAGTTCTTTGCTAATATTAAAAAAATGACTCCCTCTATGATTCTTTACTATTGTCACAAAACTGTGATTAAGTCCTAGTATAATTCTGCTGAATGACACTCTCCTTGATGTCTCTATACTGTACCCATTCAACTGTCTCCTATGTGAAGCTCTAAGAGACACTTTGGCAAATTTGTCTATGTAAAACTTATGCATTGTGGTTGATTTTATGAAATGCTGACTTGCTGAATGTTTAATATATGTTGAATCAGCCATTTGCAAACAGTACCTCACAGACCAGAACTAGGGAGGAGCAACAGACACAATTAAGGGTTCTTACTTGAAGGGTGGAATCCCTCTAGTACAATGAGATGGCTGCAGCCTCAGGGAAACCAGTTCCCCAGGTTGTCTGCAGACGGGAAGGATGGAATAATGGAAAATCCACAACAGAAAAGAAGGAACAAAGACAAAGGATGTTAGGAGCTTCTATTAAAGTGGCATGCTATTGGCTGGTCAACCTATTGACTGCCAGACCTGAACAAGCTAAGGGCAGCTTGTTCAAGGGAGAGAGACAGACCCTGACCAGAACCTGAAGGCTGAGCAGGAGGAGAGGGGTGCAGGAAGGACCTGGGACCCCTGAAAGGACTAATCAAAATCAAGAACTCAGAGTGGTGAGGACACTGAAGGGAGGGACTTACATGCATGTTTTGTTAAGTTTCCATAGACGTGTTTATCTCTTGTGCTTTGTCTATGAGTAAACTATGATTGCTTTAGAAATTCTTTTGCAAAGTTTGAGTGTTATTTTTTTCAACTATCGTGTCCCTGAAGGGTGAAATTATGAACTGGAGTACCCACCAGGGTGCGATTCTCATGATGGTGTGCTTAAGCTACTAGGGGAGATTTGGAGGATTTACCACTCATCTTGGGGTCTAGGGTAGCTAGACCATGGAGTCCCATTCTCTAGAAATGATACCTGACAGAGTCTGTGCCCAGGAGGCCAGAGACTGTGGCTGGATCCTGCCCAGAACCCGGGGAGCTTTGAAGCACACTGATCCGGTGTGAGTCCAAACAGCAGTCAAATTTGTATCTACCAGAGGCAGCTTGAACAAGTCTGTGACAACACCCATGTTTGCATCATTCATTGTCCTAGGATGAGACAAGGGATTCACCCTGAGCTGTTCTGTTTTGCATATACTCTTATGTGTGCCAGCTAATGGAGTCAGAACAACTCCATGCATAATGTCCTCCTAGCTATTATGCTCCCATGAAACAACACTAGTGACGTTATGAACTGAGCTGGGAAAGAGGCATGGAAAGACTCACCACTGACTTCAGCTGGGACTATTCTGATACTTATGTAGCATCTTGTAGCATCTAGCACCAGTGCAAGATAGCTAAGAGGAACCCTATAGCCTCTTGTGTTCTGAATATCATCCCTCTCTTCAGGCTCAAATCTCCCACCTCACAGCCCCTCTGGAAGACTGTGAAGTATGATGTCTGCATACCCCCTGACCTGGCAGGCTGATTTAAGATATAAAATCTGTGCTTCGGACATCACGTTACTGTAGGGCCTCCCCCTGCTGGGTGTCTAAAGTCCCTTCTCGTTGGCACATCCAGTTGTGAGTTATATAACTTTTCTGTGTAGTTTTTCACATGCCTTGTTCTACAATAGATTATGTCCTGGGTAATTGAAGACATCTTCACCACATATATTCGCCTTTTCCATCCCTGATGTGGCTGAACTTGCTTGCATCATTTGCTAATATTCCCCTTAGAGGGTAGAATTTAGAACCTTATTTGAGTTTGACAGATCAGCTAACATTTTACTTTGGTGCAAAAAATATGAACTGTATGAATATTATAATAAAATAACCTTGAAGAGACAATTTAATTAGTATTTAAGTGATTCTGAATTACAATGAAATTCCTATGGAAATATGAACACCCACCTGCATATCAAATAAAGTCACCAAGTTCATTGCTTTTGCTGTAAATATCACTTGAGTTCATAACAAATGAATTCCTTAAAAGAATATATCATCAAAAATAATACATCATTTCAAAGGTTAAACCACATAGGAGTGAATTCGTGATGTGCAGGCTTGTGCGAAAGACTGGGGACTTGGTGAGTCTTACGTACCAGTCTGAGTTGAGTACACACAGAATGACCTTGGACAAGTCACTTTGACCTGTTTGTGCCTCAGTCAGCCCAGCTGGAAAATTGCATAAAAAGCAAAAGCTCATTGATAACCAGATGCTACATCTGAGCAGAGTTTCCCTGGCCAATAAAGGACATACACAAATATCTGTTGGATTAATTTCACACTCAGCACAAAGAAGGCCTTTCTACTGTGGTGAAAATGTGGAGTCTAGAGGGGATGTATTTTTGTCTCTCTTTTCTGCTTTCTGAAAAATATGTAGTCTAAAAAGTTTTTTTCTATGTTTTCAATCAATGTCATCGAAGGGGTGTTGTCATTCAGTGATCTGTTTCAATGTCTCTATCACCGTAATACGGTGCTTTGCTAATGATAATGGAGCAGACCTTTCTCAACGTCAGTCTGAGATTGGCAAGAATTCTGGCATAAACACAAAGCTGATGATTCATGTTTTAGTTGAAGCTTTGCAGCCCAGGGGAAGCTGATTTTCCTCCTTTTCCGAAGGCATCTCAGTGCCTATAGGCAATGAAGTCTGAAGTGCAACTTTGTGACAAGCAACACCCTCCGCCACACACCCAAAAAGCTGGCAGAGACACAAAACTCAAATCATTTTCTTTTTAGGGTGATGTTGTGATGCTCAGCAGCTGAGTTGAGGGATGTCTCTTTCTCTCACATGGTCTGTGCATGTCTCACTCCTTCTCTGCTTACCTAGACTGTAGAGTGAAGAGAATCCTAATGTATTTGACTGAAACTGGCAGGAGTTCACAACAAGAAAAGCATATATTTTGATTTTCTAACATTTTGGTCAGACTTATGCTATCATACGAAATCTTTCACTCCCTCTTGGGAGAGGAATAGATAAAAGTCTGCTGCAACACCAGACAGGCTGGAGTTAGTTAAAGCAGTACAGAACTTTGTCCATCCACCCTGGAAGAAAGATAGGAGGCAATGAATTGTGGTTTTAATTCAGCCGCAACTTTATTTGCTTAAAATATCAGGAAGTACCTGGCAATAAATGGTACAGTGCAGGTCATCATAATTTCCTAATCATTTTCACAAAATCCCCAGGGCTGCGGGCAGGTTTCAGGGGGTCTACCAAGCAGGGCCGGCATTAGACTTGCTGGGGCCCAGGGCAGAAAGCCAAAGCCCCACCACATGGGGCTGAATCCCAGGGCCCCAAGCCCCACCTCCCGGGGCTGAAGCCAAAGCCTGCATGACTTAGCTTTGCAGGGCCCCTTCTGGTGTGAGGCACTGGGCAAGTGCCCTGCTTGCTACCCCCTAATGCTGGCCCTGGCTCTTCTATGCAGAAAAACAGTTGTTGTGGCACAGGTGGGCTGTGGAGTTTTTATAGTATGGTGGAGATGGCGCTCAGAAAGAGAAGGTTGAGAATCCCGAGATGGACAATCCTGTTGGGGGTAATTTATCAAAATCAAATTCACCCTCAGAACTGAAACCCAAAAGGTTAAAATTGGAAGTATGTCCTGACAGTAATTGAAAAACATCTCTCCGGGTATTGCTCTGAAATAACACCCACCTAGATTAAAAAAAGCAGATCCCCAATTTTCCCAGGTTCTAGCCACCACTGGTCATTTGGATTTCTCATTCCACTGCTTGTCTTGACCTGTCCATAACATCTGTCAGAGCTTCTCTTTAGAGCAGTGATAATATGTCTATATATTTACTTCTCTGTAGTGGGGTGGCACCCCGCTCCTGCCCTGAGGGGCTGGAAACAGCCCTGGGAGAGGGCTGAGGCTGAGGAGCTGGGCTGATTGGCAAAGCAGCCACAGCTGTGACCAGTTAATCAGGGCCCAGCTGGCCCTTATAAGAGGGCAGTGGATCAAAAATCCTTCCTCTGCCTGTAGAGGGAGAAAGGCCTGGCTGTAGGGACCTCAGGAGGGTACCTAGAGTGGAGCAGGGCTGGGGAAAGGCCAGAGGAGCTGGGGAGCTCCGGCCTGAGAAAGCCCAGGCTGTGGCCTAGGTATAGGCCAACTAGGTACTGGGGTTGCAGGGGCAGCCCACGGGTAGGCTGAGGCAGCAGGTCCAAACCCCCCTTGCCTGTGATGAGTGGCTTATACTGCAATCTGCCCCAGGGCGTGGGGGCTAGCTGGTGACTGGCAGTAGCCTACGACTGAGGCGAGGTGGGGATAGTGGGTTGGGGGTTCCCCCAGGGAGGGGAGACCCAGATCTGTGGGGTACTGCCAGGGGGCAGCACCCCAGTTAAAGGGGCACCGGGTCCTGGGAGGGACATGGGGGCCAGAGCGGTCAGGTGGATGACCGGCCTGCAGAGGGCACTCCTGAGGCTGGCCAAGCTAATTCCCTGGTCAATCAGCAGGAGGCACCGCAGGGGTGAGCCCGACCCTCTTACATTCTCCATGTCTTATCTTTAGTAGTGCAAAGAAGATGAACTCCAATTGAGTTTGACGTTCATAACCATACTACCCACTAACCTACATGGATCCCTCCGTTATCTGAGGCTCCCTGGATGCTGATTGTATCCCATGAATTAACATTCCCTGTCAGAGGCCGGTTGAATTTTTTTCTCCTATCTCCTCCATGTTAATGATTCCTACCCCATTGTACGGGGACTGCAACATTTGCTTATCTCCTGTTTCCCAAACCTGAGCCCATTCTGGTTGACCAGGATTATCTCTGACAAACTCTCCATGGAGGAAAGGCCTCAGTTTCTATAACAATTCAAAGTAAGCCTGCAACAGTTGTGTAAAGCTGTTGACCTCTATGGTAGGTGTGTTTTCCCCAGTAACAGCAGCCTTTCCCCGCCAAATCAGCAAACCTCCCCTGAGTCCCATGGCTAAATCTACTACTCAAATATCTCAGTAGTTTCTGCTCTGGTGGGAAGGGGTTAAGTGGCTGCTCCACTCCATCATGCTTGCTTCCACAGTAGGAAGCAGTAGGCCATTCCCTGGGCTATGCCAGTTTTGCCCCTATGGTCCTCAACTGAAACACTGGAGGAAAGGGGATTAACATCACATTCCCAAACCCACCATTCTGTCCATCACCCTTGGCTGCAACACCATGCTCTCCCTAGCCATGCCCATTGTTCTTCTCTCCCCTGAATTTTCCTGCCCCTCAACCTCTGCCCTAGGTGTTGTTCCAACTCACCCCCTCTGCCAGCAGTGATTGTGTCTCTTGCCAGTGTCGTGCTCTCCCTCCTGGGTCCTACAGGTAGTTCGTTCTCCTATTCTGGCCCTGATTTTCCTGTAGCATCCTGTGACCCTTAAATTGCAGCTGCCTCCTTCCCCCCACGCCCCCACATACACATACTCCTCCTCTGCTACTTCTTGTGGGGGAACCCTTAAAGGGACAACAACTCTTTTCTTCCAGCCAGCTGGACAAGGGCCCACCAAATTAAGCTACACTAAACACATTCTTGTTTACACTAGTTTACAAAGGAGAGTGATTGAGAGAGAAACAGTTGGAACAAAAGCAGAGAGTGAAATTGGTTAGACTGAAAATTGTGGATAATATTTTGGGGCCAGGAAGAGGAAGTAGTGACCATTGAAAATGGGGATAGAGCCTTCCTATCTGTTATAGGAAGGACCCCCATTTTTCATGGACAGCTGAATTTGTATCAAAGGAATACATGTTATTTTAAAGGGTCATTATGGAAAGATAAGACAGAAAATAAAATATGTTTGAATAGTTCCTGGCTTTAGCAAAGGAAACCAGCTCCCCAACTACTTCATTAAAGAAACAAAGAAAGCATAAATGGATCATTAAAAAAATAACTAAATAAAGCAAAGAAAAAAAATGAGAATGGAAAGAGGGAAGAGGTTGGCAGGAAGGAGAAGGAGACATAATGAATTTAAACCTACCATGACAAATTCAGCTACATTAAGATAAATTATTAATGTGAATTGTAAATAAGAACCGAAACTTCATAAGTTAATTTTATTGTGAGAAGAAAAAACAACAAAAATCCAAGCCATTTGAAATAATAGCTTTCCAAATATGTTAGTATCAAAATACCTGTTACTCATGGGAGCTTCCACATCCCAAAATTCTGTACCTTTGGACATTGCCATGCAAGCATTTCATTCCTACTGGCAATTTCAGGAATTATATCACCTGCTCATCACTCTTTTCTGGTGCTCTGATATAAGAGACAGCTAAAGGCAACTGCAATAGCCATAAATCACTTAGTAACCAGAAAAGCTTTGCAACATATCCCAATTAATTATATTTATTGTTATTAGCAGGTAAGGCATCCCGACTGGCTCTGCCCAGTATCTTCAAAGTCTTGATGCCCAATACTGCTCTTACTTACAATGGTATAAATCAGGAAAAACACCACTAATATCAATGTAAAACTACAGTTAACAGCAACAGCACATTCTCTATCTTGCAGTACGTTAAAGAAGTTTCAGACTCTGGTTATGATATTATCCCTAAATTAGCAAAACAGTTAAGCCCATGCTTAAATTTAAGTGCATATGTAATCCCATCACTATTCAGCAAAGCAGTAAGTATGTGCTTAATAAATGTATTAAATAAATGTGATGAAGTTAAAGCATGAATTTAAAAACGAAATCCTTGGGATTTGTATGCTGTGCTGAACGAGGATAGGATCACTCATTTCCTTAAAGTTAAATGTGTGCTTAGAGCAGAACTTGACCCCAAGTACTTACCATCTTGGTTTATACGCTGGAATATTTGTGTATATGTAGGGAAGCTAGGGAGAAGGGAAGAAATGCCTAGTAGGGTGAAAATCTAGTCTCGCACACAGCCTAAGTAAACCAATGAGGACTTGTAAATCGAATTATTTTCCCAAATCCAGGAGCAGGGCACATGAAAACATCGCTACAGGTGGTTCATCATTACAAAAGGCCTGCTATGCCCAAACCAGGGGGATTTTACCCAGTGGATCTTCATGGTTTGTCATTCCCTATGACATTCTCCATCATATTCACAATCTTTTCATGTAGTCCCAGAGAGTGGGCCACAGCAGAGTTTGGCTTCTCAGCATTTAGGAGAGTATAAAGTCCCCCTGCTCAGCCCTTCTGTATCTGAACCCAGCATATAGCAGCACCGTGTCTTTTCCATTATATTCTGAAACTGTCAAACTCCTCTCTGAGCTACATAGTAGAACATAGCATTATGAGTGGAACTATCACCATGCTACATAAAATTATCTATCTTCACTTTATGCCTTTTAAAAAACAAAGTATTAATGAAGTAGGGAATAAAAGAATGTGGATTTTTTTTGGGTGCACATACTTATGCTTTCTTAGAATATATTTTATTACTGCAAAGAGTCCTCAAGAACTCTTTTTTTATTTAATGTATGTGTTTATTTAAAGTCCATTACAGTAGAGCAAAAAACTTCTCAGTTTGCAATATGGGTGTTCTGTATTGTAGAAACAAAGCCAAATTCTTCCCTGATTTATATAAGGGTGCATCAATAATGTTTAGAATTCCGGTTAAAACCTCGATGGTTTGAGTGATTACTCTTATTTTGTTAGAACTGGAGTTCTTTTAAACCTCTTTTTACTCTGTTATCTCTTATTAAAATGTAATCATGCTACTCAGTACTGCAGAATTTCAACAAACATTACTGATTTAAAATAATGCACCTATACTGATTGCAGCATTAGACTTTTATTACCATTGGGACTGAAAATTGTTTTCCTACAGATTATAAATATTGAGATGTAATGGTTTTATTTTTACCCTAGTAAACAAGATATATATATATTTGCTTGGAAACGGGAAAGTCTTGCCAGTCTGTCATTCCTGAACATGCTGAATGACCCCATTGTAGTTATACTATTTAAAATATTATTCTTTACACATTGGAGAGAAGAACCATATTAGATTGAAACATTGTCTATTCAGAGTTTCTCTTTATTTTAGGGGTGGGAAAGATTCATTGTACAAATGCTAGATAATAGTCGAGAGGATATGCTTCAGAGAACACAGTGGGTTAGTAGATGGGTCTGCAATTCTCTGGTCACTGGTGTATAACTAAGCAGTCCAGAACTATAGCTCACTTCAGTTTTGCTTTGCAAACAAATGAAAGGCTGGGAATTGCAGCACATCCGGTACCTTTTGAAATTTTCAAAAAAACTCTTTTCCCATGTTTTAACTAACAATAGCAGATAAAGACTGTCATCTTAATGTCATGCTAGATTGGATCAAACTATTGTTCTACTTTCAGACAGGATTGGCTAGTCCAGCTGTGGAGCTACTTAATCTCTGTATGTTACAGCTTTCTTTTTCTCCATGACAAACACATTTTCATTGGCTATAATATGAGCATTTTACAGGCAACATTATGTTTAGCTAAGATACTTCTTAAAACCACAGAAACACAAATGGACTGTGTCTTGGATAAACTTGGAAAATGATGCTTTATGTAATCTAAGTATTTGTAATAGATGTAAATTAGGAGTTAAGAGTATTGTGTGTAACGGTTACAGACTTGTTAAGCATGAAGTAGCAGTGACATAATATGAATATCTATTTTTGAATGAATTTTACCAAACTTAAAAATATGTTAAAAGTTTGATTGACGCAAACTAAAATTTCTGAACTAAAAAAAACAAGCTTGACATGTAAAACATTGTAATTGGAATGCTATGAAACTTTCCTGGTAGGGGGTGGGGAAATAAACCGTGGAATCAGATGTTTCTGATACTGGTTTCAGTTTTTTGTACACCTGTGAAACTCTGGGTGATTGTAATTCAAAGCTGTTTCAATGCACGCTGACTGATTTTCGAGTAAACAGGGCCCCAAACTCAAAATAAAACTGAAAAGGATAGATACTGATCTCCACTGAATCCATGCATGGTTACTCTACAGTTACTTCATGGGTAGTCCCTAAAGTTACTCCAGTTTTACACTGCCCCAGAGTATTGAAACTCACGTGAATCAGTAAAAAAAACCAAAGAGACCCTGTGAAAGCTCAGTGAGTTGAAATGACCAAGATTTGCAAGCTCTAATTGCAATCATTGCACTGCAGGCTGGTGATTATTTTAGACTTGATTGTGTGAAACATGCAGAAATACTGGATGTATTGGGACCCGATACTGAGAATAGAAAATCACATCTGCTTCAAGAATTACACTAATGAAATAATATCCCACTAGGATGGGAAGCAATGCCAAAACCTGCAAACATACTCAAAATGACGTTCCTGAAAGGCAACAAAATCTGCATGATGGTATTTCTTCTATTCTGTCTTATTTCAAACATCAGGGGAGCAGTGAACCATCTTCTGTGCTTGAGACTTCCTCTACGTGACACATGGCAGAACTAGAAATATGTCAGTTGAAAGGGGAGGAAATGTTTTATGGGAAATCAGAATTACGAATCTTCCCACCGGGCCTCCCAGCATGCGCTGCTGACTCCCTTGCTTGCAGTAGAAGCAATAACCTTCTTCACATCTTTATATTGATCCTTTAAACTTTGCATCAGTCCATATGTCTTGGGAGCACTGCAACATAACTTTTCAATATGCTCAGGTGTAGATTCTAGCAGCACTTATATACTGTGATGATGGGGGCTCGACAAATATCCAAGTTAGCTAGTATCATAGAATCATAGAATCATAGAATCTCAGGGTTGGAAGGGACCTCAGGAGGTCATCTAGTCCAACCCCCTGCTCAAAGCAGGACCAACCCCAACTAAATCATCCCAGCCAGGGCTTTGTCAAGTCTGACCTTAAAAACCTCTAAGGAAGGAGATTCCACCACCTCCCTAGGTAACCCATTCCAGTGCTTCACCACCCTCCTAGTGAAAAAGTTTTTCCTAATATCCAACCTAAACCTCCCCCTCTGCAACTTGAGACCATTACTCCTTGTTCTGTCATCTTCTACCACTGAGAACAGTCTAGATCCATCCTCTTTGGAACCCCCTTTCAGGTAGTTGAAAGCAGCTATCAAATCCCCCCTCATTCTTCTCTTCTGCAGGCTAAACAATCCCAGTTCCCTCAGTCTCTCCTCATAAGTCATATGCTCCAGCCACCTAATCATTTTTGTTGCCCTCCGCTGGACTCTTTCCAATTTATCCACATCCTTCTTCTAGTGTGGGGCCCAAAACTGGACACAGTACTCCAAATGAGGCCTCACCAGTGCTGAGTAGAGGGGAATGATCAGGGGCCCTCGATCTGCTGGAAATGCCCCTACTTATACAACCCAAAATGCCATTAGTCTTCTTGGCAACAAGGGCACACTGTTGACTCACATTCAGCTTTTCATCCACTGTAACCCCTAGGTCCTTTTCTGCAGAACTGCTGCCCAGCCATTTGGTCCCTAGTCTGTAGCAGTGCCTGGGATTCTTCCGTCCTAAGTGCAGGACTCTGCACTTGTCCTTATTGAACCTCATCAGATTTCTTTTGGCCCAATCCTCTAATTTGTCTAGGTCCCTCTGTATCCTATCCCTACCCTCCAGCGTATCAATCACTCCTCCCAGTTTAGTGTCATCTGCAAACTTGCTACGGGTGCAGTCCACACCATCCTCCAGATCGTTAATGAAGATATTGAACAAAACTGGCCCCAGCACCGACCCTTAGGGCACTCCACTTGATACCGGCTGCCAACTAGACATGGAGCCATTGATCACTACCCGTTGAGCCCGACCATCTAGCCAGTTTTCTATCCACCTTACAGTCCATTCATCCAGCCCATACTTCTTTAACTTGCTGGCAAGAATACTATGGGAGACTGTATCAAAAGCTTTGCTAAAGTTAAGAAATAGCACATCCACTGCTTTCCCCTCATCCACAGAGCCAGTTATCTCATCATAGAAGGCAATTAGGTTAGTCAGGCATGACTTGCCCTTGGTGAATCCATGCTGACTGTTCCTGATCACTTTCCTCTCCTTTAAGTGGTTCAGAATTGATTCCTTGAGGACCTGTTCCATGATTTTTGCAGGGACTGAGGTGAGACTGACTGGCCTGTAGTTCCCCGGATCTTCCTTCTTCCCTTTTTTAAAGATGGGCACTACACTAGCTTTTTTCCCAGTCATCTGGGACTTCCCCCGATTGCCATCATTTTTCAAAGATAATGGCCAATGGCTCTGCAATCACATCGGCCAACTCCTTTAGCACCCTCGGATGCAGTGCATCCGGCCCCATGGAGCTGGCCCTGCATGGGTGCACAAGAGAAGGACAGGCAAGAAGGCACAAGGAGCCTTCCCTGTTCCATGTTCTCCTGTGTAGAGGTCAACCACTTTCATAGTTCTTGTGTCCACTGAGAACCGAGCCCTTCCTAGAGTTGACCCTACTTCCCACTGACGAAGGGACTCATCCAACTTTTGTTGAAATCAGTGGGAGTTGTATTAGGCTCCAACAGAGCTAAGAAGTCACAGGATGCAGCTTATGCCATATCCTTTTAATGGGTTATGTCTCCATCATGCACTCCTACCAAGCCATTGGAGGAATTCTGCCTGAGTCATCATGATGACAGGTAATCCCACGGTTGGGAAGCCCCTCAACAGCTCTTCACACAGATGTGGTCTATGGCTGAAAAGCCAACATGCTACCTTTAATGCCAAACATCCATTTAATATTTTAATCAGCTGAGAAAACAACAAAATAAGCAAACAGAGAATGGCATGGATCTTTTAATAGTGTTGAAACTAGAGGTTATTTCCCCTGGATTGATTCAATTGTATCATTAACTTTCTATTGTTGGGTTTAATAGAGAATGATTGAAAAATCAATGTATTCATGCTTGAGATCATGGAAATGATAACATGTCAAAATGTCATAGGGGCTGAGGGGGTAATGACAGAGTGTAGAAGAAAATGGATCAAGTCTCCCTTTGACTGCTGTACCTGCAGGCTGAAATCATGAAAGTTTCTCACTGAACACTCTCTTTTACTTTTTGAAAGCATTTGACATTCATTGTGACTCAATGTACATCTTACTTTTAAAAAAAGAAAGAAAGCATTCCCTAAAGAAATCACAGAAATGATTCTCCCACACCAAAATGAAAGTGACAATATCTTAGTAGCTGTTCTAAGCATGTTTCAACTTACGCATGAAATTACATATGATAGGCAGCTCTAATAAAGTAAGTGATGAGAAACAAAAATACAGTTTTTATTCTGTGTCCTCTCTCATAATACTTGCTGTTGATATTTTCTGCAATTTTAAAGAGAGGTGACAGTTGGAAATGTTGTAACACAGCGTAGATGTTAGGGTAGGTGAAGAGAAATGGCATTTGTTAATTGCAATTGTTCTAACAGAGTTCCAGTTATGGAGCGGTCCGTGTAATTCTGGGGAATGGGCTTGGGGTTTTCTATAGGACATCTATAGGAAAACTGAAAGCCATTTAACAACAAACCATGTACACTCATTACGTTTCACTCATCTGGAGGGATAATCATTTTAGATTAATTTTAGGCAGTTTTTAAAGAATCTAGCCTAGTGGTTTCACAATATGTCCCAGTAAGACATTTAAAATCTTAGTAATAACTTTTAGAAATCTCACTCTTTTAAACTCTGGCAACTTGAGAAGCCTGGATCACATCTATGCTGAACTTCATTTAAGATTTCCCTGCTCACGTTATTATAGCATTTACGTGTCCTCTATACTGGCCAGATCTACGCCCGGCATGCATTACCCTAATCTTCAGCTTCTCTGTTAATGTAGCTTTCTAGCTACTTTGTGCTGCTGGAGAAGAGCAAACAGGTCACTGGCCAGAGAAAACTATTATAGTATAGATCCATGTTTTGCAAGCTGAGTTTCTCGTGCTAAAATTAGTTGGCGTTTTCAAGGAATTTGTCATTTTGATGTCTGACCAATACAAACAGGAATTTTGGTTCTGTGTCAGCTTCAGCAACAGATGGAGCCTTTTCCATATGTGCTTTGGATGAGACAGATGATTTTGCAAGATTTACACTTTTTATTCTTTCAGTCTTGCAAGAATAGCTTGTTAAATGACGTCACCAAGAAATTCAATCCCTAGTTTAAACGTAACCTGGATTTAGATTTGCATGCAAATACCTCTTTCTCTGTCAGCTAGGTAAAAGTGTAATCCATTCCCTCTGATCTAGGGACCGAGTTAGTTTTCCAGAGTTTTACAGTATGTAATATGTTAAAGCCAGTCAGAGTTTGTGGGCATAACTCTACCCTTTCAAGAGTTTGCTTTTTTGTATTTCTACTGGAATTGAGTTAGTATTATATTATCGGGTTCTTTAATCCAGCCATAAATGTCCTACAAACCTGCTTAATTCTTTTATACCCACTCTGCTGCAATTTTATGTCTAGAAACCGGACATTGCCCAAAGTACCTCTGGTCACCTGGTTCCTCCATAAATACAGGTACCCAAATGTGCATGCTTTTCTACTCTAGTCTTGTATGTATTCCTATAGCATTACTGCCCTACCAGTCGTTTTGTTACCCATCCTCTGATTTGTACAGAGTTATTCTACAGGATATCTAGGGTATTGCAAGCTTTTTTTAAAGGCATGGAACAAACTCAGGGTGTGATCCTGTCCCTTTATAAGACTATAAATTGAGACTGCTTTTAAAATGCAGATAAACTATCTTGCAAATAAAGAGGATGAATAATGAATTCTTTTGAAATTATGTCTGGTCAAAGGGTAAAATTTCATTTTGTCTCTCTTTGCCTTAGTGTAGCTCTTCTAATTGGAGCTGTAGAACTTTGTGGGTCATATTCTGCTCTCAAAGTTGCACCAAAGCAAAATTTGGCCATTTAAGTATAAATCATGAGTAGCAAAACCATAAAATATTAACTGAATTGTTTAAAATAGACTTTCCAGCCCTCCTTCATATGATAAAAGAAACGCATGAGGTCAGCAGGCTTTCTCACTAGAAAATTGCTTTAAAAACATTCTTAAATGGTCTCTGGGCTTCTATCCAAAAAACCTTTAAAAACACCTTCTATTTGTCCTCCCCTAGTAATCAATCAGGCCTGTGAGTTGTCATCATGTCTAAACATTTGCAACTTATCTCACATTTTGCACTCAGCAATAAGTCTTCACAAAAGACTTCAAGGGCTCTATATCTTGAACAAGCATATTTGTAAGCTACAAGGCCCGATTTGATTACAGTGGGTGACAAATAAAAAAAGGTAAGATTTTAATGTGCACTGGAGCAAGCAGGGGTTCAAATTCAGATAACTGAATAGTAATATGGTTCATTTATCAGGGGTTATAATGGCACCAGATCTCTTAAAAATCTTTTACGGATGGGTTTTATTGAGCTGAAAAGCCAGAATGTCTAATGTGAGTTTGACCGTGAGCTTCCTTTTGGGCAACAAGCTACACAAGCTGCAAGTTGCCCAGAAAAGCAGTGTTCATAACTACCCACATCTAATTCATACTGCTGTATGCTGCCCTAAGGTGACAATTATTTCTGAATTCCACAACAAATTGAGGCCTGGATCCGATGGCTAAAGCAGAATAGTTGTTTTTTTCCTTGTTACAGCCTGTAGAAGGCCTCATGGCTAGTAACAATATGTCACCTCCAATCTTATTTCGCATTCCTAGACTGCATTTTCATTAACCCGCATTTTATTTTGCATCTTATAAAATGACACAGCACCCGCTTTGTTTCCAGAACAATTGTAACTATCAGGGACGGACATGGTGGGATAGATTATGCTGCCATTCTGCAAAAAGGAGAAATATTAAGTTTCTGGACAATTTGGTTGGGGGGGGAGGGTGGATTTTACTTAAATTTCAGTGCATTTTCTGGAAAAAAAAAAAGAAAATTACAGTATACTTAGGAATTCTTCTATAGCAGATGTGGCCAAACTTACTGGCCCTCCGAGCTGCATACAATAATCTTCAGACGTTTGAGAGCCAGGGCTCACCTGCGGCGGGCCGGGGCTCGGGGCTTCAGCCCTGGAGGCACCTGACAGGGGGCGGAACTTCAGCCCCACTCCTCCTGAAGTCTTGAGTCCTGGCAGGTACGCCCCACAAGGCTGAAACCCTGAGACTTCCCTCCCTGCTGGGCAGAAGACTCTACCCCACCACCCTGCTGCAAGCTAGACGTCCTGAGCTCCCCTCCTCAATCTGGTAGGTGGAGAATGGGGTAGTGTGTGGGGCTTCGTGAGCTGCACTTTAACAGTAAAAGAGCCTCATGCAGCTCACAGGCCACAGTTTGGCCACCCCTGTTCTATGGCATCCATTGACAGAAGTACCCAAGGGTTCAGGAACAATTTGTACAATGGGGGTGCTGAGAGCCATTGAACCAAACTGTAAACTTTGTATATAATGGAAACCACTTAAAGCCAGGGGGTGTGGCAGCACCCCTATGTCCAGCATCTATGGAAGTACCCAAACAAATCCAACAGATAAATCTATTTCATTCACGGGGATGAGTTCATATTGGGCTGTCATAAAATTCTTTTCCAAAGCTAAAAAAAATAATAAAAAAATAGACTACATGAATATCAAATGTAATGTATTAATGATATGCTTGTATATAGCAATGCTGTTAGGAACAAGCCCACTGGACTGAAAGGGGTTAAGGAAGGAGATCTGCAAAAAACACCTATTAGAGAGACACGGTGGGTGAGGTAATATCTTTTATTGGACCAGCTTCTGCTGGTGAATAAGCCATAAATCCAGGGTCTTTGGCTTATTACAACAATCTGTAACCCCCTCATCCCCCTTTTTGTCCTGTGAGTACAGGGGTGTTAACAGGCCACTTCACCTTGAATGATCCGTTAGAATATATACTAACTACTTATGCTAAACTATCTGTTCCATCTTGTATTTCCAGTGACACCCTGATTCCCTTTTCCAGAGCTGAACAAGAGCTCTGTGCAGCTCGAAAGCTTGTCTCTCTCACCAACAGAAGCTGGTCCAATAAAAGATATTACCTCAGCCACCTTGTCTCTCTAATATCCTGAGAACAACATGGCTGCAACAACACCGCATACAAAAACCCTACTGAAATCTGGGTAGTCAGCAAACAGGAGGTTTGTCAGTTTACAGTTGTATATTTTATTGTCCCTGAACATGTAAAACTCTAGTTTTCTTGCCAGTTTTCAATATGTCACTGCAGTGTATAGCTTGACATAATATGATCCTTTCTACCAGTCAGTTAGAGGACATGAACTTTCATTAACTCTCATGAGTAGAAGCAGGCCAAGGCAAGACAGGTTTTAAATACCCAATTTTGCCTAAGTAGTTTCATTATTATTTATTAAGCATTGACAAAGTGCTCTGCAAGGCACAATATGAAAACACTTTCTGATCCAAACTTCTTATAATTTAAAAGGTGCGAGGAAGAAAACAGGGAAGCTCAGAAAAGGGATTACATTTGAGTTTTTATATAGCTACAGATACACAGATAGAGATAGAATACTCAAATGAAGCATATATGTGCTTTTTGATAAGTGGATATTGCAGAAGAAGTGATTGACTGTGGAAACACAATGGCAGAAACCTATCAAATCTTTCCTGGTAACGGGGTAACCCTCTGGAAATGGGTAAGTTTGACCAGTATGCAGATCTTTGTTAAGTATTTAAACATACTGTTGGACCACATCTTCAGTGAGTTTAAATCATCATAGCATTGAGTGGTAACATCAGCAGAGGATCTGGCCCACTAACTAACAAAATTAAAAAACTATAAAGAAGTTAAAAATATGCCAAAGGAGTAAATTTGAATGGTTAGAATAGAAAACTGGGAATCAGAACAGTTGCTCTGTGAAAGTCGCAGGGTTCAATTTACGATATGTGAGAATTGAACCCTGGAGTCCAGTTCTCAAAGGGTGGGCTAGAAACCATCCCTTTAATGTTAATTTGGAAGCATGAGTGCTGAGGGTTCTCTAGCTACCTCGTTAGGTGTTCTGGGGAGGTACCTTTGCATAATCAGCTACATTGGATGAGGAGGGGACTATCTCCAGTTTAATTTTTGCTATACAATTTGCCTTTAATCAAACAGTGTTTGTAAGGTTCCGACTACTGTGACGAATAAAGAATTCTAATTAGCAGGCTGTTTTAAAACACGGTTTAAAAGTATGGTTCCTGCTAACTAAATCAGGGAGAACACTACAAAGAAACTTCTAAGTGTTCGCTTGATTTTTAAAACATTTATTTTAGTCGTGCTTGAGCCCTTTTTGTGTTGTGAACGTTCATATATTTGAGTTTACACTCACAAATGTCCACGCACAGTCCCTTTCAAACAGGCACATACAAATAATCATCCAACATGTTTTAAAATCACACGAATGACTATTTGCATCCTAAGTGCTTGCATGCTCATCCAGGGCTAATTGGTGACTTGAACTATATATATATACACCTGCACAGGGACGTAAAAGGGAGTAAGACTCTGCTACAGACATGCCTGAGCTACCCACATTTTGGGGCTGGAGGCACTTAAAAGAGGTAAGCAGTTAATGGCAGAGAATAGGTGGAGACTTGGATCTGCTTGCCAATGTGCTAGCCAGTGCAAATGGCCCGCAGCAAATTATTACCTCCCCCTAGTCCTCAGAGCAAGAAGGAAATTATGCCTCATAGCAGTGCCTCTGAGGTACATTGCCTCCTGGGAGACACTCTTGGGATACTACAATGTAAAGCATCTCCTCTTGTTTAGGACTGTAGGTAGTGGCACAATTTAGCCCCAGAAAACTATGCAGTTTATCTGACCAATTACAATTAACCCACACAAGTCAAATAGCAAATACTCAGGGAGAACACAATTAGTCACAACAATCCATGAGTTAATCCATGAGTTAAGGACTTCTCAAAAAAATTATTAAATAATTTCATGTGGTGCATACATATGAGGAAATTGCAGTCTCCTCATGGAACTGAATCTCTCTCGTAGGTTTTTAATAACAGGTTAGACAAACGTCTGTTGGGGTGGTCTAGTAATACTTAGTCCTGCCTCAGTTCTCGGGACTGGACTAGGTGGGCTATCAAGGTCCTTTCCAGTCCTACATTTCTATGATGGGAACAGAAAAGGAGGTTGAATTTGTCTGATAAATTACTGATTAATTGGGGGGGGGAACCCTATAATTAGCTTAAATTAGCTTAAACTAAACAGTCACTTTGAACTGGAAAACCAGAATTTTTCCTTTTGAAAATATCAAAATGAAAGATTTTGACAATTTCATAATTTTATTTTTCAAAATGTTTTTGAGCTGAAAAATTTGTCAAACCCAATCCTTTCTATGTGAACAATTTCAGTTTTGACGTATCGGCGATTTCCAACAAAACCGTTTAGTCAGAAAATTCCCAGCCAGATAGATACAGCAGATAAATAGATACATAGACTACAAAAGTGCAAAATTACTACTCCACAGACTTCCTTGTATTGAGTTCCATTGATTAACCTTATCTAGAGCTATTTTGCTTCAAATCAACACCAGTATGCCAATGTCCCCATTCAGCCTCTGCTGAAGGGAGCTCTGGAATTCCCAATCTGACCTTAAGCACCATCCCCCCTAGTTACCAGTGGATTGTACTTCACTGAATGGTTTTTATTCCTGAAGGCAGTTGAACAACTATGCAATACCTTAGGCTGTATACCAGCCGGCATTCATTGTCTATCAAAGGAATTCATGGTAACGTTTTACAGTAAGTGGGCATTATTTACTGCTAAATTACAATGGAATTCCTGTGGTATCACATATTATATTCACATTAAAATCAAATGAGCTCATCATGATTAATGTTACTACAATGAATGCTGAAGAAATTAAAAACAATTATCCATTCATTGTAAAGGGTTGCTGATAATTAGGGCTATTACACAAAAAGGTACATTTTAAGCAATCACTGTCGTTAATTCATCCAGCATTATATTATGCTGTGCTGATAACAATGAGTTCTCCTCACAGTCCTGTGTCTCCCACTTGTGTCCATCAATAATCCATTGTACTGTACCTTCACTAGTTGAACATCAAGTCATGAACACTTCAATAAAATGCTACCTGTTGGGAACCTTTAAGCTGTGCAGATGATGTACTTATGTAAGGGCCCAATCCAACTCCCAGTGATTTAAATGAGAGCTAAATTAGAGTTTAACCAAATAATCCTACATTACATTCCCCCTGTTTTTTCCCCTCTATTCCATCTCAGTCACACACACATACACACACACACACATACACAGACCCTTGGCTGAGACTGGCCAGGCTTCTGCACCAGTCCCAAGCGGCTCAGTTCCAGGGAGATAGGTGGGGCCCTACAGGTGGTGGGAAGCAGAGACTGCCCTGAGCCAGAGGTGCACTGGGGTCGGAACAGGGGGCAGAGGAGCTTGCGGGTGGGGCCAGGGAGTGGAGAGGAGCCCTCAGCCAGCAGGGGGTAGGGTGAGCAGATGTCCCGATTTTATAGGGACAGTCCCGATTTTGGGGGCTTTTTCTTATATAGGCACCTATTACCCCCCACCCCCGTCCCGATTTTTTACACTTGCTGTCTGGTCACCCTAGCCAGCGGGCAGGCTGAGAGGAGAAAGTGTGGGGGGGAAGCCAGCGGGGTCTTGGGTCACAGTGCAAGTGGAACAAGCCGGGGCCCCTTCTGGGCATGGGCCCAGCTCCATGGAGCCACTGGCGCCATTGTAAACCTGGCATTGTTTAAAATATCCAGTAATGGATGCCGAGGTGGCTTCTTCTCTCACCTCAGAGCTTCCGAAATTAAGTGTTTTGTCCGCATGCCTTGGATGACCTCATGCTGCTCTTTCCTTCCTATGGACTTCCCATCCCCCTCCTGATTTATATGTAAATGGAGTTTCCATTGGTTTTGGTCACACCTTGCCTAATTTCATGGGAGACATTATTGTAGCACCTGTAACTCTTTGTACACACTCAGTGATATATTGCTTGCCACCTTTTGGGTATATCTCCTGACGACAGCATGCTAGGTGTGGTGAGCATGTCAGGCCTGACAAGAGCTGTTGACACACAGTGAAGCACTAGTGGGCCACTATGTCACAGTGTGTGCTTAATTTTAAGCACATGAATAGTTCCAGTGAAGTCAATGAGTCTATTGCAGTCTATTGCTATGCTTGAAGTTAGATGCATGCTTAAGTTTTTTTGCTGAATTGGGGCTTCAGGAGTTGCTCAGACAAAACTTCTAATAAATTCAAATACTTCCCCCCGCCCCCTAAGGACTGCAGGCTTTGCCCTTTAGATAGAACACCTCTGTTATATAGTAGTAGTATAAATCACTTTTACAAATGCCCCTTCACTTGCATAACTGTCATACATTTCTCTCTTCCTTTGTGTTTTTGACAGTTTTAACATGCATAAAACATCTAAAAAACATGTTTTCAACAAAAGTATTCACTTGCAAATGATAAGATGAAAGACTGGAGGCTAATAGTACTGAATTATAGGGTGGTGTTTAAAAGCTAAAGAAAGATAAAGTTTCAAGGTCTGCAGAGTGCAGTATCCATTAAAACGTCTCTTTGCAAGAAAGCTAACTGAGTGTGGAATGCAGCCATTCCATTTTGCTCTTGTCCAGAATACTGTTGACAAAAGCAACACCTTGTTGACATTGACCATGCTGCACCTAGTTATGCTCACTAGCGCTTATATTGTGAGGCTTGATATTATTCTCTATAAGTAACATGACCTCCACTGCATCAATTCACAGGCATTAATGTCTTTTTAGAAGTGACTACTCTGTTCCTAAGAGTATTGCTTTGTGATGAAATGCTATATTTATTCTCATTTCAAATGATGTATCTGTTGTCCCTCAGCAAAAGAAAAAAGATTAACAGTTTATTTCTCAGCGCTTGAAGTCTTCCTATGATTATAAAACAAAATGCTGAAAAATCCCATGCAAATATTGTGGGGAAGTCCTCAGCTGGTGTAAATCAGCATGACTCCATCCGACGGTGGAGATGTGCCAGTTTGTACCAGCTGAGGATCTGGCACTATGCTGTCTTTGTCTATGCAGTCTGTTTGGAATTCAATCAGAGCCAACATACTGAAATTGCTTTTTTGCTTATAATCTGAAATTTAAAAATAGATTTGCAACTTAAAAGTCATTGGTCAAATCTTGCTTTCCTTATTCAGTCAAAACTTCCACTGAAGTCACTAGCAGTAGTGCATGAGTGATGACTGAGATAATTAGCTCGGGGATTGTTAGAAAGGACAATCCATTTCATGGTCTCTTCAAAGCCTTTAAAAAGTCTTCAAAGTCTTTCAAAACAAAGGGTCTTAAGAATTACTCTCATCTGACAAACTGCATACCCCATACATCTTTAAAAAACACCACAAGAATAGAGCACCTGGCAACCTTGCATTCATGGCTAGCAATATCCCTCTACCCAAGCTGTCTATTTCAAATTTTGCTACATGTTTAGGGTATGTCTACACTTGGAGCTAGTGGTGCAATTCCCATCTGAAGCAGACATGCTCAGGCTAGCTCTTACTGAGGTAGGGCATTAAAAACAGTAGCTTTACACTACATGGTAGCACTAGCAGCATAGGTTAGCTGGCAGTCGCCCTGAGTACAAACCTGTCTGCTGGAAAGTTGGAAACCCAGGCGTATGTACTTGGGGCAGCTAACACATGGTGCTGCTACCAATGCTCTCAGAGCTACAGTGCTATTTTGCTAGCTAGTGTGAGTATGTCTGCTCCAGATGGGAATCACACCCCTAGCTCCAAGTTTAGACATAGTCTCAGTGGCTGATCCAAATCCCATTGGGGTCACTGGCATCTGCGGCATTAAAGAGGGCAGTAAATTTGGGGTGGCAGAGCTCTCCAGAACACAATATTTGAACTGGATGTGAGATATAATGAACACAGATTTGAAGAGAACCCAAATGTTGTTCAAGAGGAAGGGATCCTCGCCAGGTTCCTAAGTATGAAGATATATATAGGCCTGATTCTCAATTATGCTAAGGCCCATTTACCCCACTCAGCCAATGTGGATGGTGTAAAGGGGGCTTAGCTACAGGAGAAAATTGTGTGGGTTTTATTAAATGTTGCTAAACTAGTTAAATAGATCTTGTGTAGACAAAGTCTGGGGGAAAGGCCCATATATGTTTATAAATCTGTAGCTCGGGTATGCCTACATGAGGAAGAAATTAAGTTCCACATTACATGTGTTATGTTATGTTTAAGTATTCATAACTTTGTTGTTTCTCAACACATTTTGAAAGCTAAATTTGTGCCAGACTTATAGATTTAAAGTGAAGACATTTTGGGGGGCATCTCAGTGCTAATAAAGTATCTGAAAAATGACAGAGAATGAGAAATACTTCATCATGCTATGATAAATTGAAAAATGCAAAATAAAATTTTCCCAACATTTTTACACACGCACACTCTCTCTCTCTTCAGGCTGAGTATTTGTATGAGCAATTTCAATCTCAAAGGTAATTTATTCTGAGAAAAGATAAATACTAAAAAGGAGGGGCTTGGAATGAAAGTGCTTCCCCCTCAACCTGTAAGAGCCCAATGCTGGAAACGTTTACTCACTATGATTACTGGCATGAGTCAGACCTTCATCTTACTTGTGTAAAGGTTCAGGAATGAACACTGAAAGAGTGCACTGCTGTAATATTCTGATGTTCTGTGTACGCTTTGAATAGAATCCTTCACTTCATGGAAAACTGAAAAATAGTAACTTTGGAAACAAAACTCTTTGAATATAATGTTTTTTTTCTTTAGTCAAGACATTTGCATGAGAACAAGGTCTTTGTTTTAAGAATTCATCTACTCCCACTTCTTATTCACCACTTGAAGTCATAATCACCTCTTTGTGACATCATGGTTGGTTACAGTGAAAATGACTGTTATTGAGAAAACAGGAGGATTAGCTGCAGCCCTGCTGACTTTGGCAGGTGGGAGGAAAGAAGATGTAACACCTACTACAGATGCTGTTTCACTTGCTAACATTTCTGCCTTTGTTACTACTTTTGGTGGGATTGCATCGTCACCCCCCTGCATTTTATTCAGCCTCCTCTAAATATAAAGGATTTTTTTTGTTTACAAGTAGATGGAAAGGAAACTTTTAGATTTTAGTGCCGGGGGGCCTAAATGTTCTTAACCCCTACTTCATTGTCTGTCTCACTCCAAAATAAATAGAAACAAACTGTGTTAATTTCTCATCCAAGTTAAAAATATTTTATGAGAAAATGAAGGGTTAAACACAGATGATGCATTTTCCCTTAAGTTTGGATGAGTCACCTGAGTATTGGTAATGTGAGATCCTCTAAAAATAGAAGCTAGTCAATATTTTCAGGGCAGATAAGTTATCTGATTAATTTACTTCCCACCCCCCTTTTTTTTTCTGTTCACAACTCCATCAGACAATCTTTTACACATTTTTCACTACTCAAAAATTCTAGGACCAATTATTCAAACAAATTTCATGCAA
Organism: Macrochelys suwanniensis; assembly: GCA_033296515.1. Taxonomy (NCBI): domain Eukaryota; kingdom Metazoa; phylum Chordata; order Testudines; family Chelydridae; genus Macrochelys; species Macrochelys suwanniensis. The sequence goes on from CM065782.1 coordinate 25,519,670, forward strand.
TGGGTTGGTTATCGGCCATTTACATTAATTAATAGGGTGTGATTGGTCACATAAGTCACAATGTATTTTTGCTGGGTGAATATTTTTTAAAGAAGATAATGGATGACAAACAACGGTATACAGGTATAAGTACAAAGAACAGCCAGTTGTATGCACAATAGTTCACTCATGTAAATATAAGCAAATAAGAGGAAATTCACCTGACATTTTAAAGACTTCTTGACAACAGCCAGCACGAGGCCGATATGTCCATGAAGTCCCCCATAAACCGTATTTGAGGGTTCAAGTGACACGCAGACTTTGTGCTTGTCCTCTGTATGGGGTGAATTCCCTCCCGTCACACACTGGGGTGTAGATAGTTTGACCTTGTGCTCAGAACAGGAATCTGGCCTACTGATCAGAGCAGAATCAGAGGCATGGTTGGGGACAAGCCAATGGTCAGAGCCAAAAGCCAGGAGCCAGAACAGAATCAAATGGCAGAAACAGAGTTGTGGTCAAGACACAAGCCAATGGTCAGAGCCAAAAATTCTGAGGAAGGTAGGGATTAGGGCTGGAACAGGAATTGGAACAGGAGTTGGAGCAAGGGCCAATACAGGAAGAAGGACTGAGACAACTTCAGGCATGAAACTCATTGAGGGGTCACTATGCTGCTGTTGTTACAAGGCTTAAATGGTGATCTGTTGGCCCTTCTGTTTAATTAGGGAGCACAGTCACACCATTTCTAAGTGACTGTGCTCCCTAATTAAACAGAAGGGCCAACAGATCACCATTTAAGCCTTGTAACAACAGCAGCATAGTGACCCCTCAATGAGTTTCATGCCTGAAGTTGTCTCAGTCCTTCTTCCTGTATTGGCCCTTAATTGGGTCCAATTAAGCTCATTTGGTTGCTAGGCAATCATGCCCTAAGCCAGCTGAGTTCCTGACACACCCATAGTGAATAAAATGGGCCATGAACATGCTCAAACTAGACAACTATTCAGAATTCAAATGACTGTTCATGGACACTGATTTATATTTGACCAGCTTTGCTCAAGAGCTTTAGGGATTTGCTTTGGTTCAGATAAGCACCTAAAAGTTCTAAATCTCTTAAGATAACATCACTGGGCTGGAAATCTCCTGTCATCAGGCTTTCTGACTATGCTATTATGTTATTTCCAGCTTTAACATATGCTTTTCCTAAAGAGGAATAGGACTCTGATTATAAATTAGTAACTTACAAGATGCGTTACTTTAAGAATGAAACATTCAGTTGTGGACATACAGTGCCTTCATGCAGATACCTCAGAGCATTGCACAATAATATACGATTGTTTTTTCTTAACAGCTGCAAGGTAAGACTTTAATATTCAGTCTTCAATGCAGATAATTTTTTTCCAGAACTAATTTGGGAAGCCAAAGAATCCCATGTGGAAGGGGAATAATATGCAAATAATAGATGACAAAAACATTTGGTTCATCTCCAAGACATTACTACCAATGCAACTGAAGTTGAATATAAACAATCAGCTTTGCATATAAGAAACCAGAAAATTTCTACACAGTCAGCAGTGTGCTAACCTGGCATGCAGTAACTTACCATCCTGATTAGGAAAAAGTGCAGGGACTGGGCCTAGAAGGAAAAGTAGTCATGGCACTTAAAGACTGCTGATATAGTTGACAGGAAAATATTGTACTTTACCAGATCCATTGCTGCTTACTGAGATCATTAAACATGGGTGCCTTCCTGGGGGGAGGCCTGTGGAACATGTCAGTCCCACATCATCAATCAGGGACAAATTTCTCATGAATCCTTAATCTAGGTCTCCCAGGTTGATTCTAATAATTTTACAAGGCGCTGCCAAAAATTACTTATTGTTCTGTTAATCATTGCTAATAGGAACAGAGGACTGTTTTGAGTTGCCCCATGAAAATCACACTAATTAGAAATGTCTGAATTCATACAAGTCCTGAGAGATTAATTTATTCATCATAATCAGTTAATCACTTTTCCCTTACATAATTAGACAGCTCCTGGTGGAAAGGAAGGTTCTCTAGGAAAGGAGAAGACTACTGTAAGCTGACATTAGCAGAACTAGAAGCTCAGGGCTAGGCCTGCCTATTGTTATGTGTTCCCTCCCTGTGCATATTGATTAGTGCAGGTGGCTTTGTTGCCCCCTCACAATAAATCGAGTCTCAAACCAGAAACATTTATGAAATTGTTTGTCTGAAAATGTATAAGAAGAGGGTTTCTTTCAGTTTTGCATTCAGCTGTCCACTAAGACAATGAGATGGAAGACCCAAACACAGATGAAGGCAATTGGTTGTACTAACAATTAACATCTTAATAGAGATTGCTAACAGGAAAAATGCTCACTCTGCTTTTTGAAGGCTGGAAAACGAATGCAGTGAATGTTGCTCAGAGCCTCTCTTATCTCCATTTCTGTGTTTGAGTTGAGAGGCTCAGGGGAAGATGAGAGGGCGTTTGGAGAAATTTCAAACATTGCTTTGGTGATTTTGCAAATGTCATTGCTTAATGGATCCCCACTTTCTAAACATTTGCAGCACTTGAGCATAAAAGGTAAAACAAAGTGGTGTATGTGTGTATGCACATGAAGTCCTATATCTGCCTATCTAAATCTACCTACCCACACTGATGACAGAATTTCCTATTTACTGACCGATGAAGAGTGAAAAATATTTAAGGCCAGTGTTAAAAAACACCTGTCAATTTCCAGAAGTTTTGGCTACTCTTCCATTTCTTAAGATTCATGTTAGTCATATTGGCTGCTCTGAAGGAAAGATATGCTAAAAATCTTCTGGGAACCACAAAATTCACTGTGTGTGATTCTGCATTTATTTTCCTATCAGCTCCATAAGGTAACATTAAGGAATTGTTTTGTGTTTCTGATTATATCAGTACATTCAATATGGTGTCATTTTAAAATCATTATCATTACAAGAACTGCAAAGTCAGCTGGCCCCAATCCTGCAAAGACCAAGGCATGTACGTAGTAGTCTTTGTAGGATCGGGCCTTAAGAAGTCTCAGAACCCATTTGTAGCAGAAAAACTATTGACGCGAAAGAATAAATAGTGATCTGCCTAAGCAGTGATATCTCCATACACACAAAGCTTTCATTGGACTTCAGAGTCAGCCAGCTTTCAAAAACATCTGTTTTCAAAAGCAACAGATAACATTTCAGATGAGATAGGTACTCACTACTGAAATGATAGCAGATATGCAACTGGGGGGAAATAATAATCTTTATAATCTTTAACAGCAATCCTCCTATACTGTGCTTCATTTATAGCATGTTGTGCTACATCTCTTTAACTATTCACTTGGATATCCACTATGATCAGATAATTCAGCAATAGGCACAGATGCAAAGGAAAAATGTACGTGCATTCGTCAGCAGGAAAACTGATAGGCATATAAACCATTAAACAATTTCAGAAGAGTTTAATAACCCTATAAAGCTAAACTGAAATCATCTTAATTTTTTTGCTTTTTTAAAAAATTATTTTAGCTTTTTGACACTGATTTTGAAACATTTTAGTGTAATAGAAGCAAAATGTCTCATAAGGATGGGTGAATTGGTTCAGTTAAAAGTACTGATGAGAACTGAACCCTTTTTTGAACCTCAAAGGAGGCTTGTCTTATTTTTCCCTGTTCTTTTTTCTTTTCTGTGCACTTCTACTTTCTTAGTTCTCATAGAAGCAGATGTGCTGAAATCCTGCTAGAAAAGCTGTTCTTGTCATCGACAATTTCCATTTGCAGACTCTAGTGGTTCAGATAATTCAGATAAGGTCAGATAAGTATCCAAACAACTGGGTGCTCATCCAAACCAAACAAAAAGCTCAGAACATTTGGAGGTTTGTGGTTTTGAGGTTTTTCAAGAAAGCAAGAGCTTTGTGTGACTGTGAAAGCTGATTTTTTACTTTAAATGCCATTCAAGGCTATAGTTTTTTGGGGGGATATACAATATTTGATCTACTTTTACTATCTTTCTGGATATAAACTCACAAGGCAATGGCACAAGGTTATCATAATATTCCTGCGGGGAAACTAAACAATTGCCTGTATAAGTTAAAGATTTTTTTCCTTAATTGAAAAGAAGCAGAATTAAAACTTTTAATTTACAGTGAGTCTCCACTACTATCAGGAATGTTAAAATAAAATGAAACAGTTTGTTATGCATGGCTAGAGAGAAATATCTATCATTGATATAAATATTCAGTTATTAATCTAAGTTATACTGCATACATTTTGTTGATACTTGTTCTGTAAATTACATAAATAATTATTTTAGTTTTGTTGTTATTAAGTAATTTGTCTAAAACACAAATAAAATTCTAGCTAAATGGTCAGGATTTAGATAATTGAAAGTAGATGCAAGGAGCCGTTTAAAAATTGACTTGGGGAGTTAAAAAATACTTTTTATTCTACAGGATACTTCCCATCTAGTCTATGGATCCCATCTCAAACATTGCCAGATAGCCACAAAGATAGCTATTTGAGCAGTCATGCGGTTGATACTAGTGGTGCTCTGAAGCATTGTTAGAGGAACTATTGGCGAAGCAGGCAAGCAAAATTCACCATTGACTGGAGCTGACTCACAAAATAGTTCTCATGCCTTCCACTGTGGGGAGTGAGAGATTTGAGCTCACCAGCACTACAGCACACAGCACTGTTATCCTGTCTTAATGCAGTTGGATGAAAAACTTCCCCTTCATTTGAAGCACATTTTGTGCATCATTCTAATGGAATATTTGAACTTTTCACCATTTTTTTTAAGTTGGGATCTTCTATATCCCTGACAGAGCCTTGAGAATCTATTTGTATTTCTGCACCTCTGCTATCATAAGCATTATTCTTTTGATTTTCTTCAGAGCCCTCATGTTAGAGCCAATCCTTATATCACATGCAGGAGAGGTGCACTGCAGCATAAGGATTAAGAGACCAACACTCGAAATACAAGTCTGGTTATATTGTGCTTCTTTTAATTGGAACTACGTGACAACTGCCACAGTAACTGGAATCAGTGATATGTTTGTTTGCAGTGCTTTGTAACAATTCTTCTTCTTCTTCTTTGTATTATGGTAGCATCAAGAATCTTAACCCAGTTCAAGCCCCATTGTGGTAGGTGCTGTTCATACCCATAATAAGAGACAGCATTTGCCCCTTCTGTGAGAAAACCCACTGGAGGAGGCTAAAGGGGAAGACATTTTGCACTGGTTTGTCATTGATAATTCTGGCTGAGGGGAAGTTCTGGGGAGACCAGAATAGGGACAGGGCTACCTGCACATGGGCCCTGTGCTTCCCCACTGATTCTGTGTCATCTTCTCTCTAATGGACTTAGACTAATAGGCTCCCATGAATGGTGTCTGCCCTGGTGCGCATGAACTCACACAGATACATGCACACAGACACATGCACACAGTTAAAGACGAGTTCTCACTGTGGAAGGGGTCCTGGCAGAAAGATGACAGATGCTAGGGCTGTCATATATTCTACTATGGAACTTCATGCTTGGACCACCTATTGTCCCCATCCTTTTGTGTCAGTCACCTTGAATAAGTCAATGGTCAATGATGGGATGTTATTGGGATGGGATGATGGGATGTTAGAAGTTACTACAGAGAACTTTTTCCTGGGTGTCTGGCTGGTGAGTCTTGCCCACATGCTTGGGGTTCAGCTGATCGCCATATTTGGGGTCGGGAAGGAATTTTCCTCCAGGGTAGATCGGCAGAGGCCCTGGAGGTTTTTCGCCTTCCTCTGCAGCATGGGGCACGGGTCACTTACTGGAGGATTCTCTGCATCTTGAAGTCTTTAAACCATGATTTGAGGACTTCAATAGCTGAGACATACGGGAGAGGATTATTCCAGGAGTGGTGGGGTGAGATTCTATGGCCTGCATTGTGCAGGAGGTCAGACTAGATGATCATAATGGTCCCTTCTGACCTTAAAGTCTATGAGTCTATGAGGCTAAGTCATTTCACCACTCCATGCCTGTGTTTCCATTTGACCTGTCCATGTAGACTCTAAGCTCTTTAGGGCAGGGACAGTTTCTTATTATGAGTATGAACAGCAAATAGCATAATGAACTTGGTTGAGACCTCTAAACTAATAATAATTGTTACAATGCCCTGGAAACAAACATGTCACTGATTCCAATTATTGTGACAATTGCCACATAGTTCCAGTTAAAATATGCACAAGATTCCACTATGATTGCAATATGTAATTCGTTGCTGTATGAAAGAAAATATCTTTTCTGAGATGTTATAAGAAATATCTATATCGTTATATTATATGTTAGTGTCCATTTTTGAGATGTCTGTGTTTTCGTGCATTTGCATATTTTTATGTATCTGCATCTGTGCATGTGTCTGTGTGTACGCACATGGACAGACAGAGAGCATGGTGTGTAATCTTTGTTATGACATCCATCTTCATGAGTGAAGAGAGGAGGAATAACGCAGACTAGCATGGAGCCACAGTGTGTTATTTCTTGTCTCCCTGAAGGAGCAGACCAGGAAGAGGCAAATCAATTTAAAATATTTAGATTTAAACAATAAACAGGAGCTTATGTTGCAGAAACAGAAGACTGCATGGTGAAATGGAATAGATCTGATCAATTGTTTACCTCCTTACCCTATAAATTCCTGTATAGCAACGCCACCCGTAAAATAATAATAATCTGATATAATCAGTTGGGTTAGGCATTATCCTCACTCTTTACATTTATTTTGTCTATATATTTTAACAATAAAATCACAATTTGGTATACCTGTCTTGTTAACATAAAATTCCTGGTCAGTACCTTGTAACCTCTAATACAAATACTATCATAGAAAATATGAAGGGCATATATTAAAAATAGTCATATACAAGCTTCATAAACAATGTTCCCTCTAATTTTTGACAGGCTGTGTGTGCAAAAAAATTTCTTCTGTGCAAATTTTTGACAGGCCGTGTGCGCAAAACATTTCTTCTGTGCAAATTGTTGTGCTTCTGTGCAAATTTTTGTGCGTGTGGTGTTTCGCTGTGTGCGTGGAGTTTAGGATCTGTGTGCGCGCACACATGCGCACAGCTTAGAGGGAACAGTGTTAATAAATATTACACTTTGATAATTCAGTTGAATATTAGCACTCCTAAATCTTCCCTAAGTAGAAAGTGCCAATGATGCTAAGCAACTGGAACTATATATGATGGCTTTGTTGACTCATTGTCCTCTGTGGACCAATCTGACAAGAAAATCAGTTTCACTTCAGACTTCACTTGACTAGAACCTTAGACTCATTTGGGAAAGCCCAACAGTATAACATCATAAACTCATCAACCATTTCTGAGATAATTATATTTACAGTAAGGCTGATGGTTTTTGTTTTAATGTTGCCCATATATGGCCTGATCCAAACCCTACTGAAATCAACTGAAAGATTCTTATTGACTTAACGGAATTTGGGTCAGGCCCATAATGTTGTTGTTGTTTTTGTATTACTTTAGTGCCTAGGAGCCTGAGCCACGGATCAAGACCCACATTGTGCTAGGCACTGTACAAACGCAGAACAAAGAGATGGTCCTCCCCCTAGGATCTTACCATATAAGACAAGAGACAACAGATGGAGATAGACAGATGGAGGAATACAAGAAAGCAGTGAAACTATATTCATCAAGCGAATTGTTTTATATGATTCACTGAACCACCTGCCACAAAATTTGGCTACATCTCTCCAAGCTCCATTATTGTGGGGGATTAAGGGACCAATTCTGCAAAGTGTTCAGCCCCCTCATATGAGTTGCTGAATGCCTCCAAATTTCACTGGGGTTCTGGGCATTTAACACTTTGTAAGAGATGCTCAGCACCTTGCAAGAGAGGTCCCGATCCAGTCCTATATGTGGATTTATGGGTACCAATTCTACTAAAGTGGAACTACCAGTGACAACAATTAAAGAGGTCAAACACAAAATAACAAGTACTTTGTGCTTGTATGGAATTTCTTTTATATAATAGACACAAATTCCTTTAAAAACATATGTTAGGGGTTGTCCATAATTACATAACACATTTTTTGGTGATTTTCAAGACCCACCCACATCTTGTAAAACTCTGTAACATTAAACAAACATGCAAAATTAAGGACCTGCCTATTCCCTGCTGCATTACATAATTTATGGACTGTCCCTTACATTTTATAAATGGGTATAAATACTTTGGCCCAGTGTGCTTAAGGCCAACTTTTTCAGAAGTAGCCTTTCATTTTGTGGGCCTCAATGTTGTGGCCTGACTCTCAGAGGTGCTGAGCTCATGCAGCCCCTCTGAAATTCCCACCCTTAGGATCTCAGGTTGAGCACCAAAAAGTGAAGCACTCAAAATCAGAGGCCACTTTAAAAAATGGTATCCTTAGTTACTCAGCTGAGATTACACAAACAGAACAGTGACCAAGCCAGGACTAGAACTCAAGAGGTGTGGTCCCGTCTCCTACTCTAGCTATTAGACTGTATGCCCATATTAGGGAGATGGCATTATAAACAGGTCTGTGTTTTAACTAGAATGACACTGAGAATGCTTCTTGTTCACGTCCATTAATGTTCATTACAGAAATACAGATTTAACAATTGTTCTTTTAGGAATAATATTATACACTGTCACTTTCCCTCTTTGCACATTAAGATAGGTCTAGCTCTTCTCCTTAGACACTAAATGTTACATTTGTATCAGCCTGATAGATTCTAGCAGTCGTAATGTTAGTTTAGATTTCAATTAACATCTTAAAAAAGAAATAAAAATAGCTTCTGTCCTATTAGATTCTTTTCCACTGGGAACCAAATGTCCTCCACTGTCTTTTTACCATAGTTCCTAGGATAAATCTCACATACTTTACTTCTCACTCAAAGAGAAGATTGTGCTTTGCTTTTTTCTCTGTTCTCTAAATAGCAGGAATGTTTATTTGCAGCCAATAAAAAAGAAATATTTTATATTATATTGTGTGATTGATATGATAATAATACACTGAACTTCTATAGTGACTTCCATCCTAGGATCTCAAAGCACTTTAGAGTTACATTAAAGTAGCCATGAGCTGTCATCCCCAGAAAATCAAAAAGAAACTTGACTTTATAGGAACTGGTTTCTCTTTAGATATATTTATACCGTATTTTTATGAAACAAAATATAAACCTAAAAGTCATGACAATTATGCTTTGTCTAATCTGTCTGTGACCAGTGACCAAGTTTACTAAACGGTGTTTCTAGCCTAGTTAAAACAGAAGTACCTTTTTAATATGATGATCAGAATTCATACAAGAGAGAAAGCTAAGAAGTTATTACTTTGATTATGTAAGGAACATGGAATACTGCAATTTTTATGAAATGAGAAACAGTGTTTTTAAAAGACATTTAATTCTACTCGTTGGATAACACAGTGACACTCTCACTCACAGTATTAACTTATTTGTGACAAGTTTCCAAGGTTTAAATAGCTTTCTAAGGTTGCAAAAGATATACCTCCCAGGCTACAAGAAGCACATTGAAACTTTCTGTTCTTTTGGTATAAATTCAAGACAGAAGCAAACATATTTACCTGAAATGTTCTACTTAGAGAGAGAAAGAGCAAACTTCAATTGCTTTCAAGAGGACTTCATGATTTTTTTCCAACCACCCTTTTTAAAAGGTAAGGAACTTAATGGATTATTATTTGAATGGTTTGAAGATTGTTTTATATGGTGCTTTAATCTGTCGGTAAAAATGTTCTATGGAAAAAAACCAAAACATTAAGGCTTTGTAATGTTCTTTAAGGAGTTTGCAAATGTGAAATGCTAATATTCAGTCTAATTTTATTATAGCTCTCTGAAAGGTGAGAATAGGTTGAAGGTTTATTGTAATGACATGTTTGAGTGATTTTAGTAACATTTAAATCCAGATTGATGACTTAAAAAGCTTTAAATAGCTGCAGTATTTTGAATTAAAAAAGACCCCTGGCTTTGAAGAAAGGTTCTGTAAATTTTTTATGGATATATAAAGGAGAAATATCTTAAACTGTGAACTTATAATGATAGTGAATGTGCCTGGATTGACAGCCCTGAAAAATGAAGTCCTCTTATTATCCACAGAACAAGTTGAGCAGTGGTGCCATTGTCTCCTACTTACCGCACCCTGCCAATGTGCTCTGACCTGAATAGAATGAACTCCTCTGAGAGAACAGGTAATTAGTTATCCTCTATATTCGTTCATTGCTTGGTCTCTCCTCTGATGGGTAGAGGTTTGGAGATTCTATATGGATCAGGCTCTCAAAGTTGAACCTTATCCAGCACATTTTCTATTTTACAATCATGTTCAAAACCACGTCTGTTTGAATTGCTGAAGTCTTTGTTTTATATATTTGCAAACTCCGTTTATAGCTCATAGGTTCAGTTCATAGCAACTGAACAACTCCCCATTAAAGAAAAGGAGCTCTATGCTCACTGTATCTGTAGGACGAAAATAAGAAAGAAAAACTTGTAGCACCTTAGAGACTAACAAATTTATTTCAGCATAAGCTTTCGTGGGTTAGAACCCACTTCATCAGATGCATGGAATGAAACATACAGTAGACAGATATTTATACAGTCAGAGAAACATGATAAGGTGGAGGTGCATAGACCAACCTTAAGAGGCTAATTAATTGTGAGGAACCATAACAGCAGGGGAAGAAAAACCTTTGAAGTGATAAACAAGATGGCCACACAGGCCATCTGTATCTGTAGGATAATTTCTGTAGACACTATCAGTAATTCTTCAGATGAAGGTATCAGTAAACAATAAACCTTGTACATATGGGTCCTGATCCAAAGCCCAGTAAAATCAATAGAAAAGTTCCCATTGACTTCAATGTATTTTGGATCATACCTTGCAGAATATATATTTATGTGAAGTAAAGTGTTCATGTGATTAAGGTTCTGTCTATGTATTAATGAATACAGTCTGCCAGAATATAATGCTAACTGCTCTACAAAGGACAAAATATATATCATCTCCAGTAACTCTAGTTCTTTCAAGATGAAATGATCAGAGTTTGATTCACATTTTGGAAGTGCAGAAAAACTCTGCAATATTTTCAGGCTGCTATCTTTGGGGAGCAGCTGTGTACTCTTTCAGGACAGGAAATGCAGAGGTTTAGAACAGAGCAATATCTGGCAACATGAAACCCAAGAAAAAGAGGAAGAGAAAGAAGACGAAGGAGAGGGGGAAGGTAAATGTGAATATGGTGACTTAAACACAATGATTTAACTGAGATTATAAAATCAATACAAATTAATCAATGTGAAAGGAGCATGAAAAAGAAAAACAGATTTGCTTTGTCTTATTTTGTACGAAATAAATATTCACCACATGGGATGAAATAGACTAATAAGTAAGAATCAAAATTAGAATTATTTTACATTTTCTATTGGCCTATAGAAAAGTCATTCATTTGCAAAATGGTTTAAATGAGGCATCGGCAACCTTCAGCATGCAGCTCGCTAGGGTAAGCCCCTTGGCGGGCCAGGTTGGTTTGTTTACTTGCTGCATCTGCCAGTTCAGCCGATCGCGGCTCCTACTGGCCGCGGTTTGCCGTCTCAGGCCAATGGGGCTGCAGGAAGTGGCAGCTAGCGCGCTGTTTCCCGTATTGGTCGGGGATGGCGAACTGCGGCCAGTGGGAGCCATGATCAGCCGAACTAGCAGACGCAGCAAGTAAACAAACCAGCCTGGCCCGCCGGGGGGCTTACCCTGGCAAGCTACGTGCCGAAGGTTGCTGATGCCTGGTTTAAATGATACTCATGAATTTAGGAGATTCCAAACACAGGCAGTAGACAGTGCCACAGCAATGGTAGCACTGTGATTCAACTCTTCTCCTGTTTTAAGGGATTCAAGTCAGTCAAAAAATCCTATTGACTTGAATGGATGGTCCAGGATAAAGCCCCTGCAGTCTAATGATAACCAGAACCAAAATATAGACTAATAAAATCCTAATCCTACATAAAAACTGTGTGGATGAATCCTTACATCCTCGTGGAGCCACATTAAAGTCAATAGGAATCCTTGGAGACAGAAGGTGTAGCCACACAGATCCAACAGTAAGGGTGGGCAAGCACTTGTAACTTGTTTTCTGACTTATGAGACCTATACTATGTTGGTTCTATATGAATTTAAAATGTGAAGGATCAAAGACTGTGTTTCAGAGAATGCTATTGGCACTAGACAAAAGCATGACCTCACTGGCCTTCTCACTTTTGGGAGCTTGTTTCACCACATTTACAGTATTAATCTTATGGAGAGAGACCATCTCCCTTCTACTGAACATGGTAGATTAGGAAATATAATGAAATACTTTTAGAAATCCAAATAAGTTTAGATATTTGCCTGATTCTTTTTTACTCCCTCACTATGAAGTTATTACTGAGGAAATAAAACAGAAATCTTTTGTGTAGACCTTTTTTCTACCTTTTTTTTACTGCATAAACAGTGTCATATTAATGTTCTGTGAGGCTTCACTGAGAATATATACTAATGAATAGATGTAATGTAGACAGAGGAGACTTTATTTTGTGCTAATAAAGAACCTTCCAGTCTAAACAAATATCTCAACCTGCATATGTATTTGACTTCTCTTTTGCTTTGCCTGATTTCAGATTCCAAGATTCCAAGACCAGAAAGGACCCATTATGATCATCTGGTCTGACCTCCTCTATAACATAGGCTATAGAACTTCTACAAAATAATTCCTAGCGCAGACCTTTTAGAAAAACATCCAATCTTGTTTTTAAAATTGTCAGTGATGGAGAATCCATCATGATCCTTGGTAAATTGTTCCAAAGATTAATTAATTTATCTTTGGAACAATTTACCAAGGATCATGATGGATTCTCCATCACTGACAATTTTAAAAACAAGATTGGATGTTTTTCTAAAAGGTCTGTGCTCACTGACCCTCACTGTCAAAAATGTATCCCTTATTTCCAGTCTAAATTTGTCTAGCTTCAACTTTGTGGCATTGGACTGTGTTATACCTTTCTCAGTTAAATTGAAGACCCCTTTATTAAATATTTATTCCCTATGTCTCTTTATTAACTAATTATTCCCTATGTAGATACTTCTCGTGTGTAATCAAGTAACCCCTTAACTTTTTCTTTATTAAGTTAAATAGTTTGATCTCTTTGAGTCTATCACTATAAGGTATGTTTCTAACCATTTAATCATTCTCATGGCTCTTCTCTGAACCCTCTCCAATTTAGCAACATCCTTCTTGAATTATGGACACCAGAAATGGACACAGTATTCCAACAGCGGTCATGACAGTGCCAAATAGAGAGGTAAAATAAACTCTTTACTCCTACTTGAGATTCCCCTGTTTTTACATCCCAGGATTGTATTAGCTCTTTAGGCTTTGCACTAGGCCCAGAGGTGAAAGTAAGCCGGTACGGTCCAGTACAGTGTACTGGCAAGAGCCAGTACGCTGTGCTAGACCGTACTGGCTTCCCCGGTGGTGATTTAAAGGGCCCGTGGCTCCTGAGGCTGCGGGGAGCCACGGGCCTTTTAAAGCGCTGCCCGAGCCCCGCTGCCGGAGCCGGGCTTGGGCAGCACTTTAAAAGGCCCACGGCTCTCTTCCCTCTCTGACTTGTACCTTACCTTAGAGAGGTTAGTATTGGTTCACTATGACATTGAGGTATTTGTGAAGAAAGGCTCTAAATACGTAGCCAAATCAAAAGAAGTTGCTTGTTATGTGCAGTGCACTCTGTTGATCTGCATAATTATGGGACCACCAGTACAATATGCAGTTAAAGTGAGGGGCATATTTCAGTAAAATCAGTTTGGCGCTAGCTCTACTTTTCAACACTAGCCTCAAAAATTGCTAGCTGATTTTCTTTGTTATCAAGATGTTTTGGCACCTCTGCATTCATCATTAAGCTTAGTATTTTGAAAGCCCTTTTGCATTTTTCATGTGACTAGCTCATTTCTTTTACATTTCTATGGAGTGGACTCTATTTTGCATGTTTACTGTTCAAGGTCCTGCTTCTAATATAGTTTACACTGATATAAAATCAGAAGTAACTAATGAAGTAAATGAAATTTCAGCAGTGTAAAAATGGTCCTAGTGAGATAAGAACCAGGTCTATAAAATGCAAAAAGCCTTGTTAGGCATTCCTCAGGTGAGTTTTTTGTACAGGGAAGAGTTCATATTAGCAAATTCCATTTTCCCCACAAGAACATTAAAATGAGCTTTAGCCAAAACCATAAGCCATTGTCTGGAAATCCTGAAACAATTTGGGCTATTAAAGATAATGCAAAGATCTTTCATTGTAAATTTGTTTGTGGGATATGGTTCACAAAATTCGAGGCCTTGTATGGGGAAGTCAGACCATACATCTGATAAGTAAACAAAATCCCGTACATGTTTCACAGAAAAATATCCATTTAGTCCATTAGTGATGGGAAGAAGGCTGTTTCTTCATTTCCATAAACAATTTGCATAAATCTCCACAGCTTTAGGACCTTAAAATCTCCCCTAAGTTGCTAAATTGTTCTCTTGCATGTCAAGTATTTATGGTGAATCTGAAATGAAATAAATAGGGTTTCTACCACAAAATGAAAACACATGTATTTTCAACTGCATGTATAAGTAAGCTTTTATTTTGTAACACAGACTGCTCATGCACATAGAAAACAATGCACACATTTCCTCTGCAGCACATTGATTTCTGATCAATAGTACCCTACTTGTTCTTACCCACAGAATGGCATATATATATATATATTGGTGTGGAGAATGAGGGAGATAGCTGTATTATTTTGAATGACAATTATATGTACTTCTGTTTACCTGCTTGATATTATTCCAGGTCATGGCACTGAATTAAATCTAAGGAAGCTGCTAGGGGGGAACAAGCAGAAAACAAGTGAGAGAGAGAAGTGAATCTCCAGGGAGAATAACAAGAATCCTTAAGAGAAATAATCCTTAAGAGAAATAATCTGGTCATCAGAAATCTCTACCTATCTGTTGCCAGACAAACAGGCCTCTTTTTCCAAGCCCAAAGCGTAAGCACAGAAGAACATTAAGCCATTAAAAATCCTTGCCTCACATCTGCTGTCTGGTCACCCTAGTGGGAAGTGTATGAGGTAGATGGGCTTGCCTAAGCTTTGAGAGGTGATGAGCTGTAGGCAAGACCTTGGGTCATTTTAAGCCTTCCCTCTCCTTGTTACATACTTTTGGGTGAATGGACAATACAGCTGTTTGAATGGAGCTGTTTTGAGTCACTTTAATCAGCCACTGCTCATAGGCACTTGAAGAGAAGCGTCTTATAGACATCAATTGCAGTTGAGCCGCTCACATTAACATGGTTGGAAACTGGGGGCCGTGTAGCATGCTGGATCCAGTCTAAGAGTGGCAAAACGCTTCCAACCAGAGAGAGGTGAAGGTAGCAGAACCTGTCACCTGGGGGACCCTTGTGAGGAATTGCAAGGGGATATAAGGCACCGCTCGCTCTGACAGAATGGTGGCATGTTGTATCCTGGTCTGTTGATCTAAAGTGGGATGAACCATGGAGTTCAACTCTAGGAAGAGTGCAGGTAGTGTGCCCAGAAGAAAGACTGGAGGAGAGATCACAGGTGCAGCTTACCCCTGAGCTGTCACAACTGATATTTAGACTTAAGGAAAATTGTACTTTGCAAGTTAAGAATAGAGTGTATCTTTACAAGAATAACCCTGGACAGTTATATGGGGGTTGGCATGTTGGGAGAAAATGGCAAATCTGAAAGCAGCTGAACATAGACTCAACTATTCTTGTGACTGCGTTGATTGGGGCAAGGGGAAAAGTACTGGGCAAAGCTGAAACCATCTGAGTACCAACTGGACTTTCTTATCTCTGAGGTAGCTAGAAGCTGAGGGGCTCACTAAGTTTTTGATAATGGTGAGATCCATTAGACTATGGAATAGTATCCCAAATAATGAGATGGAACTCCCATTGGCCAGATTCTTGGTCCTCAATCTTTGGATGTAGCGGCACAAATGGACTATAAAGTTGTCCTAATCAAGGACCTGGGATTCTTCCAGCCTGGAAGGATTCCTGGTTTGTGTTAAATTGCCTCCCAGCATAGGTCATATATTGGGGTAAAGTTGTGCATGGCCATAGCTCTTCTCACTCTGGCTACTCCCAGAGGACCATGACTACCACGCAAAGTTAGAGCAGCCCAGATGTGACCTTTGCTCACATGTATCCATGGGTCCTGCCTGAGTACGCCCTGGACAGAGCCAAGAATTGGGACCTCTGTTTTAAATTATTTGAAACGGGACTGGTTACTGGAAGTGTATTGTAGGGAACAATCCTGCACTATCATGGGGCTAAATTAGATAATCTAATAGGTCTTTTCCAGTTCTCATTTCTTTGATTCTATGATTTACATTTCCAAAAGTTTTCAGACCTTTGAGGGAGAACACAGTGAAAAA
The DNA here is from genome assembly GCA_033296515.1 of Macrochelys suwanniensis. NCBI lineage: Eukaryota > Metazoa > Chordata > Testudines > Chelydridae > Macrochelys > Macrochelys suwanniensis. The sequence goes on from CM065782.1 coordinate 25,536,117, forward strand.
ATGTTGGCATGATCAAATAGTTAGGAACACTGTTTGTTTACTTTTAACAGAATAATGAGATTTTACAGTGACTTCTTGCCAGATATGTAAAACATGCCTGTGTATATTGCATTGTAAATGCTGGCTGGAATTGCAAAGCTGGTGTTGCAACTGAGTCAGAAGCTGTGCATTTGATTGTGCCAGTAAAAGCCAAGATGACAGGTTTTATTTTAATTTAATAAAACCTGAAGGTAGTACTGTGAAAATCTGGCTCAAGCCTGGCAGACTGCCTGGATGGAAATCTTTGATAGCCCTCCTCTCTTTAACTTTATTAGGTTCATCATTTTCCCCCTCTCAGCCTTTAAAAAAAAACAGTTGCAAATAATATGAACTAACAGGATTCTTCAGTAGTTTCATCCTGCCCATCTAATACACACAATTTATAAAACAGTTCATTGAAATCAAGATCCCTAAAATTCACAGTGTGAACAATCTTCATTTTATTTAGTAGTTTCCTTCCTGAATTTAATATGATATTGTCAGTCAGAACTTGGAAGCACCATTTAATTACATGCCCCTGTGGAGAAGTGAATGGAGAGTGGCAAGTACTCTAGCGACCTAGAGGGGACATTTATAAAAATGTGGTTTTTAAGCCTTGCTTGCTTTATTTTTTTCCCCTTTCCTCCTGTAAGGTTGTAGGAATGGGGGACTATCCATCAAACTGAAAGGTGGATTAAGGATCATTTGTAGTAAATCAGTGTTCTAATCTACTGCTGAAGAAAACAGTGTGTTTTATACCTGCATTTAGATATATAAATAACATTACAGACCCTCCAAAGATCTGAAGGTTCAAAGTTAAGCACAGTAAGATTATGGTACTCACTGAAATCTGATCCAAATCTTTTCATTTTACTTCACTTTCTGTCTTCACATCTTTGCCAACAGACCCCTGGCTATATTTCCAGTCACAGACCCCAACCCCATCCTACCTCAGAGACTTCTGACACAGGAGTTTGTTTCCTCTTAAGTAGGGGAAACAAACTCCTGTGTCAGAAGTCTGTGAGGTAGGGGTGTGCATACTAATGTGGATGATAAGGCCTGCCCTCATCTCTCCCCCACCCCCCCCCGAAGGCCTTCATACCATCCTACTGTCTTCCCTCAAGCACAACCCTTACGTCCAACCAGTTGGCACTACCCAGAGAAGCTGTACTAGAGCATAGCCACAAGTTGCTAACCTTCTTGATCTTTTCCCCTCCCCTTCACCACTCCCCCCAAAACTGCTAGTATGTGATAAGAGCTGGTGTGTGTAAGTAGGGTGACCAGATGTCCTGATTTTATAGGGACAGTCCCGATATTCAGGGCTTTTTCTGATATAGGCGCCTATATCTGTCTCGATTTTTCACACTTGCTATCTGGTAACCCTATGTGTAAGTGGAAAACAAGCTGTGCATAGAGGTTCATCCCTTACTTCGAACCATTTGAGGGGAGGTCTGACATCATGACATCTCCCTCCACCTCAGGAACCTCCCCTTCAAGTCCATGCCCCCCTAATTTTCAGTCAGATTCTTCTGGGAGTGGCTGGCTGCATGATCTAAACACTCCATGGTTGGGTCCAACCAGCCGACCCGTTGGAGTTTCTGGGTGTTCCAGGGCAGAGGAGCAGGCTCAGAAGATTGCATGTGTCAGTTAAAGAGAAGTGGGTCAGTCAGCAGCACTCTTGGATCCCATGGAGAATGGGAAGAGAGTGAGCAGTCCCGGTTACTCCCTGAAGAACTTTTGCTAGAGCACAGCAGCAGGTTGTTAACCTTCTTGATCGTTTTCTCTCTCCCTCCCCGCTCCCAAAACTCTGCTAGCTTGTAATAACACCCAGGTCTGTTCTGAGAAATGAGCTGTGGGGACAGAGGAGGGAGGTTCATGCAGCACAAAATATTTAGTGTTTATCCATCCCAACACCCAAACCTTTGAATGTTTGCCCATCATTTTGCTCAGTTCCAGGTGAGTTTTGTTGCACACAACACATACACACACACACACACACACACAATTTTGCACCGCGACAGGACAGAGAAATGTAAAGGTATTTTGAAAGGTCTCTTTTTAGGAGATGAGAGGGAAACTATATGCATTGAATAGCCACAGCATATTGTCCCATTCATTTATTTTACTCTGATTTGATGAGCTCTTAGAAATTAGCACCCGTGGACTATCTCCTGAGCCTGTGCAATGTCTGATTTGGCTACTGAAGTTGCTGGGCTCACCTTTATTCATTCCAGCACTTCTTTGAAATAATTTGCTTTCTCAAACCATCATCTCTGTTTCAGTTCACTAGAAATTGTGTATATAATAACCAAATTGATTCCAATTTGGGCAAAAATCCCTAAAATCAAAATTGAGCCATTGTGTAGTATTCTCTCTCCTGATATATGCTGTATTGAACCCTGTAATGCTTCACAGCCAATATAATGGGATGACACAGCTGAAATTGTATAGGGAACAGGCTTATTGTAATTAAATTGCAGCTATCAGTGTGAATACCATCTATCTAATACACTGCTCACAAAGTGAATGGAAGCACGCAAACATGGCTGTAGTGTTTACAACAAACTAATCAAGACTTCAGGTTCCCTGTTAGCAGCAATACAGCTCCTCTGTACAAGTCATCAGCAATTTCCTTCAGTGTTCCATGTTCTGATTGCACACATGGAGGAGGCCTGTCTTTATCTGCCCATATCAACTAACTTTGAGTAATTCAGCGGGTAATTTAGACTCATTATATTATTTTAGGTATCATAACTTACTTTAAAATCATTTTATGGGAGCAGATCCTCAACTGGAGTAAACTGTCATAGCTCCATTGACATTAATGACAGTTTACACCAGCTGAGGTCTTGGCCCAAGGTGCTTTAGCAAGGCCAGAAGTTTAAGTCAAATGTAACTCACTGAATTGGGGATTTGCATTGCAATATAAACCCTGTCTATTGAAATCTGGCCCATGAAGGTAGGAATCAAAACTTTTCCATCAGAGTCACAATTTACAGCAACTGCCTTCTCTGCCCTCCCCTACTCCCACCCCCACCCCCCCAAACTAACAAGACAACCCTGACAAAACCCAAGCCCAGCACCTTGCACCCAAGAAGGCAGAAGAACTGAAGACTCCATGAAATCCACTAGGGACTTTGCTTTATGCCAATTAATTTATGTTGAAAGCAGTCAGGCAATATGGTGATGGATGTTAATGCAAAATGGTTAGATAGGTGTTTGGTATCAACACCACTAAACCCCTCATCTCAGTTAGCACTCATATTTGTGGCAGTGTCAAGTGAACTTGAAGGCTGCACCGCCTTCTGACCCTCCATGTGACAGATAAGGCATATTAATGCAGCATTGCAGCAAAGTGTAAGATACTGCCCATGATATATTTGTTCTGAGAAGATATTCAGTTTCCAGTGCTGACCGACTCACATCTTTCATGACTAATAATTTCCCTTTGGAATCTAAATTAGTATAATTATGTTCATGCTTATTTAAAATATGATTTTAAAATAAAACCCAGTAACGGGCAGCTGAATCCAAACTGCTCTTCATAATTGAGGCACAAGGGAAACCAGAAGGTGCCAACATCAGCCGTAGCGTACGGACCAGAAGGCAAGATCCTCAACATGCAAATTAAAAAAAACATACTTACATAAATCAATAGAATTTACATATGGGAAAAAACTGGATGTATTTTTTAGTTTACACTGCACAAGTGAGTGATAAGTATATATTGGGTATAATCTCACCTATTAACTTTTCCAATTATTTATGCAGAGAGACACTGAGGGAATGAAAACCATTATGATGTTACTTTTTCTCTTTAAACTTAAATTAATCATATTTCAGATTATCCTTTAATAAATGGAAGATACATGTTTCAGTCCTGTTCATTGCCATAAGGTCTTCCAACAGGTTATTTCAGAACATGTAAAAAAAAAAAAACAGCAATAATCCAAGATAAAATATTTTCTTTCAACATCTTTAATAGATTTGAATCAAATAAAATAGCTAATAGATCTTTGCAGATATATTATATTAATGTAAGTTCTAGCTAGTGGATTTATTGACAGGGTGGTTTTTTTTTTTTTGTTCTTGCAAAGTAAACCAGTTTAATTCTGTTGTACCCTTGGATAAGTGAACATGGACATACTGTACCAGTGAACGTAGGCACCTGGACACTACAGTGATGAAGGCCAGGTAGATAGATTCTATAAAAAAGTATTGTTTGTCAGATACGGCACAGTGATTTTGTGCTGTTCTAATATTAATCTGAGTAAGGGTTGGGAAAACCAGTTTGAATAACAGGTTTCATTTGCTCAGTGCATCAATCACCACCAAGTAACGAGACAGCAATATTCTGCACTGACTGAAATTTTTGAGTGGTCTTCATGGATAAATCCAGTCAGAGCACATTACAGCAATCAAAACTAGAAGTTGCACAGGCATGGATAACTGCAGCAAGGTCTAGTCTTAGCCAGTTCTACTATGTGGATACACGGAAGCAGAGGAGCCAAGAAGATTCCTTGATTATGAATGTTATAAAATTGAGGGATAATCAATGGGACAGGAGCGACCTATGCGCTTTTCAGTCCTCAGCAGACCAGCACCACTTCTCTTATGTGGACTGAGGTACATCTCTCTCTCTCACACACACACACTCACTCTCTCTCTCTCTCTCTTTCCCCACCTCCTGAAATGGCAACATTCCCTTATATGCATGTGCTGAAGAACCTTCTGGATGAAAAAACCAAAGATGCTATAAACAGAAGTTATTGTAATGTTTATTATTCTTTTTAGATTATAAAAATACTGTGTTTCACATTAAAACACACTGTTTTAATAAACTAATACAAATGCTAGAGTTATAGCTAGAACACAAGAAATGGGGCATGTATACAATAATTATTACTATTGTGGCTTGTTCCAAAATGTTCTCTGCAAAATTTAAGACCTGTGTTGTAAACTCTTTTGCCTGAGGAGGTTGTTAAATTCAAATAATACAATTGCATTTGTAGCATGTTGTTTAGGTTGTATATTTTTGACAAAAAAAACCCAAAACAAAACAGCAGAGGCATGCTAAAGTGGGCTTTTGTTAGTTCATACTAATGTGATGTTCAAGTTGTGAGAGCTTAGTTAAATCCTCCTGGTGGGAAGCACTCTTCTGTAAGAAAAAAAAAACAAAAAACAAAATCACACAGCTCCAGGCTCAGAAGAGCTTCCTTGCAGTGGCTAGTTCTTCCAAAATATGCTCATTCTGAACCTGATTTTCACTTGCATTGGTGGAAATCAGTTACACCAGGGTAGAGCACAATCACACACTCTTATTCTAGCGTTGTCCTAGCAGATTCTAGGCCAGCTCCACAGGTGGTGTGAATTGATGTAGCTGCACTTACTTCAACAGATGTAGATTGATTTACAGCAGCTGAGGATATGTGCCTCCAGCACCAATGATGCAAAGCACATAGCCAGTACAGTTTTTAAAGGGACAGATTTGAAACAGTGTTTTCCACATGCTCTCCATTCCAGCCATTGCCTCCCATCTGACCGTTGATTAAGTAAATGATTTCTTTCTGTTTTTGAGGGGGGAAAAACAAAAGAAACAACATCACCTCCTTTTGCCCTCCATACCCCACAGCTGCAGAATCCCACCTGGATTAAGAAATTGATTTATTTAAAATAAACACATTGATCTTCTTTGCCCTTTCCCGGGCTGCACATTTTCACTTCTTATCCCCAATGTTTTCCTCCAGTTCTCAAAAATATTTCATATTTATCCCCCCCACACACACACGTCTCTGGGTGCTCTCTTCAAAGCTGTATCTGCTGTTCCTCTGTGTCAATTTCTTTCAGCTGGCTTTTCAGAATGGGACCAGACGTAAACGCTTATGATGTTAAGAGCAGTCTCTCTGCTGGCTGAAGCAATAAGATAAACAGGGTCAATGCAAAAGAGATTTAGATACAAACCAGCAGTGGGCTTTTTTGGAAGGGCTTTGCTGGTCAGAAATGAAATCTCGGGTGAACAGCTCCAGGCAGCTTTGTTGTGTAAGAATGGCTCCCATGATTGAAACAGGTTATGTCACCCACTGCTAATAGCATGAAACTGACTAATAGTAATAATGAGGAAGAAATTACCTATGGGTCACCGTGACATGAAGAAGACTGGGAAATGAAGTTTCAAGACAAAGAAGGAAATTCAGATATTATAAAGATAGGATATATCTTTTCACAGAACACCCAATATTTCAAAAGAATTATCATTTAAATGAGGATGAAATATTTATATTGCTGTAGCACCTAAAGGTCAAGGACCCATTATTATAAGTGCTGTACAAATATAAAGTTAATGACAGTCCCTGGTCTGTAGTGTTTAAAATAAAATACAAAAGGAATGAAGAAGCTATAAAGTGCAGACATGTTATTAAGGAGCATGCAGTGAATGAAAGGATCAAAACTACATTGGCTGGCTTTATACTCAAGAATCCTAAACATTTAAATCTGTGAAATTTACTGCTTAATTGAGTCATATGACAAGCTAAAATACCACCAGGTCTTTATTATCTGGGACCTAAAGACCATCCTTTGAAATTGTAGGGGCTTGAAATAATAAGATCATTTGAAATATGGAAATGAGATCTCTATGATTTTTAAAATGTTGGTGAGACTATGCAAAAAAAAGTATTTCCTGGGTTGGTGTTGATCTGCTGACAAAGCTGAAAAGAGTGAAGACTGTACCTCTTCATACAAGTATGAATTCTATTTGCTAATAAATACAATCTACTTATCAGGGATGTGGGAAGGAAAGTCCATGAGGAATGACACATTGTCCTGCGCGTTCTGGCATGTGTATGTGCTGGTAGCCTGTCTGAGAACACCTTGGACCCAAGGAGTTAAGACAGTCATGATTCTTCAGAAACATCATAGGCATCTGTCATGGTTGTTCATAAGGGACACGTGATCACACTCAAGATAATTTTTTAAAAGTCAGTAGATTACTTCTTCTATGGGCTGAAAGACTGTATTGTCATAAGAGGGAAAAGACCCAGTAAAAATGTTATGATATAAACTCCCCAAGGAGGGATTGGTAGTGCAGTGGCTAAATGCATTAGCCATTCACTTCCAAAGATCTGGGATTATGTTATTCATGAGAGTTTGGCATTCCCACTATAGGTACACAGCTCCACTTTCACAGCAAGAAATGACTGCACCATTTTGTCAATAATAGCAGGGCTGGCAGTATCTGCTTCAGGGAGATGAGATCTAGAATAGCAAAGGTAGTGCATGTCACCATTAACTGGGGACCACAGGAATTGTGTATTGGTTTGCTGCCTTTTCTATGGTCATTACAACCAGAAAATGGACCTAGTTAAGAGTAGCACCTCCAGCACATTTCACTCCAATAAATAAATGTACAGACACGTAGAATGACAATCTGCAGAGAATCTCTTGCCTGGAAAAGCAGAGGGAAGTCCTTGAAAGTGGTGTATTATCATTGCCTAAGATTTGGAAGCACCTGTTTCCTTTGGCACAAAGAGCTGAAACGGATATTGCAACCTGTTAAATGTTCATCTGTTTCACGGAGGAGATATCAATGCTATTTCCAATGGAACAATGCTCTTCAAGAGCCTGATCCAAAGCCCACCAGTCAAAGGCAAGACCCAAAGTGATTTCAGTGGGCTTTGGGTCAGGCCCCAAGTTCTGATATGATGACAGTAAAGCAGTGAGAACCAGCAGCATATTTTGCTGCCCCTAAGAACTTGTCCACTTCATGGGCTTTCCAATGCATCCAATAGTTCAGCTATAATAATATACAGACCGACTTACTATTCAGTAACAGCTCTCAAGGCCCCACATACAGCTAATAAAGTCTCTCAACATCCCTTTTGTTTATTGTCCATATTTTTCATTATTAGCTAAAGATGAACAAATGGGAGATTGATAATTGTGCACATGATAATTGTACCATATTTCATGAATTTGATCTAGGCTGAAATATTGCAACCAGTGAAGCCAGCTTTGTATAGCAAAACTGGCAATCTTATCTTCCTGTGTAAAATTTAAACAATTCAGTATTATGATTTGGCCCCCAATACAGACATTTGATTTTTTTCCCTATTAAATATTTCACCATGTGGCAAATGTAAACAGCATCGAGGTGTGTGTGTGTGAGAGAGAGAGAGAGTGAGAGAGAGAGAGAGAGCCCTGGTCTACACTACGAGTTTAGGTCGAATTTATTAGCGTTATTTCGATTGATCCGTGCACCCGTCCACACGACGAAGCCCTTAACATCGACTTCTAGGGCTCTTAAAATCGATCTCGCCACTCCACCCCCAATGAGGGGATTAGCGCTTAAAGCGATATTGTCGAATCGATGTAGGCTTAGTGAGGACGCAATTCGACGGTATTGGCCTCCTGGATCTATCCCACAGTGCAACATTTGACCGCTCTGGACAGCAGTCTGAGCTCCAATGCTCCGCCCAGGTAGACAGGAAAAGCCCCGCGAACTTTTGAATTTCATTTCCTGTTTGGCCAGCGTGGTGAGCTGCAGGTGAGCGCAGATCTCATCAGCAGAGGTGACCATGATGGAGTCCCAGAACCGAAGACGAGCTCCAGCATGGACCGAGCGTGAGGTATGCGATCTGATCGCTGTATGGGGAGACGAAACCGTGCTAGCAGAGCTACGGCCCAAAAGAAGAAACGCCAATACATATGCCAAAGTCTCCAAGGGCATGCAGGACAGAGGCTACAACAGGAACGCGCAACAGTGCCGCGTGAAAATTAAGGAGCTCAGGCAAGCCTACCAAAAAGCCAGAGATGCAAACAGCCGCTCTGGGTCAGAGCCCCAGACATGCCGCTTCTATGATGAGCTGCATGCCATTCTAGGAGGTGCAGCCAGCACTGACCCACCCATATGGTGTGACTCCGTATGTGGATCATCAGAAACCACAGAGGAGCATGATGATGATAATGATGCTGAAAATAGCGCCCAGACACAGCAAGGAAGCGGAGAAGCCCTTTTCCCCGACAGCCAGGAACTCTTTGTCACCCTGGAGCCAGTACCCTACGAACCCACCCAAGGCGTGCTCGATGCAGGAGAAGGGACCTCTGGTGAGTGTACCTCTGTTAATTAATACATGTTTTATAAGCAAGCGTGTTTAATTATTAATTCGCGGCCAGTACAGCTACAGCTACTGGAAAACTCTGTTAACATGTTCGGGGATGGAGCAGAAATCCTCCGGGGACATCTCCAGAAAGATCTCCTGGATGTACTCCCAAAGCCTGTGCAAAAGGTTTCTGGGGAGGGCAGCCTTATCCTGTGCTCCGTGGTAACACACTCTACCACTCCAGGCCAGTACCATGTAGTCTGGAATCATTGCTTTGCAAAGCATGGCGGCGTATGGTCCCGGTGTTTGCTGGCATTCAAGCAACATCCGTTCTTTATCTGTCTGTGTTATCCTCAGAAGAGTGATATCATTCATGGTCACCTGGTTGAAATAGGGGAATTTTATTAAGGGGGTATTCAGAGGGGCTCCGTCCCTGCTGGGCTGTTTGCCTGTGGCTGAACGGAAATCTTCCCCGCTGTGACCCACGCGGTGGGGGGAGGGGGAATAGCAAACATCTTGGATGTGTGTCTGTGTGTGTGGGGGGGTGTTGATTAGGTTCGCGCTGCACGTTAACCCGAAAACCGCCACCCCTCCCTTTTCAATTGCCAACCAGTTTTAAATTGCCAGCCCAAAGGCTGTTTGTTATGGGAAATGAGGGGGTTGCTGTTTGAAAACATTCCCACATGTTATGAAGGTTAAAGAAGCCTATAGACTGTGGCTTACCATGGCTGCCTGCAAGCCGAATTCTGTTGCCCGCCGGACCTGCTTGTGTGATCTCTCACACCAAACCGGCAGACCCTCAATATAACAGGCAAAGTGCAACCTTGGACCAAATGCACATGTGATATGTAATGTTTGGAGCATTGTTCTCTAATATGTGTCTTTTAAACTACTCCTCTTCCATTTGTTTCCTCCCGCAGCTGCAAATGTTTCAACGCCACCCCCTTCATCACCGTCCCAGAGGCTAGCGAAGATTAGAAGTAAAAAAAAAAGGAATCGAGACGATATGTTCTCAGAACTCATGGAATCCTCCCACACTGAAGCTGCCCAGCAGAATGCGTGGAGGCAGACACTGTCGGAGTCCAGGAAGGCAGATTTTGATCGCGCGGACAGGTGGCGTGATGAAGAGAGTAGGTGGCGTCAGTGTGCAGAGAGAAGGCAGGATGCAATTCTGAGGCTACTGGAGGATCAAACGGAAATCCTCCGGCTTATGGCTGAGGAAAGGCGTAGGGTTCAGGAAAGGCCGCCTGAGCCCAGACCGCCGCTACAGCCCCTGTGTAACCAACAGCCCTCCTTCCCGAGTCCCATAACCTCATCCCCGAGACGCCCAAGAACGCGTTTGGGCGGCCTCCGTGCACCCAACCACTCAAGCCAAGAGAACAGTCCAAGCAAGAAGGGGCTGGCATTCAATAAGTTTTAAAGTGCTGTGTGTCCTTGTCCTTCCCTCATCCCCTCCTCCACCACCCATCCTGGTGCTTCCCTTCCTCCACCACCCATCCTGGTGCTTCCCTTCCTCCACCAGCTATCCCGGGAGACTGTGGCAGTTACCCCCATAGTTCCCCCTCTTTGTTTTACGAATTAATAAAGAATGCATGATTTTTAAGCAACAATGACTTTATTTCCTCTGTGAGCGGTGATCGAGGGGGGGAGGGCAGGGCAGTTTGGGTAAAGGGAAGTAGAGTGAATGAAGGGGCGGGGCTTTTCATTACTGGGGAAAAACAGAACTTTCACACAGCATCCTGGCCATTCATGAAACTGGTTTTCAAAGCTTCCCTGATGCGCAACGCACCCTGCTGTACTCTTGTAATAGCCCTGGTGTCTGGCTGCGCATAACCAGTGGCCAGGCGATTTGCCTCAACCTCCCACCCCGCCATAAACGTCTCCCCCTTACTCTCACAGATATTGTGGAGTGCACAGCAAGCAGTAATAATAATGGGAATATTGTTTTCGCTGAGATCTAACCTAGTCAATAAACTTCGCCAGCGAGCTTTTAAATGCCCAAATGCACATTCCACCACCATTCTGCACTTGCTCAGCCTATAGTTGAAAAGGTCCTTACTACTGTCCAGGATACCTGTGTATGGCTTCATGAGCCATGGCATTAAGGGGTAGGCTGGGTCCCCAAGGATAACTATAGGCATCTCAACATCCACAACGGTTATTTTCTGGTCTGGGAAGAAAGTCCCTTGCTGCAGCAGCCGAAACAGACCAGAGTTCCTGAAGATGCGAGCGTCATGTACCTTTCCCGGCCATCCCACGTTGATGTTGGTGAAACGTCCCTTATGATCCACCAGTGCTTGCAGCACTATTGAAAAGTAACCCTTTTGGTTTATGTACTTGCTGGCTTGGTGGTCCGGTGCCAAGATAGGGATATGGGTTCCGTCTATCGCCCCTCCACAGTTCAGGAACCCCATTGCTGCAAAGCCATCCAGTATGAGCTGCACATTTCCCAGACTCACAACCCTTGGTACCAGCAGCTTGGTGATCGCCCTGGCTACTTCCATCACAACAGCCCCCACTGTAGATTTTCCCACTCCGAATTGATTCGCGACTGACCGGTAGCTGTCTGGCGTTGCAAGCTTCCACAGGGCTATTGCCAGTCGCTTCTGTACTGTGAGGGCTGCTCTCATCTTGGTGTTCTTGCGCTTCAGGGCATGGGAAAGCAACTCACAAAGTTCCATGAAAGTGCCCTTACGCATGCGAAAGTTTCGCAGCCACTGGGATTCCTCCCAGACCTGCAGCACTATGTGGTCCCACCAGTCTGTGCTTGTTTCCCGGGCCCAGAATCGGCGTTCCACTGTATCAACAAGCCCCATTAACACCATGATGTCCACCTTGCGGGGGGGCCTTTTTTGAGAGAGGTCTGTGTCCATGTCCTCATCACTGTCCTCAGGGCGCTGCTGTCGCCTCCTCGCCTGCTGTAGCTCTAGCAGCTCCTGGTTCTCGTTCTGCATATACTCCTGGACAATGCGCGTGGTGTTCATAACGGCGAGAACAGCCGCGGTGATCTGATCGTGCTCCATGCTTTCCCTGGTATGCTGTTTGCAGGACAGTAGAGTGGGAGCAGAAGCGGCGGGTGGATAACAATGGTGTCAGCAATATGGCGCCCGCATGAAAAAAGGCGCGAAAGGATTTTTGGCTCCCCCCTCAGTTGCTTTCACGGAGGGAGGGGGGATCAAGGGTTAGGCTCATTTCCTTCTAGCAGCAGATGGTACAATATGCTTGATATCCATCATCATCTCCTGGCCCCCTCAAGGATTGAACTCGCAACCCCGGGTTTAGCGGGCCAACGCTCAGACCGCTGAGCTATCCCTCCGCCCATGTTCCAGGCAGTACTGAATCTCCCTTAAACAAAACGTAAAAAAGAGACTGACCAGAGTCACTCTGGTCACTCCCATTTATGTCCAAGAGCCCCTGGCCAGCCACACCATAGGCCACCGGCCAGGAGCGCATGAATTTCAAGCATATTGTATGATCTGCAGCTAGAAGGCAAGGAGCTTCTGCTGTGTAGTCCCGCGACTACCAGCCTCAGGCGGAATGGCCCCCTCAAGGATTGAACTCGCAACCCCGGGTTTAGCGGGCCAACGCTCAGAACGCTGAGCTATCCCTCTGCCCGTATTATAGCGTGACTGAATCCCCACTAGACCTAATGTCCAGGGGTACGCTGGAGATGTACGGTAATTGTGAGCTGAGCAGGCTTCCGTAGCAAACACGGAAACCCCGGAAAAAAGGCGCGAAAAATATTGCTTTCACGGCGGGAGGGAGGGACGTTTGATGGCTTGACAACATGCACCCAGAACCACCAGCGACAATGTTTTCTGCCCCATCAGGCTTTGGGATCGCAACCCAGAATTCCAATGGGCGGCGGAGACTGCGGGAACTGTGGAATAGCTACCCGCAATGCAATGCTCCGAAAGTCGATGCTAGCCCCGCTACTGTGGACACAGTCAATCGACCTCATGGTCTTAATGCTCTTTAGTGGGGACACACACAATAGATTCCATAAATTCGGGTTTTAAAATATCGACTTCTATAAATTCGACCTAATTCTGTAGTATAGACGTACCCTCAGAGATATTTATCATTTTCAGGCCCCAGTTCAGGAAAGAACTTGAATATATATCTAAGGCTATGTCTACACTATAGGCGAGGGGTGTGTTTCCTCTGCTTGCATATGCATAGTTGCACTTGCATTGAGCTAACATGAGTACAAACAGGAGTGTAGCAATAGTAGGACTAGTAGCAACAGCGGAGGCACGTGTTAGCCATTCCAAACATGTACCCACCAGTTTTCAGGCATATTTGTACTAAGCCATGCCTCCTCTGTCACTGCACATGCTACCATGACTACACTACTGTTTAAACTTATGCTAGCTCATTGAGTGTGACTGTGAGTATGTGTAGGCAAGCGGGGGCAGAGGGAAATCACACCCCTAGCTCATAGTATAGAAGACTGAAGTCAATGGGACTCTTCAGCATGTAAGAAAGTGCTTTTGTCAAATCGTGGAGTGTTTTCCTGAAGACGGATAGTAAATTTCTGTATTGGGCAAAATCATCGTGATATATCATTTAATTTTGTGTAGGAAAGGGAAGATTGCTAGTTTTACTTTGAAAAGATGTGTTCTGTGGATGGAATATAACATTTCAATGCTACTTAAGTACACCCATAAAATTAAGCAAGTGATTAAGTGCTTTTCAATATAGGGATTCTTTTCTGAATTAGAGCATTTTTGATTTCCAGCTCAGTTGACAGGAAAGATTTTGTTACTTAAGAAGATACGTGAGAAGGCAAGAAGCCAGCTTGACTTGCAGATCCTAGGTTTAGTTTGCAGGGCTGGTAATTAGGAGGGAAGCATATTTTACTTATAAATAGAACAAATTTGAGTTGGAAGATTTGACAGACTGTGAAAATGGAACCCCAAGATACCCCTTTTTCAGAGTAGAATCATCGCAACAAATAATTAAGGCCTTAGAGAGACAGACTGATAGAATTAGAAAAAAGGCTAAATACACTAGCTTGGATGAATGAGGCAAAAGTGAGTGACACACTAACCTTCTTAAAGTACTTGAGATTTTTAAGCATCAGAGAGGGAGGTGAAGGAGTTCATATATTATGGTGGTAGGCACGAAAGGGACAGACAGATTGTCTAGTGCGGTATAACTAGGGGTAATGAGATGAACTAAGCAACATAAAATTTCAGCTGAATATCTGGAAAAATTATTGGATTACCAGTGAAAGTGGTGGGAGACCCAGCACTTGGGGTATTTAAAATAGACAAAGTACTTACAGATGTACTGAGGATTACTTCTTCACAGGCAGTGAGGAGGGGCTGATGACTTTAAAGGCCTTTTTCATCTCCAGTATCTATGATTCTATGATACAGTATCATGTAAAAATATGATTTTTCCCCTGCTGGTTTTCCTGGATGTGAGATTTGTAACCCCTCAGCCCAATTAGCTGGAAATGAAGGTTCATTGTATCTCTTAAAATAAATTTGATATGAATCACAGCATTATGCACAGCATGCCACTTCATAGTTAACATGAAATGACACAAGGTGGTAAATATTCGGTACACACTTTGAGGATTTATCCTTCACAGTTTCCACTGACATTTATGGGAGTCACACAGTTAAAGTCCTGTGTGTTGTGCCAAAAATGCACCCCAGTGTGGCAGAGCATGTATGATCCATTCAGTGCAATGAGGGACAGCTAAGAAATTACTCAAAACATTACACTGTCAGGTCTCTTACTGGCATGCACACAAAGGCATTGTCCAGTGTGCATTCCTTGTGCCTTAGTGTGTGAGTGAGGTGGGGGAGGAAGGTAATTTCCATTTTGGGCAGCGCCTGAGTCTCTCTATGCTCTGCAGAGCTGAGCATAATTCTTGTTCTATTCTTATTACAATATTTCACTGGTTATTTAGATGATACCAGAAATGTCATAAATTTGCAAAATCTGGGAATGTACAGGTAAACAGAAATTCATTTTAGAAGAGCTGCTGTGATTGAGAATTGCATGTTTACCTGTTTAGCTTGTGGCTTTTCCTTTTCTAAAGCATCAAACAAGCGCTTCTCTGATGATGCTGTATCCTTCTTATATAGGAAAACCCTTATGATTTATCAATCTACAAGACCAAATGAAAGTTATTAGGAGGCTTCTCTCTACTGCAATGTGCCAGCAGAAATATCTTTGTCACTAGAGGGCAGCCATCATCTGCTAGAGAGCCAAGGGAGATCTGCATGGAAATCAAGGTCTGATTGTAGATGCAGGGGTGTGATTCCGGATCAATGGGCTTTGTCTCAGCTGTGCTAATTTTCAACACAAGTAATAATCAACATTTTGAGTTTTTTATCTAAGAATCAGCAGTATGGCTGCTAGTGGCACTAGAGGCAGACTATTAAAACCTGTCAATGCAGACTGACCAGTGACATTGGCAGTTGAAATTGGGGAAGGAGGGGCCACAGGCTCTGCAATTTCAGTTAATGTACTCACTCCTCTTCCCGGTTTTTCCATTGAGCTATTTCTCAAAGCTGCTGAGAGAAAAGAGAGTTAAACAACCACTCAAGATAACCTCAGTATTGTCACATCCATCTGGAAAATCATGCACCTTATCCTGCATCCAGCACGATGGACAAAACAAAACAATGAATTCTCAGTGTCACCAAGCAGATCTTTCTTGCTCCCTTCCTTTTTAGCACCTGACACTGGCCACTGCTGGAAACAAGCTACTGGAGAAGAAAGACCACTCATTCAATGTGGCAATTCCTGTGTACCCACATACAGAGCTGGTACTGTGCTGTATTCTGCTGTGCCACGTCTTTCTCATTGGCAGGACAATTGTTGCATGATCCTAATAGGCTATGCACCCAGATAATCAGCCTCTCCTCTCACCCAAAGCTTTTTTCTGACTGTGCTAAACTTTTAACTTCTGATCCATATAAAATGTTCAGAACTACCGGATCTTCCACTTGTCTTTTTACTTCTTTTCACACTGCAAAACCCTGCAGTGTGTTTGTGACAAAACAATCCCCGGTTTATCATTTACATGATGTGAACATATAAATGAGAATGAAAAATAATGCTTTTGTGAAAACATGTACTTACAATTCTCTTGTTTTGCACCACTGACAATTTTGTATTTTACAACCATGTTGCAAGGTATAAAATGATTTTACTGCTATTTACTGTGCCAGATAGGACTGCTCATGCTCCATCCCACATACATGGATACATCTTGCTTCTTGTGCATGCACAGTAGATGACTTGACAAGATAGATGTTGATGCATGCCTGTACACCAGAGGTCAAAAAATTAAGGCTAGATCAGATCAGAATGGAGCTTGAGTATCTTGGAAATCTGCTTTAAGCTCTCTTTAAAATATATTTCTGAACATCACATTTTATATCCAGTAATAAACAAAGCTTCAAATTTTCAGTGTTTGTGAGCTTAGGAGAAGCCCATTAAAAATCAGACTGAAATGAAAGGAGAAAATTAGCACAGCATTAAAAAAACAAACAAAAAAACCGCACACACTCACAAAGGGCTTGATTCCACGCTTTATATTCAGACAAAACTCCCAATGGAGTACATTATATTGGAAGTGAATGCTAGAAGTTTCTGGACTAGGAATGGGTGGAAGATAACACTCAGAGAGGTAGACATAGTATTTGCTTTTGCATTCTTGCCAGTGGTATTTACTCAGCAAGTGATTAAATACATGTCATATCTCTGGGTATGAGAAGAATGGATTTTGCACTCTGCTCACTTTGTATATTTTCAATCCCTGATGTAGGCCATCCCATGACTCATTGATAACTGATATTAATCCACCTCTGATTTCCTAGGTAATTTAACATTTACTGGAATAGAGTGTCTGCATGGGGAGTTATATCAGCATAGCTATAGCCATTATTCTACTATTGCAATGCCAATCAATTTCTTTGTGTAGTCAAGCCCTAAACTTCATTACAGCATGTTGTAGGGGCATTCCCCTTGTGGCCAGTCATGGCCCTGTAGGCACACTGCACTCAGCATCACTTGAATCTTTTCAGATAATTACCCAGACCAGATTAGTTTAATCCATTTGCAGGGTCTGGGTGAGTCACTCATTCTGCTGACGGTTAATCACGTATTTAGCTCCTCAAGTACACACCCATTCTGGGTCCACAAAAGAGTCCTGGTCACTTTCCTTCCCTGTTCAGGAGGTCCCAGACTTTCTCCCAGAGCTGGGTTGTATTTTGGACAATTCTTCTTTCCCTCTCCTGAAGACAGGAGTCTCCACAGCTCAGCTCCTTGGAGCTGGAGTTGTACTTTAGGCCAGCTGTAGAGCTGTGTCAGCTTCTCCTCCAGCTGGCCCTTTTCCCAATCAGTCCTTCCACCCTCAGACTGGGAGTGTTCAGTATCTGCTCTACTATGAAGGAGAAGGTAGCACTTATGGCAGTCCCTTTCTCCCAAATCATCCCCAATTTAGTTGGGAGAGAGGGAAGCCTTGCCCTGCCCTCTCTGTAAGTCCCCAGGTCTTTAAAGAAACTGTACCAGGGCTCCCCACAAAACCCTACCCTGGGACTGCTTCCTCTTGCTCAATATTCCCCAGGTGCTTGTAGCTCTTATCAGACCTTTCAACTCTTAAAAAGCAATGACAAGGTGGCAAGGTGGAGTAACACTGGTCTACAATTTTTGAGAAGTCGTCTGCTGTAGACATAAAATGTGCTATTTAGTATGTATTTTGATGTGCTGAATTCAAATATGACAATTAAAACAACCGATTGGCTACTGTTTCTAAGATATTTAAGTTTTTACATTTTATGTCTATGTATATTGTGTAGATAGTAGAGTTTTAATCATAAATTGGAAACCTAGGTCTTTTTATGTGTTTATGGTTGCTTTACATGATACTATTTCACCTGTCCTGTTTATGTAACACTTTAAAAATCAGCAAAGGGGTTATATAAATAAAATTTATTATGAAACAAAGGGCAAAAAACAATTATGTCCATAGTTTAGTCCTATTCAGTGTCTGCTCGGCGTTTCTTGGCTTGTCTCTTGTATTCATTAAATGGAGCATCTCTTGTCACTGTCCAGCAATAGTCTGCAAGCATTGATGGGCTCCCTTTGCCCTGATTGCGTTTCTCCATTGTTGCAATGTCCTGGTGAAATCGCTCGCCGTGCTCGTCGCTCACTGCTCCGCAGTTCGGTGGAAAAAAATCTAGATGAGAGTGCAAAAAATGTATCTTTAGTGACATGTTGCAACCAAGGCTTTTGTATGCCTTGAGGAGGTTTTCCACCAACAACCTGTAGTTGTCTGCCTTGTTGTTTCCGAGAAAATTTATTGCCACTAACTGGAAGGCTTTCCATGCCTTTTTTTCCTTGCCATGCAGTGCATGGTCAAATGCATCATCTCGAAGAAGTTCACGAATCTGAGGACCAACAAAGACACCTTCCTTTATCTTAGCTTCACTTAACCTTGGAAATTTTCCATGGAGGTACTTGAAAGCTGCTTGTGTTTTGTCAATGGCCTTGACAAAGTTCTTCATCAGACCCAGCTTGATGTGTAAGGGTGGTAACAAAATCTTCCTTGATTCAACAAGTGGTGGATGCTGAACACTTTTCCTCCCAGGCTCCAATGACTGTTGGAGTGGCCAATCTTTCTTGATGGAGTGGGAATCTCTTGCATGACTATCCCATTCGCAGAGAAAACAGCAGTACTTTGTGTATCCAGTCTGCAGACCAAGCAAGAGAGCAACAACCTTCAAATGGCCACAAAGCTGCCACTGATGTTGGTCATAGTTTATGCACCTCAAAAGTTGTTTCATGTTGTCATAGGTTTCCTTCATATGGACTGCATGACCAACTGGAATTGATGGCAAAACATTGCCATTATGCAGTAAAACAGCTTTAAGACTCATCTTCGATGAATCAATGAACAGTCTCCACTCATCTGGATCGTGAACAATGTTGAGGGCTGCCATCACACCATCGATGTTGTTGCAGGCTACAAGATCACCTTACATGAAGAAGAATGGGACAAGATCCTTTTGACGGTCACGGAACATGGAAACCCTAACATCACCTGCCAGGAGATTCCACTGCTGTAGTCTGGAGCCCAAAGCTCTGCCTTACTCTTGGGTAGTTCCAAATCCCTGACAAGGTCATTCAGTTCACCTTGTGTTAAGAGGTGGGGTTCAGAGGAGGAGGATGGGAGAAAATGTGGGTCCTGTGACATTGATGGTTCAGGACCAGAAGTTTCATCCTCTTCCTCTTCCTCGTCTGACTCAAGTGAGAATGATTCTGGTGCATCAGGAACCGGCAGTCCTTCTCCATGGGGTACTGGGCGTATAGCTGATGGAATGTTTGGAGAATGCACAGTCCACTTTTTTTTCTTTGACACACCTTTCCCAACTGGAAGCACCATGCAGAAGTAACAATTGCTGGTATGATCTGTTGGCTCTCTCCAAATCATTGGCATTGCAAAAGGCATAGATTTCCTTTTCCTGTTCAACTACTGGCGAAGATTTGTTGCACAAGTGTTGCAGCATATGTGTGGGGCCCACCTCTTGTCCTGATCTCCAATTTTGCAGCCAAAAGAAAGGTGATAGGCTTTCTTAACCATAGTGGTTATACTGCGCTTTTGTGATGCAAAAGTCACTTCACCACAAACATAGCAGAAGTTATCTGCACTGTTCACACAAGTACGAGGCATCTCTGCTCACTTTGGCTAAACAGAAATGTGTCCCTTTGCAAAATCAAACAGCGACAAATAAGAGATCACGACACTGTATGATTTCTAGAGCTGATATAGGGCAATTTGTTCAGCAGAGTGATGTAAGCTTCGTTATGATTGCATCATCCATGACTTCTAGGAATAACATGATGCAATTCATCTCATGTATGACGCAATACCAGCTTCAGATTGCATCATTCATTGTTTTGCCTAAAAAGCAAGTACTGTCCAAACCCAGTCATAGATTTATTCATAGATCCAGTCAAAGATGTATTTTAGTCATTTCTGGTTTAAATTGAGATCCCTTCCCTTTATAACTCACTTATCCTCCGCCATTCCCAAGTCAAGGGTCGTATATACTGACCCAATAGCATGTCTTGAAAACTAGAGCCAATCAACAATTTTAAGCATCATTTTCGTTCTCAGTGACCCAGAATTAGTAAAGTTTGACTACATTTATTTCAGAAGCATTTTGGCTGTAGAGCAGTGTAATCAGTACTGCCTTGATATGGGTGACTTGATTCCCAAGTGGAGTTTTCACTCAGTGCTTCCCATTCCAAAGTTCTGATTCCAGTGCTGTTGCAGAAGGAGCGAGTGGAGTGAACCCCCTGCTCCTTTCACTATGGCTGCAGGTAGCAGTAAATCTGTGCAGTGGCAGTATCAGAGGAACCTCTGCAGAGAGCATTGTATACAGTCTGCCCAAAGGGTCTCTCCATCCTTTGCATGTCAGGTTGTGAAGGGCTTGCATATGGGAGGGGCAGACCACATAAGTCTGCAGCTATGCAGTCCCCCAGGAGTTTGCCTCCCACTTCCTCTGTGTCACAAAGACACAGGAGTGTCCGGGGCTACTAATGATTCGGGACTACAGTGATAGCCACGGAGGGGTTCCTGTCACTCATTTCCTGAGGGAAACGGTACTTTTCCCTCTCTAGCCCTAGTTGAACTCCTCTGCACCAAGCTCAGATTCTTGTCCCTGACACCGTTGACAGTCATGCAGGAGAACAGAACAAGAGTAATGTCAGTCACTATTGAATTAAGAGATAAGCTAGTGCAAGGCCTGGGAATGTCTATGTGAGTGAAGTGTGAAGTCCAACACTCCAGACAGAAAAGCATAAGGTGTGTTTAATCAGTTGATAACTGATTGCACTGACAAGTATGCAAAATAAATTGCTGTATGTTCACCTCCTCAAGTATTATGGATCTGAACTCCCACTCATTCTCAATCCAA
The DNA here is from genome assembly GCA_033296515.1 of Macrochelys suwanniensis. Taxonomy (NCBI): domain Eukaryota; kingdom Metazoa; phylum Chordata; order Testudines; family Chelydridae; genus Macrochelys; species Macrochelys suwanniensis. The sequence continues at coordinate 25,557,184 of CM065782.1, forward strand.
CAATAACTGAAACATTCTCCTCTGCTAAAAAATGTACTAACCTAAGGGTATAAACCTCAAAAACAAAGAAAAAATGTCTGTCTCTGGGGGGGAGAAACCTTTAAGTCAATTGTTCCCTCTGCAGGAAAATCACTATTTTAAGGTTCCATAACATTATGTGATGCATGTTCAAAAGATTTCTAATATTTTATTTAGTTCTTTATAATTATCAGACGTTCTGTGCATAATTTCTCATTCACTGAAAACTCAAGCCTTAACACACACTGAAAAGCTATGACAAAATGTGCTAGTGTGGGGTTTTTATAGGAAACAAGTCCTACTTTAGAGGAAAAAATAGAACTGTGCACTCGTTGCTCCTTCCCCCATGCAACAAGTATGCTGTAATCATTTAAAAGTATCTTTATAAAAGGGTATAGCTCCTTTGTAGTACGAGGGTAAAGGAGCAATTTACATATGCTAATCTCTGATTTTATGTATTCTAACAACTATGTAATATTTAATTATTTCTTCCTTCAATGTTGTATGGAAAACAATGTAGAAGAAAACAAACAAACAAACAAAAATCTCCATAGTTATCTTTATGTCCAGATGCTTAAAGACATTTCATTCTGGCTTCTAACAGAAGAATGTGCTTAAGAAGCAGTTTTTAAAGTGAAGGAACAACCAATGTGTGTTTTATTACATCATCATAATGACTTTTTAGTCTGTCTTTAATCCTTCCACTCAACCAATAAAGTAATACAAACAAAGAGAAACCCTGCAGTATGAGCCTCTGTTGGTCTCAGAATCACTAGATTGGCCCCAAAATATTAAATGGAGGCTTATGATGAATTAAGAAGATCAGTGAAGGGCATTTCAAATACATTTCACAAAAAATAATTTACGCACAGATGAGAGATGGGAAAAGCCTTTCCATAAAACATGTTGGAACATGGCAGGGTAGATCTTTCAACATATTCCTACTGATGTACATTACATGTATGTGCCTGCATACGTTCACTAGTTACATATCAGATGCAACTGTCTGTGTAACTTTTCCCATTTCCAGCCCAAAATAAACCCAGTGAATTTTTTTTCCCTTTCTCTGGTCATGGGGTTTTGAAAGAGAATGCTATAAAATATAGGAACTCCTGTGTTAAATATTCTTAAGATGATTCACCGAGAAACTTAATATGCAATACTAATTTCCCTTTAAAATGCCCATATATTAAAGTGATGAGGTCTACTGGGTGCACATTTATGTTGCAGAGTGAAATATGGAAGAGCACTGATTTCAGAACTCCTATAGGACTTTTTTTTTTTTAATATTGTCCACAACTAAGGGACACCAATTTTTCCAGTTACACCAATGTAGTTTTCTTTGATTTTTGCATTTACTCTTAAATAGGTTTAAAGGTGCTATTGATACTGCTATAATAGAAAACACAGATTCCAGGTACCAAATGGAAGAAACATTTCACATAGGGGAACAAAGACAACTTGATGCCAGCTAGGCCCAGTGGCCAATTTAACAATACCCATATGCAAAGTGATTCATTTTTTGTCCAGCTCTAGAAAAAATATATTTTGCTGTTTATAGCTACATGACGAAACTGAATTATTTTAAGCAATTAAAAACAGTTCTTAGTCAACAAAGCCTTTGAAATGCATATTTATCATATAAATCCATTTTTTTTATTCTAAAAGATTATTTAGGTATGATCTTTACAAATTGGAATGCATTCTTTACTGTCACATAGCACATGTACTCACAAAGCAAAATAAACTTCACATTACATTATTTTATGTATTTCTGTGTCTTTTAAAATGGTCAGCATTTTGGTGGTAACATTAATAGTTATTACAGATTTAAATGGGCATTCTGTATCTTTAACTGATCGACAAGATCAATAATGTTAAGATCAAATACTAACAGCTGTCTGTTTTTTTCCTTTATCAGTGTCTTTTTGTTTTATACCCACGCCTACAGCAAGATCCTGTTTTCTGTATGTAGACAGAGCTTCCTGCTGTGTGCTGTCGAAAGAATGAAAAGACAAGATGGAGAATCAATTTAAGAAAAAAGCCTTAGTTGACAAAGCTTTACTGTTAATCAGTGGAATCTAGCTAGTTAAAATATCTGTAGTAGCAGAGATTTTATAATCACATGCTTGGACATAATCAGTTCAGTTTTCCCTGTTTCATTCATATAGTATTTTTGCTGGATGAAAAATTGTTTTCTTTTTATGCAAAGAAAATAACATTATTATGAACATTGACTATATTTTGGCTTTGTAGTGAAACACAGCAAAAGAGGATGAAATACATTGCCTTGATATGCTGAAAATCTATCCCTTTAACACGTTTATTCTTTTAAAAGACAGTATTTGTTTAAGAGGGAGTTTGTCCTCTAGAGCAATGCAGCAGAGCACATTTACCCATTGAAAGATCTAATAACTGTTACAGTTCACCACTTGGTACTTAGGGGATTTTTTTCATTGACTCATTTAGTCTTTTATCACTTATTTGTTTAAACAGGTTTCACTACAAGCACAGGATGTGTACAGACTGATATAAAGTGCATGGCTTTGCTAACAGGTTTATTTATATATCTGATATTTATTTAATTGGATTTCACTACATTTGCATACCAGCAGTAATTAGTTGTTTAAAAATTCTTAATAGCATGGAGTGAAAATATTACTGAACTTTTTTTTAAGCACACCCTCTATTTTATTTTTAAAAAATCAAACCCACTAGTAAGCATCCTGTTAACTCATTCCTGGTTACAAGAGAAAAAAATCAAAACATTTCAGCACCATCACCTAAGCATGAAATGTACAAATAAATAATTTAGAAACTGATCTCAGGCCTGCAGCTAGTTTAGAAAATGAATAATATGATCCACATTGTGAACTGAACTTTGACCTAATCGTACAGCAGGCTTCAAGACCTTTGCTTTAAAAACTTTTTTCTTCCCTTTAGACATCATTGCTGGGTGGATTAAAATATTGCCTTTTGATTTTATCTTTTCAGATGTATGGAGAATTTTGTGACTCAAGAAGTAACAGCTTCAAAAACCAGTAGGAACCAAGATAACTGGACTCAAGAAAACTTCAAAGGAAAAACAGGTTTGACTGTTAACAATACAATATGCAAATTAGGCCAAGATTTTCAAAAGTGACTAGTGATTTTGGATGCCTCGGTTTTTGGATATCCAAGTGGAGACACCTTAAAGGGGTCTGGTTTACAGGAATATTATCATCAGAAGTGCTGAGCTGAACATTCCCCTTCTGAAAATCACACTCCTTTCCGCTGTCTCAAAATGAGCACGTACTAACAGAATCACCCAAACTCTCAAGTCACTTTTGAAAATCTTGGCCTTAAGTCTTAATTGCTAAGGGCCAAATTCTGCAGCCTTTAGGCAGTTCATACTCAGGCAGAATATGTACTATTGTTTATTGCCCACATCCTTCCTATGAATTTTAATAAAAATCCCTGTGCCAAAATCTTAATCTTAACTATAATTTAGGGGGGAGTTCTTCCTTTTGACTGAGAGAAGGCTGAGTGAGGACTAAAGTATGAGACCCAGTATCAATAATATTGCTTCAGGGCTGCTTCTGTTGTTTCTGGAAGTCAGGCTTAATAGTATACCAGGGTTTTGTTAATTCATAAGGGGAAGGCTCTCTGCAAAGGAAAGAGTGGGTGACTGTTTTTCCTTTAAAATAAAAGCTCTAGTTCTCTAGAACACAGCTCAAACTGTAGAAAGACCCCAATCAAGAGATTCATAATAGCTTTTCACCCACTATTTTCCACTACTCAATGTCATGCAATAATGTTATCACTCAAAACTAGAATCATAAAACTACATCGCAGTGGTTAAACATGTTAACTTATATGTGTATGCGCACATTCATGTACTAAAGAGATGCCTATATAGTGATTTCAGTTTTATGTATGTTCCTGTGTTGGAGTTGTCATGGCTCACCTCAGGGTTGTCTGTACTTACTTTGCCTACTACCTGTGTGGTTTCTAATAGTAAAATGCATGACCGTGATTCTGACTCTCGGTGGACTTTAGATCCTTACTCATTTTAATACTGAATACAAAAGTGGCCATGGGGGAAACATCTGTTTTTCCCTTATATGGTAAGGGTGTAAGTCCCACTGAGATTTTTACATGAGGGCTTCTTCTACACTTGTCTGAAATAGGCATTTTGAGTGATAATATTTCCCTTATTCCATGACACCAAGCAATGGAGAAGAGTGGGTGAACAAAAATCCTGAATCCCTTGATGTTCAGATTCTTTCTATGAGACAAGAGATTTTCTACAGGCTCATTTTTATTTAAAAAATATAGTCACTAGTCATCTCTTTTGCAAAAAGCCTTCCCTCCAGAAACAGTAAAAGCAATCTCCAAGCCACACAATATAGAAGCAATGGCAAACGTGCAAACTGTATCCCCCATTCACCTTAATGAGGTGTTAATGTCTAATTCTAGTTGGGAACATTAAAACACCAGTTCCATTTAGTAGGGCAGTCAGAGACACTTCTTAACCCTTATCCACTTCTTAATCTCCCTGGTCACTCAATAACAGACCTAAAAGTGGCAATTCTTCAACAAAAAAACTTCAAAAACAGACTCCAATGTGAAACTGCAGAACTGGAATTAATTTGCAAACTGGACACCATCAGATTAGGCCTGAATAAAGACGGGGCGTGGTTGGGTCATTACAAAACTTAAACCTAATTTCCCCCAGGCTAATTTCCCCCTACTGTTACTCACACCTTCTTGTCAACTGTCTGAAATGGGCCACTCTCATTACCACTTCAAAAGTTATTTTTCCTCCCTTGGTATTCTGCTGTCAATTGAATTGTCTCATTAGACTGACTTCACACTTGGTAAGGCAACTCACATCTTTTCATGTATTTATACCTGCTCCTGTATTTTCCACTCCATGCATCTGATGAAGTGGGTTTTAGCCCATGAAAGCTTATGCTCAAATAAATTTGTTAGTATCTAAGGTGCCACAAGGATTCCTCGTTGTTTTTTCTTAATCCCTGTATTGCCTGTGCCTTGGCAGAAATATCTCAATGAAATACCTGCTCAAATAAATGCAAAGCTTTGAGAAAAGAAAAGAAAAGAAAAGAAAAGAAAAGAAAAGAAAAGGCTCTTAGTAAAAAAAACCAAACAAACCCAAAAAACAGAAAAAGCCTATAAGTTTAATAAAATGTGTAATAGCCACCTATGTGAAAGAAAGGATTGCCTTCTGGTTGAGGCAATTAAGTTGGATTTGGGAGATCTGGGTTCAGTTCTTGGCTCTGCCACAGACTTTCTGTCTGTGACCTTTGGCAAGTCACTTAGGCTACGTCTATACTTATGGTAGTGGACAGAGTACCGGAGCTACATGTATAGCTACATGCTGCAGTGAAAAGCAGGCTGTGTCCACACTTGTCACTGTGGTGTGTAGCTACATGCGGCAGTGAAAGGCTGTGACAGTGGGGAAGCATGGAGCCTTTCCCCCACTATGGTGAGGAAAGACTCCTGAAGAGGAGAGGCAGCAGGGCACACATGGAAGCTTTGCTTCATCATGTAGAGAGCTATGTAAGGTATATACCCTGGGGGTTCAGGTGTGTAGTGTATTCTACTTGCCTAAGCAACACTTCACTGTCTACACTGCTATTTATACCCTTGCTAGCTGGGTGTGCAGTGCCTATACTCTCCATCCTGCCATAAGTGTAGATGTAGCTGTAAGCTCCTTTGCCCTCAGTTTACCCTCTATAAAATTAGGTTATTAATATTTCCCTGTCCGATAAAAGTGTTGTGAGGAAAGTGAGGCTCTTTGATATTGTGCCCTAGGAAAGCCAATAAAAAAGATAAATATAGAAGTCTCATTGTCTGAGTTAGTTAAAGCTAGAATTAACAAAACAATAGACAATATATTGAACTGTCAGGGAGATGGACCAGACTAGATTAAAAAGCTATTTCCACTTCACATATCTCTGGGTTTATTCTGAGATCCTTACTAAGGCCTATTGTGTGCCTGGTTACAGGCAGTGGGGAGCAGCACTACAACAGGTGTACAAGGGATATATGAAGGTTACACTATCCTTTAGGTGTATAGTGACTGGCCCTTTTGCATGGTGCATTAGGAATGAGGCTCCTTGCACCTATATGCCTGTCCTCACCTCCCATGCACCAGTGCAAAGACCAGCCCTCATTTCTGTGCACCTGAACAAGGACCAATCACTATCTGGCCCTCAGTGTTAACTCAGCCCATATTCAAGCACATATCTAGTAAAGTCAGCAGGATTAAGGGCTGAGTAAAGACTGAAGTCTAAATTGTCCAACCCCCTCTGCTGTTGTACTTACTCACACAAGTAGAGGCCACTGAAGTCCCAGTTGAAATGAATGGAATAACTTGTCTGAGTAAGGGCTCACCAACATAAATAAGCATCGCATGATCTAGTGCTGAGAAAACAACTCAGGATTTGTCTCTTTGATTCTGTACTTCCATGTCTCACCAGGTATTATGTCTGGCCACATGTAATTAGACAATTTCCCTGACATACATTACTTCATATGTGTGCTCCAACATGTCCCTCTGGTCTGTTCTCTGTTGTACCTGATCTGTTGTTCAGCATAAAAGCAAGATGAAGCATTATCTTCTTGTTCATCTTTACGGAAGTCCTTATAATCCCAATCTGCCAGAAAGAGGGAGGAGAATGACAGAAGATTCTGGTCCCATGCAATCATAAGAGGAAAGAGATGCTGCATAATTTACATTAGGTATACAAACCCCACACTGGGCAACCAGGGTTTAAGGAACTGCTCTTGACTCAGCCAGCCCCACTCCACCACACCTATAGGAAATATTCCAACTGGAGGAGTAATTAAAAGGCCAGGGAGCAGCTCACTTGGCAGCAGACCAGGGAAGAGAGCAGACCTGCAGCTCCATCAGAGGAGAGCTGAAGGAAAGGCAGAATCTCTCCCCATGACAACTGCCCAAAGATCCCTCCCCGGAGCGAAGGGGAACCTGGTACAGAGACACCCTGAGAGGGAAACATCCCCCTCTTCCTCTTACATGTTAATTACCCTTTACTTTGTTTGGACTATCCTAGCAGGGGAAAGCCCTAGGACTGATCTGGCTATAGCTGCTTCCAGAAGATGCCTTGTGGCGAGCAGACACCCTTGATGCTGCCTAGAACTAGATGGCAACCTTGGGATAATTGGAGAGAGATGATAGGAAGTGGCCCAGGGAGGGCAGCTTTAGACAGCTCCTGGCTGTCTGATCACTAATAGCTCTCAAAGGGCAATGGGTCAGAGCCCAGTGGAGCAGAATGGCCTGCACTCCCCTATCAACAATCCTCCTGCAAGTCACGGGCCTAAGCACTGACCACTAGGTGTTGCTACCCTACCAACCAATCCCTCGAGTGAGGACTGTCACAGAGTCCCCAAAATCATGAAGCCTTAAATGACTCTTTGTTTCGCTCGTGCTTATAGTCAAGCCTACCCCTCTCCACCTTATAGACAGTGGCCAGTCTTGGGCTGGTTCTCCTCTCACTCACACTGGTGTAAAGAAAGTAGTAACTTCTCGCCCACTTAGATCTGTTCCATTTGAATTTTGCTGAATTGGCTCCAAGAAGTTATTGCTATTTTTATATAAAGATATGATGGCCTTTTGATGGATTTCTAACCTTAGAGTAATAGTGCTAATAAATAAAATATTTCATTGTTTCCCCCTCCCTTTTATGTTATTTGCTCATCCTGGCTATTGATTTTGCCCAAGTTAAAAGAATCTACATTCATTTTGCACAGCCCAGCAATATGAAAGCTCACAGGAAAACACTTCTCACCATGAAGAAAGTATGAAATGTATTTTAAAAAGATATTAATGACATTTGCCATTTCTAAGCCTTGTGCTGGAGGTGGCTTTCTTAGTGAAAGTTAATATTGTTTCATTTATGACATCAGCAATGAAGATGTCCAAAAGTTCAATGGAAGATCTGAAGTACTAGCTAGAGTATGAGCACACTATTATCTCCTTCTAAGTAGAATCAGACATCTTAAAGTATTTTGGGGAGATTTTCAAAGACACAAAGGGGAGTTAGGTGATTGACTCCCATTGATGTTCAATGGGAGTTGGTCACTGAAAATCTCCCCTTGAAAATCCTCCCCCTTCGTGATTAATGATGTAACGCTCTCTGGGACTTTAACCCTTTCAGGTGCCAACTAATTTTTATGCTTAGGCATGATTACCTAACCAAGATCTCTACTTCAAGGCCAATTTACTACAAGGACAAAAAGGCTTGACCCACAAGTAATTTCTCTGACCTTCCATTCTGTCAGATAGCTGTGCTACAGGAAAGGATAGACCATATTCCAATGCCTTATTATATTTTACTTAACCACAAGCTAATTATTTGTGCAAGAATATTAACAGAGGATTAAAAACTCTCAAAAGGTTGAAGGAGCTTCTCAAATTATTCATGTATTCTTTCCTCTAATTTTTATTTCTAGATTCACATGTTAGGAAAAATATTCCCCTTTTCAGTTCTTATATGATTTACACCTGATTCTGATATAATATTTTTTTCTTCAAGTGTAACACCTTTTACTTTATCGGAATTACATTAGTTGTTAATAAGATCAGAATCAAGCCCTTCATCTACCCTAAGAATAATTTGTCTTGAGGTTTTCAAAATTGTTGTTCTCAAAAGTCTTTTAACAGTCACTTTCAATATATGAAAGCTCATGTGTCCTTGGCTTCCAGTTATTGCCTCAGGTGTCTAGACAATCCCTTAGAGGCTTTCACTGCTCTGTCTAGTACAACTCAGCTCAAATCAGGAGAACATTCATACCAAACATGCTATAAAAATAGAACACAAACATGCATATGATCAACTTAACATACAGTTAAAGATTTCCTTGTTCAATGGGAATTCCCCATGAGGAATTACTAGTTATTGTGAGCAATAGAACTGGGCTCTATGCAATGAACATCTATTCAACTAATAATTATTAGGTATAATATTTTTTAAACATCCTATACACTAGAACATGTCAAAAATGAAAAAGAAACTTCATGCAAAATTTCAGTTGTTTTCATTTCTGAAGGGTAGAAACAGACTCATTTTGTTTGGTTGTTTTTCATTTTTCCAAATTTATTCAAATTTTTCTCAAATTAAAATTGAAATAGGCTTTAAATATTTTTTTAACAAAAATCCAATTTTTGATAAATGAAGAATTTCTGTTCACTCATTTTCAATAAATATTTTACAGCATTTTTATTAAAATATTTGGAAAATATCACTTAAAAATGTAAAGATTTTCATTCAAAAAAATTTGTGCTCTAACGTACACATTTCAATATACATAAACAATACGAGAAATATGCACATATGCAAAAGTCATAAGGTAAACAACATTTGTAAAACATAAATATCAGTTTACCTGATTAAACACAACTGTGAACTTTAATAAAAAGAGTAGCCAAGCATGTGATTTCTTCAAACAAGTCAAAGAATCTGAGAGTGGGATTTTCAAAATGTTCACTTCTTTGAATGAGCAGAAGTAGGCTAGCTTTGAGCACTTTTGAAAGTCCAAAACAGAATATTTACTTTTGTTATTCATGTTGACTTCAATGGGAGCTTAGCAAAGGCTCTTAATTTTTCCAAAATTAACTTTTCAAACACCTGAAAACAGGAAGTTCTGCTCTTCTGCACCTTTACAGGTCAGCAGTCCAATGGGAAAAGTTTCCTAGCTTCTATGGTTTGATTTTGCATCCTGACACACTCATCTTCTCATTGCTACTTGGCTGTTTAATTTAAAAATAAGCAGGACTGGCAAGATCTGGTGAGTAACAACTTTCTCAGGCCTGTTCTATAGTAAAACATTAGGTCAGTTTAACTATGTTGGTCAGGGGCGTGAAAAATCCACACCCCTGCGTGGGGTTGTGAAGCCAGCCTAAGTCCCAGTGTAGATAGCTCTTGGTTGACAGAATTATTTCATCGACTACCTCCTGCCTGTCGGGGAGGTGGATTAACAACAAAAAGAGCGTAAGTGCCGACTACGTGGATGCTCTGGGGCTAGAGCACCCATAGGAAAAAAATGGTGGGTGCTCAGCACCCACTGGCAACCCCCAATTAGCTCCTCCCCCACCCTACCCCAGAGCCTCCTGCTCACCAGCAGCCCCACTGATCAGCGCCTCCCTCTTCCCCCAGGGCTCCCGCACGCTAGTGATCAGCAGTTCAGCGGCGTGCAGGAGGTGCTGGGGGAAGGAGTGAGGGCAGGGCATGCTCGGGGGGGCAGAACGAGGTGGGAAGAGGCGGGGTGGAGGCTTGGAGGAAGGAGTGGAGTGGGGGTGGGGCCTTGGGCACAGCAGGGGTCAAGCACCCCCCCTCCCCTGGCACATTAGAAAGTCAGCGCCTCTGGACAGGAGAGCCTCTCCTGCCAGTGTGGGTACTGTAGGGTAACCATACAGCAAGTGTGAAAAATCGGGACTGGGGTGAGGGTTAATAGGAGCCTATATACGAAAAAGACCCCAAAATTCGGACTGTTCCTATAAAATCAGGACATCTGGTCACCCTAGGGTAGTGTCTACACTAGCTACAGCTAGAACAGCTACAGCTAGCAGGTCAGCTGTGCCGCTGTAGCATTTTAATTGTAGAAAAGTCCCCAGACTTGAATTGACTTCCCATCTTCTCTTAGTTTTGAAAGTGTGACTATGACTTTGAATTTGGAGATACATTTTTGCTCTCATCATCTGATATTCTTGTTCAAGAAACTACATGCTTGGCAATAAATCGGACTCAAAATACAGTGTCCTATGTCAATATGCACACACATCTTTCCCAACGAGGAAATAACTCACTCCAGAAGTTCAAACCCTTCTTGATTGCTGGGAAGCTAAGAAAATGCTAGTAACAGTGACTGAAACCCAAGTACTAAAGGTCTGTGGTTTTGCCTTCAAAAGTCCTGAATTCTGTCCTGATTGCTGTATCTGTGTAGTTATATAAACACAGATTCAGTGCAAAGAGACCATAAAAATGTTTCCATCTTACTTTAATAATGATTCCAGTGTAATGAAAAAAACACAATATTTACACAAAATGTTTAATTTCTAATATTAAATAAAAGGTTTTATTTTGGCTACTAAACAATCATCAAAGCAGGCAGGATGCTGGTTTATAGTCTGCTCCACAGGGCTCTCATGCTGCCAGCTTCATAGCTGACATCACATTTTTCAGTGAGAAGGTGACCTCCAGCACCAGGCTCAGAAAATGTGGATCTGGGCTGCCTTTGATTGGAAGCAATGTCAAATGGTTCTTGCTCTATCTATTTCACAAACAAGATCAATTGGATTCAGACCAGATTGGCTGACTTCCAGGTACCTGATCCATGTTAAAAAGAGCAAATATACGAACTTTTCTAGTTGAAAGTCAGCACTTCTTTATTTTTTTAATGTTGGTTCTGGATGTACTAAGAAGGTTTCCACTGACCATCTGAATGATGCACCCCGGCCCTTGATGACTTGTAAAACAAAGCAAGTTATATTGAGTTTACTGTTGTTTGAAATCATTGATATTTCCTTTAGGAGACTCCCTCAAAGGAGTCATTAACCCCATATTTAAGTAGTCATCTCTTGTACCGGCAGTATTATTAAAAATTTCCCTGTGTCTAACCATCTTTATGGGTAACATTATTGAGAACATTGGAGTGAAATAATTTAGATGTATCCTGGAGTTGGCAGATTGCACTGATACCTTTAATCTATCTATAGGCTGGATATAATACAGGCTGCACTAGCATAGAGGTTCGATGGTCTCGGACTAGGGTTTATAGAGATTGAGCTTGAATGGTTTCATTCTCTATGGAGGGTGTTTTGGGTAATGCTCTCCTTGTAGGGTTCTTCTGCAGAGTTCTGTTTTGTCAGCCCTCCTGTTTAATATCCGAATGCCTATGTAAGGCCTTTGCAGGAGATAATGAGGCTATTCGGGCTACAATGCCTTCAAGTCTGGACGACACAGCTTTATGCCATTTTCTCACTGAACTTGGATAGTGCAATATATCTATTTCTCCACTTCAAAGCCACTGTAAGTACTTGGATGACAGTGACTTCCCTGATGCTTGGTCTGGGTTAGACAGAGGTATTTGCTAGTAGTCTGGAGGATGCTACCAGAGAGTCTGATAATGAAGATGGCTGCTTCCAGTACTGAGTGGGTTCACCCAACATTTGGTCAATGACTCATAATTTGGGGATGCTTTTAAATTACTGATTGCCCCAAGATTCTCAGCTGGTGGTGACAGGAGGTAGTGTGACCTAGTGAATAGAGCAATGGACTGGAAATCAAAAGACTTGATTCATAGATTTATAAAGTTTAGGACCAGAAAGAATCTTGTCTTCTGTATATCACAGGCCATTACACTTCACCCAGTTATCTCTGTATTTAGCGCAATAACTTGTGTTTGGCAAAAGCGTATATTCCAGAAGTACGTCCAGTCTTGGTTTGAAGAAATCAAGAGATTGACAATCAACCACTTCGCTTCACAATTTATTGAAGTGGTTAATTATCCTATTGTTAAAAGTATGTGCCTAATTTCCAATTTGAATTTATCTGGCTTCATCTCCCTGGTATTGGTTCTTGTTATGTCTCTCAACACTAGATTTAAAAGCCCTTTAGTACTTGATATTTTCTTCCTGTGAACGTACTCATACACTGTAATAAAGTCACCTCTCAGTCTTCTTTTTGATAAGCTAAACAGATTGAACTCTTTAAGGCATTTTCTCCAGCTCTTGGATCATTTTTATTATTTTTTCTGCATCTTCTCCAATTTTTCAACATGCTTTTAAAAATGTAGACAGCAAAATTGTGCATAGTATTCAGTATCTGTCTCATCCATGCCATATACAGAGGTGAAATCATCTCCCTATACGTACTCACTACTCCCCTATTTATACCGCAGAGGATTGCATGAGCTCTTTTTGACCCAACATTGTACTAGGACCTGATGTTGAGCTGCTTTTCCACTCTGACCCTTCGAGCCTTTTCAGTGTCATTGCTTTCCAGGATTCAACACCCAATTCTGTAGGTCTGGCTTGCATTCTTTGTTCCTAGATGTATAGCTTTACGTTTGGCTGTTTTAAAATCCATTGTGTTTGAATGGACCCAGGTTACCAAGCAATCAAGATCACTCTGTATGACTGCTTTGTCCTCATCATTATTTACTACTCTGCCAATCTGAACATTTTATTAGCAGTGATTTTATATTTATTTCCAGATCACTGATGAAAATGCTGTATAGCATCCGGTCTAGCACCAATACCTATGGAACTGTACCAGAACACCTCTATTCAATGATTCCCCATTTACAGCTATTTGTTGAGATCTGTCATCTAACCAGTTCTTAATCCATTTAGCATATGATCTATTTATTGTTAAGGCTACATTTTAGTCATGGGTATTTTTAGTAAAAGTCATGGACAGGATCTGGGCAGTAAACAAAAATTCACGGCCCATGACCTATCCATGACTTGTACTATATACCCCTGACTAAAACTTGAGTGCTCTGGGGCAGGGTGTGGCCCAGGGGCACCGCGTGTGCTTGGGTGGGGGGGTGGCCCCCCAAAGTAAGTACCCCCCAAGCCCTCACCCCCTCCATTGCCCCAACTCTCAGCCCTGAGTCCCCACCCGCACCCAAACTCCTGCTGTTGCTGTGGGAGGGAGGGCGTGGTAGCACTAGGTCAATGGAAGAATTCTTCTTTCAGCCTACTACTGCCTCTTGGGGTGGTGGATTACATATGGCGATGGGGAACCCTTCTCTTTGGGGTAGATAGTCTACACTGAAGCACTGCAGATGGACTGCTGTAGCATTTTAGGTGTAGACAAGCCCTTACATTCTGTTTTAACTCAGCTGTGCACATAAATACTGAAGACATTAGCAGGAATTCAATCAGAGTAACACCATATATAGTGGCAGGGCTCATTGTTTTTAACACTTTCCCTAGGCTGCCAGCTAGTGATGAAGACACATCTTCCAGACTTTGTCTCACACATATACACATAATTTCAGACCATGTAAATATAATATTTCTGAGCTGACGCTTTTTGTAGCTGACACTTTTTGTAGCTACTTTTTGTAGTTGTGGACTACTAGTCCCTTAGTTTAAGGTAAATTATCAAAATATATTATAAATATTTCCAGTGATTTCCAGATGCTGGAATGGCTCCCTGGAGGGTACTGACACTAGATGCAACTTGAAGTTTGTTGTTGGTTGTGCTGGAGGTTAAATGAGGCCCTGTTGGCCCCGACATTTGTATGTGTTGTGTGTGTGGGGGTAGGTAATAAAGGTGTACTCTACAAAGCACAGCTGGAGCAGATGGTCCAGTTTATTATGCTTGTTCTAGATGACAAATAATTTGAAAATCCAAAATCTATTGCTGATACAAAATATAATGTCCTCTCATAGAAACGTCTCTTGCAAACTTGCACATAAAGTATTTCGCAAGGTATAAATCTGTTGCTGCTTCTGATATCTGCTAGAGGATGTACACATTAAGATAAATGGATTGTCATGTTTCTAGAACTGTTTAGTTTTGCATTTAGGAAACCATCTGTTCTCTGATGAATGTCCTTGCATATATTGGTGGGCATGTGGTTTTAGTTTTTAAAACATTTTAATAAATGCCATAACTAATTACAAAGAAGTAGGGAACAATAACTTCCAACAACTTTATTTTTGTAGATAACAGTTTTGAAGCTACACAGTTTCAGATGGATTAAACCTGAACGTGCATCACATTTACCATTCTTTTTAGACGAAAAAAAAAATGTTGTGTTCATTCCAAGCTAGTAACATGGGGGTCAGATTAGGAAAAGATTCAGAGCTACTGAACTAGCCGAATGAACCATATATATTGGGTATCATGAAAATGGAAGAAGTGACAATAAGTCTCATTAACATAGTGTCAACACGTCTCAAATAAACAAATACATACATTTGTCATTATTATTATTTTAGCAAACATTTCTAGAATTTTTGGTGCTATTTTCCCAGCTCTGATTTCTTCATCCTGTTTTATTTAATATGGGAAACCTCAGAAAAGGCAGGCTCTCTCACACATGGTAGGAGTGTAGCAACCCCTAAATATATATTTAGTTTGCCTAACATTTTCCATTACTTAGAAAAGATTCTTGAAACCTTTTCTTGAGCTCTTGCACCTCTGTTGCTTACAGCAGGTCTTTGAAATTCAGCAACGAGGAAGTCCTGAGCCCAGAAAACTATTTTTTCTTTGCTCCATGAAGTTCCATGCATGTTTGCAGGAGATATGAACGTTTCAAAATACCATTTTCCATTAGTCACATTGTGAATACAAACATTCAGAATGGCTGGGCCTGCACTGATGCCAAAGTAGCACAGTGAAACCTGTGTTTAGACTGCATCTCCATGCCTATGCAATGTAGCGGCAGAGTTAATGTTACATGGGCAACCCAAAAACTGTCATTCCTTAACTTTCAAATGTGTAATTTTGAAACCTAACATTCTTTTCATATCATTTGTGGCTGTGTAGTAGAAGAACTGATATCAGAATGTGTGTGTGAATAAATATACACTCTAAATATACACACATTCTTATGCATGTAGACACACACACACACACACACGCGCATTCTCTTCTCTAGCACCCCTCCACTTCATTCTGAACTTAAATCTCAGACTCTTAGATGACAGAGCAACTCCACAGTGAACCCCATTTGCTTTTATGTAAGGATAACAAAAGAGGAAGGGTCTACACAAGTCAAATGAAATAACTATTCTTCATGGTTTCCAGACCTCCTCTCTGTAGTGAATAGTGCTGTGCTGACTTTTACCCAAGAGTATGTTTAACAGGAATATAGTAACTCAAACCAGCTACACCAACAACATAGGTTCAATCATTTATTCTCTTCCTTATTTCTACCCAAAGAATGTAGAATAGCAGGGTCAGTGGTTCTGACTCCCCCACACATCTGCCTGACAGGAATCACATAATTGTTCCTGAGAAGACCCCTCCCTTGACATCAGAGGTTGCCAGCCATATGTTAGTCCTTCCCAATGAACTGCATCTGTGAGAAGAGGACAGGTGTGTATTAAAGAGTCCATGACTTTATAATTTGCTGAATTAGGTAAAGGTGTATTGAGATGTAAATCAGGGTTTAACTGAACCCCAGATACTTCATGAAATCCTGTTGTCACTTCCTCAGCTATTGGGGTAGCTCCACTGAATTGAGGTAGCTCCACTGAAGTCAAGTGAAACATGCCAATTTACATCAGCTGAGGATCTGGCCCCCGAAATTGAAACCTGAACTTCAACATCTGGTCTGAAATCAATCTCAAATTCTAGATTCTTAACTTTTATGATCATCTTGGGAGTAGGGCTATGTAGCCAGTATGTGTAGAACTCATTTCTGACCTGATACTTGAGTGGGGCTAGGGTTCTACTCTGTTTGCAAACAGTGGCATAGGTTTCCAAAGAATTCACAATTCTGGGTCAAAATTGCTCCAAAGCACTCCTCCTCTTCCCAGGTGCCCTTTGCATCTAGATCACGTTAGCTGAGTCCCACTGAAACCATTTTAAAGGAGCCCCACTTTAAACATCACTAACAAATTAAACATTCAGCTATATTTCACAGATTTTCTTGATGTTTGTGGTTCACATAGACCTGAACCACCAAGCAGAGCTACAGGGATTGGGTCACTGCCACCATCTCTTGTGAGCAGAAGCTACAAAGTTCAAGCAGCTCCCATTTCAAACACATTAGTTGAAAGAAAAGTTTATTCTCAGCCCCTGGAGATGTTGAACAGTATTGAAAAGTGACCAACAAGTGAAAGAGAAAGAGCATGAGAAAGAGCACAAGTACTTGCAGTTTACTGAAGCTAAGATAAAAGCTGTCTTTGGAACAAAAGCAATCTCCAGAAGTAGTTGATTTCCTATGAGCAAGCACAAACTGGCCAGATCAGATTACAATATGTTTTTTTTGTGCCCTGGAGTGCCTTTAATAAATGTGATATGACCAATCCCTTTGTGGTGCATACAGTGCATGTCTTGAGAAAATTGGCTTCAAAGTGTAGATATACCTTGAGCCTTTCTACCCTGTCTACTACCTTGAGAATCCCCTATTTCCTCCAGCACAAGGAAAGTAAAATTGGAATGTTGGGACCCATAAATCTGAGCTCTTGATGAAGAATGGCCCACTGTTAACAAGGAAGCATTTGAAATACATCTTTCCAGGTATTCCATTCTTTTATCATTATCAAACATGACATCTCAGGACACATTTTTAGTCAGCTTCCACCCAGACCCAAACGGCACAGGAAGTCACATTTTGGTGACTTGGTGTGTGTGGGTGTGTGTGTGGGGGGGGTGTTAAAATAGCTCCCAGAGCCTTCCCCCTCTAGAACAATTGCCAGAACAATTGTAATTTGACCTAGAATATAAAATAAGAATAAATTGCATAGACTAAGTGCAGCATGTTGCTAATGAGTTTCCAAGAATCAATAGCACATATAATATTCATTCACTTTAGTAAACAGTTCTTTGCAATTTGATAGCTTTAATAGAGAGGTTCTCTTTACCTCTTTTATTCTCAAATCACTGGATTGCTGGGCTGTTACTGAATGCAAAATTTGGTCCACACATGCAGTTGTACCCTAACCTTGTTTCAAAAGCTCTTGCTAATGCAGTGTTATAGGACTTGTTTACAGTATTTAACATCTGTTACATATGCTCAGGGATGAACTACATTTTTATAATTCATCAAACATGATAAAAAAAAGATTCACTGTACTATCTCATAAACTCTACTAAAGCATATTTTACATCTGATATTTAGTCTAAGCCAGAGAGGAAGAACAAATAGACTATATTGGCTTATGTATTGAAATTGCCTTAAGAGAAGCCCAAATAGGTGGCAGGTGAATTACATGTAAGGACTGTGGGCAAAATACAACTTAAATCATTGTATGGTATGAGAGCTAGCCATAGAGAACACTACTGCCCATAAACAGTACATCATAAATATACCAAAAAATGGACATATACAAGCACAAAATATGGAAAATTAGTGTAAAAGAAAACCTCAGGTAATTTTTTACATTTCCAAAGGCTAGTCATTTCCTTTTGATGAATTATAACATAGTGAAAAGTTTGAAGTTAGCTGACTGGAATAATTTCTGTGCTTATTAACGCAACACTTTTCATTTGTACCTGAAAAATATGGATTTCCTGAGTTTTATTAATAAAGAAGGAAATGACTAGCTTTTTGAAATGTGGAGAATTACTTGTGGTTTTCACTTCAAAATAGCAGAAACTTGATTTTGTTAGTCTCCATTTTCTCCCTCCTTTCAAACACACTTTCTGACGTTGTGCTGAGATGTAAACAGTTTTAAAGACCAACAATTATTGTTATTCTAGTCTTTGCCATAGTAATAGAGAAGTGAACATAGTTTGCTTTGTTACTAACTTTTGCACTAAGAAAAAAAGTTAGTGTTGAGATAGTCTTGTTTTGAAAGCGCCGTGTTATGGAATTTCACAGATCCTTTAGGGCTCTTGTCTAACAAATGTTATGATAATGTAAAAGACACTGTCTGTACTATGTGTTCAGAGAAATCAACAATGTTATTACTAAACAGCTGGTTTAACTACAGGATAAAACTACAAAATTGGTCTCAGGTATGCAACTACAGATGTGGGAGAAACAAAATAGGGAGATGTGCTGAGGGAAAACACTGTGGCATCTGCACTGGTGGGAAGGTGTCTTAGGATATAATGATAGAAGACTACATTAAAAAATAGAATATTATGGAAAATGAAAAACTAACAAATTTATCAGTTCTGTGTAATCAGATGAAGTTCAATATTTGAATTTGTCAAGACACTACAATACAGAGACAATGGTCCAAGGAACTCAATATTGGACTGGGAGTTAGGAGACCTGAGTGAAATCCTGGCTCTCCTGAAGACATTCAATAGCCCTTGATTTCAATAAGCCCAGGATTATCCTGCTGGGTTCCCTTCCCAACTCTGTCATTGATTCACTGTGTGATGCTTTGCAAATTACTTGGGCCACTGTTTTTGAACTTGGGTGCCTAAAGTCCAATTCTTTAGATACTTAAAAATAGGTTCGGGTACCTAATGTTAGGCACCTAACTTTGATTTTTGTTACTTAGTCAAAATGTTATTGGTATGAATGGGATGCCTGAATAAAGAATGGAAAATATGAAACTGAAGGCTTGCTATATATTCTATAGATAGTGCGTCTACTAATAAGTAGCACGGAAATATTTCAGGGAGTCTGACAACAATTCTAGCAGTGACCTAAACAGTTACTTTTAACTTGTTGAGTGGGAAACTAACTCATAGTGTTGCAAAACATTAATATTAATAACTATAATGGGGGGCAATATATATATCCTTCTTTATCCAAGCTACACAAGCAGACAATTGAAGGAGCAGAAATGTATTGGATTGGGAAATGACTCATTTTGGCACCTATACAACTGGAACATCAGATGCAGCCCATGTCTGTAGTTTGGCAAGACAAAACAGCACAGACTAGCATCAGGAAAATGACAATACAGAACCACCAAAAAGCTAAAAGCAGAATTAGTGGTTAAATTCACCCAGAATTAGTATATTGACATCTCCAGGTGGTTTATAATTTGGGATTTGTATCCATGCAAGCTGAAAGTGACATATGCAGAGACCCCACTCAAAACCTATGCACCTTTTATGTCCCACTACAACCCTTTAAATAGGGCATACATGGAATCAAGTGTGGTACACAGTTTTGTGCTGATCCTCTGCACATATGTCAGTTTCAACTTATATAAGGAAACCCATATACTTTGTAGAGAACACTATTGGCTTTCAGATCAGGAAAAATCCTGTGTGTGCAATAACAAGAGAGACCACAGATGCAACTAAATGTAATAAAGCAGTAATAATGGATGGCTTCAAGTGTCAGCATATAAACTGGTCATATGTCATATTGGGATAAAGTTTAGGGAAGCAATTTCTTGACTTTAGAAGCACTTGTTTCTTGTAACATCTAGTCCTAGAGCACACAAAGGGAGAGGTTACAACCCTACATAACACACAGAGGGTTATTTGAAGAGGTAAGTATAACTGAAACACTAAATAGTAGTGTCCAAAATGTAATTACCTTCAGATCCTTGGGGGAGGGACAGTACCAAAGCCTGTGACATTAAATTTTAGAGGTTTTTTTTTAAAAAAAACCATAAGGGAAACTGGTTTAAAAAACCCTAAAATAAAAAATCAGGAAATTAAAATCCTAGACTCAGCAGCAGGCAGGCCTTAAGAGTTGCAGAAGGTACTTAGTGCTAAACAAACTAGGAAGCCAGAGTGCAAGGAAAAATATTAACTAAGTGGCAAAGCTCAAGATGTTATTAGAGTCGAACAAGTGTCCTTCGTTGCTGTGATATTTAAAGGCCATTTTCATGGCTGTTGACACAGCTGTATCCTTTTTGGGGGGTGGGGTGAGGAGAGCACAAGATTTATCATAGTCCATGCACAGCCACTACTTACCAGTCATAAATAAAGCGTGCAGACATTTATGATTGATTTAGACAGTGAACATAGGAGTCTCATTTAAATTACAGAAGTTGCAACTTTAAAAGCACCTTGTGGCATTTTCAAGCCTTCTGACTGCACAGGGGTGGGGAAGGGAGAGAGAGGAAGAATCCCTCAAATTAATTATATCATTATATGGAGGATGCCAGTAAAACTGAGCATTTTCCAATGGTTATCACACAGCAACAGCTGAGACATGCCAGGTTTCCCAATGCTTAGAATAGAAAACTATGGAATTTCAGATATTGATGTGTGGGAATTGTTGATGTGTGGGAATTGATCTGTGGGAAATGTTGACTTTTTAATGGTGACTACCACATACCATTTGCTATCTGGTCTCTGTCTCCATTATAACACAAATTCATCCCTAAAACAAAAAGTGGTTAAGATAAATCCTGTTAACCTTTTTTACTGAACAAATAAAATATGAGCAGAACAGAAAATATGATCACTGCATCAGCATATACTACTCACTCTGTTCTTTCTGAGAGTATTTTCTAAACCCTCCCACAACCAATGTTTGCTTTTCTTAAGTTCTGCTCTCAATTTGGGCACTGAAAATGAGTGGGCACTTTGATGTTAATTTCTGTGTGCTTAAAAGGGATAACAACACCCTTCATCCAGAGGGTGTGTGAGAAGATAAAGTAATTAATGTTTGTGAACCAATATGATGCAGCAGTGATGAACACCATAGAAAAGTCCATGAATAAATTAATAATTCTGTATTCAGTGCAGGATTTAAATAGTGTGCAGTAATTAAGACATGGGGCTATAAATTGAACCAAGACACATCAAAATATTGAATAGCTGCTCATTAAGTAAGCACCGTCCATCCTATGCACTGAAAAGCTATGGATCTATAGGAAAAAAAGAACTAAATTATCATATAATTAAAGACTTATCGTAATGCATATGTACAAGGGGGGCAAATTAAGGTTTCATGGACAACCTTAATTCTAGCATTTTCTAGCTTTTCAGTGATTGACTTTGCAACCTTAAAATTATTTTCATGAAGTTTTTTGTATGTAATATACACATACACACACATCTTTATATATAGACTACATCTGCTGGCTATGTTAAAAATGAAAAATTCAAAAAACACATTATATTATACAGGAAACAGCATAGACATAATAAAATAAGTTATACATCATCAATCGGAAAAAGAAAACATTAAAATGGTGCATTTATCTGCAATATGATACTGTGATATTTTCTATTTAAACCATCTGATGAAATAAATATTTTGTCTTCTGAAATAATTTATCTTTTTAAAAAATATTTTGGTGTATTGCACAATGATATAGTGAAACAGATCATCATCAGGATTCATCATTCATCCTAACACCACTCCTTTGTCTCTTTTAGTTCATTCAAGAATGGCAACTGCAATGAATAGATCTATAGTTATTCTAAAGAGTTTGGGCTATAGTACCACATTAATTGTCATCTCACGTGAATTTCTTCAATCAGCATGTTATTGGAAATCTTCTGTGAGAATTAATTCATTGTCGTCTGCCAAAGCTGATGCCACATTAGATTGGAAATATCGTGGATGTATATTGTTATTATTAAAGGTCCTGTAACAATGTCATGACCATTTATAGGGGCTTCCAGTAGAATCTTAATGATTTTATGAAAGAGCAGTGGAACAGATCTGCAACTGAGCTATGCCAATTTATACCAGTTGAGGATTCTGGACCAGTGATTGAAGCTTAACCAAAGCTTTGGACAGGGCAATAAAGATTCAGAGTTAAGTGACTGGAGATATTCCTCATTTAAAAGAGCAAATATGGATATACTATACAGGCAAATCAAGTGCATATATATATATATGTGTGTGTGTGTGTGTGTGTGACACAAGGAGGAGGTATCTATGTTACAGTAGATCTGATACTGTACCAAAGAGTTACTCCACGACTCCAATAAATATCTATGCTTCTGTTCAATAAAGAGCAAGTCACCCTTAGAAGCTTATATGTCACATGGTTCAAGTCATATTCTCTGTGAGATACACAGCTCCTTCTTGTAAAGCAATACTCTATGGATTGTAAGGGTCTTTTGCAATATTAATTATTATTATTATTAATTACTATCAATTAATTTATAATAACCTGGGCTGAATTCTAGGGTTGCTATTGGGAAATGGAGAGTGGCAGAGTAATAGGGGCTGAGTGGAGGGCAGAACAATTCAGGGAAGCCAAAGAACAATATATTTATGAGTGCTCCTTACTTCTGTTCCAAAAGGAGTATCATGCCTTTGTTATGGAATATGTCCTCCAGGAAGTGTAAATATACAACACTTCCTGTACACGCTAGATGAAGCCACTTGTTTTCCTGGGAGGCACTGGATATGTTGGGTAATAAAAACAACAAAGGAACTTAGGACCGGCTTATTCACAGCCTGCAACTAACTGCAACTAGAGAACGGTATAAAGTTGTGTTACCTTATTGTGTGCAGTTTCCTTCCTGATAAAGGGTTTACCTTGAAACTGGTCTACTTGTCACTAAGATACCAGAATGCCCTCATATGACTCAGGCAACATATGCTCTGGGTCGAGGAATTTTGATCATCACATGGAGGAGAGTCTTCTATTCTAGGGAAGATGAAGAATTCCCCCACCAACAGTCTCCTCTCAAACTTCCTTTTTCTGTGATCAGCATATTATTTTAGCAGTATGACATGTATATTGTATTTACTGTCTTGTAGCTGTCAGTCATCACCAACAGATATAGACGCAATGTGTGAGCTTTGTCATAGGTCTGCGTTCAGATCCTTATCTGGCTCTTCTGTGCCTCTACCCAGTGTTCTGGTAAGGGTGTTTAGAAACACCATTCCCTTTGCTGTGTCATGAAGTGCCCTGGCATATAGAAATGCATTGGTAAAACTATAGTAGCAATGTGGGAGGAGAGGCAGAAATGTCTACTATGACAACAAGATTACAGGGAAAATAATGTAATTAATTGTCAAAAGTGGTGGAAAGGTGCCATCCAGGAAGATCATTTTCTTAGTATGGACTATGTTTTGTTATTAGATTACATTAGAATCTATATGAACGTATGTAATACCTTTTGCTTTGAAAAATATCTGGTCTGTTCTCAGATTCCCTGAGCCTCCGTGTATAGAGTTATTTCACTTTACCCTGATCTCTATGAACCTAAAGCCAAGAATTCTATAAATATAAGTAGATGTGTGCCAGTGCCATCATAATATCTATTTAGTTCCTTCCTATAAGCTTCAAGATGTTAGGAAAACAGATATAAGTATGGAGTGCGCCGTGCATGTGAGTCACATATGAAAAAACATTACTGGTAAAAGAATAAAATACTGCCGCTACTTCTGTATCTGTTCTCACCTTCTGCCAGAGAAAATAGTTTTTAAAGCAATTGTGATGTGGTAAGTGATAACATGTGAAAAACTTCAAGGGGAATAGATGAGGTTCTTATTAACCTAAACATTTCCCATGAGAGACCTTACCTTCCTTATTGGGGTAAATCCACCAGTATCCTGCCCAAGTGTCTCATCGGGTACTGGTAAATCTTAACAGTTATGAAAGAGGGGGAAGATTCTTCCATCTGAGGCCACTCTGCAGATGCCACTTCTTCCAAATTTCTGTAGTGGTATCATAGCCTAAACCCCTTCCTCTCCCCAATGAGATGACAAGGTTCGGAGAACCTTCATAACAACAAAGCTTCTTGCCTTACCCTCTCCCCAAGCTCTGTATGCTGCTGAACAAGGAATCCATGAAGAGTGCAAAGGGCTCTCACCACTGCTCATATATAATCCATATCCCTTATTTTGGTTTCAATGGGGTATCATTATATTAACTATGGCAATAAAGCTTTTAAATATAAGAAAATGAAAATAGGATACAAAACATGGTGATATCATTCCTAAAAAGGTAGGTATAACAATACATGAAGAAGAGGTACAGAATGCAGAGTTGTGCAGTGGGCTAACTCCTGCACCTACCTCCACATACGCAGAGGGTCTCCTGCCTGTGGAAATGGTGTAGTTATACTTTACACAGCGTTTTGGATGTGAGCAGTGGTGAGCACCCATTGTACTCTTCATGGATATATATAAGCCTGACATCTTAAAGGGATAGAATTCTCTGCCTCTTCTACAGAAGAAAAGTGGGGAGGGAGAGAACATATCTGTCCAGCCCCATTTACATGAATTATAATGTTGCTTACCCATAGTTCCACATACTGTGCTCTTAAAGATTTAAGTATTTAAGGCAAGAAGGCATCTCCAGATCATCTAGTCAGACCTCCTGAATTTCACAGGCCACCAACACCAACCAGCATTCACACACTAAACCCAACAATCAAAATTAAGCCAAAGTATTACAGCTCATGGAAGACTAAACTATTATGTGCCACAGGCAGAGAATAAGATGGTGCACCAATGCTTGTGACCCCTTCATGGCAGGGAAGTGATTAAGAGAGACATACCCAGATAACCCCAGCAAGTGACCCACACGACTCCATGCTGCAGAGGAAGGCAAAATAAAACCCAATGCCACTGCCAATCTGACCTGGGGGGAAATTCCTTCCCAACCCCGCATATGGTGATCAGTAAAGACTCTAAGCGTGTGAGGGTCTTACCTCTTACCAATCAACCAGCTAAATTTGTCTATGTTCTGATTGTATGAATGGTAACAGATTGTTTCTGTAGTTGTATTCATGAATGGGAAAAGGAATTGGGAAAGATACGCCCTGGAATAAGTGGGTCATAGTGAGTTTTCAGGACTCTGGCTCAGAACAGGATTCAAGTTGAAGAGAAGACAGGAGAGGGCAGAGAGCTCTGTCCTAGAGACCAGCAGCTCTATCCCAAGGAGCAGGGACTCTGCACTAGACATCTGTTTGGTTCAGGGTTCCCCACCTGGAGTTTCTGAGGGCCTGAACTGAACTGGACCAGCATCTACATGCTCCTCTCTGGAGAGGTACTCAGATGCTACAGGGAGAGGACCCATGTCAGTACCCAAACAGAGAGATTCATTTTAATTTGGCTTAGTTTTCCTTCCTGTAAAAACAGGAAAATAATACCATACTCCTTTTCCACTATTTTGACAGACACTTAGAGGCTAAGGTTAGTATTGGTGCTATCCAGGGAAAACTGTTTTCCTTTTACCTGTAGAACCTGTAAAATGTGATCATTTTGGTTTCCTTTCATATTATCATTGTTACACAGATGTAGTGATATGTTGTATAATTTTAGGTTCTCATGCTGATTATATGCAAAATGAAAACATGAAGTATGTATTCATAAAAGCTCTGTTTTGTAGATATTATGTGTGCTTCAGTTTATGAATGTGGATAAGAGCCAGTTTCTGTATGAATTATGTGGCATTATTTTTTTCTTTATAAATATGGACATCAGATATGCTCCCCATGGCAAAGTTGTATAGAATGTGGCAGATTTTTTTCCCAATATATGTCTGAAACCCATGGATTGGTAATTGCTTTAATTGTAATATCTAGAGGGATTTTGAAAGACTTCAGTCATGATTACTTCTCCTTCACTCAGTAACATTGAAATAAAATGACACCATGATACAGTACACAGAAATATAACAGCTAAAAGCTCTGATCAAAATTATGCTTCTCAAGAGACTATCTACTAAAGATCCTTAAACAATATATATAGAAATGCAGACCATTTTAAATTAATTAAACATTTCCACAAGATGCCCATAAACTAATTTATTTATTTTGCTGCAGTTCTTAAATTATGCTCCTTCATTGAAACCACTGAATTTGTGAGAACTTAAAATGATCCTTCAGTAATCCCGATTTGACTCTTCTTTGCAACACAATACCTTGAACTATTAATAAGAGAATGAACTGGAACCTCAAGACAAGGGCAGAATGTGAATGATTAATAATAAAAATATTGATTTAAAAAATTTCTCTCATTCATTCTCCCCTAAATAATGCACTTGAAAATCTCTCTCTCAACTGGCTGAGACCCAGATTTAAATCCCTGGCCTGTAAAATGTGTGACAAACCCCAAGTGGCTGATCCTGGAAACACTTAATCTCTGAGTAAGTTTACACACAAGTAGTCCCATTGAGTTACACACCTGCTGAAACTGTTGCAAGCTCAGGGCATATATGAGGAGCACAAGGGATGAAGCAAGATACAGGATTCATTTCTTCAGACTGAATATGTTTTAGAGTTTCTGGGGCCATTAAAGTAGAATTACATCAGGTTTGTGTGAAACAGAGTTAAATCTGATCTCCTCATCAATGTTCCAGGTTCCTCACGTATTCAAACACTACAACAAATTTTAAATTTACCAAACTATCAAATCCAAAAAAGATAAAATGGAAATTAGGTCAAACTGTAAAGCTGAGAGTCTTCTGAAATAAAATATTTCGATTCCTTTTTAAGACTGGCCAAATCCATGATCCTTAAAAAACACTGGTCTACAATTTTTGAGAAGTCGTCGGCTTCAGAGATAAAATGTGCTATTTAGTATGTATTTTGATGTGCTGAATTCAAATATGACAATTAAAACAACTGATTGGCTACTGTTTCTAAGATATTTAAGTTTTTACATTTTATGTCTATGTATATTGTGTAGATAGTAGAGTTTTAATCATAAATTGGAAACCTAGGTCTTTTCATGTGTTTATGGTTGCTTTACATGATACTATTTCACCTGTCCTGTTTATGTAACACTTTAAAAATCAGCAAAGGGGTTATATAAATAAAATTTATTATGAAACAAAGGGCAAAAAACTATTATGTCCATAGTTTAGTCCTATTCAGTGTCTACTCGGCGCTTCTTGGCTTGTCTCTTGTATTCATTAAATGGAGCATCTCTTGTCACTGTCCAGCAATAGTCTGCAAGCATTGATGGGCTCCCTTTGCCCTGATAGCGTTTCTCCATTGTTGCAATGTCCTGGTGAAATCGCTCGCTGTGCTCGTCGCTCACTGCTCCGCAGTTAGGTGGAAAAAAATCTAGATGAGAGTGCAAAAAATGTATCTTTAGTGACATGTTGCAGCCAAGACTTATGTATGCCTTGAGGAGGTTTCCCACCAACAACAACCTGTAGTTGTCTGCCTTGTTGTTTCCGAGAAAATTTATTGCCACTAACTGGAAGGCTTTCCATGCCTTTTTTTCCTTGCCACGCAGTGCATGGTCAAATGCATCATCTCGAAGAAGTTCACGAATCTGAGGACCAACAAAGACACCTTCCTTTATCTTAGCTTCACTTAACCTTGGAAATTTTCCACGGAGGTACTTGAAAGCTGCTTGTGTTTGTCAATGGCCTTGACAAAGTTCTTCATCAGACCCAGCTTGATATGTAAGGGTGGTAACAAATTCTTCCTTGATTCAACAAGTGGTGGATGCTGAACACTTTTCCTCCCAGGCTCCAATGACTGTCGGAGTGGCCAATCTTTCTTGATGGAGTGGGAATCTCTTGCACGACTATCCCATTCACAGAGAAGACAGCAGTACTTTGTGTATCCAGTCTGCAGACCAAGCAAGAGAGCAACAACCTTCAAATCACCACAAAGCTGCCACTGATGTTGGTCATAGTTTATGCACCTCAAAAGTTGTTTCATGTTGTCATAGGTTTCCTTCATATGGACTGCATGACCAACTGGAATTGATGGCAAAACATTGCCATTATGCAGTAAAACAGCTTTAAGACTCATCTTCGATGAATCAATGAACAGTCTCCACTCATCCAGATTGTGAATGATGTTGAGGGCTGCCATCACACCATCGATGTTGTTGCAGGCTACAAGATCACCTTACATGAAGAAGAATGGGACAAGATCCTTTTGACGGTCATGGAACATGGAAACCCTAACATCACCTGCCAGGAGATTCCACTGCTGTAGTCTGGAGCCCAAAAGCTCTGCCTTACTCTTGGGTAGTTCCAAATCCCTGACAAGGTCATTCAGTTCACCTTGTGTTAAGAGGTGGGGTTCAGAGGAGGAGGATGGGAGAAAATGTGGGTCCTGTGACATTGATGGTTCAGGACCAGAAGTTTCATCCTCTTCCTCTTCCTCGTCTGACTCAAGTGAGAATGATTCTGGTGCGTCAGGAACCAGCAGTCCTTCTCCGTGGGGTACTGGGCATATAGCTGATGGAAAGTTTGGATAATGCACAGTCCACTTTTTCTTCTTTGACACACCTTTCCCAACTGGAGGCACCATGCAAAAGTAACAATTGCTGGTATGATCTGTTGGCTCTCTCCAAATCATTGGCATTGCAAAAGGCATAGATTTCCTTTTCCTGTTCAACTACTGGCGAAGATTTGTTGCACAAGTGTTGCAGCATATGTGTGGGGCCCACCTCTTGTCCTGATCTCCAATTTTGCAGCCAAAAGAAAGGTGATAGGCTTTCTTAACCATAGTGGGTATACTGCGCTTTTGTGATGCAAAAGTCACTTCACCACAAACATAGAAGAAGTTATCTGCACTGTTCACACAAGTACGAGGTATCTCTGCTCACTTTGGCTAAACAGAAATGTGTCCCTTTGCAAAATCAAACAGCGACAAATAAGAGATCACGACACTATGATTTCTAGAGCTGATATAGGGCAATTTGTTCAGCAGAGTGATGTAAGCTTCGTTATGATTGCATCTTCCATGACTTCTAGGAATAACATGATGCAATTCATATCATGTATGATGCAATACCAGCTTCAGATTGCATCATTCATGGTTTTGCCTAAAAAGCAAGTACTGTCCAAACCCAGTCATAGATTTATTCATAGATCCAGTCAAAGATGTATTTTAGTCATTTCTGGTTTAAATTGAGATCCCTTCCCTTTATAACTCACTTATCCTCCGCCATTCCCAAGTCAAGGGTCGTATATACTGACCCAATAGCATGTCTTGAAAACTAGAGCCAATCAACAATTTTAAGCATCATTTTCGTTCTCAGTGACCCAGAATTAGTAAAGTTTGACTACATTTATTTCAGAAGCATTTTGGCTGTAGAGCAGTGAAATCAGATGGGAAGCTGTTTCATAATCAGTAGCTGCAGATGCAGGAATATATGAACAGTGCCTTTTCTACTTCTGCAGACCCTCAAATGCCAGTGCTCTGCACCTTTTGACTCCAGAGGAGGAAGTGGTATGCAGAATGCCAGAAGCTTAGTAGGGCATTTGATTGGGACCTAGTCAATTAGAGGCTTTAAATGTCAAAAACAATACTTTGAACTCAATCCACAAAACCTACATGCAGTCAGTGAAAATAGTGGAGCAAAGTTACTAATGTCCTGTTGCTCAGAGTAAATAAGCTGATGGTTCATTAAAGAAACCTTTCATTCTACTTTTTAACTGTAAAAAAGCAGAAACTGCATAGTAAATCCTGCAGAGAACAAGGAAGTCAGTGTGCATATGAAAGTCTCATTTTAAAAGATAATTGTTAATGTTGCTTATGAACAAGTTGGGCATTTTCAACAATATTTTTCAGGGGGGAGGGGATTTTTAATTGAAAACCAAATTTCAATGAAAACTTCAGTTAAAAATCAAAACTCAGGAAATTTCAACAAGCTTCACTCTCTCTCTCTCTCGTACATTTATAGCTATATCTCTTTACATCTTCAAAGCTCTTCACATACAATTAATTCATTTATCCTCATAACAGCTCTTTTAAGTTGATAAATAACTTATTGTTAGTATTATTATAAGCCCCACTTACAGAAGGGGAATCCAAGTCACAGAAGATCAGCTCCTGCTGTGTTATACTTGTGTAGAGAGGTTAGTGCCCAGATCCTCCAAAGTACTGAGGCATTGCTCTGCTCAATGTTGTGATGCCCAGTCCCCAGGTGGCCTACTGTCGTGGAATCCTCAGCCTCAAGCCAGGTGCCCAGGCTTCCCATATAATGCATTTTATGGTGCCTAAGGAACGGATTTTCAGAAGCCAGCAAGCTGAGTGGGTAGCTGCCTAAGCTAGCGAGGAGTGAAATGCCAAGGAGAAAGGCAAGGAAAGGAGAGTGGGGTTTAGGTGTCTAAGCAGCAGACCTGGAATGCATGGCTAATGAGCCTGAGATAGGACCCTGAGCAGATGGGAGGCACCTCAGACATGAACCCTCACCTGGATTTAGAGACCTAAGCCACAGTCAGCTGCTTAGATAGCCCATGACATAGCAGCCCAAACCATCTGTCTCCTTCTCATACTTGATACCTCTTTCCCAAAGTGGGGAAGTGGGATATCGGGAGGAAGCACAAGTAGGTGAGTGCAAGAGGGGAGGGCTCTTGCCCCATAATGGGACAGCAGGACAATCGGTGAGTTATCTTAAATGCCTATACACAAATGCAAGAAGCCTGGGGAACAAGCAGGGAGAACTGGAAGTCCTGGCACAGTCAAGGAATTATGATGTAATTGGAATAACAGAGACTTGGTGGGATAACTCACATGATTGGAGTACTGTCATGGATGGATATAAACTGTTCAGGAAGGATAGGCAGGGCAGAAAAGGTGGGGGAGTTGTGTTGTATGTAAGAGAGCAGTATGACTGCTCAGAGCTCCAGTATGAAACTGCAGAAAAACCTGAGAGTCTCTGGATTAAATTTAGAAGTGGGAGCAACAAGGGTAATATCGTGGTGGGAGTCTGCTACAGACCACCAGACCAGGGGGATGAGGTGGACGAGGCTTTTTTCCAGCAACTAACAGAAGTTACTAGATCACAGGCCCTGGTTCTCATGGGAGACTTTAACCACCCTGATATCTGCTGGGAGAGTAATACAGCGGTGCACAGAAAATCCAGGAAGTTTTTGGAAAGTGTAGGGGACAATTTCCTGGTTCAAGTGCTGGAGGAACCAACTAGGGGAAAAGCTCTTCTTGACCTGCTGCTCACAAACAGGGAAGAAATAGTAGAGGAAGCAATAGTGGATGGGAACCTGGGAGGCAGTGACCATGAGATGGTTGAGTTCAGGATCCTGACACAAGGGAGAAAGGAGAGCAGTAGAATACAGACCCTGGACTTCAGAAAAGCAGACTTCGACTCCCTCAGGGAACTGATGGGCAAGGTCCCCTGGGAGAATAACATGATGGGGAAAGGAGTCGAGGAAAGCTGGCTGTATTTTAAAGAATCCTTATTGAGGTTGCAGGAACAAACCATCCCGATGTGTAGAAAGAAAAGTAAATATGGCAGGTGACCAGCTTGGCTTAACAGTGAAATCCTTGCTCGTCTTATACACAAAAAAGCAGCTTACAAGAAGTGGAAGATTGGACAAATGACCAGGGAGGAGTATAAAAGTATTGTTCAGGCATGCAGGAGTGAAATCAGGAAGGCCAAATCACACTTGGAGTTGCAGCTAGCCGGAGATGTTAGGAGTAACAAGAAGGGTTTCTTCAGGTATGTTAGCAACAAGAAGAAAGTCAAGGAAAGTGTGGGCCCCTTGCTGAATGGGGGAGGGAACCTAGTGATAGAGGATGTGGAGAAAGCTAGTGTACTCAATGCTTTTTTTGCCTCTATCTTCACAGACAAGGTCAGCTCCCAGACAGCTGCACTCCGCAGCACGGTATGGGGAGGAGGTGACCAGCCCTCTGTGAAGAAAGAAGTAGTTTGGGACTATTTAGAAAAGCTTGACAAGCACAAGTCCATGGGGCCAGATACACTGCATCCGAGTGTGCTAAAGGAGTTGGCCGATGTGATTGCAGAGCCATTGGCCATTATCTTTGAAAAATCATGGCAATCGGGGGAGGTCCCGGATAACTGGAAAAAAGCTAATGTAATGCCCATCTTTTAAAAAGGGAAGAAGGAAGATCCAGGGAACTACAGGCCAGTCAGTCTCACCTCAGTCCCTGAAAAAATCATGGAACAGGTCCTCAAGGAATCAATTCTGAACCACTTAAAGGAGAGGAAAGTGATCAGGAACAGTCAGCATGGATTCACCAAGGGCAAGTCATGCCTGACTAACCTAATTGCCTTCTATGATGAGATAACTGGCTCTGTGGATGAGGGGAAAGCAGTGGATGTGCTATTTCTTGACTTTCTAGCAAAGCTTTTGATACAGTCTCCCACAGTATTCTTGCCAGCAAGTTAAAGAAGTATGGGCTGGATGAAGGACTGTAAGGTGGATAGAAAACTGGCTAGATGGTCGGGCTCAACGGGTAGTGATCAATGGCTCCGTGTCTAGTTGGCAGCCGGTATCAAGTGGAGTGCCCCAAGGGTCGGTGCTGTGGCCGGTTTTGTTCAATATCTTCATTAACGATCTGGAGGATGGTGTGGACTGCACCCTTAGCAAGTTTGCAGATGACACTAAACTGGGAAGAGTGGTTGATATGCTGGAGGGTAGGGATAGGATACAGAGGGACCTAGACAAATTAGAGGATTGGGCCAAAAGAAATCTGATGAGGTTCAACAAGGACAAGTGCAGAGTCCTGCACTTAGGACGGAAGAATACCAGGCACTGCGACAGACCAGGGACCGAATGGCTGGGCAGCAGTTCTGCAGAAAAGGACCTAGGGCTTACGGTGGACGAAAAGCTGAATAGGAGTCAACAGTGTGCCCTTGTTGCCAAGAAGGCTAACGGCATTTTGGGTTGTATAAGTAGGGGCATTTCCAGCAGATCGAGGGACGTGATCATTCCCCTCTATTCAGCACTGGTGAGGCCTCATTTGGAGTACTGTGTCCAGGTTTGGGCCCCACACTACAAGAAGGATGTGGATAAATTGGAAAGAGTCCAGCGGAGGGCAACAAAAATGATTAGGGGGCTGGAGCACATGACTTATGAGGAGAGGCTGAAGGAACTGGGATTGTTTAGCCTGCAGAAGAGAAGAATGAGGGGGGATTTGATAGCTGCTTTCAACTACCTGAAAGGGGGTTCCAAAGAGGATGGGTCTAGACTGTTCTCAGTGGAAGAAGATGACAGAACAAGGAGTAATGGTCTCAAGTTGCAGAGTGGGAGGTTTAGGTAGGATATTAGGAAAAACTTTTTCACTAGTAGGGTGGTGAAGAACTGGAATGGGTTACCTAGGGAAGTGGTGGAATCTCCTTCCTTAGAGGTTTTTAAGGTCAGGCTTGACAAAGCCCTGGCTGGGATGATTTAGTTGGGGTTGGTCCTGCTTTGAGCAGAGGGTTGGACTAGATGACCTCCTGAGGTCCCTTCCAACCTTGAGATTCTATGATTCACAGTCACCCTACCTTTCCCTGTGCCACCACTACTTTCGTGTAGGTTCTGTGCTGCCCTCCACCTTATTGCTAGCCTGCATCCAGCCCTCCTGCTGCAGGGTCTGACAGGTATCAGGGCTTAGTCATGCTCAGAGCACACCTACAGGATCAGGCCCTGCTGGCATGGTAAGCTTCCCCACACCCAGTTTAAGAGTATCCCACTCTGGGGCTTTGGCTTGTGCTAGGGTGCAAAGCTGCTTATTAGCTATCAGGCAGCAACAGTGCTCAGGCAGCTTTGCGAATGCTGACTGCTGGAAACTTACGCCGGCAGGGGACTTAGGCACCAGTTGAGCAGCAGTTTTGGAAATGTTAGTGGCACCTAAATGGTGAAGTTAGTCACCTACAGAGATAGATAGGCCCAGATACTCACAGGCACCTAACTGACTTGCTCAAGGCTACACAGTAAATCAGTAGCAGAGCCTGGATTAGACCACGGGGTTTCCTGGCTGCTTATCGGATCCTGTCTTCTAGGTTTTAAAAGAAGGAAAAAAGCACTAAAAGAAAAGGAGCAGATAGAAAAGTGGTTCGTTAACTGATAATCAGATTTATATAGCAACCTTCACTCACATAGGTAATGGTTTGGAAGGCAACAAGATATTGCCAAAGAAGGCAGACAGTATAAAAAAAATCAAAAGGCCACAAAACATCACACACATGAATCCAGTCAAAGAAAACAAATTCAAATCTTTGGGTGAAATCCTGGCCACATTGAAGTCAGCGGCAAAACTCCCTTTGACTTCAATGGGGTCAAGATTTCAACCGACATCTTTAAAAAAAATTTCTTGCACTCTCAAAATTGTTCACAAATGGAAGAGCTGACTAGCAACCTATAAGGGAGTATGTGAACAAACACATAGTGCACATGAGAAATTGAAAGAAGTGATTCCCCCTCCCCCTATTTCCAGGACACTGTGATTGAGTCATTTGCTTTTGATTTATCCTTGAATACTCATGCAAACTACCTGCCCCAATATGGTCTCTCTCCTTTGACAGGGAGCTCTGGTAATGACATGCCTAATGTTCAAATCAGGAGTCCGAGTGACACAGCAAGTAGCAGTTCAGCTTTGACCTTCAGCTCCACTTCCACAGTTACTCACACGTTACATTACACATCAGGAAGCAAAAAGCACTTTGCTGACAAAAACTGCTTTTCACTTACGGTCAAAGTGGCAAAACTATCCTAGGTAAAATGGGCTTTTTTCCCCCCCTCCCACAATGAGTGCCAAAACAAACAAAAAATGTCCCCAAATGGGTAATTTCTTAGGAAGTACATAATTTTTGACGGAGCTTTATTTTCTGCCTAATTTAATGGGAGGCAGGATTGTGACAAATCTACTAAGGAAGAACTTGAAAATAGTTATTACATAGGTCTGCTGACCAGTTAGTTCAGTGGGGAGCTAGCTAATTTGTTCCCTGAAATCCTCTCCTGTTTGAAATGGGAAGAAGAGGTATAGCTGTTAAAATTTGCAGCACATCATATTCTGCAATGTAATTCTCCATAATGTGATGAGATCTGACAAAGTAAAAAACAAAGAAACAAACAAACAAAAAAGGGTCTTGTGCTTTTGGTTAGGAGCATATGTTCCAATTTTTAAAATCTCCATGAGCAGTTTGCAAACTTGGGTGTCTTAGAAGTAGACCATCCCTATTGAGAACTGCTGTCAAGCAAAGGCTCTTGCGCTGTATGAGCCAAACAGTACTGCCCCTTATTCAGTCCTTATTTCACTCACAGGTTCTGCGTTTTAAATGTCCCCCATCTAATGGCTGGTCCTCTCAAGCCACAGCTGCCTCCAAAACATTTGAGGAGTCTCAGTGGAAAAGATAATACAGCAAAAGCTGTACTATCCTTTTCTGAGACTCTCCATGGAAGAAGAAAGGGGGATAATTAGCATGCTGGCTCCACTTCTATTCTCTCCTCTCCTGCCTCAGACTGCCCATTCTCCTCTCCTCCCCATGGACACTGGACTCACAGAACACTCTCAGCAAAGGCTGGGGGAATCCAAGTGTGATAGTTCCCATCTGAATGTGTATCAGGAAGCAGAAGGAATGATCCCACTCAACATTTTTGCTTAAAAAATTAAATTGACATCTTATCTACAAAAACGAAAACACCTTCCCTGAACTTTACTAAACCTGGAACCAACTCCTGAAGCCCTTACTCATTCAGAGTAATGACTGAATGAAAACTGAGTAAGGGCCTATAGGTTTTATATGAAAGCCAGTTCGAATCAAGGCATCATTAACAGGAGATGAACATTTGATCTTACATTTAAACTTGTCCCTCGGTAATGCCCACCACATTGTACACATGCCCGTCATCATTAATCTGGAAGCTGCTATTAAAATACAAATAATGAATCAGGCACAGGGTGAGAGAGAGAGCAGCAATTTCTAGCTCTTGCAACTAATTCTTGACTTGTACTCTGCTTACTTTATAATCTCTGCAATCTGCTCACTCATGAGTAAATAGACATAGCGGGTAGAGTGGGGGCCTATTCCATGCAATTTGGTGAGGAAAAAGCCAGCTTCAGAAGATTAATAAAAGCTCTGAAACATCTTGACTATGCTGATGATATGACAGCACTAGGCTGCATGACCAGCTGTGAGCTGGCTCCAGTTCAGGAATGGACTCAAGACAGAAGTGGAATGTATTTGGAAGTTGCTGAACAAGAAAAAAAAAGCTACAGGAGAACTTTACCTCACACTGCACTAGATTATTTAATATCAGGAAAGCCAACAGAATAATGTGTCAAAAGGGAATACTCCATAACACAAAATTATACAAAGCAAACTGCTAACCCTTCCCCCATGCCCTAAAATTTAAATACAGTCCCAGCTACTTTAGCGCAAAAAGTAACACGACTTGTAATTAATCTGCCAATTTCTCCTGCCCTATACACAAAATGCTCTCTCCTTCCAGTGCACTTATTTATTTAGCATGTGCCTAGTCGTCTAGCCAAGCAATGGCATCTTCAGTGGCGTGATGCAGTTCTTCTAAGCCACCACTGAACCTAGTCAGCAGGAATTCATTGACAATGTGCGTCATCGTCTGTGTTGTGCCACAGCTGCACAAAGGGCTGTCACGGAGGCCCCAGCGATATTGGTTGGTTGCACAGAGACCTTGTCCAGCCCAGAACCTGTTCAACAGGGACCATTGGCGACGGGGCAGGTCAAAACCAGGCGTGCAAATTGTGGGGTCAGCGACGAGGGACTAGTTGGGGATTATAACAGAGATCCTTTCCTCTTACCAGAGTGTTTCCGCCCTAACGTCCTGGCATGGCAGATGAGACCATAATGGGCGACGTGACTGCAAATGTGAAGCTGGTGGTTTAAAAAGGTCATTGTGCAGTGGCAAGCTTGAGTTGGCACGTACTTTCTCCAGTAACTTGCCAGTGGCAACCTCTCATCTGATACGAGTAGGAGCTCAGAACTGGGAGCCATGGGAGTGGAGTTGGACGCAGGGTGCCGGAGATGATATGCATGGCGGCATGTAACTGTGTATCCACCAGTTTGGTATGTGACAACTGGCTCCACACTGACGTGCAGTACTCCACCACTGAATACGAGGTGGCAAGAGCTGACGTCTGCAGAGTTGGAGCATGAGCACCCCATGACGAACCTGCCAGTGTGCTAAGAAGATTTTTGCGCGTCTTAACTTTAGCTGCTGTCTTCTTCTGGTGGGCATAGTAACTCAGTGCGCGGTCTAAGGTCACACCTAGATAGACCAGTTCTACTTCATGCTTCACCTTCTGAACATTCAGATAAACATTCAGTGCACTGGGTGATACTCTGTATTCAGTCATCTTGCTTCTGAAAACCCTCTTCTTCTTTGAGATGCTCGAACTCCAATCTACCTCTGTTACTGTTATTAAGTCAAATTTACATGAGTGAAATTTTATATGGGGTAAGTCACTGTACATGTCTAAGGAGTGAAATGTGCAATGATTGTAACTCCATGCTAGATATCAAGCAATGACTATCAAAAGCAGCAAACAACTCTCCTAAATTTGAAAAGATTTGGAAAAGTAGCATGACTGGCACTAACACAAAAATATGAATTTTTAACACTGGCAGGGCTCTGAAGTGTATATCAAGGTTGCAAATTCTGAGCTATGAAGCCGTACTGCTTTCTCACACCAGCTTTATGTTGATGTAACTTTACTGACTTAACTGGAGTACCAGTGCAAGTGATAGAAGCATGAGGCCTATAACCTTTTCTTGGGGCAAACATTACGTACACACAAATCGTAAGACAGCAATATCGGTAAATTTCGAAAGAGCTTGAAACATTGGGTATTATATCAGCACATCTGTGCATCCTGTTTGAACATAGAAATTAACAACCTGGAACATACTGACAAAACAAGGGCAGTTTTGAAGTCCTTTGTTGAGCATAATGTATTGCTATAATGAATGTTCAGGTTCAGTATGCTTTACATAGTTTCTGTTTACATCTAAATTTTTACCGCAGCATCTCAGACAACAGAATGGAAATTGGACCATACATTCTTCAAATTAAGTAAAGCCTGAAATAGATTTCCAGGTTTAAACCTATGCAAGGCAAGTGTCCCATTAGGATAAAAGCAAATTAACTATTTTATAGCATTATCTTGGCAACGAAAGTTCTACATACAGAAGAAATTATAAAAGATGGGGGATTTCACACATCTTTAAAACCTGGAGATCTAAGCAAGGTTGTTGCGTTTTTGTTTCTACCTACTGCTTTTTCATGTTAAAGCAACTGAATGAAAACAGACATTCCCTCAAGCAGTAGAGAGAATTTCTATGAGAAAAATTGAGACTTTGCAAGGTGTGTTGGTATGAGATTTGTTACAGGAAGTAGCAGACTGAAATAAAGGTGGGATTACAGTTTCAAAATTATGGGTGTAGGCAATATTGATACAGTCAGAACAAGCAATTCTTTCTCAAGCAAAGCTGCCACTGAAATGAATGGAGAGTTCTGACTGAAGATGGACTGCAAAGTTTGAGCATACTGCCTACAATCCACATAATGCTGAGAAACATAGCATCTGATTCTGCTCTTACTTACACTAGGGTAAAGCACAGTCATTCCATTCAAGTGAATGGAGCTACACAATCAAACAACCAATGCTAATAAAAGCAGAACCAGGACCATAAATTCCTTAGGATGAAGAAAACAGTTCAGATAGATCAAAAAAATCACTGAATGTTCACTTATTTTTAGAAATGAACTCGTGCTGAACCTCTCTCAAGGTTATGAAATGTTTTAGTGCTTTTTTAAAAAAACATGTGCATGCCTCTGCACTTCTAGGTTCTGTCCAGGACCAGATCTGAAAGAAAGGAAACAGTGTAAAGGCTGTTCACAGTATTGCCAGCTTGGCTAGAAGCAGAAGTGCTGTTCTTATGACTTCTGGCCCAGGTTAGAGACACAGATTTTCATTCTAATCTTACTTAAGATGGGAAGATCACAAGTAACTCCATTTAAATATGCTGCTTCACACGGATCTGATCTCAAGCTGCTGCAAAACTGGGGTGAGATCAGAATCAGATCCAATATGTTCAAAGAAGTATTAAAATTCTTGTGTGCTAATCTGAGCCAAATCCAAGTTCCAAAAACCTTTGGAAATTTGTTTATGATATAACCATTATGAATTGTTTTCTCTATATTACTGTAATATTTTCAAGGAATTTGCAAGCTTGAAGGAACAACTGCCAGTTTGTGATGCAGAGAGATAATATCTTTTATTGGATATTTACCAACGATATCTGTTGGTAAAAGAGACAAGCTTTCGAGCTTACTCAGGGCTCTTCTTCAGGTCTGGCAAAGGTATTCAGAGGGTATGTCTAGATAGCAAAGAAAAACCCACAGCTGGCCCATGCCAGACGACTTGGGCTTGTGGGGTTCTGGCTGCAGGGCTGTTTCATTGCCGTGTAGATTTCTGGGCTCAGGCTTGAGCCCAGGCTCTGGGACCCTGCGGGGTGGGAGGGTCCAAGAGTTTGGGCTCCAGCCCAAACCCAAAAGTCTACAAAACAGCCCCACAGCCTGATCCCCGTGAGCCTGAGTCAGCTCTCACGGGTCAGCCACAGGTTTTCATTGCTGTAGAGTTCCACTGGTTCTCAACCAGTTTACCACTGTGTGCCACATATGCAGCTCTCTCTGTATTATGTGGGCCACATCCACACAATATATATACTACCTGCATAGCCCTGAGAATGTCACATGGGCCACAGCTGTGTGCTGATTGGGCCATAAGTGGGTTGAGAACCACTGTGACATACCCAGAGTGTCACAGCTAGATACAAGATGAAACAGATTGTTAAACAGAAGGAACTCACTTGTTGCAAGAGACCCTGCAGTGTGAGAGGGGAAGTTAACAATTTTTCAGTCAAAGGACAAAGGAGGGTTAGTGAGTTACAAATTGTTGTAATGAACCATGAATCCAGGGTCTTTAATAAGGCCATGTCTATACTACTACTTATGTCTGCAAAACATATGTCGCTCAGGACTGTGAAAAAACACACCCCGAGTGACATATGTTTAGCCAGCATAGATGGTAGTGTGCACAGTGCTATGTTTGCAGGAGAGTATGCCTAAATTCATGATTGTTAATATCTAGAAGAGTTACGAATTTAAGCTCCCAGGCTTGCTTTTGAAGGTGTTGTAAAAGGATGGTGTAGACTGTGTGCTCCCTCCAACCCACCAGGTTGCCCGGGGAAACACAGTCACTCCCTACCAGTAGCATGGCCACTCAGGGTAGTGCCTATATTGCACAGTCTAGCTCTGTATCAAGAACTGGTAGACACAAGCCACTCTGACATGCCAAAGTGCAGTATTTCTGCTAAACAAAAAGGAGAAAGAGGGGATATGAACTGTAGATAACTGTATCTACCAAACAACCAGGTCTCTAAGGCATATCAGAGTCAGCTTGTTTCAGTACATTAGATTTTCTTCTATATTTCTTAGATGAATACAAATATAGCAAGTGCCTACAAATGAATCACAGTTTACACTGAGTAAAATTTTGATATTTAATATTACTATATGCTGTACAAATCAATGATATAAGCCAGCATAGCCCTTGTGTCTTTTCTGAGCTTCATCAGAAAAGACAACTTCAAGTACTTACATATCCCCATAATGCTGTTTGTTTTACAGCTTTTACAAAGCTCTTAAGACCATTAGGAATTCCACTTTAGAAACTTGCATAGATTTAAGCTGCTATTAATGTACTCCCAAAAATGCAGGTTTCTTTTATTTCTTACAGAAAATTAATCCATAAGTTGTTGCTGACTTTGTCTGACCTTCATGCAAGTGTTTCATGATCAGTATGGAATGTGGGATGCCTGCGTCTGTAAAATGTTTTGTTTGAAAATATAGTCCAATAACATTGATTTATGGTGATGTCTATTCTCTAAATCCTTATGGATACTGCATTTTGAATGAATGGAAGAGTGACAGTACATCACTCTGTGTGAGGTGAACTGTCTTCAAAAATGAATCACACTTATGCATGTCTAAGTGGTGTCATTTAAGAGACATTAATGTTCAGAAATGTAGTTTACATTCCAGAATTTCTTGGTAAACAAATGCTTTGCAGATAGGATTCATCGTGCATGTGTTATATATGCTGCTGTAAAAAGATAGAGAGTAGTATTAAAAAGTTAAATGACTTGTAACTGTTAGTTTTGAAAATGACTAGCAGGAGCTATGCATTTATTTTACTTGTTATCATTTATTTTATTAATAAAATTAGTTTACTGCAATATCCAGAGTTACTATACAAGATGTTAAAAGTTAGGAGCTATTATTAAAAGCTATTAACATTGAAAATTGACACATATATGTATTAAAATTGAGATTTGTGATAGCTTAGATCCTCAGCTATTTTTCTATGGATGTATATTTCTGCTACTTGCATTAGAGTAAAAGTTAGATGTGTTGCTTTAAGTTCCTCTAGCATTCATAGCCAGTTTCTCTGTAGGGGAGAAAACAAAACCCTAATAACTGATGAATAGCTCTCCACAATGTGCCCCAAGAGTGGACAGAAAAAAAATCACTTGTGTTACACAGACGTTAGGAGGCCGTTTAAAACAGCTTGTTAGTTGAATTGAGCAATAGGGAAACTTGCAGTTAAACAGCTTTGCTAGCAGGTGTTCCCATTGCAGTGGTAAAGTGTTACATGGTTTAACCAGTAAATGAGATATAATATAATGTAGTGATCCAAAAAGACTCGGTTTTTCAAAATCTAACCATTAATGTCAAATTGGAGTTTTATAAATGTAGTGCTGTAAGTACCATATCAGTACATTCTTTCTGAAGAGTATGTTAAGGCTGTAGGTTAAAAATAACTCAATTACCTATATTATAAATAATAATCCTGCAAATACTTACACACAAGCTTTACGCTACAGGAATTAATTCAGGGAAGTCTTACAGACCTGTGTTATACAAGAGATCAATGGCTCTATATAATGTGAGTGCTCCCATTGAAATCACTCACAAGGCATAAAGTTAAGCCCACATGTAAATTTTCCAGGATCAGGGCCTAATGTAGCTAGTTCAATTTTTATTTGATTTTATCCACCATAAACCCAGAGCACTTCACTAGGACAAATCTACCCAAATTGTCCCACATATCACTCTTTTACAGCTGGTTGCTGGCTAAGATAACTTAGTATAGTAGTATTAATGTGCTGAACCAACCACAGAGCCCTCCTGAGGCTGTAGGGGAGAATTTTTTCAGTTCCATATCTAAAAAACGGGGTTTAGAGCACTTCATTGGGATATGCAGTGGATATACTTTTGTTTACATAAAAATGGTTTCTGTAGATGACACAACTATAGAGTATTTTCTAGTACTCTGCTCTAAGTAACTTGGACTCCATCTTTGTGTAGAATTAAGTATCATTACACAGTAAAATAAAACCACAGAAGAGGCTACGTGTAGTTTATTATGGTCAGCCCACCTGATTTCAGTCAGCAGCCATTTTTGGTCAGTCTTAGAATCATGATGTAAATAGGCTATTTAGGAATTACAACATAGCTAATGGATACAAGAGATCTCAATTCTACTATTAAAACTGAAGTAGAAAGCAGTACAGAAATTTTATGAACTGCTGATAGTCGTGTAGGTTTAAATTTATTTAGAATCTTTGGACAGGAATTGCTTTGACATTATTATTTGGGGAATGACATTTTTGGCTAGAAAATACAGAATATCCATCAGAAAATAGGTATCATTTATCACTGGGAACAT
Source organism: Macrochelys suwanniensis (assembly GCA_033296515.1). Lineage (NCBI taxonomy): Eukaryota > Metazoa > Chordata > Testudines > Chelydridae > Macrochelys > Macrochelys suwanniensis. Next base: position 25,600,188 of record CM065782.1, read on the forward strand.
TCCTTTTCTCCAGACATGCTCTGAAATTTCCTCCTCATTCAATGTACCCTTTTAATGCGTTGTTTAAGATCATTAACTGAGTGTATAGGACACACTCTCCTGTTTTCTGTATATTTATCTACTGCTCAGTCATAGGTCATATACTTGATGCTGAAGTTGATATTCCTTGTAAAATATGTCAAGAGGTTCAGTACATCCTTCCTGAAGGAAATCAATTTTAGATATAAATGGAAATGCATAAGTTGTAAAACTTTATGCAGTAACTTGAATATGCTCTGTTTAAAGTCACCCTAATGTATAATACATTTCCTTTGACAAAGCTTGCAACAATAAGAACTAGATATTTATGTAATGTAGGCAAAAAATACAAATAAATGAAGATATATCCTTATCTGACTTCATATATTATCAGTTGTCTACCTTGCATTAGTTTAAAAGTTCAAACTCAGGCTTACTATGAAAAATGAGACAGAGAATTAGAAAAAGTCTGACTGAAGGACAATGATGAGGTTTTCCCCTTACTTAGACCATCAATGAAACCAGAGATAAAGTCCAGCCTGATTGCCCACTAACTGATGGTGAAAGAAAATGTGTTTGTCATCCACTAATAATCTAATAATCTAGCTCACACTTTGATTCATCCTAAAGATTTTAAATTCCTTTTGCTGTTGACAAGAGAAGTAATACAGCAGCTGAGACTTTATTACACTAGCATATGGACTTGAGTCAAGTGGGCTTTGGGCCATTGGCTTTATGATCACTCACAGTCACAGGAGGTGAAATTTTTTAGTCACTCTCCAGGACTTCAAAAGACTGAGACGAGGAAGAAGCACGGGAGAAGAGGGAAACAAGATAGTAAAAAACAAAATAAAACAAAACCCCCAGCCCTGGCATGGTTAAATGAAGATGTTTGAGCCAGCAACCCTTCAGAAAAGAGAAATATGGAAATTTTGCCTTTTCCCCTCTGCAGTCAATAGAAAGGAACATAAACTATGGCAGGTAAAATGGAAATTAGAATGGCTACGGAGGGATATGAATGGTAGACATAAAAACAAACAAGAAATCCATTAAATATATCACAACCAAGAAGCTTGAGAGACAATCAGTGGGTCTGCTAGACTACAAAGGAGTGAAGGGACCAGTTAAGGAGAGAAAAAGGACATTGCAGAGAAGCTCTACCCAGATTTTCTAGTACAGCTCAGCTGTTCCTGGCACAGTATTTGGGAAAGGGGGAGGGCAAAGGAGGCTACCTTTATGATCATCAGATTCTGGGTCTGTCCATTTCCCTGCGGAATGTCCCCTATGCTAGTCTGCAAAAGTATGCAACTCTGTGCCAACTCTGCAACCATCCAAGGATCCCTCATATGCAGGGACCCTAGAAATCCCTTTGCAAAGGAAAAACGTGGAATTTGCGTTTTTACAGAGAATCTTTAGTTTTTACATTTTGTGAAAAAAATGAAGTATATACAGTAGAACCCCATTTATCCCAGCCTCCATTATCCAGCTCTCCATATTAACCAAACCACCAGCCACCCAGGGCTGACAGTGGTTGGGCAGGTCCGCCCCAGGCAGCTGGGGCTCATCAGGTCAACCATAGGTGGTGGGGGTGGACTGCCCGAGCCCCAGCTGCCCAGGGCAGACCTGCTGAGCCCTAGCCACTGTCAGCACGGGGTGGCTGGTACTTTGGTTATTATAGAGAGCTGTATATCAATAAAACATTGTGTTCAACTGATACCTATATATGTTGTGGCTAGGGAAACTAAAGTTCAGCCTTTCATTTTAATCATGGAAAAATGCAGATTTGTATGTTGTTTTTTTAATCAGAGAATTTGGGGGGGGGGGGGGTTTAATCATGGAAAACTAGGATCCCTGCTCATATGTAAGAGAGATCTTGACAATTCATGAAAGTGAAAAAATATAGCCCACTTCAAAAGAGTAAGATTATATACATGCTTTACCCATTAATCCACAAGAAACATTATTGTCTGAATTCCTATTCTAATGGTAGGAGCTCTACTTTCTTGATCCCTATAATGCCTCACAATATATACTTAAAGAAATATGTACTAGGTACATGCAATGCAGTAATCTATGGCTCAATAGATACTAAGGAAAACTTTACAGTTACTGACTCCTAACTATAGGTTCGGTTCCAGATACGGAGCCAGTACCCAAAGCCCTGTACTCAGATTCATGAATGGTTGCCCGAAATCACCCTTTTAGAAGCCTTTTTATATCACCCTTCTATAACCACAGCAAATATAGATGTCTTGACTACTTGTTTCATCTGTACTGTTTCAGATTTTCTTCCATTTATGAAAAAACCCAGTTTAACAAGATTATTTCTGACAACTATCAAATCAGTCATTTCATTGAATTAATAACCTAATGGAGTTTCTTGTTAACCCAGTCATAACCATAGCTTTGGCTAATAAGTAAGCCCTTTTCTGTGGCGTTATTTAGCTCAAGTTTCAGCTATCACTTCATCTAGTTCTCCTATGAATGGATGAACACGTTTAGCTCATTAACATTATCATTTAAAGTTTGTTCACATCTCCAGGTGCACATAACTCTTTCATTAATGCCAGTGGAATTTAATGCACAGGAAATTGTACAGTTAATAAAATACATCTTTGCATTTATATAGTGACTTTCATCTTAGGAGCTCAAAGTGCTTTGCAAAGTTGGGTAAGCACTATCAACCCCATGGGGAAATTTAGGCTCAGAGAGGTTAAACAACACACCCAAGGTCACAGAGTGAGCTGTTGACAGAGCCTGGAAGAGATCCCAGGTGTCTTGACTCTCAGTCCTTTGCTTTCCTCCTAGACACTGTTGTTTCTCAATTTAATTTGTTATTTCCTCTGATATAATAGTGTCTGGAGTAATTGTAAATTAGGGGTAAAACAGAACAATGAAGACCTGGTTATTCCTTATCTAGTAATTATGATTTTACTCTAAGAGCTAGTGTATTAATCAATTTCATTTCCCTCAGCCTCTTTTACTTTTATAATTATGCTTGTGCTAGAAAATGGTTGGGTTTTCAAATTACGACTTCTTTAGAGCTTGCCTCCCCCTGGGAAGAAGTAGTTAGCTATTTATAGGCAGTGAATCTAGTACCAAAGAGTTCTGAATGACTACCTCCATAATGATACTGAGGTCATGATCAGACCCAAGTGTAAGGCCAGACTAGAGTGTAGAAATATTCTCTGTGTTCCAAAAGCTGATCTGGCTGTTTCGACCGCATAAGGGTGAACTATTTTCCTTAGCAGTTATTTGTAAAAAATTTACGATGGCTGCTTTTCCTTCGAGATTAAAAACCAGATTAAGTTCTATTTTAATGTAGTGCAACTGATAGTTCAGTAATCTAAAGTATGGAGCAAGTCCCAACTGATTACAGTTTTATATTACATTGACTTGTATATATATGCACAGACAGTAGGTATTTCTAACAGAGAGCTGACATATATTACAGTAGCGACAATAGCTAGCACAATAATTGATTCTCTAATACATTCTCAAATAAAATGTTTTGCAATGATGTGGCTGGCTACATTAATTTTGTTTACTTCTTGAGGTAGTCACTAGAATCCTAAACAAGATCCTCCAAATAACCATAGAATGCTGTGATTCCAATTGAAATTATGCATCTTTCCATAGACTATTGTTTGCTACAGTGCTCTAGTAATTATCTTTTAATAAGAACGGTACTGAATCTTAAAATATCTCAAAAAAAGATTGGGGCATATCTTAGAGAGTCTTCCAGCTATACAACCTCATCAGAGGGTCAGAACCTGTTGAAAGATCAGAAGCTAAAAAAAGTGTTGAGCCCATTGGTCATTAAATGAATGGAAGATCTCCAAAAAAGAATTAAATGCAGTGGGAAGTGGTGTAGATAATTCAATAGGTGGCACTCTTTCCTCTGAGACAGTACTGGACAAATACAACTGACCAAACACTATGTTAGTGGCTACTTTGCTGGTGTCTTTCAGTCTTCCAGATGAGATTCAAAACCAAGAGCATGACCATTTGTGTTAAAGATGAAACAACTTTGTGCAAGAGTAGGAGTGTCTAGGCCAAATTTCACAGTGGATAATCATTACTTTGTGCTTAAAAATTACACCTGTGATTCCAATTGGAGATAGCAGTTATCACTTCAGGTTCTAAACTGTTGCATAGCAAAGCTACATACGTAATGCTATATTTCTCTCCTGAGGCAGATGCAATTTGGAGTACAGTGAAGTGAGTACTGTACTTCAGCAGAGCTAAACTGCCAAGGGACGGATGTTGAGTGCAGTGGGTACTGGGAATCTGCAGGGCTGGATTGTGCCTGGGCAGGAGTGGAATGCTGCAGGTATAGACTGGAGCCAGGAGGTTGATAAGTGTGTTGGCAGTGTCTTGGGGGCACATGGGAAAGAGTTTCGTGAAAGTGACTACAGGGGAGGGCGGGCACGGAGCCACTCGGTTTGCAGTGCTAGTAGCGCCTGGAATATGTCCACTTGGTGCTCCATAATGTTTAAGAGCCACTCTATGGTTTCGTTCTGGCATGCCGAGTTCTCCTTTCTGTCTGTCTTCTCGCTTCCCGCCGTCTTCTCGCTTCTTGTTTTTCGGCTGTGGAGTGCATCATGACATCACGCAGAAAGTTTAGTTCTTCATGGCCACTTTCTAATTCTGCGCAGCCGTTCAACTGGCGATAACAAAGAGGGAGGCTGGGGTCCCAAGGTCATATCTGTGAAGCCAAAATGCAACATTTTACAGAAGCAGTATTGTTTGCAACACACAGACCACTGATTCAGTGATTTATAACAGCCGCTTCACATAACTGTCACTAACTGGCTGACCCCGGGCAAGCACACATGAGCCCCAAGACCCCCCAAAATGGTGAATAACCGCAGGGGCAGTGGAAATCAGTGTTCCAGGACTGTACTGTACACTGGGCACGTGGCTGTTGGGGACAGCCTGCACTGAAGGGGGTGGCCTTATAATAATTTCTGTCCCCACATTTTTCACAGGCTATATTCATTATGGAAGATACCTCACTTCTGAGGGTGAGCAGGGAATCAAGGGAGGGTCTTCTCCAAGACTGCGGCTTCTGCACTGGCCCCTATGTGGCTCACCTGTGTGCAGCAATGGTCCCGCCACAGAGTGACGGCAGAGTAGTGCGGGAAAATTACCTTTACTGGGGAAATACAGAAAGCAGCTCTGCCAAAGAGCCTGCGGCAGTGGATTGCCCAGTATCTCCATGAGAGTTTTCTGGAGATCTGAGGCAGATTCCCATGAAGTGAGGGAGTCAATCAACACCCTGTTCCGCTGCTCAGACTAGGCATGTGGTGGTACGCGCATCATACAGACACAAGAGTGCTTTCTGCAACCCTCCTGCCCCCAACAACTTGCTTCAGCGATTCCCAAAATCAAAGCCACTTACCAGGGGCCTCCTCTCCTGTTTGCGCTATGCCAGGATACAACAGCTGTGATGGACTAGCCTCCTCCGGGGTAGAGAAGAGCTCCTGGCTGCATGCATCTCTGACTTCCGAGTCATCGCCTGCCTCTGGGTCCCCCTCCACATCCTCATCCAAGATTTCCTCCTCCTGGCTCGGTCCACTCTTGACCGGCATGCGAGCCACTGAGGTATCCACCGTGGCCTTGCAGTGGAGGTGGGGTCACCACTGAATATTGTGTCCAGTTCTTTGTAGAACCGGCAGCTCTTGGGCACAGCACCGGAGCGGCGGTTTGCCTCTCGCACCTTATGGTAGGCATTCTGCAGTTCCTTCACTTTAACCCTGCACTGCAGTATATCCTGGTCATGGCCCCTTTCTGTCATGCATCATGAAATCTGTCCATAGGTTTCACAATTCCTACGGCTCGAGCACAGCTGGGACTGGATAGCCTCCTCTCCCCAAATGCTGATGAGGTCCAGCAGCTTGGCATTACTCCAAGCGGGGGATTGCCTGGTGCGTGAAGCAGATATGGCCACCTGGAAAGATGCGCTGAGGCCACTGCATGCATCACCGAGCAAACAGGAAGGGGACTTTCAAAATTCCCAGGAATTTAAGGGGTGGGGCTTACAGTTGGTCCCCTGAGGGCAGGGCAGTAGAGTTCAAATAGCTGACCAGAGAGGCAAGAACAGGCATTATGGGACACCTCCCGGAGGCCAATCGCAGCGCTGTAATCGACCAGGGTGTCTACAGTGGCACCACAGTGCTGTAGCCCTGATGCAGAAAGCTGTACGCCTCTCATGGGGGTGGTTTTTTTACAGCGCTGCAACTGCGCAGTTTCTGCACACTAAGTGGCTTGGCAGTGTGTACACCTCGGGAGTTACACCGCAGAAAGCTGCTTTACTGTGCAGAAACTTGCCAGTGTAGACAAAAGTGCTACAGCGGCGCAGTCACACTGATACAGCTGTGTCACTCTACTGTGCCTGGTGAAGATGCTCTATGCCAACAGGAGAGCGGTGGCATAATTAAACCACCTCTGTGAGAGGCGGTAGCTTTATCAGTGGGAGAAGCTCTCCTGCTGACATAGCACTGTCTACACAGACGCTTAGGGTGGTATAACTTACGTTGCTCAGCAGAGTAGTTTGTTCCCACTCCTGAATGACATAAGTTATACCAACATAACCGGTAGTGTAGACAAGCCCTCAATAATAATTTTGGTAATATATCAGGAGTAGATCTGGATAGAAAGTGGTAAATATATTGTTATTCCTGAAGGTATTAATGGCTGCCATCAATCATGTATGATCTATAGACAATCACAGACCTACTTATAATTGATAGGTGTGCTAAGCTAATTAGAAGGAGCAATTAAGCCCCTAGTAAGATAGCTGGAGACAGTAGATGCCCTCAACCACTAGTGCAATCAGCCACATGGCAAAGCCTGAGAAGAATTAAGCTATGTGGTCAGAGAGGTTTCCCTGGCCAATGCAGGGGGAAGGTGATTGCAGGCCAGTGAAGAGATTGGTCGCAGGTAGGGTGGGTGGGTGAGTGTGGGTGTGTGAGAGTGTGAGTGAAAGCACCCAGATAGCCAGCAAAAAGTGAGAGAAGCATTCCTTAGAGTGGCCCTGAGACAGCAGTAAGACAGAGCTGCTTGAGGCACTGGAATCACTGGAAAGGCAGACTTAGAAACAGTGAGCAACGAAACTGTGTGTGTTTCTGTTGTGATCAGGGAAACAGGATTCTGTACATTCTTAGCAAATAAACAAGATGGCACTAAAGAAATACCCGACTTATATCAATTTCTCCTCCTAATGGAAACAACTCAGTGAGGTCCTGAATACTGGCTAACTGCTCATGCCACAGAGCAACATGACTTTCTGAAAAATTTCAAAAGAAATTAACAATTTATTATTTCCCTTGAAAATTTGTCATTTTTTGCTTAAATCTTTTATATTTTGGTGGGGGGGGGAGTATGAGAAAGTGGGGTTCCTCTCACCAAGTCAATGAAGTTTTTTCATTTAAAAAAATTGTCCAACATTTTTTGTTTAGAATTTTCATCTATAAATAGAACATTACAAAAAGTTGATATGTTTTTATTATAAAAACACTTTGATTTAATTGTAACAGCATTTTTATTCATTATTTTGTTGTTTAGTCAAATATTTGACCAGCTCTAGTCAGAACAGGGATAGTCTGTAAGTTTTGGAAGAGAAACCAAGGGATAAATGAGGTCTGAGTAATATGGGGAGCTGGCTTCAGATGAGACATCAAAGCCTGTTCATAAATTATGATAAACCACCTCCAGCTAGTTTCTCAGATACTAAGGAGCTTTGCTACTATGGAGCTTCTAAATCTCTGCAGAAGCAGAACTTCGGTCATGCAGAACTTCAGTCCTGCTATGTCTGTAATTACCACAGCACTGAAGCTAGGCTTCTGTTGAGGTCCATACATTTGCAGGACTGACCTTCTGCAGAATGTCCAAGCTTTGGGACCTTCTCTTATGTTGGTGAAGCAGCTACTTGGGAGCAGGGAAAGCTAGAAGAAATGAAGCCTACAGTTGTGCTCTAAGTAAAGTAGCCATCTTCTTCCTATCTCAGTTTAGGATCTCCTTGAGAGAACTGCCATTCTTCAAAGCTGAGTTGCTGTAAAGTATACAACATCAGCACCACAGAAGTCCCAACTGCTGCTATGGAGTTCAGGAGCTCTGAAGAAGTAGATTTTCTGTTCAGCTGGGAAGGTCAACAGAGGAACGATTGGAGGAGCAGGACTAAAACTCATCCCCCATTCACTCAGCAAGCTGATTTTTCAGAAGAACCCCCTGGGAACACAGCCCACTCTCTGAAAATATAAAGAGTTTCAGATAAATGTGTTTTATATAACTGAAGCCTTATTGTGCTTATATTTATTAAGAAAATTTGATTTATATATAAGAAGCTATGTGAAAGGTAGGAGAGGTGTGTTTACATTAGTAGAGTACTGGGAAAGTACCTGGCAGGTACAGGAGGGATGATATGGAAGAGAAAAAGAAAGATCTGTGAAAAGTAAAAGTGAAAAGGACAGGCCTATGACCAAGAAAGAAGAAGCCATCTGAGGTGAAAGTTCTCTGAAAACATTGGCTCAATGTGTAGCGACAATCAAAAAAGCTAATGATGTTGGGAACCATTAGGAAAGGGATAGATAATAAGACAGTAAATATCATAATGCCACTCTATAAATCTATGGTACGCCCACACTTTGAATACTGCATGCAGTTCTGGTTGCCCCACCTTGAAAAAGATATATTAGAAATGGACAAGGTACAGAGAACAACAACAAAAATGATTAAGGGTATGGAAGAACTTCCATATGAGGAGAGATTGAGACTGGGACTATTCCGCTTGGAAAAGGAGATGACTAAGGTGAGGTATAGTAGAGATCTATAAAATCATTAATTGTGTGGAGAAAGTGAACAAGGAAGTGTTATTTACCCTTCACATAATGCAAGAACCAGGTATCACCCAATGAAATTAATAGACAGCAGGCTTAAAACAAACAGAAATAAATTGATGAACTTCTTCACACAGCACAGATCAACCTGTGGAACTCGATGACAGGAGATGTTGTGTAGGCCAAAAGTATAGTTGGGTTTAAAAAAGAATTAGATAAGTTCTTGGAGGACAGATCCATCAATGGCTATTAGCCAAGATGATCAGGGATGCAACCCCATGCTCTGGGTATCCCTAAGCCTTTGACTGCCAGGTACTGGGACTGGATGACAGGGGATGGATCACTTGATAATGGTCCTGTTCTTTTCATTCCCTTTAAAGCGTCTGGCATTGGGCACTGTCAGAAGACAGATGGGCTAGATGGACCTTTTGTCTGACCCACCATGCCATGTTTATGTCATTCTAACTGAAAGTACAGTTGCTTTTTGCAACTGGAAAAACTGTGGCCCAATTGCCCCTCTCACTTACAATGGTATAAATCGCTGAAGTCAATTGAGTTACTGAGGTGTGACTCTGGAACAGTATCAACTGGTGATCCTTTTATAAAGGCTCTTTCTGGGGAATGCTTGTGTCACCCTATAGAAAAATTATAATCTCTATTCTGTACTGTGTGTAAATTTCAGATATCAAAAAATCATACAATGGATTGACAGCTAGTATTTTAGTGGTGTTCAGGTATCATTGGCAGCCTTGGGCATATATCACCTTTATAGCTGCAAACTCATCAAGAAGCACCACACCATATGCACATATTCAACTCCTTACCACAGCGTCATCAGAGATCCTCTATCTGAGGTCCCATCTGATTGGTGCAAGCGGGCTCCAGCAGAAACTGAAATCCTTAACTGTACTCCGCTTGGAAAGATTTAACTCCATTTCCTGGCTTTTTGAACTATGCAGTGAGATTCATGCAGAGACCACAGAACCACAGAAACGTGACATGAGGAGAGTTTCCACAGGCTGTGGGGTTTACCGCAGGGAAGTGAACGAACACAGAACATGGCTGATGCATTCAGCAAACCCCTTTCCTTTTATACCCTTATTTTCTGGAAAATGTTGCTAAGCAAAGCTGGATTTAATGACCCATGAGGCCATATCCCAGCAGGTTAAGTACACATCCATAAGTCCATATTCAGAAAAGCATCAGCTTCAATGCAATGAGAGCCATTAACATACTACCCAGCTTTGCTTTTTGTAGTAGACTCAGCATAAACAAAGATAATTAAGAACATCATTTGATGGGATGTTTGTGCATATGTTATCAGTGAGAAATGATGGTAGTAAATGAGGGTTGGGAGAATATGTTAAATGAGTACATGCTTTAGAACTTATACTCACCTCTGCTCATTTATCCAGGAGATTTGAAGCAGATTTTTGTTATTATTTGGATGGTTTGGAGCTTCCTAATTCAGAGTGGCTTAATTACAGTGTTCAGCATAGTAATAATTTCATGATATGCTATTTGATATTGTCATATGCAGTAGGAACCCTTTTTTATTAGTTGCTCATCATTTTATTTAAATAAATATGGGTATTTTATGCTAGCTGACAATTACTTGAAAGATACAATACAAAAGCATTACCTTTTAAAATAACCTTCATTCAGATGCTGGTCAGAGAGATTCCCTTAATTCTAACATGTGTGTGGTATGTCCATTTACATTCTTTGAGCTGAGTTTGCCCAGAATGTATGCCGGTTTGTGTGGGTGTAGCCCTTGATGGACATCCCCAGTAGAAGGTATAACAGATAAGAGAGCCTCCATGGCAAGGGAAGAAGATGCTACATATGCTCCTAACTGCACTTCTAAGAGAAGCAGCAATTCCCACCGTGTGCCAGTGGGCAGGAGTCAGCCCAAGAGCCTGCATGCAAGATTTCACACTAGGAATTAGATGGAAGTAAATGGAGTCATGCCAATTTGAATCACTGGAGGCTCTGGCCCCTACTTTACAAGTGAGTCAAGATCCCAAAAGACAACTCAGTACAAATATTACCAGTGACTGTTCTTTATTTTTAGCATGTGCAATTAGTTTAAACTCTTTGATTTCAATTTGTTTTAGTTGCAAATCTGAAAGAAATGTTCAGCATGACTACACTTTTTAGCAGAAGAACTGTAATATGTATTTAGTTTCATAAACTCTGTCATGGGAACAAAGGAATAGTTTAAAACTACTTTAAATGTTCCTGTAATTGAAAGTGTATGCTGACCATAATGTATAATTTTCAAATGTAATCTCTTGAACTCACATACATTTTAGAACAATGAGTTTACTTCTTCAAAATTAGATACTGTCTGGAAGGAAAAAAACACACCCAAAACTTTATCAACCTCAAATGAGATTTTTCCCACTTCCTAACAAAACCCATTCTTATAAACATGCAATTTAAACATAAGGAGAGACTTTGGGAGACAAAAGGAAAGAGTGATGGGCACATTCAACCAAGCAGTCTGAAAACAAGGAGTGGAATGTCTGCTCCAGCCATTTGTTCATTTGCACTAAATTCTAGTCAAAACAAAAGGTTTAGGGTCTGATTCAATGTCCACTAAAGTCAATGAGAGACTCTCTACTGAAATCAATGGGTACTGACCCATACCTTTAATATCTGTATCAACATAGTCATCTTCAACAGCCATCTCTTTTTATTCATGTGGACTTTGTTTCAACCATGTAATCAATAATAATTTAGGACTTTTTTTGTTTCTTCCTTTAAAAGTTTTTTTTTAAGTGTAGACATTTTGGAGAAACAACCCTCTATGCAATTACCTTCAATGATATTATGTAGCCAATCTGCCTCACTGACAACCCCAGACTGACTATGTTTAATAATTCACTACGTCTGTGTAATACGTGTAGACTAGCATCCCAGTTCCTTTTCATTTGTGTCTTATCTGAGAGTTGTTAGCTGTAAGTGCCAGAATGTACCACGCATACGCTGCATTAGACACAAAAATACCTTACCTGTTAAAAGAAAAAACAAACCCAAGAGAAGTTAACAGTTGTTTGGAAGCTATTTTTATCATGTAAACTTCACATTTTCATGTGGTGCATGGGTTTTAAATATCAACTTGTGACAGCAACATCTGAGACACCTAGTAAAACAAATTACAGCTGTAGATAGTTATTGTCTCTCATCTGCTTTCTTTATTATCATGTAATCTGCTGGTTTTTACTTCCCACATACTGCAAATATCCTCAGTGCTGTACTTTCTCTATTATGCAGACATCTTAATTCCGAGGACTAGTTCAATCTGTCATGATGGGAAACAGCATTATAGCATAATGAATACTCATTTCCTGCAATTTTTAATAAAAAGTTTAAACAGTTAAACTGTGCAATCTTCTGGTGTTCATTAATGACACTGCATATTTTAATGGTATTTATTATGCGGCCATGTAGAGAACAGGAAAGATGTTTGGAGAATATTTCTAGTCTCCAGTGTCAGAAGCTGCAGCCAAAATGTAAAAAAGAGGTTTTCCTTTTCAGAAAGTCAATGTACTGTTTGAGAGAGTTCCAGACTAACTACACTGGAGACCAAAGATCTGCATTCATTCGTCGTGAAATCCATTCCACTCACATGGAGTCCAGATACTTAGGCTCCATGTGAGTGGAGTGTGAAGCAGTTGGGAAGTGGAACCTCCCACTCACCCCCAATTTAAAGTCTGGATACGGGGTTACACAAGGAATGGGTCCTCAAGACAGTTTAGTCACATTTAATCCTTGGCCCATCTGCTGAACCTCCCCAAGAAGTAACTAAATTATTCACCGTCAATAATAATTTTTGCAAATACCTTTTTCCTGATTTGGAATAGTTCTTGAACCAGTCTCTAATTTTATTAATGTACTTGTTATTTGGAATTAACTACTGGATAGCCCATGAAAACAGAGAAAACATTGCGGGGCCCCGCCCCCGACACCGGGTGACGTTGCGGGACCCCGCCCCCGACGCCACGTTGTCCAGCGTTGGGGGTGGCGCCCCGCAACGTCTCCCGGTGCTGAGGTGAGCTTGCCGCGGGTCTGAGGCGGGCGGGGAGCTGCTGGTGGGTGCTCTGCACCCACCAATTTTTCGCCGTGGGTGCTCCAGCCCCGGAGCACCCGCGGAGTCGGCGCCTATGCATGAAAACAAATGTCAGCCTATGGATCATTGCCAAATAGTTCACTCTGACTGCTGTTCACTATTAATTATTTGTAGCATATGATTTCTCACATGGTATTGTTTCTGCTCTCTGATCAGATATCTGAAACATGTTAAACAGAAGAATAGTGGATGGTGAATAAGACACAATACACTTCCAGTTTGAATTTTCAGACCAATAATTATTTCTGCTAAATACTTTACATTTTCATATTTCATGGGGAGCAAGAGGTCAGCCAAGTACTGGCAATATGACTCTACAAATAACAGCAAACAGAACTTGCCATGTTTATTCATGAAGATTGTCTCAAACCACTTACTCTATTATCCAACTGGCTGTAGAGTCCACTATGTTAGTGTTGTTTGTGGTGAAGACATTTGCCTGTTTAGAATCTCAATCCATTTTCTCTCTCCTTTTACATTGTAATCACCTTGAGTGGTCAACTTTCATACACTACCAATTTGGATAATGAAGCTCAAGCCAATGATTTAGTTAAGGAAGGCTTCCATGTTTTATTACCAAATCCCCGAGCCCTTCAGTTCTCCTAGGACTATTTAAAAATAGGTACTTCTTCAGAATTGCAAAATGATATATTGTAAAATATTACTAGAGTTTAAATATTTCTGAGAGCAAATCTTCACTCCCTGCTGTTTACAAGTAAAATACTGTCTACAAATAATACATTACATTAGTTGTCCTCTTTATCATAAAGCCATGTTGAATACTTGTAACATTTATAAAAAGACACCAAACTGATTGCAAGATGAGCGTTACCCTTGAGCAAATTATGAACACATTTATTTCAGTCTTATGCATTTGAAACTAATTTTCTGGTAATATCAAAAGTGTTCATAGAATTAATTTCCTGTCAGTTCAGCAGTATTCAAGTGAATATTTTATGATTTTGCATTAGCTGTATTTGTCTAGAGTTGTGACATGATCGAGTCATTCTCTGAGGGAAACACATTAATAATTAAACTCTGTCCAATGTGGAGCGCTAAAGATGACAGCATAATTGTACATATTCGGAGGCTGTTTCACAAGGGAGAGAATGAGAATTGCCCTGCCACCATTTAAATGTCAATTTGGAATTTCTTTCTTAAATTAAAACAGTGCTGCAGAGAAAAAAAAATAAGAGGGGAGGGGGAAGAAAGAGGTTGATGTCAAATTTGGATACTCTTCCCCTTGTTGTTTTCCCTTTCTTTTAAAATGTGAGCTAAATGCAAATGGCTTCTCTCATTTTCTCCTTCAAGTGCAAGATAAACTATCATCTTGAAGTTTTTTTCTCCCCTTTCTTTTGGCGATATAATATCATTGGTTATAGGACTAGGATTGTTTAGATGATAAATACAACATGCATAGATTAGTTCATGAGAAAATCCTGCTGCCTGACACTGGAAGCTTTGATTGGTTTCAGCCCTTATATTTGACTCTTTTTTTGCCCTGATAAAATACAGCTGAAGTTATGTTTTTAATCTACTTCCTAGTCAAATGCCTATCACTATATTTATTCTTATTTACGTTTCTTTTTCAGATTTTGAAAGTAGAATGTTATTGGATGTTAGTTGCAAAGTTTCTAAAATTTGAGGCATATATTTTACAACCATTTAGCGTTCACCGATGAGATGTATATGTATTATTCCAGAGAGGCAGGCAAACTGCTTTGTATTCCATACACAGACCATTTAATGAAATTGTCTCCTTATGACATCTAGATTAGAGATATGCCAATTTGTTTAAAAATTATTTAGTCCTGACTGTTGCTAAATAGTGTGCCAAATATTTACCCCTTTGATTAGGATCCACCAGGTACCTCTGGGCCCCCCACCCCTGGCCATGTGGCAGAGGGGAACCAGCCAGAGACTCCAGGCAATAGGAGCAGTTGGAGCAGATACAGCCAAAGCAGGGACCTGTGGACATTCAGAGAACTGTCTACAGTTCTGACTGGACTTTCTCTGCCCTGTGGTGATTGGTTATTTGCTCCAACTCTCTCCTTTTTCCTCCATCAGTCTCTGCACCTCGGCTTCACTCTACACTTGCTTCTTATCCTCTTCTCCCAGCCCGGTCCCCCTCAACCCTTCCTTTCAATGTTCCAGCTCCTTTCACTTTTCTTCCTATTTAGCGTATCCCCTCCTAATTAAACCCACCCCCCAAAACAAAGAAAATCATGCCACTAACATGACATTTGCCACCATCAAATTGTTTACTTTGCTTACATGTTACACCCCATGTCTGTCTTGACCATTCAGGCTGTTAGCTCTTTGGGGTAGAAGCTGTATTTGTACATTGCCTAGCACAATAGGGATCCCATTCTTGGTTGATCCCTAGACACTACTGATGTAAACATGATCAATAATGAGGATTAACTTCTCTCTGCCTGATAAATTGTAACCCAGAGGTATAACTAAGGCCTATTGAAGTCTATGGGAAATTTTCCATTGACTGAAGTGGAAGCTGGATACATTAACCGGCACGTCCTACACTGATTTGGTATGTGCACTAAAAGTAGTAGCATTTGATTTATGGTGAGGTAAATATGTGAACCACTAAGATGAAGGGAACATGAATGGAAGAGGAGCTATCCTGACATGTTTCCATGTAATTCCTACTGCTTGCTAATAAGTTTGTCAATGTCCAGAACTGATGCATTGCTAGAAATCAGAGTGGTAGCCATATAAATCTGTATCAGCAAAAATAACGAGGAGTCCTTGTGGCTAAAGGACTCCTCGTTGTTATTGCTAGAAATGTAAGTCTGAAGTAGTATATAAGGGTTGTATTTTCTAAGTTTGCCACTTAAGTTGCAACCTTAATATTTGTGGGCATGGGTTTTGAAAATGCAGGAGCCACATTTCAACACCCAACAAGGTTTCACATTTGCATGTGAAAAATTCCTCATTGTGTGTGTGTGCAAATTCCAACTTGTACATGCTCAAAGACAACTTTGTGGACAAATTGTGTCCCAATCTTTAACAATTTACCATGTGTCATGATAAAAAGAAAAAGAGGAATGGATTAAATACAAGAACAGAATAAGAGAAACAAGAAAAGTAACAAACAACAAAAGTAATAGGTTAGATATTAAGATGTTATTGTGGCAGGGCAGGGGTAAAATCCCCCTTAAAGCCCTGCCAAACCTGCGCAGACCCTGTGACAGTGGGGGCTTGTCCGGGATCTCCCTAGTCACTGCTATTGGTGGCTGCCATGGAGGAGACCTTGAAGTGGCTGGTGAGCACAGTGCAGGAGATGCAGCAGGCCCAGCAGGCAGACAGGCAGGCCCTGATGATGTGGCAGGAGGACCAGCAAAGGACCCTCCAGGAGTTCATCAGGGAGCAGTCAGTGGCCCAGCAGCAGATCCTATGGAGGGTGGTGAGTCCGGCACCCAGGGATGGAACCAGGATGCCAGGGTGGGGGCTTTGCAAGATGAACCCCATGGATGACCCTGATGCGTTCCTGGGGACATTCGAAAGGGTGGCTTCGGCGGCTGGTTGGGAGAGGGCCTCCTGGGCCCTGCGGCTCGCCCCGTGCTTGGGGGGAGAGGCCCAAGCCGCATTCATGGTCTTGGAAGATGCCCAGGCCAGGGACTATGAGGTGGTAAAGGCCGCAATTCTGGACCGAGTAGGACTCTCCACGGAGAGGTACCGACAGCGATTCCGGGCGGCCCGCTGGATGGAGGGTGTGCGGCCCAGGGCATTCACTCAGAGACTGACCGATTGGGCCACCCGCTGGCTGAGGCCTACAGCCCAAACTATGGAGGAGGTTATGGATCGGATAATTTTGGAACAGTTCCTCCTGGGGCTCCCGGACCCAGTCAAGGTGTGGGTCCGAAGACATCAGCCGGCCCAGGTGGCAGAGGCCGTCCGCCTAACAGAAGAATACGTAGAGGCAGAGGGGCCCAGGTGGGGGGATGAAGCCCAGTAAGGGGGCAGGATCGGGAAGAAGCCCACCGGACTCTGCTCCTAAGAAGGGAACAGACCCGGGGCCCGCCCGTAGTTGGGAGCTGATGTGCTGACAGTGCGGGCGCCCAGGCCACAAAAAACAGGACTGCCCACAACTGGAGTGTGGGCTGGCAGACTTTTGCGGGTGGACTGGGGGACGGAGGAGGTCGAGGGGACCGTCCCTGGCTATGGTATTGGTATTGCTGGGGGGGGAGCCCCGGAAGGGGGTAGTAGACTCCGCCTCCACCAGCTCCCTGGTGCGGAAGGGTTTAATTAATCTGCACTGGATGATCTACGGAGCCGAAGTAGCCGTGAGGTGTGTCCATGGGGACACCCGGAGGTACCAGATGGCCCGGGTACCCATGAAGGTACAGGGGCGCTTCCAGTGGCAGTGGGTAAGAGTGGTCAAGAACCTGCCCTACCCGGTCCTACTGGGAGGCGATTGGGGACCCCTGTCCGGCGAAGCCCAAAGCCGGGACAAGGAACCGGAGGAAGGGGGCAGGGGGCACCCAATAGAGAGAATAGAAGTGAGTAAGGAGGAGGCGGAATCCCCACCAGGGAAAGGAAACCCCTCCTCCCCCACTGGGCCGGGGGAAGGGGGGAGCATGCGAAATAAAACTCCTAGACAGCAAGCCGAGCCCCTTAAGGAGTGTTGGCTATGTGGCACCAACGGACCCACTGGGCAGGAGTGCCGGGAGTGTGGCTCTCGGGAGCCTGGGGGAAACAAGGACCAGGGGGCCAGGGAACCAAACCCTGAGGGGGGGTGCCCAGGCCAGCAGACACCGCCGGACCAGGCCTGCGGTCTCTGCCACACCAAGGGGCATACAGGAGAGACCTGCCCCTACCGGGGATGTGGGGAAGGGCCTGGATGCCCCGAGGAGGGGCAGGGACAGGGTGGGGACACTGACACTCCCCCTGTGGAGCGGATTTGTCCACCCGAGGAGGGGCAGGGACAGGGTGAGCCTGGTGGCTCTCTGAAGGGGGGAGATGTGTGGCAGGGCAGGGGTAAAATCCCCCTTAAAGCCCTGCCAAACTGCTGGCTGTGGCCTGCTCCCTGGCCAGCCCTGGTATCCAGCAGGCGGCCCAGCTGCAAGCCCTAATGAGGGCCAGCTCAGAGGAACAGGCTGAGCTAAGTGCTGCCAGCTGGACAGAGTAAGGAGGGCTATAAAGCCCAGGGCAAACCCCAGAGAGGGGGCTAGCTTGAGAGGAAACAGGAAGGTGGTTTAGCTGTCTCCTTATAGTGGAGAGACACCTCAAAGGGCTAGGAGACCCTGGGGAGGGTCTGTGGGGCACTACCTGTTGGGGGATCTGGGAACTGCACAAGCACTATAAATAAAGACACTTGGGTGAACCGGCAACAGCTGGTGTTGGGACTCTTTATTGCACCAGCCAAACACAGGGCACAGGGAAAAGAGGGAGAAACCTGCGTGGACCCTGTGACAGTTATATACAAAAAAACATGAATAGAATACTAATAGTGAGGTTTTAATTTACACAAGAGACATAATACTCAGGGATAAGGTAGTCACAGAAAAGTGAGTTTCAAACTTAGCGCATATGCTTTACCTAACAGTCTCGTTACATTATTTGCATACAATATATAGTGGGGTAAGTGTAATACTGACAGACCCCAATCATTGGTGGGCACGACTGAACCTGCGATCTCTGAAGCTTTGTGTATGAGCCTCTATTGCATGCGCTAAAAGCCCCATGGCTCTTAGGTGAGGCTGTAGCAGACTCATCAATCTCTAGATGATCTAGGTGCCACTAGAGGGGGACAGAGCACCACACCAAGCAGGCATGAGTTACACTAGCACATGGGCTATATGTAGGATATTCCATGTGAATCAGAGAAAGAATTCCTCCTGCAAACTGTAGGGAGAAGCAGAACCTCTCTAGATGAACCATAGAGTAAGGCAGGTGGAACATACATGGGTGGACATCTTAAGGAAGAGCTGTTTGTGGAGAAAAGAGCCTCTTTTGTCTCAGATGAAGAGAGCAGCTCTTTGTATGAGGCTTGGTGACTGAAAAGACGAGGGGATGTTGTCATTTCAGATTGGCAGAGGCTACTTTTCATGAGTGGGGACTCACTATCTTAGATAAGGAAGAGCATATCTTCATATGGGGATGACAAGACAGCATGTAGAAAAAGGAATAGCATTTTAACAGATGTGAGTGCCACACACTCCATTTTACTTTGGGGTTTATCTAACATTCACATGTTGACTGAACACATCTAACCTTATTTAGCTGAGGAAATTATGACCACATCCTATGGTGGTGCGGCTTCATGCTAGTGATATTTTGTTGCATTCATTAATAACCTTGGACATGAGCTAAAAAGAATAGGATTCAAATCTAGTTCCCCTGCATGACACTGCTTACAGCTATCTCTAGGCAACCAATCAAAGCAGTCATACAGGATGCAATAGGGCTGGATGCAGTTTAAGTCAAGGCAGAATACAAAATTTTCCATGGTTGAATGAGTAGTCGTTGCTAACAAGGAAATATAGCAAGCCATCTGGAGACCAGAGTGTGGCCAGTCAGGCCTAATGGTTGGAGCCAAGGGGAAGAGCTAGAGTCCGAGCCCAGGGTCAGAACCAGTCAGACCTCTGAAGCCAGAGTCAAGTGTCAAAGCCAAAGTCAGAAATTGAAGCCCAAGGTCAGAACTGGGTTACTTAGAGGCAGGCAAGACTAGGGACAAGGAAGGAGCTATCACACCGACGGGCAAATGCTTTGAGTAGCCACTGAACTGCTGCTGCTGGTAAGCTTAACAGCAGGTATGCTGACTCTTCCTACTAACTTGCCAGGAGGTCTAGCTGATGGGGCCCAGCTGTGCTCATTAGCATGTCAAAAGACTGAGCAGGCACAGCTGCAGGGCCTTATTCCCAACAAAAGCCTAGAATAGGCTTGGGTGGTCACCTACCTATCCACAAAGCAACCTGCTTAACATATATAACATTATACAAGATTGGAGAGGCTGATTTAATTTGAGACCAATTTGATTCTCAGTGATCAAGAATCCAGCCACTGCCCATTCAACTGAAACCTTACCATGACTCCTATAATGTATTAATCCCATGATGCATGTACACATCTGCAATATCATTATTTTAATTTGTTGTACCATTAGTGTTAACATTTTAATTAATGATGAATATTTATAATCTATGAATATTCATTAAATTATGTTCACATTTTTCTGTGTCCTGATACCTCAGTGGGACCTATTGGCATGACTAAAGGGCTTGGCGAACAAGTGCCTCATAGGTGAACATCTTCATGTTCCTCCTCTTCAAATAATGGCAACATTTTACATAAAGCTTGTTATATAAGCATAGGGTCATAATGTGCCACTTTGATAGAAAAGTGCATCAGAAACAAATGACAAAGGGCCTCAAAGAGAAGGTTATATGGATGTATTTTTAATTGTTTCACAAGGAAAGAATCCACTCCAATAAATCATATAATTTTCTTAAGATTTGCTGCTGTTGAAACCTAAAATATACAATGGAATAATTTATCAGCCTTGTAACTGTATGAATTACCGTCTAAGTAGCTCTCATGCTCCCATTATGCAATTTCCAAAGAACTGTATCTGAAAAGATTGTAGTCTACTCTGTTATATGCTATATACAATGAAATTTAATATTTGAAACAATCAGCAATTATAGTGCCTTTATAACCTACAATATGAGAATATTTTAGAGATAGTTTTGCTCTTTAGTTTAGAGATGTGGAAAATAGGAAATGTGATAAATGTGTGTTTAGAAATAACGAAAGGTACAGTGAACACTGATCAATCATGCTTCCTCATGTAGTCAAATAAAAGCTAGAGCTAGGAGATACTCATTGAAATTTCTTGGTAAAAAAATTAGAACTGACACTTCTTTAAACCAGGTATAATTATTCTGTAGAATTCACATTTATTGATTCAGCTAGTATTGTAGAATTTAAAAGTGGGCTGATGACTGCATGAATATACATAGCATAGGATAGCTATAGTAAAATAGATTAGTCTGCACTGATAACAGGGAAAAGAGAACCTCATGCTTCAGATAACTTAGTTAATTTAATTAACAACTAAGACACTGGTAGAGTTGGGTAGGTATTATTATTATCTCAAATAAGGTTGGTTGATCAACTATGAATGCTTTTTCACTTTTCCCTAAAGCAATGAATATAGGCCAAAACCAGTCAAGATATCAGACTGCATAATTCCTGTGAATAGTCTTTCTTTTGAGATTTTTGGTACTTCCTTCTTCCCTTTAGGCTATTTTGGCTATCCCCACATCCTCTCTTTAGCATATTCTCATTTTAATTTTGCTCCCTGAATTAAATGAGAAATATAAAGGCACATAAATCTGAGAAACAATCAAACCTTTAGAGCTGTTTGATTTCAGTTTGATTTATGTTCTGGGCAGTTCCTATTTATTTATTCATTGTTAGACAATTTCTTGTGTGTATTATTCTAGATATGCTCTTCTGACTTGACTGCAGCGGCATGAAACTTCAGTTTCAGTTTAGAAGAAACTTAGCAAGTCTTTGGTTGCTTGGTTTTGGTTGACATGACAATGAACAATTGCCTGAGTTATCAGAATAACCATGAACTTTGGCACCCGAGCAAAATGCAAAATCCACCTCTGTGACCCAACCTGCCAATGATAACATCACCCCAAATCAAACCAACAAAATCCATCCTTTTCTGGAACAAAAAAAGAAACATAGGGGAGCTTTTGCCGGGGGGACAGGGCGGAAGAGAAAAGTAAGATTCACAAATCATGATGGGGGCCATAGAAAAAAAACCAGATAGCATTTCAGTTTCAAGAGTTTGGTTTGTTTATTTTCTAACTGAGATAAAGGCTCATCGTTGGGTACGCAACCAATGTGGGAATTTATTTTGCTTTCTGTAAATAAACCAAGAAGATTTGCAACATCCAAAACACCCTCCCATCCAGAATCCTGGTTATCTCAACAACAAAAAAAGTCCTGTAGAAGTTCATTTCGGATCCTATGCTTGTGCTGCTGCTGCTGATGATGATAAATATCTGGCTTTTGCATTTGATTTTTATGCTGATTCCTGTGTTCTTGATAGACATTGTTGCTGCAGCTATTGCTGCTGATCCAACTGCATAATATGAGGAGGATCTACAGAGATACAAACAAGCTCTTTTACATCCTAATAAATAAATCTGTAATTTTACAAACAGGAAGCAAAATTGCTGGTGATCACCACATATTATGACCAAGACCACTGAGAGGAAATTCTGTAAAGAATAGATGTGTCTGAGCTGAGACCCGGCTCTTTATCACTCTTGCTTTAACAGTTTAGCAAATTATGGAATTAGCTAGAGTCAAATCAATATCACCCTACATGTAAAGAAAAATTTAAAGAGGGAGCCTTTTATTTCTAAGTCATTGGCTTAAATCTAGTCAAGTTTGGTAGTACAAATGCTCATACTATTATTACATGAATTTTTCCATATTTGCTGTTGACAAATGATTCCCAAACATACTTAGATTGTAAGCTTGTTGGGGCAGAGACCAATCTTTCTGTTCTATTTGTACAGTGCCTAGCACAATGGGATGCTGGTTTATGACTAGGGCTCCAACACAAATAATAATTAGTAATAATACTTTATTGTTATGCATTTGTTAAAATCAAATACTTTATATCAACCAATTGAAGCCTACTTATGGTTTGTGGGCTGGATTTGTTGCATGTGTTTGCTGTTCATTTTGTTTAACCTTTAGGTCAGGTTTTCTAAACCCTTTTATCTTTTTTTATTGCTCTCCTCTGGATTATCTCCAATTTGTCCACATCTTTCTTAAAGTGTGGCACACACAACCTGACACAATATTCCAGCTGAGGCCTCAGCAGGGTCGAGTAGAACTGGACAATTACCTCCCATGTTTTACATATGATAGTCGTGTTAATAACCCAGAATGATATTAGCCTTTTTCACAACTCAGTCATGTTGTTTGATATTAGCCTTTTCTGCAATATTTTTAAATGTGTTTTCCTTTTTATACTCAGCTACAATTGCATGTATGTAAGGTTGTCTTGAAAACAATAGTGAATTTTGTAGGTAGGACAGGTGGAGAATGTGGGGGGAGGACTGGGGGTAATCCTGCATCAACTGAAGTCAATGACAGTAGTACCATTGAGTTCAACAGGTACAGGAGCAAGCCTTAATTGAGAAACTAATTTTGACCCAAAGGATATAATTTGCTTTCAGGGCACAATATGACTAAAACCCTGCTCTGATTAACATTATTTACTTCACTTTCAATGTGGGAGGAGAACTCAGAAAGGAGGCAAACTTCACCCAGTAAAAGGACTTGCTATATGTAGTCCAAATGAAACTTTGAAACGCCAAATTAATCACAAGAACAAAGTGTGAGATTATCAGTCCCCTCCCCTCATGCACTGAAACTCTATAAAGGAGCTGTTTGCACTGGAGCCCTCCCATGGGCCAGCACTTAAATCTTGAAAATATATCTGAAGTCCATCTGCCACAGTGCTTCATTTTTAATGAAAATGGAAGGTACCAACCATAACTAACTCCAATATGCCAAGCATTTTCGTAATGCCAGTTTGTTACATCTCAGAGGAGACAATTTAAGCAGTGCCTATTACTAGACTTGCTCATAAGCTTATGAAGAAGTGTCCTTAGAGATGAAATCACAGAAACCACTGATAGGAAAGACCCAATAACAGACCTTTTTAACAACTGTCAATGTAGGATTGTGGGCTAGAGTGTATTATCAAGTGTTTGGTATGATATATTTTCCATGCCTGTGTGGTACAACATATCGTTAGAGGTAAACTTCTTGTAAAAAACCATTCTAATTATTTTCCTCTCCTTCTGAACTAAACTACTGGCTTGTTTGCTAACAAACGTACCCTCTCCCCCACTGCCACACAAGTTACAGAATACTCAGTGTTGATTCATAGTGAAAAGCGAAAACTGTCATAATTCTCTACTGGTGGAGCCTATCCTCTGCATATGTTGAAAATCCTTAAGCCTGACCAGTCTTAACCCTCATTAGAGCAAGTATATATACACAGTCTAGGTGAACCACTTTGAAATATATACTGTTCTTATAGATATATCAAGGAGACCAGTACAAAATAGGTGACTGGAGATTAGACAACAAAATATGAAATTGTGATTCAACGTTTGAAAGTCCATTTTAATGGGTGCAATTTACAATACTCCTTAGATGATAAAATTAACTTTTCACTATAGATTTTAGTTGATCATGGAAAGAAAAAAAATTAAAATGGAAAAATCCCCAGATCCTCGAAAGGAGAATTATTTCCAACACAGTGAAAAGGATAAGAGAAATATGAAAGGGAAATGAAACCCCCAGAAATTATTTGGAGTGAACTGAAACAACCTTACTTTTCTCAAAATCTAGAGGTTACAGGAACTTGCCATGGTCCAATTACCTCAGCCAAACATATTGAAATAGCATGAAGGTTGTACTTTGAATATTAAAACAACAAGTAGAATAAACCCAGATATAAATGGCACATTAATGAGGCCACAGAAAACGTTGATTCAATGGAAATATATAGATACTGAAGAACACTGGACAATGTATGTCTAAATGAAACTACTGTCTTTAATGTGGCATTGGAATAACAAGAAAAGCTACTTTTTATATATGACATTGTTGCATAACTATACATTTACTATAAATCTGAATAAAGCTCATTGCACAAATGATATGGGGCTGAATTTTCTTTGTGAGTAGGTCACACTGTGCGTGGTCAAACTCATATCACAGACACACATGAAAAAAAGTTAAGAGTTATAATTACATTCACATGTTGGCTAATTGGGCCCTTAGGGGCCTAGTTCCTAATTATAAGAGGGTATGCAGAAAAGAAATATCACCATAAGCAAGTATGTATAGAATGAATATGAGTTTAAATGGGCTGTACTGGTTATATAAAAGCTGTAAAACTTGATAGAAAAGGAATGCAGTTACTTGCCAAATATCTCCAATCCATAAAAGACTTTCTTGATGTCATTATAAGAAGGAGGTGGGAGGAGGCTGCATTGTTTTAAAGGGAGAGAAATCTAAAATCTGCAAACAACTATTGTAGCCTCAAGTGGGATTTCTTGATAATTATAAAGATGTAAAGGAGTGATGGAATCAGAGAATTTCTTAGGGAAAAAAACAACTTTTTTTGCAAGAATTAAAGAGGGGAAAAATCATTTTGCAAAAAAATAGACAAAGAGTAATGGAGGAAGAACTGGGTGCATCTGAGATGAAATGCCTTAAAAACTTCAGATGTTCATTAATTAAAATTGCATATGCTTTTAATGACATTGTTTATTAGTTTAGCTAAGGGCAGCTTTTTTATCTCCCATAATTGAAAACTATATTTTATTGTTTTGATTGTACACAAGGTAAAATTTACAGACTTTTGGCTCTATGCCTCTCGGGGGGTGGGGGTGGGGGTGGGGAGGGAGGTATGTCCATAAGAGAGTAAATTATAGAATTTACAAGGTTGTAATTCATTTTATTTGACATCAAATGG
Source organism: Macrochelys suwanniensis (assembly GCA_033296515.1). Classification (NCBI taxonomy): domain Eukaryota; kingdom Metazoa; phylum Chordata; order Testudines; family Chelydridae; genus Macrochelys; species Macrochelys suwanniensis. Next base: position 25,625,731 of record CM065782.1, read on the forward strand.
TATCATTTTGACATATCTATAAAAGTCTCAATGTTTATATTAGATGTGTATGTAATATTACATTACACCTCATAACCTAGATAAACTGGCAGGAACCCTAAAGCTGAATAAGAACAGGATTGTCTTTATCTCTTAAACCTGTCATTTTAATTTTCCACTCTAGTCAGTGCCATATAAGCAGCCCGACTTAAGTTCCTGGTGGCTGTTAGACCACAGTCTTGTAACATTTTGAATTTAGTACCTAATCAAATTGCTTTGCTTTAGTATTCTTATCTTGATTTATATGAATGGGTATATGGTCTCCTCATAAGTATACCCGAAGGAATGTTGTATTTTACAGCATTCTAAATGCAAATCCTGTTTTGAGATTTATGCTCTGGACAGTGTAACCATGCCATTAAAAATGAATTTAAAATGAAATGCAGAAAAATTGAAATGACAACTTTAGAGCTCAGAAATCTTGAGCAACCAATCCTGCTCCACTGAGCTGCTGCTGACTGCACTAGAGAGCTGTGAACAGTCAACAGATTTCAATTGCAAAGTCTGCTTTCTGTGAAGTTGAAATTAAATGCCCTGCTAATACAAAAGAAAATTTCCCTTGTGCCAAATCTAATCAAATCGAATATGTCTATATTATAACTACCATATCTATAACCATATTATACTATTATATTTCAAAACCCTAATTATAAGGCTACTTCGTAAAAAATAAAATTGGATCTCATTTCCACAGCATTTTCTAGTGAGAGATGTGAAACACAAATTAAGTATCTCAGTTTTCCATTCATTATTACTTTGATTTCACTACACACTGAGGGCCAAATTATTTGCTGGCTGTGGGCAGGGGGTGTGCTAGAGAGAGTGGGAATGGAAGGAGTCCTTTCCTCCCACCATTGCTATAGGAAGGAGCCATAGCCTGGTGGGCTGTGCTCGGCAGCGTAATAATGGTAGGCAGGCTACCACTGCTGATAGCTGTAGAGAGGTTATCTGGGCAGTAGTTGATTATAGTCATAGTCTGTGTTCTCTCTAAGCTGTGCGGTCACGCGGCCACCCAAGAGTCAAGCAAGTGCTGTGCACTTGATTAGCAGAGCTGCATACATCCTGCAATGTGTGTTCAGGTGCCCTTCCCTGCCACTACTCTGCAGCCACATTGCTCCTGCCCTCTGCCTTGGAGCCCCTGGCAAGCTGCTCCCGGGACCCTCCTGCTTGCTGTGCAGAGTGGAGGGGTGGGCGCTGATGTCAGCATGTCCCCTTTCCCCCGCCCGTGTACCCCATCTCTGCAGAGCCGGGGGAGGGGAGGGGAGGGAACAGGGCTCAGGAGCAGGATGGAGCTGCTGGCAGCTACTGTGGTCTGAACAAGACTTCTGGTGAGTGCCGCCGTGCTTAAAGAGACCGCGCATGGTCTCACAGACTTCCCCAGGAGCCACCATGCGTGCGTGTGTGCGCGTGCACACACACACACGCACACAGAGTCTCTTTCACACTCATAATATCAGCCATGATGCCCTCAAAATGTGGTGAGTAACTATTGGACCCCAGTACTCCACTCCATCAACATAACAAATTTTAGTCCTAAAATCATGTGTGTTGGATGATATATTAATAGTTCTGACCAACAGGCAAAATCTAACAATATAGTAGTGTCATCTGTGTAAAGATAAATTTGATATGTAGGCATATTTGTTTGATGTAATTTTAATTATATAGGAAGACATTTCTGTAAAAGGAGAGATGTTGAACTATGGAAGAATGAAGCCATATTTCAATAGTGATATTCATGTAGAGGATAGTGATATTTATTGTCCTAGAAGAATGTTTAAAACAATGTTAAATTCAATGTTTTATTTACAGGGGAAAGTTAAAATGGGAGGGATATTCCACACAGGGCAGAGCTGTTCATTGTGGACCCTATCTGGAGACTGGCAGCCCCATAGAGCCATTTGGTTGGTGGTGGCAGGAAAGCTGACACTAGTATTAAACAGAGAAAGTGAACATAGAATCTAGCAATGTCTTGGGGAGATGACTGGCCCTTTAGTATGTCTGTGGGTGACGACAAAGGAGTCTTTGGAAGAGCTCTGCAGAAAGAGGACAAAGCCATGCCTGAGGAAGTTAGTAACTTTCTCTTGGGGGCTCTCTAAGTGTGACTGTTTCCATTTTATTGTAATAAAGTGATTTGCAGCTTCTCAGGCAGGTGGTTATGTCTATATATCCCTCCCAAGCCTCCCTTCCATTTAGAGTGTAAGATGCAGATGTATAAGGAGGAAAGGAGAGAAACATAACTCAGATACTACTGCAGTCATCGCTCTCAGCTCCATCCTACCATCCATTAGGGTAAAATGACTCAAAGATGCAGAGGAGACAAAGCCTTGGCCCTGCCCTTCCTTCACAGGGAATTAGTGGTGGTGGCTAGATAAAGATCTGTATTCAGAATGGTCATGGGGTGCACTGCCAAGAAGGTCAAACTTGGGCCAGTGCCTACAATACAGTCTGTCTGTTTGTGGCAAATTTCTGTTTTAAAACACCACAGATTTTGTTTTGAAGATTGCAATATATAAGCAACCTAATTCTGATCTCACTTACCCCAGTATAAATTGTTAGTATCTCCAGTGGAGTCAACTGAATTAAATTGATATAAACTGGTGTGAGATCACAAACAGGTGCTAGACAATATATATCAGTCATTTTCCCCCTACTCTTATTGACAGTCCTTTACACAGTAAGTATTAATGTTTTCCCAAATTCCTGTATGAAAAAGCTGGGCATTTGTCAAAAATACCTATAACGTGTGCTGGTTAATCAGATAATGTGGGATGATCATTTGGTATTTTTTTTAGAAGAATCCAAGAGGATTTCTAATAAATGAAAATGCAATAGCTACATTGCAATGAATTGTTCAGTCAGAAAAGACAATAATATGCTCTGACAGCAAACAACACACTAAACCTGAAGGCTAGGAGCATTTCTGAGTAAAGGCAATTAACTAATTAGTTAAATCAGGTATAAAGTTCAAAATATTACAAAGGAACACTAGAGATAGTTACTTACTCATCTGAGTAAAGCAAACAGTATTTGGCCCAAATTTGATTAGATAAAAAGGTATTCATCATACACTTAAGATTACTTCCCCTCAATAATGCATTTATCTGTCTACATTCACTGTATTCATTGATAATGTGTCTAATGTCTAATTAAATGAGAAATATATATTAAACTAGAGTTAGTTTCCTGTCTTAAGTTTACAAAGGACAGGAAATTCAGAGTTAAATATCTGTTCTTTCAGTGGGATCCCTCTATTCCCCCTCTGGTTTTTGCTCATCATTTTCAAAGTCCCTGGTTCAACCCTCCCAGCTGAAGAGGACTAGACATCTCTCCCTGTGGAGCTGGTCAATGCCACTCTGAGCATTAGCGAGACGAGAGTCACTGGAGAGTATTCAGAGTCAGAGTGTGCTATCCCCTGCAGGCCTCAAAGCAGAAAGCCCAAGTTCAGGATCCTAAATTAATGCCTGTGCATCAAGAGGAGACTATGTACCCATAGTGTGAAACAAATAATTCCCCCTCCCACCCCCATAAACTTTTGGAGTAGATATGCTGACATAACCTGAATGCAATTTGAGTGTCACCACTATAATATACCTGAATATGCAATTCTTTGAAACAAACCCACATCAGCAAATGCTCAGTAAATTACTGGCTTAAAATATCAAACTTGCATTATATTCATAAGCAGCTTCCACTTCATTTGCTTAGTTTTTCAGATTATATTGGTACAAATGCAATATATTGAACCGTCAAGCAGGAGGCAGCTCACATGGCTTTAGAATGTGAAAAAACTGTCCTCTGGGTTGAGAAATGCCTACATGTTATACACAAATCCTATTCCTCTTCTACTCATTGTCCAAATTACTGAGACCGATGCCATCAGCTCAGATTTAACATCTACTATTAATTCCAAATACTCTGCTTACGTCTGGTTACTTTGCAATTTTGTCCAACATAATCAGGACAATTATTGTTCCAGTACAATTTCATGGTGTGAAATCCCTAGCAGGATATATAGGATGCTGATAATTCAGTCAAGACTAATACTTTGGGGGATAGGGAGAGTTGCAGAGTTGTTTAGCGCAAAATGGATTCTTTTCCCTTTGCTATCATACTTTATAACCCAAACCTGAAACACTTGCTATTGGGCGTAATACTTGTAATCACAAGTAGCCCCATTGACAGTGCTTACAAGATTGGAGCACTAACATTAATGGAACGGATCATTTTCAGATACCATTTGTTATTTTGGCAAGAGAAAATCCAAATAGGTGCTGGTAGTTCCCAGTAAGCAAAATTTCTTCAAAAGAACAAAAAAATCATAAGTCTTCAAAGAAAAAGTCAAATAATCCTTAAAGCGGTTTGTATTGGCTCCTATTTTTTTAAATTTATTTATTTTTAAGATTTAATAGAGCTGATTCCAATATAGCTTACATGAAAACAAGTGATTGAAGTTAGGTTTCAAAAGTTACAAGGGTTTTTTTACTTTGTATGTAGAAGATATCAAAACTGACAAAGACCTAAACTTTTTTTTTCCCCTTACAGAAATAGGCTTCCAATCAAAATCTGATAAACTAAAGATGAGGATTTTCACCCCAAAAGGCTCATACAGGGAAACAGAAAAATCTAAAGAGCATCCTAAGACTCTTGATGGGGAGAGGAAGAGAAGAAAGAAGGCGACCACACACCATGAACAGCTGCCTGTTAGAGGAGCTTATGATAGATAGTAAAGTTACAGCTATTCTGTGCTGAAGTGTTTATATCATGCAAAAAAAATAAAATAAAAAAGTGTGTGTCAAATGCAAAAATAGACCATACCCTTAAGACTCATCAAAACCATTCATTATAAATATAACCCTCTACAAATAGAGCCAAAAAGGAAGAAGCAAAACAAAACAACAACCCTTTAGAAGATAATTCTAAACAAGCCCCATATTAATTATTCAAAAAAGTTAAAGTAAACTATTACTAAAAAACAACTTCTCTAGATGAAGTACCTAGCTAATTATAAGCTTTCCTTAAGCTTCCAAGTAAGGCTTTTATACTCTCAAGCAGAGCCCAAGCATGTCACAGGTGAACTAAGCCTATCTATTACTCCACCCCAATTTGGCCCAACAAGATCCCTTATAAAAGTGGTCCTAGGTGTTCTTTCAGTTTGTTTGATTCATATGTGTTTTGGGGGTTATTTGCTCTTTTAAGTTTAAGAAGGCTCTTGGAGGGGGAGGGGGAGAGGAATGTTTTATACTTTTTTTCTCTTCAGAAGTCATTATTCACTGTTCCATATTAGGGCTATTTAAAATAACAAAGCAATTCTTCTATAGAATAACTTCTATACTTAAATTGCTAGTTCACATACCCTGTAATGTTAACTTCAACATAACTCTTTCTGTGTGGAAATAATCATTACATAGCAATTAGTGCATACTACTATATGGCATAGGGTTTGAGGGTTTTTTAAACCTTGTTTCTTCCATTTAGAAAATAAGGTAGAAGACTAAAGTTTGGAGTAACATTGACTGTCAATTGTTTTTATTTACATTGTAATTGTGGACAAGGCCTGACTATTAAAGACTTGTGATAAGGTAGCTATTCCTACAAAAGGGTTCTTGTGTTTTTCTAGGGTCTTTAGAAAATCTCAGAATATTCTGTGCTGTAAACTTCACCAAGGACCGGTGATTTTTTTCCTACTTGGTTAAAAACTAAGCACATTTTAAGAGTTATGATACATTTTCTTTTATAGTACATCATTTTGTAATTAAGCTAATGTTTGCAATTTGCTTTGAAGGTGAACAGTAGTATATAAGTGCTGAGTATTGTATCTTGTAAAATGCACTTGAACATCAGGCTGATGCAGGTTTGGGAAAATTACTAGTAATTATTTAGAGTAGGTCTCATAACTGTGTTAAACTAGATCATAAGAGGTTAATTCTGTTTTTGGGACTAAATCAGAATAACAGGGCTGTTCTCGGGTAGATCTGCAAGGCCTGAGGGAAGGAATTGGGCAGCAGAACCCCCCATCCCCGAACACAGAGAAATGTCTTCTGAATTCTCATAGTAATACATCCATCACTCTCTCACTCCAAGCCCTATCCTCCTGTATGCTATTGCAGAGAGACCACCATATAGAATTTTACTCCCCAGTGCCCAGGAGTTATGGCTAACTCCACCTGTGATCAGGCTTCCAGAATCTTTTCCCTGGGCAGCAGATGCACTCAGCTTTTATTGTGCCCAGAGTTTTCTGTCTCCATAGAGGGGCCAAGGATGGCAGAATTTTGCTCTTAGGTCATGGTCCATTATGGTCAGAATTGTTTGGTGGACTTTAGGTTGAAGATTTGCTGTAGGGATAAGCATAAATTGGCATCAGCTTTTAAAAGCTGAATCTTAGCTGCAAAGCCTTCACAAGGATTGACAGCTGCTTTAAATTCAACCTTAGAACATGCTAGCACAGAAGATATTATCATTTTATTAAAAAAGCAAAAGTTAGATATGTTACAGAACAACACAAATGTATTTCCCTCTCAGCAGACATGTTCAAAGGATGAAGAGACCAAAATAAGAAGGAAGGCTGAGGCCATTGCTGCCTTCAAAGGGATCTGCAAATTGACCCCTTTTGTTCAGACAGGTCTGACAATGTGTAGAATCCTGATTCCTGTCCTTAGCAGCAGCAGTGGGAAACAAACTGCTATCTTAAGGAAGCACTAAGGAGACTGTGCTTGCTAACCCCGTAGTGTGCTAAGCTACTCCATCAGCAACAGATCTGGTATAATTAGCATACTTCCCTTTGGAGTAGTGGAGTGATTTTGGAACAGTAACAATGAAAGTATAGGTGTGGTTTGACTAATGAACATAACAGATTGTAGAATTAGCTGGAGTGTGGACTAATAAAATCCATACATGTACCTTTTAATTCCTTTGGTTCTTTAGTCACATTAGTTTAGCATACACATTGTTCGCTTTTTGGTATTTTGTGTTTTTGCATTTTCCAAATGCAGGTGTCATTTTTTTTAAGTACTGTGAAACACATCAACCACTTGACGTTCTCATTTAAATCAGGTAGGCTATTCCTTTTTCATAAAATGTATGAATCTGAGATAGAACAAATCTGCACATTTTTAGAAAAATAAAATCAACAAAGTGGAAGACTGTCCCAAAAGAGTTTCTTTGGGGGAAAAATGTGTTAATTTTATTAATGTAAATACTCTTGCATGTTTCAGATGTATGAAAGTCTGTTAAATGAGTATTTTAGTAAAACCCCAAGCCCTTCAAAGTGATTTGTGATTTGTGAACCTTGCATCTCTCTATTTCTCTCCCTTCCCTTCCCTCCCACCCCCCGCCACCTCCCTGTCTGTCTTTCTCATCTTTACTGGAAAAATGCATAACATTGATGAAGTAAAATAACACAACTGTTTTTCTTTTCCTAAGACAAACAGAAACAGGATAGTTGGAATTCATTATGTATAAGTTATAATTGGGAATAAGTGAGTTAAATCCTCACATACCTTCTGTCTCTAATTTAACTCTTTATTCTGACATCCCAGTTGGGTATCCAAATACTACAGGAACAGATTACAAATACAACTGAAGGAGATTTTCTGTCTTCTTCCAAAGGAATAATAATCTTACTTTCTAACAACCACAAAATTATAAAAGCTAAACCTATTTTAAAATAATTTTACTCTTCATATTAGGGTCCTATCTACACGTATTCCCTGCAGAGGACTTCCATTGATATCAATAGGACAGCCTTGCTTAGATGTAGGGCAGTGTATCTGGCTATTTACCTTGACTTGCTCTTTGCAAGGTATAGAATCACCATGAAAAAGTTAGCACTTGCCAACATTCCCCACCCTATAGTAGTACATAAACACCTACCCAAGACTTTCCTGCCAAATCACCACATTCTTCTTATTCAAATCCTTCCTACAAACTTACTTCTATTGGGTGGCTTACAAATAATTGAATAATCCTTTCAGTGTAAACAGTGACTCAACCTGAGGTAATTGTGTGGTACGTGGCTGGAAAATGTTGGTTTTCTAATAGTTTCTACATTTCAGTGCATTATTTTTGCATTATTGTGCTTTATAATTCACTAGTTCATTGCATGTAATACATTACTAGTGAGACCAAAGAAGCTGTCCTGTTTTACTATTAAATTGCCTGTATTTATTCTTTGTACTCTTCCTCTTTTTCTGCTCTTCCCCAGGCATTTTATTTCCTTGCAGCAAGAATGAAGGAACCTAATTTTATCACCAGCTGATGCAACCACTCTCCCAGTAACTTTGTACTATGCAGGATTGAATCTTTCCTACTCCCTTCACCTGGGCAACAATTTCATCCTATATATCTGGGGCCTCTGGAACTCAAATCTTTTTCTAAACCTGTCTTTCAGTTGACATCACAATAGGAAGATTTAGCTATTATAACCATTATAAATTTAAAAAATGTGATAAGATGAATTTCATCAAATTACAGTGCAAAGGGGAAGTTTAGTAACACAAAACATTATTAAGTATAACTTATGTATAATGTTTCTGGGAAGATATTCTGGTAATTTAATATTAAGATGCTATGCATAATCCCTGTAAATTCACCATTGGAGTTAATTTCAATAAGAAATGCAAAGCTTGGGAGCAAACCAATGGCTATTTATGTATAACCTTAACATTCTCAACTGTTCTCAAAAAAGCATGCATATAAGCTTGAGCCAATTTGCTCCAGTCAGTAAACTGAATGCTTTTCCTGGGTATCTTTGTTTGCACCTAACATGACAGATGGGAATCAATGGTATCAAGTATCAAATGTTTTCAGTGATTCCTCTGAAGTAGCGGAAGAAGCAGCACATAATTTTAAATCAAACTAGATAGGTGTATGCATTTTCTTGACATTTCGTGAACAATACCATTTTTTTTCTCTTTAGCATATTAGTGAGCATGTATATAAACATTTTATGATACTGCATTAAACAGGAAACCATAATGGTTACCATTAAACATTGTTATTTATTTATTTGTATTATGGTAGCACCTACAGACCCCACAATGAATAGGGCCCCACTGTGCAAACATAGCGCAAAATACAGTCTCTGCTCCAAAGAGCTTACAACATAAATAGACCAGACAATAATAATTCCTCTCTCCCATTCTTTATTTGTCTCTGATTTGGAGCTGGGAAACTGAGACCCAGATTAAATGATTTTCTGAATGCTGTACAGGAATTTTGTGATTGAGCTGGAACCCATATCTCAGATCAGAATTTTAACGACACGACCATACTTCCTCTCGAACAGCTCTCCTACGGAGGTACAGTATTTCATACACCACTGGATGATGACCACTGACATGCTCATTTTTTTAAATCTGGAATTCCTGTTGACACCAGTAGGCATTCTATGCTGTGCAACAGACCCTGCATTTGCATGTAAGGAACAAAAGAGGACATTATGGTGTAAAATATTGAGAAGATTTGGTCTCAGTGTCTTCTAGCCCCTTGACAATGGAATCTCTACTGTATGAGAGAGAACTTGACTATATCTGGAGGGAACTTTTTGGAGTATTAGTCAGATACCATCAATAAAACACTTCTGAAATGTATGTACTGCATGTTTAGAAAGCTGGATCAAGATTCATATAACTTCTGTGCTCTAGACCTGCAACATACATAGCACTAAGTCTTATCGGGTGAGTCCTTTACTTCAGTGAAATACGGATAAGTAAATATGTATCTCAGCCATGCAATGACACACTATGTACTTCTCAGAAGACATAAGAGACTGAATGAAAATCTAATGTCTAAACTGTGAAATAATAAAAATAGATAGCATCTATGTAATGCTTCCCACCCAGTGATCTCAAAGTGCTTCAGAGATTTTATACAGATAGAATAGGCTTGCTATAAAGACAAAACTCAGATTTGTAAACTAGGTTGTACTTCCAAATCAACAGAGAAATTCACAGAAAAATGGACTGAATGTAATGGTTGTGGGAGCAAGCCAGATGGTTTTGTAGATTAAATAAACCTGCATATGGTTATGAAAGTTAAACTATGAATTAGCCAACATGTATACTTTGGAGGAAAATTTCATAGGCCTTGTTTGTGAACTGCATAATAATGGCCCAGATTCACAAACCAGCAATCCCTCTCCCTCATGAGATATCCATAAGAAACTGCAGTGCCTTTCGTAGTTAGACATAAGAATGTTACCCTTCAGGAAAAAAAAACCCTTGTATCTCTTATAATTGAAGATCAGGCTAACTAAAAAGAGGCAGAACAATAGCTTTGGCTGCTGAATCTTATCTGCGGGCATAAGAGCTCTGTGACTGTCACTGAAAATAAAATAGAAGGGCCTACCACAATGAATGGAATGTAACCCCAGCACCTTTCTCTACCATTAGCATCATGGCACTTGCTAGCCCTCCTTATACTTGAAGAGGTGGCTCCATTATAAATCATTATAAATAAATAACAAGTCATTCTGACAAACACATTGGCTAATTGAGATAAAAGTGATATTGAGCCTTGTGAATTTTTAATCTAAAATATGAAGTACAGTACATTACATTGATAAATGAAATATCAATAAACCTTTTAAATTACTTTCTGTACAAAATCTTATTTATATTTTAAACATTTCTGAATTGAATGAGACTGGGATCAAAACAAAGCTACAACAAAATGAAATTGTCAGTGGAACAATGTGCACTGAGCTGGTACACAAAGGTGCCAAATTATACCTGTCATAGGGTGACACTGGCCTTTAAGAGGGAAGAGCCAATGTACCTCTGACAGGTCAATGAGCTCCATTTAGGCTTTAGAAAAAAGGCACTTAGGCCCTAGAGAGAAGGGGACTGGGTGAATCAGAGACCTTGTGAGTTGGAGCTGCCTTAGAGAATAGCTGGAGTCAGTCAGGAGAGGGGCAGGTGAGATCTGCCAGGGAGTGAGTTTTGGCCGGTGCCCTGAAGGAAGACCGAGCAGCAGAGAGTTGACAGAAAAAAAACCATGCAGTGAGAAGAAAGCTCTATAGGCCCTCCCTGGAAAGAGAGAGAATTTGCCAGGATGCCAGCAGAGGGAGATGGAAAGTTTAACCCGGGAAATACCTTGTCCTATGGGGATGAGACGGAGGCACAGTAACGTGACCCTTTCCCTAGTCTACCAGTACTGGCTTCACGCTGTGCAACTAGAGCTGTTGAGTTTTTCTCAGTGACGTCCTTTGCATAGGGTAGATACAGGGCAGCAGCTGCACTATCTTCGCCACCTGTGTTAGCCACCATTTTCAAGGTCACGCTACATCTGTTCACCTCGCATAATGCCCAAAGCGGTATTTCGGACAAGCCTTCATCATTGATGGCATAGCACCAACACAGGTAAGCCCTCTGCGATGATGAAGAAATGTGACATTGACACACTCCATGTGCCAGGGTTAGCCAAAGGTTTTGTATTGACGTCAGCAACAGATTCTTGGCTCTAGCTAATCTGCCAAACAACATGGAGGTTGCCTGGTCCCTGTTCACATCTACCCTCAACCAATCTGCTGAGCAGATGATTGGCTCTAGGCATCTAGCATGCATGGCTATCAGAGGAGGCCTTCCAGATAATTCAATTGAAGGCCGCAGCCCGCCAGTGTGGTGATAAGCACAATCGTAATCAGCTGAAGCGAAAATTTAACACCCTGGCACTCCGCAATCGTGAGGCATATTATAACCAAATGGAGGACGATGTCGAATTTGGTTTAGCCAGGGGTGACTTGAAGCCAGCATTCCAGACCATTCTCAACCTCAGCAGTCAAGAGGTAATCACTACAAACGTCATTCTGAATGACAGCCAAGCCATCCATGTAAATTGGATGATGACATTCTCTCACGCTGGGTGGAACATTATCACAGTGTCCTGAACCATCCTGCTGCTTGTTCAGAGCTAGATGATTTGGCAGGCACTGCGGTTCCGGATCCAGACATTTGTACTGATGCACCAACATTGGATAAAGTGAAGCATGCCATTGCTAAACTGGAAAATGGATGCACAGCTGGTGCTGATGGCTGCTAAAATGTGTTATTGATCCTGTAGCAGAATCACTTCTGGCCATGTTTCATCTGGTGTGGATAACTGGAACCCTGCCAACCGCCTGGAAGGACTGTATTGTAATTTCGCTCTATAAGGGCAAGGGACCCGCGGCTAATGTAAGAGCTACAGGCCGATCACCTTGCTCTCCATTCCAAGGAAGGTGTTTGCGCATGTTTTTCTGGTATGCCTGGAGTCTTTGCTACATTGGAAGTGTTGTCCCCAAGTCAGGCTTTCATGGAACAGGTCCACATCAGATACCATTTTGGCCCTTTGCTTGTTGTTGGAGATAAATCATGAGTTCAGGAAACACGTAGTGTTTGTTGATCTTAAGGCTCCATTTGATTCAGCAGACCATGTCACGTTATGGAAGGCTTTAAAGGGCGTACATGTCCCTACCTCTGTGCATGACTTGATTAGAGAGCTGCATAATGGAACCTTTGCCCGTGTTCATCTGGGGAACCAGATGTCAGCACCTTTTAAATTAGTATCTGATGTTAGGCAGGGTTGCGTTTTGGCCCCTGCACTCTTTTGTTGGGCAATGGATTTCATAATGCAGCATTGGCATTGAGATCGGTGATCTCTCACAGACCTTGACTATGCTGGTGACATAGTTCTTTTAGTACAGAGCTAAGATTGATCTCCATGTTTCATGGTGAAAGACAAAACTGCAAAAACTAGGACCAGGTCCACCCGCGACTCCAATCTCTTTGAACAACAAAACTGATGAATCAGTTTCCAGCTTTTGCCATCTGGGTCCTATACTTACCAGCTCCTCCAATTATCTCATGGAGGTTCTCCATCAGATTGGCATTGCAGCATCTGCCAGGGGCCATTTACAACGGATATGGAATCAACATCATCTTAGTATGACAATCAAGTTTAGGATTTATTAGAGCTGTATCCTTCCCATACTGTTGTACGGCTGCGAAACATGAACACTGCGCCATCCAGACAAAGCTTGGAGGCTTTCCATGCAAAATGGCAACGTCGTATATTGGGCATAAAGTGGAATGACTTAATCTGTAATGCAGATGTTTATGGTTGCTCAGGTCTACAGACTACTGGGGCCATTGTCCACAGGCGGCACCTTACATTTTTTGGACATGTCGCAAGGATGCCACAAGATGTTCCAGCGAACACTGTTCTCTGAGTGGCTTGTAACATCTGAGATAAAAATTCTGCCTAGAGGCAGACCCCCTATTACATGTGTTCATCAAGTCTGTTCCAATGTTGGACTCTCAGGCTGTCAAGCCTTTGCGCTTGTGCAGGAATGGACCAAATGGAGAACGAGCGCTACGGCCAACTGTCTGGCTAAGAGTTGAAGACAACGAAACAGCAGAGGGAGATAGGAAAGTCAGGAGGCACCTGTGCCAGACAGTCACAGCCAAAGAAGCCTGGAGAGGGCTGAAAGCTGAGAACAACAGAGGGAGGTGCCTGCTAGCTCTCTGAGCTGAAGGGCCTGAGAGGGCTGAAGGCTGGGGTGATGTGCTGAAAGACACTTGGGCTGTTTGTTGATGGATGGTGGGACTTGTTTTGTTATGGCTTATATATACAAGGCTTTTGTTTGTAATGCATTAACCCTGCAAAGGCTACATGTACACTCAGACTGTTTGCACTATTTCTGGAACCACTGATGGGGAAACTGAGACGAGCATACCTGGCTTGCTGCAGAAGGGTGCTGTAGACAGGGCAGCCCTATGACAACACCTCCCTACACAAAGAGATTCCATTGCTCCATAGAGTGGGAATTTACCCATAGAAGCCTCACTCTGGGTTTTTCACTTAAATTCCCAATGTGAGACCAACAGGAGCCCCATCAGCAAATGATGAGGGGAAAATTGTTTCAGTGCCTCCTGGCCATGGCACCTTGTCAATCACATTTTGATCAGCACTGGTCACAGACATGTGCTCTGGTGGAGGGAAAAGCCACTTGGTGACACCTCAATTTCTCTTTGGTGGCTATGTGCCTAGCAGAAAAAAATCAGGTTGTATTAGGCCCACAATATCCTCACTTTTATTCAAATATTCAATTTCACTTATCACAAGGCGGGAAATTGAGAACTTAAATGTTACTAGTTATATATTCTCTAGGCACTGAAATAGAGTTAATACTTTCAGAAAATCAGTATCTATTAACATAGCCATTCATCTTAAAACTGAGGTTCTGATTACTTCTGCTCATTAAGGATTCCATGGCATTATTTACATGAATAAAGATGTTAACTGTGATGTCCTGGACAAATTACCCATTGGCTAATAATGAGCTGCAGGCCAAAAATTCTCCTACCATTGCAGTTGGTTGGATACAATATTCTTCATTCCCTGTTCTAAACTGTACGGTAGTATTGCCGTGCTGTTTACCAGTTACTGTATTCCACCCAGCTGTGGTAGCAGTTCTGCAATGAGGATGTCTTTCAAGAAGAAAGGCCCTGTATAAAAAAGCCCTTGTGTATAAGTAATGTTTTCTGGTTACTGACTTATGACACATTTCATTCAAAACTGTTGTTCAATATATAGTATACAGCAGCATTGTTACAAGAAAACATGACTCCTTATTAACATTTACTTTTCTCTAAGTAAAGTAGAGAGTAAAGATAACAGCAATATGTTCATACAGTTGCACAAGCAGTTTTTTGCACAACATCATTCTAGATAAATAACAGTGTTTTTTGGGAGGAGGGGAAGAGAAAAGGGAAAGTGAAGAGGTCTGACCTATCTAGAAACAAAACCTCCAAGACTTGGTCTCTAATGATGGCCATGCTGGAGTGGTATCTGATTTGCTCTGACAGGGGAGTATATGTGCACAAATGTGGAACAGTGTCCTTTAGTGAATAAGGATGGGGGTAGGGAGACCTGGGTCTCTTCCATGCTCACTGATCTGCTGTGTGACCTTGAGTAAGACACTTCCCCTCCGCTTGCCTGTTTCCCTCTCAACCTTTATCTGTCTTGAAGATTTAGATTCTTTGTAAACTCTTTAAGGAATGGATTGTATGAACCAGGCCTAGCACAATTGGGTTCTGATCTTGGCTAAGACCTCCAGGCATTACTATAATATAAATAATGGTGAGTAAGAGCTTCAGGATTTGGCACTCAATGTGGAAGTTCCTTTAAATGGATTCTCCAGACATGAGTTAAAGGTTTACATTTTTGCAATTATGACAGATCAGGTGAGCACAAAGTATATTTAATGCTGCAATTGTTATATATGTGCTGTATATACTAAACTGTATTCCCTGGAATTTGACCGTTTCTTTGTATAGAAAGAATTCACTTTGGCCCTACCCAGTCAAGGACTGAATATCACAAGAGAAAATACTTGAACTCTCATAACCTCTAAGAGGATTCATAATAGAAAGTCTTGGATCAACTGCACTTCTAAAGGACCAGTACCACTTACCACAAGAGAAAGTACTCAGCCTAATGAGCGTTGAAACCCCTTATATAATTAATGGTTTCAAGTGCTACCTTCTGTGTTTTTCTTATTAGTTTTATTAACTTTAACATTCTTTACCTGTTTTGCATTCAAATACATTTGTTTCAACATTTCCCTCCCTTATAATTCCTATAAGTGAATCTTTTGTTCATAACAAAACCCACTTGTATTTTTTTTTAAGTAGAACTATCACAAACATCTATAGCATTGTGGGGAGTGCAGGATGGAGCCCCTCCACAACCAGGCTAAATAATGTGCAACTTCACCCCCACCCCTCCTCTCAACTAAAAGGTGGAAGCATTGACAAATGTGTGATAGGCAAGGTGAGGAGGAATAAGGAGTACTGTATGGCCCCATGAATAATGACCTGTAGAAATATTAGTGGGAAAACATACAATGCTATTAAATCCAAACTGGCAGGCAAGCAACAATGAGCTAGTATCATGGCCAAGCATAAGGAACATTGAATGGAGACTGCACAGATATGGTACATACTGGATAGTTGTAAAGGAGGTGCACAACTTGGAGCTCATGAGACCAAACACTCAGTTTAGCAGCACTTAAGTGTAAATGAAGGCACGGTACAGTTACAGGTGAGACTCAGTCTGAGGTGCCTTTCAGAACATTCTGTTTTGGCTCTTTGAATAGGAAGGAAAGTGCTCCTCAAATTCTAAGTGTAATGGACACCCAAAAATGTGTGTGTAAGGATGAAATCATGGGGGGGAAATAGGCATTGAAAGTGTTACCCTATCGCCTCCTTCCCATCTCTGAGAAGCAGCTGAGCGAGTGGGAATTCAGTCAAAGGATATCTTCATGGAAGCAGAATTATAGATAAGTAAGAAAATTTTATCTAAAGATTTTATTTTATCCTCTTCCAAAATTTTTTTTAAAAATCAGGGAATCTCCACAAATGCATTCTCTAACAATAGAAGAACAAAGATGGTAGGGAAATTCCTTATACC
Organism: Macrochelys suwanniensis; assembly: GCA_033296515.1. NCBI lineage: Eukaryota > Metazoa > Chordata > Testudines > Chelydridae > Macrochelys > Macrochelys suwanniensis. The sequence continues at coordinate 25,642,222 of CM065782.1, forward strand.
CAGAAGAATCATGGAGACTTCCGAAATCATCATCATCCCTGAATGGAGGTGAGACAATGGAGGTGAAATATTAATTAGGTGGCAAACAGCCAGAAGCTGGTCCGTCTGGTCCTCTAGATAAGGATGATCTAACGATTGCAGGACTGGAGCCCTAGATTGGAAAGGATTAGGGATCCCTCGAGAATAGACACTATAGAAATGTAAGATATAATAATCATTATTCTAAGTATACACCTTGTAGTCCAGTGGTGGGCAACCTGCAGCCCACAGGCCACACGCGGCCAATAGGAGCTACGGAAAATGGCGGCCAGCACTTCCCTGTGGCCCGCGCCACTTCCTGCAGCTCCCATTGGCTAGGAACGGTGAACCGCGGCCATTGGGAGCTGTGGGTGGCCGTGCAAGTATAAACAAATTGTCTGGCAGCCCACCAGTGGATTACCCTGATGGGCCGCAGGTTGCCCACCACTGCTGTAGTGTATTGTGCAGAGGTGAAAGTGGACCGGTATGGCATACCTGTAAGAAGTGGCCACCGGTACAGGCCTGTACATAACCGATGTTAACATTGCTGCCCCTTTTGCACCCCCAGGGTGCCTCTTTTGCAGCTGCCCCAGGGCCTAGCAATTTAAAAGGTCCTGGGGCTCCTGGCCACCGCTGCTACCACGGCAGTGGCCAGAGCCCTGGGCTCTTTAAGTTGCCACCGGAGGGCCCCCTTCCCCCCACCAGACAGTGCAGAATGCCTGGCTGGGGGAGGCTGACCCCCCTCAGCCTCACCCCTTCATCCCAAGGTCCCGCCCCTTCTGGGGGCCCAGAGCTGGGCCCCTATACCCGTAAGTCTTTTATGTTACTTTCACCCCTGCTATTGTGTTAATATATATGGACTACCAAAAGAAGGCAAAACTATGTTAATTAAAGAAACATCAGATCTTCAGATATAATTCCTTTAAACCCTGTAATTCTGCTTCCGAAGAAACAAACTTGTAGCACAAAACTACTATGACAGGGTTGTTTTACAGTTAGAAATAATGCCAAGTCACATAGAAACTTTGTGTATTAAAGTAATCATTCTGATTGGGGGAAAAAGGTAAGATACATGAGTTCTCCTTTTAACATTTTCTTAATTACTTTCTTGCTGATCATTTTTCTAATTTTTATATCAGGCAATTAAAAACATGTTCTGTCTTCTGGCAAGGTGAATAAAAATTAAATATTCATTTAAATAATCTCCATGCTTATGTTCAACAATCCAAATCTAACATATTATTAATGTGTTAAATTATTAAACATAAATTACAAAGCTAAAGCTTTCAGCTTGTAAAATCTCCTGGGTACGTCATGGCACAGTGTCATCTGTTCATTCATTTATACAAATAGAATATAAAGTTGTTCTGATTATATTTTGTGTGTGTGTGTGTATTTGTAATCTTGGAATCTTAACATTCTACCTCTTCTGCAAAGTATACCTTTGTTTTTGCTTTTTATGCAGGCTTTTTTAAATTTTTCTGCCACACAAATGCAAAAAAAAGAAAAAGTAATAAAAGTCATCATCCTCATCTGGACTTATACTGCAGGTTCCTCTATTCCTCACACCCTCCCTGTACCTCAAGGTTCACAAGGCTCTCCTTGAGCTTCAGTGGGACCACGGGATCTTCCCAACTTGTTGCAGTCTTCTGTTGCTGCTCAGGGAGCTGTTACTCTCCTGATGCTCGTCCAATAACAGACCTGGATCCTCACTCACATCTCCTAAAAAAGAACTAGATAAGTTTGATGAAGTATAGGTCCATCAGTGGTTATTATCCAAGATGGTCAGGAATGCAACTCCATGCTTTGAGTGTCCCTAGCCTCTGACTGCCAGAAGCTGGGAATGGATCATTCCATGCCTGTTCTGTTCATTCCCTCCGAGGCACCTGGCATTGGCCACTGTCAGAAGATAAGATACTGGGCTAGATGGACCATTGGTCTGACCCAGTATGGCCATTCTTATGTTCTTCCAATCATTACCTGCTGCTTAGCTGGATTTGCTAATTCCCAACATCTGCCTGGCGGTTGCTGCTAGCTGGATTTGCAGGCCCTTAAAGGAACAGACTTCCCTGCTACACCCATTCCCCCTCCCTCCAATAGTGGAGTCAGAAACACACTCTTCATCTTCCTCACCACATCCGCTTGCTTGCAGGGGAAAAAAAGTCTGCATTCATATGTGTGGCACTGCCTCAATGGTGAACCATAAATGTATAAGACTTCAGAGCCAAGTACAACTGGGTCAGCCTGGGATTTGTTTCTCTCATGGCACTCAGCCATTTTACATTTTCCATGATGACAGCAAAAGGTACCCCGTGTAAGTAGTATCTCAGGGACTCAATGGACCACTTCATTGTGAGGCATTCTTGCTCAGTCACTGGGGAAACAACTTCTTACTTAAGAACAAAGCAAGGTATTCTCCATCCTCAAATTCTTGCAAGAGGACCGACCCCATTCAGATGCATCCATCTGTAAGATAAACTGCTTATTTATATGTAGGCTGCAAAGTTCCAGGGCACTGCAGAGAACTTGTTTTATTTTACAAACATGGAGGTCCACTGCATCTTTTGGGGTGCCTGGTTGTGCAATTGGTCTGTTAGTAGGGCTGTAATCATAGAAAAGCAGGATATAAAGCACCAGTAGTACCTCTCCAGCCCCCTGAAAGATTTTATCTGCTGCTTTGTGGTTAGATTGATGCATTCTACCAGGGACTTTACCTTATCTATTAAGGGTTTGTTTCTTTCATTTCCCAAGTGTACAGCCTAGGTACTTCCTCTCCATGCAACAAATCTGGTACTTGGCCAGGTTGGCTGTGAGACTCAAGGCCCTAGTGACTCGGGTACTGCTCTGACACATTGGAGGTGTTGCACCACTATATCTTCAAGGTATGTGGTGGTGTGCAGTTGGTGGGGCAGCAGTACTTTGTCCATGAGTCTCTGAAATGTCACAGAAGCGCCATGGAGTCCGAACAGGATCTGGAAGCAATACAGCCCATAGCACATGGCAAATATAGTTAAATCCTTCATAAGGTTGAGAGCGGTGATATATTGAGCCTTCCAGCCTCCAGTTGTTCTGGGGCATGGGGAAGGCATCAAACTTGGACCCTGCATTAAATTTGCAAAAATTGATGCAAACGTGAATGCCATTCTCTGGTAAAATTGGCCTTCTCCATTTATTATTTGACTCCACAGATATGACCAGTTGTAACATAGCTTGTAATTCCTTCTTGACTGTGTCTTTCAACCACTTTGAAATCTGGAAGTGGCTCTTCTGGCCACAGGTCCCAGGTCTCAGCTGTATGCAGTGTTTGATTAGGTGAGTCCATCCTGGCTTAGTAGTAAGGATATCAGCAAAATGCTTAACCAGTTCTCTGGCCTTCTTCTGTTGAGCTGGGGACTGGTTTTCCCCAAAGGATCAATCTGTGCATGACCTTGGTGTCTGACACTCCCATCCCCAGGGACCAAATTCAGCCTTTGGCTTTGGACATAGGCCAGACACACCTCCTGGGCCCTCCAGGGCTTCAGTAGGTTGACATAATATATCTGGGATCCTTGTCTCTTGTCCACCAGTCAAACCTCTTAGACTACTTCCCCTACGCATCCGAGAATCTCAAAATGCCCTTGCCACTTGCCAGCAGTTGATGTTCTTCTGAGGGCAGCAGCAAGAGAACCCTATCACACAGCTGGTGAGCCTGGAGGCAGGCATTTTTATTATACTATTGTTCCAGAGAGTGCTGTGCCCATCACATGTTCTCCCTGGCAAGGGGACCTTCCAAACCCAGTCTCTCTCCCCCTCCTCTAAGTCAGTCACCTGGTGGCAGCAGACCCACTCCTTGAGTAGGAGAATTTGGCAAAAATGTTCCAACGTCCCCAATTCCACAGTTTCTGCTGGAGAACGAATGTCTGGTTTCAGCCAACAAGAACCAAAATCCCGGATTCTCTGGGCTACAGCATTTGGCCAAGAATCTAGAGCGAATGGTTCAGGTCAGAATTGCTGATGATAGCTTGCCTCACTAAGTCCTAGGCAGTCTAGTATGGCAGCTCTAAGTCTCCAATACTCTCTTGTCAACTCCACTCCCGAGGCAAAATATGCTGCCTGGGCCTCTTCTTTTAGGTAGGATGTGATCTTAAGGGTCCATTCCTCCTGGGGCCATGGGTGCGTCCTGGATACCCACTCGAAAGTCTCTAGGAAGACTTAAAGGTCATCTTTGGGCCACATTTTGGTGACGACGACTCCTTCCCCCCACAGGTAATCGTGGCCACGCCTGTGGGCTCCGATTCTCTGAGGTGAACAGGTGAAGCATAAACCACTGCTGTTGCTCCTGCTCCTTTTACTGGAACTATTGATGTGGTAGCTGGAGCTGCTGGAGTAACTGCTGCTGCTGGAGCTGCCGCTGGGTCAGAATTTGCTGCAGCTGCTGACATTGTAGTTTCTGGGGTTTTCCCATCCATTTCAATAGGGCTCCGGGATCCATGCTTTTCCTGGGCAGCAACCGGCATTCACCATATTCTCTACCACGTGGTGGGTCTGTGCACCAGCTTGGGGACCAAACAGTCAGCCATGCCCAGCTCTGTTTTAGCTTTCTATGCAAACTATTTTATTCTTCTGCCACACAACCCCTCCCCCCAAAAAAATAATAATTGAAAACTAGCAAGTGATAGTTTTGACCTGGACTGATGCTGCAGGGTCATCTATGCCTCAGTAGCTCAAAGTTCATAGCCCTCCTTGAGCCTCAGGGGAACCACAGGAACTCCCTGTCCTTTTGCAATCTTCTGCTACTAGGGAAGTATTTGTCTCTCCTGGCCCTCCTTCCCTTACAGAGCTGGTCCCCACTTATATCTTCCATATGGGAATCAGCGCTAATCATTAGCAACTGCTTAGCTGGATCTGCTGATTCCCAACATCTGTCTGCTGGGCTTCTCCTTAGGCCACAGTTTGCTGTTCCCTGGCTCCACAGGCCCTTTAAGGGACGAACCGCTGAACCGCAGTAAGAACATTTAATGTAAAGGCTGATAGACAGCCAATGAATCTGTATTTTCAGCTTTTTCTCTCTTAGTTAAGTGGCTATCTAGCTTTAAATGTGGCGTTCACATATGCCAAGCATAATGGTCTTTCTTGTGCAAAAGAAGCCAGGAAAAGATTAAGGATCCTAACGTTTCCTAGACCCTACATTTTCTAAAGTGCACTCTCTTTGAGACCTCAAATTTCCAGTGATTTCTTAAAGCACTGCACTTGTAGGCAAGGATGTCCATTGTCTCCTTTTCTTTTTGCACTGGCCATAGAGCCTTTTACATGTAAGATAGGAACCTTGCAGGAACTGATTAGAGAATAGGTTTACATGCAGATGATGTACTATTTTTAAACAAACCAAATATTCCCTTAAAATGAAATCCATGACTTTAGAAAAGCTTCTGGATTTAGAGTAAATTATACCAAATCTAAAATGCTTGCTACAAATTTGCCAGACTCTGAAAAGTCATAACTTAAGGAAACATTTAGGTACAAATGGGCAACAAATTCTATAAGATAACAGGGAATTCAAATCAAAACAACCTAGAAGAGCTCTGTGATTTAAATGTCAAACCACTCCTTTAGCAAATGAAAAAAGAACTGGAGTGCTGAGGGAAGTATGCAATTTCTTGGTTAGGAAGAATAGCCACAGTCAAAATGAACATTTTGCCAAGGATAACTTTCTTGCTTCCAAAATATTTCTGTGATCATCCCAGATAAAACCGTAGCAGGAATACAAAGGGTGTTAGAATTTATATGAAATGAAAAAAAGACCAAGAGTGAGTGCAGATACTTTGTAGAAACCCATTAAATGGAGAGGACTAGCTCTTCCAAATATTCTATGGTATTATCAAGCCACACAGCTCAAAACAGTAGGCACTGGGAGCACTTTAAGCCAGCCAAACACTGGGTCTTTCTTGAACAAGAAATTTGTGGTAGTGTAAACATTGTTAAGTTACCACGGATTAATAAAAAAATCACACCTACCCGATATTTATAAACGTTCATTATCAAAGGCCACTCTATGGGTTTGGAATAGAACTAAGAGAGGTATTTATTTTCTTTGCCAGTAATCCAGTTCTTAACCCAAGTCATAAACCAGAGATCTTTAAAGATTGGAAGAGCCATGGAATACATGTGGTTGGCCAGTTATTCAGTAAAGAAACTTTTCTCACTTATTTAAAGATCAAAACTAACTTTAACTCTCCCACTCTCCCAGCTTTCAAGTTATGTGCCTCAGCTTTCTAGAAAATCTGTTTTGTACAAGAAGCTAACTTTAATAAAAGTGAAGGCCTCTGATCAATCAGGAAACAAAAACTATAATTTATATCAATCTTTGCAGACAACTTTTCTAACGAAGAAGTGTCCACATATGACATGCTGCGAAAAGGATATGGATAGACAAATTACCCCAGAGCAATGGGGTTTGATCTGGAAAAAAGGACCAGCAACTTCAGTCTTTAGCACAATATAAGAACATTTCTTTAAAATACTGCTTCAGTGGTACCTCACCAGTCAAGTTAATATACAGAAAGCATTTAAATGGGGATAAGTTTTGGAGAAAGTGTAATGAAAGAGGATTTTTATGTATATATGTTGAGCATGCTCAGTCATTAGAAAGTATTGGGTTGAAATCCATAATCAAATATTACAAATTGCCAGACATTTATAACCAAATGATCCTTTGGTATTCCTCCTGGGGCTTCCTAGTTGAAATGGTCACATAAAAGGTAATGAAGAATTAATCTCTCACCGGCTTAGTAGCAGCTCATCTACTGATAGCATTTAACTGGAAAAAGAAAAATAGTCCTAATGTAGAGGAATTGTTCAAAAAATGTTTTTTATGAGCACATCGTCTGTGTGTTTTCATGAAATGTTTATTAAATTGAGTGAAATCTCTGATTACACATTTATCAGACTAGACATAGCTATCAAATGTTAACATTCAAAAAACTGGACAGGGGGAATGTACTTTTAGTACTGAAAAAAGGTAAACAAATATCTAAGTATCTGTTTTTTTCTCTATTATGCTGGGTATATAATTGGTGTGTTAATTTTTCCATAACACACCAAAAATTAACTGTCTAGTCTGATAAATGTGTAATCAGAGATTTCACTCAATTTAATAAAATCTCTAGAAAAGCAAGTCATAACTGTTCTAATAATGCTCATTCTGTATAATACTATAACACCTAGTTAAATAGAGAGAGGTGATTTATTTTTGCTTGATATTTTCAGGGCAAGGATTTATAAACAAGTTAATATTTTCTAAATAAATAAATAGCAAAATAAATCATCTAAATAAGGATCAGAAAAATTGTCAGGTAACTTAAATGTCCAATCCCAGAGACCAAAGATCAACTTCTGAATAATGAACACTCAAAGAAGCACTCACCTCGAACATTTCATGAAAACACACAGAAAACCATTCACTGAAATATTAATTAACAAATTCATAAATAATCATTGTGATCTTACAGACAATTCAGAAACAAGAAATAGAGGCAAATTCAACAACAACAACAAAATTAATTTGTTTAATTATAGTCTGTGTTCTCTCCTCCATATCTCCATGGTAATGGGAGTTATGAACCCACATCAAAGAAAGAACAACCATCAATGTATTGATTTCTCTGATTACATTAAGGAAAAATTACTTATTACAGAGTATAAAATAAACATAGGGATAAAAGAGCTGTCACTATAAACAAACTGATAGCAAAGGACAAACAGCAGAAACACTATTTCTCCATCATATCTCAGTTGGATGATTGCATTCATCTATATTTTTTAAATACTGATTATCACTTACTGTAAGCCTTAAGGATATTCATCAAAAATGTTTCCAGTAATTATAGCTTTTCAAGGAATTAAGGTTCACAGTAGTGAGAAATAATAAAAATAAACTAAGGGTGTGTCTACACATACAGTGCTGCAGTGTGTCTGATAAAGATGTACTATGCCAACGGAAGAGAGCTCTCCCATCAGCATAATAAAACCACCTCCTGCCAACATAGCGCTGTCCACACCGGTGCTTTTGTCGGTGTAACTTATGTGGTTTATTCACACCCCTGAGCGACATACATTCTGGCGCCATAAACTGTAGTGTAGACATAGCCTTAGATTCATTCATGAGTGTTCTGTAGTCACTTTAAGCCAAAGGTTGAGTTCCAGCAGGCAGGCAAGGTGCTCTGGCAATTTCTTTACACAAACTACTTTAATAAATGATCACATATGAAAATGTAAATGTACTTCTCTCATATAAGTGATCAAAAAGAACTTGTGTTTAATTTATAATATGAATATACTTTCAGCTCAAATATTCTACTTTCAAGATGTTTTTTCTGAGGAAAATCATATAACCCATATACATAAACATGTACAGAAGGAAAGAGAGATTATAAGGGAGAAATTTTACACTTTAAGTCTTTTGATAGAATCCATAGCACAAACATCAGTGAGACATGTTACCCTGTGTGTAGAGGGGTAATTCACAGTAATGAGCACCACCTCACAAACATGTACTCCATTTATATAACAGCAGAGTACATCTAATACTCCTCATCTGTCTCTTATAGTATAGGCTTATTGAAAAGTAGTATTGGCTACTAAATGCCACTTTTCTTAATTCCTTCATTGCTGATTTTTTGTTTTGGGAGCCATTGATTGGTTCTGACAAGAAAATAAATCCCTGCAAACTGTGCATTTATCAGCTGATTGACAGTGTCTTCAGAGGTCCTGCTGTAATCCTGTCTAAATAGATTTGCTAAAAGATAGATGTTCTGGGTGAGAATTCTTTCTGGCAAGGAGAATTATTTACCTTTTCAAAAATTGTCTCCTTGATGACTTGGATCCCCCACTTCCAACTGGAGTTTCATCAGTAATCAATTAAGAGAGAGAGCTGAGACTGGCATTAATGTAAATGTGCTGTTTAACAAAAATCACTATGATGAAGTTAGTTAAAGTCAATGGAAAGACCACTAATAGCTTTAAACTTGCAAAATGTAAGTCAAATTCTGAAAATTCAATTACTGACTGCTGGGATTGTTTGGTAAATGTTTTTGTCATATGGATCAGCACTCCCCGTCAGTACCCAGCCCGAGCTGGGGAAGTTACTGATCAAACCAGCAGGACAAATTCGGTGGTGAATCCTGGTCACATGCCACTTGAGGCACATTGCCTGGATTCTAAGAAGAAGACTGAAGCTATATTCCCTACTTTTTGGATAGTATCTTTCTGATGCTTTTTGGAAAGAGGAACAAAAACACCACTTGAAAGAATTCTTTTATGGCTCTGGCTGTCTAGTTCAAACTATCAAGACTCAGGTTATCAAGACTCAATGTTGTTTTCAGTGATTTAGGATCAATCTGTGTTGCCTGCCTCTCCTTCCAATGAGCTCATCTCACATCAGTCTCAGACAGTGACTGAGTGCAAACCCATTCCTTTTCTGGGAGCAGCTGGGAAAGCCTGTACAGGGGTTCTACCTCTGGCATTCTGCAGAGCCCTGATCCATAGTGGTTCTTGCTTGCTGATGTGCAGTAAGGCCATGGTGGAGGTGGTTATTAGTTTGTGATTCACAAGTGAGAAGGGGAAAACTGTGGCAAGTTGTTGTACAAAATGTGAACAATAAGCTGTCCACACCACATGTTCTTGGAGTCAGTGCTCACTAATGATTTGGATATGTATTTATATCAGTGAAGAGATCATGGTTGGTGACCAGGTAAGAAGTTCTATCTGATTCTGTTTATGCCCCTTTATTAATTTAATATTTCACTATACTTTCTATGTACCATCATCACTTCTGTAATTAGCTGTGATCAGTGTGCAATCAAAAGAATCAGGGAGGCTTTGAGAACTCCATGGGATCCTGTTGGGGAACAAACTGGTTCATGCATAGGCTGCTCTTCCAGGAGTTTTGCTGCTGGTTTATTGTGCTGAGTGATGCTGATCTGTGTATCCTTGTGACTGCCTGACCAAAGCTACATCATATACACCTTTGTCTCCTTTTGCTTAATGCAAAGATGGCAAAAATGCTGGCATTAGGCTCACTTCCATCTGTTGACTGGAAGAAACTGAGTGATACAGATAATGTGCCTCAACACACAAGGAGCAATGATCAGACCACCAGCTATGTGTGTGAAAGCACCCTCCGGGGCACTGTGGAGAAAAAAATTGAACAGGGAGAAGGGAACCAGTAACATCAGAACTCAGTAACATTTACATCTCTCTTTTTTTTCCTCTTTCCTATTCTCTTGCCTGTCTTCTCTCTGGACAGAAAAATAAAAATTCAACAGTCTCTATACAACACCTGCTTCCACTTGAATTGCTGTGAGCATTGAATTTTGAGTAAAAGGTGTTTTTATTTCCATGTTTTCCTTCATGTTTGGAAGAGAAAAATAACCATTTCCATGATATTTCATGGAAATGCCAGATGTCTGGGGGAGGAAAATCCCCTGAAGTGAAATAGGGGAAACCTTGCAGATTAAACGTAACAAACTATTTTGATCACTTTCACACAGCTCTCCGTGGCTAGCATGGACAGATAGTTACAACGTTTGTAAATAACCCCCTTTGTGTGATTCATACCACCTACCTATCTGCTGGATCAGCATGGAGTTATAAATTGCATGGCCTTAGTCCTAGAAGAGACTTCTACTGGGCATCAATTTGATCTAGCACCAGACAATGCTGTGGCATCAAACATGGAGCTACTGTGGTGGAGTGGCACAGTATCTCTGCAAGTGAGGGAAAGACCTGGTGGCTTCTGCTGACTTGCTGATCAGGGAGGATGAAATGGGACAGCAGTTGGGTAACAGAAACTAGCACAAGCAACTGAGCAGGTTAAGTGTATCCATATCTTTGCAGCTCTAATTCAGAATGAGCATGTGATGCTTTTCATTTCAATAGCTCACCTAGGCTCTGCATTTCATGCCATCTGAGTGACACAGTTTTCATGTCTTTTTATATGCCCTTTTCATCATGAAATTAGTGGGCGTAAGGCCTCCAGTCAAATGTCCCTAATAACACAGCACTATGAGATGAAAATTTGTCACAGCTTATATCTTGAGAGGGGCTGCACTGCACTGTCTCTTCTTTGCCCCAGTAACCAGGGTGCCCTTCAAAAGAAATAGGACTTAAAACTGATATAGATTTCTCCATTTTATGCAGGGTGCATGGGCCCCATTCAGGGCCTGATCCAAAAATCAATGAAGTTTGCTGTAGTCTGTCTCTTTATTCCAATGGGCTTTGGGTCAGGTTCTCAGATGCTTGTATCTTGAGGCTAGCCTAGGCAGCTCCTTGACTGTCGTTTTTAACTAACAGTTACCTCAATGGGCAACATTTGTTCAAAAAAGAAAATTTCTAAACAAAATAAAGCAATTCACATTTATATAAAATGCCTCCACTTCCTACTCTCAGATAGGAAAAGATTGACAGAATTTTGAGGGTTGATGTGGAGCTCCAATGGCTTATATCTTCATATTTAATACAAAGCTGTTAGAAATTTACTGTTATGAATTACATGCTCATAAAGCATGCTTACAAAACCTAACTAATTTATGTGTTGATGTATTCTAAAGCTTGGAAGTTATGACTGCCACAGTACTGTTGTGTGATAGACAGGATATAAATGCTTTGGGTTATGCTGATGATTATGAGGGTTTGAGTTGGACAGTCCTTAAATCAATTTGCAAAAAAAGAGATTTTGTACCAGTGCATGAGCTGGAATACACACATATATAGAAGAGGGACAATTAAGTACCAGCTGGAATACACTGACATGAAAGAACTCCATGGGATAGAGGTTCAATAGTCTGGAGAATAGTGGGCTTTCACTAAACAATGCTGCAGAAATAGTGGGCCAGGGATGAATTTGGCCCAATTCCTTCATAGATTATTTAAGAATTTCTGGAAATCCTTCATATCCCAACTAATTTACATTTTTCAAATAAAACTTATTGGCTAGTAAAGGGGAAGATTGTCCATGGCACTAGCACAGATGTACAGTAAGCACAGCACAAAAGACCCTTACCATGCAAGGACCAGGGACAATCATAGTCCATGCACCTAGGGGAGTATAGGGACTGCTCCCGCTGGGCACCTCTGGGATGCACTTGACATCTAAGAGGGAGGGGGACTGATAGATGGAAGCAGTGCCACGATTTCAGCTTTTGTTAGGGTGACCATATTTCCCTATGCTGAATTTTACACCTGGTAAAATTACTCATATTCAAGCAAGTTCAACAGCAATCAATCGTACAAACGTTCAAATTAACATCAAGTTGACTTGAGCCCCTTTTAAAAAGAAATACTGAGTAGTTGGATTCTTTTTATTTATCTTCTTATCTTTAAGGCTTTAGGGTTCACATGGGAAGGGGTGACACACACAGTCCTGTACACCTCTCTCACACAGGGGGAGTAACCGACTGACCCAATCTTCCCTGTCCGGCGCTCTCTGCCCTCCATATCTGGCTGGGCCCCCACGATGGACCCACCTCGCCTGGTACCTGGCACCACTTCTTCCTGAGACAACATGTTGGGGGAAGGGGGCTCGCAGGGTCACATGCTCCCCCTCCCCAGATTTCTGCCAGGGTTCACACCAGAATGTGGCCAGCAGCAGCCTTTCGGCACTGTGCAGGAGGGAAGGGACAGGAGCTGTTTCCAGCTGCAGAGGGGTGGCGGGGATGACCTGGCCAGTGTCTTTGCAGAGCTCATCTCTTCTCTCCTCCCCCCCCCCACCCGTGGCTGGAAGCAGCTTGTCCCTTCCCGCCCACACAGCGTCGAAAGGCAGCTAACACCTCTAGGCTGCTGCTGGCCACCGACATAACCCAGCCACCTCCTGTCCTCCGGCTACTGCGCAGGCAGAGGAAGGGGTTAAGCCTTAAGGCTGTATTGTGCACCAGGGCCTAGGGAACCTGACTGCAGGGGCTTCAGCGAACCAGGCCAGAGAGGTGGCTCAGCCTCGAGGATGCGGGTGAAGAAGGTGCTAAGCCCCTGCCCCTTCCCTGGGGGCTGCTGTGGAGCCTGCAGGTTGGATAGGCTGGAAATTGCTTCTCCAGAGCTGAGCTGAGGGGTGGGGAGGCTTCCCCATGCCAGTGCTGTGAGGGGGATTTGGCACATGCAGGGCTTAGCTTCTCCTGACCAGGGCCCCGGGCCGGAGGGTCTTGGGCTTTCCCAGGGTGCCAGCCCAGCCAGAGGCAGTGGGGGAAGGAAGGAGCCTGCCAGCCAGGCTATTGGTGAGCTGTGCGCTATGACTAGGGGCTGATCCTCCTCACAGCGCTTGGAGTGGGACACACCCCACTAGAGGGGGTATGGAGGAGCAGCGGGGCCCGGCGGGGGAGCAAAGGGTCAAAGCAGGGAGAGGACAGCAAGAGGGGAAACACGTAAAGGGCTGATGGGTGGGCAGCCGATGTGACACGTAACTGGCCGCCGCCTGGTGCCTGCCCACACTCACCAATCACCGCAGCTCACAGTCAGTGCTGGCCAGAAACAGGATGCGGGGTGGGGCCCTGCTGGCCACGAGCGAGCACACAGCAGGGACTGTGCTGGTGGACCAGTAGGGAGACCAGCTGGCCCCACACGCTGCATCTTCGCCCTCCCACCAGCCTTGCACACCCACCCGCATTGTCAGCCAGTTGACCCACCGCTGGTGGGTGGGTGACTGGCGAGCAGGGATCCAGCCAGCAACAGGACCCACCAGTACTGATGTGGGGGAGACATATGGGACAATTTGCCCATTTTTAAGAAAAAGTCGGGACACTTTCAGGAGGGCTTAAATATGGGACAGTGCCTTTAAAAATGGAACGTCTGGTCACCCTAGCTTTTGTGTACTGGCCCACAATTCAGGATGGGCAAAACAGTATGAGTAGGTAGCACTAACCTAAAGGATGGTGCAGTCTGCATGTCCAGACATACACTCATGGTGCCCTATGCATCTTAGTAACTTCAATTAATGCTAAAAAGGAATATTTCCAGCTTTATCACAGTGGTTAAATCATACGTTTATTATACTAAAAAGGTTAACTTAATAGTAAGATGAACCATTTTTAAGATCTTAATTTGTCATTTTAAATAAACCAACTTCTTCCCATGAGCAGAAAAATGGCAGAAAAGAACACTGAGATTCTTATAGGAGAAATGGAAATTGATATATCAGCAGGGAAAAAGAACAAATGTGATGTGTTTGCCATGCAAGATGGCACCAAAAAAGAGTAATGCAGTAATTAATTATTGGTATCTGAGGGGTCAAGATCCAGAAAATGCCTGTTTTCTGTATGTATCCTTTACCATTTTCTGCCAACATGGCCATGAGCAATTGCTATTCCAGAATGGGTGCCATAGTACCTCCCCAAGTTATTAATGTTTTTTGAATGCCTCATACTCCAAGCATTCAGCTGTTTTTGTACACAAAGCTGTACACTCTCCCTTTTACTGGTTATGCAGACTCCACCACTGCATAACCAGGTACCAAATTAGAGCCAATTACATTGGGCCAGAATCTGATCTCAGTTACACCTTTATAAATCTTGAGCAGCTCTATTGATTCAGAATTATCCTAGTTTTACACAGGTGTGAATGAGATCAGAATCTGAAATCCATAAAATTTCATGAACCAAATGCATTCATACTACATGTCTTTCTCCTTCCTTTCTACAAATTTGCATTTACAGGACATCAGTGGAAAATAACAGCAAATAAATTCTGATCTATTCCTAAAAGTGTGCACTAATATAAAATATTTATTTTAGAGCGCAAGATACTTAATTGTACTCAGACACCTCTGGAATATACTCATTCATTTCTGTACAAAAAAGCAAACAGACAAAAGTGTAGCTGACAGCTTGCCAACTCACTAATTAATTTTTAGCTGTGGAATTCTCAGTCAGACTCCTCTTGCAACCTATACACCCTGCTGCCAGGAAGCATAGCAGTGAAATATAACTTTAAAATACTGAATTAGCCAGAAAATATGGAATGGTTTGGTATAAACAAAAATGCCCCACATATGGACATTAATTGTGCTTTTTATTTCTCTCATTAGTGATGGCCTGGTACAGCTATCTCATTGCTTTGTCTCAAATTTTATGTAGCAGTCCTCCCTAACTGACAAAATGCAAAAACATACTAATTGTCCACTTACGGAGCTTCTCTCTTTTTCTTTCCATTACCTCCAGCTCTGAATACTTTGACGTCTCCATGTCTAGTGGTGCTATGTTACTAACCTCGTCTAGTTGAATACTACTTGGCAGGGAGTTCTCAAACTTTTTTTTTAATATATTAGGAACAAAATCTTATGGCAGAGATGCTCTCCTAGAGCCATCCTGCTCCAAAACTCTCGATCCTGATGACAACAGTAATGTTTTGTCATGCCTTTTCTTAAAGGTGCTATTGGTGGTTTATTATACTAGATGAAAGCTGAGTATCCTGCAAGGTCTAATTTCTAAATGGATAATTACAAATTAAATTCATATTTGTCTTCAACAAAAATTAATCCTACTGTTTCTTCGCCCCTCCCCAGTCTGCCCCCTTTCTGGTTTCTCTTCCCCCTTCCATCTGTTTCTATTCTCTCATCCCTCCTCCCCCATCTGCTCTGAACATCACTAACCCTCCAGGGAGCCCCCTTTCCCCTGCACGACTCCCACCACCCTCATAACAGCCTACAACGAAATATTTAAAAGCCTGAGATATTTTTTCAGCTCATACCCTTCCCATCTTTCAACTGGGTTTTTCTCTGGTACCTGAAACCAGAAAAAAAAAGCATTAAAATATTTATCTTCAAAAAGCAAGAGATTGTGAGGATCTGCAGGGAATAGAACCCAAGTCTGCAGGATGGCTGATGCTGCCACACCACTACCTGGCAGCCATGAAAGGCTATATGCATTATCACATAGATCCTGCAGAGATTAAGCATCAGAGGAAATATCACCTCTGGAGGACAGACTGACAGCTTCCCTCATGGCCTCTGATTGGCCCAGACACCCTCCTTAAGTCAAAGAGAAGTTTCAGAAAGTGGCTGTGCAATTAGGTGGACTTACCAGCCAGCTGTAGTGATGGATCTGCCTCTCGGCTCACTCTCTGACTCAGACTCCTAGTTTCTGCCTGTGAAGCCCAACTCCAATGCCAATCCCTGGCTTTGGTAGTTGAACTCTGCCTTCCACGTTGACACCCCCTCTTCTCCAACTTTGGAAGCTGAACTCAGACCCCTGACTTTGGTGTTTGAATCCCACCCTTGACTCTCTGACTTTGACACTGGCCCTGATTGCCCAAGCCTCGGTTGTTGACACATATGCTGTAATGCTAAACTGCAGGGACCCTGCATGTCTCTGCTTCATTCTCCCTCCACATTTAGCAGTACCAAGTCTCCAGGGGGCTCCCTACTCCCTGAGGTGTTGGCAGGAATGCTGTCTAACCTAGAAATGGAAAATAGGCTACCATAGTTGAAGCCTAACTGCTTGAGCTTGCACCCATTGAACTTAATGATGAAGCTTTCATTGATTTCTGTGGTGCAGGATCAAGCCCTAAATGTCTTGAGAACACTGGGTCTGACTCTCTACTCCATTGCATCCTTTTTATGCGGATGCAGTTCAATTGACTTCATAGGAGTTACACTGGCATAGCCGTAGTGTAACAGAGTGGAGAATCAGGACCACTGAATGTTAAGGGCAGGGCCAGCCCTAGACCAAATGGCTTCCCAAGCAAGAAGCATCTTTGGCACCTCTCCCCATTTGTTAAACTTCTGAATACCTTATTTTTATCGCATTTGTATTGAAAACACATGGTATTAGGGAGAGCAAAAGTCTGTGTTCCCCAGTCTTAGAAAGTCATCAAACATTACTTTTATATTGTTGTGTAGATACGGTTTCAATAGATATCTCTGGCATCTCATTAAATATGTTCTTTAATAGTTACTCTTCAAGCCTTAAAACATAAATACACTTTCACAGACTATAAAATAAGGTTCACACTATCGCAGCTGGGCTGTCACTTCACTTCAGTTCATTCTTATATCTCACTAACTGACTGGTGATGCCCCACCCATTATATGCCTATGAGGGCATGGCTGACAACATTCTAGGAGGTTTGAGGAAAAAGATAGTTCTCATAAAGTCTGGAAGGTTCCATGAGATTCTACAAAGGTCCAGAACATTCTAAGAGGTTAGTGAAAAATGAATCCACAAAGAGAACACCTAGGGTGACCAGATGTCCCGATTTTATAGGGACAGTCCCGATTTTGGGGTCTTTTTCTTATATAGGCTCCTATTACCCCCCACCCCGGTCCCAATTTTTCACACTTGCTGTCTGGTCACCCTAAGAATACCTGATACATTTTTATTCAACATTCTATTGTCTCTTTTGTTGCTAACAGCAAAAACACCACCCCGAACCCGGTACCGCCCTAGCCCGGCACCCTAAGCTATTGCCTGGGTCACCTGCCCCTAAATCCAGTCCTGGTTAAGTGAGAACTAAGAGGAAATTAATATTTTCCATGATTCTGTGGTTCTCAAGTCATCTTTATACACAGTATAATAGCTGTGGCACATGCCTCAATTATTCAGGCCCTACAAGGACAACTTTAGCATAATAACTCAAGATTTTTAAATATACTGCCATGGAGCATGTTTCTCTAGAAAAATTTCAAAAATCCCTTTTGTTTGTTTTGGAGCTGGAAGCAATATTTTATTTTATCCACTTTCCCCTGAATGCATGAATATACTATAATCTCTAGGAACCCATGCTGTGGAGCTACTGTATTGTATTGTAGAATTCAGCCTTGCCTGGGGAGCTGTCAGTTTTATTCAATACAAAAAAGATTAAAATATTGTTAAGAGTCTCTTTTCAGCTCTTAAAATATATTGCCTTTCTTTCCAACCCAATGCTATGACAATGGAAAGGTTTACACACACACACAAACACAATTTAAAAGAAAATCAGCACAAGAAAATAATGAGGCAAGAATTAAAGGGCTGACTTAAAACTTGCCATAGCCATAGGCCCCAATTCAGGAAAACACTTTAACTGTGTGCTTAATGTTAACAACATTAAGCCCCACTGAAGTCACCTGTTCAGCACCAGTTCAGATCCATCCTAATTTGTTAGTGAGTGAAATTTATCATCATGTGATGACCATTTGGTGTTGTATGTGTTACGAGTTAGTGGGTCTAGTTAGGTGGTCTTTACGCTAGGTATCAAAGGAAAACAAAGATAGACATTGTCTAACTCAGATAATCTGGCTGATGCTTATAAAAGAGAAGAGCAGAAGCATTTATTATAAAAGGCTGCATAAGTAGGCGTTATTAGGGGAAAATCAAGGTAGATTTAGGCTGAATATCAGGAAAAACTTCCTAACAGTGAAATGTAGTAGACTGGGGAATACTCTCCTAAGAAGAGAAATGGAAGTCCCATTTCTTGGCACAATTACAAACAGATTGGGTAAATCACTAGGAAAAGTACAGCACATTTTCCAGTGGACGAGAGATGGGCTAAACAAACGAATAGGTCTTTCCACTTTCCAGATCCTATTGTTCTGTAAACAGGTGTCCATAAATCAGATTCACAATTAGTGCTAGCTGGCACCCTTATTGGCAATCTCAGCAGAGAGGCCAAAGGCTGAACAGAGATGAAGATGGCTCTGCTTTATACCTCTAGTGGTAGTTCCCCAAGACCGTCAGAGGTGAGGTATGTTGGTGGAACAGTGAATACAGCTTGCATTTCTATAGTCCCTGTGGTATCTGTTGTGTGAATACTGAACCTCAGTCTCTAGGGTTGTCATTAAAGTCTTTTTCACTCTCACTACATTCATGTTAGCACCAGGGCTGGTTGACAAATTTCCATCAAAAGTGTTTTTCAGTGGAGATTTTGATAACATGATTTTTTCACAAAAAGTGTCTCCTTCTTTTGGAAAACTTCTATTTTTCGTCTTTCATTATTTTGAATATGGCCAGACTTCATCTCTTAGGATACACTGTCTCTCCTCACCAATAGGAGATATATCATTGTGCATCATGGGAGACACAGTCCAACAGACTCTAGCCTCCAACAGAGAATGGAAGCACAAGGCACCCAAAGTGCAACTTCCATGAAGCACCACAGCGGGATTTCTGAATCCACCTATGTTAGTTTTCAGAATTTTTTAAAAAAATTTGTCAATGAAAAGTCTAAATATTCCATGGAAAAAATTGATTAAAAGTTGTTTTTGTCTTTTATCTAAATTTTCCAGGGGGGAGTGAAAAGAGAAGCACATTTTCCTGCCATCTCTCCTTAGAACCCAATCCAGCAAGGCACTGAGCATCCTTGACTTCCATTGAACAATCCCTCAGGGCTTTTTTTGTTGTTGTTCATTTGTTTTTTTAAAGGTAATAAGGTGCATAAAAAGGTGTTAGGAACCTGCAATATTTCACTCCCTACTCTCTACTTACAGGACACTGGCAGGTTGGGTATAGTTATTCATGAAATTTGGGAAATTGGACTATCTGCCTAACGACTAACAGAAAGAAGACTGTAAAGTTTTCTAATTAACTCAAACTCAGCTACCTGATCCATGTCATATGGATTTTTTTAAGACTTCCTGCCTCTGCTGGTAGCTATTTCTTTCTTTCTTTCTCTCTCTTGGTCTGATGAACAGGCAACTTCTTTTCTAAAATGTGAAGTTAAAAACCAAAAAAGAAAAAAAGAATAGTTCTTCATGAATTATATTTTTTTTTAAAAATCATTTCTACTGTATTTACTATCCATGACCCTTAAAACAATGTATAACCTCACAACACATTAACAGATGGGTGTTACTGAGCAAATTGAGAGCCCAGAACTGTGAAGTGTTCACAAGGCTTCTCCTATGTGGCATGAAGTGCCTCTTAAGAGGTACTCCCTATCTCATGGAATTGGGCCCTGAGTGGATAAGTGACTTGCTCCAGTTCACACAGAAAATCGGTGACAGAGCTGGAAATAGATCCCCGATCATGTAACTCTCATTCCTGTGCTTTAAGCACATGGCTAACCCTCTCCTCAGAGAGATCATGCTGAAACCCCAGGAGGATTTCAAAACATTTAAGATACTATTGTTGCTGTGGAGAATCATGGCCTCCAAAATTGAGGATGTAATATTAAAGCTCACTTTTGGAAATTTACCTCCTTTTTTATCCTGTTGGAAATGAGGTTTTTTTGAATCTCTCTCTCTCTCTCTCTCTCTCTCTCTCATAGCCGGGGGGTGTGGGGGTGGGTGGATGGAGGGAAAGACCAGCAGAGTAAAATATGGCAGGAAAAATTAAGGGAAAGGGAGTAAAAAGAAACACATCACAACCACCTTGTAATGCTCTTGGAGTTCGTTGAACAACAAACCAGTCAATGAGAAAGGAATAAAACTTTTAATAAAACAAACTAGAGAACTTCTGTGGTAAATTGCTGAACACAGCTACACTGTATTCTCAACACCTGCTTCCGGGGCACATCTCTGAAGTCCTGTATTCATATCACTGTCCCTTATGAAGGAGCGTCTGTAATCTTCCACAAACATATCTCTACACACCCCAACTTAAGTAATATTATATATGAATTTTATTACCTTTTTGACTGATGAATTATTTTGTTTGGAGTGTTTGTGTTGATTCTGAGGTAAACAGTACAGCCAATGTTGCACCAAAATAATCGTAAAGCCCTCTCTGTATTTTTTGCTTGGGTGGGTCAGTATTTTATACTTCATACATCATTTAGAACGTGCTGCTACAATTCCAAAAACTTAACAGGAGCTAAAGAAACTTTATATTGTGATTTTCTTATGTTTCTGCACTATGTAGAACTTGGTATTTCAGACAGCTGGACACTACCACCCATTTTAATTTATTTAAACAGAGCTAACAGTATAGTTATGTGAAAATATTTTTGTATGTGTTGTTTCAAAGCTCTGTCATGTCTAGGGTTGCATATGCTGGCACTGTCTCACTGATTTGCCAATATCTTCCATTGATGCAAAATCATTTATCTATAATTTAAGAAGTGGGATGGAAAAAAGAGAATCTTTGTTTTAACATTCTCTTAAGTCTAGCCACATTTGGGCTCTACATCTTAATAACTTAGACATTGTTTGAATTTTTTTTTTTTTGGATATTCTTTCATATCATCATGCCCACTGTCATAGTCTAACAACCTGGCCTATAGACTTTATCAGAGAAAGATACCCTTTCTATGGATTGTTTTAGAAACCTACCCTTAGAATTCTTCTTCAGGGAAATAATCTTAAATCCTATAGATTTCTAGAGGAATTCCTTTTTAGAGCCTTGTTTAAATTCTATGGGACTCTATTTCATATTCATTAGGGTGGTGAAGCCATGACTCTCAATTGTCTAAATGATAGAAAATCTCAAATGATAAATCTAGTCACAACAAAGCAAATGTGAAGCATGTCTGCTATTATATGGAGGGGACACTTCTGGAAACAGTAGTTGGTCAAGGTTCTCACAACCTAATCCCTGCAATAGAAGCAATTACACAAACAAAACAAGGACCTGATGATTACACCCTACACAACTACAAGCCAACATAATTACATTGTTTCAGAGAATGATGTGAATCAAACTGCAGACCAGTGAATGCAATAATGCACCTGCTATATTTTATATGGATGGGATGCCAACTGCTTGATACGTTAGGGGGATAGTGCTACTGCATCCCTTGGCAGGACTCTGGCACAGAGGCATTTAAATGAGACAAACAAGGCTAGGAATAGACAATTACAAAGTATGAAAGTGACAGAGAACATTAAATTTAAACTCTGCATCAATGTATTAAATCTTTCTACTGTTTGTTTATTCAAAGAATGGTATGTATGTGTTGCCTGAAGAGAAAAAGGGATACATTTTTCTAAAATCCCTAATCGTGCACATTAGCTACCTCTCCCTGAACGATTCAAAGGTCCACCTCTCAGTTACAGATATTACACTGATCTAGCCAAGAATCAAATACAATACCATGTGACTTATGTGCCCAATGGAAGCTACACAACAGTGCTTTACTTTTGAATATCAATAATAAGATACACTTTAGTGAACTGTTTCCTATTAATCCATACAGTGAAAAATAAAATGACTTGTAAAATAAAATATGTTGTGTTAATTTGAACAACAAATACAATTCCAGGAAATCACAATCTGCTCATTGACACTCCACAAGCAGAAAACAATGCTTGAGTAAATTATTCACTGTGAATTATTTGCTCAGCTCTCTCAATTATACCCTGGGTATGTATCTGCATGATTATTACTAAACAGACTGTCCTCAAACATGTCAATATCAAGGACTGAATCAAGGATACTAAGGCAACCTTAGATGATACCATCAAACTAAGGAGGCCCTGAATTTAGATTCATTTTTTGATCCTATATCTATTTGAAAAGTTCACATAATAGGGTATATATTGTTTTCAAAGCAAATACTTCAACTTTATATAGATAGATAGATCCGTGACTGCAGGTCAGCAGTAAGAGGCAACCCTATAATAACAAATCAATGAGCAATGGATGAAGAAAACAACAGATTTTAGTTTTAACCTTCAATGGTTTATTTATAAACTGCAAGAAGGGTGAACAACTATTTTGTATGAAACAATAGCTTAACTGTATCCTTTTAACTTGTAATTTTCTCATTTTGTGGATTTAAAGTTAGACCGTTAACATTTTTAAATATTCATTGTCATCTAACAGGGTCTGTGGCTGAACTGAATTAAAAGCATGAGCTTGGGTTCTTCCTGGGACAAGAGCTAGAAGGCCTGGTGACTTCAGCAGCCAAACACCAGATGTCATGGGCTATGTTTCTGCACAACAGATTAACTGCTTAAAATAGTTCCTTTTTATATAGAAAAATTTTGCTGTCGTTGTTCTTAATTTAAAAGGAATATTAAAACACTAGTGGACTTGAGCCTATAAAGCTTAAAAAGAAAAGCCTGCAGCAACTAGTGGCAAACTGGCCCTATAAACCTGAGGTGCTCCTGCACTGCCAATGGAATCTTTGAAATTGACATGGTTTGGGCTGAAGCTGGTAATCAAAAAGAAACCCGTTTTTTCTTCTTCTTCTTTCTCTTAAGGTTTTTCCTCTCTTCTGAACTTGGCTCCGAATAGAAAACCAAAATGTTTATTTTTGAAATGCCTTTCCCTTTGAAGAGTGGCATCAGCCCCAGCCACATCTATTTCAGAGTGATTTAGTAGAGATGGTGCTGCTTGGGTTTAATGGCCTGTCATGATGCTATCTACTGCAGGGTTTATTACGTCCATTTTACAAAATACCTGTAGATGGCCCAGCTCTTGAATTCCCCACCCCACCCCAAATTCCCATTGAAGCCGATGGCAGCCTTTGTGAAATACACGATGAGGCCAAGAGAGAAAATTAAGAGAACATGTCATGTTCAAGGTTACAATGCTTCAAGACCATTATTTTCATACTTGGAAGAATATTATGGGGAGGTTATTAGCTGTGCAAATAACTTGATTTCCACTTATTGATGTTATTGTTTATTTATATCACCATAGCATCTCAGAACAATAATCAAAGATCAGGGCCCCTTTGTGCTACGAGCTGTACAAATATGAATTAAAAAGACTGCAGAGTTTACATTATAGGGTCCTGATCCTAAAATCAATTGCACAAGCAAACGCCCGTACCTGCACAGAAATATACTGAAATCAGTGGATTTCCACACAGACACAGCGGACTGCCTGAACAGTGAGTTACAGCACCAGGCCCTAGGTTTATGACAAGATACAGGTAGCACAAGAAAGAGACAAATGAGGGTGAGTTAATAGTAAAACGAGCATATTCTATGTAACAGACTGTAGTGTCAAATAGCGTAGTCAGAATCATTTACCCATGAAAGTTCGGTATGGTCGATATAGCTGTCCTGTTCCCTTCCAGATCCTAAATTCCACATGGATTCTCACCCATTGCATGACCCTAGTGGTAATCTTCAGGATTCCTGTCCCTTACTCTCATGTGAGTGCAGGCTAAAGCATGATCCCAACTAATTAACCCATTAAAATAATTTTGGTCGTTAACTGCGAACAATCACGCACAAATGTCTGCATCTTGGGCCTAAGATATATACCATAGAAAAATGTGTTCAGATTTTTTTAATAAAAGGAATAAGAACTGCATGAGCTATTTTTGATCAAAATAATATATCCATTTCTGCAACCAGTTTATTTCCCAATAAAATACCATAGAAGTGCTAAAAAAGCTGCTGTCAACTACCAACTGATTCCATGTTTTATACTCTGTTTCCAACTTGGCATAAATCCTGAAATTAATAAAATGATGTGGTTCTCTTCTTCATAATTAAAGCAAAATGATTCTTCTACAACAATAAGCATTTAAAATAGGCAGGCACATAAACAAAGCAAGGATAACTTTCTGCTCAGCAATGTAATATATTGGTCAATAAAAAATAGATTATGTTGAATTGATAAACAGGTAATCCTGTTTGTTTCAGTCAGAATAATGAATCTCTATCTGGATAACAAATGAACATTTAGTTTGTGACCCTGAAGGCATCAGGTAGGATATAGATTGTCCATGCATTAAAAATTACTCTTATCAACCTACTGATTCTGAGCCTAAAGCATACATCATAGCTAGAGATAACTTGTTTCATCACTCTGATTTATATATGTATATTCTGATAAATACTAAACAAATAAAGGTGAAAATAATATTTTATTTTTAATAAAGTTTTATTATTTAAAAAATCAATCCCAAAATTCAGGGTGGAGTTGCCTGTGCTTTAAATAGCACACAGATCAAGGACGTTTTTGCAATGCTTGTTCAGTGTTTGTTTTTATCTTAAGGAACCTGCTCTGCTCTCCCAACTCATGGAAAACTATCATGAGGGCAGAGTTCATCACCCTTATGTAAGAGTACTTCCATCCAGGAGTAGATCATGGGAGTAAGGGGTAGAATCAGACCCAAGTCTTGTCTAGACTTCAAATTTGTTGTGAGTGAACGTGAGATCTTTTGTGTTAAAAAGCCTTGAATCCACAAATCATCAGGTGTTTTAAACAAACCACTTTGGGATTATCAAACCACTTTGGGAGTGGATTTACTTGGAGGCGGGATGAGTTTACTTGCAGCAAAGTAGGTATTGGATCCATCCACATCCTGTAGAGAGTGTCTCACATCTGCCAAGTCCTCTTTCCAGTATCTAGCTTTGCTAACAATCTGGATTGCCTGTATATGTATATGTGTGCCTGCTCTACTGATCGGGATGTCACCTTGTTGTTTAAATAGTCACACACAGTCAGATGCCATCCTTTGTGATTCCAGCTCTTGGAGACGTCACATACCTGTGTGTAATACACATGATAACTCTCCAGTCATGCTTCGTGTTGCTATATCATGGTCCCATATTGAGATTCTGGATATAGGCCTCTGGGGAGAGGAGCTTTATTTTCCCATCTGTCCAGCAGTACCTTAGCGCAGGTATACAAGACGGTATCATGACAAATGCTCTGTAAGAGGCACAACTGGAATACTGTCCAGTGTCATGGTAAGCCAAAGGGACTATCTACATGCAAAATATAATTTGACTGTACAAAGCAGCACCACTATCTGCTCCTGTTCTGACAAGCTTGACCATTTCTTTGCTAGATGTGACACCACAGTACCAGAGATTGTTGTGGACACCCTAACTGATCCATGCACCCTAGAATTGGGAAAGTCGGTGAGCCTGGTGAATCTTGGTTTAGACAGAGTCATTGAGGTCCTGAACCTCCTATGTTCAAAGCTGGAGGCCAAACCGAACACCAATGGAGACCAATACAGTGGATGGTACCAATTCTTGAAATTACTAAATGATATATCAAAATACAGCTTAAATATGGGCGGGAGAGTACACAATGCCATGTTGCTTTAACTTTTCTCTCTCTCGTGTGCTGTTAGCTCCCACCCTAAATGCAAAGCTTCTTAGCTAAGTGCAGAGGCCATGCTATAGACTGGACAAACTCTCTGTTTAATTTTACAATAATACGAAGACACAGAAATGTGTAAACTTGCTTTGTGCCAGCCCTCACCCTCCTGCCATGGGCTTTATTCATCTTTTCCCCGTCCACCCAGCTGACTCCTGTACCCCCAAAACCTCCTATACACATAAAAATGGCAGCATCACCAGGAAGGAGACTCTTTTAAGTAAAGGCACTTTTACTGTAAATTTGCTTTTTTTTTATTCTTTATTTTTCACTATATCAGCAGTATATGGAAGAAGAGAGAGAAACAGAGATAAAAGGACATTGGTCTATGGAAAGGAAGACAACGTTCCTGGAGCACATACCCTTTTGCACAGCAATATGATTGCTCAGTACCTGTTTTAATGCTAACAGAGTTCATATTGGTGTCTTACTGTTTAAAAACATAGTTGACAATGTCCTTGTATTCATGTTTCTGGGTTTGGACTCTCCTTCAATTGGGGAGCATCGCTGTCATAACATCCACACAGGCACAATAACACCATTAAAACAAGCATATGAAACATATTAAAAGCACTTCATTACAAACCACATAACTGTATATTTTATGTCTCTATTCTTAATGTACTTTATCTTAACAAACACAAAAATCTATATACATTTCTCACCCTATACTTGAAATAGGAGCACAATGCACCTCTCTCTATATGCTCCTCAATGGTAGCATCATTTTGTGGAGGCCTTTGCCTATTCTGAACATACATCAAGGCTATCTGTCTCTGCTCCCATCCATATACAAGGATCTGTCTCTTGCTCTCACAAAGGCTGTGCATAACACATCAAGCATCCATCATTATAGGAAGATGTTCCTCATCAGCATCCAGCCTCAACATCAGGGTCATCCATCTACCTTTCAGTCTTCCAAAGGCACATTCCATGCCATGCTGGAACTACTCGGGATATAACGGAACAGTTCCTTTCTCTTATCCAATTGTTCAATACAGGGGGTTATGAGCCAAGGGAGGAAAAAGTAAACTGGATCTTCAAGAATGACTAGAGGAATGGCAACATCATTAATGACCATATGGATAATGGGTGCAAAAGTTTCATTGATCATTGCATTAAAAAAATCCAGACCTTCTAAAGATCCTGGCATTATGAACCTATTCTCAGCTTCCCACAGAAATGCTAGTGAACCATGAGCCAGGCCTTGCAGCACCATGGAGAATACTCTTTTTGTTGATGAACTCCAAGGCTTGGTTGGCGGGGAGACAAAGAATATGTACATAGGTCCCATCAGTGGCCCCTACACAATTGGGGAACCCCAACAATGCAAAGCCATTAATAACTGCCTACACATTGCCTAATCTTATGTTTTGGGAGCCCAGCACCTCCTTGACAGCCGTGCATGTCTCCATAACTGCCCTAATGGTTGATCTACCAACACCAAACTGGTCAGCAACTGACCAATAGTAATCAAGGATGGCTAGCTTCCCTAAGATCGAAGCTATCATCAATATTTCTTCCATGCTACCTGACAGCACTTTGAAAATGGTGCTGGACCACAGAAACAAGAAGGAAGATGGGTTGAAAGAACAGGAAGCATTGGAATTATTCTGTTTGACCCCAAACCTTAGAATTCCATTGCCTTCCGGAAGAAGTCTTAGAATGTGGAGCATGAACAATCCCAGAAAGCATAAAGGAACAGTTTGATGCTGTGTGGCTGCAAAGATACAAGGCAACATGAATTTGATCACAGAACAACAATTCAGTGTGTATGAAATGACAGTGTGATACTTTTTTGCTGGTCACTTAATGAGGCTACACAAAATGCACACCAAGTTAAAATGTAGATATTCCCTTAGTACAATGAGTGGCCCAGGTTCTGATAACCTTACCCTCACTCCTTGAGTAGTCCCATTGAACCCAATATTACTACTTCTGGAGTAAAGTGCTGTTCACTGTTACTAAGAGTATCAGGATCTGCCTCAGTCTGAGTTTTGGCAGAATAAGGAGTGCATAATTATAGGCTAAGTGTATATGTATTTCAAAATATTCATTATTGGGGCCTCTGGTATAAGGTTGCTGAAATTTTAACCCTCATATTTAAAAGGATGCATCACTAGTTTGAGGCAAAGTATGTATGATTGGGGGGAAAGTAGTAGTTTATTAAATTTAAGAGAAATAGAAATGTTTTCATGGTTCTTTAAATATCAGCGATGAAAGCTTTTTTCCCCACTACAAAAATCTTTATGGTATAAAATAAATCATGGCCCAAATCCTAGGCTTTGCTACAGTGCTTTGCCCCAGACCACTGACAAAAAGCCTCCCTAAAACTGAAGTAGCTGGCCATGGGATGATCACCCATGGCAGGATGAATCTTTCAGTGGTGCATAGGTGCCAGCATAGGGGGCATGTCTCTGGCTTCTCAGCAATACCTTGCTGCCACATATTCGCATTAGTGTAAATGAGAGCAGAATCTGTCCAAAAATCTTTGTCTGCATTGTCTACAGGGTTCAACATGGTCAATAAAACACTAGGTAGATAACAATGCAAGCTTTTGTTATCAATAACAGTGTTAATATAAATGCCAACAGTATTGAGAAATAGGTGAAAAATCAATTCATGCTGAAAGTAATGTAGCAGTCAGCTCTAAAATGAAACTACAGATGATGAATTTAGTCTCAGTTTCAGTGTCGTCTATACAGACATCAACATGTTTCTTCCAAAAATAAAGTACAAAAAACAGCTGCAATTTAGTATGTCTTTATCTGGGAAGTACAAAACTGGAAGGCAGGAGGGAGGTAAAATTTGTACTTATTACTATCACCTACAGAACCAGAGTTACTATTCATCATTTTAAAGGTAATTTTTTCTGCTTTGTTATACCACAAATCACAATTTTTGCAGTAAATAGAAATGTACATCCATACATACATGAAATAACAGCCAGGTTGTATTCATGAAAGACATTGGTTTTTTATAATTCTAATTTTGGAAGAAACATGTCCGAGTGTATACAGACTATGCAACAAGAGCTGGTAGTACTCTGGGAAAGTTCCTGAGTCAGTCTCCTGTATGCTGAAAGAACATTGTTATAACCTCTCCTTGTCTGTTCCCCACTCTTGTAGTAGAGGTTCCTCTGATAGTATGTGTGTGTTTTGAATATAAAAATGGCTGCACTGTCTCTCCATAGAACTTATTTAATCCAAGATCTGATGCTATTAGCACTGACAGGTTTTAGGGGAGCAGCTGTAGAGATAAACAGAGTTTTGATGTATTTCCTCAACGAATTTATTCTGTCAAGGAATGTTTCCAAATGTGTCGGGACATATAAACCTTTCTCAAGAGGGATCCCTTATCAAGTATAAAATGATAGGGTCAGGGGATTACTAGTGTTTGACACATTTCTGATTTAAAACAATGAATAACCCTTTGGGTTCTTAACCAGAGTTTGTCTATTCTGATCACTCTTAATTCAAAACCCCGGAAGCCAATACTAAGAGTAGTGAGAAGGGGCAACTTTGCAGGTAAACCTCTTAGGGAGCAATTAGAATATCAATTTTAGATAAGTAATCCAGTTCTGTATCTCAATCCCTTAGCAAAATATATGTTGGGTTTAACTGTTTCCATTAAAGTTTGTTATATGAATTAGCAAGTAATGCTGATGTCTTAAAGTTTATAATTGTAAAGATGAAGCTGAAGACTTTGGCATGTCAGTGGCAGCTCTAAAGTCATGAAAATAAGATGTTCAAAATGTGCACTTACCATCACCACCCTCCTATCCCATTTTCCACACCCCTTGAAACATGATAACCATAAACTTCCAATAGTACTGTGACTTACAGGTCAGTGGTTGGAGGCCTTGGAAATAAATTGTTGTTTTCCCCATAAAAATCCTGCTAGGAGCAAGGATTGCCAGTTATGGCGCAATCAATCAGACTGAATATGTGTGTGAAGACCAGTTCCACGGGGTGTATTGTTTGTACATTACTGATGATAGTCCTTACAAGATATTCTGTGGAGGCAAACACCTTTCAGGATACTGAAGTAGTTCAAGAATAATGCAGTCCAAGAATGTTTCCTCATTCTCAACCTTTTCTCTTGCCTGATCAAGAACGGCAAAAACATAGATTCATAGATTCTAGGGCTGGAAGGGACCTCGAGAGGTCATCAAGTCCAGCCCCCTGCCCTCATGGCAGGACCAATTACTGTCTAGACCATCCCTGATAGACATTTATCTAACCTACTCTTAAATATCTCCAGAGATGGAGATTCCACAACCTCCCTGGGCAGTTTATTCCAGTGTTTAACCACCCTGACAGTTAGGAACTTTTTCCTAATGTCCAACCTAAACCTCCCTTGCTGCAGTTTAAGCCCATTGCTTCTTGTTCTATCCTCAGATGCTAAGATGAACAAGTTTTCTCCCTCCTCCTCATGACACCCTTTTAGATACCTGAAGACCGCTATCATGTCCCCTCTCAGTCTTCTCTTTTCCAAACTAAACAAACCCAATTCCTTCAGCCTTCCTTCATAGGTCATGTTCTCTAGACCCTTACTCATTCTTGTTGCTCTTCTCTGGACCGTCTCCAATTTCTCCACATCTTTCTTGAAATGCGGTGCCCAGAACTGGACACAATACTCCAGTTGAGGCCTAACCAGCACAGAGTAGAGCGGAAGAATGACTTCTCATGTCTTGCTCACAACACACCTGTTAATGCAGCCCAGAATCAAGTTTGCTTTTTTTGCAACAGCATCACACTGTTGACTCATATTTAGCTTGTGGTCCACTATAACCCCTAGATCCCTTTCTGCCGTACTCCTTCCTAGACAGTCTCCTCCCATTCTGTACGTGTGAAACTGATTGTTCCTACCTAAGTGGAGCACTTTGCATTTGTCCTTATTAAACTTCATCCTCTTTACCTCTGACCATTTCTCCAATTTGTCCAGATCATTTTGAGTTATGACCCTATCCTCCAAAGCAGTTGCAATCCCTCCCAGTTTGGTATCATCTGCAAACTTAATAAGCGTACTTTCTATGCCAATATCCAAGTCGTTGATGAAGATATTGAACAGAGCCGGTCCCAAAACAGACCCTTGCGGAACCCCACTCGTTATACCTTTCCAGCAGGATTGGGAACCATTAATAACTACTCTCTGAGTACGGTTATCCAGCCAGTTGTGCACCACCATCTAAGTTGCATTTCCCTAGTTTATTGATAAGAATATCATGCGAGACCCTATCAAATGCCTTACTAAAGTCTAGGTATACCACATCCACCGCTTCTCCCTTATCCACAAGACTAGTTATCCTATCAAAGAAAGCTATCAGATTGGTTTGACATGATTTGTTCTTTACAAATACATGCTGGTTATTCCCTATCACCTTACCACCTTCCAAGTGTTTGCAGATGATTTCCTTAATTACTTGCTCCATTATTTTCCCTGGCACAGAAGTTAAACTAACTGGTCTGTAGTTTCCTGGGTTGTTTTTATTTCCCTTTTTATAGATGGGCACTATATTTGCCCTTTTCCAGTCTTCTGGAATCTCTCCTGTCTCCCATGATTTTCCAAAGATAATAGCTAGAGGCTCAGATACCTCCTCTATTAGCTCCTTGAGCATTCTAGGATGCATTTCATCAGGTCCTGGTGACTTGCAGGCATCTAACTTATCTAAGTGAGTTTTAACTTGTTCTTTTTTTGTTTTATCTTCTAAACCTTCCCCCTTCCCATTAGCATTCACTATGTTAGGCATTCCCTCAGACTTCTCGGTGAAGACCGAAACAAAGAAGTCATTAAGCATCTCTGCCATTTCCAAGTTTCCTATTACTGTTTCTCCCTCCTCACTGAGTAGTGGGCCTACCCTGTCCTTGGTCTTCCTCTTGCTTCTAATGTATTGATAAAAAGTTTTCTTGTTTCCCTTTATTCCTGTAGCTAGTTTGAGCTCATTTTGTGCCTTTGCCTTTCTAATCTTGCTCCTGCATTCCCATGTTGTTTGCCTATATTCATCCTTTGTAATTTGTCCTAGTTTCCATTTTTTATATGACTCCTTTTTATTTTTTAGATCTTGCAAGATCTCGTGGTTAAGCCAAGGTGGTCTTTTGCCACATTTTCTATCTTTCCTACCCAGTGGAATACTTTGCTTTTGGGCCCTTAATAGTGTCCCTTTGAAATACTGCCAGCTCTCCTCAGTTGTTTTTCCCCTCAGTCTTGATTCCCATGGGACCTTACCTATCAGCTCTCTGAGCTTGCCAAAATCAGCTTTCCTGAAATCCATTGTCTCTATTTTGCTGTACTCCCTTCTACCCTTCCTTAGAATTGTGAACTCTATGATTTCATGATCACTTTCACCCAAGCTGCCTTCTACTTTCAAGTTCTCAACGAGTTCCTCCCTGTTGGTTAAAATCAAATCTAGAACAGCTTCCCCCCTAGTAGCTTTCTCAACCTTCTGAAATAAAAAGTTGTTCGCAATGCAGTCCAAGAACTTATTGGATAGTCTGTGCCCCGCTGTGTTATTTTCCCAACATATATCTGGATAGTTGAAGTCCCCCATCACCACCAAATCTTGGGCTTTGGATGATTTTGTTAGTTGTTTAAAAAAAGCCTCATCCGCCTCTTCCACCTGGTTAGGTGGCCTGTAGTAGACTCCTAGCATGACATCACCCTTGTTTTTTACCCCTTTTAGCCTAACCCAGAGACTCTCAACACTTCCGTCCCCTATGTCCATCTCCACCTCAGTCCAAGTGTGTACATTTTTAATATATAAGGCAACACCTCCTCCCTTTTCCCCGTCTGTCCTTCCTGAGCAAGCTGTACCCATCCATAACAACATTCCAATCATGTGTATTATCCCACCAAGTTTCGGTGATGCCAACAATGTCATAGTTGAATTTATTTATTAGCACTTCCAGTTCTTCCTGCTTATTACCCCTACTTCTCGCATTTGTATACAGGCATCTAAGATACTGATTTGATCTTGCCTCCCAGTTTTGCCCTGACCCTCCTATCTCTTTATCATTAGAGTCCATGCCTCCTCCTATTTCTGACCCATCTCCCAGGTCCCCATGTTCTCCACTTACCTGTGGGCTTTGCTCACCTGTCCCCATCGAACCTAGTTTAAAGCCCTCCTCACTAGGTTAGCCAGTCTGTATCCAAATAGGGTCTTTCCCCTCCTCGAAAGGTGAACACCATCTCTGCCTAGCAGTTCTTCCTGGATTAGCATCCCGTGGCTGAGGAAGCCAAAGCCCTCCTGGTGACACCATCTTCGCAGCCAGGCATTCACCTCCACGATGCACCTGTCTCTGCCCGTGCCCCTACCTTTGACAAGAAGGATCGAAGAGAATACCACCTGCGCTCCAAACTCCTTCACCCATACTCCCAGAGCCCTGTAGTCACTCTTGATCTGCTCAGTGTCACATCTCGCAGTATCATTTGTGCCCACATGGATGAGTAGCATGGGGTAGTAGTCAGAGGGCCGGATAATCCTTGACAATGCCTCCGTAACATCTCAGATACGGGCCCCCGGCAGGCAGCATACCTCCCGAGATGAAATGTCAGGGCGACAGGTGGGCGCCTCCGTCCCCCTCAGCAGAGAGTCTCCGACCACCACTACCCTACATTTCCTATTCGCAGTGGTGGCAGCAGACTTCCCAGCCTTAGGGGTATGAGGCTTCTCCTCCTCTGCTGTAGGGGGAGATTCCTTCTCACCTGTATCAAGAAGAGCATAACGGTTTCCTATTACCACGGCGGCAGGGTTTGGAGCAGGGGTGGAGCACTGCCTGCTGCCAAAAGTAACCAGCTGCCAGTGTCCACCCTGAGCCATTTCCTCCTGCACCAGTGGTGTGTCAGCAGTCCTGTGTACTGGGACAGCTACCTCAGCTGTCTCCACATGGACACTGTCCAGGAATTGTTCATGGACTTGGATGCTCCTCAGTCTAGCCACCTCCTCCTGTAGCTCTCCCACCTGCTGCCTGAGAGATTCCACCAGCAGGCACCTGTCACATTGGATGGTCCCCCCAGCCTGGATATCAGTAAGTGGGAATTGCAAGTTACAGTCCCTGCAAAACCACACCAGGATCTGGGTAGAAGCATCCATGTTCAGGCGCTCTGTCTGGCTACAGGCGCAGGTGGAGGAGACAGAAGCAGTTTTAAATGATTTTAAATGATTAAGTGGCTTTGGTCAACTGATCTAGGGATGGGTCACAACATTTTACAAAAGCTATTTCATTCCATCTCAAGTAAGGGGCTGTTCAGAAACTTATGGACTGGATTCTGACCCCATTACATCAGTTTACAATGGAGTGACTCTGGATTTATGACAATGTAACTGAGAATATATGTAGGAGAGGCAGGTGTAGTTGCCTGGGCACAGTACTCTGGAGCTTAAGTCCTTCTGTAACTCTGAAGCCTTGACTCCTGAAGCCTTGGAGAAATCATATCTTTGTTTTCCCACCCATAACATAGGGAAAATAATAGCTCAAAGTCAGTTTGTGAGCATAAAAGAGTCTTTAAGCAAAAAGACCACTGAGGGCACATCACATAATTACTCCACTTATTTGGTGATATGTTTCAAGGTCTTTGTCTTAACCCTAAAACTCTTAAGGGGGTAGGTCCTGGACTGTCCTAGTGACCCTCTGCCAGATCTGTGCTCTGTCGGAATGTTGCAAGGGTCAGAGTCCAGGATAAAGTCCTAGTGGCAGGAGGCACTGCCTTCTTAGTGGAGGTTCCTCAAGACATCAAAATAATGGCCTGTCTACACTTGAGAGGCTGCAGCAGCACTGCTGTAGCACTTCAGTGAATATACTAACTATGCCAACAGGAGGGCTTGGTAGCTATGTCAACAGGAGAAGCCTTCCCACTGACATAGCGATGTCTACCCTGGGAATTAGGTCAGTATGACTGTGTTGCTCAGGGGTGTGGATTTTCACCCTGAGTGACGTAGTTATACTGACATAAGTTGCTTGTGCAGACCAACCCTAAGACTTATTCTATTTCCAAAACACAATGCATCATCTTTTTTGCACAAATCTTCCAGCATTAGTAATTTACGTTCAAGAAGTATGCAGTATCATTTCTTCTGCATAATTGAATCTTCAGATAATTGAGGGAATTTAACAGTGTAATTAATAGATGTGGAGGGCCATGATCTGTTTTGGATAACAATGAGTTTTAGATAATTGGGATTTGGATAATCAAAGTTATACTGTACATCCTGGACTAAAATCAAAGTCACTATCTCCCAGTGTAGGGCATACTTATTCAGACAGGGCTTGAGGGGTCCTATCTACAGGCATCCTGGCTAGTCCAGTAAATTAATCCTGACTCATTTCTATTTTTTTCCTAATCCTTAGGAAACTGATCTCCAATCTGTTGTAGCCACATGTTCTGCTTGCCTTAGTTTGTTTATTCATTTATTGACAGTTTCCATGCTATCCAGGGCTTCTGTCTGGTCTCATGTCCTGTTTCATTTTTGAACACATTTCTGTAAAAATCTGGCACATGACCCATAGATTTCATTGCAGTATGAGATCACAGGCTGAAATGACAGCAAAATACACATGCTCAGTATAAAGGAAGGAGACTTTTCTGGGAAGAAAAGGTTCTATCAATATATTTCTGGATGAATACTTCAGCAGGCTTCACAAGGTGCCTTGATAGCCTGTTATAGTCCCCTAGTTCTACTGGACCTGTCAAGACCCATTGGAAAGGAACATAGAAATAATTCTTTCCCTTGTTCAGATACCCATCAGGAAACACCTTCTTCCATGCCCAAACCCATTTGTGTCCCCTATGAAATATGCCTTCATTACATCTCTGGAAGGATGAAAGTGTTGTGGATGCTTCCAAAACTGCTCTGATGACCAATAGAAGGCAGCGTTTGCTAAGAGATCCTACATGGTTCTGACACACATTTCTATTCCAACATACCACTGGGTAGTAAGTGTTGGCAGAGGCCGATATTTTGACAGCAACCTTAATAAGTGTCCTGTGTCATCACTGTGATGTATCCAAGTCATTTGGTCAGCCTTTCAGAGTCCATATTCACAATCTAAATGTTGATGCGACAGAATTAACTGCACCTGCTGGTGATAGGGTATTTTCAGTTGCCAAATGCCCCATTAATGTGATTAATTACCTTCTGGTACTTTTGGTGACAGGTGGCTGGGATGTTAATGCCTGCCTAAAAGTGTCTGTGTGTGTGTATAAACAGCACTTGTTTTACCTCTAACCAGGAGTGCTGAATTTAATTAACAGATTAATGGAAGAGAAGATTGGCATCAATTCTATGAAATCAATGTTCTTTGTAAAGTAAAGGGAATGAATCAGCAGTGTAGGAATATGAAGCCCCAATCCAGGAACCCTCCACCCCTAAGAGGTACTTACTTATCTTCATGATGCCTAGTTAGTGTAAGAGGAAATGGGATGGTTGCTGCAAACATTACTGTAATCACCATCATTAGCACAGATCCAATGAGTAGAACTAAGGATGTAATTCACAGTAAATAATTGACTCAACAAATATAGGGCCAGCTCCTTAGGACTGGTCCTTTGTGCCTGGTGCAACTCATGTGTGGGGATGTGGAAAGAGGCACAAAGGTGGCTTTAAAGCTGACTGTGTTTGCCAGGAGGAATATGAAAAGACCTGCTGTGTTAGTCTGCATCCATCCCATATAAATTACACCAAGTGTATTACTGCAATTTCAAGTCTGCAGTTTAATGTCATCACCAATATCAGGGACACAACAGGTACTAGTGGTGAAGGGTGCAGTCAGATTCTTGTCATGTCATTTGTACTGTGATGGATCTCTGGGAAGGTGTTTGGGGAATCTTGCCCCTCCTGCATCAAGCAATCATTCAGTTGCCACAGGCAATTGTGAGAGCCAAACATGATTGCTCCAAGGTTTGTGAAAAGCACGTCCAAAAAAGGGTTCAAGCATGATCCCAGCAAACTCATTTTTAAATATGAGAAAATGCTTGTGGCATTCACCCAGCTCTACTAATGAAGTTTATGGTAATATCTTCACCAAGCATGGTTGCTCACAAAAGTCAGTAGGCTAGAGGTGCCAGGAAAGGATGCCCATTTAAATACCAGTATCATAATAGTATGGATATGTTACCAAAACGGCTCAGAAGAGCAGCCTGGGAATGCTTGTGGGGAGCATATGTATGAGCTTGAAGAAGCATATGTATGAAGTGAATTTTATTACAGAACAGATGTCAAATATGTTGAACTGTGATACAATGTAGATCATTTTATTGGCTTACTTGTAAGAGACAATTTAAAAAGAGTACTGACTAATCTCTTCTACTTTCTTGTAAATCATAAGAGAGAAGTCAGTGACCAACTTTTTGAAGGGATGAAGAACTCCATGGGGGTGAAGGAGGCCAAGAGAAAAAGGCCACTTTCCCTAAGGCAAGGTAACAGAAGGTTAGGGAGCATCCAATTGTGAGTTTGGGGGATGTTTTAAGCATTTAGCAAAGGGGACCATGACATTTATTTCTTTCCTTTCTGAGGCCCTGCCTCCCACAGGAGGAAGAGAGGATGAAAAGGCTCATAGGAAGTGTAAGTGATCTTTATTGACCTGTGACTTTTGTGTAACCATGGCCTCTGGCGTGTGACTGCAACGTGAATTTCTTGTCAGAACAGGTAAGGGAATTGTGCATTGCCCTGAAGGGGTGAGGGAGAGAGAGCGTGCGTGTGTGTCTATACAGTGCTGAAAGGCAAGAGATTGAAGTGATTCTGAGGAGGGAAATGGAGGGAAATAATGACATGAAGTGAATTCTTTTCTATCCCTGCTCAGTGTTGATGAAAGAATCTGTTATTCACCCCTTCCACTACTTCTCATGCATTGCACAAACTCTGAGTGTGGTGATTTTTTATTATTATTTTTAATTTTGGCAGGGAGTGGGCTTCAAAATAAATGGTTAAACCGACAGCTGTTGTAATTCCCCTGAAGTCAATCAAATTTGACAGGGATGGTTTTTATCCAATATCTATAAAAAGGATCTGTACAAAATATGATATATGTTCATTTTAGGTTGAATATGTCAATTTTATTTCATAATGACTATATCCTGAGACCACATGGAGTAACACTCCCTTGATACAACTTATTGAAAGATGTTTCCTCTCCCTCATGTGTGAATGAGGTGACTGTATAATCTGGGGTAGGACATATCTTTTTCATCCAATCCAGAGCCTTTTTTTTAATTGCATAATGATGCAATTTCATGTTTCCATGTTTAAAAAGCTATGTTTTAAGTATCCTTTTGCTTGGTGAAAGAACCAGAAGAGAGAATTTTTCAGGCAAGTAAAGGTTTATAAAATGAGGCATAATAGAGAAAATGAAGCATAAGAATAATGATGATGATATTAATATGAAAGTGTTGTATGGACCCTTTTTCCCATGACCTTTTTGGATGAGTCTTGTGTGGATGACTTACTGATATTATCTGACATATTTACAGATCTCGTCAAAGAGAAAAATAAAGGATGAAAGGGGGGAAAAGTCAGCTCACTGGTCCCTACTGTAAAAAAATCTTATCCAATCCCCGCTTTTCCCTCAGTTCACAGAAATATTTCATAGAAAAAGACAATTTCTCCTTGTGCTTCAAGCTGTCTTCTGCTCTTTCACATCAGTTTCACCTAACTGTTTCATCCTGGGAGCAGTGGGATCAGACTTGAGCATTCATGTCAGCAGCAGCAGTCTCTCTGCCAGATGTGCCTAAGGGGCAGACAACAAGGTGTTTGCAAGCTTGGAGGGGTTTGTTTTCCATAGCTAAAAAACAACTTCTCCTGAACAGCTGACAGCAGCTCTATTAAAGTGTCCCACAAAACAACCATCCTGAATTGTATAATTGCCCATGAAATACCCATCACAACTGCCATCACCTTCTGCCCTAGAATTCAAGCTTAATTTGAGGAATCCCCTGGGGAATGGGAATCCAATCTTAGTACATTAGGATCCAAAGGCGTTTTTATTAAACTATATCAGTTACTGGTTTATACATTGCAGACTTAGTCATATATAGCTCTTTTTTCTCTGGCTTTGCTTATAGGGTCTCTCCTTCCTGCGGTACAGGACAACGACCCATAATGGAGATTCCCAGCCAGAGTCTAGCAGCCTTCCAACACCTGACTGACCTTAAAGAATAGGCTCAGAGAAGAGCTGGTTGAAATTGTTTGAATTTTCAAAATTTTGACAATTTTTCAGAAAATGAAAACAAAATAAATCCACACGTTTTCCACCATTACTCGGATATCTCTGACTCTAAGTCCTATTTCTCAGGAAGCTACAGTATCTCCAGCCTCCATTTTACTTTCTTCTCTGAGAAATAATAGTTTTAATTCCAACTATCCTCCACTGGCTCCAACTCCATCTTTTCTTGGACTTCTGCAGATGTCAGTATGCTTTTTTTCAAAGTGACCACTACAATATTCCACTTTTAACAATGATAAAGGACTGAGTTTGTAGGGTTTCCAGCATTTTTACCCTCCTCATCACAGTAGTGCAATTATTTAAGGTCATTTCTCTTAGTAACTATCTTTTTTAGAAATACATGACATGAGAATTTTCTTGCATCAGATATTCCGAGGAAGGTAATTGTAAACTATACCAATGCTGAGACGCTGCAGGGGATACGTGTCCTTGAGACAGACAGGCAGCAACTCCTCTGA
The DNA here is from genome assembly GCA_033296515.1 of Macrochelys suwanniensis. Lineage (NCBI taxonomy): Eukaryota > Metazoa > Chordata > Testudines > Chelydridae > Macrochelys > Macrochelys suwanniensis. The sequence goes on from CM065782.1 coordinate 25,681,861, forward strand.
CCTCCCAAGAGCTGTTCAGGCTGATTCATTCCCTGTCTGTGACTCCATTCACAATCTTGCATGTTTATATAACCTCGGTAACCTGCAAGACAAGAAATGGACAGTCAGGTAAAAAAAAATACAGAATATGGGGAAGCGAGATTCTAAGCCTACCCTGTAGGTTAAAAATGCACAGTATTCCCCAGACTAACACTAACACTGATAGCATTTCCCAACATTAACTGTGGTTCCTCATTTTTGAGCCCAAGGTCATAAGGATAACAGTAAAGTGCAGATTCTGAGTCCCTTACTATTGCCAAGATTATTACAACACAAATATCACAATATAAATTCACTTTCATGACATTTTAAGATGATAAATGTATATTCTAGCCTCAGATGCCAGACTTTGACTGCTAGGTGCTAGGATTTCAAATTTGGCAGTTACCACATGCCTCAAAGAGCAATCGGTCAGATTCACTCCTAGTTTATGCAGAGGTTTCTCTGGAGAAAGGTGGCTGCAAATTCAAGGTGGCTGCAGCTTCCATTTTGCCAAAGATCCTAAATGTCACCAATAAATCCTGAAAGGGAGAGTGGTGCTGCCTGAGAGAGGCTGTTTTCAGGGCAGCTGGTAGAGTGCCTTCCCAGTGCAACCTATGGCAGCAAGGCTTCTGTGGAGAGCCCAGTGATAATGAAAGCTGTCCTCCACAGAAGAACCTACAAGAGCAGGAGCAGTGGAAATGTTACTTGTCTTTCAATGGATGTGAAAGCCCTGCAGGGTTCAGGGGCTTCTTGAAGATCCAGGGCTCCAAGAAATGCAGACTTTTTATCTTCCTTCCCCAGCAAGGTGAGTTTAGCCCACTGTGTGAAATGCAAAGCACATTAGGTAAAATGGGTCAAATGAAAACCTTTAGTCCAAGTTTCAAGAGTTTAAATATTTATTATTCTGCTGATTTTTACAGACTAATTCCTTAAACAATGAAAGTTTACTGGGTGTTAAACTACATTATTATGCATTTAAATTAAATTTTAATTAGAGGTTTTTGTCTTTGAAAATGGCAAGCTATTGTTGGCCCAAGAGAAATATTAATGAGCGCTTCTAACTGGTCATTGGGTTAGTTGGGTGTGCAAATTTCCTAACTGGTGGCTTCCTTGGGAGGAGGTAGGATTGTAACTTGTTGCTGTTTCTACACTAAAATGGCCCTTTAAAACTAAACACTGAGCTAAGAAAGAGTTTCTGCCACTGCCAGAGAAAAATGCACTTTGAATGTACATTATGTGTATATTAAAAGCTCTTAGAAGAATGTCTTAAGAGCAAAGAAACAAACTGCAAACTTTTGGAGTAACTACCTGGCTGACAATTCCCCTGATTAATACATTACATGTTACTTTGCATTTCTACACGATCTTCTATCTGAGCATCTTGGAATGCTTTATAAACATCAATGGCACAATAAGATAGGGAAGTGGGTAAACTGAAGCACAGAGATGTTAAAGGACTTACCAAGATCATATGGAAAATCAGCAGCTGACCTGGAACAGAATAACGAACTCCTGAGTCTCATTTCTCTGCTTTAGCAATTAGGCCAATAGACAGTGAGCAAAGAACTCTCAAATCTTGCCCACTCACTCTATACTATGCAAAACGGCCCAGCTGCAGTATGAGCTCATATAAGTAAGTTCATATACAATGTTCATATAAGCAGTATGGTTCTGCAGTGTGTTTGGTGGGAATAGGAGTGTACAGGTCTGGGAGGTTGTGCAGGCTACTATGTACCTTCTGTGCACCAGCTAAAAGCTTGATCCAAAGTCCAGTTTAGTCACCTGGGGTCTTCCCTACCTGTACAGTGGTGTATAGTAACTAATTGGGGTGTTGACGTGGGAAGGACTGAACTGTCATTGGTCATTTACCTTGCAGAGGGAGTGCAAGTGCCATGGATGCTACTGAGTTATTAAAGAATGGACCTGTTGCTGTTTTTTTTGCCCTAGGTGGGGCTGGATTTATCCCCCTTGTTTCCACAGAGACTCCCAGCAGCAGCCAAGCCAAGTATTCATTGTAGGTGCTAGGAGCAGGAATTGGGGCTGACTTAAGTGCATCTGAAGTGGTGCACAGGGCCTTCTGCAGAGTTTCTGTAGAACATTCAGCATCTATATGTTCAACCTCCAAGCAAATAAATAATCCCTAATGACAATTACTTACTATCTAGGTGGACAGTATATGAAATGCAAGTTGAGTAAATAGTGAATTGTGCTATTAACCACATTTGTATAACATAAGCCCTTATGCACCACATATACCCCGTAGAAGCCACTAGAAGCAGAATTTGAGGCCTTATGTTGTGCACAGAGAGTTGTACAGGTCCTCTGCACTAGGCATAAGTCAAAAATAATATTTTAGTAAGTGTTCCCTTCTCTGTAGCCCAGCTTCTCCTTTTGTTTAACGTTGTAGTGAAGTCATAACTTATGTCTGACATCATCATTTATTGTAATGTAACGCTCCCTGAAGGCAATGCTTGGCTGAGTCAGGACTTCAAAGAAAAGGGGGATGTGGTGGTGGGCTATGATGAGGCAAGAAGCTCTATTTAAACACAAATAGCTATGGGGAATTGCACACTTAGGAAAGAAAAACTATGGATGTCTGAAAGGTAAAATGATTTAAGGACCTGAACGTATGGGGTGTTGAGTACGTACAGTCGGATCCCGTAAGGTAGGAGTTGAGGGCGCTTGGCACCTCTCAAGAGCCTCCTCAGGTGTCCCAGGAGCAGGTGTCCTACTGACATAAAATCATAGAAATATAGGACTGGAAGGGACCTTGATAGGTTATCTAGTCCAGTCCCCTGCACGGAGGTAGGACTAAGTATTATGTAAACCATCCCCGATGAGTGCTTGTCTAACCTGTTCTAAAAAACCGTTAGTGTCAGAGATTCCACAATCTCACTCAGTAATTTGTTTCAGGGTTTAACTACCCTTACAGTTAGGAAGTTTTTCTTAATCTCTAACCTAAATCTCCCTTGCTGCAGTTTAAGCCCATTACTTCTTGACCTGTCCTCAATGGATAAGGAAAACAAGTTATCACCTTCTCTTTATACTAACCTTTTATTTACTTGAATACTTTATTTATCACATTCCCTCTCAGTCTTCTCTTCTCCAGACTAAACAAAACCAATTTTTTTCAGTCTTTCATCATAGGTCACATTTTCTATACCTTTAATCATTTTTGTTGCTCTTCTCTGGACTTTCTCTATGGTTTGACATGATCTGTTCTTGACAAATTCATGTAGACTGTTACTTATCTTATTATCTTCTAGGTATTTACAGTTCCTTAAGTATTCTCGGATGTATTTCATCAGGAGCTGCTGACTTGAAGGCATATAACTTGTCTACAATTCTTGACTTCCACCCCCCCACACCTATTTTAGCCTTACACCCTACCCCATTTACACTGATGTTCACTATGTTAGTTGTCAGATCACTGCTAATCTTTATGGAGAAATCTGAAACAAAAAGGGCATTTGACACTTTGGCCATTGCTACATTTTCTGTTATTGTCTTTCCCTTCTCATTGAGTAATGGGCCTACCCTGTCCTTGGTATCCCTCTTGCTTCAGATGTATTTGTAAAGTGTTTTCTTGTGACCCTTTATGTCCCTATGAGATCTGAACACACATTTGAACTTTCTAGGCATTGCAGGTGCACAGCACCACACAGAATGAGGGCCTAAATGTTTATATTCAATAGTTTTTTCCATTGTGAAGGTCACTCTTGAAAGATTTTTTTTTTATATAAGTCAGACTTGGAAGTCTTACAAGATTTGATTGCACAAAGAATTGGAAGTGAATTTGGTTTGTAGAACTCCAGTGATTGTTCTAGGAACCTGCAACTGTATCCCTATATCCCCACCATTATTTCCAGCAAACATTTGTTACCTATAATTAAGCTTGGCAGAATTCAGTTTTTATTTTATTTAATTGATTTATTATTCTGATATTGATGGATAACATCAATGTTTATTTTTAAGCTTTTTTAAATGTTTACCTATTTAAATTTTCACAGTTTCATTGTATTATAGGCTTTACACTTTTTTAATATTTATTCATTTAAATGTTCACAGACTGTGAAATTATGAGAGGTCAGATAATGGAGAGAGTCAGACAATAATTATTTAATGACAATAGAAGTTGAGATTCAAAAAGTGAAAACTCTATAACCACTAAAAAAAATTGTCAACATCATATGTCAAAATATCCTTACATCAAACTCTAATAAGTTAAATGTTAAATGTTAACATTTAACTCTAATAAGTTAAAAGTTAAATGTTCACAGACTGTGAAATTATGAGAGGTCAGATAATGGAGAGAGTCAGACAATAATTATTTAATGACAATAGAAGTTGAGATTCAAAAAGTGAAAACTCTATAACCACTAAAAAAAATTGTCAACATCATATGTCAAAATATCCTTACATCAAACTCTAATAAGTTCTCAAGCAACATTTTTCTTACTTTCACTATCTATAATGGATGGAAATATCTGTTTGGCGGTTTGTGGGCATACCAAGAAAGGCATTTATCAATATTTACCGATAAAAATCTAATTCTTTGAAGCCTACCTATAATACTGATTAGCATAATGAGATTTTCTAAACCAGCTCTCAATAACCAGAAGTATTGGCAGTAAATAATCAATTTGAAACCAGAGTAGAAGTGGGGGTGGGAAGTACAATACCAGGTACTGTTCTGTAATTGCAGATGCAGCTGCAGTGACAGAGTTATCCATCTAGGAACAAGGAATGCTGAAGACATATCACTAGAATGGGAAAACCAGTAATTCTCAAAAGGATTTAGTGGACAATCAACTCAACATGAGCTCCCAGGGCAATGCTGTGGCAAAAGTGTTAATTTTTTTTTAAAAAGTCAACTTTCTAAAAGGATGTTGGAAAATTGTGGCGGGGGCAGAAAAGAGCCACAGAAATGATTTGAGATCTGGAGTAAAAAGTCTCACAGTGAGAGAAGTGGAGTTCAATGTGTTTAGTTTATAAAAAATAAGATTTAGAGGTGATTTGGTTACAACATACAAGTACTTTCACAAAGCTGCTAAAGGACTCCTTAATCCGTCAGAGAAAAGCATAATAATGGCTGGAAGCTGAAGGCAGACAATTTCAAATTAGAAATTAGGCACACATTTTTAACTGTGAGAGTGATGATCCACTGGAAGTGGTGGACAATCCAATGCTTAATGTCTTGAAATCAAGACTGGATGCCTTCCTGAAACAAATGATTTAGCCAAATCATAAATTATGTTTTGGTCAAACTCAGGTTATTGGGTTCAATACAGGGGTCATGGGGTAAAATAAGTTGGTCTGTGATATACAGATCCGATTACATGTTCTAATAAGTAGTCCCTTCTGGCCTTAAACTTAATAAATTCTGTGTATTGAGAATACTGAAATGTTTATCTGGGATAAAAGTGAAAAATCTATTTGGTCATCATTTTAGAGGAAAAGATTTTAGAGGATTAACTAGTTTAATTATTGTTTATATTTATAGTAAAACAAAAATAACAATGTAGTGCTGTACAGGGGTTAAGGTTTAAGTTAGTAAAATAATGTAAAAACCTGTTTGCAAACAATGTGCCAAATTAGATACTGGGTGACAAATATCATTATTCAGTTAATGGTATTTCATCTGTTATAAAGTTGATCAAATACAAAAAAATAAGTGACTGAATAAGTTATCCAAGGGCAATTTATAGTTAGAAAATAGACATTTCATTGAATTTTGTGAAACAAAATAAAGGGGGTCAAATTGCCCCAAATGAAACAAACCGTAAGGAATTTGGGGCAAAATTTAATGGAAAATGTTTCATTAACTTCGCACAGCTGAAGTGTGCAAATAACTTTCCCAACTTATCTTGTGTAACCAAAAGTTCCCTAAAATTAGTAGTTACGTAATTTTTTTTCTTCAGTTCCAAAAAAGGTGTGTGTTTTCTGCAGGATAACTAACATGAGTTAGCTGTGACACTGTAAAGTCCTACTGGATATAAGGCACTACCATCAGATAAACTAGGCAAGGTTAACCGCAAGGGGGGCAGAGGAGTGAAGGGTTGATTAGAGTTAGTCAACAATTTTCTGACAGGAACATCTTGATTCCATTGAAACTTTTGATAGGAACCAGGTAGGCTGGCTAGGACCATCGAGCCTACCTGTCTGGTTTCCTGCAGACTATCCACCAAACAGCCATCAGGAAGATAGGCAGTTTGGTTCCTCAGGCTCCTGGCTTCCCACCAGCCTCCCTGGTATATGGTCAGCCACAGTTGGGGAGTCAGGGAGCTGGCCAGGAAGCCAGAACTTTTCAAAAATATCCGTTCTGCAGAAAAGTTTTCATTTCCAATGAAATATGAATGAATATTCCACTTTCTGCTCAGCTCTAGTGTTGACAATGCCTAGCTACCTTGCGGCAAAAGCTAGAGAGGCCTTGTCTCTGCTAGGATTGTAAAGCAGAAAAGCTAATGTGTCTTAGTTATCCCACTGTAAAAAACCCCACCTTTTTTGCAGTGAAGACATAGCTTATTTGTGTGTCCTCTGGGCCAAATCATAGTGACAGTCCCATGGCTGTTCAGCAGGGCTTGGTTTATTTCAGCGGGGCTCCATAGAAGCCAGGAAGGAAGGAATGCTTCTCTCAGGCCATGGAGCAATAGTGAAGCCACACTGTGCCCATGCCTGAAGTCTTGGGGCTATAGTAGCACAGATGATATGCCTTCAGATCTGCTATTGGTTACCACCATTACCTTCCTTTTTTCCTCCTCACATAAAAAGCCTCTGCAGCAGTGCCAAAGATGTCTACGTGGAACTTCACTACACACTGGTATAGTTGACCTGATCTACTACTAATGCTCCCCACCCATTCATGGAGAGGTGTTGGGGTTTGCCCTCTCTGTGTATTTGAGTGAGAGAGCTTCATTACATTGTTTCTTTTTCTAAATTACATGGAAATGGGAGGTACTTGTGGCATAAATAACCAGGCTAGATAGGAATCCTAGTAATGATGGTTAGAAACATGTAAAAAAAGAAAAGTTTCTATTAAAATGGCACTTTTAGTATCTGACATTACTGTACGTAAAGATTGTGGGTGCACAAATACATTTCACATCTGCCCTAATACTGTAAAAGTTGATGTTGGGATTTATATCCAGATTAAGTTATTAAAACAAGAAGAGAATGAGCATATTTAATTCTATATGTTGCTCAGATATTTTACAGCTTGTTACAACACACACAACATTTTTAAGGACTAGCTTATGTTATTGAGAATGTTACCTGCTTCAGGAAAGGTCATTTACTAGCGCTAGTGCACTTTTTTGTGTGGGTATTGTTGAGAATAGAGCTACACAAACAGGTTTCCTTATCTTTGTTTTTCTTACGATTCAATCATTTTGTTTTCTGACTTGGCATAGGATAGCTCATTTTTCAGGTCGCTGAAGGTAACTGAGATGCCCAAAAACAAAAATAAAGTGCTTCTGCTTGACCTTTGCCTAATTAAGAGACTGCTGACCTCAGAGATCCATAAACTACCATACACAGGATTACCTGCCACATAGAAGATCCATCAACTTCCTCAGGCCCTCAGAAGCAAAATGGTAAACTTCTCACTGCTTGTTCTTGAACTGAATGCTAAATCTGACAGGGTCCAGGCAGCTATTATTTCCTTGGATGAAAAATGCAGTCAGTGACAGCCTATGGAGCAGAAAGATGTGCAGGTAGTAAGACATTTCAAACATATGGATAGCCTGCCAAGCAATTCTGAGAAAGCAAATTAGAATGTGTGTTATCACTTGCAACCATTGCTGTCAAAGATAACAAAATACTTTGTAACTCCATCAAAATGTTGGGAAATCAAATTATATCCATGACGTTAAAGGATGAAACCTTCTAAAGGGGAGTAGGAGAACTGTGAGTATACTTGGGGCTGCACATTCTGGACGGTGATCCTCTGAGATAAACACTGAGGAAAGGGAGTAAAGGTTATGTCAAAAAATAATCAAATTGATTTCTTCCCCCTTTAAATACCCAAGCAAACAGACACATCTGACTGTCGCTGAAAAATGCCCTTTCCACACTGTTCTGCCTTGTTCAGTTAAATCTCTGACATACAAAAAAAGACTTAGGGCTAACTTCTGCTCTCAGATACATGATTGTATATCCTGTGTATCTCCAATGACTTATATTTTGAGGACTTAAAATCAGCAATGTATTTGTTGTACAAGATCAATGCAGAATCCAAACACAGTGAAGATCAATTAGATTTGGACATTGATTGGACATAAATCTTAGCTTTTGATATTTCTTTTTCATGATCTGTCTTTTTTTTTAAAATCTACACTTTAACCATGTTCCAACTTTTATTAAAAGTTTCTTGTTTTTAGACTGCTGTACACTTTGGAATGTAGACTGCCATCCTGATATGGATTGAGAACTGGTTAAAAGACAGGGAACAAAGGGTAGGAATAAATGGTAAATGTTCAGAATGGAGAGGGGTAACTAGTGGTGTTCCCCAAGGGTCAGTCCTATTCAACTTATTCATAAATGATATAGAGAAAGGGGTAAACAATGAAGTGGCAAAGCTTGCAGATGATACTAAATTGCTCAAGATAGTTAAGACCAAAGCAAACTTCTGAAGAACTTCAAAAAGATCTCACAAAACTAAGTGATTGGGCAACAAAATAGGAAATGAAATTTAATGTGGATAAATGTAAAGTAATGCACATTGGGAAAAAATAACCCCAACTATACATACAATATAATGGGGGCTAATTTAGATACAACTAATCAGGAAAGAGACCTTGGAGTCATCGTGGATAGTTCTCTGAAGATGTCTACGCAGTGTGCAGAAGCAGTCAAAAAAGCAAACAGTATGTTAGGAATCATTAAAAAAGGGATAGAGAATAAGACGGAGAATATCTTATTGCCCTTATATAAATCCATTGTACGCCCACATCTTGAATAGGGCATACAGATGTGGTCTCCTCATCTCCAAAAAAGATATACAGGCATTAGAAAAGGTTCAGAGAAGGGCAACTAAAATGATTAGGGGTTAGGAACGGGTCCCATATGAGGAAAGATTAAAGAGGCTAGGACTTTCAGCTTGGAAAAGTGGAGACTAAGGGGGGGATATGATAGAGGTATATAAAATCATGAGTGGTGTGGCAAAAGTGAATAAGGAAAAGTTATGTACTTGTTCCCATAATATAAGAACTAGGGGCCACCAAATGAAATTAATGGGCAGCAGATTTAAAACAAATAAAAGGAAGTTCTTCTTCACACAGCACACAATCAACCTGTGGAACTCCTTGCCTGAGGAGGTTGTGAAGGCTAGAACTGTAACAGGGTTTAAAAGAGAACTAGATAAATTCATGGAGGTTAAGTCCATTAATGGCTATTAGCAAGGATGGGTAAGGAATGGTGTCCATAGCCTCTGTTTGTCAGAGGGTGGAGATGGATGGCAGGAGTGAGATCACTTGATCCTTACCTGTTAGGTTCATTCCCCCTGGGGCACCTGGCATTGGCCACTGTCAGTAGACAGGATACTGGGCTAGATGGACCTTTGGTCTGACCCAGTATGGCCATTCTTATGTTCTTATACTACTTGATTGCTGGCTCTTGCCACTTATTTGTGTGTGTTAGAGGCATAATCTCTCAGTGCTTGAGAAACTGTATGGCTTTGATATTGCATCTGCTTTTGTTTGTACCTCTACTTTTTCTTTTTTTAACAAAAGCCCTAATTTGGATTCAAAATGAGGGGGCCTTGGGTACAAGACTGGTTCCCTGGTTAAAACGATAAAATAAAAAATAATTAGTTGAATGTATAGTGATACAAAAAGCATGGTTCTGAAGATAGGGCATAGGACAAAATTCATGAGACTGGCGTACAATTCCTGCCTCTGCCACTGACCTGCTGGGGGGCCTTGGGTAACACACTTCACCACTCTGTGCCTGATTCCTCTCCCACCCTTTCCTGTTTTGTCTATTTAGATTGTAATCTTTTAGGGACAAGGACCGTTTTTCACCATCCATATGTACAGTGCCTAGCACAGGGGAGCCTCAAGCTTGGTTTGCACTAACATAATATAAATAAATGATAATAAAAGGAGTGCAGAGGACAAGCCCTTCAATATATGCACAGTGTGAGAGAGAAAAGAACCTGCCCATCTTTTTAGCTAGCGATGATTGATGTGTCAGTGTGAAGGAGCATGGCCTAATTCTGGTGGAGAGGTAATTAGCGAGCTTTTCTGGGCTGGTTCAACAGTAATGAGGCATACCTACAAGCCCTGTTCTGCCTGGAGGGGGAGCTTAAAAAGGGAAAGCCTGACACAGGAGGAGGTGGGGGAAGAGGAAGAGGACTGCTACACCTCAGAGGCAGATAAGCCAAGAGGGAGACAGTTTCAGGTCTCACTGCCCTGAAGCTGTAGGACCAGCTGTAAAGCAGGATGCCACAAGAAGAGTGGCTGGAGGTAGACCTGAATTAAAGGCAACAGACCAGCTGATAAGCCAAGCCCAAAGGGGCTGACTCCAGAAACACTGCCTAAGAGACAGGCCACCTTTGCCTTTCCTTTCTTTCTCTCTGAATCCCTTCTCTCGTAAGTGAGTGAGAGAAAAAAGGACCATTCTTTTGTTTGTTTTGGTTGAAGAACCCCTCATATGCTACAGACTAGGGGAGGGCATTATAAACAACTTGAAGTGGTTTTGGTGTGGATTCAGGGGAGCCCCAACCTCCCGCAGGCAGGCAGAGTTGTAGGAAAGATATCTTTAAGCACACATGGAGCCTAGCGTTACAAGCTGGGAGGCCTATGTTTGCTTGGTAGCAGCCTGGCCATCAGCTTGCATTGGTGAACTCTAGGTCCTTCTTGAAACGTTGACCCTCTTTCTCTAGTCCTACTCATAGTCTTACAGCTTTGTGTGGCCTGCATAAAGGCTGATGAGAATTCAGTCCCTACGCTCAGGGAAAGTAGAGAGCAGCAGACCCATGGCTCCACTTCCCCCATGTGTTGGCTGACTCTTTAGAGAAAGTATGCACACTCACGCCTCCTCATGTCACTGGGGACCATCATGCCTCCTTTAGCACACTCCTCTGGGATGGAGCTGCTCCACATGGCCCTTATTGTGAGCTGTGGCTGTACTCCACAGACTTGCTCTAAAAGTTGGCACCGTGGTAAGTCACATTGAGGCAAATCTGTATCTTCCATTTAATAGACTCAATACAAAGCCACATTTTAAAAACAAAATTATTTGACATTTTGAATAATTGTGGACACACAATTTTCAAAGAATCAGATATATTTCAAATTATAATTGTATTGGCATGTAATTTGATTCACTCTATCTCCTTACTAGTTCACAATGACCTTGCTGCAAAGACATTTGTTTCAGAATAATTTCTATAAAATATGCCTGCATTCCTGACTACATGCTGAGAGTTTTCCAGTAATATTTTTGTGATCAGGCTGGATTGGAAAACCGGGAAGAGTTAGGGTAGTTAATGTTTGGGAAAACAGCATGTATTTGTGGCCCTAGCAGTGAAGTGAAAACCAGAAACACGTGATCTCTAATCCCTTCTCTGCCATTGATCTATTCTGTTTCCTCAGACAAGTCATTATACCCGCATTCTACAAAAGTGGTCTCTAATTGGGTCCCTTGGGATTTGGGTCCCTTGAGATTTGGTGCCCAGCATTTTAGACATCTAGACCCAGGGATTGATATTTGGTATGGCAGATTTCCCCCCCACCCCAGCCCTCTGTACGGTCTCAATTCCTAATTCACAAAATGTGAAATGCCATAGTTAAAAATGTTGCCTAGGCAGACCAAAATACAGGCCATTTACCAGACAAGTCAAGGTCTACAAAATCATGAATGATATGGAATTGCTAAGTGTTATTTACCCTTTCCCACAACAGAAAAAAAACAGGGGTCACACAATGAATTTCGTAGGCAGCAGGTTTTATATACACAAGAGAAGTCCTTTTCACACATTGCACAATTAACCTGCAAAACTCATTGCCAAGGGATGTTCTGATGGCCAAACGTATAACTGGGTTCAGTATAATTGGATAAGTTCCTGGAGGATAGGTCCATCAATGGCTATTAGCCAAGATGGTCAGATATGCAATCCCATGCTTGGAATGACCCTAAACCTCTGACTGCCAAAAGCTGGGAGTGGAAGATAGGGGTGGATCATTCCAAAATTGCCTTGTTCTGTACACTCTTGCTGGAGTTCTGGAACTGGCCACTGTGGAGACAGGATACTGGACTAGATGGTAGAGCCCTGAAGTGGGATTGGGATCCCACTGGTCCCGCAAGACCCACTGCCATAATAGCGGGAGCAGATAACATGTACTTTGTTGCAGGCTCAATTGAGAGGGCAACAAAAACAGACTGCGGTAATTTGTGGGAAAACACTAAATCTTTTTTTTTTTTAATGTTTTAATATTTAAACTTACGTGAGGGATGGAAAGAGATTTGATGTCTATTTCCAAAGTATTTTTACATGGTTTAAGCAAGATTTGTTTTATTCTTTTAGAGGTAAAATTGTGTCTGAATTCTATTTATAATATATTAACCAACTGAGGGGTTTTTTGTTTTGTTTTGAATCTGTCTCTGTTGCAGGATTTGTAGGATCCTAAAGTTTTTGCAGGTGGGAGGGGGATAAAAATACAAGAAACAATGAGGAGTAGGTGGGAGAGGGTATTGTGGGGCAAGATGGAAGTGGGATTAAAAAAATAGTCCCGTCCAGAGCTCTTCTAGATGGACCATTGATCTGAGCCAATATGACAGTTCTTACAGTCTTATGAATGATTTAGTGGAGGGGGGGGGAAAGGAAGCCAATGACTTCTTATAATAAAATATCCTGCTAAAGATTGCTAATCATGTATATATTTTTGGAAGATTGGTTCAATAATATCAAAACAATATGTTTCAATATCAAGAGGCTGATTCTAATCACTAACAAGTACAAGTCAGGAACAGCAACATTATACCAGTATAAAACCAGTGAGATCAGAATCAGGCTCATTGTGCTCATGTGATATTTACACACTAAACAAAGTACCACTGAAGTGCAAACAAGTAGAAATTGATTCTGAAATTAAACATGAAAATAACATTTTGAGGTTATGGTCACTAGCTAAGGATTTATTTCTAAAATAGACATGAGAAACTTTAGTATACATCAGGGATTGGCAACCTTTGGCATGCGACCTGTCAGGGAAAGCCACTGGAGGGCCGGGATGGTTTGTTTACCTGCAACGTCCATAGGTTCGGCTGATCGCAGCTCCCAGTGGCCGCGGTTCACCATTCCAAGCCAATGGGAGCTGTGGGAAGTGGCACAGGCCAGGCCACCTCTTTCCACAGCCCCCATTGGCCTGGAACAGCGAACCTCAGCCACTGGGAGCTGCGATCAGCTGAACCTGCAGACGCTGCAGGTAAACAAACCATCCCGGCCCTCTAGCGGCTTTCCCTGATGGGCCGCATGCCAAAGGTTGCCGATACCTAGTATACATGATTGAAAAATTCTCAGTATGGTCACCTCCTATTGCCTTTCAGTACTATGAAATGTGGTTCATTCAATGCAGTCTGTAAGTGAGCAGAATGGTTCACCACAACTCATACAGGAGTATCTCCATTTAAGAAAAAATGCCAGACAAAATAGTTGTACATATTGTCAGGTGGCTCAATGGAGCAAAATGTTTACCTGTCTGGTGCAGGAAAACCATGTGGAGAGAGGAAAAAAAAAGAAAATATTTTTATATATATGATTGGATATTCCAGACCACTTTGCGGGGGAGAACATGTTGGGGACAGACACTCCATGTGTTTCATTTCATGGAGTTTCTTCCAACTATTTTCAGTAGGAAAGGATGATGTTTTCCCGATAGGAAAGATATGTTTCAGCCCGCTATGCCCGCAAATCTTGGGATATCTACAGAGACCAGAATTTAGGAGACAGATTCCTATATCACAAATGACCATCACAGTTTGCACAGACTTGGGCCATGGGACAAAATATATAATTGGCATACAGACTTAAATATTCTTTCTGAAGTGGTCCCTATAAAACAGTTTTAAAACACATTGGTTTGACAGCCTAGTTTGGCAGCAGACTCTTTCGGATTTATTATGCATGAAGCTTTGTGTAAAATCCATTTTTCCTAGTGTGACATATTAATATATGTTTATATCAATCTATGAACCCCATTCTGTTTCGTGAGCACCATTTTGACTGTAAAGCCATGCTGTGCTTCCATTTTGGCACTGCAGCCTCCATCCTGAGCAGAAGGAAAAAAAACAGAAGGTGTAAAGAGAAACCCTTGTACCTAGCAGAGCGTTTACAATAAAGAGCAATCAGGAGTTATCAACCAAGATGGTCTTCCATTCAACCCTAGAACTATCAGCTGTCTTCAGCCTAGGGGAACCAGTTTTCCCAGTCAGCACCTCAAGTGGGCTAGAACTAAGCAACAAATCACCTAATGAGGGACTTGAAGCTATTCAGGTGGGTGACCTGATGTGGGGACTGGAACTTTATAAAAGGGAGATTCCTTCCAGCAAGGGAGGCAGTCGAGAACCAGAAGACAAGACTGGACAGAAGGTGATGGGGTGTAGAAGAACAGATTCCCTGGAAGACACTAACATGCGGAGGGCTCTCAGGAGAGGGGAGAAAACTGAGTCAGGGTCTTGCATGCAGGTGTTCGTTATTTTTCTATAGATATGTATATCTCTTGCGCTTTGAGGAAAGCGTGTGTGGTTTCAGATTCCTATGCAGAGTCTGGGTATTACTTGCTTTAATTGTCACAAAGTCCACAAAGTTAAACTATTAGCCTGCACCCAAGAGGATGCATCTCTGTGGAGGGCATGTGTAAACCACTGGTGAGACTTGGGAGGATCAGCACTGACCTTGGGGATTAGAAAAGCTGGACTGTAGGATCACATATCCTGAGAAGGGGATCAGATTTGGAGTTGATATGCTAGAAGTATGCCTAAAAGGCCAGATATAGAGACAGGGACTGAACGTTGCTGAAACTCATTACACTTAAAGCCCATAGGATTCAAAGGCTGGGTCCAAAACAGCAGCTCTGAAAGCGTCCATAAGGGGGAGCTCAGCTAGAGCAGTAACCAAGCTTCACTAGCCTGGAAGAGGAAAAATTTCAGGTTTCAATAAATCAAGCTTTCTCAGGGTCAACCGATTGTGAGCCCATTGGCAAGGTCTGGATTTAATGGGTTCATGCCCGTTTACCTGAGATCATGCCAGAATCACTGATTCATCTAGCTCAGGACTGGAACTAAGCCCTCGCTGCGAGCCAGCAATATGTCCCTGGTTTCAAGGAATCAAATTTCTCCTTCTAAAACAAGAAATTGTTATGTGAGCCAACATTTAAAATAGGGAGACAGTTCCCAGTAGTAATTACCAAATGGAACAGAGACCCGGGTCATTTGCCAGAGCTGGACATGCAGACTAGGAAAAGATAATATTTCTCCCCCCCTTTTTTTTTATAAACAAGATCAGAGAACTCATTAACATAACCCTTCTACCTAGAAATAAAGTGGAAACATCTTCTCTTGAACTGGTACTTTGAGGGGGCAATCACGGAAACAGATGAAAATCAATACAACTACCCATAGGGTGACTTGTCCCATGTGCCTAACAAGTCCATTTAAGAGTAGTAGCTTGGTAGAGCTGGTAGATATACAGATTAAAACACTAACAACATTCTCCCCAATCACTGCTGGCTCTGAGGCTTACTTCAGACCTTGGTATTTTTGCCATGCAAATAAAACAGTTCACTGAGCTCTAGTGAGTGGTTTGAGGAAATATGAAATTCCACTCTGCTAGTAAAGAGAGGGCTTCAGTTCCCAAGGTTGTCCATTTGCCACCTTGCACAAACTCCTTTTTTTAAATATTAAAACCAAAAGTGATTCCTTTAAAATGTTCATTTCATTTGCTGTCTGGGATACTATTACTAGTCCAGATATTAGGCTGATAATTTGTGTTATAGTAGTCAAAATAACTGTGACATATTTCCTCTCAAAGATTGCATATCATTCAAAACATCTTTAACCCTACATTTTCAAAGGGTTGTACAGACTTTAATTATACAAACTTCATGTCTGGTACTGTTTTAAATAGTTACATTCCAATGCAACTGTATAACCTGAGAATTCCAATACAACTGTATAACCCGTTATCTGCTGAAAACAGCTTCATGTTAATATGCTACAGTTGACTTAAAGGTTAAGTGACCTCTTAGAAGAATGTGAACTTGTGAATTAGGGAGTTCTCATACTCTCAGGTGGCATTTTATTCACCACAAGAAGTAACTGCTAATGAGCTCCCTAGTTAGCAAAAGCTAGATGTAAAATATGTAAAATTTGAAATGTCTAGTGTTTCATAAAAATGGTATGTGAGCTTGGCTCATTAGATAAATTATAATAGATCAAAAGACAAAAGGGCAAAACCAGGTGTCAAAAGCTGAGAGTGACCAGCCAATTTATTTTCTACTGTCATTTAATGGTGTAACTTTATTCAAGCTTTTAGTTAATACAATTTGCAAATAAAAGATTACTTCATCTAAAAAGTGTGCTGGGTTATTATATTAAAAAATACTCAGTGTGATGGTTCAATATGCTACAGAACATGCTCATTATGTAGATTTTCCCTGAATCCAGGGAAATGATTCAGTTCTTTCTTTGCTGGTCAAATCAAGGTTAAACAAAGTGGAGAATCCTGATTGGTCCATGTGGTAAAACACATCTTCCCTTTAAGAGTTCGTCCCTGAGATAAGGGGAAAAAAGGGGACTCTAGTAAGAACAGCTGAATATACTAACACTGCTGCATGCTATACAAAACTAAATTAATGGCAAGCACAAAAGAAAACTTCAAAGGATGAATACTTGTAGAGGAACAAATTTCTCGGCCCTTCAAGCACAGTACGTGGTGCTTTGGGCACTGCTATAAATTTGGGGGCAATAATTGTTTTATGAGTGCCTAATTCAGTAAAGCACTTAAGCATGTGCTTAACATCCATTGACTTCAGAGGGAACTAAACGTATGCCATAAGTGGTTTACTGATTAGGGATGAACTTAAGCATGTTCTTAAAGTTAACTATGTTCATAAATGCTTTGCTGAATTGGAGCCCGAACTAATAGATATATGGCTGATTGTATGCCTTTATGCTCAAATCCCACAGAGTATATTACAGTATCTGAAGGAAAATGAGACCATTTTGAGCAATATGGCACATTCTGAATATATGGGATATGAACCAAAGCAGGTGAGCAACCTCACAAATGGAAATGAAATATTTAGTTAAAATAAAAATGAAACACTTTAATCTTTTATTATTGTTATTAACAACAAATGATAAATATAAGGAAATATTGCAGCATCACAAATGCACCTGTGTGGCAAGTATGTTAACTTTTAACGGCAGACAGTATTTGCTATTTGAACATGATGTAACCCGCTATGTTACTACTTTAGGTACTAAAAGACAAAACTGTTAAAAATCAATTTAAAAAACAGGGTTCAAGTAGTAAAAAAATTATTTTTCATTTAACAGAAACACCATTGTGATTCCAGAGTGAGATGATTCAAGGAAGCAGGTTCTAAGAGTGAGTTTGATTATTTCCACTGAAAGAAATATCTGACAGAAAATTAACTTCTTTCTTAATTTATAGGAGCAAGAAGGCATTCCAAAGAGTTACATCCAAGAGACTATGGACCACCTAAGGACAAAAGCACCTTCAGATTCACTCTTCTGTAGGTGGTCCTTGACAGCTAATGCTGGATTGCCTGGCATTAGTTTATAATTTGCACAGCACATGACCCTGCACTGAAATGACAGTATTGTGAAATAATTTCTGCAATATTTTGTGTCTAGCATTAGTATTGTCTCTGACCGTTATACAGAATACAAAGCAAACATTATGGCAGCAGAGTTTTCAATCTCATTCTGTACTTCTTTTTTTTTTTTCAGTGAAGTTTTTGTTTCCCTTTTTCTCATCCAGTAAATGCTTAATTCAGACAAGAGTAATGTAATTCAATTTTCATTAATTTACAGAATAAAGCAAGTAATTACGCTTCCAGTTGTATTAGTACTGGAACTAAAGAACATTTAATAATGTCTCCTTCAGTTCCTTCCATACTTTTTCTCACCCTGCTATGTAATTTCCTTTTATTCTCTACATTTATATTTGAAACTTTTCTATTACTTCTGCTTTTTTTTCTTACTAGGAAATGGCCTACTTGATAGTTTATCCCATGGTAGGATGGCTCATAACTCTGGGGCATGAATTAGTTTATCTATGAATACTCTCTATTTTCCCAGTTGTCTCATGATCAACAATTTTGCTCTCAAGATGCTCAATAAGCTGACATAATTTGCATATGCAATACTCTGAGGTCTTTATCTGAGAAGCATCATAACTTGCACTGTGCACAAATAGCACTGGATACCACACTGATTTTTAAGTCTTTAATTTCAGAGTTACTGTACAGGCTACCTTAACCACTTACCATAACAACAACAAATGCTAAAAGGGAATGGGGAAAAAACGCTACAGTGAAACAAAATGTAAAGACAGCAAATTATTCAGTAAATCTTTACTTATAATCAGCACCAGCTGCAGGTTAATTAAACTCAACTGTTCACAGGTGTTCACAGGAGAATACCGTATAGATATATATGCACATACACAATTCAACCAAAAAAGATTTACCTTAAAAACTCTTAGGGCTTTAACACAGAAGCACAGTTCTCTATATTCTTGTGATTAATGTTCAGATTTCCTTCTGATATGTAAGGCTGTGATATTATCTCAGAGAAATCCACAAGAAAGCACCATAAAGCAATCGGGAGGGACACCAGCTGTGCTCATAAATTTAGACAGTTTAGTCTAGCAGAAAAGCATTATCCACCCTAAGACTGGTATTACAGTTAGGTGTGTTTAGTGCATCGGAGAATACTAAAGGATTTAATATGTATTAAGGAGGGAAAAGTAAATAAAAAAAGACTTTTTAAAGATCAGAATAGCTTTAGATGTTGCTTGGATCAATAACAGTCTCATCACAAGTAAAAGTTCATTCACTAGAATATTGAGCTTCAAGATCAAAATGTCAATAAGGTGTGTAAAATTTAAACCCAGGACATGTTCAGGGATGGTACTTTTGAGCATTTTGGTGATAATATTATCCTTTTTTTCTGCTCATTGGAGGTGTATGTGAAACCCGACAAAACCCACCACTGCTAAATCATTTTAAGTTAGTTTATTGCACACTGTCTCATGATCTAGCCCAAAGAAGCATTCTATAAATACACATATCCCCAAAAGAGATTTATAATTAGGTCAGAATACTGCTTCTTCATTTATTACTAATTAATTTGGTGCAAATGGCAAAAGAACCTCAATGACAAAAATCTATCACTTCAAAATTACTCTATTGCCAGGGCTGCACTGGCAGTGTTTGCAGAGCTTCTTTTAAAAAAGTTTGCAAAGGATTAATTCATACAGACTGTACAACATTACTACACAGTATGTGTCCACTTCTGATCCCTAAATGCTTTTTCTAATATTTAACTAGAGTGAAGTGTATTGTTAATGCTAGTGGTCATCATGCATCAACCCTATTAGACTGCCACAGATTTAGTAGATTAACACATTATACAAATTAGTATAAAACTTAATTTGGGGTAGGAGGGAAAGCATTATGCTCCAATCCCTTGTATAACAGGCATTTTATTGCTACATTAATTCACAGTAAAATTCCTATTTTTGTTACTATATGACTGTGCTGTTATTGAAATAGAATGATCTATGGGACATGGATGATAGAATACAGCAATGAAACATCAACATTAATATGAAAGTACAGCTTTTTGTGTGTTATAGGATTATTGTAACGCAGTAGTTCACATAATGATTAATACAGTGACAGTCTTGGTGACACGTTGCTAATAAATCTTTTTGTTACCCAAAGACAAAATACATCGTCTCATGGAATTTAATCTTCAGTCCTTTAAGGGGACAATTTTCGGAAGTTGAGCTTGAAACAAAACTCCTCTGAATTGGAAACTGCAGGAGGTTTTTTTTTCAACTGACAGGAAAATAATTCTTTCAAGTAAGCCAATGGTAATTTTTTCCAACCCATCCCAGATTATCACAATATTAATTTATTAATAGATGCTGATTAAAGACTGAAAGAGGACATATTTACTGAAATAAAGAGATACAACTTAAAGGTTCGCTTTATTGTTTCCAGAAATGATTGTAGGTATGATATAAATGTAACCCTTCTGCCAGTCAGAGTTGGCAGCAACAAGGGCAGGGTTCAGTATCTAGGGGTTCCATTCCAATGACACAATGCAAAACCGACTCGAGCCCCCACCCAGTGACCTGGGACAAATATATATCACCCCCCTGGGCGCCTCTAAGAGGCAGTACTTCCCCTCTCGCAAGCACAGAGTCTGAGTGTAGCAAAAACCTTTTAATGACAGAGAGAAACAATGTGGCATTTGGTTGGGGAAACACCACATCTAGGATTCGTAAACCAAACTGTGAGCAAAGACTCACCCCAGCAAATTGGCCATGTCCTTTCCCTTTGGTTCTTGAGTCCAGCAAACCCAAAAAGTCACCCAAAGTCCCAAAAGTCCAACAACCCAAAAGTCCAGACCCAGAGTTCAAAAGTTCATCTGCAGAGTGCTACACACCCTCCCCCCCCAGTCTGGGTAGAAATGGGGAGAGGTAAGGGGCACCTTACGTGGCTTGAAGCTGATTGCCCCGTCCCTTCATGGGGCTTCGCTCTGCTCTGCCAGCCATCCCACAAGCCGCTACAGCTGTCCCCACAAACTGCTCCTCTCCGCCGGCAGCTCCGCTCCGCCAGCTGTCCTGCAAGATGCCTCAGCTGTCCCCACAAACTGCTCCACCACCAGCTCCACACCGCCAGCCGTTCTGCAAGCCGCTACGACTGTCCCCACGAACTACTCCGCTCCACCGACCATCCTGCAAGCTGCTCCAACTGTCCCCACGAACTGCGCTGCTGGCAGCACCGCACTGCCAGCCATTCAGCAATAGATCTTCAGGCTCCCCCACTACTTAACACACTGCTCTGTGAGTTCAGCTCAATGATTTCAGCTCATAAGACTCTTAGCTCTTTAGTGATTTCAGCTTGTAGTTAGGTGAGCCTTCGTGCTCATTTGCACGCTTAGCCCAGAGTGATTTCAACTCAGCAGTCTGAAACCAGACTCCCAATGAATCCAATATTAGCTCTGATATTCCACAGTGGAGAGAGAGAAGAAGATGTAACTGACATGTAGGGCCCTCAGAAGAGGCCCATACCACTAGGTACAAATGCCTGTCCCCAGCCCCTTTCAATTCACTGGGTTTTGGAACCCATGTCCCTTGCCTAGCGAGTGCTGCATCATTGATGGTGAGTCCCTCCATCATAACAAAAGGTCACTGTCCTTGATTCACATAATCAGGATAACAACACTTTATTCTTCCTGCCCCAATAACAGAGAAACTGGGGATCCCACAGCAGCCAAAGTGACCATTTGGGCAAGCGGTCCATCATGCTTTGCAGGGTGGGTGTGTCCATGCAAACAAGATTAGCCCCTGACATCCCTTTCCACAACTCACCACCAGATGTCAGGGTAGAGCTCATCCTGACTCTGCTTACATAAACAAATAAAAAGTCATGTTTTTATAAAAGAAGATTGCAGTTATAGAATCATAGAATCATAGAATATCAGGGTTGGAAGGGACCTCAGGAGGTCATCTAGTCCAACCCCCTGCTTAAAGCAGGACCAGAACCAACTAAATCATCCCAGCCAGGGCTTTGTCAACCCTGATCTTAAAAACCTTTAAGGAAGGAGATTCCACCACCTCCCTAGGTAACCCATTCCAGTGCTTCACCATCCTCCTAGTGAAAAAGATTTTCCTAATATCCAACCTAAACCTCCCCCACTGCAACTTGAGACCATTACTCCTTGTTCTGTCATCTGCTACCACTGAGAACAGTCTAGATCCATCCTCTTTGGAACCCCCTTTCAGGTAGTTGAAAGCAACTATCAAATCCCCTCTCATTCTTCTCTTCTGCAGACTAAATAATCCTAATTCCCTCAGCTTCACCTCATAAATCATGTGCTCCAGCCCCCTAATCATTTGTGTTGCCCTCTGCTGGACTCTTTCCAATTTTTCCAAATTCTTCTTGTAGTGTGGGGCCCAAAACTGGACACAGTCTTCCAGATGAGGCCTCACCAATGCCGAATAGAGGGGAATGATCACGTCCCTCTATCTGCTGGCAATACTCCTACTTATACAGCCCAAAATGCCGTTAGTCTTCTGGACAACAAGGGCACACTGTTGATACATATCCGGCTTATCGTCCACTGTAACCCCTAGGTCTTTTTCTGCAGAACTTCTGCCTAGACACTCAATCCCTAGTCTGTATCAGTGCATGGGATTCTTCCGTCCTAAATGCAGGACTCTGCATTTGTCCTTGTTGAACCTCATCAGATTTATTTTGGCCCAATCCTCTAATTTGTCTAGGTCTCTCTGTATCCTATCTCTACCCTCCAGTGTATCTACCACTCATCCCAGTTTAGTGTTATCTGCAAACTTGCTGAGGGTGCAATCCATGCCATCTTCCAGATTGTTAATGAAGATATTGAACAAAACCAGCCCCCGGACCGACCCTTGGGGCACTCGGCTTGTTACCGGCTGCCAACTAGACATGGAGCCATTGATCACTACCCATTGAGCCCGATGATCTAGCCAGGTGTCTATCCACCTTATAGTCCATTCATCCAGCCCATACTTCTTTAACTTGCTGGCAAGAATACTGTGGGCGTGAGCCTGCTAATCCTTAATTAATAAACAATAATGGTTAAAGGTCTAATGGATTGGAGTTATGCTTTTAGGTTTGATTTTACAAATATTTAACCATTTGAATAACTTCATGCATGTGAGTAGTCTCACTAGGCTTTGGGTTGGGCTTAAAGTTACTTGTAAACATAGGCTTTTGCAGAACCAGGGCCAATATATGTAACTTACATTTCCGATGTGTTTTAAATGGAAAAATACATAAAGAGGATGCAAGTAACTTTTACAATAAGAGGAGTACAACCTCTGAATGGATACAATGCAATACTGAGATAAAAGTCTCTACAAATTAATATGTGCCAAAGGAAAAAGGACTTTTTTTCAAAGTTAGGAAAATGAGCAATTAAGATCGAATATTGTGTAACCCTTCTGCCAGGACGAGTTGACAGCAGCAAGGGCTGGGTTCAGTACATAGGGGTTCCCTTTTCAACAATACAATGTAAAACCGGCTCGAGCCCCCACCCAGTAACCTGGGAAAATCTTTACACACACCCCTGGGCGCCTCAAGGAGGCAATACTTCCCCTCTCGCAAGCGTAGAGCCTCGGTGTAACAGAAAATCTTTAATAACAGCAGGTAAACGACACCAGCATTAAATTGGGAAAACACCGCAACTAGGATTCATAAACCAAACTGTAAGCAAAACCCACCCCAGCCAATTGGGCCAAGTCCTGTCCCTTTGGTTCTTGAGTCCTGCAACCCCAGAAATCACCCAAAGTCCAAGAACCCAAAAGTCCAGTCCCAAAGTTCAAAAGTTCATCAGTCTGGGCAGAAATGGGGAGGGGAGAGATAAGGGGCACCTTACGTGGCTTGAAGATGATTGCCTCACCCCTCCGTGGGGCTGCGCTCTGCTCTGCCAGCTGTCCTCCATGCCGCTCCAACTGTCCCCACAAACTGCTCCACTCCGCCGGCCATCCTGCAACCTGCTCTGACTGTCCCCACAAACTGCTCCGCTCTGCCGGCAGCTCCGCTCTGCCAGCCACTCAGCAATAGATCTTCAGGTTCCCCCACTACTTAAACACAGTGCTCAGTGATTTCAGCTCATGAGACTTTTAGCTCTTTAGTGATTTCAGCTTGTAGTTAGGGGAGCCTTAGTGCTCATTTGCACCCTTAGCCTAGAGTGATTTCAACTCAGCACCTGAGATCAGACTCTCAATGAACTCAACATTAGCTCTGCTATTCCACAGTGGAAAGAGGAAGAGGTACAACTGGTGTCTCAGACCCTCACAAGGAGCCCACACCACCAGGTATTGTGCTTGAGCTATCACCAAAAGGCCCAGTCAAGAAACCTGTCCCCAGCCCCTCTCCATTCACTGGCTTTTGGAACCCATGTCCCTTGGCTGGCGAGCGCTGCTTAGTTGATGGCGAATTCCCCCTCATCATGACAAAAGGCCAAGTACAGTTCCACTGTCCTTGATTTACATATGCAGTATAACAACAGTTTATTCTTCTTGCCCCAATAACAGAAATTCCTGCCCCAATACAGAAAACTGGGGATCCTACAGCAGCCCAACGTGCCCATTGGGCTATTATGGGTTCGTACTCGGTGGGGTGGATGTGCCTATGTAAATGGGATCAGCCCCTGGAGTGCTTTGCCACGACTCACCACCAGATGTCAGGGTGGAGCTCATCCCGACTCTGCTTACAATTGTACATTTATAAAATATTTTAAATTGTTCATGGCTTTGAGTAATGCAATATGATTACAGTATCCTGTAACTACTGCCCTCATGATTTAGCTTTTGTTCAGTCCATAATAGGCACACAAGGCTTTGTGTTTACTAGTAAGTTAATGTCAGCAGTTCTGAAGTTTTGATTGTCCAATAAAAAGACAGTGTGGGATAATTAAACAATAATATATTGTTTCAGAGCACATTTTAACAGGAAAAAGTCATGACTGAATAGTAGCAGAGCCAAGTGATTTAATGTAAATGTAGGAAGCATTTTTTCCTGTAAATTGCAACAATTTTTTTTCTAAAATGCCCAAATAAATGAAGTGAGAAAACACATGAAAAGGTAACTCTTAAATACAATTCATTTAAAGTTTAAATAAAGATACCATCAATTTGTACTTATTCCCTGTGTTATATTTTACTAACATACACTAGCACAGTTACAGACAGTTTATGTAAGAAATAACAACAGGAGAGGATATGGGAATGTAATGAGTGCATGCCTTAGTTGCATTGTATCAGATAATGTGTCCCTTTAATTCCAGTTTCAATATTCTAAATGTTTTCTTTTTTTATTGTTAGTGGAATGGAAATCTATTGTGGGCTTCAGCAACTTAGAACTTGCAGCAATTGATTTTAGGTAACTTGACATTTCAGCTGCAGCTCTGCAGAAGTGAGTCATTTAATAAAAGATGGCATTACAGTAAGATGGCATTTTCTCGAATGGTGCCAAGCTGGACAGAGAAAACTTGGCATCAATGGTAAAAATGTCATTTCCTTCAGCCACATTGAGTTGTACCATCTGCCCATTATCTCTGACCCAATGCAGTGTAAGTTTGAGTTGCCAGTTTCCGGAAAGATGCTGTGGTTTTTTATGGTCCTAGGTTCATAAAACTTGCAGAATATTCAGCTAGAATTAAATAAAATGGAAAAACGTTGGGGTGGGAAGAGGTGAAATACTGATATTAAATATTTTTCTGTCTTTTCTTAAGGTAGTGTTATAAAGGAAGGTAATGCAACTATCACATCCAGCCTAGTTTGGTCATGAAATCATGCACATAGCTTACCTTTATCTGAACCTGCTTAATTCCTGTCTTTTCGACCTTGGTTTTGCTTTTCTGTGGTTTGTGAGGAATGAAGCATAGTCTACAGAATTTGGAATATATGAAAACAAGAAGTGCAGTCCATCAAGCAGGGATGTTACCAAAACTGTGACACAGAATAAAGAGAGCTATGTATCCAGCGTCGGTATCCAGGCCAGGAATGGCAATCAGCTAAATATGTAGGCACTATTGGTGAGAATGTCATCTGAAAAAAAAGATATTTGAGAAAATGTTAGGCGAGAACTCATTTACATGCTGTGAGTTGGACATGTTTAAATTTGAGGCTCCATTGATCTACTCCCCAAATGGCCAAGATTTTGTGCTGCACTGATGCTCTGTGCTGCAGTGCCAATGCAAAGCAGATAAGGCTGCCGAGGCTGATAAGCTGGCCATGCAAGGAACTCCCCAGTGCAGGGGGGAGCACAGCACCTCCTACACACCATCTACCCCAGCCAACTGCTATTGTGGTTGTGGAAAATGGCAGATACCAAGAGGATTCTCATGCCTCTATGATGGATCCATCCATTGGTAGCTGGCATGATTTAAAATAGGTCTACTTTAGTTTATCCAGGGGGACTAGTCTGGCACACAGATGGCTGAGGATCAGGAAAGTGAGAAGGCCTCCTTTGGATCCCCTGCCCAGGCCCTAGAAATAACACAGTGGAGCAATAGGAACAAACAGAATGGGGCAATACATCTGGTGTATAGGGGAAGAAAAGCTAAGAGGAGAAAGGAATTCTAGGTGGAGAGGGTGATATAAACAGAATGGGAATGGTGAAGCAGAGAGAATTGTAACAACGAAAGAAGAATCAGTGGATTGGAATTTGCAACAGAGAGATTTATTATTAAGATAGGCCACAAACTATGGACCAAGGACCTGGATCTTCAAGTGTAGTTGGCACCATCAGCTCTCATTGTCTTCAGTGGGAACTATGTGTGCAGCATCTCACAAGGAAATTGGAAAGGAGCAAAAATATACTTCTGCTTCATTTACCTGTCAGCACTGAGTTTAATCTCATACTCTGCTAAAAGATGATGATACCTAAACTAGTGTAAGAAATGCAGTTCTTCATCCTGTTTTATTATCATCTGGATTTTTTTAATCACTGGTTTTTTGTTGTTGCTGTGAGTTTGAGTGTTGGTGATATCAAGAATTATGGAAACAGAAATTCACAAACCAGAGGGACTCTATTTGGGTAGGGATAAAAAGCTATGTAGTTCGCTTTTTAAATATATGTATTTCTCCAGTTTAAGTGTACAGCTGTATTCTGTTAAAGAACCAAGCAAAATATTATTTTATGACAGTCTTCCATACTCACAGAGAACAATGGTTCAATTAGTTCAGCATCATCACTCCTATCAGGGCTTATGGCTGACGCTTTGGGGCAGGCATGCTCAAACTGAGGGGGATTGTCCCTTGTCCTGTGCTTTCAGTGCGATCTGTGCTAGTGCTCAGATACTGTGGAGCTACTCAAGAGGAGAGAGCAAAGACAAAGCAGCAGTTAGTTCTATCAGAGACAGGGTTCCCTTTGGATCTCTGTCCCTCTCCTGTCCTGTTCTGTCCCTTCATCCCTTAGGGTGATGTCCAGGTGATGTCCAGTTTCCAGGTGGATCAATTTTTTCCACTGTGTGCACAATAACAAGCTCCTCTATATCACTGTTTTGTGTCAAATGTGGCTACTATTCTAATTTCATTAATGAAATCATTGGAAATTTGTGTAATTCACAATTCTGATGAAAAATCCAGATGAGATTTTCCACGACAATATTTGTGAAAATTTTATCCCATTTACTGACCACTGATACATATGAAAGTGGGGCCTGAGTTCATTTCCTTTGATAAAAAGTGGTGCATGATTGTAAAAATTTGGAGATCCACTGCTATTGGGGAAGTAGAAATAACGTCATCTTGCAGCTAGAAAATGTTTTGCAAAATGTTCAGAACAGCTTGGAAAGGTTCTAAAGTAATTTAAAACATTAGACATCTTTGGGTTTCTGGTCTAATTATTGAGCTAACTTGCCAGCTATAATTTTTACATGTTTTTTAGCTGTTTACGGTTTCTAGTGGAGTATGATAAACAATAGTATCATTAGTATTTGCATGGAATTTAGAAAAGCTCTTTATTGAACTAACTATTTGTATTTTATTTTGACAGTTGTTAATCCAAAAATTATTTTAAAAAAATTGGATTCCACAAGAAAAAGAAGAAGCCTGGATTTTGCTTATTCAAATTAACTATGTGATCCATCATCCTGTACCATCTTTTCCAAAATAATGTCTTGTGTGATGACTTATTGCCTGTTTGTAAAGAGAAGTGAATGGTACAGAAAATGTAATTTACTTTTCTGTTCTGCACTGAATTTATTGTTTACTAATTGAAATGTCATATACAATGAATTATATAACACAAAAGACAATCAAGGGGAATGTCTGTACTGAAAACCAAACAAAATCATTGGATCATTGGTTCAAGTTCAAATAATATTAACTGAGCTAAAAATTTGCCTTTGTGGATGACAGGCAATTATTTCCCCAGTAATCAATACTAATCCTTACTGGAGTTGTATTCTCAAAGCCAATGTTTCGTCATAGCAACAGGGGTGGTATGTGTTTACAGGTAATTGATTCATTTTGGCACGCAGTAAAATGTTTACCTTTTTTTTTTCCTGTATTTTGTATGATTAATGGCATGAATCTACTGATTAAGAAAGCTCTTACCTTTCCTACAGAATTTTCAAACACACAGCAGGCCTCCCTCTGTAATTCAGAGGTTACTTTATTGCTCCATCTGTCTATATTCTCCCATGAGACAATAATACATGTTGCAGGTGCATGGGTTGAGTATGAAGGGAGTTTGCCATAAAGCATAAATAAACATGACAGGTATAGAGAAAGAACAGAGATACAATAACTCATCAATGTCACTTTAGGTTTAACACTCTCCATACTAAAAGCTCCCACAAACATTATGAGTTGGATTAAGTATTTTTCACTTCCTGCCCTAAATTGCTGTGCAGTATTGATTTGCTTTTTTGAAGAAGCTGTCTTGTTTTTCCTGGAGGGGTGAAAGATTAGTAATTCTTATATATGCATACAAATAAAGACTTACATATATATGTATTCCAAAACAAAAACATTATATTGTGTAGCAGTTAAGATTATTCAAGTACAGACACCACCCGCCCAAAGATTTGAAAATTAGGAAATCAACAGTTCAGTTAAGCCAAACACACTACTCAGAAACAAGAGAATAACAGTGTATAGGTGGTAGATTTTTCATGGTACATTTAGCCCATGTACATCATACATATACACAAATGCCTCACCAAAATAAACAGAAGCATGGAGCCAATCTTTTTGGTGTATGTCTAGATGACCAAGTAATCTATTAATGAGAACTCTTGGTTGGTAAATTACCAACGAATCCCCTTTCATCCATTGACTCCTGCCAATCAAAAGACTTTCAAAATGCAAATTAACTGAAAGGGAAGGTGTGACCTCTAATGTCACAATGACACTACTTAAGAATGACTTCAACTATTGACCTTTCCCTGAGATTTAGCATCATTCATTAATAACTTTGCTTAATTACAACTAATTTCTTCCAAAGTAAACAGGTATCTAGTTTTGTCAAAGAGCTTTGTTAGCTAGAGACATGAAAAAAAAGGTGAGCTTCACCAAATAATTTCCTAAAGGACC
The DNA here is from genome assembly GCA_033296515.1 of Macrochelys suwanniensis. NCBI lineage: Eukaryota > Metazoa > Chordata > Testudines > Chelydridae > Macrochelys > Macrochelys suwanniensis. The sequence goes on from CM065782.1 coordinate 25,711,235, forward strand.
CATTTCAAATAAACATTAACTAATTAAACAGATTTAGCTGAAAATTCACAGAAAATCCATTCTATATTCTAAGAATATAAGTGTAGTAATTTGGGGAAAGATACACATATAATTAATAAAGAGACTGAATTCCTGCTTTAAGCACAAGTCAATAGACATAACTTGAACTACATTTTTTTTAACATTTTTAGGATGCTTTGGGATCCTACTGGCTAAAATGTGCATTATAAGTATAAATCCTTGTAATTAAAACACGTGATTCCTCATCTGATATGTAGCTTACTTTCAACATACTATTTTAGAAATAAATGTAGTACTCCTGAATGATGCTGGATTGATAAGCTCAGGGAAAGAGCTCCTCTATTTTGCCATAAAACAGGTGCAGTATAGGCAGTGGTAGTGTAAACTTCCCTATATCATCCCACCACTGTTCTCTTTCTGACATGGAAGGAATACTTGTAGGACAGGTCAATCTCTGCAGCCATTAATTCCTTGGCCTCTCTGCTGGGCCTGGTAACAATAATGACAATTAGTGCCAAATGTGATTTTAAGTTTTGGTTTGTGGATATTTGCCAACTATGAAATGGACTGAGACCATGTAATTTCACAAAGGGGCACCAAAATGCTATTAGATGTCTGGATGATCAGAGTTACATGGACTCCACTAAAAAAGATGACCTAGAGGAGAAAGGCACAATAGTTTGGTCTACCTCTTCATAGATTCCTTTTTTTATTTACTTGATTCTCAGAGCTTGTCTGTTAATGTATTCTTGAGGGCAGAAGTGGTCATTTTATGCATCCCACTGTACCTAAACCACACTATTTTTTAACCTTTGTAAAACAACAACCCATTGTTAAGGCTGCATAAATAAATAAATTCTGTGGGACAGATCCTTGTCAAGATCCATCAGCACAGCTATATTGATGTCAACTGATTTACTCCATCTGAGGATTTGGAGCTGTATATAAAGGTTCTATTTACCCATTACCAATCCTCTGATCCATCCAGTTCTGTTACTGTACATACAAGATCAAATGTTCTGACTTTCTGCTCACAGTTTGGCCCATTGCAGTCTCACCATATCATAAATATTAAGAACCATTATAAAATTATTTACGTAGATCCCTAACACATCAAACTCAATATTAACCTGTAAATATCATTATTAAAACAAACACCTATTATGTGTAATACAAAAATTATAAAATTTGGTAAAGGCATTAATTAAACCTTATTGATCTCATTGAGTTATAGAAAATGTGGTCTTGTGGTTAAGGCATAGGACTAGGAGTCAGGACAGAAGGGTTGGTTCCTTATCGCGATTGTGATACAAACTTGTGCCCTGATTTTGCAAAGATTCACACTGTACTTAAGTTTAAGCATGGGAGTTAATCCTATTGATCTCAGAACAGGGCAAGGACCCTGATATGAGTTAGGACATGCAGGGCTGGGCTCATTGGTATCTCTTTATTTCTCAGTTTTCCCATCTGTCAAATGGTGAGGATAATTCTTTCCTGCCTCAGAGGAGTGTTGCAGGGCAAGATTCATCATTGTCAGAAATGCACTTTCACATCCTCAGATGAGAGGTGTTATATCCTCTAAGCACAAAGCATCACTATCGTTGCTATATTCAGTGCAGCACATATTCAGTTAGCTTGGGTTAAGTGAAAACTGAATTGTTTACATTACCAAGAATAATACCTCTAAAGTAAAGGATTTTAAAACTGACCATTTTTATAGTGGTTTTGGCGTATTAAAAATCAGGCTCTTTTGAAGATCCATATTTTAACATATTTGGAGCCCTTAACTAAAGGGCTAATGAAAAAATAAAATACACCATTTGCACTAGGATTTCAGGAGTGTTCGCACTGCTATAGAAGAGTCTCTCCTGTAGTATATGTAATGGTAGAGAGCAGATATTTCCTCTGTCCATAACTTGTTCACTAAGACTTTGTCTAAAGTAGCTCCATCAACAGTAGCCATGGTGAGAGCGGTAGTGTAAATGGAATACAGGCGTTTTTAAAACAATGCCATCTGTTTTGCTGAACTATTTGGGTGCATGCACACAGGTGCATGTGTTTAATAACATGGCAGTACAGAAATCCCAAGGCAAAGATAGTTGTAACAACGAGAGATAACTAACTGTGCAAATGTATTCTGCTGTTAAATCAATTAAATCAGTTTGCATTTTGCCTCACCATTAATAGAGCTGTATTGAATAGACATAAATGATTACCGGACTGATAATGTTCCATATTTGATTTTCACACCCACAGCTCAGTGTGCTAATGTTGACTGCTGATACTTAAAAGATAAATCAAAGTCAAATTATGTGAGAAGGGTAAGGAGAAGGATTGGATTTACCTGTGAGAGCTAGTATCAAATGTAGTCCAGTCAGGATTTAAAGGTCAACACAGTGTCATCTCTCTTGAGATCCTGCTGTTAAATTATGATGAATTAGTAGTGAATAAAGAAATTGGGTCCCTTCTTACTGTTACACTCATCTTCAGGATTACCTTGACTGGCAGAAATGTGTGAGAGCGAAGGTGCGTCAAAACATTTTTATGCTGTTTTTTCTTCTTCTTTTGTTGACAAGAGCTTGATGAATGAGAGAAGATAGTCATGATGAAAATCCTGGTTAAACTACTTTCATGTGTACAGTAAACCCAGTTTATTATATATTGTACAAGGCTAATCTTACTGGTAGTATGTTATTTATTATTGTATATATCTTCTGAGGTCCCAGGCTAATGAAAAAAATGATTAATAATGATTAAAGAAAGCTTTGTTTGTAAATATATACTGAAATCTGATCATGCAGTATCTGAGAACAAGGCACAATGCTAAAAAAAACATAAGAAAAAAGATTAAGTAGGTGGTCTCAATGAAAAAGAAGACAGATTAATTGATTATTTATAAAGTTGAGACATTTGCATGACTCATTTCTTTCGAAACTACATAATGCTGCTTCTATGTAAAGGACAATCAATGGCAGTGAAGAGGAACTAGACTCTAATTAATAAAATGACTCTTCCTTTTCCAGCACATTCACCCTCAGAAAGCAATATGTTATTGATAAATGTGAGATAGGTTTGGGTCTACTGATCAATTCTCTCGTTTAGATACTTTCAAGTGCTTTATATTCCTTAGTTTAAATTAATTTTGCCCATGCAGCCTGGATGAGTTGTTTAATGTGGTTATATAATACTTTTGGAATGGCTTTGTTTGTATTCAGACATTCATTGAGCTCCATTCTAAGGTGTTCATTAGTAAAGTTAATAGCACTGCATAAGCATAATTTGTTTGAAATAATCAGATGTCTGGAGAAACACCTGATTTTTTTTCTTGGATATAATAGTTGTGGCTGAAATTATTGATATACTGCTAATGCCACAATCTGTTGCTTAAATTACTGTAGTTGTGTTCACTGTAATTACTCTGACACATAACCACTAGAAGAGTTAAAACCAGCAAATTGAGCCATTTAAAACAGTTAGATTACTTTAGTGCTAACAATATAAGAAGGAACCAAAAACTTCAAAATTGTCTTCTTCAAATTAATTCTTCTTAGGTTTATATGCTTTCAAAATTCTGTTAAGCAATAATTATGGTTTTCTTTATTCATAAATAGATGGTTTTGGGGAGGAAGGTTAATGACAGGAAAACAAAGAGCCGGCATGCTTGTAATTAACCATACACTCTAGTCATGTGTATTTGGCTAGATACTTCAGCTGACAACCAAAATAAAAGGCCTGATCTACACACGGTTTTTGTAACTGTTTAACTATATCAGTTTAGGGAGTGAATTTTTACTGAAAGAGTTAAATCAATGCAACTCTTAGTGTAGGTGTTTTATATTAGCATAGTTTATTCCTCTAATCTTACAGCAATAAACTATAATAGTACAAGCACCTTTATGCTAATATAACTTCATCTACACTGTAGAGTTGTTCTGCTTTAACTATACCAATTTCAAATCAATATACATAAAACAGTACAAAAATATGTGTAGACAAACACAAAAAGTTTGAGATATATTATTGCCTCTAACTTTGGTATATGGTACTTACAGGATTTTTTTTCAAAGTTAAATAATTGTTTAGTATTGAACTGATTTAACTTATCAGTTATATTTTAAGCTATATACCCTGTCCTTGTTGCTGAGTATAAGGAATATATCTGTACTGACATCTGTGCTTCCATGATCATTGCTTCACAATCCTTGGCAAGGCGTCCATATGGATTTTTTCGGTACCTCTGAAGGACATGTATGTACCCTTGGAGGTAATTTATGTTTACTCTAAGTGGCTGGAGATCTGTGTGTTGACCTCCAGATCTACTTGAACATACGTTCCAGCAATTGCACAAAATTTTAATCCATCAAAATCTGACAGAAGTGGTAGTGAGAATGGACCTCACTCATTAAAAGTTGAATGCTTTGTGTCATATTAAATCATCATTGTACCACGTTGCTCATCAGTGATTTGGTGGAAATATTTTTCTCAAGCAATGAAACATGCCTGATGTTCTTCACCCAGAAGATCATATGCACATACTTAATTACTTGAAAAACAGCTTGTGCTTCTATATCATGCACTCTGATGGTCTGAAGACAGATGCATACCTGTTTGGAATTACTGAAACCCTCAATGATGATACTTGTAGTACCTTGAACAGTATCAGAGTTAGAAGGGAATTGCTTAATTAGTTATAATTAAATTGTAGGGTTGGATTGGATTATGGCTGTATGGACAACTAGCAGTGAATTTAAGGCAGCATAGTGTAATTTTTAATTATAGTGAGTTGTAAGTATTGTAAAGGGTGCCTAGAGCTGGGGATAGGAGCTTCGGTATTTGTTTTAGAAATTAAAATGTATAGTGTGACAAAGTTCCTCCTCTACCTTGGTGGGTCCTGCGCTTATTGGCGGATTTTTGCTTGCCTCAGAGATCTGATGTGTCTGATCAGGAGTTGGGAGGTTTGGGGGGAACCCGGGCCTACCCTCTATTCCGGGTTCCAGCCCAGGGCCCTGTGGACTGCAGTTGTTTAGAGTGCCTCCTGGAACAGCTGTGCGACAGCTACAGCTCCCTGGGCTACTTCCCCATGGCCTCCTCCCAACACTTTCTTTATCTTCACCACAGGCTCTTCCAGCAGTATGCCTTCTCGCTCTCAGCTCTTAGTGCCTCTTGCTCCCAGCTCTTTGCACGCATACCACAAACTGAAGTGAGGTCCTTTTTAAGCTCAGGTGCCCTGATTAGCCAGCCTGTCCTAATTGATTCTAGCAGTTTCTTCTTAATTGGCTCCAGGTGTCCTAATTAGCTTGCCTGTCTTAATTGGTTCTATCAGGTTCCTGATTTCTCTAGTGCAGCCCCTGCTCTGGTCAGTCAGGGAACAGAAAACTATTCATCCAGTGACCAGTATATTTGCATTCTACCAGACTTATGTACCCCACTCGTCTGGGTCTGTCACAATAGATACATAAAATAAAATTTATAGGCACAGATAAAATAAGGGATATGAGTCAACAAAATAATTTTTACATCTTGGCAAGTGGTATTAGCTTAACTCTACTGCAAGAGCTAAATGGGTTACTGGTGTCGTAAGTAGTTTCACATGGCAGAGACATGTTACTCAGCTTTTAGCAGCAGGTATGACATCTCCACTGGATTAATCATTTCAAGCGTTTCAGACTAAGAATATATGGATGAAGCACTTTTGTGTCAAAACAGTTCCATTCCTGAGTCACCTCCTTTATTGGTGTCAACAGATCATGTGTCAGCTTTTGCTTCTATTAAGCATCTGATTCCGTTATATCTGTTTTGCATACTGTGATAGGATGGAAGTTCTGTATACCTGTCTGAGATACTTCTAAAGCACCTGCCCCCTTGTTTTCTAGCAATCCGTACAACGTAATTACATTTGACTAGAAACAGAAGACATCCATATAAATTGTATTTAGTGACAATGTTTAGAGCTTAACCAGAAATCTAGGTAATCTGTCCTAGTTTCCTAGTTAATAATAGTCATGTCAAGGGAGGAATACGTTATGTATTGGAATCCTGTTTGGTTTTGCATAAAATGAGCAGTCTATTTTATAACTACCTAAGAATTTTCAGGTTTCAGAGTAGCAGCCGTGTTAGTCTGTGTCAGCAAAAAGAACAGGAGTACTTGTGGCACCTTAGAGACTAACACATTTATTTCAGCATAAGCTTTCGTGGGTTAGAACCCACTTCATCAGACGCATGTAATGGAACATACAGTGAACAGATATTTATACAGTCAGAGAAACATGATAAGGTGGAAGTGCCTATACCAACTTTAAGAGGCTAATTAATTAAGAGGAACTATAACAGCAGGGGGAAAGAACTTTTGAAGTGATAAACAAGATGGCCCATTGTGGACAGTTGACACAAAGGTGTGAGTGAGGATGGTTAACTTAAGGGAAATAGATTAAATTAATGTAATGGCCAAGCCATTCCCAGTCCCTATTTAACCCTGAGTTGATGGTATCTAGTTTGCATATCAATTCAAGTTCAACACCTTCTCGTTGAAGTCTGTTTTTGAAGTTTTTCTGTTGCAAAATTGCTACCTTTAAGTCTGTCACTGAGGGTATGTCTTCACTACCTGCCGGATCGGCGGGTAGCAATCGATCAATCGGGGATCGATTTTTCGCGTCTCGTTTAGACGCGATTAATCGATCCCCGATCGCGCTCCCCATCGGCTCCGGAAATCCACCTCATCGAAAGGCGGAAGTGGAGTCGACGTGGAAGCGGCAGCGATTGACTCGCCGCCGTCCTCATGGCCAGGTAAGTCGATTACGATACGCCAACTTCAGCTACGCTATTCACGTAGCTGAAGTTGCGTATCATAGATCGACCCCCTCCCCTAGTGTAGCCCTGGGCTGAGTGATTAGAGAGGTTGAAATGTTCTCCTACTGGTTTTTGAATGTTATGATTCCTGATGTCAGATTTGTGTCCGTTTATTCTTTTGCGTAGAGACTGTCCGGTTTGGCCAATGTACATGGCAGAGGGGCATTGCTGGCACATGATGGCATATATCACATTGGTAGATGTGCAGGTGAATGAGCCCCTGATGGCGTGGTGGATGTGATTAGGTCCTATGATAGTATCACTTGAATAGATATGTGGACACAGTTGGCATCAGGCTTTGTTGAAAGGATAGGTTCCTGGGTTAGTGTTTTTGTTGTATGGTGTGTGGTTGCTGGTGAGTATTTGCTTCAGGTTGGGGGGCTGGCTGTAAGCGAGGACTGGTCTGTCTCCCAAGATCTGTGAGAGTGAGGGATCATCTTTCAGGATAGGTTGTAGATCTTTGATGATGCGCTGGAGAGGTTTTAGTTGGGGGCTAAAGGTGACGGCTAGTGGCGTTCTGTTATTTTCTTTGTTGGGCCTGTCCTGTAGTAGGTGACTCCTGGGTACTCTTTTGGCTCTGTCAATCTGTTTTTTTACTTCATCAGGTGGGTATTGTAGTTTTAAGAATGCTTGATAGAGATCTTGTAGGTGTTTGTCTCTGTCTGAGGGATTGGAGCAAATGCAGTTGTATCTTAGAGCTTGGCTGTAAACAATGGGTCGTGTGGTGTGTCCTGGATGGAAGCTGGAGGCATGTAAGTACGTATAGTGGTCAGTAGGTTTCCAGTATAGTGTGGTGTTTATGTGACCATCGCTTATTAGCACAGTAGTGTCTAGGATATGGACCACTTGTGTGGACTGGTCTAGGCTGAGGTTGATGGTGGGATGGAAATTGTTGAAATCATGGTGGAATTCCAAAAGGGCTTCTTTTCCATGGGTCCAGATGATGAAGATGTCATCAATGTAGCGCAAGTAGAGTAGGGGCGTTAGGGGACGAGAGCTAAGGAAGCATTGTTCTAAGTCAGTGTTGTTCTAAGTCAGCCATTAAAATGTTGTCATTTAGTCTTCTCTGAAAAGGTTAATGGTGACCACATACAAAACACAATTAATATTAACAAGGGAGAAGGAACACAAGTCAAAATGGGGAAAGAATAGATTAAAGAATATTTAGAGAAGTTGGATGTATTCAAGTCATCATGGCTTGATTAAATTCATCCTAGGCTATTTAAGGAACTAACTGAAGCAATCTCAGAAGCTATTATCTTTGAGAACTCATGGAGAATGGGTGAGGACGCAGAGGGCTGGAGAAAGACAAATATAGTACTTCTCTTTGTTCCCCTTTTTAAAGATGACCCAGGGAATTATAGAACCAATCAGCTTAACTCTGATACCTGTAAAGATATTGGAAAAAATTATTAAATAATTTAATTATGAAATGATCATTTGTAAGCACCTAGAGGATTATAGGACTCTAAGGAATAGCCAGCATGGATTTTTCAAGAACAAATCATGCCTAACCAATTTTATTTATTTCTTTGACTAGGCTACTGGCCTGGAGGACGTGGAGAAGCCATAGACGTGATATATCTTGATTTTAGTAAGGCTTTCAACACAGTTCCGTGTGACATTTTCATAAGGAAATTAGTGACATGTCGTCTACATGAAATTACTGTAAAATGGAGGCACAACTGGTTGAAAGACCATACTTAAAGAGTAGTTATCAATGATTTGCTGTCAAACCGGGAAGGCATATGTAGTGGGAACAATCTTGGAGCTGGTACTAGTTAGTAATTTAATTAATGACTGGGATAATGGAGTGGAGAGTATTCTTATAAAATGTGGGTATGACAACAAGATGGGAGGGGTTACAAGAACTGTGGAGGACAGGATTAGAATTCAAAATGACCTTGACAACTTCGAGAATTGATCTGAAATCGGCAAGATGAAATTCAATTAAAATCAAGCGCAAAGTACTTTACATCGGAAGGAAAAATCAAATGCAAAACTACAAAATAGGGAATAACTGGCAAGATGGTAGTGCTGATGTAAAGGATCTGGGGTGATATTGGATCACAAATTGAATATGAGTCAACAATGTGAAGCAGTTGCAAAAATGGCTAATATCATTCTGGGGTATATTAACAAGAGTGCAATATGTAAGACATGGGAAGTAATTGTCCCTCTCTACTTGGCACTGGTGAAGCCTCTGGTGAAGTACTGTGTCTAGGCACCACGCTTTAGGAAACATGTGGATCAGCTGGAGAGTCCAGAGGAGAACAACAAACATGATAAAGGGTTTACAAAATCTGACCTAAAACTGGGCATGTTTAGTCTTGAGAAAAGAAGACCGAGGAGTGGGGGAACACCTGATAACAGTCTTCAAACATGTTAAGGACTGTTACAAAGAGTACAGTGATCAATTGTTCTCCAAGTCCACTGAAGGTAGAACAAGAAGTAATGGGCTTAATCTGAAGCCAGGGAGATTTAGGTTAGATATTAGGGGAAATGTTCTAATTATAAGGGTAGTTGAGCTCTGTAATAGGCTTCCAAGAGAGATTGTGAAATCTCCATCATTGGAGGGTTTTAAGAACATGTTGAACAAACATCTGTCATGGATGGTTTAGGTTCATTTGGTCTCGCTGCAGCACAGGGAGCTGGACTTGATGACCTCGCAAGGTTCCTTCTAGTCCTACCTTTCTATGATTCTGTGTTTATGGGATAACAACAGCTATGTCATGTCTGTCTTTGTAGAGAAACAACTCAATAGAGAAAATGTTTTGTTCCTGAGCTGCAAAAGTGGTGTAGTCTTGTCTATCAGAGATAAGATGGATGAGGTAATATCTTTTCTTGGACCAGCTTCTGTTTGTGGAAGAGACAAGCTTTCAAGTTTCACAGAGCTCTTCTTCCTGCCTGAAAAAAAAAAGTGTCCAAGCTAAATACAAGGTGGGACACATTAAGCGTACGAGGTTCAGACATGTTGCGGGAGACCATTTAAAATGAACTGGGCAATTATCACCTTTTCAGTCATAGGACAATGGAAGGTTAGTAGGCAGCAGGGTGTGTTATAAAGTATTTTCTATAAGAGTCTAACAGCCAACAAAAGTACTTTTAATCAAAGCCATCTCCATGTTTTTTCCTGGGTAGCAAGGCTAAAAGTCAGAAAAAAATAGCTGTTTCTTTATAAAGGTCTTTAGGTTTGATAGAGTGAGCCATTCTTTAGGTTCATAATATAACAGAAAAATATTCTCTATTGCCCTGCACCTTGTATAGTCATTACTTCAGTGCAAAATGACTTTATTCTAATTTGGTAGCATTTTATGCTCACTTTGCATTGGTGTAAATAACTACACAAGGTGCAGAGCAAAGGAGAATAAGCCTCAGGGATCCCTTATACTCACACAATGTAGACAGAAAAAGGATGGAATCAAATTGTCCCTAAATGATTATAATAAATCTGGAATCCCTAATCTTCAGGGGCTCTTACAGTACTGATATTGCTTAATCTAACCTGGTTTCCAATGCCTTCCTGGTGGTGACCTGTTGCCAAGTTGCCCTTAATTAGATTTTCTGGATAATGTAATTTGCTCCAGAATGTATCCTTGTACTTAACTGGGAAGTAATAATTCGTGTTCCTAGGAAGCTGGCACTTCCCACCTGGAATGGGAAGCAGCCTTCAGATATGAAGTGCAGGAAATGTGTGGATCATCTGCAGCCCAGCTGCTGTGGAAGGTTAGTTTGTACAGATCAAGCCCTTAAAAACAGTATAATGAATTTACTACATTTCTTATATTTAAAAAGTACATCTGTACCGATAACTTTTCGAATGGATCCATTCCAAAATATGTTAAAATAGTAATAAACAAGCCTAAAATTAAGATACTATGGTGACAGGAGCCAGTGTAAAACCATACGATAGCACCAACACTTGAGTTATCTGTCCACCACATCAATATAATTCATCCCCAAATGGTTGGCTAGTAAATTTCCCTGCTCCCCCCAAAATCCATAAATTTGCCTTGTTTTATGCTCATTTCATGCCTTTGCAATGCAGCTCACTAATTCAGAGAACATCTTGAGCAATTCCACTTTAAGATGTATAAAATCTATTGTCTAGTGAGAACCATAAGTATATTGTATTTATGTCTTTGACATATTACAGAGGATACATAGTCCTTCTTGCTGACAGAGAGAGCATATTACTATCTTTCATCATATAAATCTCAATCTAAGGCCCAGTGAAGTCAATGGAAAGACTGTGTTTATTTCAGGACCACAATGAACTATGGAAACAAGGCAAGTAGATGTCTAATAATAATTTTATTTTGTCATTATTTCAGAGACAACTACTTTTTCTGATTAATTACTTTTTATGTATTTTCTAAAATAACCACACCCAAATCCTCTTTAATCCCTGTTTTTAAAATTTGAAAATTATAAGGAAAATATCTAACAAAGTTAACATTCAAGGAAATGAACATCCTCCACAGAAATAACATTTTGAAGGTGGCAATGAAAAATAATGTATGTGCTAAAACTGAATTTCATTGTTGACAAATAGTTCCAAATTGCAGAGAAAAATACAAGTCGTCAAAGTGATTCATGTCACAAGGTCAACATAAGGCTTCACTGAGAAAGTGAAGATGAAATATTTGGATGCAAAAACTTCTTTACCCCCATTTTGCTCAGTGCTGTTTCATAAGCTTTTAAATAGGAAAATATACCTCTCATGTCACTATATATACAGAACATTAGCAACTGCACTAGAAAGAAGAGTTCTTGATTTAAATTAGTACTTCAAATCATAAATACTCAGATTATTTCATTTAAATAACCTGTCATGCTCTTTTAACATATAAAATAAAACAATAGTTGGAAATATTCTAAATCAGAATATAAAGAATAAGAGGAGAATTAAGGTTCTGAAGTTTCTATTCAAATAAAAGGAATATAGGAACCACACTTTACTAAATGGTTGTGAATATGATCCTATATGGGTATAATTAGAGATTGTTTAAAAATATCTTTATAACAAACTTAGAATAAAATTTTCAAATCATATCAAAAATATTGTTTTGGTTTTTGAAAACCGAACCAAAATAAAAAATGCAATTCATAACTAAATGAAATGTTTCAGTTCATTTTGTTTTGAAAATTCCTATAAAAATATTTTTTGTAAAAATTGAAATTTTCCTTTAACAAATTTTAGTTTCAACAAAACCCCGTTATTTTATATGAAAATTTCCCACTCCTAAAAGTTTAAACAGTTCTACATATAATTGAGTGGTATTGTAGATCTAAAGTATTTATAATACCAGAGAGCTGCAATTCAGCAATGAAAAGTATGGTGGCAAATTATTTTGGTTTGGGATACAAGAATTGAAAACTGAAGGAAATAGCAAAGCAGTATAGCTGCTACAGGGCCAAAGGAGAAGAGGACCCAAAGTTTCTGCTTCAGCTCTCAGATTGTTGAAAACATACTGCAGAATTCTGTACCAACGGGGAAATTTAACAAGTCATATATGCATTGGGTAACATGCATCTAAATATGCTTTATCAAAGAAATTCCTAGGTTACATCTTAAAAATCATGAACCAGAAAGTGCATAATCTAACCAGAGGGAAGGAACCAGTCAAGAATACAAAGTCATCTAAGGCTTGTGAGGAAAAATAAGGACAGCAAGGAGGCAAAATGAGTCCATTCTAACTGTAAGTAATAAGGTGCATGGGTTCATAAAGATCAGATCTTGCTTTTGTAGATAAAATTCTCAAATTAGTGGGTGAAGGAAAGATTGCAGAAGTACAGTATATCATTTAATACCGTGTCACAAAACCTTACACTCAAAATTAATTCAAATTGACTTGGATAGCAAAGTTCACATGAACTGAAAATTGGCTGGAGAACTAAGTAAAGGGTTATAATAAAGACTAAGATGTTGAGCTGGAAGGAAGTGCCTAGTTGGGAATGGGTGCTAGTTCCAATCTTAATTAACATCATCTTTAATTATCTGAAAGAAGGATACATAGCATATTAATGAGATTTGTACATGATGCTAAAGCGCATGGTATTGCAAGCATGAATAAGGGAAGAGAAGTAATACACAGTAATACACAGTAGAGACTGTCCGGTTTGGCCAATGTACATGGCATCAGGGGCAGAGGGGCATTGCTGGCACATGATGGCATATATCACATTGGTAGATGTGCAGGTGAATGAGCCCCTGATGGCGTGGCGGATGTGATTAGGCCCTGTGATGGTATCACTTGAATCGATATGTTGACAGAGTTGGCATCGGGCTTTGTTGCAAGGATAGGTTCCTGGGTTGGTGTTTTTGTTGTATGGTGTGTGGTTGCTGGTGAGTATTTGCTTCAGGTTGGGTACAATCTGCCATGTACATTGGCCAAACCGGACAGTCTCTACGCAAAAGAATAAATGGACATAAATCTGACATCAGGAATCATAACATTCAAAAACCAGTAGGAGAACACTTCAACCTCCCTAATCACTCAGTGACAGACTTGAGGGTAGCAGTATTGCGACAGATTAACTCCAAAAGCAGACTTCAAAGAGAAACTATTGAACTCGAATTGATATGCAAACTAGGTTGCATTGCGTCCGGATTAAATAGAGATTTGGAATGGCTCGGCCATTACGTTAATTGAATCTTTTTCTCTTAAGTTAACGATCCTCATTCACACCTGTGTGACCATCTTGTTTATCACTTCAAAGGTTTTTCTTCCCCTGCTGTTATGGTTCCTCTCAACTAATTAGCCTCTTAAGGTTGGTCTATGCACCTCGACCTTATCATGTTTCTCTGACTGTATAAATATCTGTCTACTGTATGTTTCATTCCATGCATCCGATGAAGTGGGTATTAACCCATGAAAGCTTATGCTGAAATAAATTTGTTAGTCTCTAAGGTGCTACAAGTTTTTCTTTCTTATTTTCATTTCAATATTATTTGAATTTCCCAATGATAATTACACTGCTCTACAGCCAAAATGCTTCTGAAATAAATGTAGTCAAACTTTACTAATTCTGGGTCACTGAGAACGAAAATGATGCTTAAAATTGTTGATTGGCTCTAGTTTTCAAGACATGCTATTGGGTCAGTATATACGACCCTTGACTTGGGAATGGCGGAGGATAAGTGAGTTATAAAGGGAAGGGATCTCAATTTAAACCAGAAATGACTAAAATACATCTTTGACTGGATCTATGAATAAATCTATGACTGGGTTTGGACAGTACTTGCTTTTTAGGCAAAACAATGAATGATGCAATCTGAAGCTGGTATTGCGTCATACATGATATGAATTGCCTCATGTTTTTCCTAGAAGTCATGGATGATGCAATCATAACGAAGCTTACATCACTCTGCTGAACAAATTGCCCTATATCAGCTCTAGAAATCATACAGTGTCGTGCTCTCTTATTTGTCAGTGTTTGATTTTGCAAAGGGACACATTTCTGTTTAGCCAAAGTGAGCAGAGATGCCTCGTACTTGTGTGAACAGTGCAGATAACTTCTGCTATGTTTGTGGTGAAGTGACTTTTGCATCACAAAAGCGCAGTATAACCACTATGGTTAAGAGAGCCTACCACCTTTCTTTTGGCTGCAAAATTGGAGATCAGGACAAGAGGTGGGTCCCACACATATGCTGCAACAGTTGTGCAACAAATCTTTGCCAGTGGTTGAACAGGAAAAGGAAATCTATGCCTTTTGCAGTGCCAATGCTTTGGAGAGAGCCAACAGATCATACCAGCAATTGTTACTTCTGCATGGTGCCTCCAGTTAGGAAAGGTGTGTCAAAGAAGAAAAAGTGGACTGTGCATTATCCAAACATTCCATCAGCTATACGCCCAGTACCCCATGCAGAAGGACTGCCGGTTCCTGATGCACCAGAATCATTCTCACTTGAGTCAGACGAGGAAGAGGAAGAGGATGAAACTTCTGGTCCTGAACCATCAATGTCACAGGACCCACATTTTCTCCCATCCTCCTCCTCTGAACCACACCTCATAACACAAGGTGAACTGAATGACCTTGTCAGGGATTTGGAACTACCCAAGAGTAAGGCAGAGCTTTTGGGCTCCAGACTACAGCAGTGGAATCTCCTGGCAGGTGATGTTAGGGTTTCCATATTCCGTGACCGTCAAAAGGATCTTGTCCCATTCTTCTTCATGGAAGGTGATCTTGTAGCCTGCAACAACATCGATGGTGTGATGGCAGCCCTCAACATTGTTCACGATCCAGATGAGTGGAGACTGGTCATTGATTCATCGAAGACGAGTCTTAAAGCTGTTTTACTGCATAATGGCAATGTTTTGCCATCAATTCCAGTTGGTCATGCAGTCCATATGAAGGAAACCTACTTTTGAAACAACTTTTGAGGTGCATAAACTATGACCAACATCAGTGGCAGCTTTGTGGCCATTTGAAGGTTGTTGCTCTCTTGCTTGGTCTGCAGACTGGATACACAAAGTACTGCTGTTTTCTCTGCGAATGGGATAGTTGTGCAAGAGATTCCCACTCCATCAAGAAAGATTGGCCACTCCGACAGTCATTGGAGCCTGGGAGGAAAAGTGTTCAGCATCCACCACTTGTTGATTCAAGGAAGATTTTGTTACCACCCTTACACATCAAGCTGGGTCTGATGAAGAACTTTGTCAAGGCCATTGACAAAACATAAGCAGCTTTCAAGTACCTCCGTGGAAAATTTCCAAGGTTAAGTGAAGCTAAGATAAAGGAAGGTGTCTTTGTTGGTCCTCAGATTCGTGAACTTCTTCGAGATGATGCATTTGACCATGCACTGCGTGACAAGGAAAAAAAGGCATGGAAAGCCTTCCAGTTAGTGGCAATACATTTTCTCGGAAACAACAAGGCAGACAACTACAGGTTGTTGTTGGTGGGAAACCTCCTCAAGGCATACATAAGTCTTGGCTGCAACATGTCACTAAAGATACATTTTTTGCACTCTCATCTAGATTTTTTTCCACCTAACTGCGGAGCAGTGAGCGACGTGCACGGTGAGCGATTTCACCAGGACATTGCAACAATGGAGAAACGCTATCAGGGCAAAGGGAGCCCATCAATGCTTGCAGACTATTGCTGGACAGTGACAAGAGATGCTCCATTTAATGAATACAAGAGACAAGCCAAGAAGCACCGAGTAGACACTGAATAGGACTAAACTATGGACATAATAGTTTTTTGCCTTTTGTTTCATAATACATTTTATTTATATAACCCCTTTGCTGATTTTTAAAGTGTTACATAAACAGGACAGGTGAAATAGTATCATGTAAAGCAACCATAAACACATGAAAAGACCTAGGTTTACAATTTATGATTAAAACTCTACTATCTACAAAATATACATAGACATAAAATGTAAAAACTTAAATATCTTAGAAACAGTAGCCAATCAGTTGTTTTAATTGTCATATTTGAATTCAGCACATCAAAATACATACTAAATAGCACATTTTATCTCTGAAGCAGACTACTTCTCCAAAATTGTAGACCAGTGTTATAATCTGTGAGGGGGAAATACATGAACTTCCCACTCATTGGGAGGAAAACAATATCTCTGAACCCAAACTAATCGAAATGGCTAAAATGAATTGTTTCACTCTTGGAGATTTCCACAGAACAGGAAAAACAAAGTGAGGAACCACCAGGTCATCCCTTATCACTTACACACACATTGATCCAGGTCTGAGTGAGCATTAGCAGCAGAACAATCCCTGTAGTAAATGTTATGTTGACGCACCCCTGACTTTGTGAGGTAGGACTTGTGCATAGAGATTTGATATTTGACTGTTACTTTTCCAATTAAATATTCAAACAAAGCACACATGGGGTTCTACTTTGTCTCTTTGTTGTTCAAATTATATCGTGATTAACTGCTTGCATAAATTATGGGGACAGCATTCGTCAAATTATCCATAGTTACTAAAACAGAAATGGAGAAGGTTAAAAGAGTGGCTCTCTAGTCCTGTCTTTTAGGTCTAAAAGCACAGATTGGGTCAAGAGCTGATAGTGTCCTTAAGATTTGTAACCTATCCATGAAGGAATGTGCTGAGATTTTTTAATCCTGGTCTGATTTTCTTTGTTGATGGACTGAGCCTAATGTGATATGATATAAAACTCATCAAATGAGGTTTTAGTTCCATATCCAGCCGCATACAGAAGATGATTTTTTCTGCTTTCAGGAGAAAGCTTGCGTCCATGAGCATGAGTGAAATGTGTTTGTTTTTTTCTTGTCAGAGGCAGAATTTTGGAAAAAAACATCACCTGCTGTAGAGCTTTGTTATAAATCAAGCTATTTGTTTTACACTGTAATAGAGATTGTTTGTTTTCAGTGAATCTCAGGAAAACTAGGGGGAAAAGTTGGGACAGCTCAGGTTAACCAGGCTTTGTTGTTCTGGGACCTATACCACATTATGAAGTTCAGCAATTTACATAAAATGGGCCTTTTATTGCCAGGTCAAAACTATATCAGAGTCTGAATGGAGAATGCTAAAGGGTTCTTTACAGCCTGTTTTCCTAATCTGTCCTAATTATAAGGGTAACTCTATAGATCCCATAAAATGAGCCTTTTCAGCTAGCATTTCCTTCGTCTCAGAAGGAAGATTTAATATCTACAACTGACTAGCCTTTACTCTGCAAATACACAACCTTCTAAGAGCATGCTGGAAGAATTACTTAATTCACAACACCTGGGCCTAGCCAGCCTTTCCTCATGGACAATCCTTGCCTGTAGGGTATGCAGCTGTGGTTCTTTCCTCAGGTAGGAGGAGAATTTTAACTTCTTTCAAACCTCTGGGTGAGGCCCATGCATCCAATCCTATAAATTAAACTCCCGTAAAAGCAGTTTGGCAAAGGTGTTAGCCTTGTATTACTGATCTGACAGAGGGTATCTGCTGGTTACTTTTTGGCGGGGGAAAAAATCTTGGTGTAGCCTATATTAATTGTTTCATAGACAGAAAACATGCAGCAGAGAGATTTAGGCCACCCTCGTGCACCCAGCATATCACTCATGAGGGTCTTCTGAGAACTAGGACAGCAGGGAGCCTTTCAAGAATCCAGAGACCCACGGGGGAACTTGGAAGACTACAGCAGCAGTCTGATAAAAATGAAATCATTGTAGGCAAGACTGTCTTTCATATGATGTAATGCTTAAATCATACTAATCCTCGACCTTTTCTCTGCAACTATGGGGGCTAGAAACTTATTTCCTCCCTTCCCCCTCCTTAAATGAAAGCTGAGGAGGTTCTCACTTAATTGCTTGTTTCCAGGAACTGGAGATTTAAATAAAACACTCTATCTGTAGGACAGCACTTCCCTATGGTTTTTAGCATGTCCCAGTGGCACAAACAGCTGCAAAGCTACAGGATTTGGCCCCAGGACAATTCTGTTAGGGTTATCCCTGGATGGACAAAGCGGGTATAGCAGCTCCTATGCTACTCTTCACCCCACCTCCATACAAGCTACTCTAACATTCTACTTTACGGAACGCATGCTTAAATCATAAAAGCAGTCCCAGTGAAGTATATGTGTAAGTGTCTGTGAGCATAGTGTATTTTCATTATTTAATCAGTTTTGAGTGAATTTGTTTAAAATATACTGCAACTTTGTTTTAAAAAATCTGCAGAAATTTCCCACATTTCCCACAGGTACCACAAATAAATTAGACTGCGTGATGTAGGACTTAGAACTAGTCCATGGTTTCATCTTCTCTATGCCAAGCAAAAAGACTATTTGAGGGGATGAATTATGGCTAACAGGTCTTTTAGTTTTGTCCAGAAGTGACTGCTTTTCTTATATTTGTCCCTTCTGTACAAACAACAAACAGAAGGTGGAAAGAATATTTTGGATGCAATGTTCTAAAAGAGAACTAGTATTTACGATAAATGACTTTATCGAAGTGAGTTGGGTAGTTCAGGTCATTAATCACAAAACACACAGAAGCTGTACCTTGCAATAGGGAGGAAAGGGTTGCTTACTAGTATATCAGCTCTGTAGAATTATGGGGCATCTCTCGAGGCCCTCATTCTCCTTTAACATACACTTTGTGTGGTCATGTATGCCAAGGCAAAGTAGGTGTAAAATGCTGCCACATTTTGTTACTGACTGTTGGCCGTGATTCAACCAAATACTTAATCACATGAGCATTCCCTCTAAATGGGGCTACTGACATGTTTAAAATTAAGTATGTGCTTTAGTGATTTGCTAAATCATTGCTTTAGCGCCCAGTTTCAAGAGACCCCAATGAGGGTTAACTAGCTACTCCATGTTAAGGTTTGCGGGGGACTATCATATCTTGGTCATCTACAGTACAAGCAACAAGCAGACTCTCATAATTCCCTTAGTCTGAAGAAAGCCTCTTCTCTATAGGAGAACCTTTGAGAGTTGTGAGAGATGATGACTTTACTGAGTGTCTCCCTGAAGAATTTGGTTGGGAGGTTGAAGGGGAGGAAGGGGATCTGAAATCAAAGAGAACATCATTCCATAAAAGTGTGGGAGAAGGATGTGTCACTCACCTTCCATATCTCGCTGTCTACAGTATCTTCATGGCCAAACTTTTACTGTATTCATTTCTTGGTGATGCATTCATGTGTGTGATAAATTCCCACTTTGTACAAACCTTTGGAATTCCTCATTTAAAATTGAGACCCTCTTTCACAGGCTAGGGTGGGTTTTTTGTGACTGATCACAGAATTGCTTTTGGTGTTCCAAAGCTGTTTTATTTCAAATATCTCCAGTAATAGCCCGTGGTCTCATGCCTCAGAATGCACCCGAGGCATGTATTAATGGGCCAGTAAAACATGGCCTGTCCTGTCATCATACTATATTCCCATTCCATATGAACAAGTCTGTTCCATGAATATGCCATGGGCAATCTGGTGTTTCATCTTTGTGTCTGTTTTAATCTCAGATTTTATCCAGTCCCTGTCAGATTAACTAGCAGGTGTGCTTTTTCGTATCCATTCATGCTAATCCCCAGTTTCATTGGGCTCAGGTTTCCGTTGTCTTTTAGTCCTAGTACCACCTTCAGATATTCTTCAATTACATAAATCTCATACACTTACCTTTCGCTGATAACTAGAGTAGGGGAACATTGAGCTATTTCAGTTCACTGGTAGTTTGGCAAATGGCTACTTTGGTTTTAGTCCTTGCTGCTTTGCAGTCGATAAGTTGTACCTGGAGTTTACAAGCACATATGTATAAATAGAATATTTATTTGCTAAACATCAGTTTCTCTGTCCTGATTGCAAACCGGTATCACAGAAAAATAGAAACTGGTTTACAATTCCTGAAACCCAGTTTCTGTACTGTTGCTGATGTCATTTGTAATGCACCTGTAAACCCTATAGAGTTATAAGATGTCATAACTTCTCCCACATAGGATGACATTTCGAAGTCAGAACAAAATATACACCGAATGTCTGACACATGGAGTCTAGGTAATGTCCTCTCATCCAACTAAAGCAAATTAAGCACTGAGACCCAAATCTTTCTATCCATCAGAAAAACAAAACTCTGGGCTGTGCATTAGACATCTCCACACAGGGCCTGGGGTAAAGAAACCTCCTGTCCAGCTAACACAGCCACTTGGAGGACATGGCTGCAGCTGACCCCCAACCTGTTAAAGCATTTAAACATCCACCTCACTACAATATGTATAAACTGGCATGTCCTTGGGTGATCTTCAACCACAAGCATGGGTGGTGGGTGAATCACGGGCATGGGGAGGCTAGACCCCGGCGACCCACCCCTTCCATCTGGGGCCCTGCTCCATTCCCCCGCCAGAGCCCAGAGGCCTCCCCGCTCAGCCCCGGCACGCTGGGTGGGCAGGCAGCGTGGACCTCAGCCCCAGAGCGGTGGGCAGGCAGGCAGCTGAGGGTGGCCCCCAGCACAGTGGGCAGGCAGCATGGCCCGGAATGCTGGGTGGGCAGGCAGCACGAGCACCAGCTCCAGCTGCCCAGAGTCCTTGGCTGCAGGCTGGCCCCCAGGAGCCCCAGCCTGGGCAGCTGTGGGGAGCCAGTGTGGAGTTGCAGACCCTCCACCACCCCGGGCGGCCAGGGAGGGACACAGGCCGGGGGCTGCTCTAAGCCCCTCATGCACCCTGGGCAGGTGGAGGGTCTGCCGTGGCTCCCCGCAGCTGCCTGGGCTCCCCAGCCAGTCTCCACACTGGCCTGGAAGGGGGTGTGGGGCCACGGGGGGAAGAGGAGGAGAAGGGGGTGGGGTCCGCCCAGGCGAAAAGTGGACGGATCTGGCCCACCCACTTTCAAAAAGTGCTATGGCCCCCGCCCCAGTGCCATTGGCCCAGGGCCCCGGCCACATGGGACGGAAGAGCCACTGCTGAGCACGGTGGGAAGTAGGAGGGGGCCTCGGGGTGGAGTGTGGGCACAGCCATGCAGGCAGTTTGGGTAGGTTTAGCCTTCCCTTGCCTTTGACACCCACCACCCATGACCACAAGCCTCTTGCATAACAACCAACCATGCTAACTAATTGTGTTACACACTCAGCTGTGGGCCTAATTGTGTGTGGAAGGACAAGAGGATCTGCAGATCCCATACTTTGAGGCTACCCCCTGTCCCTGAATACTGCGAGGCAGGGAGCCACACAAATCCTGTCCCTGTGTGCGGTGCACAAACACTGCTCCTGACACCACAGGGCCCTGCACACGTGCTGGGAAGAGAGCAGTATTTGGCCTGTTATGCAGGGCATATGTATGTGGTGTCTAAATCTTTGCATTCTTCACTGCCCAAGAGAACAGCAACCTTCTTGTTCTGGTTTCTCAGAATCTAAGTGGCAACGGCAATTGTAGTTAATGTGCTAACTGCAGAGTTAAATGGTGAAAAATTCCCATGACCAGCAAAACTCCTAATCCCATTTTAAGGGCCAGCTTCACAGAGAGTCAAATATTTTGTTATTCTTGTCTATCTGTTTTAGCTTTTCACATGGTTATGACAGCCATTTTTCATAGGATGAACAGTCTTTCCATCTAAGGAATGCACCTGGATATACAGCACAACTTGCAATATCTGGCATAAGAGACATATTTTAAAATGCTGGTAATTATTACTGAGAGTCTGATCTACCACTCCTTACTAAGGCAAAAACCTGATAGCACTTTAGTGGCAGTTTTGCCTGAGAAAAGAGTTTATAATCGGATCCCCTGAACTGAGCTGTGCACCGAAATTACCTGAGAATTAAAATGACACGTCCTGCTGTGCAAATATTTGGGGATATGAAGAAAAGATTTCCTGTTTCTCTTCATGAATTGTTTAGGGTGGAGTAGTGGCCACTAAGACAGACTTTTGCCTGAACCCTGCTGCTTGCCCACAAGCTGGACAGGATAAATTCCATGCTCCAGTCCCTCTAGAGTTCTCCATCCACAGAGCATTGGGTCTTTGTACCAGGTCAGAAGAATGTCATTCATAAAGAGTAAACTGGGTGTACGGTCTTAATCAGTTGCATTACAAAAAATTCCTTATCCAAACAACAGGTGCACATCACTTTCAAAATATGACATGAGCTTTAAGTCATTGTAGTAAACATCTTGTACACTTATAAGATAGACACATCAAATCATACATCAAGTATATGTAAAAATTATTGGATAAATATTCCCATAATAAATGTTATTTCACTGAGGGTCTCTTGTGTGCTCAGGTCATTTTTCAAGACTGTTTGCAAAAATGGCCTGTCATACAGAAAGTGTGTTTGGGCTGCTAAATATTTATTCATCAGATATTCCCATGATGGTAAATGTAAAGATTATTGAAAAGCCCATGGCACAAAGGATCATATGACTTAAGGTAACTTGTGATTTATGGCATTGTTACCTCTCATCACTGAGTAAATGAGGCTTGAAACTGACTAATGTTTCTCTTTATTTTGTTTGCTGGAAATATTTATAACTTCCCCCAGGGATTTTCCAGAGTAACACTGTATGATATTGTAAAATTATTCTTGAACTATTGTTTGATTTTAATTACACGTGAATAGAAGTAAAAATCTTGGGAATGCTTCTTCTTTGTTTAACTCCTTTATATGTTACTTCTTGTTTAAATTTACCCTGATTGATTATTGAAAGGTTGAGGTATATTTAAAATCTGTGCAACATCAATGATATTTACACATTGTACTGTCCTTTTTTTGTATATAAGAATGGATCTGCTGTACAGTAAATATAATCTATACAGCAGATCTCCCTGCTCTGATGCAGAGAGGACCTGTGGGATGGAGTTATGTCCAGAGGTGGCATCAGAGAGAGGAAAATCCCAGGAGGTTCTCCTTTCTTGGGGAGTTTTTTCCAGATCATCCCCTCAGGCAGGGACATAGGAGAAGAGGCTGTTGCTATCTATGTACTCCAAAGTGAGTTCATCCTCCAAGCCCCATTTATCTGACAACCCCACAGAAAGCACAGGGCCTCCATACTACCTCCAGGCCTCCTTGCTACTCCATCAGTGCTCCAGTGGCAGCTGGGTTGACACAATATCTCCTGCCAGACTTGCCCCTGGAACTCCCTGTAAAAAGGGAAAGGGAAAGGGGATTTCACAGTTCCCCTCATAAAGTAATGGAGTCCTAATGAGGGGTTAGACTAGATGACCCTTGGGTCTAACCCTATGGTTCTATGATTCTAATCTGTATTAACTTCTGAGTAGATTTCCCTTGGGATGAGTGTGGACATGATATGTGCCCCTCAGCATGATCTGGCACCCATTAGGAACATTTTAAATGAATGTTGTCCCTCAAACTTCTACAGCATGTACTGTTCATCTGGGAATCAGTTTCATCTTAATTCATTAATTGTGTAAACAATGAAAGTATAATATTTTGGTGTGATCAACAGCCTCAGAATGAAGGGAAATGTGCTCATGCTCTCGCCAGGGAGAAATGCTGATTTGTTTATGAGGTCAATCAAAAGACATACTAAAATGTTGACTCTCCAGCAATGTTTTGAGTTAGGCACATTTAATCATTTGTTATCTTACATTGATAAAGTTAATGCAGAGAATCAAAGCCAAGCTTGTATCACCAGTAAACATTATGATCGTATACATCTGCAGAACACACAAATTCTGTCCTCAATTAACCAGTGCTTTTAGTAAAGCTAAACATACTACTTGATTTATTAACATAATATGACGTTTTTCTTCTGGTAAAACAAACAACGTTCATTTCAACAACACTAAGATTTTGCAAACTTATAAACTTACATTTAAAAAATGCAGCCAGGCTGGGACTGACTTAACACTTAATAATACCCAGCACTCAAAGTGCTTTTCACCATAGGTTTCAAAGTACTTAATACAACTGTTCAGTATTATTATACCTATTTTACAGATGGAGAAACTTACTTGTGGATAAGTGACTTGCTCAAGCGCACTCAATGAAGCAGCAGCACAGCCTGGAATAAAATAGTGTTCCCTTAGTTCAAGTCCCATGTGCCACCTGCTGGACTATATACTGCATCCTTATGCTGACATATACTACGCACTCCACTACCAGCAAGCGTCTTCTACATAACCTACTTATCTGTGAGCATACCATCACCTGTGAGCCAAATCTTGCTCTTTTTACATCTACAGGAGGTGTAGTTCCACTTCCTTCAGTGGGACTATTCACCTGAGTGACTTAAGCAGGATGTGCCCATAGGGGTGGAATATTTCTTTAAAGAGGAAGCTCCATATTTTAGAAATTCAGCATTGCCATGTGATGCACTAGTGCTATAATAGATCTTTTGCTAATAAATAGTTTACATGAAAATCTGAGATGAGAAACTAGATTAATCTATGCAGAATCAATTTACATTATTAATTTACACAGTGGTTTTAGATACAGTCTTGGCAACAAGAAACCGCAAAGCCAAATACCCAGACTCTGATCTCATACTTGTGTTACACTAGTATAACTCCATTAACTTTAGTGGGTTACTCCTGATTGATACTTAAGTAAGGTCTAGTCTACACTACCTGCCGATTCGGCAGATAGCAATCAATCTTTTCGGGGTTGATTTTTCGCGTCTAATCTAGACGCGATAAATCGATCCCAGAATGTGCTCCCCGTCGACACCGGTAATCTACCCCGATGCGAGGCGGAAGCGGAGTCGACGGGGGAGCGCCAGCCTTCGACATTGCAGTGTCCTCACGGCGAGGTAAGTCAAGTTGCGTACCTTACATCGACCCCTCCCCCGCCCCGTAGTGTAGACCTGCCCTAAGAAAGTGCAAGATGGGGCCCAGAGTTTCTGCTGTTCACTGGAAAACATTTTCCATAACAAAGTATTACTTTGTAACAATAAATGTACCTGGCCACGTAACATGTGTCAGTGCTTTGTGGAAGAGAGGCAAGATACTTCTTCTACCCTTCAGAGCTTATAGCGTAAATGCCCATTGAGCATACTCATGGAGGGAGAATATGGGATATAGTTGGCAGCATATTATTTCTTCATAATATAAAGGTATTTCTGCCAGGGCTGGTTGAAAATTTTCCATCAAGACTGTTTTTTGAGAGAAAATTAGGTTTTCGCCCTTTTTGTAAAAAGTGTCTGGCTTTCAGCAAAAAAATCTCAAACGTTTTTGTATAACTCAAAACATTTCAGCCAAAGAGTGAAATATTTTGATTTGGCAATGTTTCTGTGGTGCTATAATTTGGTTGCCTCATATTTCTCCTCTATTGACCAGGCTGCCCAGCTGGACTACATCTCCCATGAGATGTGGGCAGTTCTTGATTGGCTTTATAGGCCCCAATTATGCTGGCAGATCCCTATCTGCCTATCTGTGCAGAATCCTATTGATTTCTTAGGAGCAAAGGTCTGTTTGGCTGGAGCAGCTGCACTGACACTGAAAACTTGTCTCTACTGGAAGGCAGAAATGTGCATGTTAGAAATTATTAGAATAGCTTTACTGTTATCAGGGAATGGGGAAATTCTAAATCTGTGCATTTCAGATTACATTCAGAAAACCTCAGCATTTTTTTCTTCAGGCCAAATCTTAGAATGACATCTAAAATGTCCATGTCAGTGGGAAGTAAAATAGGGGCCTTAATGTCAGGCCTTATTTGAAATAAAAAAGTATTTTGCTTGCTCCAGTGTACATCTCTAGAGGATGAGTTACTGAATGCTAAGAGGTTGTTGGAGGAAAAAGTGAAAAAAGTTCACCCTTCATTAGATGTGAACCCAAAAATAATTTAACATTTTATTGGGTCAAACCTCTTTATAAAGATCTATGGTGTAGTACAGATCCTGGTAATATGACTAAGTCACTTTGAATCCCTGACTATTTTACTGAGTAATGGACTGACCTTGGCACTAGATATGCAGATTAAAATAACTGTTAAGAAGCTAAAAGCTATGTCACCCTCATGCAATGAAAAGTCACATTCCTGCATGGAATACTATCTATTCATAATATTTTCATCCAGACCAGGACAATACAAACTCCAAAACATAAAAGGATTTCTAAGGTAATGTTAAAAAAACCCTGCAGTAATCAATATCTGCATTTCTGGTCTGTTAAGAAGGTCAGCAGACAGTCCCTGAATAAGTAGATCACGTGCAATGATTTGTAGATTTTTTTTTCTTCCCATGGAGACTTGAAGAACTTATTTTAACTGTTTATTAAATAACAGTGCATCTTTTTGCTGCCGTGGAATTTGAAGTGCAATTGAGTTTCCTTTGTGTAGAAAAGAGGACTACAGCAGCTCAATTAAAAATGTCTCTCTCTCTCTAAGATGAATTACTCCATTTTGACCATACTTTATCCCACTTCTTGAGCTTAGTAACAAATGAATCAGTATCTGGTATCAATCCTCACACAAAAGAGCATTACTTGCCAGAAGATTAATCCTGAGGCCCTCGTGTGCCCCAAACTCTCAGAGGGCCAGTTTTTACCATTCTTGTACCTAACTGTGTCTATCTGCTCAGCATGAGCAACAGTGGCAGAATCTTGCCCATTGACTTCATTGAAGTCAGGGGAGTTTGAGACAGGCAAGGGCTGACGGATCAGGCCCCAAGGGAGGAGAAGGTAAAGAGAGAACAGCTCTAAATGAATAATGCTTCAATATAATGGCCCAGCTAATTAATATTGAATTCCAGCTGAAATCCTACTGAAGTACTTATCACAGCCACATTAATACTGAACAAGTCCATCAGAATTAATGTTCTTGCAATAAATATCAAAGGAGTTAAGAATGATTAGGCCATTATTGTAAAATGTTCGATGGGAAAAAAGAAAAAGGGGCTGAGCCTTAAAGGAGCTCCAGGGATTTGCTAACCCCCTAGCTCACATGCAGTAATAATACCTGTGAGGCTGATTCTGCTACCCTAATTCATATTGAGTAGTACTTTACCCTTATTCCAACTCAGAGTAAGTCACTGCTTAGCATGTGCAATGTTAGCAGAAACAAACCTGTTGATTCCAGTGAAACTTCACAGAGTAATGTAGTACTCGATGTGAGTCAGGGGGAAACAACTGAGCTCCTGGGTAGCTATATTACTTATAGTACAAATATAATTTTTAAAAAATCAAAATAGTTCATAGAAATACCTCTCTACTATCTCCATAACTCTGAAGGATGGTCAGGCCTCTGTGAAAGATGCCATTTTATTGTATTGAGAATGAGGTTTATATTAGTGGATGGGAAGAAAGGGTACTACCTCTTGAGCTAAATTTTCCTTAGCTGCAGCAACAATAGGGCTTGAATGGAGCTGACATTCCTTTTGGAAAAGGCAGTGTTATACATGCATGCTAGCCAGAGTATCCCAATGTGCTGGTCCTTATTCAGTGTTGGGGTGACCCACATAAAGGTATATAAGCAAATCCTAAGTACAGTAGCTATTCAGATTCATGCTGACAACATAAATCTGAACATCTACTTTAGTTCAACCTTCTGATGTATGGGTCACTTCACACTGAATGATGCATATACAAGCATGTAGGCATTAAACACCAGCTTGGATCAGACAAATGAGATATGAATTTTCTCTTACAATATGGCTTACAATGAAAGCAATGACCTAATTGCTGAAGAAGCTTTCAACCCATTTGATTATCTTCCAATAAGCACAAATGTTGAGACTACAAACCTCTTCACCATCTAGATCCATGTGCCACATCCCAGCGTCTATCAAAAAAAATTCATGTGAATTAAAAACATAAATTTTTCATACTTGCTCTCTGAAATCTTTTCTCCATCCCTGTCTTTTCTGCATTTCTCTTCCCCCCAGTTTCAAAGAAGCACTCCTTTATTAATATCAGACCAGAGTGATTGAGTAGATGATGGTGGCAGCTTAAACAAAGATGCAAACTCTGACCTTTGTTACCCAAAGCTGGGGAACACTATTTTTTTAGTGCATCTAAACAATATTTCCCTTTCTGTTCTTGAATTATCAACAAACAGATTACAATTTTCTCACATATATATTATTTACAATTATTTAGCAGATATTTCAGAGAAGAATTCTTGGTCTATGGATTGTATGCTGGCAGTTCTTTGTAATTCAATTGATGTTGATGTTATGATTGTTCTTTAGGTCTCATAATATGTTCCTGGTCTGTATGAATATAATGCTTAGAATCAGATTTCTTAGGGTAAACACACTTTCAAATTGAAAGTTTGCTTTCTGCATTATCCACTGGTTTCTTGAATATTCTTGCCCATAAACTCATTAACTAGAATGTTTGTGAAAAGAAAAAACAAAAGTGATCCGAACACCGGTGAAGTGAATTCCTTTAAAAATCCAAGGATTCACCATCTTCTAATGAATACTTACTTTGGGCATATATGAAAATCAGATGAAGTAGTAAAAGTAAGTCTGAAGAAATACGATAACATTCTTCCATTAATTTTAGAGTAGAATCTTATTGGATTACACCCATCAGAACCAACCCAGAATTTCAGACAGTGTTCTCTAATCCAGTATATAATGTATGGGAGGAAAGAGGGTACCACAACCATTGGCAAGCTCTTCTGTAATGATAAAATGATGGAACTTAATACCATCAAAAAACTCATGGGGAATATTAATTATATCAGTTTGGGCTTCTTTGTGATTAAACCATTATATAAAATCCCATGTAGGAAGCCCAAGTTTCAGGGGACCATTAATGAGGATAGAAACAGTAATTATAGGAAAGGCCACCTCAAAGTCTTGATCTCCACATGATATAACAAATTGTTACTGGTTGATCTAGAAGATACTAATGGATTTACCTTTAGGGAAAAACAGGAAATGGACCTTACAGATATCACTTTGGAATAATGGGAAAATATCCAAAATCTTATCTATTTGTGTAACCATTAAGGAAAATGACAAAATATTTTATCAGGTATGTCAGTCCTTTGAGCTAAGGAGAATATATTTAAAAGGTAGTCATAAATTCTGGAGAGGATGTGGAGAAATAGGGAACTTTTTGCATATATGGTGGGAATGCCCTAAGATTTTAGTATTTTGGGGAAATTAACAAATAGAATTTTCAAGATAACTAAAGTTAGGCTATGCACAGACCTCTGGAATGTAACCTTAATAGAACTCCTAGAGGAGGTTATTGACTCGGGAAAGGACCCACTGATAACTCAATTATTACAAACAGACAGGTGGTTTTGGAAAGGACAGATACCCAACATTTTTGTCACGGAGAAAAAGTATTAGAAATGCTTTCAATGGAATAAAATAATTGTTAGTCATGTTGCTTAATGCACTACTATAAAAAGTTCAGGTATTTTGATAAGCACAATATGAGAACCTATAAAGAACAGAGGGAAGATATTTATTTTTTTCTGAATTCATCCTACCCCATAACTCTTTAAAAGTCATTCATGTATACAGGTAAGAATACTTGATAGAAAACTGACAATGTAAAAGATGGGGAGCTAGATCTATTAAAACCATTGAAAAGCTAAACGCTGAGTTTGATACTTCATCCCTGGGCATGGACACAGGGCATGGTGTGAGTGGCACAGTGGTAAAAGTAGCTTTAAGCCACCTTGTGTTCTCTGCATTCTTGGGTTGTGCATGTGCATGTCTAACCACAGCATTAGTTAGAACAAGGCTGCCCTAATTCATGTTTTATTTCCAAAGGCTCCCTATGAGCCCTGTGTATAGCAGTAGTTTAATCCTCTGGCAAGGCCTGGATCCACTCCTGGGAGCAATGTAGAGTTCTTATTCCAGTTCTACACCAGCTGGAGAGGTCCTCTGTGCAAGGATATTCTCAGGGGTCCTTTTCTGCTAACTTTAAGGCACCTTTATGCCAGAGTGGTACAAAACAACCTTAGTCTGTCAGTTTATGGTAACTTGCTGTTTGTGTTAAGATAGATTGCTCACCTTGCATCTCCATAACGGAGATCTCATGGGGTTCATTTGTGCTATTTAGAGTCAGCCCCTAGTAAGAGGCAAGGGCAGTGGTGGGACTGCATCTCCCCCAACAGAGCCATTCTTCCTTCATGAAGTAGAATAGTTTCCAGAGCACCTGGGCATACTGATGCTGAACTCCCACAAATACACCCCTTCCTCAGGCATAGCTTGCTTCCTCTGTTAGCCAGTGTTAAAGGGGGACTGTATCTGATGGCCTCACTCACCTGATCACATTGAAGATTACAGTTTAATGATTAATATTTTTGTCTCAAGATGAAGAATAGTCTCCACTTGGTTAGAGCTATGGGAGTAGAGTCATGGTCTTACCTCCTCATCCCCTTTAGGGCACCAAGTACCCTCAAGAGAACAGTCTGAAATTTTACTTGGACCTTTATGTAGGCCATTCAAGGGGGAATGTGGGAGACACCTTTTACCATCTCCCACACTCAAAGCACACCAGTCTATGGGCTGGACACCATCCATCTCTTGGTAAATATAATATGCATCAGCCCTTCCAGTGAAACCGCATTGCTGAGTTTTATGTGCCTCATTCAAGTAGACTGTACTTTAGCATATAAATTATTAACTTGCTTCACATCAAACTGTCCTCAATTATATCATGCTAAAGCTGAATTTTGGTCAGTGTCATTTGGAATACACTTCATGCAGGTTTAAGACCATGGTGACATGTTGCCAAAAACAATAAAGGGAATACTGCAGGCAGTGGCTTCCTCTGCCCAAACCAAACACTTTATGCTCGCTATAACAGTGTCCAACTCAGAGTTTCTGCCCATTGCTTCTCAAGTACATAAAACCATCATAATCATAGTTCCTCTTTCTTTCCCATTTATCCAATATAATAAACACTGAAACACATGGTAGAATAAAAACACCCACAGCAAAGCACACATTGAAAATATCCATTAAGAAACAGGGAAAATTATATAAATGCACATTACTGGCATAATCCTATCCTCTGACATTCCTACACCGTGGCTCCCAACAATGGGCCAGCAACCTTAATGGAATGTAATTAAGAGATTAACTTCAAAATATAATAACAGCTAGCAACTGCATGGAGGATGTAGTCAAGCTGTCGGCTTAGTAGCTGCCAGTCTTTGGGAAGAGGGTTCTGTGCTCTCCCTTCCCTCTGTTGGCAGCTGGAACCTTTGGGAAAAGGCTATGGAAGTCTTCAGAGGGGGCTGTGGTTCTTTATGTAAAAAGCAAACTGCTGTATAGGTGATCTATGCAGCCATACAGAACACTTCCAGGGCACTGTACCACATGTGCTTACCTCAGACAGAGCATTATAGATTCAGAGATTATAGATTCATTGCAGCATAGATTGAATTCTCTACCGGCTCTTTCCTATTTTGAAATGTGTAAGATCAGGCCCAAAGTCATATTAGAAACAGAAGCAGCTCCCTTTTTTGGGCAGGGGAGGTTTTTACTCTCCCTCCCTTATTGTTTGGTACTACTCACTCTTAAAACATGCATGTTGGTAAGTCTGGGAGCACATACATTCTGTGCTGCAGGCTCTGAAAACACCAAAAACAAAATAGGACCTTTTTTGTCATGAGCCTTATTTACAATATGAACATGCTCCCCCCAACCCCCTATTTCGCTCACCCCAACCCCTCTGGCCCCACATAAAAGACACTTGAACATGTATCAATAGCTTTCTTTGTGATTTTTCACTAACATAGCTGTATTTTTTCCATCAGCGGTAAGTGTTGAAAAATTTGAATTGGAATTTGAAGGTTCATGGCTCCCAAACCAGCAGGAGTTGAGGTTTAATTGCTTGGAAATACATTTTCACAGCTGATACTGGCGAACAGAAAAAGTCTGTATGTCAAGAGGCTCTAAACTAATCATTTAACCATAACATGCACCACCCCATACCTAGGGACAATGTAACTGTTAACAGCTTGAAGCTGTTGAAAAAAATACAGCAATGGGGAGGTTTCTTCTATTTTCCTAATATTTTTGCTTCACTCAGAACATACTAATAGAAGAGAAATGTCTGATTTTCAGTTCTATCAGTGCAAATGAAAACGATTGTATGTTCATCTAATTTTAGCATCCAAATTTATTAGATCAGATACTGTTAATTAAGTTAACAATTTTGAAGTTGCTCAATTGTTCATACACTGCCTGCATAAACTCTGGGGCTGCCTGTAAGATCTGGTTACACTCAAGAGAGTGAGATTTGATTTCCAGCACTACAGATTAGGTGAAGAATTGCAATAACAATTAGCCAATAGTCACTAGATCTCAATTTACCATAATAGAAGGTCATTTCATCTGCGTCTTTTGTCCCTAGGGAGAGGGAAGAAACACAGGAAAGTGGAAACTATTGAGCCTTTGATAATCAGTGGATAGAAAAGTGGAGCTTGGCTTCTGAATATCCAATATGGAGAATGCTTAACATTTTTACTAAAGTTTATTACCTTACCATGGTTTGGGACTGATATGTACGCTTAATATATTCATAGTTAGTTTTGTTTTTTAAATCTCAATAAATAGTCAACAAAAAATATATCTAATCTAGCTAGCTAACAGATTGTTCCTTTCACAGGCTTTATGTCGGCATAAGGCTCTTCCCATGCCCTCCTACAGCCTTGTGTAGCCTGCCTGAGGACCAGGCAGGGTTGTAGTCCATACAGACTGTAGATCATAGGGACTGCTGGTTCCCCACTACCAATGTATGGGGTATATAGTGGAGTCATGGCTCTGTTTCCCTCAGTGCACTAGTGTTGGCTAGCCTTGGGAGAGAGGGACAGGGAGTACATTGCATGTAGAAGTGAACACTTCCTTACATACTGGGAAGCTCTGGGTGACATAGAATCATAGAATCATAGAATCATAGAATCTCAGGGTTGGAAGGGACCTCAGGAGGTCATCTAGTCCAACCCCCTGCTCAAAGCAGGCCCAAACCCAATTAGATCATCCCAGCCAGGGCTTTGTCAAGCCTGACCTTAAAAACATCTAAGGAAGGAGATTCCACCACCTCCCTAGGTAACCCATTCCAGTGCTTCACCACCCTACTAGTGAAAAAGTTTTTCCTAATATCCAACCTAAACCTCCCCCTCTGCAACTTGAGACCATTACTCCTTGTTCTGTCATCTTCTACCACTGAGAACAGTCTAGATCCATCCTCTTTGGAACCCCCTTTTAGGTAGTTGAAAGCAGCTATCAAATCCCCCCTCACTCTTCTCTTCTGCAGGCTAAACAATCCCAGTTCCCCCAGCCTCTCCTCATAAGTCATGTGCTCCAGCCCCCTAATCATTTTTGTTGCCCTCCGTTGGACTCTTTCCAATTTATCCACATCCTTCTTGTAGCGTGGGGCCCAAAACTGGACACAGTACTCCAAATGAGGCCTCACCAGTGCCGAATAGAGGGGAATAATCACGTCCCTCGATCTGCTGGAAATGCCCCTACTTATACAGCCCAAAATGCCGTTAGCCTTCTTGGCAACAAGGGCACACTGTTGACTCATATTCAGCTTTTCGTCCACCGTAACCCCTAGGTCCTTTTCTGCAGAACTGCTGCCCAGCCATTCGGTCCCTAGTCTGTAGCAGTGCATGGGATTCTTGCGTCCTAAGTGCAGGACTCTGCACTTGTCCTTGTTGAACCTCATCAGATTTCTTTTGGCCCAATCCTCTAATTTGTCTAGGTCCCTCTGAATCCTGTCCCTACCCTCCAGCGTATCAACCACTCCTCCCAGTTTAGTGTCATCTGCAAACTTGCTAAGGGTGCAGTCCACACCATCCTCCAGATCGTTGATGAAGATATTGAACAAAACCGGCCCCAGCACCGACCCTTGGGGCACTCCACTTGCTGTCTCCTGATGCAGAATGCCTTCTGGCGCTTCCCTTGGAGCAATTGTGGTTCAGCACCGTACCCAACAGCGCTGAGCCCTATCTATCTAGATATTTGTACGGTTCCAATTGCTGAGACGTCTAGATTAAATTGCAAGGTTTTTTGTTATCACCTCCCCTCAAAAAAAGTTATACATTTAAAATAATGAAATCCATTACAAATGCTCATAAATCATAATATTTCAAATCCATGTATTTGTAAGTAGCCATTACTCCTCCGGATCGAGAGGAGCCAGCTGAGGTGATTTGGGCACATGATAAGGATGCCCCCGGGAGGCTTCCTCTGGAATTCTACTGGGCACGTCCCAATGGGAGGAGGTCCTGAGGCTGACCCAGGACACGCTGGAGGGATTATATCTCCCGGCTGGCCTGGGAATGCTGGGGAATCCCCCCAGAAGGACCTGGAACCTCTTGCGAAGGAAAGGGAGGTCTAGTCCTTCCTATTCTCCATGCTTCCACTGTGACCCTCACCAGGAAAAGTGATATAAAGGAAAAAGAAGAAGATGTTTGTGTTTATTAACTTTGGAATTCAGATTGTGCAGAGAAGGACAAGAAGGTTAGTGATGAGCACTAAATCAACTCAAACCACCACTTCAATATATCATTGTGACAACATTCTTTTAAAATAAAAATTGTAGTTTGAAAAATTGGACTGACTGGTATATTTCACAGAAAACAAGCTACTTCCCTGTGCACTGGTCAAAGGTCTAGGAAGAAACATGATGGTGTGACATGGCCTTGTTAAGAAGCCTAATCTGTAATGAAGACATTGGGAAGATATGTCAGCTGAGACAATAGATTGTATTTCAGATCAACCCATCAATTTCTAATGGACCTTATCGGTTGATGATAAGCTTATAAAGGTAGCTTCAACCCTTTGAGAATCAATATCCTGAAATAGCCCTCCTTGAAAATGAGAATTGGAGTGAATATAGAATAACAGATTGGGGAATTCATATCCATTGGCCTGGCCAGTCATCAATCGACAGATAGTTGACTGTATGGAGGTCAAAGGTTGGCCTTTTAGTCTATAGGTTTATGATTCCCTTGGGGACTGTGTGGTGCGAAAAAGAATTTGGCATGCTTGATGCTATTATAGGCATGATCTGTCTGTCAAAATCCATTAGCACTCACTTTTCCTTCAAATCAACATTAAACTAGCTTTTGGGTTGATTTTTTGAAGCAGATTTCCTATCATCCCTAGTAATCCTTTATAAGTATGAAAAATGTTTCATTACTTGTATGACAAAAAGTGATTTTTCATTAATTTGTAAAATCTATGACTATTTAACACTCTCCATATATTTCTGATAGCTTCCAAGTTTAACTGAAGACCTTAGAGATAATAAATAGTGTTTTTAAAAATGCATTTTTATGTTTGTTACATGGTGCTATCAAATACTTGGCAAATGGTTTTATCAATTGTTTGTTTATATCATGACAAAGACCAAAATAAATCAAAATTCTCTGTTTTAGTAAGGTGAAAGTTAATATTTAAAAGAAAAACAAATATATTTAGTCCCATTTTGCCTCTGCTTAGATGCAAAGTGCTTTAGCTTGACATTTTCCCTTAATACTTTGCTCTGTGTCTCTGGATAGCTGTAAAGAAAAAAAACCTTAAATTTGTTTTTAATATTTGTAAATTGTAGTTTCAAAACCACTTTTTACAACAGGCTTTGAAAGTAAAGTATGTTTTTGACAGAAGATTCATTAGAAAGTTATGCCTCAAGAATGCTAATTCTATGCACATAAAACATGAATAATGATACTTTCTACGTGATGTTGAAAAACAAGATTGTTGTAATGTAAATGACAGAAGGATGCATTAATGTGTGTTCACAGTATTCTCAAAGATTGTGTTAGAAAGAGGCAAACTGAATTTGAAAATACATTTGTTTTCTTTTTACCTTTACCGTAGTTTCCTAACAATTAACCTATTCATTGTAGTTATAGTTAAACTCACCATTATATGATTTAAATCAGTTGAGCAAAAGGCTATTATATGCCACTTTGTATCTGACTACTTACAAGTTCAAAACATGCATCCTGCCATACATTTCCACTCCATATGTCAACCTTTAAAAATAAGGTTGAAAAATAGAATGAGTTCTTTTGATGTTACACTGTCATAGCTTTTGCTGTTTGTAAATAAATCAAATCAATGCTTCCCAATGTGTAATAAATCTTGACTTCCCCCCACCCCAGAGATTACATCTGTATCTTCAGAAGAACTCAGTCAGTTTGGTTCATTTGATGGGCAGATGCATGTCATGCAATACTTGATGAGAAACTTGTGAGTGTACTTTGGCCATCTCTGCTTTGAGCTGTCAGATGGATTTCTCTTGGGCATCTTCCCTCTTACTGTGCATCAGAGCAAAATAATATTTTATTGTTGGTCATAATTAATAATTCATTGAAATGCACCAAATGAACACACACAAAAAGAATGTGGATATAAATCTTATTAGGTCCCTGGGTAAAGTCAGTGTGCTTTTGCATTTTGAATTTCCAGGCATATATTATATCATCCAATATCGGAACAAGCTGAGAAATGTAATATAAAAATTTGATAAATTACTTTCTGCCTGTAAATGAGAAAACAGACTTGTAAAATGTGAAATGAACCATTCTGGCAAAGTAGAGTTTGAGCTTAGAGAGTAAACACTTGAGTTAATGGCTAGGGTATCTCTGAGTCTCAGAAGCTGTGGTACATAGGGAGGGTGAAAGTGAGGTTATGGAAGCTCTTCAATATTTTACTTTGAACATCCTTACAGGCCTTAATTAGACAGATTACCTGTTATGCATGGTGTAGTGTGCTGAACAGTTTTAAACTGGCTTGTCCTCAAGGCAAATGGAAGGCAAAGTCAAAAAGAATTACACTCTACACAAATAACAGTGAATGTTCTATTAATGGTTATGGTAAAAAATGAAATCTTCCCAGCCAAAGCACTATTTAATTTTTAACTCAACTGAGTACAAAAGAGTTTGTTAAATATTTACTGGTCTTTTGAATTTATGTACCTAACCTGCCCACCTCTTCAATGCTTTTTAACTAGTGACAGAATAAGTTGCTGGAAACCATAACAATACCTCATGTTGTAATTATTTGAACTTAAATATGAACTCAATATGCTAGTGTTTTTTTCTGATTTATCACCTTTTGCATCTAAATATCTGACAATATGATGAAACCTCTGACTAAAAGGATTAATAAACTGTTTCTGTATTTTTGTACCATCAGACAGGTAGATACACAGGATGAAAGTGTTAACTCGCTGTATGTATGCTGAATTCCGGAATCTATTTAATCGGTTTATTCAGTCTACCACCTACAGGGAAGGGTCACTGTGTCACGCAATCCTGAATGGTATTTTGTGTGAATTGGGAACAGAGCTTTTTAAAGACCAGAGGTTTAGGAACATAAACCAGATGTGCTCATTTGATATAGTCTACTTATTTTAAAAAGTCAAACACTCAGATCTTTTCTAAACTTTATTGTCAAACACATTTCATGGAAACTAAGCATTTTACAGTTCGGAGTGCTGTGAGTTTTACTGATTGCTGAGATAAAATGTGTTCTGATCTTTGCCGTAACTGCTTCTGTCCTCTATTTACAGAGTAATATGCATTTACGGATTTTACTAATTTAACCAGATAAAACTGAATATATTTCAGGATACTTACTTTAAACTCCCTTGTCATGGATTTAAAAAACAGAAAATTTTCCATTCCTTCAATTTGTACAACATAAATGTAAGTCGTAGTGTGGTTGTCATCAAGAAGTGGGGTTTTTTTTGTTTTTTTTTAAATCTACTTGTTTAAAAGTTGCTGTCTTGTCCTCAATCTCTAGGGGTTATATTAACATAATCAGAGATGTAATACCATTAGTTTGCCTCCAAAATGTATCGAGTATTCATTAGAATTAATGTATGCACTGGAAGCCTCTAGTTTACTCAATATACTAGAGTGTCATCACTGTGAATAGTTAGTTTTGAGTAGAGTAGGGATTAAATTGCAAAAGTGCTGCTGAAGGTTACTCTAGAATCATAGGTTTCAGTGTAGTAGCCGTGTTAGTCTGTGTCAGCAAAAAGAAAATAAGAAAGAAATACTTGTGGCACCTAAGCCCAGGGCTACACTGGGGAGGGGGGTCGATCTACGATACGCAGCTTCAGCTACGTGAATAGCGTAGCTGAAGTCGGCGTATCGTTGATCGACTTACCTGGCCGTGAGGACGGCGGCGAGTCAATCGCTGCCACTCCCACGTCGACTCCGCTTCCGCCTTTCGATGAGGTGGATTTCCGGAGCCGACGGGGAGCGCTTTCGGGGATCGATTAATCGCGTCTAAACGAGACGCGAAAAATCGATCCCCGATAGATCGATTGCTACCCGCCGATCCGGCTGGTAGTGAAGACAAGCCCTTAGAGACTAACAAATTTATTTCAGCATAAGCTTTCGTGGACTACAGTCCGCTTTGTCGGATGCGAGTGTTCCATTCCATGCATCCGACGAAGCGGACTGTAGTCCACGAAAGCTTATGCTGAAATAAATTTGTTAGTCTCTAAGGTGCCACAAGTATTTCTTTCTTATTTTCTTTTTGCTGACACAAACTAACACGGCTACTACACTGAAACCTGTCATTATGCAAGGCACTACATTTAGCCGTATGGAGTGGAAATCCATCAACTTCATGAAAAAACTCGCACAGATACAGACAGACATCATCTTCCTTTCCAACTGCAAACACATGGACATCATACCAAAAGGACTGAAGGTAAAAAATCCATTACAATCTACTTATCACACAGACTATGCTGAGAGATTGTGCCACACATTCTCAAAGAAACTGCGAAACCACCTGATCAACATCCTATACAGCAAACAGGGAAGGATTAAGACTGAGCTCTCAAAACTGGATACTCTTCTGGAAAACTAACCTTCCACACAAACTTCTTCATGGACTGACTTTACAAAAACTAGACAAGCCATTTACAACACAAACTTTACTTCTTTACAAAAGAAAAAGGACACTAAACTATCTAAACTGCTGCATGCCACAAGGAATTACAACAGTCATTCCCTTAACCCACCCAACAATATTGTTAATCTTTCCAGCTATACTCTCAGCCCAGCAGAAAAATCTGTCCTATCTCGGGGCCTCTCCTTTTGTCCCTCCAGACCCACGAACATGATACAGTTCTGCGGTGACCTAGAATCCTACTTTCGACATCTCCGACTCAAAGAATATTTCCAACACACCTCTGTACAACATATTAACCTACAGAATCCTTCCTACCAAAACTACAAAAAGAAGGATTCTGCGTGGACTCCTCCTGAAGGTCGAAACAACAGACTGGACTTCTACATAGATTGCTTCCATCGATGTGCACGGGCTGAAATTATAGAAAAGCAGCATCACTTGCCCCATAACCTCAGCCGTGCTGAACACAACGCCATCAACAGCCTTAGGAACAACTCTGACATCATAATCAAAAAGGCTGACAAAGGAGGTGCTGTCGTCATCATGAATAAGTTTGAATATGAACAAGAGGCTGCCAGGCAGCTCTCTAACTCCACATTCTACAGGCCATTATCCTCTGATCCCACTGAGGAGTACCAAAAGAAACTACACCATTTGCTCCAGAAACTCCCTGGAAAAGCACAGGAACAGATCTGTACAGATACATGCCTAGAATCCCGACCAGGGATATTCTAGTCTCACTGAGTGTTCCATTCCATGCATCCAACGAAGCGGACTCTAGAATCATAGAAATCGTACCACTAGAAGGGGCCTCAAAGATCATTTAATTCAACTCCCTAGGCTGAGGCAGGATCAAGTATATGTAGACCATCCTACCAGATGCTTGTCTAACTTGTTCTTAAAAATCTCCAGTTATAGGGATTCCACAACTTCCCTTGGAAGCCTATTCCAGAGCTTAACTAGCCCCATAGTTAGAAAGTGTTCCTTATATCAAACCTAAATCTCCCTTGCTGCAGGTCAGTCAATTACTTTTTGCCCTACCTTCACTGGATATGGAGAACAATTGATCACTGCCCTTTTTATGTATTTAAATGTATTTAATGTATTTAAAGCTCTTAATGTATTTAAAGGCAGTTATTAGGTCCTCCATGAGTCATCTTTTCTCAAGACTAAACTTGCCATGTTTTTTTAATCTTTCCTCATCGGGCTGGTTTCCTAAATCTTTTATTAGTGTTGTTGCTTTCCAATTTCTCCACATTTTTCCTAAAGTGAGGTGCCCAGAACTGGATAAAGTATTCCAGCTAAGGCCTCACCAACTCCAAGTAGAGTGGGACAATTACCTCTGCTGTCCTGCATATAACACTTGTCCTGTTAATACACCTCTGAATGATATTAGCCTTTTTCAGTGGTGCAAGTAGAATTCATTTCTTACCAGTACTCTGCACCAGCTAAAAAGGTGTGGGGGGGACATGACCTCCCCATGTGACTCCTCACGTGACAAAGCACAGGGCCCCATGCTCTCTTCTTCCCCTCCCCATTATCCATCCCACATTACCTGGGGGGAGCACTCCCAGTGGGTAGACCCGGCACAGCTGCTGTGTGGGCTGCTAAGAGAAGAGGAGGTCTTTGTCTCTGGAAAAGTAGCCAGCTCAGAGTCACACCTGCTTTGGGAATTGCCAGCAGAATAGCTTCAAACTAGCTTCCTCTGAGAACAGAGAATATTTTTTTCAGACACTCTGGCAACTGAGTCCCACACCGGCCACTCCTCTGGCGCGGCTGTATGGTCCTCAGCCCTGCCCGCAGCCCTTCCACGCAGCTGCATCTTCTGAGTCCTGTCCTCTCCCGGGAACCACAGCGGCAAAAGAAGCAGAACATGAGGCCACCAGCAGGCCCCACACCGGCAGCTCCTCCGGCGTGGCTGTACCTCCCCCATCCCTGTCCTCTGGTGGGGCTGCTGTACAGACCCTGGACAGGAGACGCAGGCACGCAGCTGCATAGAAGGGCTGGGAGTGGTACAGCCGCACCGGAGGAGCTGCATGTTCTGCTCCTTTTGTCACTGTTGTTCCCAGGAGAGCCCTGTAGTTCAGGGCTCTCCCGGGAACCACAGCAGCGAAAGGACCAGAACGTGGGGCCACCAGCAGCTCCTCCAGTGTGGCTGTACCACCCCCAGTCCTGTCCTCCGGTGGGACTGCTGTACAGACCCAGGACAGGAGACACAGGCACACAGCTGTGTGGAAGGGCTGGGAGCGGTACAGCCGCGCCAGAGGACCTGCCTGCGTGGGGTCAATGGGCGACCCCACATTCTGCTCCTCTTGTGTCTTTCCAGTATGCCATACTGGCTATAAATATCTCACTCATACAGCAGACCTAACCGGACTTGCACCACTGGCCTTTTTTTGCAACTACATCACACTTGTTACTCATATACAACTGAATGATCCACTATCACCCTCAGATCCCTGTCAGCAGTACTACTACCTGTCCAGTTATTCACCATTTTGTACTTATGCATTTGATTTTTCCATCCTAAGCGTAGTCCTGTGATGGGGTGTTTGCCCCACACGGGCATGCAAGGGGTTAATAGGGGACTAGGGAGGCTGCGCAGGAAGCAGCCAACAGGAGAGGGTCTTCAAGGAACAGCCAATCAGGGCTCAGCAGGCCTATATAAGAAGAGCTGCAGGGCAGAGCAGGGTCAGTTACTCCCTGGAGCTCAAGGAGGGCTCATGGGATGCCTGGCAGGAAGAAGGAAACTAGCACCCTGGACAGAGCAGTGCTGCCAGCAGGGACCAGGGAAGCCAGAGGAGGTCCTGGCTGGCTGCTGGAATCTGCAGGCTGAGGCCCTGAGGTAAGGGCAAAGAGGGTTCTTGGGGGAAATGGGGAAGTGGCTGGAAAATTGACTGCAGTTGCCACTGGGGAAGTGGTGGGACAGTTGGACTGCAACACTTGCCCCCAGAAAGGGAAGCACAGATCATGGCAGGGCTGTCATGAATGACATGCTGTCTTCCTTGGAGTGACATGGGTAAGGGAGCAGAAGTGATGGCAGGAAAGACACCACTGGGAGTGGGCGTACCCACATGCAGAGCTAATCCCCAAGATGACCCTGTCACTGATAACTACTCTTTGAGGATGGTATTTCAACCATTTATGCACCCACCTTCTAGTAATTTAATCTAGACCACATTTCCCTAGTTTGCTTATGATAATGTCACATCGGACTGTGTTGAAAGCCTTAT
Organism: Macrochelys suwanniensis; assembly: GCA_033296515.1. Lineage (NCBI taxonomy): Eukaryota > Metazoa > Chordata > Testudines > Chelydridae > Macrochelys > Macrochelys suwanniensis. The sequence continues at coordinate 25,753,559 of CM065782.1, forward strand.
TAAAATCAAAATATATCATATCTACAGCTTCCCCCCATCCACTATGCCAGTAATCCTGTAAAGAAGGGAATAAAGTTGGTTTGGCATGATTTGTTCTTGATAATTCCATTCTGGCTATTCTTTAGAATCTTATTATCCTCTGGGTGTTTACTAATTACTGTTTAATATTTTTAACAATATCTTTCCAGGTATCAAAGTTAGGCTGTCTGGTCTGTAATTTCCTGGGTCCCCTTCCAATTTTTAAAGACAGGTACTATGTTTGCCATTGTCCAGTTCTTTTGGACCTGACCCGTACTCCATGAGTTCTCACTAATGGTTCCAAGATTGCTTTAGCTAGTTCCTTAAATATCCTAGGATTAATTTCATCAAGCTCTGCTGACTTGAATATTTCTAATTTCTCTAAATATTCTTCAACCTGTTCTTTTCCTATTCTGGTTTGTGTTCCTTTCCCATTGCTGTTAATATTAATTGTTAAGTAGCTGGTAAATAACATTTTTAGTGAAGTCTGAAGCAAAATAGGCATTAAACACCTCAGCTTTCTTGATGTCAACCACTATTAGCTTTTTTCCCCCATACACTCTTTTGTCTTTCTCTTGCCCATAATGTATTTATAGAACCTATGTGCATGTGCTCATCCTTGTTTTGTACTCATCATTAGAAATTTGTCCATATTCCCCCTTTTTGCAGAGTTCATTTTCATACTCCTTACATTTGTGTAGAGAGATCTCCCTTCTCCCATTTTCCCTCTTGTTGCTCCTAGGACCCTATTGTAATCTTCTATACCTACTTGTGGACTTTTGTCACTGAGCCATTTAAACCTACTTTTAAGCCCTCCTCACTAGTTTGGTGAGTTGGTGTCCAAAAAATGCTTGTCCCTTTCTTGGTCATGTGGACCCCAAGTCTTCCTCCCAGAGTAATGGATTTGAACCAAGATCCCTCATGACTCAAAGGGAGGTGGTGGAATCTCCTTCCTTATAGTTTTTACAGTCCGGCTTGACAAAGCCCTGGCTGGGATGATTTAGTTGGGGTTGGTCCTGCTTTGAGCAGGGGGTTGGACTAGATGACCTCCTGAGGTCCCTTCCAACCCTGAGATTCTATGATTCTATGAAACATGAACTCTGTTCCACTATGGACACTAGTTCTATCAAATGGCCAGAACTATCTTCAATCATCATCATCAGAGGTCAAAAGGGGCCATATCATCACCATTTTCACAGGTCATGCCCTACACCACAACATTCCACAAAGAACCAGAGTAGAAGAAATACTGACTCAGAAGTAACAGCTATGAATGAACTTAGGGTGGAACAGAGAAATGAAATAGCTGGTCCTTGATAACAAAGGACAGAAAAGAGTGACTGCTGCTAAACCCCTTCACGGGATCAGCTTCCCTGCCCAGTACATAAAGATGTGGCCCAGTCTTCTCCTTGACCCTCCTCACCCTCTTTAGGATAGTAGGAGACCCCAGGTTTGTAGATATAGAGCAGATGCTGTGCTCAGACTGCAGTTTTGCCTGGCCCTTACACAGGCCAGACAAATGGAGAAAGGCTCCTTATAACCTTGCCTTCCATCAACACTGTGAAGCAGTGTAAGAGCTAAGAACAATCTGGTCATAGATATTAAATATGAAACTGTCTTCTGAGAAGCACCTAGCATACTTATGGCTGATGAAAAATAACAATAATTCATAATGCAGTTATATCAATTTACTGGCCTGTTTAATGTATTCAAATAACCATTTTGTGATGTTTCTTATCCATAGTGAACTGTGAATGACTTTTCATTTCTAGGTCAGAAAGATTATTCACCCTTCAATGTACATCGCTGTTCTTAAAATCCTTAAATGATATTCTAGGCTGTATCTATTTGAATTTACATGACAAATCTTTTTTAAAAAAACACTCATTAAGAGTACATTTTTGGTCAAATTTTCTTTCTCCTATGATGATATGATATTTTTATTAACTCAGATCACTGAAATTTGATTTTTTTGTTGTCACTGTTTTGTGAGAGGCTTGACAAACATTTTGGAGGTATTTTTTTCCCTGTGATATTTGATCTGAACAGAGCATCTAACATAAACTATTTTCCCCATAGAGTCTGAAATGTTTTCCTATGGTAATGTATGAGACAGGTTTTGGAGAATTTTCCAATGCACCCTCATTTGAACTTAGGACTGTTCTCCTTCTGTATCTAAGATCAGCAAAATTATTATTAAACTGAATATTCAATGATTTTACAGTATTTGAGTATAGTTAGAGCTTACACCCAGAAATTGTTCAAAAATATTGAAAACTGTACCTCACACTGTATAAATACTAACTGGCTAAAGAATTTCCCAAGACAAGGAGGCCATAAGCACCTCTTGGTAAAGGAAGTGATCTTGTTTTGGTGTTTCTTGAAGACTAACATAGATATCCAACCTGTCCAACTACAGATCGACAAAGATTCTGAAAGTCTTTTGTTAATACTAATGAGATTTTTCTTCCAACTCTGTTTCTTCCGGTGATAACAGCTTCTAATTTGGGTAATATACTGATTTAAAACATTACATAAACTGTCAAATCACCTTCCACTCCCAGTAAGAAGAGATGGCAGTTTAATTTCTTTTAATCAAACGCTTTGGTTGCAACTCTGCTTATAGCCAAAATCTGAAAAGTGTTGAGCACCCACATTACCCCATGGCTCTAAGTGAGTAAATGAATGTCTGCGCTAATTGGCTCCACTTGTAGTATTGGACAAGACAATCTGGGAGTCAAATAGAGTGGTGTTAGGGTTTTTTGAAATCTTTTGTATTTAATAACTGCACAGTTCATATTAAATACTTAAGAGTTTTGTATTTCAGAGGCAGGGGAAATATAGCAGTATGTCCTGCTGTTAGCAGCTCAATTTCAAACCAAGTTTCCTGCAGAAAACATGGAACCTCAGTTTTCATTGGTATGACATATCAAATTCAACTTATGGAGAGCTATAGTAACCAAAAACTGCAAAATACCCACTTGTCTGCACTGATTCCATAGCCATTATCTTTTCTTATTTGGATACAGGTACTGCGCTTCAGTTTTACTTGAACAATACTGAAGCTGCAATGTTAAAATTCACAACAGCACATGAGACTCGGCTGCTGATGCTGTTTTTATTTATGAAGAGTTGTGGGTAAATGCAAACTAATCAGTTATATTATAATTTAGGTCTTTAAGTCATTACCCAGTCATTACTTGCTACATTGTTACCAAGGGCCTATTTGGATTGGCAATCAAGAAAAGGATAATTGACTGCTGGAAAGAGAGATGGTCTCCAGAAGATAGACTGGCAAAGATACCCTGGGTTAATAAATTGGCATGAAGCCTAAAATAACACTTGAAAAGCAAGCTAATAGAACACCTATTCCTTCATGACTTACTAAAGCAGGGACTGAAAGGACCAAAGTAATGCTGAGGTCAGTTGTAACTACAGTATGTTAAAAATGATAAGAGTCAATGGAGGATTTAAAATTGAGTAGGAGGAAAATTAAATGTCAGAGGTAAAATAAAACTGTACCATTAAGTTATATAGTGTGAGCCCAATTTTGCAACCCTTATGCATATTAGTGAGCACTTAAGTGAGAGGTCCCTTAACTTAAACTCCTCACACAAGATAAGTGCGCACCAATGTAAGGGTTGCACCTCCAAGACCTTTAAAATTTGATGGCGTAGGACCCAAACTCAACATTTTCTAAACTGTACGTTCACAAAACTAGATATAGTAAAAGGCCCCTACCGGTGTAAAATTTACATGTGGACTCCTACTAGGGATGGAAAAATCTCCATACACCACATCTGTTGAAAACATGTGGAGGGGGGATACATTACAATCTAGACAATAGTAATGTCAGTGGCTGATTAAAATATATTCTCCAACTCATGAAATCTCACCAACTCACCTTCCTCCTTATTATGCCTGCTGCCCAGTCAAGTGCCTTATACTCTCTCCCATCTGTACTAAAATCCTATCCTTGTAACCTTTTCCTCTGCCATCACCACTCTTCTTGTTGCTATAGGAAATCATTGGTCCTTTTCTCCTACTTGCATTGAAGATGGGAATTAAATGGAACATCTTATCATTCTTTGGGTTGTCATCTCATTGCGGGATTTAGAGGGGGTTTTGATGGTGACCTTTTTGTCCAATTGAAACAGTTTCATAAGGCGAAATCCTAAATCCACTGAATGCAAAGGCAAAACTCCGATTGACTTCAATGGGGCCAGGATTTCACCCTAATTTGTAGATTACCCCTAGCTTTTCAATGTTATGTTATTTATGCTAAATAAATAAATATTTTGCAAACAAAAGTATGGAGCCTAGATAATTTAAAAAACTTCATCTCCCAGTATCCTTTTTGCCACTGAATTTTATAATTTTATTTTTTTGTATTGTGGCAAAGCATAGAAGCCCCAGTCATGTTCCAGGACCTCACTATGCTAGGTGCTATACAAACTAAAGGTCCCTGCTCCAAATAACACAATTTATTTTGGCTTTCTCTCATAAAATAATCTATTCCTCACACCTCGTATCACCTATGCTTCTTTATGATAACTCCAATCTAAAGCAAAGTAAATATATGCCGTATTCCAAACACCCATGCAAAGTAAAAACTTCTTGTTTTGTATTCTGTCCCTCAGCTAGCAGTCCTATGCCCTATTTGCCTTTTATATTGCTGGTGTGCACTGGTGTGCTTTGGATGAGTTTCCCCATCCTGTTCACTGTGCTGAATTACTGGTTCCTTGCTCCATGCCTAATTATTTTACATTTATCTGGTGCTTATTCAAACTTATCTAACCCTGTTTTGTTTAAAAGGCTGTGAATATTATAAGATCACACGTTAGAATGTTGAAGCAGTATTTTTGTAAGATCTTCCCGGGTATTAGAGTCCTGCAATAATTTTGTCTAATTTCAGTGGTACCAAAGGAGGCAAATATGGTTTTCAGTGGACCCCCTAGCTGATGTTTCCTTACCACTGGGTGTGAATACTTTCCCAGGTCTTTTACTCATGATTCCATGGACTTTGGGGTGGGGGGGTTGGAGGGGTTAGTGGGGCAGGACATTGAACTAAATAACTCTATAGAATTTCCTAAACATATGATTTTGCAATATGATTTAGCAATAAAATGGGTTCAAATGGTAGCTCTGATGTAAAATCCTTCTGTGTTTTACAATATTTGACAAAACTTTAAAGCTCTGGTTCTTAGTTTATGTCCCTGAATAGTTTGTATGAGAGAACTTTAGTATTAGCTCATTCTGCAAAATACTAGTGGTTCCTGGTCTCTGTGCAATCCATTAAAAATCAAGGGTACTGTTTGCTTTAACTCAGTTGTTCCTGCAGCTTTGTTCCTACTGAAATCTATAAAAGGGATTTTAAAATATAAAAACTACTAACTGATGTGTACAAGTTCTTTTACACTGTACACAGTTCCTTTGTCCAGCCTAGATTAGCTGACAAACCAAATCACTTACCAAAACAAAAAACTGACATCTATCAAGAAAAAGGAGCACAGTTCTTGTGTAATTTTAAATGCTTGCTATGCTTTAGGCTTTATTTAGCTGAATCAGCCATACCTATCCCATCCCTTAGTCAATTTAGTCACAGTATACATAATTTTTTAGGTTATTTGAGTTGAATTTTGCATATATTCTGTACAATATATATTTATAAATAAATAATGGATTCAAAAGCCTTGATTTGACTATATGCCTACAGTGTGTGTGTATATATAAAGAGAAGGAAAATTAATAGAATCTAGTTTGATTCAACATAAAGGAAGCTATTTTTTCAGCATGATCATTGGTGCTTTCCCCCCCACCCAACTAGGTATTTTAATTGCTGTGTTAAGATACCTGAAACAAAAGCCATAAAACCTCTTTTGTGCACTAATATAAATTAGATTTAAACTTTCATTTTGTAAACTATGAATTACCTGGTTTGGATTAAGCTTTTGAGGAATCATTAAAAGTCCTTTATTTAGTGCCTACTGAGTTCACTTATGAATCAAGTTTGCTGCTGAATATAGCTCACATCAAGTAACAAAGGAAAAAGCTGCGAGGAAAATCCCAACAAATACCAGAGGCCCTTAGAATTGAGTGGAAATCCCAGCAAAGAGTAGGGAATGGTATTTGCCTATTTATTTTTCCAGCAAGATGGTCCACTGGAAAACTTGCAGTGCCCAAAGTACTCAGTGGCCTCTATGCCCCAGAGTTTTTCCACCACTGGAACACTCTTTTCAAGTCTTTGGTTAACAAAGTCTATTCTATTTAGGGTCTTAGGCTTCAATCTAGTCAAGCACTTAATCATATGTTTAACTTTAAATCGATGGGACTATTAACATGTTTAAAGTTAAGCACATATTTAAGTGCTTTGCTGCATCGGAAATAATCCTTGAGAATCTATGGAATCTTCAGTCAGTAAAATATATTCGTTTAGCAAAATAAATGCATTTCATATTAGTCCTTAGCATTTCATCTTCCTAATATCTCTCACTTACTGACTGATTTGCTTAATTTTGTTTAACCATTTGTAGAAGGAATAATGTAACACGTCTTTGCAAAATTGCAATTGGAATGCTATTGAGTACACAGAGGATGTCCTGACATTCCATTTATAGCAATGAATATACTATTGAAGACTGTTTTCAGAACACATGCATGTTCCAGCAGTATGTATGGCAAACGTGGTTCAGCAATTCAATTTGCTTCTGAAATCTGCCAAGTTTGAAATTAACCTTCAAAGCATTTTCTGTAAGTGTGTTCCAGGGAATAGTCTAGAATGTGTATTTAAGGAAATATAGACTGAATGAAAATTTGGCTGTATAGTTTATATTTCTTTTCTCATACTTAACATCCCCAAAAGTGCTTTATAATAGTGAGCAAGAAACTGGTAATGCAAAGATTATGTGGGAAAATCAACGATCATTGTCTGCTTAGGGATAGCTCACATAGAACATTAGATTAGACATTGAAAGCTACTTTATTAAGGGCTATTGGTTACTACTATTAGGTTATTCCCCATCACTTTTTGAAAAGTGTTCTAGAGTTGATCAAATTATGTGAATGCGTTATTTAGTGAATTTAATGCTTTTCTCTCTGTTTAATTTCTGCCAAGCCAGTCTGGATTTCTGTGAACATATTTGTTCCTTGGTGTGAGGGAACAGGATATGGGAAATCTTTCCTAATGATTAGAGTCAGGAACAGGAGGCAAGCCAAGGGTCAGAGCTGAAGTCAGAAGCCAGGCAAGGGAACAAGGGTGGGAACAAGGCAGGTACAAGAGAGATCACAGCTGCAGGCATAAACTTTGAACAATCAACAATCTGCCACTGCTGCTGAAATTAAATGCACACCTGTTTGCTCCTTGCGGCCAATCAGGCAGGCCAGCCAATCAAGTGATTTTGCCACAGCTCAGCTGGAATCATTAACTGGGCTGAGCTGGCTAACCCCAGGCTCAGCTCAGGGAACTCAAGCCCATAGTTCCTGACACTTGCAAGTATTAATCAAACCATTGGTTTTAGAGACTGGGATGTTTGTAAACAAACTTTTTAAATAATAAAAAAAAGCAAATAACCAAGCATAAATAATGAAAAATGGATGGTGTCAGTGGGCAAGGAATTTATTTCACATTTGAATATGGATGTTTTTACAAAGAACAGTAATTCCCTAAGTATTTGTGTGAACAAAAGTCCATTATGGTGAATGTTTATCAAAAATGGTTGATAAGCATGATAAGTACAAACATAGTTGAACTAAAGAATTATTTGGAATTTCTGAACACTGTTTCTGCCATATTTGCCCAGCTTTAGTTGGGAGCATGAGAATAAAGATGATACAGTGGTTAGAATGTTCACCTGACCCTTGGGGAAACCCAAGTTCAATTCCTAACTCTGCCATTGACTTCCTGTTTGCAAGTCACTTGGAGGAGTCTCTATGACTTCATTCCCCATCTGTAAAATTAGCATAAATTACTTCCCTACCTCAGAGGGAAGACTAAATACATTAAAGATTATGATCATGGGGACCATATAAGACAGATAGAAAAGAAATTTCAAATGAAGTATGACACTGTTAACCATGCAGCACCCTTCTGTTGTCACTGTATCTGCATTATATATGAGCTCAAGTCCTGGTATGGGACTTTAACCCCCAAACTAAAATTTGGTTGCAAAGAAACCAATGTAGAACTAGAAACTAGCTATATAGTACATAAATACTTTCCTCCCTCCAATGCAATCCTCATTATCACCTGGTCATATTGCAGTTGGTACTGTGTAGTATGAACCTACATCTGCAGTCTAGCACGCATCAGATGTTACAATTTTATTATAGTGGTATTTTATTCCAGATCTCTAAAACTAGTCGACCATAGAATATAATAAAGTTTACATCAGCATTCTGAGAATGTTGTGTGATATACATTTCAGTGAGTATGCAGATTTTAATAACTGTATTAAAACTTTTCTTTGAGTATTTCCTAAAATCCTGCCATGAGGTTATTAACATCTTATAAACTTTAGAAATTGAAAATGCCATCTGAGAATGAAGCAAAAATGAATAAATTGTTTCTTACAATAAAGGGGCTTGCAGGTCACTGAGGAAATGGAATATTCTAATGTCTGCTTATACCAGCAAAAGTAAATTGTATTTGGTAAACATAATGTTAGTCATTTGCAGACATGGAAAAAACAAGTATTTGTTTATTTCAAAGACTTTGCTCTGTACCTCAGATTTATCTGGGTTAAACTGGACTATAGCGTAGCAAGATGCTGGCCAAAGACACAAATCCTTTTATGCATTTATTATTTTAATATAGGGAAGTTTAGTTTGGAGACAGTATCTAATTATCAAAAATCTAATTTGTGGCAGGACTGACTGAAATATCAAAGTGGACTGACTGAAGTGACTTTTCTAAGGTCGCTCATTGAGTCACTATTCCCAATTCATTTATCTATGCATAGACCACCAAGAACCCTGAGGAAGAGGCCTCTTCACTTTCTCTTGAAAATGCCAAACCCTGAGAGCAATGTTTGACTTAGACTTCCAGATAAAAAATAAAATAAAACAAAAATTAAAATATTGTATTGATTCTCACTAATGAGATCCTAGTCCTACATATAGGAGTTGGAGAACTGTGAGTTTGAGGCTGTTAGAAACTATGAGGTTTGAAATTATTCTGGAAAATGGCAGTGATTGAAGGAATGGGGAGAGTGGTGAGATCAGCAGTGAAGAATGAAAAACAAATTGTTAACCAAGTGTGGACACTTTCAACTTGAGGACCAATGGCCCATAATAGAATACATTCAACTCCAGGACATTTGGTGAGCTCAATAGTTAATTAATAGAGGGACCCTCAATGTCATGAGTTGGTGATGGGTTAGTCCAGCCCCAGTGTGTCCATATCACATTTTAAAGATTTCATAAGCACATATCTGGACAATTTTTGTCTTATGAATGCATTGTGTTCTTTAGGAGGGCCAACAGAGAGAAAGGGCCATCAGCACTGGTGGAGGGAAAAGTGAGTAACTCTAAGTATTTGATCATATGTCTAAAATATAGCTGAAAATATTTCAAGGGTTTAAAGGGTTAGAGAATGAGAACCTGCTGTCTAGATGAGGTTTTAGATACACTCAGTTCTAATCCAAGTATTAGCATGTTATATACTAGACCTCACTTTTTGTTTGTTGTTTTAGCTAGAGTAACAATTATCATTCAAGTAGCAAATGCCAAGTCTGCATTTTTTGAGGTAATGACATTCAGATTATACATAAAAGGAAGAGATTTTCATACTAGTGTAGCATTTAGAAAGTGAGCTACAGAACCAGCATATCTTCTATATAAATCCCCACAGCAAGTGGATCACATATATTTAAAATATTAATAACAAGTGAAATGACTTGTTACTTCAGTTCTCTCCATTTATTTTGAAATTAATTCAACAAACAAATTCATATATTTTAAGAGATCAACAATTCCTGATTTTGGTACGTATAATTTGACAATCACTCCAACTGAATTAGAGCATCACTATTTCTTCATACTAAATTTGAAAGAGCATTTTCCCACACTCTGTTCTTTAAAAAAATGATATACAATTCTATCCACCTGATTAATACAGTTCAGTTGCCTTACTATAGTGCAGCCAAGGGAGAGATGGATTAATATGTCAGTTAAAACTGACAATAGGATGACTAGTATCCTACTTCATATAATTCCATGGAGTTTCAGGCCTTCTAGGTCAATGCTTTGAGTCAGAAAAGTTTGTTATAAAATAAAGATATGTGGTTACTGAAGTACCTTGTATACTGATATTGATGCTAAAATTCTGATATTTATGACAAGTGCTATCTTCTACTTAAATGGGTACATTTACTATCTTGAATATTTATTGTGGTGATTTTTTCCATCTTGTGTTTCAGTACTGTGTGTGTTGTGGTCCAAAACACCTCTTTCGAAAAATGCCATTTTTTTAATGTAAGACCTCATGATATGAAATATACTGACCATAATGCTAAGCATTTGTATACAAAGAAGATGGCATTTAATTTTTAATACCAGTTGACACACGAGGACGGTGAGAAATAGTAGATGCTTGGGGCCAAATTTACAAAGGTATTTAGGTGCTGTAAGCTACAGATGGGCACCAACTAGGATTCACAACGTCCCGTTGACTTCAATAGGAATTAAGCATCTAACCACTCAGGCACTTCTGTTAATGCCAGTAAGTGCCTATCTGCATTTTTAGGTACTTAAATACTTTTGTAAATCTGGCCTTTAGTATCTAATCCTACACAGTGCTGAGTGCCTTGAAATCCTACTGAAGTCCAGCACCTCAGAGGATCTGGCTGTCACTGTGCAGTGCTTCCTTTCAAGTCATGAAGCATATGCAATTGCAGAAGGTGGTTTCATTCAGCTCATTTCAGTGCAAACCAGTTTCCACAGATAGGATTTAAACTCACGATAACTGAGACTACACTTGTTTACAGAAACTATGTGCACCAGTTGTACATGCGGTTTACAGAAACATGTTGGGCTAAAAAGTACATTTTAAAAATGCAACTAAGCATAAAGACACCCAAACTCTCATACAGAAAACAAATGCAATAGGGTCACATCATGCAAACAAAAACAAAGAATTTGTTGATGTGATTACCCACTTAACTGGGTGGCCCTGATTGTGTCTTCCATCTAGTATCGGCATAGGAGCCGACTTCCGTCGGCTCCGCTGGGTGCATAGGGGGCGGGGCCCCACAACGTCGGCCGGCATCGGGGGCGGGGCCCCGCAATGTCGGCCGGCATCCGGGACGAAGGTAAGTGCTCCGGTAATGGGCGCGGGGCTGGCAGGGAGCTGCCGGTGGGTGCTGAGCACCCACCAATTTTTCCCCATGGGTGCTCCAGCCCCGGAGCACCCACGGATTCGGCGCCTATGAGTATCAGGTGTGACAAAGTTCCCCCTCTGCCTTGGTGGGTCCTGCGCTTTTTTGGCGGATTTGCTCGCCTCAGAGGTTCACGGCAGCCCATAGTTTGGCCGCTTCTGCTAGAGGCTCAGACTTGCCGTTCACTCAGCTAACCTCATCACTGGCCAGCATGGGGGAAACAGAGCAATCTCCACAGTCTGTGTTGTCCCACATAGTGGGTCAGGGACAGGCCAGATCCCTTTCCAAATTAGACCTTCCCTTCTGGTGTTGCTCTCACAGACCAGGTCAACTCCTCCTGTGTCCGATCAGGAGTTGGGGGGAACCCAGGCCCACCCTCTACACCAGGTTCCAGCCCAGAGCCCTGTGGGTAGCAGCTGTCTACAATGTCTCCTATATCAGCTGTGTGATGGCTACAACTCCCTGGGCTACTTCCCCATGGCCTCCCCCCACCACCTTCTTTATCCTCCCCGCAGGATCTTCCTCCTGAAGCCTGATCACGTTTGTACTCATCAGTCCTCCAGCAACACACCACCTCACTCCCTGCTCCTTGCACACCCTCCACTAACTGATGAGAGGTCCTCTTTAAACCAGGTGTCCTGATTAGTCTGTCTGCCATAATTGATTATAGTATTTTTAATTGGCTCCAGGTGTCTTAATTAGCTTGCCTGTCTTAATTGGTTCTAGCAGGTTTCTGATTGCTCTAGTGCAGCCCCTGCTCTGGTCACTCAGGGAACAGAAAACTATTTATCCAGTGGCCAGTATATTTGCCTTCTACCAGACACCTGTACCCCACTGGTTTGGGTCGGTCACATAGCCTTTTAACACAATTTTTGCAAGTGCTCTCTGGTCAATGCCAATGTTCCCTCTAATTTTTGAAAGGTCATGTGCACAAAATTCTTCTGAGCAAATTTTGGTGCTTCTGTGCACATTTTTGTGTGCACGGTGTTTCACCATGTGTGCGGGGTTTAGGATCTGTGTGTGTGTGCACGCACACAGCTTAAAGGGAACAGTAGTCAATGCCTACTTGCTTATATCACTCCCGCCCCGTTATCTGTGCTCTCATTTGTGCTATATAAATAAATACATTTTCCTCTTCATTCAAACAAACTATGACCTTTTGCTACAAAGATGAATGGTAGTAGCAAGTGAGAGCTTATTTTTAATAGTGTGTGACAAAGTTGTTAAACTGAAATAGGATCAATTGTTTTTATTACCCCAAATTTCCTCTAATTTCTGAATGATATGAATTCTAGTTTATCATACCACTGCCTTTCAAATGTGCGTTCATCCGAGGGGATGAAAATGCAGCCCTTTGCTTATGTAATATCAATGCTATGTTAAATTAATTCCTCTCCCACTGTAGGTTCCCAAAGCACTTTATCACCTCCTCACCTACCTCAGCAATGAGGATGCTTTAGTTGGTTCAGCAGGGCAAAGATACCCCTTGAGCCCTTTTCCATTGCTCCTTTCCCTTCACAGCATGCCCCGCATAACCATGGGCTCTTTAGGGAGGGATAAAGAGGAGGGGCAGCTCAGTGGAGATAGTGCATACATAGCATGGCGGCCAACTGGCTGACTCAAATGGCTCTGCAAAGCTGATTGACTCCTATGCTCAGAGAGGTTATATCATAAACCCTATTCCCCTCCTACAGTGCCAAGCAGTGTCTGGCAACACTGACTCCACCCTCCTTGAATTAAATTAGGACCATGTGATGGGGTGTGCACTCTGCACCAGCCCTGAAGGGGTTACGGTGGCTCAAAAGTTGCTAATTAACTAGAAAAGCTGCATCGGGGGAGGTGGGGGAGACTTAGGCTTGACTCACAAGCACTAGTTGAAGATGAAGCCCAGCTGGACAGGGGCTGGCTCAGTTTGTATAAAGCTGGGAAGTTGGGAGCAGAAAAGGGTTGCATTGAGGGAGCCTGCAGCTACTCTCTGGGTATTAGACAGGGAAAGGAGGAAACCCAGGAGGAGATTAGAAACCCTTGGTGTACTGTTCCAGCTATGGTTATAGTTGGAATGAAATTTGATTTGTTTTAGGTCACCCAACAGTGAGGAGGATTCTGGCTTCTGCCACCTAAGAAATAAGGTGTCATAAATATAAAGGGAAGGGGGAGAGGGTTGGATGCAGTGCTATAAAATCCTCTTACCAGTAAAGGGTTAAGAAATGCAGGTAGCCAGACTGACTGACACCTGACCTGGCTGGCATCTGACCAATAAGGGGACAAGATACTTTCAAATCTTGGGAGGGGGGAAGGTGTGTGTGTGGCTTTGTCTGAGTCAGAGTGATCTTGGGAGACCAGAAGTACCTGCAGAAAATCAATCTCCTCAACCAGTCATCTTCTCACCAAACCTCACTTTTCTAAAGTAAGTTTAGTCAGCACAGCGAGTAGGTTTCTGTTTGTTTTGCTTGGTGAGCTTTCCCTGTGTTAGAGGGAGGGGTTATTCCTGTTTTTTCTGTAACTTTAAGGTTTTGTCCAGAGGGGGAATCCCTCTGAGTTTGGAAATTGAGTACCCTGTAAAATAGTTACCATCCTGATTTTACAGAGATGATTTTACCTTCTTTGTTTTAATAAAATCCTTCTTTTAAGAAGCTGACTGTTTTCTATGGTTTTAAAAACCCAGGGGTGGGTTTTTAGATCACTGTGTAACCAATTGGTTAGGAGATTATTCTCAAGCTTCCCAGGAAAGGGGGTGTACGGGCTTGAGAGGGTATTTTGGGGGGAAGGGGAACTTCAAGTGGTTCCTTTCCTGGATTCCTGTTTAAAACACTTGATGGTGGCAGTGAGAGAAGCATTTCTCAGGGTGCAGGGAATTTTGTACCTTGGGGGTTTTAACCTAAGCTGGTAGAAATAAGTTTAGGAGCTCTTCATGTTGGTCCCCACGTCTTTACCCTAGAGTTTAGAGTGGGGAGGGAACCTTGACATAAGGTGTTCAATATGGGGAAATTTTTAAAAGATTCAGCTGGAGTGAATAATTAGACTGAAGCTAAATGTATATAACATTTCATTTTCATCTCAGCTGAAGGCGGAAATATTTTAACACAGTGGAACATTAGTTATTTGTGAACACTTGGACAATGGTAAAATGTTAGACACTGTAGACAAGAGTAGTGCATAAGAATATTGTACCTTTAGGAACTCCATTATGAAAAAAAGTCTTATAGAAAGTGATATGAAAGAACCCTATTTTCAACAGAAACTTATTAAGTTTCTATTAAAATTACTCCAAACTTTAAAGGATTTCAAAGAATTATACTTTATATTTTTGAATATGTGGGCCCAAAACTGGACACAATGCTCCAGATATGGCCTCACCAGTGTGGAATAGTGGGGGATAATTCACTTCCCTTGATCTGTTGGCAGTACTCCTACTAATGCAGCCCAATATGCCATTAGGCGTCTTGGCAAAAAGAGCACTCATATCCAACTTCTCATCCACTGTAATCCCCAGGTTTACATACTTCAGCTTTTTCCACATCTATCACTAGGTTGCCTCCCCCATTCAGTAAGGGTCACACACTTCCTTGACCTTCTTCTTGTTGTTAACATACCTGTGAAACCCTTCTTATAACCCTTCACATCCCTTGTTAGCTTCAATTCCAATTGTGCTTTGGCCTTCCTGATTACACCCTGGCATACTTGAGCAATATTTTTATACTCCTCCCTATACATCTGTCCAAGTTTCCACTTCTTGTAAGCTTCCTTTTTGTATTTAAGCTCACCGAAGTTTTCTTTGTTAACCCAAGTTGGTCGCCTGCCATATTTGCTATTCTTTCTGCACTTCAGGATGGTTTGTTCCTGTGCCCTCAATAAGGCTTCTTTAAAATACAGACAGTTTTCATGAACTCCTTTCCCACTCATATTGGCCTCCCATGGGATCCTGCCCATCAGTTCCCTGAGGAGTCAAATCTGCTTTTCTGAAGTCCAGGGTCTGTATTCTGCTACACTCCTTTCTTCCTTTTGTTAGATCCTGAACTCAACCATCTCATGATCACTACTGCCCAGGTTGCCACCCACTTCTACTTCCCCTACCAATTCTTCTCTGTTTGTGAACAGCAGGTCAAGGGGAGAATGGCACCTAGTTGGTTTCTCCAGCACTTGAACCAGCAAGTTGTCCCCAACACTCTCCAAAAACTTCCTGGATTGTCTGTGTACTGCTGTATTGCTCTCCCAGCTGATGTCAGGGTGAACCAGAGCCTGTCATCTGGAAACTTCTGTTAGTTGTCTGAAGAAAGCCTCGTCTACCTCATTCTCCTGGTTTGGTGGTCTGTAGCAGATGCCCACCATGACATTACCCTTGTTGTTCTTGCCTGTAAACTTAACCCAAAGATTCTCAACAGGCTTTTCTCCAGTTTCATACTGGAGCTCTGAGCAATCATACTGTTCTCTTTCATACAGTACAACTCCTCCACCTTTTCTCCCCTGCCTGTCCTTCCTGAACAGTTTATACCCATCCATGACAGTGCTCCAGTCATGTGATTTACCCCCACAAAGTCTCTGTTATTCTAATCACATCATAGTTCCTTGACAGTCATCCCATCATGGAGTAGTCTGATGGAAATGAATTTCTGTGGACAGCCAAACCTACACAGCACTTTCCATAGGGCATCACAATTGATAGAGTCAAAGGGCTTGGGTAAGTCAATGAATGCCATAAAAAGTTCTTGGTATTGCTCTCTGCACTTCTCCTGAATTTGTCGTGCCACAAAGATCTTGTCAGTTGTGCCTTGGGATGGCCTGAAGCCAAACTGCGATTCAGGGAGAGTTCCTCAGCAAGTGGGAGAAGGCGGTTTAGTAGGATCCAGGCAAAGATCTTCCCTGCAATGGATAGGAGGGCAATACCTCTGTAGTTCCTGCACAAAGATTTGTCCCCTTTCTTGAGAAAAAAAATCACAAGACACCAGGCCCAGACAGCATCCCGGCTGAGATTTTTAAAGCTGGTGGAATAGTGCTCCAGTACAAACTTTGCCAACTGCTCAACAAAATCTGGAGCTGCAAAGAAATTCCACCCGACTTTAAGAACGCCAACACTGTTACAATGTTCCTATAAATCTATAAGATGGTTAAAACACCTATAGAAAAGTTATTTTAGTGAATTCTGGAGGGCTTTTTAATAAGAATTTAAAACAGTTGCATTCATTATTAAGACTTGTAACACCTGTGTGAGTCAACGAGTTAGTTCAAGACTGACTTTCTGTGAGTTTTTGTGACTTTCTTTTACACTGCAGCCTATTTCTAAGAGCCTAAAGTTGTCCCCTTTTCCTCTTCCTTTTCCATTCAGCTGCAGAATCCCAACTGATTAACTAATTGTTACATATGCCTTCTGCCAGGTGTGAAGAGCAGCAAAAAGGGGCAGGTCAATTTTCTAGCAGTTTCCTTAAAGTTTTAACTATCACCAGTTTGAGCCCCCATCCAGAAACCTGGGAAACTATCTACCACCTGGGGGCATTCCTGATGGACAATATATCCCCACTTACAAACACGGAGTCCAAGGGTCAAAATAAAGAACTTCATTGCATGGGGGAGGGGGGGAAATAACAGAATAAAGCTGGGAAAATAAGCAATTAATACAATTTCGTAAATTTATGAGGCAAGACTCCCATCCCCGAGGGTGCCTTAACATAGTCCCACCTGGTAACATGTCTAGCTCCATATTGGACATGAGCACAATGGATGACAAGCTGTGAGTTAAGGGAGAGGTTGTGGAGGAGGGGGCTTGTTTACCAGAGTTTTGTTTACTCAAGCTCTAACATAAATGTCAAAGACATTGCATGCTTGAAATATCCTGTCCAGTATGAAATATATGTTCCCTTTCCTGTTTAGATCTTCAAACACAATTTCCACTCCTTGCATCCGAAGAGGTGGGTATTCACCCACGAAAGCTTATGCTTCAATACCTCTGTTAGTCTATAAGGTGCCACAGGACCCTTTGTCGCTTCTACAGATCTAGACTAACATGGCTGCCCCTCTGATACTTAATTCCACAGTGGGCTATCTTGCTATGTTCGCTTTAAAGCTGATTTTTTCTTTGTTTCCCCTGGAGAAACTAAGATCTGACATTGTCATGACAGAACGTCTTGAGGCACATTAGTACATACTACAATCCCTTTCTTTACCTGGATTTCAGTATCTGATCTTCTTGAAGCAGGGTCACCGGGGATAAGATGGCCACAAGACAAGTGAGGAAATATTTAATCCAGTTGCTAAATTATATAACATTGCCTTTTTGTACTTTCCCACTTCATAGACATTAGAAATACAAAAATAAAACAAAAACCCACACCACACTAGTAGGTTATTTTGTAAATCCCTTAGCCAATGCAAGACTGTTCCTAATCCCTAAAGTATTCTTATGCTTTGACTAGTCTAGTGTTACAGACCCAAGAGATGGGGCTTCCATCACTTTCTTTAGGAGACTATTCTGCAATACAATTCGGTGTTAAGAGATTTTTTTCCTCATAGTCATTCAAAATTTTCTTTTTCTCAATATCCTCCTATTACTCATACACTCTACCCATGTATGCACACTTAGGGCCACTAAATTTCCTCTCCCTCCCATTCAGATGTTCGTAGGTGGTTATCACATCCTTCCCAGTCATTGTTTGGAGACAAAATCCATATTTGGGGCCCAATTCAAAAAACATTTGCAAATGAACATCCTTTCTTGAGCAATTTCAGTGGGACTACCCGCATGATTAAGAGTTTGCAGACTTACCCCTAGTTCCTTTAAACTTTCCTCTGATTTATCAGCATCTTGCTGGTATTGGGGTTCTCAAAATATTTTGAGTTAAACACTAGCAGCTGGGGAAACAATTGTTTACACTTGTACTACATATGAATGTAGACTGTTTTTGGACACTCATGTACATTTATTATAGTACAAACAAGAAAATACTGGCAGTAGATAGATGTAATGTACCCTTATCTTAGACCTTATTTGTTAAATGTGATATTCATGTACAAAGTGATTGGGCTGAACACTATGCACATGCATTATGAATTTATCAAATATTTTCATTCAAATGCACTAATTGCCCCTACACATAAAGTAATGAAAATAGCTCCCATTAGCCTTTACTGATGTTTCCTTAAAGTACATTTTAACATACTTTAAGGAAATTTGTGCTTTTCATGGTTCAATTATTGTCATGGAAAATATCCAGACTGGTGAATAAGGACAATAAAATACCCTATAAGAAGTTAGAGGCCCCTGAGCACTTTTATTATTCTGTACACACTGGAATCAGTGAAGGAGTTTTTAGGTATTATAGTCTGTGAAACCATCTGGTTTGTTCCATGTTGAACAAAGAGCCATTTTTATATTTGTACTTTGCCCCTTATTGCAGATCATTTATTTTGCTCTAGCTAAGATGGTGTCAGCACTTCCTTTATTAAACCCATTATAAAAAACAGGAGAGAGATCAGAGAGTCATCAACTGTCTATAGGTGAGCAAAAGGGGTGGGGAGATCAGAGTAGCTGGGGGAGATTATTCCTGGGACAGCTATGCACATTAACCTGAGTGAATTTTGCAGCTCTTTATCTGAACTTCAACAAATAGATTTAACAAATGTAATTAATATATTCATGTAAGACCTGTCTTAAATGGGCTTTGGATCAATGGGAATCTTTCCACTGATTTCAATGGGTTTGGGCTAGCCACATGATATGCTTTTGTAATTGGGAACACCTCTCAGAGGGCCCGGGCATTAGGTGATATGTGGGAGGATTAGAGAAGGCATCCTCCCTACAAGCCTCCAGAACATATGAGGAACCTCTGTGTAGGCTCATTCCTTGTAGTCCTCCATAACATCAATGTGCCCCATTGTGGTGTGAGTACTGGAGGATCTATAGAATGGCAAATCATGTGGCCTCACTACTGTCTTATCTTTCATTTTGTTCCACATGGAGCCCCACAGATCTCCACCCATGCTCTGTGTGCTCCCCTTGAATCCCAGTTTTGCCAACTTTCACAAAGTCAGCATGAGCCTTATTAACTTTGCTATTTTAAAGCCCCAGCTGCTGGGAAGAACAGATTGCAGTTTTCCATTAAACAAGTAAGATTTTAGCGCTCATGGTTGCAAAGAAAAGCTTGAAAATGTGAACAGAGTACACCACAAAGGGTACAAAACCCATAAGCAAAGAAAAAGACACACACCCAAATTATTTAAGAGAAAACCATGATTTTTGAATGTTGGGGGTTTACAGTACTTAAATCCTTACCCATTCCATATGACAGAACAACACTGGCTCTGTTATTAGGGGTCTTCAACTTCAACAGAGAAGGGGAATAGATTTGCCCATTCTGAACTGAGTGAGAAGCAATTAATTCATGCAAATTCATCTGAAGAACGGTTCCCAGTATGGAAACATTCTTTAGAAGAGCCCACTGGCATTTATCTTTGCATTCCCTCACCAACTAATATATTTTAATATTTATTTTTAATGTACAATAATGGCCAAACCATCCAGAATGCATCAAGTTGTGGAGTCGAGTTGTCAGCATTTGCACTATGAGCTTCTAATGGTATTTTTTCCTGGGTTCTAATAAAGATTTTATTTGCACTTCTACAAAATCTTTCATCCATTGCTCTCAAAGTGGCTTGCAAACAATTAATCCATTAAGGCTTTGAAGTAAGCAGGTGGCATTACACCTATTTTATAGATGAGTCAGCTATGGCACAGACCTGGGAATAGAAATCAGGATCCCTGTTCTGTGCCCCATCATCTAATCACTCCAAGACCATTCCCCCTTGGAATATGTCACATAATGAAGAAGCATTGCAAGGAGCAGTGTTGCCAACTTCCATAATTTTATCATGAGTCTTGTAAAATTGGTGTTTTTTTCTTAAAGCCCCAGCTCCTGGAGTCTTGCCATTTATATTCATCTCGGTTTACATTTATTGAAACAAATGAAAAACTATGTTTCATGGTTGTGGGAAAAAGCTTTCAAATTTTACTCAAAAGCATTCTAAAAATTCAGAAACCAGAAGGCAAATGAAAAGAACCCAGTATTTATTATTCTTTTCAAATCTCATGATGTTTAAGCCAATCTCATGATTTTGGGGGATCACATTCATGATTTGTGAACTTTTGAGCTTGGCAATTCTAGAAAGAAAGTTGCTTTTTCTAACATTAAAGAAGGAATTGTATTAGAATAAGGAAAACAGTATTATCCCTAAAGCTTCTGTCTTTCTTTTCATTGTCATTTCTACTTAAAACGAGTCACAGCCCCTCTTCCTGGCTTTCTGATGCTTAGATAAAGAAATAAAAGGCAGTTATTTACATCTCCCCTCCTCTCGTTCTGGATAGATCTTTAAACAAGAATTATTATTTATGTAACAGTTATAGTGGCTGAGAGAGTATTTCTTAGTACACACCAACCCCTAAAGAGCACTCCTGCATAATATCTGCCCCAGCTGCCTCCTACCTGACTTCCTGCTCCCATTTTAAATAAACAGTTCATAATAGACATCTGAAAATGCTCTTCTGTACTTCCACAGTGCAAACTAACAGTCATGGTCTTTCAGTCATTTCTATTAATTAGTGCTGTGTTGCTAATGCTTGACAAGAAATATTGCCTTTTCTGGTAGAGTCAGCAGCAATTGCCAGAATCAGTGCTATCACACTTCAGAACAGGTGTTCCCAGGGGCAGTACAATATTAGGATAACAAAATATTTAGCGATCTTATTTGGTGACCGTGAAATGGGAGGAATGCACATTTCCTCATTTGCCAGCTAGGAAAGCACATGATGTAGAGACATCGCTGATTGTTTTCTGTATAATGTTTCATGAAGAATAAAAACCCAGTTATGTATATGGTCTATGAAGAGGCTCCTCCGCAGCCACAGCTCCTGAATTGTTTTTCAGATGATACTCTGTGCACTCTTCACAGTTCAAATCCGGATATGACTATTCCTCAAGATATTTCCATTTTTAACATTTCTAACCAGCCATTTTCCCTATGGAGCTTTAGCCTTAAAGCAGTTTCTATTTTGCTTTAAACTATTAGCATAACCAAAAACCATTATTTTAGAAATGCAAAAATATTGTGCTAAATACTTCTTTTACAAAATGTTTTGATGTGGGGGGAAAGCATTAAGTCTCAGTGACAAAAATACACTTTAAAAATACATAAATATATTATGTATATACTTTAAAAATGCATTATTTACCCCATAGACTATAATATAAAGTTGCAAATCTTAAACCCCTGTTGTTGATGGCCACCTAAAATGGAAAATCTGTTGAAATAGTACAGAATTCACAAAAGGGCTTCGCAAAAGTGTTGCAAGGCTAAATTGCTTATGTATGTAAAAAGCTTTGAGATCGTCAGAGGGATGCTGCTACAGAATGCAAAATGTAACAGGAGTCATTACTGCTGGTACAAACTAGAGCAGCTTCAAGGCTACTCTAACTCATGCTAAGGACTGATCTGTGCCTGACAACCCTTGGGCTTGAAGGAGCAGTAAGTTGGAATACAACCACCTTTTGCTTCCCCATTGGCTACCTACCAAGCATATTAAACCAGACATGGAAATCAGGGCCTAAATTTCTTTTCTCTTTTGTGGTTATTTGTCCAATCTAACCCACTTACGAAGCATCTGTCCTTTTCAAGCTCTCTTTGCTTTGTGAAAACTGAACAAACTAAAAACCACCACCAATCGCAGCCTCCTTGTTAAAATCCTGGGCCCTGTGAACACAGTAACCCGCACTACTAGCCAGTGCAAACAGCTGTGTGTGGATGCTCTTAAATCAGTTTAGAAAAGGGTTATGTTGATTTAGCTTAAGTCAGCAGAGTATCAACTTAAGCTAAATCAGGGTATGCCTTCTTTTAACTGATTTATGATTGTCCTTGGAGACTAGGTTAACTAAAGTTTGACACTAAAATTAACTAAACTTTTGGGCAGCTAAGTCTTCAGGGTTACAGAGCTCTCTGTGTTTGTTGCTTGTAACAAGATTCTTTTCACACTTGTGGCATATTGTTTCTCCTATAGTTACAGTTTGTAATATTTAATGTGTGTGAAATATTCAAATATTTTAAGCCCTTTTCATGCAAGAAACAAGCTTTTTTTAGTTTACTGGGAAGCAGTGATTAACTGTAAATATTGCAATTGTACTTTCAAGTACCTTTTATTTGTGTGTGTTTATTTTCAGACCTGATAATAGCCTCTATGCACAGTTCCCATGCAGATTATTACTCTTAAGAACTGCATGCTGGGGTTCTGCCTGGGGCTGGTCTCTCCAGAATACAGATACATAGACTGTAACTGACTGCTGCTCTGTGTGGAGTTTGTCACAGCAGTTGTGCATGATCTTTGCCCCATTTTAAACTGCCTCGAGAGATACTGGCAAGTCTGCTGAGTCAGTCTTCTTGATTTAAGTCTTACTTTTTTTAAGGCTTTCTGCCCATGAAATAGTTCCTAAAAGCACATTGTGATTAGTATGTGAAAGAGTATCACATTAAAGGTAGGACAGCAGTCACTAAAATGGAGGATAGTTGATGAAGGTTTACGTGAGATGTTGAAGTCATTACTTGCTTTAAATCCACAATTCATAGATACTCCACTTCCTCGGGAAGAACACACTCAGAAGGATTTTTGTGGCAAGATTAAATGGCATGGCAGAGTGTTCTGCTCAATAGGATATGGCCCCAGTGGAAGAAACTTCATAAAGTTGTACTGTTTCACTCCACTCAGCATTACCCAGCAGTGGCAGTCTCAGCAGTTCTGCCACTCAAAAGTTTGAGGACATTTAGCTTTGGAGAAATCTGGCACAGCTTGCTTCAGTTCAAATCCAGCAACAGGCATGGCAGTCCATGGCACATTTCTACCTCAATGGAACACTATAAGTTATTATGATCTGTGTATCTGATTACTGGGGAAAAAACATTCTGGTCTGATATTGCAGATTTAGTTTTTATGCAGCTAACTTGCCTATGAACTGATTAGCATGGAAGGTCAGCTTCAGCTCCACATTGCTCCAGCATTTATAGTCTCCAATTTCACTGCTCTACAGCCAAAATGCTTCTGAAATAAATGTAGTCAAACTTTACTAATTCTGGGTCACTGAGAACGAAAATGATGCTTAAAATTGTTGATTGGCTCTAGTTTTCAAGACATGCTATTGGGTCAGTATATACGACCCTTGACTTGGGAATGGCGGAGGATAAGTGAGTTATAAAGGGAAGGGATCTCAATTTAAACCAGAAATGACTAAAATACATCTTTGACTGGATCTATGAATAAATCTATGACTGGGTTTGGACAGTACTTGCTTTTTAGGCAAAACAATGAATGATGCAATCTGAAGCTGGTATTGCGTCATACATGATATGAATTGCCTCATGTTTTTCCTAGAAGTCATGGATGATGCAATCATAACGAAGCTTACATCACTCTGCTGAACAAATTGCCCTATATCAGCTCTAGAAATCATACAGTGTCATGCTCTCTTATTTGTCAGTGTTTGATTTTTGCAAACGGACACATTTCTGTTTAGCCAAAGTAAGCAGAGATGCCTCGTACTTGTGTGAACAGTGCAGATAACTTCTGCTATGTTTGTGGTGAAGTGACTTTTGCATCACAAAAGCGCAGTATAACCACTATGGTTAAGAGAGCCTACCACCTTTCTTTTGGCTGCAAAATTGGAGATCAGGACAAGAGGTGGGCCCCACACATATGCTGCAACACTTGTGCAACAAATCTTTGCCAGTGGTTGAACAGGAAAAGGAAATCTATGCCTTTTGCAATGCCAATGCTTTGGAGAGAGCCAACAGATCATACCAGCAATTGTTACTTCTGCATGGTGCCTCCAGTTGGGAAAGGTGTATCAAAGAAGAAAGAGTGGACTGTGCATTATCCAAACTTTCCATCAGCTATACGCCCAGTACCCCACGGAGAAGGACTGCCGGTTCCTGATGCACCAGAATCATTCTCACTTGAGTCAGACGAGGAAGAGGAAGAGGATGAAACTTCTGGTCCTGAACCATCAATGTCACAGGACCCACATTTTCTCCCATCCTCCTCCTCTGAACCACACCTCATAACACAAGGTGAACTGAATGACCTTGTCAGGGATTTGGAACTACCCAAGAGTAAGGCAGAGCTTTTGGGCTCCAGACTACAGCAGTGGAATCTCCTGGCAGGTGATGTTAGGGTTTCCATATTCCGTGACCGTCAAAAGGATCTTGTCCCATTCTTCTTCATGGAAGGTGATCTTGTAGCCTGCAACAACATCGATGGTGTGATGGCAGCCCTCAACATCGTTCACGATCCAGATGAGTGGAGACTGGTCATTGATTCATCGAAGACGAGTCTTAAAGCTGTTTTACTGCATAATGGCAATGTTTTGCCATCAATTCCAGTTGGTCATGCAGTCCATATGAAGGAAACCTACTTTTGAAACAACTTTTGAGGTGCATAAACTATGACCAACATCAGTGGCAGCTTTGTGGCCATTTGAAGGTTGTTGCTCTCTTGCTTGGTCTGCAGACTGGATACACAAAGTACTGCTGTTTTCTCTGCAAATGGGATAGTCGTGCAAGAGATTCCCACTCCATCAAGAAAGATTGGCCACTCCGACAGTCATTGGAGCCTGGGAGGAAAAGTGTTCAGCATCCACCACTTGTTGAATCAAGGAAGATTTTGTTACCACCCTTACACATCAAGCTGGGCCTGATGAAGAACTTTGTCAAGGCCATTGACAAAACATAAGCAGCTTTCAAGTACCTCCGTGGAAAATTTCCAAGGTTAAGTGAAGCTAAGATAAGGGAAAGTGTCTTTGTTGGTCCTCAGATTCATGAACTTCTTCGAGATGATGCATTTGACCATGCACTGCGTGGCAAGGAAAAAAAGGCATGGAAAGCCTTCCAGTTAGTGGCAATAAATTTTCTCGGAAACAACAAGGCAGACAACTACAGGTTGTTGTTGGTGGGAAACCTCCTCAAGGCATACAAAAGCCTTGGTTGCAACATGTCACTAAAGATACATTTTTTGCACTCTCATCTAGATTTTTTTCCACCGAACTGCGGAGCAGTGAGCGACGAGCACGGCGAGCGATTTCACCAGGACATTGCAACAATGGAGAAACGCTATCAGGGCAAATGGAGCCCATCAATGCTTGCAGACTATTGCTGGACAGTGACAAGAGATGCTCCATTTAATGAATACAAGAGACAAGCCAAGAAGCGCCGAGTAGACACTGAATAGGACTAAACTATGGACATAATAGTTTTTTGCCTTTTTTGTTTCATAATACATTTTATTTATATAACCCCTTTGCTGATTTTTAAAGTGTTACATAAACAGGACAGGTGAAATAGTATCATGTAAAGCAACCATAAACACATGAAAAGACCTAGGTTTACAATTTATGATTAAAACTCTACTATCTACACAATATACATAGACATAAAATGTAAAAACTTAAATATCTTAGAAATAGTAGCCAATCAGTTGTTTTAATTGTCATATTTGAATTCAGCACATCAAAATACATACTAAATAGCACATTTTATCTCAGAAGCAGACTACTTCTCCAAAATTGTAGACCAGTGTTTTCAGATGTGGGAATCTTTTATTTTATTTATTCACCTTGTTTCCTACTCTGACCAGAGAACTGCTCCCATTAACTGCTTCTTTCCCATTAATTCTAATTATTCCAGGGAATGCTACCCAAATACCCAACAACAAATTCTCTGAGAAACATTAAAGAGGCAGGCCATGTCCAGTACGTTTCCAAAAGCAAACTCCAGTCTCAGTATCTTTATTCTCTTCTCATGCTGCATGTTCTTTTACTAGTGGTTTTAACAAGCTGCTTGCAATATAATTTTTCACAACTGAGATTTTCCTTTCCCACTTATGTTCTACTCAAATTTTATTGTATTAACCAAAAATAAATGTCTAATGTTGTTTCTGTAGCCTTGACAACTACCGTGTCTTTTTTTTCTCATGCAAAATGCAAAAATTCAGATGCCTCTATTTATAGTCCATTACATTTTTTTAAAGGTTCCTATAAATTTTTAGTAAGATATTCACTAATGAGCTATGATTGCCATAGTTGTGCTGATTTCTTGGCTGAACCCCTAGGACGGTGACCTGTTAATTACAAAGTCTGATCTGGAAAGTTGTGACTCCTTTATCCCATTTATAAAATTCATAAGCAAGATCAGTTAATACAACCAAAAGCAACCCATCTCACATAATGGCGAGACAGCTCTGGTGAATAGTTTATCAGTATGGAATCCATGAATGGAAGAACATGTTTATGTGCTGGTTGAAATTCACTTACAGGATGTGGCCTCCCAGTATTTGTGCAAAGTTATACCATGCAGGATGCTTCAGTTAGGAAATTTATTTATGCAAATGGTGGCTATAGTGAGTTAATTAGAAAAGCAATGGGTTGTTCGCCAGAGATTCCAAATTTGGCAAGTAAAGCAATCCATGCTGGCAGGCTCCCATGTAGTTTGTCCCTTAGGTTTCCAATGAAAATGAGTAACAAATACTACTAACTAATTGTTCCAAGCTCTGGAGTCATGTCCAGAATTTGTTCTAATTGGAATTTGGTGTCTTTGGTTGTGTGTGTGGTTTTTTTTTTTTAATCAAATGCTTAGATATAAGAGCGAAACAGAGACTGTAAAAAAAAAAAGTGCAGATGGGATTGTTACCAAACATCTAACAAGTATTTCTTAGCACAGTAGGTATGATCCAAGATTGTAATGCCCAACCTGCTACCTACATATGTACAGATGACCCCAGACAAGTAGTTTAAGTACAAAGTAAACTTCCACCTCCAGGTAAAAATACACCTGAACTGACCTTTTTATGAAGAACTGTATTCAGTGCTGCTGCCATTGCATGAAGGGAAGTATCCGTACATAGCATAAGAGCAGCGAGGAAAACAACTGCTTCTTAGAGGCCCTATCATAAGACAGCAGTGTTTAAATCTTTTGTTTTTAAAAAAAATTGTTTCTCCATTAAGGATAGACCACTGACTGAAGAATACCATGGAACACCTACTGTGGGACATAAAAAAATAAAGCAAGGTAAACCCAAGCAAATGGACACTTTGTGTTTGACTAAAGCACAGAGATTTTCCCATCTATTCTTTCATGAAATGTCATGCAGCAAAATTGCAGAGTTTTGACCAGTTTCAGTGCCAGATGGCAGTCTGATTCAGTGTCATTCACTTGATTGTTACACAATTTGCTTTTCAGATAGTGACTTTTCCCTTTTTGTCATGTGTCTCCTGGCTTATCAGAAGGTTGATACCCTCTGTGCCCAGATTCTGAGTACTATGGTTCAATTAAGTTATTTTTTTAGAGGTGATGTCAATGGCTATGTTCTTCAGTTTCATTGCTTTCCTGTGGCACTAAAAAAGAAGATAAAAAATCCATTGCATTGCTCAGTTCTGGCATAAAATATTGTGGACTGAAAGCCTGACTTTACATACTGTCCTAAAGTAATGTTGTCTGATGTAGCAAATCCTTGGTTCAGAGATTGGGGGTAAGCCACATACCACATGGTGCAGTAGCTCAAGTCTCATGTTGCCCACTCTGTGGGTGTGATCTATTTCAAAACCATTAATAAATACTGATGACATGTGACGTGAAACTGGGAAAGGCACAGAGAAGCCGGGGTGAAACATTGCCAAATTTTTGTGACTGATATGCTGTAACATTTGAGTACTGGTCCACAAAGCTGTGATAATGTTACAATGACCCACTGTGTTTGCATTAGATCACCCATTACTCTTATGTCAATGACTGAAATGTTTCTTGTTAGCCTCCTTTGGAAATAACATGAACAACATAGAAATTCAACTTAAAAAAGAAAAAAGATTTTCTGGATGTGCATTAAACGACAAGACCTGGCTGCAACCACTTAGAAGTAAATTCTTAGATGATGGAGTGGCAACTCCCTGTTTTTTAACTGTGTATATAAATGTTCTAGTACATTTCAAAATTTTGCCGATGGGTCCTGACAGAACTTACTCAGAAGAGGTACCTTGATAATCCAATCTCAGTTGCTAGCCATGATTAACTTGTTCCTAGTTACACAGGAACTTAGCAATTGTCATTTCAGATCGGACCAGTGGTTTATCTCATCCAGTAACCTGTGTCCAATAGTGGCCAGTACCAGCTGCTCTAAAGGAAGGTTCAAGAAACCCTGCAATAGGTAATTATGGGATAACCATATCAGAGGATAACCTGCTCCCACAGATAGTGGTCAGCTTATGTCCTGAAACATGAGTGTTTATATCCCTTCCTAAACTCGTTTGTTTTTTAATATTTACTATTGTAATTCTGGATATTCTTGTTGCTCATGTGTCAGGTCCTATACTGAATGTTACTAATTCTTTTTGAACAAGTTGAACTGAGTTGTAAAACTGTTGCATCAATGGTGGTGCAACAATGCAGAGATGTCTCTTATAAAGTAAGCACTTACAAATGTGGGTATCTGTAGTTCTGTCTTGTGGTTATAATAGCTGTGGTATCTCTATCCCCACTGTCTGGATAAATGTTGATATTCAATGGTAATCGTTCTCCATTTTCATCAGTGGACAGGCTGTGCTATTTGTCTTGGCCCCTACCTGTCACCACCCTTCTCTCTCTGGCTTTTAAAAATTAAACCAGGCTGATACATAAGACCAAGATGGAAGCCATCGGTTTCTCTGCTACAGGTTTATTTTATTAACACTGAGTTGGATTTATTTCAAGAGGTACTGAAGATTTTCTGCCTACTATCAGCTGCAATGCTGCTCTTCAGTACATCCCAGAGTAGAGTTGTATACCCTGCCACCATGCTGCAAGCAAAGTATTTGCAAAAAATGTGATTTCAGCCAAATGATGCAAAGTGCATTAATCAATGTCACATTCAGACAATTCAATAACACAAAATGTTTTTCAGAAAATCTTGAAATTGAGTAAAATATCCTTAGTCTCAGTGTTATTTGTAACATCTATTTTGCAGCCAGTATGTGTCTTTAGTTTTTCTCTCTGTAATTTGTGTCTGGGCATTTGAAAAGTCCATCTGGTAGTGGAAGAAGAAAAAGAAGGAAGATCACTTGTAGTGCAATGGGATTTTGTTTCCCATTCTAGTTGGCAGCCAGTTCTGACACTAAGCAATTCTTCAAGAGGTATTTGTTGCTGCCCTTTGGCAAACAGAATGCACAGCAGCAATGCAGGTGATAGCACAGCCATCCAACTTGGGGTCTGCTAATGAACTAAAGTCTAAGAGTTTTGGATCCACAGGAGTGGCTGTGGCCAATTTCTCTTATGTGAGGTTTTTTTCCCATTATTTTTGACATTTCAGAGATGAAGCTTTGTTACATACATGCCTTTGGCAGTGGACCGGGGAGATAAGAATTCACTAAGATATAGAACACATGGTCTGAGAAAATGTGTGAAAAATTGAAATGACAAGGGTATGTTGATAGTTTGCTGTTGAGCAATAGTGCTTTGGTTGAAGAAGTAGCTTATTGGAGATGTAGTAAAATGAAATACGTGCTGACTATGCCTAGAGAGAAAGACCTGAGATATTTAAGCCTCCCAAATCAGGGCTTACTAGATAGACCAATTCTGCTTTAACTCTAGGCATGCTAAAGCAACATTGTGATATATAGTTGGTTAACTATCATTCCAGGTGTGTTATGCTTGTTTTATTTACTGAAGTGTACAAGTCAAGATGTCTAAAGGAAGTTCATGTAAATATCAAGTAAAATACAGCCATGCATAACTGAGCACAACCAAGTACAACAATATGAAGATACCACAACAATTATTATAAGGAGATACAACATTAAATTTGTAAATAAAGGGCCTGGATCAGATCTCGTTTAATGTGATTTTTTACTTCAAATGTTAATTGATCTGTTATGATTTATTGCTAGCTACCTTAAAGCCTTCTCTCTCTCTCTCTCACTTTTGCAGATTGCTACTCTGTTGTGCCATACTGTGACATTTACCCACTGGCCCAGCAAGGATTCATGCACAGCTGCCTTGCCCATGGGAAACTGGGGAGGGATGTGCCTTTAGGCCAGTGCAGTCTGCTTCCTTTGGTGCAACTAGCCCATAGGCATCCAAGCATCCAAAGAAACAAAATAGGGGGTGCTCAGTACCCACAGGCCGTGACCTCACCCATGCTCTGCCCCGAGGCTCTTGATAATCACATCAAGCTCGACCTCTTCCCCCGTGGACCCACCCCTGGTCTGCCTCTTCCCTTAAATCTCTGCCGCTCACTTCTCTCCGCCTCCTCTCCCTGTCATTTGCCCTTAAGGTAGGAGGGGGCAGAAAGGAGCCAGAGGGAGGCATTCGGGGTGTGTGTGTGAAGAAGAGCGAGTGGCAGGAGGGGGGAACTTGGAGGAGGGGGCAGAGCAGGGGTGGAAAGAGTCAGAATGGGTGTGGGGCCTTGGGGCAGAGTGGGGGTGAATCACCCACCAGCAAAAAAAGAAAAAGCAAGCAGGGTCAAAGTAAGACAGCAGGGGCATGACACCTCCTCTTCTCTACCCTCTTGTGGATCCTGTATGTGCCAAAGCATCCTTATACTAAAATTGTGACTGGCCCTTGTGTCAACTGTGTAATACAATGAGAAGAAAAAGCAAATTACAGTTTGGAGTTATGACAACTGATTCTCAGCTATTGCATAGTAGATTCAAATTCCATCAAGCTTCTCTATAAACCCTCTTTTTTCCATCATGTGACTATAGGGAACAGATCATTTAGAAATCCAAACCCACATAATACAGCTATTCTCAAGCCTGCCAAACTAAGTTCTCATTTCAACATATTCAAAATAATGCTTTGATTCTTCAGTTTGCAACACCTTTTCATGTGAAGTTTTATTCAATATTTTAATATATTTATTTTTAAATTAAACATATATTGAAATCAATATTTCATTCAACCTGGAACATTATTTGTTTTGTTTTTCTTTTTAAAAATTAAATAAAGATTTTGGTTTGACCACAAACTACTTTTTTCAGAATTGCTAGCAACCTGAAAAATCAATTATTTGCAGAGTTTAAATCATAACATGATGATGTTGTGCATAAATGTTATTGTAATATGTTGCGGTTCACCAGAGTTTGAAGTTAATACCAGAACCTGATCTCCTCTCACTAAAGTGATATTTGGGGGCTTGAATAGGATTGCATAGAGCAAAAACCTGATAGACATTTACATGAATGAGGATCTTGAACATTAGAATAATTGTATTGATTTTTCTCAGCACTACAAATAATCCAACACAATGTAATTAAAGCTCTTCTTAAAAACTCTTTGGAAAACAAGATTAAGGGCCAAAACATAATTGCCTCCACTACTGATCTCAGCAGCAATATCAAGAATAAGGCACACAGAATTTGGTCCTAAAACATTGTCATGTCATATGAGGTGATGCAGATATTCTCATGCTGACACCCTTGATTAGAATGTATTGTCAATGAATGTTTGCTAACAATTTGGTTAGCAATATTTAGAATAGAGGATGATGTGCTTGGGAAGATAGGAGACATATTTTCATTGAAACAAGATTTGTTTCATGTCTTTGGAAACTAATTATGACAATGTCTGCAAAAGCCTTGTCTTGTCTTTCTAACATTATATGGTGTACAGCTCGCAGGGCTGGCTGTTTGTATTTCTGGAGGATCTCCCTGAATTCAGGCCACTCCCACCCCAGCACTACGGGGCAGGCTAGCCTGGGGGCCACACCTACATGGAGGACTTCTTCCCATGGTAGATCTTGATCCTCACCCTGGCAGTGGGATAAGGGTGGATGTCACCATGGATACATTGCAGATGCAGCTGCATCGCGGAGAGTTTAAGGCCAGGGACTAACCCCCCCGGATGAGAGTCTGGCTACATCCAGAGTCAACTAGTGTGGTCGTGTGGATCTCTCTTACCCATATGGGGACCAGGAGCTTCTCTGAGCCCCATTTCCATGCTCTTTGGCCAGCGACCCAAACTTGGCCATAGTTACTATACATATATGGGCACTCCCGCTGAAAGTGCCCTTCTTGGGCACACTCCCAGCAGCAGTCTTGGGTCTCTGTGGGCCCGGTGTCTTTCTGTGGTGGGCCTCATCCCTCGTGTGGGTGCCCTTCATTCCTAGCCTGGGTTTGGTTGGCATGTCATTGGAGTTCAGGACTTGGGGGTTTGGTGAGTGGTGGTCAGGATAGGTATTGGGGTTCTCACTGCTCCATCCTCCATGGGTTCCCCCCTGCCAGCCTCTCTCTCCTTCTTGGGCTCATAGACCTCCGGGGATTGGGCCTTGATCCCATCAGCCACCAGGTAGTCCTCCATTAGGCCCACGGCTTCCGCCAGCATTGCCGGCATTTTACCCATTCCTTCCCGCCTTTCTGGCAGTATCTGCATGAATTGTTCTAGGGCTACTGCCTCCACCACCCAGGGTCCGGTTAAGTTCTGCGGGTTCAACCATCTCCAACAATAGTCCCACATGCGCTAGGCCACAGCCTGTGGTCGAGCTCCGGGGTGGGTATCATTCTTTGCGGAGGCGCTGGCAGTAGATCTCCAGACTAATGCCAGAGTGATCCAATATGGCAGATTTCACTTGGGGATACTTCAAGGCTTCACGAGGATCGAGGCTGTGGTAGGCGGTCTGCGCCTGGCTAGTTAAATAGGGGGCCAATAATGTGGCCCAGTGCTCTGGAGGCCAACAGGCAGCCATAGAAACCCATTCAAAGGTGACTAGAAACACCTCGGGATCGTCACCTGGCCCCATCTTGGTGAGACGTATAGGGAGTCCCGTCAGGGCATCTTGCAGCCCTACCCCTGGGGGATGGGCCCTGATGGTCCAACCAGGTGTAATAGCATTGCCACCTGCTGCATAAGGCGCTCCTATTGCGTCTGGTACTGGGCAACCAACTCACGAAACTGCTGTTGTTGCTCCTGAAGCTAGGTCATCTGGAGCTGGTGTTGACGTACTATCTGCTGCATCAGCCGGGCCTGCTGTTGCTGCTGCTGGGCTGCCTGCTGC
Source organism: Macrochelys suwanniensis (assembly GCA_033296515.1). Lineage (NCBI taxonomy): Eukaryota > Metazoa > Chordata > Testudines > Chelydridae > Macrochelys > Macrochelys suwanniensis. The sequence continues at coordinate 25,786,985 of CM065782.1, forward strand.
TGCTGACTTTCCAGCATCCACGTCAGGAGTTTCTCAGTATCCATTTCTCACTGGTGTGGGGCTCTCGCTGTCTAGTTCCCTTCTTCTGGACTTCTCAGCAAGTCCTGGTCATTTCCCACATTCTCTGTCACGTGTGATGGTGTATGCACACCCCGGCCCGAAAGGCGGGTGCCTGGGGGTACACAGACACCACTGTTAAGTCCACTTGTCCATTTCTGACCTCACCACCCCGGGTCTAAGGACCAGCGAAAAGTTAATAGCCCTCGTGCCCAGGGCAGCAAGGCCTAGTAGCTAGAGTCAATAGAACTACCTTTCGATACAGGATAGCGTGGCCTAGTAGCCAGAATCAATAATGCAGCCCTTTGGTGCAGGGCAGCGTTACCTAGTAGCCAGAGTCAATAGTGAAGCCTATTAGCTAACATCTGCGGGGCCACCAGCAAGGGTGGCTGGTGGCCCAGGTAGGGGGGTCCAGGCCCTGGTAGTAGCAGAGCGGTCCCATCACTGGCTCATCGGGGAATCCCACTGAAAGACTATGAGCTTACCTGGGTGGGAGATACCACTCTGTCACCCTCGCTGGGTCACTTCCTACCATTGTCTCTCGTGCGGCAGTCTATGAGGCTTCAGGGTCTCCAGGCTCTGCAGCACCGGTCACTTCCTGGGGCTCCGTTGGTTGCAGGAGTCCAAACTGACCCTTGGGGCCTCCGATCTCTGCAGGCAGGGGCTGTAGCCGGTCCTCACCAGGAGCTTCCAGCACAGATCCTTCCCCTCCGCAACCAGCCTCGAATGATCTGGGCTTCCTCCCTTTATACTGCTACAGCATCTGGAGCATGCCCAGTCTGGCCTTCTGCTGTCCATAATGTGGGTTTAACCCCGTCTTCGCTAGTGCTGGGTATGCACACCCTGTCACAAGGTCCCTTCCAGTCCTACGATTCTATGAAAAGAATTTTCCATTGCTTTTCTACCTCTATCCATAAGCAGACCAAATATGTGAATTGTTGAAAAGTGAGTTAATTCACCAATTTTTAATATAGATAATTAATTTAATAGAACCACTAAGAAGCACATAAGCCAAAGCTAAGTAACATTTTTGTAATTCTTGTCCATCTTCACGTCCCATTGTTTGTCATCCTCTTGTGTCATGTCAAAAAATAAAATGAATGTTGGGGGGGCTTATTATTGGCAATGTAAGGTGCTTAGAGTAAAGAGTCTAGCATATTTGTTACTGTAATAATGTGTGTATGTGCATGATTACATTTATGTAGTCATAGGTAGTGTTATTGAGAAAAACAAATGAGAACAGATTTCTATTAAGATCCAAGAGGTAGACTGTGAGAATAACTCTGAATACTAAAACTCATTTTGCTCTGAGGATGTCATGAGTAATAGTAATACTGTATTTACTTAAAGATCTTTTTTGAACGATAAAGTAATACATTTGATGCTGCTCCATAACTGCTTGCTGTACTGGAAAAAATGAAAAGGCAATTGAGTGTGTTAATAATCTGATATTTCTTGAAATCTGCAGATTGGGCAAGGCCATATTGAAGTGGGCACAGTTACTTACATAAATGCACAGTTGTGTTCGTATGGACAACTGCAGGGAAATGAATGTCTGGTGCTATATAATGGGAGATGGAGGGCAGGCCTAAAGATGTCCTCTGCAGTAAACATTAACTGTAAGCTAAATTCAGTACACCTGGAGATTTACACTTTACAACATCATGTGTCCACCCTTTTACTGTATGCTACACACTGTTGCATTGCCTCCACAGCAGTTATTGTGTTCCTGGGTTACCACAAACTCCATGAGAAGGCACATTAGAGGGTAATGGTTTTTGGACCACTAAGCTAGCTACTTCAAAGTGGCAATATATCTATCTACTGTTATCCCTGTTTTGCATACTGACTAAGACCACAGTGGATTGAAGTGAATAATGTCCACTTGTGGGAGGTTAATACAGCTGACATGATGATCATTATCATGATGTGGTCTCATCAAATTAGCATTAGCATGTTGGTTGTTTTAAATAGATCTATGGAGATCAATATGAAAATCTTAATGCATGTTATATTGCTACAGCATATAATGGTAGTACGGTGTAAGAATTCATATATTCTAAGTTCTAAAAATGAATTTTTTCTTCATATTTTGCTTAAAAAATAGCATTTAATAGTTAAATGTAAAGTTCTCATAGAAGATCTGGTGTGCTTCATCAACCCTTTAAGAATACAAATGTGTCTAAGAGATTTAAAAGTCTACATCCCATTTTCAAATGTGACTTTTGGAGCCTAAGTGACATTGACTACCACTAAGACAAAGTCAAATTTTCAAAAGCACCCAAGTGACTTAGGAGCTTAAGTTGTATTCTCAAAAGTGACCTGGAAACTTAGAAGCCCCAGTCTCATTGCCTTTTGATGAAAGTCAATGAGACTGGGGCTCCTAAGTCTCTTTTGTATATGGGACCTAGGGTAAATTTTTCAAAAGTGCCCATCTCTTTAGTCTCAGCATCTGGTAAGGAGTAGAATGAAACTCAAGGAATGCCTCCTGGAGATCTCCATTATTCAGAAAGGGTGCACACATTGCTGTATGGGAGGAGACCTACTCCCCATATTGTACTGGTTCCACTCCATGGGCTAGCACTGAGGAGGACCAAGCTAAGGTGCTACTTCCTTCTGAGCCATATAAAACTGTATGGAGGAGTGCTGGAGCAGGCCCCATGCTCCCTTGAGTGCAGGGAGCACAAGTGGAAGGAAGGAAAGATCCTAGCACACTTCTTCCCTTCTCCCTAATATGCACAAGCCCAAGGACCAAGCAGAACCGAGCCCACTATAAGAGACTAAATAGTCTTGGCAAACCTCTTTTAAACCTTTCTTTTTCTCACATCCTTTTCTCACATCTCACATCCTAAATAAAAAGTTGTCCCCTGATAAATAAAATGTGTATTTAGCTTATAAACAATATTGCTAAATACTGAGGTATTTAAACAAAAAACAGCTCCAGAACTACAACGGCATGTAATTTATCACAACTTTCCAAACCAGGCCAGAAGGGCCTTTCTAATTCCAGCGAGGTTCTTCATTTAATAGAATTTCCTCGGTTGGGGAACATTTTTCCTATCTGTATTAAAAGACCCAATGTACATCACCATCACGCTCCCCCGCTCTTTAAAAAATGTAGGGGCTGCTATGGAGTAATGGAAAAAAAATTCCATTCTGCTATGTGCCCCATTATGCACAGCTCATGTTATACAACATGTGGGGACTACATGCTATTTCATTTCTGATATTTCCACTGCTAAAATAAAAAACAGAAGGTTCAGCCTGAAGTATTTTTTTTCATTATTATTATTAAAACACCACCGATAGAAAATCAGTCAGACTAGGAATGCTGACCACATGTGACACAACCAAAGCTTGGGCCATGGTTGCTTTGCAACATAAGTATCTTGTATAATATTACATTTTCATGTACAAAAAGGTTATTAATTTACCTAGAATGTCTAACGCAATGTAAAAAGAATGAACTGCAAAGAAGATCTAGCTTTTCAAATAATTTGACTCATTCATTCATTCGGCATTTTCCATTGAATTTCTGAAAGTGACACAACAGTCTATAATTGAGAAGTGAAATATAGCTCACTTGAGAGAAAGGTGACCCATTGACTTTCAAAAGTAAATGCAGCATCTACAACATCATGACTATTTAGAAGATTTTCATACTATGCTATATTTAGCCTTTCTTCTGTTTATTGCAGTAAACCGTGTGCTGAATTGGATATAAAATTCTGCTCTTCTTTGATTTGTAAATAAATTATCCTTAAACATACAGGGGTAGATGTGCAGCACAGCATGTGGGTTCAGGTGTATGCCTCCTTTTAGAAAACAGACTCGTCCTTCCACTTTCTTCAGTGCAGCCTCATTTTTTTTCTCTTAACATCCCTCCTTTTCAGCCCTCTCTATGTCCTCCGCCTCTCTTTTTGGCAGTAGACTCCCCTTTCTGATCTACACACATGCTCTGAGAGCCATATTCTCAGCTGTAGTAAAGTGGCATAGCTCCATGGGCAGAAGGCTGATTAACACCAGCTGAGGGTGAAGCCCTCAGAACCTAAGTCTTTTTCCTTGCTGCTTGCCTGAATATTTTGCCGCTCTTTTTTGCTTTTTGGACCTCCCTCTGCAGCCAGAGGTGCTGGAATAATTTGTATAGTGGGGGTGCTGAGAGCCATTGAACCAAACTGTAAACCTTGTGTATAATGGAATCCACGTCAAGCCAGGGGGTGCAGCAGCTCCCCCAGCACCCCGAGTTCCAGCCCCTATGTCTGCAGCCTGACTGACTAGCCAGAAAAGTGTCCAGTCCCCCTGATCCAACCACTCTTTCATTATTTATCCAGAGTGCAACAGCTTCAACAGAGAGATTGAGGGCACCCCATGTTAATATCCCATATCTCAGTGATTAGAGCACTCTCCTGAGAGGTGGGAGACACCCTGTTCTCCCCTTCTGACAGAGCTGGGGGAACTGAACCTGGGCTAAAAGTTATAAGGTAGACAGCACCACCACCTGCTCCTGTAGCTGGATTTTGAATGGATCCCAATCCAGTAGGTAGCCTCTGAGTACACCCACCATGTGACTTAGGTGGCCAAACCCCTGTCTTTCCCTGACTCGTGAATCACTCTGGGGCTTAGGCAGCAGATAGGCATCTGGATGCCTAGAGGGAGGCAGCTGTGTGCATGCCCAGAGGTGGAAACGTAGGCACCTAGGGAACTTGTACCCTGAATACTTTGGTGCCAAGGGGGTCAAGGGCCTAAGTACCTTCAGGGATCCCACCTCATGTTTTTATAGCTTTCTCTGCCCTATCTCCTAATTCTTCTACCAAATATCCCTACTCCATTACCACCTCCTTTATGCTACCAAGAGATTTGAGCAGGAAGTTAACTGCAGGCCTGCTGGTATTTAGATAGGGGCTCTGCACTCTGGAAAAAGTACATTAAACTCTGATATTAAAACTATAAACCTCTGTGTTTGATTTATTGGGCCACAATATATGTGGATAAATCCAAATGCAAATCAATTGATCCAGACAGAATGGTTGGACTAATTCAATATATCAAAAGAGAAATGCACTTAGTTTTATTATGCATAAGGAGGAGATCTCTTATATTCATATCTATTATCTGATCTTTTGTGAACACCAAAATAGGCAGTAGGAAGTGTCCTTAATGAAAACACACTAACAATAAAGAGGCGTGAATATTTTCTGGCCACTCAAAGGAATATAGAAACATCAGAAGCCTTTAAATATAAGTGTTCATTATTAAAAACCACTGGGAGCCTTAGGAAGAAGGCAAACATGTCTTATTTAATGGCCCTTTGGGAGCCAATTTATTCATATTAAGATTACATAAATCTCCTTTCTGGTTCCTTTACCTGATTCATTGGTCCATTGACTGTTACACTGCAGCTATCTTTTTTCATCAGCAACTCAAAAGAACTGTTAGATACCACAAATACACCAGGAAATTTGTCTTAGCTCCTTAATTGATTTGGAATATATCCCATTTAAAAAATTAAAGAACAATGGAGTCAATTTTCTAGTGAGTTAATAGAACACTGTTTTCAAAGGTTGTGTTTATACCATTTTGACTAGACAAACTAGCCATTATGTCTCCTTAAACAATTCATTAGTTAGTAATGGCTACAATGACTTCCGCTGATGACAGTGAAGCTGATCAAATACAGCTTTCACTGCTGCTAAATTCATACAGCAAACCACTGATAAGTTCAGCAGCTGCTTTCCCCTTTTTATCCTTAGCAAGGATTTACTCTCGCCTGATGAGAAATAATGTGTAAGGTCAAGATTCAAAAACTCAGCCTATTCGGTCAAGATGTGAATTCAGTACTTGATCAGTAAAGAAATGCACACATATGTAAGCCCTATGGCCAGAAGCTCCAGAGGACAAAAATCATTCTCTTTCTATTGGTAAAAAGGGAAGTATTATTTCCATAGAAAACTTCATTTGCATAGGCTGCTACCCACAACTTCTACAGTGACATTTGGGAAGTCACCATAGCCATACATAAACTTGGAGTTTGAGAGTAGGGCTTGGGAGGGAAGGAGGAGAGAGAATCTATGTGTCTTATTTTCAAGCAACCAAGATTCTGCTCAATAGTCCTAAGTACTCCTGTCTCTTCTTCTGTGGGTACTTTGCTATGATAGATGACACAGACTAAAGATTTCTCTGCAAGAGCCAATGTTTTCAGAGACAGGTCTGGTGAGTTCCACCTACAGACACCTTAATAAAGCTGAAACACTTAGCTGGGTTAGGTGGTGAAGCCTTCAGGCAGGACCAGGCAACCAGATAGACTGGAGACAAACCTGCAAAGAGACACTTGGACTATGGCAATTCAACTGTATATGAGGTTTGGTAGATGGATGAGGGGGTTCGGTCAAGAGACTGTTACATAAGAACATAAGAAGAACATAAGAATGGCCCTACTGGGTCAGACCAAAGGTCCGTCTAGCCCAGTATCCTGTCTTCTGACAGAGGCCAGTGCCAGGTGCCCCAGAGAGAATGAACTGAACAGGTATCATCAAGTGATCCATCCTTTGTAGCTCATTTCCAGCTTTTGGCAAACAGAGGCTAGGGACACCATTCCTGGCCATCCTGGCTAATAGCCGCTGATGGACCTATCCTCCATGAATTTATCTAGTTCTTTTTTGAACCCTGTTACGGTCTTGGCCTTCACAACATCCTCTGGCAAGGAGTTCCACAGGTTGACTGTGTGTTGTGTGAAGAAATACTTCCTTTTATTTGTTTTAAACCTGCTGCCTATTAATTTCATTAGGTGACCCCTAGTTCTTATGTTATGAGAAGTAGTAAACAACACTTCCTTATCTACACCAGTCATGATTATATAGACCTTAATCATATCTCCTCTTAGCCGTCTCTTTTCCAAGCGGAAAAGTCCCAGTCTTATTAATCTCTCCTCATATGGAAACCATTCCATACCCCTAATAATTTTTGTTGACCTTTTCTGAACCTTTTCCAATTCCAATATATGTTGGACATTCTCACCAGTGGTGGGAAGGGAGATAAATGGGATAGTGTCAAAGTTACTGGAAGGAGATGGGTATTTTACTCTGTATTTCCATAGCTGTACTGTTGCTGGGTTTCCCATAGTATTCAAGTCATGCTGAAATGCTCTGAAATATTGCTCTGGCACTTTTTTTAGGAGCCAGAATGGCATTCCAGTACTTCTGCTTGTCTTAAGCCAGGCAGCTCCTTTCCCTCCCTGCATGCACAGTGTCCTCAGAGCCACTAAATACCATTTCTGGGCCCAGTCAAGGGGGGTGCTCAGAAGGGGGTTAATGAGGAGGGAGTTGGAGACATTGAAGCTGGGACCCAGCAGGGTAAGAAAGACACTGGGATCCTGGGATGGAGCTGGAGCCAAGAAATGTTAGGAGCTGGGTAGCAGGGGCACCCAAACAGGAGAGCATCATGTGGGGAGCAGGAGCTAGACATGCGTAAGAGAGAGAGAGAGAGACAGGCTGGGTTCTGCTGGGAGCCCCCACTGCTATCCTGGGCCACCCCTAGTTCCCACACTGCCCCTATTTTCCTCCCAGTTCCTCCTGACTTCAATGGGAGCAGAATGGGACCCTAAAATTCTGTGTGTGAGAGTGCATGTGTGTATTGAGAGGGATACAGACTGGGCGAGAGAAAATCTAAACTTAATAAAATACAATATAGATGTACAGATGTAAAATATATCTAATGAGCTAAACAATATCATCTAAAATATAATCACACTATTTTCACATTGTGACAAAGTTCCTCCTCTACCTTGGTGAGTCCTGCGCTTATTGGCGGATTTTGATCGCCTCAGAGATCTTCCCCTCTGGTAGAACCCACAGTCAAATTCCTCCTGTGTCTGATCAGGAGTTGGGAGGTTTGGGGGGAACCTGGGCCCGCCCGCTACTCCGGGTTCCAGCCCAGGACCCTGTGGATTGCAGTTGTCTATAGGGTTTCCTGTAACACCTGCGTGACAGCTACAACTCCCTGGGCTACTTCCCCACGGCCTCTGCCCAACACCTTCTTTATGCTTACTGCAGGACCTTCCTCCTGATGGTCTGCTGATGCTTGTACTCCTCAGTCCTTCAGCTCTTCTCACTCTCAACTCCTTGTGTGCCTCTTGCTCCTAGCTCCTCACACACAACACCACAAACTGAAGGGAGCTCCTTTTTAAACCCAGGTGCCCTGATTAGCCTGCCTGTCTTAATTGATTCTAGCAGGTTCTTCTTAATTGGCTCCAGGTGTCCTAATTAGCCTGCCTGCCTTACATTGGTTCCAGAAAGTTCCTGCTTATTCTACTGCAGCCCCTGCTCTGGTCACTCAGGGAACAGAAAACTATTCATCCAATGGCCAGTATATTTGCCTTCTATCAGACTTCTGTACCCCACTTTTCTGGGTCTGTCACATATCCCTCCCCCCTGCTCAACACCAAGGGGTTGGGCAGCGCCAGACAGAGCACACGTGACAAGCCATCGGCATTGCCATGACGGCTCCCTGCTCTGTGTTGCACATGGAACTGGAAAGGTTGGAGGGATAAGAACCACCTGGTCACCCTAGTGTTCTTCTCCTTGTTCCGCTGCATCCATTGAAGAGGGGCATGGTCGGTCACGAGGACAAATCTGCGCCCGAGCAGGTAGTAGCGCAGCGTTTCCATGGCCCATTTTACAGCGAGGCACTCTCTCTCCACCACGGCATATTTTTGCTCCCTCGGAAGGAGTTTCCTACTGAGGTAGAGAATTGGATGTTCCTCCTTCCCGACCATCTGTGATAGAACGGCCCCTAACCCTACTTCTAATGCATCCGTCTGCAGGATAAATTCCTTGGTGAAATCTGGGGCTATCAGTACGGGGTTACTGCAGAGGGCAGTCCGTAGGTCTGTGAACGCTCTGTCAGCTCCGTCAGACCATCTCACCAGATCAGGTCCATGGGCTTTCACTAGGTCTGTCAGGGGGCTAGCCCTTGTGGCAAAGTGGGGGATAAATCGTCGGTAATACCCCACCACATCTAGGAATGCCCGGACTTGCTTCTTGTGACGTGGTTGGGGCCAATTTTGGATGGCCTCTAACTTGTTCAGTTGGGGTTTTACCAGACCTTTTCCCACAATGTAGCCAAGATATTTGGCCTCTGTAAACCCTACAACACACTTAGCAGGGTTAGCTGTAAGGCCAGCTCGCCTGAAGGTATCGAGGACTGCCTCCACCTTTTCGAGGTGGGTTTCCCAGTCTGGGGTATGAATGACCACATCGTCCAGGTAGGCAGCCGCATAATGATTATGGGGGCGTAATAGCTTATCCATGAGGCACTGGAAGTGTAGCTGGGGCCCCATGTAGTCCAAAAGGGAGGACAGTATATTGAAAAAGACCCTCTGGCGTAGAAAATGCAGTCTTTTCCTTTGCGTCTTTGGCAAGGGGAATTTGCCAGTACCCCTTTGTCAAGTCTAGGGTAGTCAAGTACCGGGCATTGCCCAGACGGTCCACTAACTCATCTATGCGAGGTATGGGGTACGCGTCGAATTGGGATACCTCGTTTAGTCACCGGAAGTCATTGCAAAACCTTGCGGTGCCATCAGGTTTGGGCACCAGTACGATTGGGCTGGACCACTGACTGTGGGATTCTTCGATGATCCCCAACTCCAGCATCTTTTTTACTTCTGCTTTTATTTCCTCCCTTTTGGCCGCTGGCACCCTGTAGGGCCTCATTGTTACTCTGGCCCCAGGGTTTGTGACGATGTGGTGATATGTCTCGATTGTTCGACCCGGTTTTGTGGAGAACACATCTTGGTTCCAGAAGATCATCTCAGACACCTCATTCTTCTGGTCTGGTGTTCAATCGGGAGACACTCTCACTTGTTTGGAAGGTTTGTTTTCCTGGGGTAGGTCTTTTCGGACAGCTGCACATGCCTCTTGTGCATGCCAGGGTTTCAGAAGGTTGATGTGATATATTTGTTCTTGTTTCTGACGTCCTGGCTGCCGCACCTTGTAGGTTACTTCCCCCATGGGTTCAACCACTCATAGGGCCCCTGCCATTGGGCCAGAAGCTTGCTTTCTGCCATGGGTACCAACACCATCACCCGATCCCCTGGTTGGAACTGTCGGATTTTTGCCTGGCGATTGTAATGGGTTCGCTGGGCCTCCTGTGCCTTTTCCAAATGTTCCCGTACAATAGGGGTGACCCGGGCTATCCGGTCTCGCATCTGCAATACATGCTCTATTATATTTCTCCCCTCACTGGGTTCCTCTTCCCAGATCTCTTTGGCGATATCTAGTATGCCACGGGGGTGGCGCCCGTATAATAATTCAAAGGGGGAAAACCCAGTTGAGGCCTGAGGTACCTCCTGGATAGCGAACATAAGGTAAGGTAGTAGGGTGTCCCAGTCCTTCCCATCCCGACTTACCACCTTCCTTATCATAGCCTTGAGGGTTCGGTTAAACCTTTCTACCAGCCCATCAGTCTGCGGGCAATAGACTGAAGTTCTCAGGGCATGTATATGAGGGCATGTATATGAGCAGCGTACAGAGGTCCTTCATTAGCTTCGACATAAATGGAGTCCCTTGATCTGTTAATATCTCCTTTGGTAGCCCCACTCGGGCAAAGATCCCCACCAGCTCTTTGGCTATCGTTTTAGAGGCTGTGTTCCGCAGGGGGACAGCTTCTGGGTAGCAAGTAGCATAGTCCAAAACAACAAGTATACATTGGTGAGCCGTCTTCTCCAGGGGTCCCACTAGGTCCATAGCTATTCGCTCGAAGGGGACTTCTATGATGGGAAGGGGTACTAAAGGTGCCCTCAAATGGGGATGGGGACTGTGCAGCTGACACTCTGGACAGGACGCACAGTACCTCCTCACTTCTTCATGTACTCCAGGCCAGAAAAATCGTCGTAGGACCCATGCCAGGGTCTTTTCTACCCCCAAATGCCCCCCAAAAAGATGACTATGGGCAAGGCTTAATACAGCATTCTGGTGTTTTTGAGGTACTAGGATCTGCTGTACCTTCTGCCCCTGTACTGGTGCAACCTGGTATAAGAGATCCTTCTTCATTATGAAGTAGGGTCCTGGTCCCTGGATTTTCCCTTCCACGGGAATCCCGTCTATTTCAGTCACCTCTTTCCTAATGTTGTCGTATCTTGGGTCTTCAGCCTGGTCCCGTCCAAAATTTCCTCTCCCGGGGCTAATCTGCCCAAGATCTAGGGGGCCAGTCTCTGTTGCCTCTGCTGGTTCAGAGGCGTTAGGGTGGGGGTCAGACTCGGGTGCTTCTCCCTCCTGGGTGGCCTCTTGTTCAGCTGCACGGGTCCACCTCCCTATGAGAGCGACCCTCTGGCTTTGGGTCAGTATTCAGGTTCCCAAGGCCTTAGCTGCCCTTCTTTCCCTTTTCGTCTTTCTACCCTGTCTGGGAGTGGGGAACAAATCTGGGGATATTTCAGAGAAGATTGGGGGTTGATAGTCTACTGTGGATGCCTCACTAATTTCAGGGTTCCCTTCTTTCTCCAATTCCCCTACTGGGAGTAAGTCTCCGAACCCTGGGAAGTCTCTCCCTATGAGCACTGGGTATGGGAGTTTAGGGACTACACCTGCTGCTACCTCAGTAGTGTTTCCTTGGATTTTGATTTTTACTGGGATGGTGGGGTAGTAACTAACTGCCCCATGGACACAGGTTATCCCCGTACATTTAGCCTGCAGCAGCTGACTATGCTTCACAAGCCTCCCTGAGATGAGCGTGATAGCACTCCCTGAATCAACCAGTGCTGTGGTCTCTACCCCATTTAGTTTCACTGGTCTGGTGTACATATGTGGGGTTAGTGAGACCCCCACAAGGTGGATTAGGGAGCATGGGTCTGCCCAATTTCCCAGGTTACACTGCATAGGCTCCTCGGCATTGGGACACTGTGCAGCTATGTGTCCCCACTCTCCGCAGGCATAACATCTGTATGGAACCCTAGGCATTCCCCGGTCTCTTGGTTTGGGCAGTCTAATATCACAAACTTCTTCCCCCTCAGTGCTCCGACTCTTTGTGGCCTCTGGTGGGCCTTCAGCCCCTCTCTTTTTCCACCTGGGCTCTCCTGGTGGCCCAGTCACTCGAGCTCTTGGGTTTGGTGCTGCTAGTTTAACCCGGGGTTCTGCTTCTTTAACTGGTCTGGTCAGCTCCCTTGCCGTCCTTCGCCTCTCTACCAGTGCAACAATCTCGTCATAGGTGGAGGGTTCATTCTGGCTTACCCATGTGCGAAGGTCTGGAGGTAGTCCCCTCATGTATCGGTCAATGACCAGAACCTCTAGTATCTCTTCTGGACCCCGGGACTCAGTTCGCAACCACTTTTGTGCGAGATGGATGAGGTCATACAATTGGGACCGTGGGGTTTTGTCTTCCTGGTACCTCCACTCGTGATACCGCTGGGCCCGCACTGCGGTCATTACCCCAGATCTGGCCAGGATCTCTGCTTTCAGCTGTGGGTAGTCTGCTGCAGCCTCTTCAGGCAGATCATAGTAGGCCTTCTGGGCCTCCCTGCACAGGAATGGGGCAAGGATGCCAGACCACTGATCTCGAGGCAAGGCCTCCCGTAGGGCTGTCCTCTCAAAGGCCAGGAGATATGCCTCTATGTCATCCTTCCCCGTCATTTTCTGCAGGCAATTGCTGGCCCGTATCTTCCGCGTCCCATCATGGCCATGGTTCATCTCCGTAAGGGCCTTCACTTGGTTTACTAATTCCCGCAACATAGTCCGGTCTTGAGCGGCCTGGTCCATCAACAGGCGATTGGTCTCCTGCTGCAGCTGCACTGACTCCTGTTGGGCAACTGCCTGGACACGGGTAGCTTCCCGCTGGGCAGCTGTGGCTTGTATCAGTGCCCGTACTACATCTTCCATTGTGGTGAAGAAAAAAAAAAAACCCGCTCCCCTTTTTTTTTTTTTTAAACACCCCTCTTCTTCCGCCGCGCTGTGCACACCACAATCCCACTCCTGACACCAGTTGTGACAAAGTTCCTCCTCTACCTTGGTGAGTCCTGCGCTTATTGGCGGATTTTGATCGCCTCAGAGATCTTCCCCTCTGGTAGAACCCACAGTCAAATTCCTCCTGTGTCTGATCAGGAGTTGGGAGGTTTGGGGGGAACCCGGGCCCGCCCTCTACTCCAGGTTCCAGCCCAGGACCCTGTGGATTGCAGTTGTCTATAGGGTTTCCTGTAACACCTGCGTGACAGCTACAACTCCCTGGGCTACTTCCCCACGGCCTCTGCCCAACACCTTCTTTATGCTTACTGCAGGACCTTCCTCCTGATGGTCTGCTGATGCTTGTACTCCTCAGTCCTTCAACTCTTCTCCCTCTCAACTTCTTGTGTGCCTCTTGCTCCCAGCTCCTCGCACGCAACACCACAAACTGAAGGGGGCTCCTTTTTAAACCCAGGTGCCCTGATTAGCCTGCCTGTCTTAATTGATTCTAGCAGGTTCTTCTTAATTGGCTCCAGGTGTCCTAATTAGCCTGCCTGCCTTACATTGGTTCCAGAAAGTTCCTGCTTGTTCTACTGCAGCCCCTGCTCTGGTCACTCAGGGAACAGAAAACTATTCATCCAATGGCCAGTATATTTGCCTTCTATCAGACTTCTGTACCCCACTTGTCTGGGTCTGTCACAACATGCAAAAAGAAATTTTAAAATATTATAACATATCTTCAAAAATCATAATAAAATCACAGGGGAAAATTTCCATTATATAAAGAGCACTCTTCCTCATGTTTTTTAACACAAACAGAAAAGTTACATAGTTCTTCAACCTGCAGCTCAATGAAGGTGTCTTTCCTCCCCTCCTGATGTGCCTTCTCTTTCCCGACTCCCCAGGCAGCATCCCCTACTGGCTCTGTCCACTTCTCAAGCTTACAGAAGAGCTGCTTGAGGTAGGAATACCTTTAAACTTGACCCTGACACAGTTTCAGTCTACTGGTCTGACCTTGGCTCAGCTCTTGAAGACCTTGGGGATTCCACTGAGATGCAGTCTGCCTCAGTGCCATTGGCTCTGCCCATCTGTCTAGATCAGTGCACAAATCTAACAGAATGATTTTGCCTTTAAACAGCCAAAGTAGGTGAGTGAGAAGATTCCTCACAGGCAGAAATTGTTGCGGATCCATAGACTAATCCTAAACCACCAGGTCAGGGGAAAAAAGTTCTTATTTTATAGGGTTGAAAATCTAAAGCTGAAAGAAAGATGATGAAGTGCGACTTCTGAATTTTTGACATTAGAGTTAATCATAGATAATATTTAGTCCTGCCTTGAGTGCAGGGGACTGGACTAGATGACCTCTCAAGATCTCTTCCAGTCCTATGATTCTATAACTCAAAATAGGGATCAGGATAGGATTCTTTAGCTTGTTGAGAAAGAGAAGTGAACAAGATCTTCACTCTATATTTATTAAATCCTAGCTAAGAGAGACCTGCCACTCTCACCCAGATGTGAAGGGAACTTATTTAGGTAAATTCTATTGGCCATATTTTTCAGCTGCGGGAACATCAGGTGGCAAAAATAAATATTTTAAAGGAATCCATAGTTTGCAGTTGAAAAAAAAAGTAGCTAAGCAGAACTAGGTTTTTGTTTATTTTGTTTTTTTAATTTCACAACAGTCAATTTTAAGAAACAAGGCACACAGGTCTTTGTTAGCCTGGGACTATCGGGAACCTTGAAAGCTCCCTCAGAGACACATGGTATTCCACCATTGTGAAGGCCAGCTTTGCTGAAGAGCTATTTTTACAAGCACAGAATACTGTTGTGAACTGAGCCAATGGAAACACTCCCCTCTAAATTCAATGGGCTTTGTATCTGACCCATTATAGGCCACATTATCAATGGGATCTTAAGCAGGTCTCTAAAAATGTGCATTCAATTTTTTCCAACTGGGACTGCACACTGGGTAGGTTAACCTGATTTGCCTGCACAAATTCACACAAAAATCCAAGGTTTTGCATGTTCAAATGACTGGGCATGAAAAATTGCAGGTGTAAACATTCGTACTTGAAAAAAAACGCTTGCAAATTGTTAGAGGATGTATTTCAAAATTTGGCTGAATTATTACAAGAGAATGACAATTAAAAACTGAACCTGAGCTAGTTGTACACATGCATTGGATAGCGGATATGATCCTGAGAATCAAAGAAAAGACAGGCAAGGACATTTTCTAAAACCAAAGCACTGTCTGTTGTTTCAGGAGGAAATATATACTGTATGCTGACTGTATCTCTGAGATTTGGAGGAGGGAACAAGCCTGTGAGTTGTTATTCATTAAGTTGTCAATCATAGAGAACATGACCTATGAAGGAAGGCTGAAAGAATTGGGTTTGTTTAGTTTGGAAAAGAGAAGACTGAGAGGGGACATGATAGCGGTCTTCAGGTATCTAAAAGGGAGTCAGAAGGAGGAGGGAGAAAACTTGTTCATCTTAGCATCTGAGGGTAGAACAAGAAGCAATGGGCTTAAACTGCAGCAAGGGAGGTTTAGGTTGGACATTAGGAAAAAGTTCCTAACTGTCAGGGTGGTTAAACACTGGAATAAACTGCCCAGGGAGGTTGTGGAATCTCCATCTCTGGAGATATTTAAGAGTAGGTTAGATAAATGTCTATCAGGGATGGTCTAGACAGTAATTGGTCCTGCCATGAGGGCAGGGGGCTGGACTCGATGACCTCTCGAGGTCCCTTCCAGCCCTAGAATCTATGAATCTATGAATTTCTGCTGATGAAATATGTTGTGAATGATTGGGTGAGGTGAGCTGAGCTGAGCTCATGATCACCTGACCTTCTGGGCTCCTAGACACCTAAGAAGTCATTGGCAGCTAGCTAAGGTTGTAGCAGAAGGAAAGAGACATGTTTTGATGAGTATCTGACTGTAAGTTAGCTTTGAGGTGCTTAAACAGAGCTATGTAGGAATAAGGAAATGGACACTTTCACATTACACTTCACTGAAAGATAGAGTGTGTGTGTCTGTGTGCATAATATTTAATCTATCTAAGTTGCAAAGTTTTGGAGGAAACACATAACAATGTGTCACCTAACAGTTAGTAATATGTGGTGATGTGCTAGAAGAGGTAACACTTTCTTTTTTTAATTGAATGGGTAGTGTTTTGATTTATGAAATCCATATAGTTAATAATTCTTAAATTATTCCTACATGAAGAAAAGAACCAATATTAAATCTCCCACTTCTGCTGTACTTTAGATACAGACAAAGTGTTATTAAAAACAATCACTGTTTTGAAGTTATTTAGTTCTGTTTTAAGTACATCCATGTCTGTTACCAGGAAAAATCCCAGGCAACTTTCTCTTTTTAAATTAATTCATTTTTAGGTTTGGACAAATCACATGGTTGTTGTCTGAATGATTTACAGAAACATTATAGTAATTTTAATTGATTTGCTCCTTTTTGTAACTCATGTATTTTATCACAAGCTTAATTCTACCAAAGGCAAACCCTTTGTTTCTGTGA
This sequence comes from Macrochelys suwanniensis, assembly GCA_033296515.1. Lineage (NCBI taxonomy): Eukaryota > Metazoa > Chordata > Testudines > Chelydridae > Macrochelys > Macrochelys suwanniensis. The sequence goes on from CM065782.1 coordinate 25,803,497, forward strand.
TGGAGTGTACCAGGCCTGCTCTGCCCCCTTGATGGTTACATTGCCACCCTGACACGTCCTCCTGAAAGAAAAGTGTCACCTGAGAAACGGGCAATTAGTTGGGACCTCTCAGCAGTGCCTAGAGAAGCCACTTAGTTTCTAGTAACAGCAAAATCAGTAAGACTTGGTCCTCCGATGGCTAGAAGGTCCAGGAGGAGTCAATAACCTATCAGGACCCAACAGGTGAGATAAGAAGGCTTACCTGCTTCTTCCAAGGGGGAGTCCTGTGCTGGGTGAAGCTAAGACAGGAGAGGAAATCCCTGGTCTTAATCCAAAACACCCAGGATCGGGTAAGGGCCTGCACCTTCCATTATACCATGGGGTGAACTGTTTATTTTTCTTGTGGAGTTTAAAAGCCTAGGTGGACATTTTCTAGCTGAATATCAATTACTTGTTACTGGACTAGCAAGGGATGTGTGGGGGCCAAGGTGCCTCACATCTGGCAGGCTTTGATAGTTCCCCACATAAAAATAGAGGGTCCCGAATGCGACAGAACTAACATAGGGAGGGAGGGATGCAGAGAGTGTAGGGGAGCTTGCACCCCCTAAACACTACAGAGAACAGCTTCAAGGGGACTCCCTATATACCAGTGCCTTTGATATTGGGATCTCTTGACCTATTCATTCTCCTAACATGAAGGAAGAGGGGCTGAAAGTACAGACATTCCATAGTCCGTGAAGAAAGATTCCTATTCCCAGGACTCCAATGCATCCTGTCTACATGCAGCACTCAGACAAAACTTTGGTCCAAAGGACCAGTTCCAACTCTCCCTGAATTCAATGGAAAGACTCCCACTGACTTCAGTGGGAGTTAGATCAGGCTCCTAGGCTGAAATTCACCCTTGGGTAGAAAGCCAGCATAAGGCCTATGCCCCATTCAAGCCTCTCAAAAGAGGGTTTAAGTAGGACATAGGTTTTATGCTAGTCTTCTGCAGCAGGGTAATTTCTATCCTTTTTAATAGTCACCCCTATTTGGAATAGTTCAAGATTTAGGTCATGTCTACACTAGCGAGCTTACAGTGGCACAGCTGTAGTGATGCAGCTGCACTGCTGTAAGATAGGTCGTGTAGCCGCTCTATGCCAGCGGGAGAAGCTCACCCCTGAGTGACATAAGTTATATGGAGAAAAGTGGTAGTGTAGACATGGCCTTAGAATCTGGACACAGAGTCCTTCATACAATAAAAGGAAGATACACTTATCATGCATTTTCCTGCAAAGAAATGATCTGAATTGAAGTGACATGTTTTCAATACACTGATGTAAAAGATAAACATTTAAACAGAGTTTAAATAAAGAACTGTAAGAAATATGACTTGCTTTTATTAAACACCTAGATTTCTCCATAAATCTTTAAAGATATCGATTTCACTATCTGTGTGCTCTATGGGATCGTATTTTTTTCCCTTGAATAGCTGAGAAAAGAAGATATGAACTATGAGAATTGTTAAAGCTACAAAAAAGTCTCTCTGTGTTTTCTTTTGGGGGTAAAGGTAATTTGTTAAGAAACCTCCTTGACAGGATGATGAAGCATACTTCTTTTGTTTTTTTCCCACAGTGTATAGCCATGAGAGTCAAAAGAAAGCTAGGCTTACTGTAACACATTGACTGACAATTAGATTTTAAAAACCTAGGAAATAGGATCTCATAATGGTACCTAATGGGATTCTGAAATAAAGTCTACTGCTCTCAGGTATCATCAGGTAGTGAAATTAAAAGAAAAGCATAGAAACTCAATTATTGCCAAAATGGCTCTTTAAGACTGCTGTCACAAGTGGAAATTTCTTTGGCTCCACGGTCATATTGCAAATGTTAGGTTTCCTGTGCCATTAGCGACTATTATGCCTCATAAAATTAATAAATGTGTATCAAATATTTGGCATACTCCACATATGGAAGCCTTCAGAGGTTTATTTTGATGCTTTTTATAAAAAAAAACCCACAAAATTAAGCAATCTAACAGAAAGAACTTACTTTATATAGCATTACACTACGAATCTTAAGGTGTTATGGTTTAGTAACTGATACTGTGAGGTGCTAGAAATCTCCTCAAAGCTGCAAGGGAGTCACAACTCCTTTTATTTTCAATAAATTCAATTCTGTTTGCACTTAAATCAATGGTAATTTCCCCCCCACTGACTTCAGTAGGAACTGGAGGAGGTGCAATAGTATTTCAGGGTGCTCTTTACCTTCCACGATCAGGATCTTAATACCTTTATTAATATGTTGATTACTACATATGAAAGTATGTTTAAATTCCATCTTTTTCCCAAAAGATACAATGTTATGATGAATAAATATGCATTTGACTACCGGGTATAGTATAAAAATGAATTTCTTACAATAGCAACAATAGTAATTTCAATATGCAAATATCAGGCAGTTCAATTTTCAAAATGTGTGATCTGTTGTTTTCAGAAACACATGTTTTAATGGTTGTATATGAATTTGAATTAATTTTCTGTAGTCATTGCCTATCATAAATAAAAACTACAGCTGATCAGAAAATATTTGGGCTTTTCCCTATGGGAAATTTCTATTTTTCATCAAGAAACCCATAGCCTGAAAAGTTTTAACAAAAAGTTTAAATTGAGGGGGCGGGGGAAAGGAGGTTGATGAAATTTTGAAATTGTCTGTAGTAAGCACATACCTTCAAAAATAATTAGTTCACTGAAAACCCAAGTTTAGATCTAAAAACAGTTTTGATGTCAGGCAGCCCTATTAAAAGCATACTAACACTAGCATGCTCCACAACTAACTTATCCAAGATAATTTACCTACTAGAGTTTGGGGTTTTCACTTGTGCAGAGTAGTAAAAATCACACTTGGCATTTACAAAGTGCATAATCTTCATAAAGCTCTTGGGGAAAAAACAACGATGTCCTTTCAAGAAGTGTTATAACCATTATATAAATGGAGAAACTGAGATACAGAGAGGTTAAAAGTTATAGCCAAGATTATAATTCATGATTTTCTGATCCTAGCCCCTTTAACTGTCCATTAGACTATGCCTCTTCACTTACTGGTCAGTGTTTTCAAAAATGGGGTGTGGAAAAAAGCCTAACTATCCCTCTTTCTCCTTACCACCCCCTATGATGCTTGGGGATTTTCTTGGATTGCCACTGCCTCTGCTGTGCATGTTCTGTGGAGCAAGAGATGGCTTTAGTCTCCAGTTCTGTCAATCCAATGGAAATACAAAGTGAACAGCAAAAATTGCAGTACTAAATACTGGGGAAAGTGTTGGAGCATTGGGATTTTCATACTTGGGAGAGATGTAAAATATTGTTCTCTTTGGTTTTAAGAATAAAGTAGTTAAATAGGATGATTCACTAAAACCCATGTTTAACAAGCCAACAATTGAATAGGTAGTGATATGTGTCTGTTTCTACAGCAATAGAGCATGATTGGCCATGATTTCAGGCTACATGGTATTGTCAGTCTCCCCACACACCATAGAACTTTAGGAAGGATTGTTCTCTCCTGAAATATAATATCTCTCTCTTTGCTACCCCTCGGGTAGTGCCATTCTGTATAACCCCCATAGTAGAACTGTGCATTTAAGGCTAGACTGGATAGCCCTTATATCACTCACACAAATAATTGCTTTGATTTCACTAGGACTGTCCTGTGAGTAAATGTTCACCAGCATGAGTAAGGACAGCACACCCCCTGAGTCACTTAAGCACTTTTGAAAATTCTATCCAATAGCTCTAAAATTTTGATTCCATTATAAAAGTGATCCAAATTTTTCCTGAATGTGTTTATAGATTTCTTTTGGTAGGTCATGTAGCTCATTCCCCTTTGCACAGCTGCCTTCATAAATATATTGCCAGACACATAAGTATCTACTATTTCACTCAATATAGACATCTTAAAGATCTGTCTGTGTTTTCATCTAATCATAATGTTTGTATGCTTTCCTAATGGGGGTATAGTTTTTCTGTCCTTGATCATGACTGCAAGTTAGGCAACAATTAATAATGTATGTACATCTGTTTTAGTGAGTGCACAAAATAAAAAGAATTTCTGGAGTACACTAAATGACTTCAGCTGCTGTTCACGGATTCTTTTCCGGAGTTTCAGGGAATGCAACCAAAAAGGGTTCATTTATCAGACTTTGTGAGACCACTACTAGGCTTCCGATACTGAAGTTATACAAAGGGGGCCCTACGGCCGTTTGTTAAATTTCACTGGTTTAGGTTTTGCTTTTTATCCAACTTCCCTATAGAAATAGTTATTTTCCTGCTTTCCTCCATCAACACACACAGTGAGTTGGAGTCTCTTCTTAGGCCAGGTCTACACTAGGGGCGGGGGTCGATGTAAGGAATAACGTAGCTGAAGTCGACGTACCTCGCTCTACTTACCGCGCCGTGAGGACGCCGCAATGTCGACTGCCACTGCTCCCCCGTTGACTTCGCTTCCGCCTCTCGTCAGGGTGGATTACCGGAGTCAAAAGGAGAGCAATCAGGGATCGATTTATTGCGTCTACACTAGACGCGAAAAATCGATCCCCGAAAGATCGATCGCTACCCGCCGAATTGACGGGTACTGTAGACCAGCCCTTACTTGCACTTCTGCAAACTCCTTTGTTTAAGTCAACGCAAGTCTGGTGTAAACAAGAGGAGTCTCCGGCTCGTTGGTTGCAGAAGATATAGGTCCAGAATCTCTGCTGCAGTCTGAGTCTCTTGCACTGCTCTGGCAACGAAAAGGGGCTGGATAGCAGCCAGATCTCCCTAGCTGGGGATTTCTTCCTCATTGGGGAGTCCAGGCTGATGTAGAGATGGCTTTGTCTAACTTTTACTCCACTTCTTCTGCAGAATCTGACATAAAGTGCAGACCCCAGGTGGGCCGGGTTATGACCACAGTGCTACAGTGCTCAGGCAATCCCTGGTGGGTGGACAGCTGCTTGGTAGACAAAGCTAATTGAAATAAATCAGAGCAGAGAATCAGGAAGCAACAATTAACTCCTTGGCATTCTCCCCTCTCAGCAGCACCCAGTAGATACTGGGCACAGCAGAGAAGCTGGCCCATTCGTGTGAGTTCTCTTTCACTGTCACTTTACTGGTACTGTATTTCTAATGTGCCCACCTGGATAGTGCTGTGGCTCAAACTTCTTCTCCAAATTTTTGAACTTGTGCATCCAAACTGGCAATGAGCATGCCAAGCTGCTGGTGTGTGTTTAGAGGGAAAAGTGGAGGAGAATCCCAATGTGACGCTGTTGGGGGCATGCACATGAATGGCTTGAGTCGGCCAAAGGGAAAGGTTGTAAATCATGCTCAGAAGGAGATTGATGATGTTTGTGGAATATTCTCTCAGGGTGCCAAAGAGGTGTTTGTTCCTGAGGCTTAAGAATTATTTTTGTGGAAGGCTTTTATCATTAAGGTTGATGATGTGCCTGCAACCAAGAAAATAAAAGAGCAATGCTTGCAACAGCAAAGTGATTTGTATCCTTTTGCATGACAAAAACTTTCATCATCCATCCCTCTGACAGTTATGATTTGTTAAAGGTTTCTTCAGGGTGTTTGTAACAAAGCTTTGAATTTATTGTTTTGTGATTTGCATCTTTATTTCCACCATGTGTGAGATCTGTAGTCTTTAGCAAATCTACCTCATACTTTAATTTACATACAGTGGAGAACTCAAACACACAGCTTTGGTGTACAATAAATTTGTTCATTGTAAGAGGCTGGTTTGTTTTATGAGGTGTTAATTAAGGATGGTCTCATCATAAGATAACAGACAAACTGGCATGTAGCAATGCTATTAACTGAGTTACTTGATAAATATATTATTATGTAAAAGCGGCAAAGAGTCCTGTGGCACCTTATAGACTAACAGACGTATTGGAGCATAATCTTTCGTGGGAATACCCACTTCTTCAGATGCATGTAGAGATGGCTTTGTCTATTCACCCACGAAAGCTTATGCTCCAATACGTCTGTTAGTCTATAAGGTGCCACAGGACTCTTTGCCGCTTTTACAGATCCAGACTAACACGACTACCCCTCTGATATTATTATGTGTTACATTGTTAGTATTCTTTCTATTTGCTTGATAATTGTTGAAACCCATTTGGGGAATAACCATATAGATAGACATAACTATACACGTATGTATGCATGCATACACACATGCATAAATAAATACATGTATGTGTACACTGTGCATATCTAATCAACATATTTTTTTCTGAATAATGAACTTATGCCTGAAAAATACAGTGTGTACAGTTGATCATGAATTTTTTTTTATTGTTTTCTCCCAAAAAAATTATTGTGACAACTCTGTATACTGTTTGTGAAATAGGTCAGTTTTACAAATCACACAACTTGAAAATGTTTTGGAAATGGCCCACTTTTACATTTTCAGACCAGACTTTGGGGTTTTGAATCAAAACAGCCTTTTGGTTCAAAATTTTAGTAAACTTAGACTAAAAAAAGGTTTAAAAAAAGAAAAAAAAATCAAAATTATTGAACCAAAATGGTTAGATTCAACCAAACCTTTTTTTTTTTTTTTTTTTGGTGGAGAAGGAAATTTTGACTTATGAGAATTTTTGAGTTTTTCACTTCATCCCAACTCAGGAGGAGAAAAATTCCTGATATCACAAAAATATTCATGGGACAGGAAAACCATTTCCCACCCAGCTCTGACTGTGTGTCACATAATAACATGTTTTTCAAATATTTCTATAGGTTTCCTATATGCCATTTTATGTCTATTTTACTATGTTAATGTATTGTGAGACTATGGATGGTAAATCGATATCTTATAAAACAAACAACCTCATGCAAGAAATATATATAATATGGGTAGAGAGAGTCAGAGATAGAATTAATGTAAAAGACTTGATTACTATATGGTAAAGTATCCATTGAAGTAGGTTGCCCTCTATATTATTTTGTGTCACAAACTTTTTTTAATCTGTTTACTGATTTTTGAGGAAAAGTATATAACAAAATACAAAAAAGGTACAGCATGTTTACCAGGGATAAGAATATCACTAACCTTAATCCATATGCTGGAGTTTACACATGGTAGAGAATACTAATTTATATTAATCATATCCAGTGTGGTATTTACTAATCAGAAACTGAGCACAAATCCAAAATAATTGGGTAAATTAATTCTTCATTATGGCCACTTAATAAACCCAAAATGTATATACAGCTTGGCTCCACTTTTTCAAACTCTGGTTAACTGAAACTCCAGACTAATTGCATATTGGGTGAAACCCAGGCCCCACTGAAGTTAATTGGCCCAGTATTTCCTGGGTTATGTTCCCTAGGTTGAACTGACTAATGGGCCATCCCCTTAATTTCCTAAGCTCCACAAGATTTTACCTCCTAATCTCTGCCTGCTGAAGCTAGTGGTTATCAAAACTCCACATTTTTCAGTTGTTTCCCATATCCTTACAAACTTTCATAAAACTGGGTTTTACCGAGCACCTACAAGCTTTTTCTGTGAGAACTACCAAACATTATTTATCATTCAGTGGATACAATTTTTATTATGTACATTTTACTGTAATAACTTGAGTTGCCAGCCAAAATCAGGGCTCCACTGTACTAGTTGCTGCACAAACACAAAATTCAGTTCCTGCCCCCTAGGGTCTTAGATTCTACAGCTCTGATCTTACAAAGAATTACATACCTTGTAACTTAATGTATGTAAGTACTCCATTGAGTACTTACGTGTATAAAGTTACTCACAGACCTAAGTCTTTGAAAGACTGAGATCAAAATCTGTAAGTCATAATTTCTTCCACTAATATTTTCTGTTGTGCAAAAGTATCAGTGGCCAAACTCATTCAGAAAAATGTTCTTTCCTGAACTGACCAATATATTTTATATTCTTGTCCTAGTGAACCACCTCTAATGGTTAGACAAGTTCTTCTTTGCAGGAACAAGGTGTGTTGGATTACAAGTGGGTATTTCATACCCATCCATCATCCTATCAGCTTATTGCACTCATTGAAAGTGTCAAAAAGCCATTATGTTTATTATTTATAAAATCTCAAAGATCAAGTAAAGCTTCTATTCAGAGAAAAGAAAGGTTAATTGAATATGCATTGTGTTCAATTCCTTATAAATACTACCTGTATAAGCACTATGGTTTGATTTTAAAATTTTCCAGAGAAAATTGAAAGCACAGCAGAGAAGCACTTTTCTTTTGTGATATAGCTACCATGTCACTGGCACTATTTAAAAATAGAAATTTAGCTAACAAAAATATTTAAAGTCACATTCATTATCAAACAAAATAACAATATATGCAAACTACTATCTGTTCTGTTGTAAAAGTTTGTATTCTACTTACAAAAAATTGTTTCCCTGATTATGTTTAAGAAGATTGGCAATTAGTCTAATATTTTTCTCAATATTTGTCCAGAAACTTAGTATATTTCACAACTATATAGAAATTATTAAACTGCTTTAAGCCCTCATATAGTAACTGCAAATATTCTTCATCAGTAAACTGTTAACCATTTGTTAAAACAAAAAAAACCAAAAAACAAAGCAATGATAGTAAAATAAGGCCATATTTTAGATCATTCATACAATTGACTAGTATGTTATTATCCCTTTGAGTTCAAATTGAATATTCTCCTGCAATAGAATAGTATTTAACAGAATCCTGCAAGTCCAAGTCTCTATTGTTTATTGTCATTAAAATATTAATTGAATAGTAATGGTTTATAGTCTGAATAGAACTATAGTTTGAATGGTTTATACTATTTCTATACATACTATAAACTAAATAGTCATGTCCTTCAAGCCAAAAAATAGAAAACCTGTTTTCAGATTAGGTATACGCAGAAGTCACTTCACCAACTGCTGAAATGCAGGCATCTCAGAGGAGGAACACAATGTGGCTCTAAGCCAGTGGCTGTGTATTAGAATTGCAGCAGGAAACTCTGGCTCCTTTGGGGGAGCACCTGCTTGAATGTCAGTTCCATGACTTTGAAAAGTTGCATCAACCTAGCTCTGCTTGCTGACAGAGAGGAATGAAGATTCTCTCATCTGGATATTCTGGGGAAATGAGAGGCCACTGGTTGGGCTAGCCTCAAGCTATACCTTCATTCTTTATCATGACTGGGACTGGGCCCCTGTGAAGGGTTGCTCCTTTTTTCCATTCATGTGTGGCCAACTACAGTGTGGTCCTTGCTGATGTATACAGCACCTTTATCTTAGCAACTGGTTAATAGTTTTGAGAAAGAAACATAAATGACAGGCAACCATAACCGAAGGCACCAGATGAATTTAGGTAGGCAGGATGTACCATTTTGTCAACTTGGAATTTAACCTATAGGGCACTGGGACCAAATGCCACAGTCCTGAGTGTCTTATTGATCTAGGGGGTACAACTCTCTCTTTTGAGAAGTTCCAGGTTGAAATCCTTGGCAAGGCTTCTGAGAGTGCCAAACATGTTGTACTCAGGTACCAGGGGAAAAGATATTTTATAAATACCTAGGATAAATAATTGTGAAAAGTGATGTGGAGTCTTTAGGGCCATCTTTTCAGCCACTGTAGACTACTGTGCAAAAATGTGCTATAAGCACATGCAAATACAAGTGTATGCACATTTTTTTTCAAACAGACTTCAGCCTCCGGCTGCTGAAAATGCTGCCCAGGATGACTACAAAGTTGATAACACATTTTTCACTTCCGATAACACATTACCACCTAAATTACTCTGGCACATTGGCTCAGCACTGACTTGGAGGAACATAATTTGAGTTACCTTCATTACTGTTGAGACCCAGAATTTTCTTGCATGCCTCCATGCAGAAAATATATTTTCTAGAATAGAAGAACAATGGTCCAGATGTTCACTTGCTGTAAATTGGCTTATCTCTATTGACTTCCAGAAAAGAAATATATGCTCACCAGGAACTTGGTGTTATTCGGTGGATTTCACCTTAAATGGCAAGAAAGTATAGATGTAAACTAGTTCTCTGGATCAACATTTGTCATGTCATTGCTGACTTCTACTAAGAGAAACACCCATTTGATGAAATTCTCATTTATATCCTGGTGATTTCCTATGTGCACAGAAAAATGTTGGAGCATTTCCATGAATCTTCACTGCTAACAATGTTAAAATATCTATTTATTAGTGTTGGAACCTTCAAAAAATATTTGATTGAGTTTTATAAATTAACTTGAACATCCCATAATTCTTAAATATTAAAACTGGGGCTTATAATAAACTTCTGTCCTGAAAATACTTAGTAATAATCAAATTGTTTAGGAAGAAACTTTTCCCAGTTCATCTTCTCCATCTGCTTGCACATACGGCTTGCACTTATAATCATCTGTAATTTGTGATCAAGCCTGACAAACATTTCTAAAACCATTTGGAAAGTGGCAGACTGGAGTTCTTGCCAACTTGCACACCATGCAGATGCTACTTGTTCTTCTCACTTCGCTCACTAATGTTGAATATAAAATTGAGTCCCAAAGTTCTAAAAAAAGCAGAATTCGTGGGTTTCATCAATGGCTATTTTGTTCTCATCTGAAGTTGTCACAGTCTAAGGACCTGACTCCAAAGTGGAGTCAGTGGAAAGACTCCAATTGACTTTAATGGGCTTTGGCTCAGACTGTAGATGACCGTTCTCCCCTGACTTCCAACTCTCCGCCACGCACACAAAATTAGATAATATACCCCATAAGAGTTTTGTTTCTGTTAACAGTAGGACTCATAGTATTGAAGACTACTTTACAAATATTACTAAGAACTGTTCTTAAGATAGATAATTAGTAATATACTATTTCTATTAAAATAATATAATATAGATGCTTGCAAGAGAGTGACTGACTAACAATTAATTTCCATGTTCCAATTTAACTGCAAGCTTAATATTTGGTGTATATGTTCCTTAAGGAACGTAGACCCTGGAGATAATTAAACAAGTTTAGTATTTCACATTTCTGCCATAGACTAACAGTTTACAAAAGTTATATCACTTTTCTCTGTGAATGGTTGTGTTGGTTGACACCTGCAATGGAGAGCCACTGGCATCATCTGAGGTCACCACTTATATTAAATTTGATTTTTAGTCATAAAATTGTCAAAGATAAGCAATTTTAATAGTTAGAGCCCTTTAGAGTGCTAATCCTGCAAACACTGATACACATTGTGACAGACCCAGACAAGTGGGATACAGAAATCTCATAGAAGGCAAATATACTGGCCATTGGATGAATAGTTTTCTGTTCCCTGATTGACCAGAGCAGGGGCTGCACTAGAACAAGCAGGAACTTTCTGGAACCAATTTAAGGCAGGCAGGCTAATTAGGACACCTGGAGTCAATTAAGAAGAACCTGCTAGAATCACTTAAGACAGGCAGGCTAATCAGGGCACCTGGGTTTAAAAAGGAGCTCACTTTAGTTTGTGGTGTTGCGTGCGAGGAGCTGGGAGCAAGAGGCACACAAGGAGTTGAGAGGGAGAAGAGTTGAAGGACTGAGGAGTACAAGCATCAGCAGACCATCAGGAGGAAGGTCCTGCAGTAAGCGTAAAGAAGGTGTTGGGAGGAGGCCGTGGGGAAGTAGCCCAGGGAGTTGTAGCTGTCACGCAGCTGTTACAGGAAACCCTATAGACAACGGCAATCCACAGGGCCCTGGGCTGGAACCCGGAGTAGAGGGCGGGCCCGGGTTCCCCCCAAACCTCCCAACTCCTGATCAGACACAGGAGGAATTTGACTGTGGGTTCTACCAGAGGGGAAGATCTCTGAGGCGATCAAAATCCGCCAATAAGTGCAGGACTCACCAAGGTAGAGGAGGAACTCTGTCACAACATATATTAGTGTTTTGCGGGACTGTATCCTAAATATTCTATGAATTATCTTCCACAAGTTTTCACCAAATATAAAGTCCAATATAACATCTTATAGATTTTGGAGACAAATGCATTCCTAGTAGAGCAGTGCAGAGGACCAGAAGTTCCTTTTTGCAAAGATTTAGAGATTTAAAAATTTGGTTTCATTCCAAACTGGAGCGAAAACTGAAAAGTTTGAAATTCTCAGTAAAGGAAAATTCTGGAGAAAAATTCATTTCATGACTATCTAAATGTTTCATTTTGATTTTGACTTTTAAAATGTATTATGATATATAATAAAACACAAAATAAAAAAATTACAATGAAAACTTCCTTGGGGTTTTTTTTCCAAAACAAAATTCTGGCAAAATCAATAAAATTATGTGTTTCAGTTTCAACAGAACTTCATATTCTGACAAGATGTGGTTCCATCTAAGTTTCTCCCACCAATTCTAATCCTTAGGCTGAATGGAATTTTATAATTTCCTATTTCTAAGTACATGGTTATCTACAATTATCATCATATAGCTTAGATTAAAAGCATAGGGAAATATGTTCTGAGATTTTTATTGTTGTTTTAGTTGTACCCAACTTTTCTCAGTTCATGGCATTATTCACAAGTATTTTAAATTATATTCCACTATATAGAAAATCTTATTTCCCAGAAGATGTGTGGAATATTTTCAATATAAATTCAAGATTAGAAACTATAGACATGTGCTCTTAAAATTGGGCATGTGATTAAGGACCTTTCTAAAATAAGACTTTAAAGTACTAACAGTGCATTTAGATATGACATTTGCTTTCATTTTATAAGATTTTTCAGTTATTTTAACTAGCATCTGACATATAAGAAAGTAACAAATAAGGATTATAGAAACAGAGCTGGTACATGATATTCCTACTGCCAAGTAGTTTATAGCCACAAGACAGTACATACTTGCCAACATCTTTAAAAGTCCTTTGAAAAAAGATGCCTGGACTATGTAGCAGAGTGGATCAGAGAAATACATTATTAATACCACACTACACACCACTCACATGCCAAAAATCAAATATATGAATTGTTCTGCCATCCTGATCAAATCCCGTTGGAAAACAGTGTATCCCTGTATACTGTTTATTAGCAGAGATGCCAAATACAAATTAGAAACAAATATTTATGGTTTATAAAGCTGACTCAACAAGGACTTAAGCCAATACTATTTCCACAAAAAAAAGTTTTCCTTTCATTAAAGTTTGATGCCCTTTAACTGGAAGATCATATTAACCCAGTATAATTCAATTTCCAATGAAATTGAATGACATATGGCTTCCACTTTTGCTTTTTTTTTCCTTTCCCATTAAGTTTAACCCAAGATGTTCTTTTATTCTGGGTAGGTGAGACCAATATCCTTTAGTATTTTTAGGATTATGTGTCCCATTTCCAAGGACTGCAAGATACCAATGACATGTCAGCATTTTATTCTCTTAAAAGAAAATAAACAGAAAATGTATCCTTTTGCCACAGCAGTCATTGATGAGAGGGTTCTTTTAAACTAATTTGTCATCAAAGAAAACCTCATTGTCTTCCTTCCCTCCTCCCCTTTTCTTGAATCAGAAGGTCAGTGATGAAAACAAGTGTTTCATCACTGACCTTCTGATTTCATCCCTGATTTCATTCCCTGTTTCATCAGGGAACAGTCTAGTATTTCTTCTTGGCCTTTTCAATGAGTTACATTCAAAGCTAGTTCACAAAACATCACACTATGCACAAGACAAGACAAAAATAGAACACCAAAAATTACTCATAAACCCTTGGCAAGTAAGATATATACTGAGGGCTTGTCTTCACTACCTGCCGGATCGGAGGGTAGCAATCGATCTATCGGGGATCGATTTATCGCGTCTCATTTAGACGCGATTAATCGATCCCCGATCGTGCTCCTCGTCGACTCCGGAAATCCACCTCGGTGAAAGGCAGAAGCGGAGTCAACGGGGGAGTGGCAGCGATCGACTCACTGCCGTCCTCATGGCCAGGTAAGTCGATCTACAATACGCCGACTTCAGCTATGTTATTCACGTAGCTGAAGTTGCGTATCGTAGATCGACCCCCTCCCCTCTAGTGTAGCCCAGGTCTAAGATTGATATAACTCCAGAAGAAATAAAATCACAAGGGTTTGCATGGCAAGAAATAAATTGTGAGGCTGCAAAGTTGAGGTAGCAATTGTATTCATCAGTCAAATGGATTGGAATGTGAACGTGTCTCATCTTATGAGACAACCAAGAGGGTGGGGAACGGTCAGAGATGCTGCCCCAAGATCAAGTTGTGCTGGTGATTCAGTAGATAGCACATTTTCTTCAGAGGCATTATTAAACCGGTGCCGGTAGGATGGTACTCAAGTGCAGTCTCCCTGAGGACTCTATGTTTTGAATGAGTCAAAAACCTGAGGTCCTAATCATTTTCCTAAAGATTCCTTGTCATTAAAATGGAGCAATTCATTTCTGTTGCTATTCTTTCCTTAGCTCAGATGTCTAAGCTAGTTGTGATAGTGTTTATTAACTTCTAATCGCTGTCCACTAGAAGTAATATTAAAATCTCTAATTCATCTTAGGTAGATAACTAAACAACTGAAGAGGAATAGAACTTCTACCTAAGCTAGGTTCAAATCCAAACAAATTAAAACCAGGCATTCAAAAATAATGAGTCAGGCCCTCAAAAAATCATATGATTGGTATTTGCCTTCTGGGCTTTGAGCCTGTAACACATTAAGGGCATTTTCAAGCCTTTTTTCCACAACCATGGCAGCGAGAAACATACTTTAAATGAAAGCTGAGATTATCACGCATGTGTCTCCAGGAGCTTGGGCAGTAAGAACAAAACAAAATATTGCAAGACTCATGACAAAATTGCAAGAGTTGGCAACAATGCAGATCTATGCCTAGAGGTAAAAGTCGCTGACCCCTTACTATACCAATCCCATGAATCAACCTGCTGCCTAGTTCTGTTCATGATGACAAGCTTTTATTTTTCTTGTCTAAAGTTTCCTCTTATGCTTTTCCATATACAAACACCAACCACACATTTTCTACAATTAATTTTAGATTAAGGAAAACAAGAACAAAAAAGTATGTCACCATGACATACTGTTTCATCACCATCACTGGCTAACCTAGTGAGGAGGGCTTTAAACTAGGTTCGACGGGGACAGGTGAGCAAAGCCCACAGGTAAGTGGAGAACATGGGGACCTGGGAGATGGGTCGGAAATAGGAGGAGGCGTGGGCTCTAATGATAAAGAGATAGGAGGGTCAGGGCAAAACTGGGAGGCAAGATCAAATCAGTATCTTAGATGCCTGTATACAAATGCGAGAAGTAGGGGTAATAAGCAGGAAGAACTGGAAGTGCTAATAAATAAATTCAACTATGACATTGTTGGCATCACCGAAACTTGGTGGGATAATACACATGATTGGAATGTTGGTATGGATGGGTACAGCTTGCTCAGGAAGGATAGACAGGGGGAAAAGGGAGGAGGTGTTGCCTTATATATTAAAAATGTACACACTTGGACTGAGGTGGAGATGGACATAGAGGAAGGAAGTGTTGAGAGTCTCTGGGTTAGGCTAAAAGGGGTAAAAAACAAGGGTGATGTCATGCTAGGAGTCTACTACAGACCACCTAACCAGGTGGAAGAGGCGGATGAGGCTTTTTTTAAACAACTAACAAAATCATCCAAAGCCCAAGATTTGGTGGTGATGGGGGACTTCAACTATCCAGATATATGTTGGGGAAATAACACAGCGGGGCACAGACTATCCAATAAGTTCTTGGACTGCATTGCAGACAACTTTTTATTTCAGAAGGTTGATAAAGCTACTAGGGGGGAAGCTGTTGTAGATTTGACTTTAACAAATAGGGAGGAATTCGTTGAGAACTTGAAAGTAGAAGGCACCTTGGGTGAAAGTGATCATGAAATCATAGAGTTCACAATTCTAAGGAAGGGTAGAAGGGAGTACAACAAAATAGAGACAATGGATTTCAGGAAAGCAGATTTTGGTAAGATCAGAGAGCTGATAGGTAAGGTCCCATGGGAATCAAGACTGAGGGGAAAAACAACTGAGGAGAGCTGGCAGTATTTCAAAGGGACATTATTAAGGGCCCAAAAGCAAACTATTCTGCTGGGTAGGAAAGATAGAAAATGTGGCAAAAGACCACCTTGGCTTAACCACGAGATCTTGCAAGATCTAAAAAATAAAAAGGAGTCATATAAAAAATGGAAACTAGGTCAAATTACAAAGGATGAATATAGGCAAACAACACGGGAATGCAGGGGCAAGATTAGAAAGGCAAAGGCACAAAATGAGCTCAAACTAGCTACAGGAATAAAGGGAAACAAGAAAACTTTTTATCAATACATTAGAAGCAAGAGGAAGACCAAGGACAGGGTAGGCCTACTACTCAGTGAGGAGGGAGAAACAGTAACAGGAAACTTGGAAATGGCAGAGATGCTTAATGACTTCTTTGTTTTGGTCTTCACCGAGAAGTCTGAAGGAATGCCTAACATAGTGAATGCTAATGGGAAGGGGGAAGGTTTAGAAGATAAAATAAAAAAAGAACAAGTTAAAAATCACTTAGATAAGTTAGATGCCTGCAAGTCACCAGGACCTGATGAAATGCATCCTAGAATACTCAAGGAACTAATAGAGGAGGTATCTGAGCCTCTAGCTATTATCTTTGGTAAATCATGGGAGACAGGAGAGATTCCAGAAGACTGGAAAAGGGCAAATAGAGTGCCCATCTATAAAAAGGGAAATAAAAACAACCCAGGAAACTACAGACCAGTTAGTTTAACTTCTGTGCCAGGGAAAATAATGGAGCAAGTAATTAAGGAAATCATCTGCAAACACTTGGAAGGTGGTAAGGTGATAGGGAATAACCAGCATGGATTTGTAAAGAACAAATCATGTCAAACCAATCTGATAGTTTTCTTTGATAAGATAACGAGTCTTGTGGATAAGGGAGAAGCGGTGGATGTGGTATACCTAGACTTTAGTAAGGCATTTGATAGGGTCTCGCATGATATTCTTATCAATAAACTAGGGAAATGCAACTTAGATGGGGCTACTATAAGGTGGGTGCACAACTGGCTGGATAACCGTACTCAGAGAGTAGTTATTAATGGTTCCCAATCCTGCTGGAAAGGTATAACGAGTGGGGTTCCGCAAGGGTCTGTGTTGGGACCGGCTCTGTTCAATATCTTCATCAACGACTTGGATATTGGCATAGAAAGTACATAAGAACATAAGAAAGGCCGTACTGGGTCAGACCAAAGGTCCATCCAGCCCAGTATCCTGTCCACCGACAGTGGCCAATGCCAGGTGCCCTGGAGTGAGTGGACCTAACAGGTAATGATCAAGTGATCTCTCTCCTGCCATCCATCACCCCCCTCTGACAAACAGAGGCTAAGGACACCATTTCTTACCCATTCTGGCTAATAGCCATTAATGGACTTAACCTCCATGAATTTATCCAGTTCTCTTTTAAACCCTGTTATAGTCCTAGCCTTCACAGCTTCCTCAGGCAAGGAGTTCCACAGGTTGACTGTGCGCTGTGTGAAGAAGAACTTCCTTTTATTTGTTTTAAACCTGCTGCCCACTAATTTCATTGGGTGGCCCCTAGTTCTTTTATTATGAGAACAAGTAAATAACTTTTCCTTATTCACTTCCTCCACACCACTCATAATTTTATATACCTCTATCATATCCCCTCTTAGTCTCCTCTTTTCCAAGCTAAAAAGTCCTAGCCTCTTTAATCTCTCCTCATATGGGACCCGTTCCAGACCCCTAATCATTTTAGTTGCCCATCTCTGAACCTTTTCTAATGCCAGTATATCCTTTTTGAGATGAGGAGACCACAATTGTACGCAGTATTCAAGATGTGGGCACACTATGGATTTGTATAGGGGCAGTAAGATATTCTCCGTCTTATTCTCTATCCCTTTTTTAATGATTCCTAACATCCCGTTTGCTTTTTTGACTGCCGCTGCACACTGCATGGACATCTTTAGAGAACTATCCACGATGACTCCAAGATCTTTTTCCTGATTAGTTGTAGCTAAATTAGCCCCCATCATATTGTATGTATAGTTGGGGTTATTTTTTCCAATGTGCATTACTTTACATTTATCCACATTAAATTTCATTTGCCATTTTATTGCCCAATCATTTAATTTTGTGAGATCTTTTTGTAGTTCTTCACAGTCTGCTTTGGTCTTAACTATCTTGAGCAGCTTAGTATCATCTGCAAACTTTGCCACCTCACTGTTTACCCCTTCTTCCAAATCATTTATGAATAAGTTGGGGGGGAGGGATAGCTCAGTGGTTTGAGCATTGGCCTGCTAAACCCAGGGTTGTGAGTTCAATCCTTGAGGGGGCCATTTAGGGATCTGGGGCAAAAATTGGGGCTTGGTCCTGCTTTGAGCAGGGGGTTGGACTAGATGACCTCCTAAGGTCCCTTCCAACCCTGATATTCTATGATTCTATGATTCTAAGTTGAATAGGATTGGTCCTAGGACTGACCCTTGGGGAACACCACTAGTTACACCTCTCCATTGTGAAAATTTACCCTTTGTTCCCTGTTTTTTAACCAGGTCTCAATCCATGAAAGGATCTTCCCTCCTATCCCATGGCAACTTAATTTACGCAAGAGCCTTTGGTGAGGGACTTTGTCAAAGGCTTTCTGGAAATCGAAGTACACTATGTCTACTGGATCAACCTTGTCCACATGTTTGTTGACCCCTTCAAAGAACTCTAA
Source organism: Macrochelys suwanniensis (assembly GCA_033296515.1). Taxonomy (NCBI): domain Eukaryota; kingdom Metazoa; phylum Chordata; order Testudines; family Chelydridae; genus Macrochelys; species Macrochelys suwanniensis. The sequence goes on from CM065782.1 coordinate 25,822,143, forward strand.
TAGATTAGTAAGGCATGATTTCCCTTTACAGAAACCATGTTGACTTTTGCCCAACAATTTATGTTCTTGTATGTGCCTGACAATTTTATTCTTTACTATTGTTTCAACTAATTTGCCCGGTACGGATGTTAGATTTACCGGTCTGTAATTGCCGGGATCACCTCTAGAGCCCTTTTTAAATCTTGGCGTTACATTAGCTATCTTCCAGTCATTGGGTACAGAAGCCGATTTAAAAGACAGGTTACAAACCCTAGTTAATAGTTCCGCAATTTCACATTTGAGTTCTTTCAGAACTCTTGGGTGAATGCCATCTGGTCCCGGTGACTTGTTATAGTTAAGTTTATCAATTAGTTCCAAAACCTCCTCTACTGACACTTCAATCTGTGACAATTCCTCAGATTTGTTACCTACAAAAGTCCGCTCAGGTTGGGGAATCTCCCCAACGTCCTCAGCCGTGAAGACCGAAGCAAAGAATTCGTTTAGTTTCTCCGCAATGACTTTATCATCTGTAAGTGCTCCTTTTGTATCTCTATCGTCCAGGGGCCCCACTGGTTGTTTAGCAGGCTTCCTGCTTCTGACGTATTTAAAAAATGTTTTGTTATTAGCTTTTGAGTTTTTGGCTAGCTGTTCTTCAAACTCCATTTTGGCTTTTCTTATTACATTTTTACACTTAATTTGGCAGCGTTTATGCTCTTCTCTAGTTACCTCACTAGGATTTGACTTCCACTTTTTAAAAGATGCCTTTTTATCTTTCACTGCTTCTTTTACATGGTTGTAAAGCCACGGTGACTCTTTTTTAGTTCTTTGACTTTGTTTTTTAATTTGGGGTATACATTTAAGTTGGGCCTCTATTATGGTGTCTTTGAAGAGTGTCCATGCAGCTTGCAGGGATTTCACTTTAGTCACTTTACCTTTTAATTTCTGCTTAACTAACCCCCTCATTTTTGCATAGTTGCCCTTTTTGAAATTAAATGCCACTGTGTTGGGCTGTTGATGTGTTCTTAGCACCACAGGAATGTTAAATGTTATTATATTATGGTCACTATTTCCAAGTGGTCCTGTTATAGTTATCTCTTGGACCAGATCCTGCGCTCCACTCAGTACTAAATCAAGTATTGACTCTCCCCTTGTGGGTTCCTGTACCAGCTGCTCCGAGAAGCAGTCATTTAAAGTATCGAGGAATTTTGTCTCCGTATTACGTCCTGAGGTGACATGTACCCAGTCAATATTGGGATAATTGAAATCTCCCACTATTACTGAGTTCTTTATTTTGATAGCCTCTCTAATCTCCCTTAGCATTTCATCATCACTATCACTGTCCTGATCAGGTGGTCGATAATAGATCCCTATTGTTATGTTCTTATTAGAGCATGGAATTACTATCCATAGAGATTCTATGGAACACGTGGATTCATTTAAGATTTTTACTTCATTTGATTCTACATTTTCTTTCACATATAGTGCCACTCCACCACCCCCCCCCCCCCCCCCACGACCTGTTCTGTCCTTCCGATATATTTTATACCCCGGAATGATTGTGTCCCATTGATTGTCCTCACTCCACCAGGTTTCTGTGATGCCTATTATGTCAATATCCTCCTTTAACACGAGGCACTCTAGTTCACCCATTTTATTATTTATACTTCTGGAATTTGTGTACAAGCACTTTAAAAATTGGTCACTGTTTAATTGTCTGCCTTTTTCAGATGTGTGAGATTCTTTTTTATGTGAAAGTTTCTTGTCTGATCTGGCCCCTCCTTTGTCCTTTTCCACCCTCTCCTCCTGACTAAAACCTAGAAAATCTCTATCAGTAGACCCTCCTGTAAGAGAAGTCTCTGTCCGATGCATGTGCTTCTCTGCCGCAATCGGCTTTCCGAATAAGTACGCTTATTAAGTTTGCAGATGATACCAAACTGGGAGGGATTGCAACTGCTTTGGAGGATAGGGTCATAATTCAAAATGATCTGGACAAATTGGAGAAATGGTCAGAGGTAAACAGGATGAAGTTTAATAAGGACAAATGCAAAGTGCTCCACTTAGGTAGGAACAATCCGTTTCACACGTACAGAATGGGAGGAGACTGTCTAGGAAGGAGTACGGCAGAAAGGGATCTAGGGGTTATAGTGGACCACAAGCTAAATATGAGTCAACAGTGTGATGCTGTTGCAAAAAAAGCAAACTTAATTCTGGGCTGCATTAACAGGTGTGTTGTGAGCAAGACACAAGAAGTCATTCTTCCGCTCTACTCTGCGCTGGTTAGGCCTCAACTGGAGTATTGTGTCCTGTTCTGGGCACCGCATTTCAAGAAAGATGTGGAGAAATTGGAAAGGGTCCAGAGAAGAGCAACAAGAATGATTAAGGGTCTAGAGAACATGACCTATGAAGGAAGGCTGAAGGAATTGGGTTTGTTTAGTTTGGAAAAGAGAAGACTGAGAGGGGACATGATAGCGGTCTTCAGGTATCTAAAAGGGTGTCATGAGGAGGAGGGAGAAAACTTGTTCATCTTAGCCTCTAAGGATAGAACAAGAAGCAATGGGCTTAAACTGCAGCAAGGGAGGTTTAGGTTGGACATTAGGAAAAAGTTCCTAACTGTCAGGGTGGTTAAACACTGGAATAAACTGCCCAGGGAGGTTGTGGAATCTCCTTCTCTGGAGATATTTAAGAGTAGGTTAGATAAATGTCTATCAAGGATGGTCTAGAGAGTATTTGGTCCTGCCATGAGGGCAGGGAGCTGGACTCGATGACCTCTCGAGGTCCCTTCCAGCCCTTGAATCTATGAATCTATGAGAATACAGTATGTGCTTTGTAACAAGCTTAACCAATTCTGAAAACAAAATGGTTGCTACTTTCAGACAGAAAATAAAGGCATCACAATTTTATAGCTTTGTTCGCCACACTTTATAATTTTAGTGTCCCACTTAATGACCCTCTTTTACATTTCACTTGTATAAATATCTCAGCTGCTAATGTATAGTTGTCATATTGTTAAGCTGAGACAACTTGGGTGAGGTAATATGTTTTATTCTCATTGTTGGTGAGAGACACAAGCTTCTGTTGGTGAGAGACACGAGCTTTCAAGCTCTTCTTCAGGTCTGGGAAATGGACTCAGGGCAAGTCTACACTATAAGATTAAGTTGACCTAAATTACATTGACATACAGCCACCGTAAAATTGGTTTTACATGTCCACACTATGCTCCTTATGTCAGCAGTGCATGTCACCAGGAGAATTTGCACTGATTTAAATGCCAGTGTGGGACATTGTGGGATAGTGTTTGAAAGGGAGCAATGATCAACGTAAGCAGCGGAGTGTCCACACTGACACTGCATTGACCTAACTACATCGACTTAAGCACTACGCCTCTCTCAGAGGTGGAGTTATTAAGTCAGTGTAGTGGGTGAGTTACATCTCTGGGAGCTACATTTTAGTGTAGATGCTTACGGAGTTAGGTCAATGTAAGCAGCCTTATGTTGACCCAACTATAATGTACACCAGGTCTCAGAGTTTCACAGCTAAATACAAGGTGGAACAGATTGTTTGGCATAAGTAGTTAACACATGTTCCACGGGACCATTCAAGGTGAAATGGGCAATTAACACCTTTCCAGTCATGGGGGGGGAAGGGAAAAAAACCTGGGTGGTGGTGGATAGTGGGCTACAAGATTGTAATAAATCTAGTGTCTCTATTCCGTCCATGGTTTTTAATGTCTAGTAAAGTTATGAATTTAAGCTCCGAGGCTTGTCTTTTAGAGGTGTGCAGATTTTCTTTGAGGATATTGTTAAGTTGATTCATATATTCTTAGTAAATATATAGTCAATAAAAAGTAAGAATGCAACTACTGCATGGCATGGTGGCCTAATGTTAGCCTATTGGAGATAGCTAATAATATCAAGTTTGTTACTGGAAGGCCCAAGACCTTCTGAATGTTGTCTCTTGTTCTGTCAATGCTGCTTTATTCATTTATAAATTAAATGGAATTCACTTTCATTGTTTCCTGAGAAATAGCTTGCTAACAGCAGTGAACTGTGCCACCTGAGCTTGCAAAACTATGTGGAAAAGAAAGGCCAGTAGCTTGCACATACCTATCTATGATGTCACAGTTTCCTGCAGCAGCAAATTGTTTCTGTACAGTACAAAAGGACTGCTTACATCATCCAAGTTGATCAGCTAGACCTGGAGGCTTTGAGATGGATAATGGAACATGCCCAATCTTTTATAGTCACCAAAGCCGGTTAGGCTCCTACCTCCCATTCACATCAGTAAGAGTTAGGCTAACACACTTATATGGTTTTCTAAATCTCACTTTCCATGAGATGCCTTTCCATATCTTTACTTGCCTGAATACTTTTGTAAATGTGTCCCATAGATATCATTTTAGAGGCCAGGTTGTAAAGCCTGGCATTGTATAGTACGCATGGCATTTTCCTACACTGGATGTACATATCTGATTTCATTTAGCTGAAAATTAAGAGTAAAAAGACTTTAGTGAAATTGCTGAATTAGTTTGAAATTTTTAAATGTTAATGCAATTTTGTAGTTCTGACCAGATTTATTACAAAATCTTTGAAATTGAATCAAGTTATTCCCCAATGCCACCGTGTGAGCCAACGTTCTATTTCGTTTTTCAAGTCAACAAAAAGTAATTTTTAGAGACAAACAGTCCATTTTGAATGTTTTACCACATTACTAAAATTAGATTGGGTGAAAGGTAACTTTTCATGAAAAGGAGAACATTTCCTGTTACTATTTTTGCTGTTCTTGCTGTATATTTTTGCACAAAGTTCTAAATATTATACTGGTCCACACAAAATCATCAGGTTTATTAAAAGCTAGTGTTGCCATGAAATAAGATAAAAGCTAATTTTGCTAAATGGAACCAAACAAGGTCTTTAAATACAATTATATTTAAGCCATAATAGAAGCAGTGATCTGTTTTACGAGGCAATAATTTGGTTCCCGGGTGGAAAAACTATAAGGCTGATGGCTGGTTAGAGTATTGCAATAAGGGAACTAGATTATTGCCTTGTAAAACAGTTCAGTACTTTTCTCATTGCTATTTTGCTACAAGTCCTTTGGAATTTGTTTTTTAAATAAATATCTAAAACACAAGCAAGAAGAAAAGTGGCATCCAATTTAGATGACAGCAGAAGAGACAGAGGCAGACTGTAGAGTAGGTAGAGAGGTGTCCAGATATTTTCATAATGAAAAGAGTCCATCACACAAATTCACATATCTATGCATAAATTTGTAGTGTACTTCTTTGTAAAGAACAGTATGGGTTCCACTGGTCTACACTAGATGGAATCCAAACATTGGATTATAAGCCCTAAAGTGCTTGTTTTATTAGCCCTAATACTGCTACTCCTGCTCAGGTAGTAAGGGCTTTTGTTCATAGGCTGACATTTGTATTAATCAAATATTCAATTTCAAAACACAACAAAGACGGTAAAATTCTTAGTGTGTTCATAGACTATTTGAAAACAAGACAAGGGCTAAATTCACCAGACACATAGTTTGCTGAGAATCGTTCACCTACCTGTAGCCTGGAATGTCATCCAAACTTGAACTGGCAAATGTACAGACCAGAGTAGCAAGGTCTTCATTCATTAAGAGTAGGTGTGGTCTTCTTTTAAAATGGGGGTTTCTGACCACTCTTGTAACTTAGGGGTCCTGGTCCAGCACAAAGTTGATTGTCAGGGAAATGAGCAGCCTGGGAGTTGCCAATCAATGGACAGATATCCTTAAAAGGGAAACAGTCTGCCAAATCTTACAAATGTTTTCCCACCCACTAGCATTCTCGCTATCTTACAAAAGGTATCTCGAGCTTTCATAGTATGTTCAGTTTGTTTGAATTAATATCCAGTTTTAGAAAAATAAAGATTGCAAAGGTCTTGATGACTATTATGCACCACTGTTTAAATACTGACATTGGGCTCTGTGCTGTAACTTGGGGGAAGATATGACTCGACCCATTGAGCCTTGTAAACTAAGTGGAGACATGAGACAATATAGCTATGTACTGCCCTGGATAACCAAAGGGATTTTATCAGAATATTGCAATGCGTATTTTAATTATTGAGTCTGTGGTGAACATATTTATGACTAAAGTGGATTAACATGATTGACTTGACAGAAGAAGTATGTTTTACAGAGGGATTTGAACGGAAAGTGTCCACTTTTTTCCCCTGAGACTGATATATGCCATCAAGACTGATTTTAAAATGACCACTTTATTTAGTATGTTTATGCCTTATGAAATTTGGTTAGAAATGCTGTCATATCATTTACTAATGCTTCACAAAGAACAGTGCCAAAATAATGATTAATAGACTGTTATAATCCAGGAATCTTTAATCCTTAAAGTCTGGGTCCTATAGGCTTCTGAAGGAAATATGGAAAGCTAATGCTCACCAGTCACTGTTTCCTCAGCACCTGGTCAGAGAGGCTTCTGCATAGTGTAGAGAAAATTGCATAGTGTCCATCATGCAAACTTCTAAACCTGCTCTGAATTTCGCACAGGCGAATAGAAGGCAAATCATTCAGAGGTGAAGCAGACTGTGGCCATAGTATAGGTACTAAAAGTACAATCCATCAAATAAAAAAAGATGTATACAGCAGCCATGTTTCAGCCAGGAAAAGTGAGTGAGTGTGTTTAAAAGCTAAACATAGAAGGAACTGTAAGCATGGACAGCATGAAGGCCAGGCCACTAATAAAATGCTGCTGAGGGTTCTAAGAAAAGAGAGTGTATCTCACTACCAGGTGCATAATGCCTTATGGTTTATACTGGGCCCAATCAGGGCTGGCCTTACCATGAGGCAAGCTGAGGCGGCCACCTCAGGTGCCAGACTGTGGGGCGGGGGCGCCACTAGGACCCAGAGTGTAGAAAATTATGTCTGCTGCTGGTGCATATGTATTCTCTCTGCTGTAGATGCAGAGAGATGGTGGAGTGCTGTGCTGGAGGAAGGAGGGAACAAGAGACTTAACAGGCAGGCAGGAGAAAAGGTGAGAGGGAATAACAGAAAGCAGCAGGAGCTGCATGGAGAGAGAGGAGGAGGAGCCTCTTATGTACCTCTCTAGCACTCCCAGGAGCCTGGACTGATTAACACCAGCTTCTCAGGGAGCTTCCTGTTTCCTGCTGCTCCCTGAACCCGCGTGAGGAGAACAGGCAGTCAACGGAAGTAGTAGGAGCCAGTTAGGCCCTTAAGACGCTGATATCTTCCCTCACTCAGGCCCTGCTACCAGCCTGCTTATTTGTCCCCTTCAATTGAGTGTTGAGAGCCACTATAGCTGGCACAGAACAGCACTCATGAGGGAAAGAAGAAAACGCCCTTCTGGGGCAGCATTCAGAAAAAGAAAGGAAGCAAAGGAAGCTTTTCTATCTAAGCAGGAAGGAGCTCTCCTGAGATACATAGATACAAATGTTCACAGTGAGCATTCCGGCCCCAGTGAGGATGTGAGTGGTGAGGAGATGCCTGATCTTCCAGTTATTCAGAATGCAGGTGACCTGGCAGCTACTGCAGCATCCATATCTCCATCTCAAATGGATATAACCATGCACATTCCTGAAGAAAAGTGTAGATCAGAGAAGAGTGTGGTAGAGGCACAAGAAACAGCTACTGCTGAGTTTAGTTCCTTAAGTCTTGATGATCCAGGACTGTGGACCCACTTGAGCAGTAGCCTGAGGGACTTCCTTGTACTGCATGGGCCACAGCAAGTGAAAAACTTCATGTTCCCCAAAGACAATGAAAATAGAAGTTTCCATCCAGCTCATTACTGGCATGAAATCCCCAATGGTGACAAAGTGGAGAGGCCATGGCTTATGCACACAAAAACCCAGAATGCTGCATACTGTTTTTGTTGCAAACCCTTCCAGTCTAATGTTCCAGGCACAATGGGTTCTACAGGAACAAAGGACTGGAAAAATCCTGCTAGAAATCTGGCATGCCATGAGAAGGCAGCAAATCACCAGAGAGCATTCCATAGGTGGAAAGAGCTTGAGATGAGACTAAGGTTAAAGGCCACCATAGATGATCACCATCCAGAGAAGATTGCATCAGAGTCTCTTTACTGGCAAAATGTTCTGAAAAGGCTCATTGCCATTGTGAGAATGCTTGCTACCCAAAACCAAGCATCGCATGGCATTTCAGATCAGCTGTATGTGCCAAACAATGGAAACTTTCTTAAAATTGTGGAGCTATTGGCTGAGTTTGATTCTGTACTTCAGGAGCATTTGAGAAGAGTCACCACCCAAGAAATGTACACACACCACTACCTTGGAAAAACAATTCAAAATGAGATCATACAGTTACTGGCAACAAAAGTCAAACAGAAGATTGTGGCAGATCTGAAGTCAGAAAGATATTACTCTGTTATTCTGGACTGCACACCTGACATCAGCCATACGGAACAAATTACTTTAATGGTGCATTTTGTAACAACAACAGAAACTAGTGAAAATGTCCCTGCAATGATGACTGTCAGAGAGCATTTTCTAGAATTTATTGACATTGATGATACTACAGAAGCTGGTATGACAAATGTGCTTCTTAAAAAGCTGGACGATATGGGAATTGCGATAGCTGACATGAGAGGTCAGGGCTATGATAATGGTGCCAACATGAGAGGAAAGAACAGAGGAGTGCGGACACGGATCTGAGAGTTAAACTCTCTAGCTTTAGCAGTTCTCATTCATTTAACTTGGTGGTCAGTGATGCAGCATGAGCTTCTAGTGAATTTTTTAATGTGATTAAATTGCTGCTGAATTTTTTAATGTAATTCAAAGCATCTATGTATTTTCCTCTGCATCAACTCATCAATGGCAATTTTTGAAGCAACATCTGGGAACAGCCTCTCTGATACTGCAACCACTGAGTGCCACATGATGGGAAAGTCAAGTGGAGGTGATAAAGCCTATCAAACACCAAATTGGGAAGATAGATGATGCCATAGTTGCCATTATGGAGGATAATGCTATGACGGGAACTATTCGTGGGAGAACAGTGGCAGAGGGAAATGGAATCACCAGAAACATACATAACTTCAAATTTCTGTGTGGCTTAGTGTTGTGGCATGACATACTGTTTCAAATAAATGTTGTAAACAAGGGACTCCAAGGTGTTGACTTTGATATATCTGGAGCAATGGAACAACTGGACAAAGCAAAGTCATACCTACAGTCTTACTGGTCAGATGAGGGATTTCAAAACGTTCTGAAGAGTGCACAGAAATTGGCAGAGGAACTTCACACTGAAGCTATTTTCCCACCCATTCAAGAATACAAGAGTCACCAAAGAAGAAGACATTTTGATTACGAGGCATGGGATAATCCCATAAGAAACCCCAAACAACAATTCAAAGTTGAATTCTTTAACCAGGTGAATCTAGATTGTGCAATACAATCAGTTGAAGAACGTTTCATGCAGTATATTCATGCAGTTCAAGGAACACAGCAGTATATTTGGGATGTTGTATGATATTCCAAAATTCCTCACTATACCTGAAGAAGACCTACACCAGCAAAGCAGGGCACTAGAGACAGTGTTGACACATGATGACATGCGCGATATTGATGTGAGTGATTTAGGTGATGAACTGAAAGCCCTTTCAAGATACATTTCAGCAGGATCAACTCCAAAGGCTGTTCTGGAATATATGTGCACAAATAAGATGACCACCCTCTTTCCAAATGCTTTTGTTGCTCTGCGCTACTTCTAACACTTCTTGTAACAGTTGCCAGTGGAGAACGCAGATTCTCCGAGCTGAAGTTAATAAAAACATATCTACGCTCCACAATGACACAGGAGAGGCTGGTCGGCCTTGCAACCATCTCAATAGAGCATGAGCTGGCCCAGACTGTGGACCTTCAGGAAGCAGTTAAAAGAAGGCACAGAAATCACCACTTTGATTATTCAAACAGATAAAAATGCCAGTGTTTACTATGCAGACCAGAAAAGTTACATTTGCTGTTCAGGCATTTGAAAGTTAAGTGTTACTTGACATTTTTGAACAAGGAAATTTAAGTTGTAAGTTCTCCTTTATTGGGATAGGTAGTAGAACAGTACCATGAGAGGAGTAGAACAGGAAGAAGGCAGAATTGAGACCTTTCAAAGTTTTGGCCTAAGCGAGGAGGCATGGGGGCGTCATTTGAGCTCCCCACCTCAGGTGCCAAAATGTTGTGTGCTGGCCTTGGACCCAGTGTTCTTGTCAACCAACAATACCTACTTTCCTTCACTTTCTTCAACCTGTTAAACTGTGAGACACAAGACACCATGCTCAGCAGCACTATCGGTAGCCCAGTGTTACTACACAACACTTAGCTGCTCTGTTGTAGGGACTGAGTCATTACAGTGTATAATATTCTCATAGTGTAACCCATGCCTGCTTGGTATGGCACTCTGTCCCCTTCTAGTGGCACCTAGACAAGCTACAGATGGATGAGCCTGCTACAGCCTTGACTAAGAGAGATGTGCCTTTTAGCTCATGAAGTACAGGCTCATGTGTTAAGCTCCAGAGATCCCAGGTTTGATCCTGGCTGATGACAACCAGGGTCTGTCGGCATTACAATAGCATCCTCTAATATAACAGCCATATGGAGCATTTTATATTCCCATCTAAACCCACTAATCTGCCATCTAAACCCATATAACCTGCATTTGCAAAAGTGTTATACACACACATGCTTTGGACATTGCATATGTGTAAATTAATATTTGTGCTACCATGTATCTATCTATAGATCTATACTCTATGCATTGAAACCAAAGTACATTTGAGTATCAGAGCTAAAAGACTGGAATTTTTAATAAACTTTGCCAGAAACAGCTTCATTATATCGGCCGAGGGAGGGTTGCAATTGGGTAGGATGGTAACTGTGGACCAGAGACTGGCCAATTATAAGATTCCTTTGAGCTGACCTTAATGCTGTCCTAAATGAGGATTCTGCTGGTATGACGGTTTTCTCAGTTGCCAGCTCCTTCCAGCTCTACTCCCAGAATAAGGTGCATGTCTGGACAGGGCAAGAGTGCAGTGCATTCCAGCAATTCTCACTGATATAATGGCCCCTAGGAACCATTACAAGTCTTAATTAGTTAGAGGAGCCCTTAGGCTGCTCTACCTTTTGCTAGAAACTGGTTTGGCCATAAGCAATGGTGGTTTAAAGAGACTTTTGCCTCCCTTTGACACACCTCAGAATTACCACACTCTGATCTGGCACAGCTGAGGGTTAACCCATTAAATTTGTGTCATGGCAAAAAATGGCTGACTAATTATTTAAGTCTGCATACACTTGGGGATTGAGACAAACAAAAGCTCTTTACACATCCAAGGATCAGGACCAAACTGCACATTAATCTTTCCCTAGAACAAGCCTTTCCAACATCCTAACCTAAATCTCACTAGTGTTAATGTTTCTGTGTATTCCATTTTAATTTCATATTTCATATGCTGAATGCTTTGGTGTTGTTAAATGTTATAGTTATAATTATCTTTGACTACATCATGCATGGTGCATTGTTTCAGAGGCATGTTACACATGAATCATTTCATTACTGGCAAAGGTGTTCTGACCTCATTAACTGAGAAAACAGGAGAGTATTTGAACCATAGACCCTTGCATCTAGCAAACTGTTGTCTCAGCCTAAAACCATCTACTGTGTTCCTGAGACCTTGGTTGTCCTTTTAAGATTCTGACTGAATAGAGAGTGTTGAATAGACACAGTCGTCAAGTATCTGAGGCAGATGTCAGTCATGTTTACCTTTAAAAGGGAAAAAAAATACTTCCGGTGAAATTAAGTGGCTATCTTTGAGCCTCTATGGATTTGCAACTAAATGGAGAAAACAGTCAAATGTATTGAATGCAAAAATCCAATTGCATTTTGCAAATATGAATTTGTCAAAAACAAAATTGCAAACATTTTCGCAAGAACTTTTTACAGTTTTGCTCAATCCTACATATTACATGATCTACAAACCAGAAAATGAACAAATCCAGTCACAATGTTTTTTACATCAAATTTAGCTCTATTTAAATTTTTGCGATTATTTTTAATTCCCATCACTTTTATTAAATTGTCACAAAATCCTTCCTGCTGTGGTATTAAATGCCCTCTCGTGGATTTTGTCTATCTGACAGATAAGGCAATTTTATAGTTATCCATTTCTCTCAGGCTCAACATATTAAGTTTAAATCTAAACATAGTTTGTAATTAATTCTCTTCAAATATTATTCAATATATTTTGCATAGTTATGACTTCAGGAAGCATGTTGGTTCATTCATGCTTACTCTGGTGAATGGGATTTTATATCCTGCTGAGCTACAAACTTAAAAGTTCCCCTATAGGCAGATTTCATTTTGTTGATAATAAATGCACCAGCACTTTTTTTGGCTTTTAGGATTAAAAATAATAATAATCTCGTAGTAGGTGAAAAGGAAGTAATTGTATATATGCAATAAGTGTCCCATCCTGCAAAGTGCTGTATGCCCTCAACCCCCAGTGATCTACCAAGCAAAAGGCATCTAGCTCTCAACAAGTTTTGATCCTATTTTGGAACAGAGGGTGAAATCCTGACTTCAGTGAAGTCAGTGGGAGTTGCATTTCATCCACTGTCTTTAAAATCCAGTCTTGAGAGCCGAGATAAAGACCCAACCCTACAAACATTTATTCATATGAGTAGATCTCGGTCATATCATTGGAAGCACAGGAACATGGGAACTGACATACCAGATCACTCCAGCAATATATCTACTCAAGTACTCTGATAGGGGCTAGTGCCAGATGTTCCAGAAGAAGATGAAAAAAAAACAAACAAAAAAACCAAAAAAAAACCCTGTAGTGGAAAATTATGGAGATGACTGCCTGTGATGGAAGTTTCTTTCAAAGCCCGCAAATTTAATTGTTGGTTTATTACCTGAATCAAGAAAATTTATATCCCACTTTTTTTAAATCCTAGCAAAGGTAGCTGTGAGCATTCTCAATATCCATATACAGAGTATCCATATACTCTGAACCATCTCTTTAAATCTAAAAAGATGGTTAAGAGTGTGATCTCTCCTTGCCTGCTGCAGAATAAGGAACGAGTCTGTGCTTCCTTAACATCATCACCACCTGGCATTTTGTGGTGCTATGGCCACATACTGAACATGTAAAATTGCAACAGAAAACCAACAAAGAGTTTCAGAGCTTCTGTAGAGAGTAAATGGAATGGTTGGTTTGTCCTGTGTTGAGGAAGCAGAATTCAAAATGGAAGTAAAAATTTGGGTGTCTGCAACGAGCAGCTTTAGATACCTTAGTCCTGGCCCTTCACTAATGTTAGTTTGCTTTGTTGGTAGAATGGAGTGCCTTTTTTTTTTTAACCAAACTTTTATGGTAAAAAATTCAGATTTTGCAACACCAAAATTTTGCCAGAATGTTTTGGTTAAAAAAAATCAGAAGAAAACCCCAATTTCTTTTCAACATTTCCAAAAAGAAATGTTTTGACTTTTTGATTCAAAATGACTTTTTGCTTCAATTTTTATTTTAAAAACCTTTAAAAATGCTGAAAATCTAAAATAACATTTCATTTAACCTGAAACAAAATATTTTTCCACATTTTGATTTGCCAACAGTTCTGAAAAAAATAGTTTTTGGTTTAACCCAAAGGGAATTTTTTTCAGATTTTTCAGAATTGCCAGTGAACCACAAATCCATTATTAATTCATCTCTGTTCTTCAGCTTCTTTTACTTATTTTGTTCATTGCATTTGCTGTGACTAATATTTTGAAGTGGAAACTTTTTGTGACAAGTCAGAGCCTCAGGTGCCAATTCCTTTTCCAGTTATGCATAGGATGGCAACATTTTTTTTTGTTTCATTACTTATTATTTGATATATTTTGATTTCAAAAGCCTTAGCACTTGAGCAGGAACAAGCCCATCTAGAAGACCCTTATCTGTTACATTTAGCCTATTCAATACTATTTTTGCCCCCATAGAAGGAACTTCACTTATTTGTATTTAAGAATGTAGGAAGTGGTCCCAGAAAAATCCAGAAGGTGGACCCTGAGGGACAGAGTTTTCAGAAGGTGCCTGCACAAATGCCAGTGCATGTGTAAATCAAGGATTGTGTATGCATTTAGGAAAATTTCCTTCTTTGGGCATTATGCTTCACCTTATTTTCTGAGGGTCTCTCTGTTAATGCTGTTGCTTTATCATCACTTTTTAAAATGTCAGGTATTTGCTCTACCATGTAGAAAAAAAGAAACCTATCTTCTCTGGGCTATGTATTTTCCTGTCCTTTTCTCAAAATCTCAGCATGCACGCACACTTTTTGAACACAGATTTTACCGTTTCTTTCATGTTTTGCAATCGTTTGCAATGCTACCACTTGTGAAAATCTGGGATGCTGGGTTTTTTTTAGCTTTGCTGCAAAATGCTTAGGAAGTGGAAACCCTGCTGTTTGCTGAACTCAGTTTTCAACTTGAATCTCCATATGTTATTGTTAGTACTTAGTAGAGTTATCCCAATACAGTAGATGGAACTGGTCATCTGTCATTCCCACTGCCCCCAAAAAGAAGCTAATGTGGGGACTCTCATAAGCTAGCCAACAACTTTGTCTTAAATCTGTGCACATGCTTTCTCTGGAAATGAACAAGATGTGTGAAGAGAAAGGTTCTCTCAGTTACTAGGGTTAATAGTAATGTACAAATACAAATTTAGCTGAAACCCACAATTATGTTGCAATGTCTACGTTCCCCATCCTTTTTCAACGGGGCATACACTATTTATCCAAAATACTCTTAAAAGGTTGACTTTTTACATCATATTTTATAGCCTGACCCAAGAATATTTGTATTACATTGCTGTAAATTGATAACGTTTCATTGTGATGAGAATCCAAGAGATATAATGGGACCATAAAGTATGTGTCTAGAGTGAGTTTATAAGCTAGACTTCTATTTAATTTAAATTATAGTGTCAGCGTAAGAAGTTGTGGTTTACCAATAGTAATATTAGGACTAAGATTAAATGCTTTCTTTCCACTGATGGCTTCCTGGAAATAGTTAAATGCCTTACACATCTTGTAATTCATCTGAGAAAAATAAAACTTGACACAAGAACAAGTACTGCTGACAACTAGGTGAAGAAGCTGTGTGTGTGTATTTCGGCAGCAACTCTTCTTAGTTCCTGGATCGGTGCCAGTGTTCAAATCTCTGCCTGCAGCTGGCACATGCTGCTTCTAAGAGGAGCAAGAGTTTAACATCTCCATTGAAAATTAAAGTGTGCCTTGTGATTGGATCAGATAGGCTGAGTATAATTCTATGATTTATAATGTCGTATGTTGGACATCACAAATCACAATTAAAAATGCCATAAGACTAATCTTTTTTAACTTCTGAGATGTATCTGCTCAACTCTTAAAAAGAGGATAGACTATCACAGATAAACAAGGCTCCATAATCTTTTATCAGATCTGTTTTTGCAGTGTTTTTAAAAGATTAAAATGACAGAAAAAGCTTTGATCAAATCCAGTAAGCTCTAGAGTTTAACCCAGATGTTTAATACCACAGTACACTATACTGGCAGGAATATCAAGAGAGAAAATCAAACAGAAAAGTATTTTATTTAACTATTTTGTACGTCAAATTAAACTTGAATAATTCTGGTTTTACTAATATTTATAAGACTTGTTTTCATTTGTTTTCTTTAACTGCTGGTAATAGTTTTCCTGGTATTTCAATATGGGTTTCTGAAGGGCTGATTGGATGTTTTCCACTGAGTGTTTTTTCAAGGAAATGTATAGATTTCAATGAAAATTTGTTTTTAAAAAATGAAACAAAGCATTCTGATAAGGTTGAAATATTTTGTTTAAGAAACAAATGTTTCAATTTTGAATGACTTTTCATTTAATTCTTAAAATTTTATACTATACAACATTATATAAAACAAAACACCAAAAATCAACATTTCAATTGACTTGACATTTTTAAAAAGTCAGTTTTGTTTCATGGAAAATTTCCAAATGTTTGGGGTTTTGTTCCATTTCAGAATGGAAAAATTTCAAAATCGCAGAATTCCCTATGAAAAGGAAAAATTAGTTCCTGTCAGCTTTAGTTTCTGTACAAGTTTAAAGTTAGGAGATAGGGTAGGAAATCATCAGTATATTATTATGAGGAATATCTCTACTTTCCTCATTATAATAGCCATGCTCTTCTACCTTTAATCAGTAATGACTGTCTCCTATCCACACCTATGTCCCAGCTGTTTGAGAATTTTAACTGATTGAAATGAAGAAGTGGTAAATGTGGCATTTCATTCATTCAAATTATCAGATGCCTGTGTTGCCCTATATACAACTTTCTGAACATGAAACAAAGCATGTGAGGAGGAGAAACAATTGATGGGGTTAAGCATCTGTGTATAAACTGATTTAAAGAGTAGAAAGGTGTCCAAATTTTTTATCAGCAGAATAAGCCTAAATTATCCTTATGTACCTTAAACAAGTATGATCACCACTTACTCAGCGTACCACCTACTGTCCATAACTCTTGAAATATTAGAGAGATCAGACTTTATGTGGATTAGCTATTCCTAAGTATTTTCTCCACTGTCTTACATGAAATAGAATTTTGTTCAGTATCATTTCTATGTTTTACTACATTTTTATTCAGCTAATACTAGGTGTGATTCTGATTTCATTTGCGCTGCTTTTACATTTTTGTAATTCTACTGAGTTTGGTTATGCTACTTCTGAGTTGCACCAGAGCTAAAGATCATCTCTTTACCTTTACCCTCCTCCCACATGACATCCTGACCTGAAATACCATACACAGCCATCTCTCCCCACTAATTCCATCCTAAGGAAAATAAATGTTGTCAAGAGGGCTACTTACAAAACATGTTGTAGACATTCTTAAAAATTTAAAATGTAAGTATCCACAGAGGATGCTGGTTCTTCCATTGTTACATTTGGTTGCACTAGTGCTGATATGTGGGTGATGCTTTTTCAAGAAACAATTGATTACAGTTGTTAGGGAGCATCTCCTGTGTTGTTTATATTTTATATAGTATTATAGTGTCCCTCATGGCAAACAGAAGACTTGGCTGTAATGAATATGAAGAGGATGTTACACTAAGGGCTGGTCCACACTAGGGGGCGAGATTGATCTAAGATACACAACTTCAGCTACGTGAATAACGTTGCTGATGTCGAATATCTTAGATCGATTTTAAAAAGTACTTACCGCGGTCCACACGGCAGCAGGCAGGCTCCCCCGTCGACTCCGCTTACTCCTCGCGTGGAGCTGGAGTTCCGGTGTCGACGGGGAGCGCGTCTGGGATCAATTTATCGCATCTAGACGAGACGCGATAAATCGATCCCAGAACATCGATCGCTACCCACCGAATTGGGCGGGTAGTGTGGATGTAGCCTAAGATTGCTTCAAGATACACAGATACTTCTAAGGGACAAGAAAAATGGATCATCCTCAACCTATCATGGGAAATCCAGAGTCTGTCACTTAGCAACTAGACAGAAGCTGGAATCCTGAAATTCAAATTGAAAACCACATCTGAAGCTGAACTTTCCCAGATGTGTCTGAGTTGCCAAGTTTGGAACCAAATTTGGATCTAGATCTGTGTGGGTGGGAGGTGATTTAGTATGGATGTTCCATCTCAGATTATTTTCTGTTATTAAGTCATCTCCCAAGAATGGGGAGAGGCAAAGACAGTAGAGTTGTGATTCTCAACCACGGGTCTGGGGCCTCCTGGGGAGATGTAAGCAGGTTTCACGGGGTCCGCCAAGTGTAGCTGGCATTAGACTCGCTAGGGCCTAGGGCAGAAAGCCAAAGCCCCGCCACTGGGACTACAGCCCAGGGCCACAAGCCCCACCAAAGTCTGAGCAACGTAGCTTCATGGTGCCCCCTGTGGTGTGGGGCCTCAAGAAATTACCCTCCTTGCTATCACCTAACACTGGCCCTGGGTTTTATATGCAGAAAAACAGTTGTGATACATATGGGCCGTGGAGTTTTTATAGCATGTTAGGGGGGCCTCAGAAAGAAAATGGTTGAGAACCCCTGCAGTAGAGGATGTATGCTAGTGGGTAGGGATAGGATACAGAGGGACCTAGACAAATTAGAGGATTGGGCCAAAAGAAATCTGATGAGGTTCAACAAGGACAAGTGCAGAAAGTAAGAATCCTATGCACAGCTACAGACTAGGGACCGACTGGCTAAGCAGCAGTTCTGCAGAAAAGGACCTAGGGGTTACAGTGGATGAGAAGCTGGATATGAGTCAACAGTGTGCCCTTGTTGCCAAGAAGGCTAACGGCATTTGGGGCTGTATAAATAGGAGCATTGCCAGCAGATCGAGGGACGTGATCATTCCCCTCTATTCGGCATTGGTGGGGCCTCATCTGGAGTACTGTGTCCAGTTTTGGGCCCCACACTAGAAGAAGGATGTGGAAAAATTGGAAAGATTCCAGCAGAGGGCAACAAAAATGATTAGAGGGGTGAAGAACATGATTTATGAGGAGAGGCTGAGGGAACTGGGATTATTTAGTCTGCAGAAGACAAGAATGAGAGGGGATTTGATAGTTGCTTTCAACTACCTGAAAGGGGGGTTCCAAAGAGGATGGATCTAGACTGTTCTCAGTGGTAGAAGATGACAGTACAAGGAGTAATGGTCTCAAGTTGCAGTGGAGGAGGTTTAGGTTGGATATTAGGAAAAACTTTTTCACTAGGAGGGTGGTGAAGCACTGTAATGGGTTACCTATGGAGGTGGTGGAATCTCCTTTCTTAGAGTTTTTTAAGGTCAGGCTTGACAAATCCCTGGCTGGGATGATTTAGTTGGGGTTGGTCCTGCTTTGAGCAGGGGGTTGGACTAGATGACCTCCTGAGGTCCCTTCCAACCCTGATATTTATGATTCTATGATAAGGGCATCAGCTTTTGGGATATCAGAGTTACTCAATTAAATCGAAAGAGTCCAATTTACAGGGATGACCTCAGTTTTTTCAGGTGCGATTTGTCACCCACAAATAACTGTGCTTGCATGTTGTTCCCTCAGTGACTTGTGGGCTCAGAATCATGACTGCAAAAGGCTGAGTTGAGGGTCATCTGAAAATCAGGACCTTAAACATGAACATAGTCTCTTCTTTTAATGGAGTAAGGACTAAAATAGTATCAATCACACTGAGTGACACTGGTCCAGTTAGACTATGTTAAGGAAATACTTTCACCCATTTCCCAGACATTTAAGGAATGTTAGTGGATTTTCTTATTGAGCCTACTTCTTGGTAAGGGGTACACTGAGCACTGCTCTCTACTGTTCCCTTATAAGGTCAAAACACAAGGAATCCTTTGACATGTCTACATTTGAAATGTGTGTGCATTCATCAAATACGTCTGAGGCCAAGACCCCTCTCCGAAGTCTGTAACTGGCCATGAATTCTGAATGCCTTTCAAATGAGAGAAGTTAGAGTAATACAATACCCACAGTATTAGATAATCTAGTCCATCCCCTGAGATCAAGTGAAGTATGTTTTCTCCACACAGAGGACATATTGGATATTGAACTGATTTGGGTATAATAGCCTGTAGCCTATATCTTAATACTGTGAAGCAGAAGATCCAGGGGGCGGGGAAAGGATATGGAAGTAAAACTGGGGGAAATCTGGAATAGACCCTCCCCCACACTCTTTGTGTGTATGATCAAAGTGAAGGCTTTCCAACAATGAGGTACTGTGCTTATTGCAGGAAAACTAAGCTATTTAAACTATGAAACATTCAGCCTATCATCAGGGATCAGTATATTCTTCAGGAATTGGGGTATCTTTATATATTTAGGAATTACTTCTCCTGGTCATGCCACTGCTATATCTGGATGCTTTCCAGACTATATGTCTGTTTTTCTTAAAATAAGCATAACACACACTGACACAATCACCTTGGATATGGAAAGATTGATTAAAGGCATTTCTGAAATCAGAGATATTTCCTTTTCTATAAAAAGAATACATTTGCTTCCTGGATACATGAAAAGTCAGATGAAAGCCATTTTTCATTTTATTTACATGCTGTGAATGCATATTCAAACTATTCAGGCTACTGCCACAGCTTGGCTCTGAAGATAACCTGACAACTGCCAGTCTGTAGAGGTGAAAAGAATTATTTTTACACACTGTGACATTTTTAAACTTGTAAAATATTACAAATGTAGATAGGCGTTTCGGTGTATTTTTAGAGCTCCATAATTGTCTTAGAGTTCAGGAACTACTATCTTTCAGTATCTTGGCATGTCATGGCCTTCTCTCTGTAATTGTATATATTCAAAAAATAAATCGTATTTCTCACTACTTCTTCCCAGTCTTTCTGTTAAAATGCACTGGAGTGAAGAAACAGAACAAAACAGTGTTCATGTGTGCACGCTCACACACACACACACACACACACTCTCTCTCCTCCCTCCCCCTCTAGGGATTAACTTGATTAAAATGCTGAATTTCTGTTGGCTTTTCTAATCCAGACTAAATGTTACTGTAACTTCCTCTGAGTTATTATGCCTAACGGTGAGGCCACCTCACACTTGAGGATGTCAATTACATTTAAATCCAGTAGTTACATTTTCCAAAGCAAATGAAAAGTGGTTTGGATATTATATCTACACACACATCCATCTCAGACTGCTTGCTTTAATACAGTTTTAATCATTTGTGCAATATGGCTTTTTTTTTTTTTACATTAACACAAATGTTTTCTGTAAGTAAGTGGCACAAAAGCAAAGGCTCTTAGAAATTCAGAGAATAATTGATTTTTAAAGTTTGCGATATTTTTAGTGTTAAAGGTTTCTAATGGCTTTACATTCATTTTTAATAGCTATTTTAAAAAAGGGTCTCCAGCTGAGCCTTTGTGCAGTGTGTTTCTGTTTGTGGTAAGGTTTCTTCTGATTAATATTGCAACTGAAATTGCTTGACGTTCTTGAATGGCTGAGAGTGAACACAGTTTCGAAGACTAAGGTTTCATATTTGTTTTGGGGGAAAGCAGGGACATTGGTGCTAGCGGGTGAAGGGGTGGTTTTATTTCCATAATTTATTTTGAATGTCTGAAAGCATAGTTTCTTCTTGTGTTCCGGACCACAGGTGTTTTCCATTAAGACGAGTGAGCTGACTTTAACGATATCCTGCAGAGCTATGAGCACAGAATGCCTTCTGTGAACTGCCAATAATTATTTGTCCTGGCTTTGTTTCTGGAGATTCTACTTAAATTGGTTCAAAAGCTGGTAATCTGTTTCATCCCTGAATATTAACCCCTTAAACAAAACTAAAAATTAGTGTGCTTCCACATAACTGGATAGAATAAAAGCACTCTTTTAAAATCATTGTTAAATTAGAGAATGATTTTTAAAGTCTCATAAAAGGAGCCTTTGGGAAAGAACACAGTATGTAGCACCACTAATAGAATAGCTCCTCAGCAGTCTGTGCAGCAAACCATGGGATGGGTAATGAATCTAACTAGATAGTACCTAATACATTTATTCTTAGCAAAAGTTTATATTATAAAACATGCTGACTACAATATCAACTTTGGAGAAGGGATTTAAACTTACAGATTCCATTTATTTTGAAAACTTCTTGCAACTTACCATATATCAGTCATTGAGGCAAAGGGAGACTTGCCATTGATTTCAGTGGCTTTGGATCACACCCTTAGTGGGCTTCAAAATCTTGGATATGGGAATCGTTGAAGTACATTTTCCTGCACTCAAGATACTAAATGAGGGGTGCATATACAGCGTCTTCTTATATGCATAGATTGTCAGATGACAATCCAAACAGTCTACAAATATTACCATTAAGACCTCAAAAACAACGAGCAGTCCAGTGGCACCTTAAAGACTAAAAGATTTATTTGGGCATAAGCTTGGGCATAAGTGGGTAAAAAACCCACTTCTTCAGATGCATAGAGTGAAAATTACAGATACAGGCTTAAAGATATATTGTCACATGAAGAGAAGGGAGTTACCTTACAAGTGGAGAACCAATGTTGAAGGCCAATTTAGTCAGGGTGGATGTAGTCTACTCCCAATAATGGATGAGGAGGTGTCGATACCAAGAGAGGGAAAATTGCTTTTGTAGTGAGCCAGCCACTCCCAGTCCCTATTCAGGCCCAAATTGATGGTATTAAGTTTGCAAACGAATTGTAACTCAGCAGTTTCTCTTTGAAGTCTGTTTTTGAAGTTTTTTTGTTGAAAGATACCTACTTTTAAATATGTTTTTGACTGTCCAGGGAGATTGAAGTGTTCTCCTACTGCTATTGTATGTTACTATTCCTGATGTCTGATTTGTGTCCATTTATCCTTTATGTAGAGACTGTCCGGTTTGGCCAATGTACATGGCAGAGGGGCATTGCTGGCACATTATGACATATCACATTAGTAGATGTGCAAGTGAATGAGCCTCTGATGGTGTGGCTGGTGTGGTTGGGTCCTATGATGGTGTCGCTAGAGTAGATATGGGGACAGAGAAGGCAACGGGGTTTGTTACAGGGATTGGTTCCTGGGTTAGTGTTTCTGTGGTGTGATGTGTAGTCGCTGGTGAGTATTTGCTTCAGGTTGGGGGGCTGTCTGTAAGTGAGGACTGGCCTGCCTCCCGAGGTCTGTGAGAGTGAGTGATAATTTTCCAGGATAGATTGTAGATCGTTGATGATGGGCTGGAGAGGTTTTAGCTGTGGTTGATAGAGTTCTTGTAGGTGTTTGTCTCCGTCTGAGGGATTGGAGCAAATGCCAAACTGGACAGTCTAGTAATTGCAAAGTTCTTGGTTCAGGCTTCTAGCGGTGATGGAATAAACTGCTGGCTTAAGTTGGAAGCAACCTCAGTCCATTGGTTAGAATGCTCCCATTAGTATAGTTCATAGTCGAGAGGTTTGGGACTGGGAGTGGCTGGCTCACTATAAAAGCAATTATCCCTCTCTTGGTATTGACACCTCCTCATCAATTATTGGGATTGGACTACATCCACCCTGACTAAATTGGCCTTCAACATTGGTTCTCCACTTGTAATGTAACTCCCTTCTCTTCATGTGCCAGTACATATTTATGCCTGTATCTGTAATTTTCACTCCATGCATCTGAAGAAGTGGGGTTTTTTACCCACAAAAGCTTATGCCCAAATAAATCGGTTAGTCTTTAAGGTGCCACCGGACTCCTCGTTGTCTTTGTGGATACAGACTAACACTGCTACCCCTCTGATACATTAAGACCTCACCCAACAAAGCACTTCACTGGATCAGGGCAGTTAATTGGACAGTTAATAGAAATAATGGGCTAGATCCTATGAGGGGCTGAGTATCCCAAACTCTCACTTTGCGGCTGCTGAGAAGTTCATAGCACCTTTCAAGGTCATGGTTAAAGAGTGTAATAGGCAAAAAAATTGTCTTTACTAAAAATTCACTGCTTATGTCTAAGTTATAGAAAGAGCTATACCAATTAGTCTGATCACATCTTAAAACTTGCACATAACATCTCAGATCACCATGTAAATGATCTTCGAAGGTGCAGCCACATGCATAACCTTGCCAATGATAATCCTTTTATAATGTTATGAATGAAATTTGAACCTGGAATTTGACATGAAACTATAGGAATATTGAATTTAACTAAAATGCATGTAACCAAAATAAATAGTAATTTAATCTTCTGTGATGTCATGAGCTACTGTGCATAAATATAAAAATTCCAATGTGATGAGCATGAAGAATGGAACAATTTGACAGACATGCAGATTGAACTAAATCCAGATTCCACTGATATCCATGGGAGTTTGGCACCTAATTCAATGGAAACATGAATTAGAGAGAAGTGCTATTAACTGAGATCTACTAAAGTGGAACCAATTGCATACATAAAAATTAACTCAATACATTTCTGTCGAAGTTTTTCCAGGCATATTTGAGTGCATCTCTACAGACAGGTAAAAATCACAATGCACATTTTACCTAGGTGCTAAATAGTGTTATAGCAATGTGTACAGACACTTTTAACTCCTATGTTGTAAACTTACTCTTTCAGACATTGTGCCTAGCATGACTCCTGAGGAGTACAAACCAGAGAAGCTATGGGTAGCATTATCTTTCCAGTCAGAGAATTTTTAAATGAGTGGTTGACAAGCACTTAGAGGTTTTTTTTAAATGAACAGGTAATGACCCACCATTTGAAAATAATGGGTTGAAAATGTAAAAGCACAACAATATCGTTAAAGTCTCTCTCTTAGTCTCTCTCAAAATCTAAACAACACACAGCCTACTGTGTAGACTGCCCTCCAAAAGACAGTAGTAATTCCTCAAGAGCAGAAGGTACATGCTGACTTCCTCAATGAAATGGAAGGCTTTTTTTGAATTAAGCCTCAGACACTTCTTACAAGGACCTGACATACAAATTACAGAGGCCTGTAATGACATGTCTATATATTATGTCCAATTATTAAATACTCTCTCTGCCAGGCTGAGTGCACTTTCTTTGAATAATGTCATCCATTCAAAATCATTTCTGAAGTACATTACAGTTAACACATTTTTATATGATGTAGCAAAGAAAGGCCAGTAACAGCATGAAGTGACTAGAAGAGATTGCAGAAAGCCAGGAACTGGTTGAAAAGGGAGCTCCCACCAATCCACCCTATGCACAGCAGAAGATTGATTGCAACCTCAACTCAGGATGCCAGTCAGGAGCCAGCTGGGAGTCTTTCCACTGGCTCCAGTAATAGATGGATCAAGCCCAATTCAGACCAGGAAAGGGAGGAAAAGAAACTAAAATAAGCCCAAAGATAATAATGACACAACTGGTTCTTAAGAAGGAAGGGGTGGCATACATATACTAGGCCAAATCCTCCTGTGGAGGAAATCAGCCTCGCTCCATTGATGTCAGTGGAGCTGATTTACACTAGCAGAAGATCTGCCCCACTATGCTATAGTAATTCTGATGCCAGGTTTAGTTCTGTGTGTGGGTACTTTATAATCCACATGTTGGGCTCCTAGGGATACTTCTGTCTATATTATGGGATTGTAATGGGACCCACTCCATCTCCACCCTCTAATACCCCAGAAACCTCTCACTCTGTTCTTTATGTGGCAGTGGTGAGCAAATTATTTACATTCTCATCACCAACATCAACACAGTCTTGCGGAGCAAAGTATTTGAGGTGCTTCTCTACTGTTAGCCCTTTCCCTCACAGCCAGAAAGGTCTCCCTTCCCTGAGATCACTGGGCTCAGCCAGGGCCGGCTCTGGCTTTTTTGCCGCCCCAAGCAAAAAAAAAACCCAACAACAAAAAAATGGCCGGGGCGCCGCCGAAACAAATTTGCCGTCTTAAGATTGGCCTGAATGCTGCCCCTTACAATGTGCTGCCCCAAGCATATGCTTCCTAGGCTCGTGCCTAGAGCAGGCCCTGGGCTCAGCTGTCCCTGGGTATTTCCTTCCTGTCTGTCTTATACCCTTCAGCTGATACACTTATTGGTTCATCCAGCCTCCCAGCCTGATCGGCCAATTAGCTTGCATATTCCCAGACAGCCTTTTTGGGGGGGAGGAGCCTAAGTGATCAATGTGCTTGATCACCTGATAGCTTCTGACTTCCGGCTCCTCCAGAACCTTTTCCTTCAGTTCTGGCTGCACTTTTCCCTGCACCTTCTGATTTACGCAGTCATTAGTCTTCCTCATCAACATCCTCCTGGCGTTGGCCAAGGTGGACATCTATAAAAGCAGGAGGAGGATACTGGATGAGGAGGAGCTCTGCAACTGTGGGGCCTATTAGCACTCCTCCCTTCACTCATGCATCTAGGCAGAGTTCCTCTGGCCCACGTCCGATGGCTCCCTTAACATCTTTGAGGAGTAGTGGGCACTGTCCGGGGGTCGCTGCTCGGTGTCCCCCTCAGGTCCCCTGATTATGGCCCTATGACATCATGCCCGCTTTTTTCATTCATTGCCCCCCAATCTCATTTGAACTCTGGGTTCAGAAGCTCCTCCCCTAAGGCTGGGAAAGGGGCCTTCAGATACTGACAGACTTGCACCTCCCCGCCCCCAGGATTCAATAGGTGTTAGCTGAAGAAGTGGGTTCTTCACCCACGGAAGCTTATGCCCAAATAAATTGGTTAGTCTTTAAGGTGCCATCGGACTCCTTGTTGTTTTTCTGGATGCAGACTAACAAGGCTACCCTCTGATACTCCACACTCACAGGGGTCTTTCAGAATAGCAGGTTGGGTCAGTAGAGTAGCTCTTACACTACCGGTTAAGGGAGCAGGGTAGCTCAGTAAAGGCATCCAGTTATACCAGGAGGAGGAGCCAGGACCAATTTGGGATGAGACCCAGCTGGAGATGACTGTATGGCTACTATACAGTACTTAGGGTAGGGCTTCAGGCAAAAAGTAGTCTTTTGAATCTGTTCCTGAGTGGAAGCTCTGGAAAAGGGTCAGGAAAGTTGAACTAGGGAACATCCCTGGACTGTGGTCCTCAGAGAAGTGAAAGTCTAAGAGAAAGGTTGGAAGAAAAGCTGGGCTGCTGGGAAATGGAAATATCCCTACAGAGCAGGCTGTGAGAGAAGGATAGGACTGGGGTTCTATGAGAGAGAAGTTATGCCCTGAAAAAAGGGGAAAGGCTAGGAAATCTGGGCTTTGGAAAAAAGCTCACAATAAAAGGGAAAGGAACAATAAAGGGGCCTGCAGGAAGGCGCTTGTACCCTGAGACTGTTCCTGGAGGGAGAGTGCAGCTGGGCAGAAAGAAACTTCTACAGCAGGCACGGGAGAGGAGAGACTCCAGCAAAGAAGCACTGAAGATCAGCAGCTTCAGAGGAACCACACCTCCAGGGAGAAAGCCCTGGGAGGAAGCCCTCTGTGATAGAGTGAGGATGAACTCTGCAGGGCCTGGGAGAGGGTTGAAAAATGTGCAGAGGATTTCTTCTGAGAAGGATAGAAGAGGTTGGTGTTTTTTTCCCCTTTGAGTTTGAATGTTATTACCCTGGAAGATGTGGATTAAGTCATGACCTGGCCAGTGGCCTGAGCCACAGGAAGAAGCAGGCCACCAGAAGACCAGGGAGCACCAGCTGAGAAGACAGCTGCTATGACATGCCTGGCCACAAGGAAGTGCTCTGGGGTGAGTCGGTCCCACTGCCTTCACAGTTTGCATGTAGCAAAGACTATTGAAATTTAAAGGGAGTTCAGTGGGTGACAACTATGTCTCTAAGGGTATGTCTACACTACCCACCAGATCAGCTGGCAGCGATCGATCCAGCGGGGGTCAATTTATTGCATCTACTCTAGACGCGATGAATCGACCCCCGAGTGCTCTCCTATCAACTCCTGTACTCCACTGCCACGAGAGGCACAGGCGGAGTCGACGGAGGAGTGGCTGCTGTCGACTTACCACAGTGAAGACGCCGTGGTAAGTGGATCCAAGTACATCGACTTCAGCTACGTCATTCACTGAAGTAGCTGAAGTTGCGTAACCTAGATCGATCCTCCCTCCCCCTTTGTGTAGACCAGGCCTTAGACTTTGACAAGTGCCAGGCATTTTCAACTAATTTTCAACTAGTATCTAGCACCAGCTTGTGACAGTGACTGGGGGGGGGGAGCATGAATAATAAAGAATGCAGCAGAGGGAAATTAAGTTCACACTGTTTTTATTACAGAGCACACCATTTTCACTAAAGCAACAAAACTTCCATCACCTACAACCTTTGCTTCTAACCCACCTGCTAAGCATTTAACACCTCTTTAAACAACACCTCTGCAGAGGCTTTCTGCACAGACCATAGCACTGAAGTTTTACCCAGTGCAGCCAATATAAGTACATATAAGTACAGTATAAGTACAGTAGTGCAATCTCTTTATCATGAAAGTGCAACTTACAAATGTTGATATTTTTGTTGCATAACTGCATTCAAAACCAAAACAATGTATAACTTTAGAGCCTACAAGTCCACTCAGTCCTACTTCTTGTTCAGCAAATCACTAAGACAAACAATTTTGTTTACATTTATGGGAGATAATGCCGCCCATTTCTTATTTACAATATCATCAGAAAGCGAGAACAGGAGTTTGCATAGGACTTTTGCAGCTGGCATTGCAAGGTATTTACGTGCCAGATATGCTAAGCATTCATATGTCCCTTCATGCTTTGACCACCATTCAAGAGGACATGTCTCCTTGCTGATGCCGCTCATTAAACACATTTTTTTAATTAAATTTGTAACTGAAGTCCTTGGGGGAGAATTGTATGTCTACAGCTCTGTTTTACCCACATTCTGCCATATATTTCATTTTATAGTAGTCTCGGATGCTGACCCAGCACATGCTTTTTTAACAACACTTTCATTGCAGATTTGACAAAACGCAAAGAAGCTATCAATGTGAGATTTCTAATGATAGCTGCAGCACTCAACCGAAGGTTTAAGAATCTGAACTGCCTTCCAAAATCTGAGAGGGACGAGGTGTGGATGCTTTCAGAAGTCTTAAAAGAGCAACACTTCGATGCAGAAACTACAGAACCCGAACCACCAAAAAAGAAAATCAACCTTCTGCTGGTGGCATCTGACTCAGATGATGAAAATGAACATGCATCGGTCCGTACCACTTTAGATTGTTTTGAAGCAGAATCCGTCATCAGCATGGAAGCATGTCCTTTGGAATAGTGGTTGAAGCATCATGGGACATATGAATTTTTTGCGCATCTGGCATGTAAATATCTTGCAGTGCCAGCTACAACAGTGCCATGCAAACACCTATTCTCACTTTTAGGTGATGTGAACAAGAAGCAGGCGGAATTATCTCCCGTAAATGTAAACAAACTTGTTTGTCTGAGCAATTGGCTGAACAAGAAATAGGACTGAGTGGACTTGTAGGCTCTAAAGGTTTACATTGTTTTATTTTTGAATGCAGTTATTTTGGGTATATAATTCTATATTTGTAAGTTCAACTTTCATGATAAGGAGATTTTACTACAGTTCAATTAGGTGAATTGAAAAATAATATTCCTTTTGTTTTTTACAGTGCAAATATTTGTAATAAAAATAAATATAAAGTGAGCCCTGTACACTTTGTATTCTGTGTTGTAACTGAAATCAATATATTTGAAAAAGTAGACAACATCCAAAACTATTTAAATAAATTGTGTTCTATTATTGTTTAACAGTGCGATTAATCGCACGATTAATTCTGTTAATCGCTTGACAGCCCTAGTATAAAGGTGACCTATACCACTATAGTTATTCCTCATCCCATAATGAGAATAAACTGTGCTGGTATAAAACATCTTGACACTGAAATAACTGCCCGTACTAGGTGGGTTTCTACCACTTACACTATACTGGTATACCCAAAGCAGTACAACTTTCTAGTGTAAACAAGTCTTGATAGTCCACTACCATATACTGCCTGCACTTGCACTTCTGCATACTGCCATATTGAAATACTATACCACCTCTGACAATGATACTTTCAATAATAATTGTATTATGGGAATGTGTTGAAGAAGAATGGTGTGAAGACTATGAACACCTAGGAAGAGTACCTAGGGATAAAGTGTGGGGGGTTTTCAAAGATATTTGGAGATTCAATAATTGTGGTAAAAGGGCTGTTTTAACTCAACCATTCTCTTATCAAATGGTCATGGGTATGCTGAATAATAATAATAATTCACACTTTGAATTTCACCCTAAATAAGAAAATTGGTATAAAAGGAACAGGCACAATGATTACACTTTGCTAGCATGAAAAATTTTTGTTGCTTAAGTGACTAAATTGCTAGAGCTTTCTGCATTTAAAAGTTGGTGGAGACATTATAGTTTCATCCATTTAACTATCCATTAATGGTTGGTAAATTTCAAAAGTGACACTTAGGCTCCTAATGATCACATTCTTTTCACAGCTGTTATTTGAATTTCCTTTATAGATTTTATTAAATTTATATGAATGTTGAATCTGTGTCAAATATGTCCTGGGAGTGACCCTAAACATAATGAAAATCAAAACCATTTCCCAGTTTTCAGCACTAGGTTTTAACCAGTTACTTCAACATGAGCTGGGTTTGGGGTTGGGTATTTTTAAGAACAAAAAAAGTCTTATTTCTAAGTGTCATAAATGATGAAAAGAGCATATAGTGCCAAGAGTAAACAGAAGGCAGCATGCATAGTAATTTTGTTTTCAATATATTTTTAAGTGCTTCTGTGTTTTAGAGGGTACATCCTTAGCTGCTACCATCTTATTAGTTTCAGTGGAGATACACCACTTTACATGAGTTGAGGATCTGGCCAGTAGATTTTAAATAAACTATGGAATGCTGAAGGATACTACAGAAGCAGCTCTAAGTAAATAATGGAAATTTGTTCCAAAGCTAGAGATTTCTAGAAGATTTTTTTAGAGTTCAGCTGGGAGAAAGTGGGTTTGTACAATTCCTTTGTGCTTTTTTGTTATCGTCAAGATTTACATTCTCAAGCAAAATATTTACAAATGGAGTGCTACATGTCTGTTTTGTGAAAGAGATGCATTAAATACTAAGTTACCAGAGAACAGTGTTATGAATAGGGAACTGTGTGCTTGTAATTTCCTTTAGACTTGCAACTTTTCAGGGACTTTTAGCCTTAGGGTGTAATGTAATCACTTTTACAATATGTCTGTGTATTAAAGAAAGAAAAAGTTTGCAGATCTATACAATCCACCCAAAACCATACATTTATATAGAGCCTTTCATATGATGTCTTGGATCAATGGACAGAATAATTCACATCAAAACATTTGACTAGCATTGAGAGCCTTTAGTCTGGTCCTGAAATCCCAAACCCCAGAAAAAAAAAGCCTCAACCCCAGTACTCTGCCTTATGTGAGTTCTCATAAAAGTGCCATACAAACCATCTAGGTCCCCTAGGACTTCTAGATCTCTCTCTCTCTCTCTAGTGCATGCGCGCACACACACACACATTCTGTACGTGTATCATATATACAGAGAGATGGGGCAGATTAGGATCCATTTCCAATCTTGAACATCACCAAAATGTGGTGGTGTTTGTTATGTATTAGTATTATGATAGAACCTAGAGGCCCCAGCCAATATTTGGACCTCCTTCGGTTGGGCGCATAAGAGACAGTCCTTGCCCTGAAGAACTTAGATTCTTAGGACTTGTCTAGATAGAGAAAATGACCAGCATAGCTATAGCAGAGTAATATACTGATGTGCTGGTGTAACTCCCCATATGGAGATGCTATTCCAGAATAAAAGTGACTTTAGTCCCTCTTTTAGGGGGGAGGGATAGCTTTAGTCCCACTTTTAGGGGGGAGGGATAGCTCAGTGGTTTGAGCATTGGCCTGCTAAACCCAGGGTTGTGAGTTCAATCCTTGAGGGGGCCATTTAGGGATCTGGGGCAAAAATTGGGGATTGGTCCTGCTTTGAGCAGGGGGTTGGACTAGATGACCTCCTAAGGTCCCTTCCAACCCTGATATTCTATGATTCTATGATAGTCTGTACAATCCACTGAAAACCCTACATTCATATAGAGCCTTTCATGTGATGTCTTGGAGCAATGGACCGAATAATGCACATCAAAACACTTGACTAACATTGAGAGCTCATGTGGTCACTTGGGAAATTAGAGCGACATAGTTATAGCAGTATCATTATTCCACTATAGCTATGCTGATCTACTTCCCCATATAGAGAAGCCATTACTAAACAAGACAAAGCAGAAGATGAGGAAAATGCAGCAAGGAGAGTTTGTGACTTAAGGTCACACACTAACTCTATAGTTGAGCCATGTATTAGACCCATGTTTCCTGAATTCCAACCCAGTGCCTTAACAAGACCATCCTACCACCTGTCATGGTCTGATTCAGCAAAGCATCTTAAGTCCATCCTACTCAGCAATATACTCGTGGGTCTCTTCAGTGGGACTTAAGCACATGCTTAACTTTAAGCATGTGTAGTTAAATGCTTTGCTGAATCAGGGTGTCAGTTTGGATCTTTGGATTTTGTTTAGTACATTACAGAAGGTTCTGTCAGGACATGGGGGATATAGCACAGGGCAATGGGACTGTATCCTTGTCCTCTCCCTTTGACTATCTTGGAGTTCCTGGGGTGTAGCAGGGACTGCCAAGAAGTAGCATATGGCCACAAGATTTGGGGGCTTCTTACATCATGCAGCTCTGAACAGATGGGCAGAAATCTGCCCCAAAACTGGGGAACAATTACAAAATACGAATCAAGATTATTGTTGTTATATATTACTCCTGTGGCCAAATAATGTTGGGCACTAATACAATACATAAAAAGACAATCCCAGCCCCAAAAAGCTTGCCATCTATTTTATATCTTTGTTCAAACACACCAAAAGCTTGAGGGGTGTTCACACCAAAATCAAGGGGAATAAGAAAAATGTCATACCATAAATGAGTAGAATAAACCTGAGATTTGACTGGAGCATTTCCAGTGAACAGTCAGGTATCTACAGGAACAAACATAGCTCAGAGATGGACTGGTGAGAATTGATTGCAAATCATGACACTGGAAAAATGAAGTAGCACCAATGTAAATTCTGCAGCACAAGTGAGAGATTCTAATGTGTCTTTGTGAAAACACAACCAGCAAAATTTTGCACAACTGGAAGGTGTTGCATTTGCCCATAGGGTAAACAAGCCAGCTGAGAAAGAATTACAGTAGTTTAGTTAGAAAAAATTCCAGCTGAGATGTTTGCTGCTCTTGGCATTTTAGGTTCATTGGAAATGCTTCATACATCACCAGCAAATAATGACAGGAATGGAAAATAAGATCTTGTTATGAAGACTTGTTAATGATTTTGTTGTTGTTGAGAAACTGACTTTTTGTATAAGTAACAGCAGCAAAGTCGGACAGACCAAAAGAAAAATGAAAAACCAACAACTGGAATTAATCAAAAAACCTATAACTTTGAAGATGATATTTTTCCCTCCGTACATTAAGCAAATGTGTTGTGAAGAACTGACGGTAGTAGAGGCTGAGATTCTGAGGTCGACTCTCAGTGAGATGTGGTGGCAGTGTGATAGAAAGTCTTTTAATAATGGGGATCACAAGCACTAGGACCAACATTGAGACAACCCCCACTTAGGTGTTGCTATGCTCAACACTGTTGCACTTTAAGGGGCCTTGCCAGTGGAAGCCACCCAGAAGACACCACAGCCTTGAGTTAGGTACCTAGGTTGTTTATACAATGCATAGGAAGAGAGTGGCACATAAATATGGGATCCACAAAAGCCCAGCTGAGTGAGGATTTCCTACCTCTCAAGTGAGTAGCCTAACCACTGGACTAGAGTCATTCTCACTCTCTTGCCCCTTGCATATTTAATGGCTTATACACAGTGGAACAGATTCAGCAAGAGAGCTAGAGAGAGACTCAGAGTTCAGAGGTTTAGCTCGCCTGAGAGATGGCAAAACCTATTTAACATTATTAATGACCTAGAAGAAAATATAAAATAATCACTGATGAAAGTCTTCAGATGACCCAAAAATTGGGGGAGTGGTAAATAATGAAGAGGACAGGTCATTGATTCACAGTGATCTAGATGGTTTGGTAAACTGGGCACAAGCAAACAATGTGTGTTCTAATATGACTAAATGTAAACGTCTACATCTAGGAACAAAGAATGTAGGCCATACTTAAAGGATGGGGGATTCTAACCTGGGAAGTAGTGACTCTGAAAATGATTTCAGGGTGGTGGTCGATAATCATCTGCACGTAAGCTCTCAGCATGACACTGTGGCCAAAAGAGCTAATGCAATCCTGGGATGCATAAACAGGGGAATCTTGAGCTGAAGTAGAGAAGTTATCTTACCTCTATATTTGGCACCAGTGCAACCATTTCTGGAATACTCTGTCCAGCCTGGTGTTTGCAATTCAAGAAGGATATTGATAAATTGGAGAGAATTAGAAAAGAGTCATGAGAATGAGTATCACTATAAGGCATGTTGTTTTTAAATCCTTTAATCAAAGGGTTCACTCTAGTTAGCTTAACAAGGAAGATTAAGGGATGATTTGGTTACAGTCTAGAAAAACCTACATGAGGAACAAATATTTATTAATGGGTTCTTTAATCTAGCAGAGAAAGTGTAATAAAATCCAGTGGCTGGAAGTTGAAGCAAGAGAAATTCAGACTGGAAAAAAGGTGTACATTTTTAACGGTGAAAGTAATTAGCCACTGGAACAATTTACCAAGGGTTGCAGTGGACACTCCATCACTGGCAATTTTTAAATCAAGATTGGATATTTTCCCTAAAAGATCTTCTCTACAAATTATTTTGGGGGAGTTATATGGCCTGTATTACATAGGAAATCAGACTAGATGATCACAATGGTCCCTTAGAATCCATGACAAACAAGATCAAATCCCTGCTCCTCATCAGAGGGGAACTGAACCCAGATTTCTTACACCCTGGGTGTGTACCATAACAAATGGGCTAAGGGTTATAAGGGAGGTTGCCACCATGTCTGCCCCTCCCAGATCATTTTGTGTGGAGTTAGACATGCTCTGAGAATATCTACTGTATTGGGCTCCACAGGCACGATAGGCAGGGATGCTTAGTTTGATCAAGTCAGGGCTTAGTATTGAAACAGCTGTTGGCCATCAGGAATGCACATATCCAGCAGCAGATGTCTAAGGGACATTAACAGCAGAAATTTAGGTGCCAAGGGACTTTAGGTGCCTCCAGACTTGGGTGGCAGCTGATCAGGAGTCTTAAGGATCTTGATGCCACCTAAATGTTGTACTTAGGCACCCAACTGTCATTTCAAGGCTTCTATGTCCTTTTGTAGATCTGGGCCATAGTAATTCATTAAATGGGGAAAAAATATTTTGTAAATCCAGTTGCACACTAGTAATTCACTGTCCTGCCATATGGCAGAGTAAGATTTGGTTTCCAGGCCTGGGGTGAAATTGACTACAATGGGGACAGGATTTCACCTTGCCATTTTGCTTTCAAGGCCAACAAGCTGGTCACACCTTCCTTAGTGAGAGTAAATGCCTTGGAAGACAGTGTCTCCTCTAGTTGTTCATGAGCTGAACTCCAATGGAAGTTCCAGCTTTTCCTTTTTGGGATTAACCCAAATCTTCCTAACTTTATCTATGAACAGGCCTATAAATCACAGAAACCATTGTTGGGCCTTTAATTCCTAATATTTAATTTTTAATTACTCATCCATTTCAAACTTCACTGGGCAAACACTTAACATTTTATACTAAGGTGCAAAG
Organism: Macrochelys suwanniensis; assembly: GCA_033296515.1. NCBI lineage: Eukaryota > Metazoa > Chordata > Testudines > Chelydridae > Macrochelys > Macrochelys suwanniensis. The sequence continues at coordinate 25,857,362 of CM065782.1, forward strand.
AATTTTCAAACTATCAGTTTACTGGAGCCAGGGTAGATTGTTCAGAGGCATGGGAATGGGCTATGGATCTTGGTAGTGGTTCAAATCTAGCCCAGGTGAGCAGGGAATAAAAGTCACATGGGTAGCTTGTTTGTGGCCTCTGTGAAACCTATTTCAGTCTAGCTCCTAGAATTCAGATATTAAAATCACAAAAGGCAGTCACAGAAACTAGATCAAGGAGTGAATGGGCACAAAGATTAACTCTATCCTCTCACCTTTACATGTGATCCCTCAGATCATGGTTGGAGGGACAAGCGTAACCAATGCTTAAATTATACCTGTTCTGTACAGAATTGGAGGGCTTAGGTTTCGTGAACTGTAAATCTGTTGCCTTTTAATTCACTCTAAAATATTTGAGTGCTAAAAAATGTTAAGTAACTTAGTAATAGATCATTCAAATAACCTTAATGTAAGGAGAGAAATGGAGAATACGTTAGACAGAATAATATAAAATAACATTGCCACTTTGTTAATACAGTCCATAGGGTTAAGGCTAGGATTTGAGGAAAGGCAAACTGGAGTCAGGGCGGTTTCAGAACAATGTCAGGTCAAGTCTACACAGGCGATTACCTTTTCCAAATTATACATTGTATTACAATATTCTACAGATAAAATATAAATATTACATGTCTCTTTGTACTGCAGAGTTGTGATATTAGAAGTGAAGGTTAATTTTTCTTTCCATTATAAGACATATTTCAGGACTGTATCATACCTATATTTTAATTTGTGTTGATTTGCAGTTTCACGATCAATGTCTCAGAACTGTTGCAATGTTTCTAAATGTCTCCCATTAGGTATTTTCTTTTGGTTTTCAGACATAGAAGAGTTAGTAAATAGTGGCTGGTGATCTGAGAGCACTTCTTTGATATGATATAACATGGTTGAACTTTATAAAGTGAAATTGTTCAGGCACACTGAACAGGTGAGTCGTTTCCAGTTTAAACAAATCAGCTGAATTATTTATTTCTGAAAAAAGCTACTGCCTATGTCCAGTACATGTTTTTCTAACTCATGAATGACAATAATGCATCACGAAGTAAGAGTAATAGTTTATCTGAAGGAGTGTGAGTAAAAGATGCTCATCAACATTTTAATCTTTGAAAATAGAAAAATCAGGGAAGTTCTGACTGACAGCGTGCGTGCGTGCGTGTGTGTGTGTAATAACTGGATCATAAATAGGTTCACCACCACTGAAATGTAGCTACTTCTGGGGTGGAGAGCCACAACCAACAGTCACTCAACACTGAATAACAGTGGTGGTAGGGGAATTTTGGATTAGACACTATCAAATGCCTACTCTAAGTAAAAAGCTTTTACACCTTGTGTCTATTCTTCATTGATATTAAAGATCTTTAAACCCTTTCTAGTTAGTTTCACAATACACTATCCCCTCTAACTTTCAACTTAAACATAATGTTCCTGATTGCATCTTATTTTCTATTTCAGGATCACATTGTCATTAGGGATATTAAAGCTACCTGGGTTAATGACTCCGTTCTGTTTATATAATGTATTTAAGAAACATCTAATATATTTAGAACTCTTATTTCTGAGTCCAAGAAGCTAGTGACATCTAACTTTCTTGCTGTGAAATCATCTCAGAAATGGGAACAGACTTGGGCTGCAATATTATAAGCACTTTATGCAAGGCATGGTTTGCTGGCTTCAATCGTATCTGTCTACGCCCTGACGTTTGGGAAACTTGACTCATATTATTGCACAGAGTATTTGTTCCCCTTCAGTTGGGTTCAAATACGGGTTGCATATTCTCCTATGTATAATAAATGTCACAATGCTCGTGGGTGGTTTTTCCACTGTATGTGGTCCTGTCCACTTATTGCCAAGTTTTGGCTGCAGAGTCAGGTTTTTTGGACAGGGTTACTGGGCGGAGACTTGATCACTCTCCTTTGTCATGTATATCATGAGATCAGTTCTAGCTTGTTCAGTTTAGTAAAGGCACAGGAAAGGTAATCTCACTGGTACATATTGTAGCTAGAAAACATATCAAATTAATGTGACACATTGTTCCACCCCTGAAATTGTAGTTCTCTTACTTACCTCCATTACTGTTGATAGAAATACTACATGTCATGGTTCTGGAATAACTAAACTATTACATTACTAGTGGGAAGCTTATTATCAAAAATGTATCATGTAAGATATGTTTCTGACCACCAGTGAGGATGGACCAGTAAAAGAACTCAATTATTTATAGTCTGAGATGTAGTTTTGCATCCAAACTGACACTTTCATTGATTTTAGGGTTTCATTGTACTTTGCTCATTTAAATTATGTTCACATAAGCAAAGTGGCTCTACTCCTTATCCATGCATATACAAATGGCATTGATAATTCCATAATCCTATTGTAAGGTGTGATTTGTACTATGATCTTTGGAGTGTAAACTTCAAAAATTGGTCATAACAAAAAGATATTCTTACATACTACTGATCATGCAGTTAAGTTCTCTAAATGCCTGTTGAAATGTTAATAAAAATATTATCTACTCTCTTCTGCTTAGGCTCTAATACCACTCCCGTCACTGTGGCATCTGATAAATACATATATGCCTAATAAATGCAGATCTATCTAGTTGCCTAAATTTAAACAATAAGTCTGAAGATGGTTTTTAGTTCTTGCAAAATGAAGTACTAGGGAATTGAATGTTCCCTGGATGTGGATTTTTTTCCCCCCATAAAGACATTGAGATAGGGTTAGACAGGGATCTAAAGAGCTAGTGCTATAAAGTACTCTACATGCAATCAAGTGGACTGAGGTATAAAATTTTCTGGTCCCTGCCAACGCACCCCATGAATGCCATGCAGCACAAAAATATATAGCGTGCATCACTCTCCCCTAAAAGCAACACGGAGAACTCTACATTGTTATGTTTTCCACATGAAAAGCAGAAAATTCACAGGACTCCTGATACATGCATGCACACACACGTACACACACCCCTCCAAAAAGAGGCATGGTCAGACTGACAGTTGCTGTACCACATGCTATACTTGTCAGAAATGCCAGAGCAAAAACAAGAAAGGGAAGTGTGATATCATACTTGCCTCAACTGTTTTTAAAAGTAGGCTTTGCTTTTTTTTGCACCCTGCATTCAAGGGTCGGTGATACCGGACAGCAGGAACTAAGCACGGACAGGTAAATAGTGAAACTTCGGTGTGTTTGTAGGCTTCTTCACCTTTTTCTGCCAGCTGTAGGAGAGGCCAGTGCGATGTACACGCTTAGGGACCACTAAAGGACCTTAACTGTGACTGTTTGTTCTTGCAGCAATGATGTTCCCATTTTCTTTGATCCTGTCTTTGACTTGCATGTCTGACTCCTGATCTGTACATCTTTATGTTTATTCTAGGGAGAATAAAGTTTGCTGCAGCAGTGTTTCATTAAAAGTTTTGTGCGTGCATACCTCTGCACTTGTGATTAGTGGTTTCAAAAGTGGCTGAAATGTATTCCATTATGTTGGATTGAATTGTATAATATTGCACTTACTTACAATTGCATTTTCATTATTATGTGTTTGCTAAACAATCGGTTTATGCCTCTTCGAAAAAGCCCATCCAGATAGCATGTTGCATTTTTAACAGATAATGGGAGACCCCCATGAGACTTGGGGGTTCCATTTGGATAAGCTTCAAAGTGCATCTGTGTTTAGCTAGATGACTTATTTGGCTCCAGCGCCTGTGTCCCATCTCATCTTGATGTCCTTTTCTTTCCCCAAATTTTCTTGCCCTAATGCTTCCTTCAGTGCCTACCCAGGTAATCCCCCATATCCATGACTATTGAGCCCTCTTCGCTCTCAATTCTTTCATGCATATTTGTTTCACTTTTCTATGTATCTTTGCTTCTCAATAACAGCATAAACAGAATGATATTTAACTGCATAACATCATGGAGCAGTGAGCAGCCAAAGGCCTTCCTTGTAGTGAACCTTGGTGAAAGGTCTGTACATTTTTACCCTTTATATGTTTTGACTAACATTTACTAAGTCATCACACAGCCATGAAATACTGGCAATGAGAAAGAGGATTTATTAGGTACCAGCAATGATCTCAGTTGCAGGTAATCAGAAAACAGTGCAGTTATAGTTCTCTTGCTATTAAAAAGCTGGACATAGCAAATGAGTGGTGGAAGGAAGGTCAGCAACTTAAGTGCAGGAATAATGGGAGAATACATAAAGTGGGAACAAGGGCCCAGTTTCCACAATCCAGATGTAAACTTATTTCAAAAATCCTGTCATGGAAACACTGGTGTCTAGATAACCACCCATCCCTCACAAGTCAAAGAACATCCTAAAAAGTGAAGTGAGATTGTAGTGACTTTGTTTTGACTTTTTATTTTTTTTTTTGTCTCATTTAAGATATCCCTGTAATCGTTATAAAAACTGAGTTATTGTTTACATTTGGAAAGGGGTATTTGGAGGCTTGTCATTTCAGACCTATATACTCTGTACTTTTGAAACACTACCAAAATCTTAAACTTAAACTCATCACAAAAAAACTTCACAAGGATCTATTAAAAGTTAGTCATGCTATTATAATCAGCTGCTTAACTAAGGAGTCCTGATTGGTGCCTCTGCAATATAGAATATTAGTGAGAAGAGGTAGTCATGAGTAACCCAGTCTGCTGAAGTCAGAATGTTGGTAAAGGATGTATTTATGAACAAAGACTTTGACATATATTTTCTTGAACATATGTGCGTAGGGGGAAGTTCAGTACCTTGTAGTCACTAAATATTAGCACTGAAAAATCTCAGTTGCTGGTTCCAATGGATGACTCATAATGCTGTGAAAATATTACTGCTGAATTAGCCTTCACAGTTAATAAAGCTAGATGTAGCCCTTGTGGAACAGTGTCACACAAATAGAGGTCCACACCTCATAAAAATATGTATCCTCCATCCTGAGTGTGACACTGTCCTTGAAACTAAAATCTTTTGTGTGTTGTTAGCAGTTGGGGTGTAACAAATGTGAACATAATAGTTAAACTAATTGGATCCCAAGCAATCTCATATTGTGGAGAATACTCTCAAATGGAAGCTAATAATGAGGATACGTCAATATACACGTACATACTGAGTTCTTTTTACCGTCGTTGATGAAAAGCATCCAAATCAAACACTGCATAATGGCCCAATCTTGTGAATCACTGAGTGCCTCAACACTCGTTCTCTTCAGACATGTCAATGAGAGTTGAAGGTGCTGGTCAGCATCTCATAGGATAAGCTCCAAGGGTATAAATACAAGGACTTTACTTAGCATATTGTGGTGTTACTCTAATATGAAAAGTGTTTTTCAAACATATTAGAAGACACTGCCCTGAGCTGAAGAATTTACAGGGTGGAAGACAAACTAACAACTGAGGAAGAGTGAGGGAAACCAATATAAAATGAGCAATCAGGGTGATGAGTAGCATGCATATTGTTAGTTCCTCCCTCCCACTTTCTTTCTATGTGCAGAAACTTTCACTGTCTTTCTCCTACCTAGCAGTTATTAACTGGTTAATTTCTCATAGGCATCACAACAGAAGTAAGTCTCGAGGAACATTTTGAATGAGGAGAGGGTAGTGGTCTGGTGTATAATCATGAGAATGGTAGACCATTCCTGGGGAGTGAACAAGAAGAATTATATGAATGGGGCAGCAAGATGGGCATTGTTAGCAAAGCACAGAAGGCAGGGAATGACACAAAAAGAGATGAGGGAAAAAAGTGGAGAGTCTTGAGTTCTTGGTCAGTGAAAGTGAGTAAGGACAAAGCAGAGCGGAAGGGACTCAGTAATGGAAAAGTCAGGGCTACTGGAGGACAGTGAGGATGGAGAGCTGTGCGGGGAGCGAGCAATGCCAAAGGAGAAGAAGTGATGGCTTAAGTGAATTCACAAGCGTCTAGTGCAGGGGTCTCAAACTCAAATTACCACGATGGCTGCATGAGGACTAGTGCACTGGCCCGAGGGCCGCATCACTGACCCCGCCCCCTCGCTGCCTCCGGCCTCACCCCCACTCCACCCCTTCCATTAGGCCCCGCCCTTTCTCTGCCTCCTCCCCTGTGCGCATGGCTTCCCCCTCCCTCCCAGAAACCGCGAAGCTCTTCCCATGCGGCCCGCGGAGCTCTTCCCTGCGGCCCACCGGGCTCCCCCATTTTTTTTTAATTTTTTTTTTTTTTTTACCCCCAGGCAGTTCCTGCCACCAGAACAACTGTCTGGCGGTGGGAACCACCTGGGGGTAAAAAAAAAAAAAATTTTTTTTAAAGGGAGGCGCGGGGCACGGGGAGCCCAGCAGGACGCCGGGAAGAGCCGCGTGTTTGAGACCCCTGGTCTAGTGAGTGGCTGATCTGGTGACTGATTGTTGATTCTGGGTTGAAAGTCAAATGAAGAGGTGAAGGTGAGGAGAGGAGAAGTTAGAGGGGACATCAACATGGAAGCTGAAATCATGAAGCCCAGTGACTGTGAAGAATGGAGCAGGGGAAGCCAGGAGTGTGTCAGAGAGGACATTAATGGCAAAGGAGCTGGGGAGATAACTATATGAAGGGAGAAATGGGAGAAGTAGCAGGGAGGGATTGGAAACTGCAGGAATCAGAGAGGCGTTTCACTCTACCACTGCTACCTTTCTTGACAGGGCTGTGATAGGAGAGACTACCATGAGACAGTGCAGCTTCAGCACACTGAATAGAATGGAAATAATTCAATATTTAAATGGACATGTACACAGATTCCAGATGATGCAACATAGTCCCATTGATTTTTTTTATGCCTCTTTACACCATCTGAAAAGCTTTAATCCAGCCCTCATATCAATATAGAATCACTGCAGTGGAGCAACAACTTCTGGGGATGGAGCACCATCTTAACTCCTGCTTCAAACCCAACCTGACACAGACAGGCCGGGAGGGCGATGGGTTGCTAGATGCCTCTCACCCCATCAATCCCTGACTGCCACTGGACCGGGTGGTAGCTGGTAGGAATTAGAACAGACTTAATCCCAGGGACTGGAATGGAAAATGGCTGGGCCAGGATTGGAAATCAAAGGCCATCTTCACAGCACCTTCCTAAGTGTCATTGTGTGCTCTTCATGTGCAACTGAGAATCTTATTGGGCCGCTATTCTCAAACGGTGGATTTTGTAAATTGTCTTAGTATTTATGAAAGCCACCAGGCCAAAACAAATATGAAGTTTAAAACAAAAGCCAGTGAGTTATTAATCATTAAAAAGCTTTTGAAAAATTAAACTTTATTTATAAAGTGTCAAACTGTAGGCTGCATTTTGCAGCAGTAAAATACATGTAACATAAAACCAAATCCCTGTCCAGAAAAGCTTATGATATAAATAACAAATATAATAACTAGTGAAACTGGCCAATTTTTCATGCTTAGATATTTCATAAAAAACAGCGAAAAGTAATTTTATAAAACTTTCCAAAACATTTACCTCTGAGATTAAGAACAAGCATGAGAAATTTCAGCTCAAAAAATATTGCTTCAGAAAGTTAGAGGCAGCTGAAAAATAGGGGAAGTCCTTTCTCAGCCATAACTATAACAATGGTACTACTATGCTATTATGACAAGACAACTATTGTTTGCTTCCTAAGAGGTCTTTCAAAAGAGAAATTAAAGACAAAGATCCAGAATCTTACCTGGTATAAATCAATGTAGCTCCGTTAGCCCCAGTGGAGCTATGCCAATTTACTCCATCCTGAGCCTAAGATATTTTTTTAAATGTAACTATCAAAAAACAAATCTAAAATTTGTTTCAAGCAAATTCAAACATCAGCTAATGAAAAAAACCAAAGGTAATGGGAGAAGGAAAAGAGGATACTAAGTTGCTTGGACTAATGACAAGGTGAGTCTTCTGCAGAAGACTGCAGTTCTGCAGAAAAGGACCTAGGGGTTACAGTGGACGAAAAGCTGAATATGAGTCAACAGTGTGCCCTTGTTGCCAAGAAGGCTAATGGCATTTTGGGTTGTATAAGTAGGGGCATTTCCAGCAGATCGAGGGACGTGATCATTCCCCTCTATTCGGCACTGGTGAGGCCTCATTTGAAGTACTGTGTCCAGTTTTGGGCCCCACACTACAAGAAGGATGTGGATAAATTGGAAAGAGTCCAGCGGAGGGCAACAAAAATGATTAGGGGGCTGGAGCACATGACTTATGAGGAGAGGCTGAGGGAACTGGGATTGTTTAGCCTGCAGAAGAGAAGAATGAGGGGGGATTTGATAGCTGCTTTCAACTACCTGAAAGGGGGGTCCAAAGAGGATGGATCTAGACTGTCTTCAGTGGTAGAAGATGACAGAACAAGGAGTAATGGTCTCAAGTTGCAGAGGGGGAGGTTTAGGTTGGATATTAGGAAAAACTTTTTCACTAGTAGGGTGGTGAAGAACTGGAATGGGTTACCTAGGGAGGTGGTGGAATCTCCTTCCTTAGAGGTTTTTAAGGTCAGGCTTGACAAAGCCCTGGCTGGGATGATTTAGTTGGGGTTGGTCCTGCTTTGAGCAGGGGGTTGGACTAGATGACCTCCTGAGGTCCCTTCCAACCCTGAGATTCTATGATTCTATGATTCTCCATATATGCGTCTCAGGTCTGGTATCCTTGAATTACTTTTGTGACTGTTTCTCCATTCAGCTTGATTGGTTGCCAGGATTTTCAAGTGTCAATATCCTTAAGCAAACATTTAGAGCCATCTTAAAACTGAAATTTGCATTTCATGATTTTTGGAGTTCTTGATTTTCTAAACTTAGCATTGTATTAAAGCTGTTTTTTGCATAAAATGTATATTTATAGTCTATAATCCACATGTGTATACTATATTCTGTAATGGTTCAAAAAGAACATCAGCCAGCACTGCCATCTTGGAGCATTAAAAATAATAGCAACATTCTTCCATCAACTTAAACAATCTAAACTCTGACAAATACAAATATGAATGTTTATGCCCAGTACGCTTTCTTTAGGTCATTGTACATTTTGAACTAATATGAATAAAAACACCATTAGAGGCTTAAATTAAACGCATACCCCCAAATTAAAAGGAATAGTAAGAGGACCAAAAAAAGCCACCATGGGTAAACAGCAGACTAAAAAGTAGTTAGTAGGATTTGACTTCTCATTTTAAAAGGATGTATTTCTGCCTCTGAGGAAAATAGAAAGGAGCATAAACTTTGGCAAGTCAAATCTAAAAGTATAATTTAGGCAGGCCACAAAAGAATTTGAAGAGCAACTAGCAATAGGCACAAAAACTAACCAAATAAACGTAGAAGCAGGAAGCCTGCCAACCAATCAATGAGGCCACTGGATGAGTGAGATGCTAAAGGAGCACTCAAGGAAGACAAAGCCATTGGGGGAATCTAAATTAATTATTTGCATCAGTTTTCACTGCAGAGGATTTAAGGGAGATACCATTACTTGAGCCATTCTTTTTAGGTGACAAATCTGAGGAACTGTCCCAGACTGAAGTGTTAATAGAGGAAATTTTGGTTCAAATTGATAAAGTAAACAGTAATAAATCACCAGGACCATATGGTATTCACCAAGAGTTCTGAAGGAACTTAAATTGCAGAACTACAAACTGTGGAATGTAGCCTATCACTCTGTATCAGATGACTGGATGGGTAGCTAATGTGACATCATTTTTTAAAAAGGCTCCAGAGGTGATCCTGACAATTAAAGGCTGGTAAGCCTAACTTCAGTACCAGGCAAATTGGTTGAAACTATAGTAAAGAACATAATTATCAGACACAGAAATGAACACAATTTGTTGGGGAAGAGTCACCATGGCTTTTGTACAGGGAAATCATGCCTCACCAGTCTATTAGAATTATTTTAAGGTAGACAAGTAGGCAAAGGTGACCCAGTAGATATAGTGTACCTGGACTTTTTCTGAAAGCCTTTGACAAGGTCGCTCACCACAGGCTCTTAAGCAAAGTAAGCAGTCATGGGATAAGAGGGAAGGTCCTCTCATGGATCAGTAACTGGTTAAAAGAAAGGGAACAAAGGGTATGAATAAACAGTCAGAATGGAGAGAGGTAAATAGCCTTGTCCCCCAGGAACCTGTACTGGGACCAATTCATAAATTATCTGGGAAATGGGGTAAACAGTGAAGTGGCAAAGTTTGCAGACAATGCAAAATTGCTCAATGTAGTTAAGTCCAAAGCAAACTGTGAAAAGTTACAAAGGCATCTCATGATGCTGGGTGCCTGGGCAACAAAATGGCATATGAAATTCAATTTTGACAAATACAAAGTAAAGCTCTTTGGAAAACATAATCCCAACTATATATACAAAATCATAGAATCATAAAATATCAGGGTTGGAAGGGACCTCAGGAGGTCATCTAGTCCAACCCCCTGCTCAAAGCAGGACCAATCCCCAACTAAATCATCCCAGCCAGGGATTTGTCAAGCATGACCTTAAAAATCTCTAAGGAAGGAGATTCCACCACCTCCCTAGGTAACACATTCCAATGCTTCACCACCCTCCTAGTGAAAATGTTTTTCCTAATATCCAACCTACACTTCCCCCACTGCACTTTAAGATGATTACTCCTTGTTCTGTCATCTTCTACCACTGAGATCTAGATCCATCCTCTTTGGACCCCCCCTTCCAGGTAGTTGAAAGAAGCTAACAAACCCCCCCACCCCTCATTCTTCTCTTCTGAAGACTAAATAATCCCAGCTCCCTCAGCCTCTCCTCATAAGTCATGTGCTCCAGCCCCCTAATCATTTTTGTTGCTCTCCGCTGGACTCTTTCCAATTTTTCCACATTCTTCTTGTAGTGTGGGGCCCAAAACTGGACACAGTACTCCAGATGAGGCCTCACCAATGCTGAATAGAGGGGAATGATCACGTCCCTCGATCTGCTGGCAATGCTCCTACTTATACTGCCCAAAATGCTGTTAGCCTTCTTGGCAACAAGGGCACACTGTTGACTCATATTCAGCTTCTTGTCCACTGTAACCCCTAGGTCCTTTTTTGCAGAACTGCTTCCTAGCCACTCGGTCCCAGGTCTGTAGCAGTGCATGGGATTCTTCTGTCCTAAGTGCAGGACTCTGCACTTTGTCCTTGTTGAACCTCATCAGATTTCTTTTGGCCCAATTCTCTAATTTGTCTAGGTCCCTCTGTATCCTATCCCTACCCTCCAGCGTATCTACCACTCCTCCCAGCTTAGTGTCATCTGCAATCTTGCTGAGGGTGCAGTCCTAGCCATCCTCCATATCATTAATGAAGATATTGAATAACACCGGCCCCAGGACCAATCCTTGGGGCACTCTGCTCAATACCGGCTGCCAACTAGACATGGAGCCATTGATCGCTACCCATTGAGACCGATGACCTCGCCAGCTTTCTATCCACCTTATAGTCCATTCATCCAGCCCATACTTCTTTAACTTGCTGGCAAGTATACTGTGGGAGGCCGTATCAAAAGCTTTGCTAAAGTCAAGGAATAACATGTCCACTGCTTTCCCTTCATCCACAGAGCCCGTTATCTCATCATAAAAGGCAATTAGGTTAGTCAGGCATGACTTGCCCTCGGTGAATCCATGCTGACTATTCCTGATGATGGGGTCTAACTTAACTGTTACCACTCAAGAAAGAGGTTTTGGAGTCATTGTCGATAGTTCTCTGAAAACAGCCACTCAATGTGCAACAGCAGTCATAAAAGCTAACAGAATGTTAGGAACCATTAGGAAAGGGATAGATAAGACAGAAAATACCATAATGTCACTATAGAAGTCTATGGTATACCCTCACATCGAATACTGTGTTCTGGTCACCCTATCTTAAAAAGAAAGATGTACAGCAAAAGGCAACAAAAGTGATTAAGGGTATGTACCTTCCATATGAAAAGAGATTAAACAGAGTGGGACTATTCAGACTGGAAAAGAGAATTAAGGGGTGATATGATAGAGATCTATAAAATCATGAATGGTATGGAGAAAGGGAATAAGGAAGTGTTATTTACCCCTTCAAATATTACAAGAACCAGGGGTCACCTAATGAAATTAATAGGCAGCCAGTTTAAAACAAACAAAAGGAAGTACTATCACAACACACAGTCAGCCTGTGGAACTCATTGTCGGGGGATGTTGTGAAGGCCAAATCTATAACTGGATTCAAAAAAAATTTATAAGATAATGGAGGATAGGTCCATCAATGGCTATTAGCCCAGATGGTCAGGGATGCAATCCCATGCTTTGGGTGTTCCTATGCCTCTGAATGCCACATGCTGGGACTGGATGTGAGGGGATGGATCACCTGATGATTGCCCTATTCTGTTCATTCCCTTTGAAGTACCTGGCATTGACCACTGTTGGACGTCAGGATACTGAACTAGATGGACCATTGGTCTGACCCAGTATGGCCATTCTTATGTTCTTATGGTCTATAATATTGCTCCAGTAGGTTACAGCACACTGCATACATGCGTCAAACCTGGCTTGATATTGAGAGGTGAAAAACAAACCAAGTTTGAAGAAAATTAGTAATGCACAAAAATTCTGGTTGTGGGGGGACTTAATGGCATGAATGCAATTTTTTTAAACACTTTCAGAACTCAAGAATGGCTAAATGGGTTTTACTTAAAATGGCCAAAAAATGTTGGCAAAACCATGAATAAAACATGGAGGCCCAAAAAGAATTATTGAGAAAGCTGGGGACATCTGAATAAGTGAGGCTATAACAGAAATTATATTTCAGCCATAACTACAGTGGTTGCTTCTGCTGCCAGAATTATATGTCTGTATCTTTTGAAATAATAGCTGAGGTGGTTCAGAAACAAATCTTTGGATCTGAATCTCAATATTTAGGAAAGTTAGGATGCAGACCTGAAATTGACAGTTTAGGTATCTATAGTAACAATATGAAACACATCCTTTATTTCCTTCTCTCATTCTTATCTTCATTCCTTCCCACTTAGCACCTACACTTGGAATTCCTCTCAGATGTGGTCCATTAGGTCTCCTTCAACGCTTCCTTTGAGTTGCTCCTTTAAAACACATTTCTTCTCTGATGCCTTTAAACCCCAATGCTCCTTTCAAAAGAGTGTCAGCAAAACAGAGGACCAAAACAAGTGGAAATAATAAGATGCATATTTAACTTTGTCATTCTGCTTTTCTCTCATTGCTTTTCTGACCATTGCCCATAAGGACTGGAATGACTTCTTCCTTTTTGTTGATGTTCACACTGGGCATGTTAGCTATCTGATTCCCAAAGTAAGCACTAAAATATAGTCTCCAAGAAGCACACACAGCTTTAATGAGTCTTTAAAAAGTTTAGTAGCAATCATACATTGAGAATTTAAATTAACTTGGAGAGGCTGTGATGGCATATGCAAACCCCATACCTGTTGGAAAGGGTTAATGTGCTCACCACAGTTCAATCAGCTCTGACTGCTATACATATAGTGAGTTTCAAACCTGTTGGAAGGTGCTGAGAAGGGGAGACATCACTCAGTGTGATCCTCCATAAAGGAAAGGCAGACCTGAGATTGGACTACCTGAGTTTCTCAGGGGCTTCCAGAGGTTGGGAGGACAATTTACTTTAGAAGGGCTCAGAACTAAACTAAACTGGGATAAAATACTTCTTTATTTTGTATGTGTTTTGGAACTGTGACTTTGGGTTCTGCTTCCCTGTAAGGGGTTAGGGTTGGTGGAACTTTTGTAGTGACTTGGCCAAGGGGCTGAGCCATAAGGCACCAGAGTGATCTGGAAACTCTATTGGGGAAACAGAGGCAGAATGGCTGCGGCACCATGCCCTGCCACGTGGAGGCACACAAGGTGACTAGACAACAGGGGGTTTTACTTACTTTATGCAAAAACTTTACACTATGTTTTCTTTGTGGTCTGTAAGACTATTCTGGGTTTATTTAACGTTTCTGCAATGTAAAGTCTCAAAAGAAAGGAATAAACTAAATAGGAGTTCATGGCCAAGATTTACAAAAATGAATAGTGATTCTGTGTGCCCAATTCAAAACCCCTTAAACGCCCTTCATTTTCAGATTTAACTTATCACCCACCTCTGGAAATCTAGACCCCTGTCAACATGTCTTAAACTGGGCACCCAAAATTTGAGATACCCCAAATCACCAATCACTCCTGAAAATCTTGGCATATTCTATAATTCGATTAGACTGGAAGCTACTGGACATGGAGACTGTTATTTACTGTGTCTGTACAGAAACCAGCTCAGTGGGGTCCTGACCTACCAGATGCCTTTAGGCACTACTGAAATAATAACCTGAAATCTTGGATAGGCTACAAAAACTATATCGTAAAATAATCTTGACACCTTATTGCATCTGACGTTTTTTTCAGGAATATCATGGTGTACTGATTGGTGCATACACTTATGTCTGTATGCTATATCCCTATTGCAGTGGGCAGTTACAACCATCTGCTCACATCATCTCTCCAGCTTAAGTGAAATTTGATAGAAAATAGTTCTGCAGGGAGAAAATTAGAGCTAGCAGCGTGTGCTGAGGCATAAAGTTCATGTGGCCTTTGCTCTCAATTGCCGTGAAGTATGAAAGAATGAATACACAGACATTCATGTAAATCCATCTATGGTATGACTGTGCATGTAAAGCGAAATCTTTTATAGTGACCAAGAAACTTATTTTATACAGCAAGGTGTGAGCTTGTATGGTGCAGGTGGGGAGCATTGCATGTATGCGCAGAAGGTTAAAAGGGATAAGCAGGATAAGGGAGGACATTAATGAGCACTGCTCCAGAGCTCACAAACTACTGCCTAGCAACAGGAGGCAAATCTAAAAGCAGAAAGCTGAACAAAGCATCTCAGTAACATGATGATCATGTTTCCGCCCATGTCTCTTTAAACATGCTAATTCTCATCCCTTTTTTGCTAGGTGCATTTGGGCATCGGAGTAAAGATAATCAGACTTACTACCACTCAATGAGGAGGAGTGGGTCAACATCTAATCTTATTTATTCTCATGCATGACCTCCACTTGCACATCTACTATATATTAGCAACATTGCAAGGACTCATTGGTTCAGGCGTGGTTGTCTTAAAGTAGCAGTGCACACTTCTCAGGGAAAGTGGATGTACTGTACTGAATGTGCATTACTACTACATTCTAGATGTGTACTTCAAATAGTGTTGGAAGGGGAGGCTTCTATAGCATTTTGAAGATAAAACATTTGGAATGACAGAGTTGTGCTTTACAAGGAGAAAGGGTTGGATTTTGGTTTGAATAAGTCTTCCCAGCTCTGTTGAAAGCATCTGTTCCACAAAATAACTGATAATGTACAGGGCTTACAAAACTGATTGTGATTTTGGAGGTGAGGGCAGGAAGGCTTCCATCCCTGCTGTTCCTGCATGACTTCAAACAGGCAGCAGTACTGAAAAGAGTGGGAAGAAGAGCAAGAATCCAGTAGTAGCCCAGCTTGAAATGTCATGAGTATAAATCTTGAGTAAGTGTCTAGTAGGGATGTAAAAGGTTAACCTGTAAGCATAGTCTTACCGGTTAACTGCCTTAATCGTTAACCCCAGCGGCCAGAGCAGGCCCAGCTGCGACACCCAGCCAGAGAATCACCTCCTGGCTAGAGTGGACCCAGCCGCGGCACCCAGCTGGAGACGACTCAGCCCCAGCCATTCCAGCCAGCTGGGCCCCAGCCACTTAAACAGTTAACCATTTAAACAACATATTTTAAATTGTTTAAACAGTTAACTTTTTAAATGGTATTTACATCCCTAGTGTCTAGCATGCAATGTAACGTTCCTATAGTTCACTGTGAAAAGTGTCTTAAATAATGTGGTAAGATATTTATATTGATACCAAGGATATATGGGTTATCATAAAAAAAATTTTAAATGGAAGAGATACTGAATCTTGTGCTTTAGGACTTAAGCCAATATCTGACTATTAGGGATCAGGATGAGATTTATGTGGAGACCAGATTTGTCCCACATCTACCTAATGTGAGATTCTGACACCTTTCTCTAAAGCATTAGGCCCTAGCCACTGTCAGACAGGATACTGGATGAGATGGGTCTTGGGTCTCATGCAGGTTGGCAATTCATAGATGTTCCCCCTGATTATGCAAACCATGTTTCACAAGCTGAAATGATATAAAACGACTGACTGCTCAATATAGTATCCAATAGTCATGCGCTCTTAAAAAGAGATTGTCATAACTTCAGCTTTTCTTCTGAAATTATCATTTCCTTTTGAGAAAACACTCTTTTTGTTAAAGGGCATTTAAATTATCTAAATATTAAATTATCTACAATAAAGAAGAGTAGACTAGCTAGAGTTGCACTATGATAGTCCATATAATGGTAAATTCTCGACTTATTTATGATGTGTTACTGCTTTATATAGTCACTAAAAGAGATACAATACATGTGCATTTGAAACTGAGTGTATATTAGGTACCTGTGTTAAGAAGAATATATTTTAAAACTGGATGGTTCCAGGGAGCTATTTTGCAGTGTTTGAATGTGGTTGCCTGGCATCTAAGTAAAAACATATTTAAGTTGTGAGCAAAAGTAATTCCATTGTATTTCCTAAGTGCACACAGATATGAGGTTGTATGTCAGCAATAAATGTTTGTAGATGACAGGAGACCTAGCCCTCCCCACTGCATATTTCAAAATGGTACAGTAATAGGATGCACTCACCTCTTGTATGTGCGTGACTGCAGTTTCTTCTCAACTTCCTCCACTCACAGAGCCCCCTGTCAACCTCAGCACTCATCAGGTAGGTCTTTGGTAACTCATCCCTCTGACCGAGTCACACAAAGTCCATGTGCAAAATAAACAAAACAAACCCCTTCCAGGGTATAATGTCCAACAGGACCTGTCTCAAAGCCCTCAATAATGTCCTGCAGTCCTCCCCAGGCTCAGTCCTTCAACAATCCAACAAGCCAATCATGGTACCCCTCCATTGGCAAAATGTTACTGTAGCCCTCTCCAGGCTCAAGCTCTGTTGGTCAGACTGAAAATTCTCTAAGTACCCTGTCTGGCCAGCTTACATGCAAAGGTTCCTGTTCTGGGGTGGAGCAATGCCCATAGGGCTTCCTCCCTGGAGACTCTTCGTCTGCACTTTAGTCCTCTAGCCCTAGCTGAGTCAGTCTCAGTTCAGCCCCCTTTTGGGATAACAAAAAATTATCCCAAACACAGTTCCAAATACAGTCCCTTCCCTGGGCCTATCTAAGCTCCGTTCTCTCAGGGCATAGCCACTGCCCCCAATGGCTGTTGGAGGGACGGGATCCAGGCCGTGGCCCAGTGGCCCTATAAGTAGCAACCACGTCCCTTTAACTACTGCATTTCCCTGGGCCACTTCCCAATGACCCTTATCTTTGTCTAGTCCCAGCAGCCAGTCAAGAGCCCATTCCTTGCTCCCCTGGTCCTCACCAGCATCTGCTCTGTCCAGCCTTTTAGCTCCTGCAGCCAGCCAGGAGCACCTCTTGCTCCCCCAGTCCCTGCCAGCAGACTGAACTCACTCTGGCACTGCAGTTCCCTTTATACAAGCCTGCTGAGCCCTGATTGCCTGCTCCCTGCAGCCTCTTTTTCTGATTGGCTGTGTCCCATACAGCTGCTCGAGGAAGGCTGGAGGACCCTCTCCACTGCCCTTTTCTGGGGTGGGTGTGGCAGGGTCACAAGGTCTCCAGCAGGGGGCCTCAGAGCCTAGTCCACCCCACCCCAGGCACATCTGGATTTAAGGGACTATATTATTGTTAATTGAGTTTTGGCTGAAGAGAGTTGTTGGCCTTAATGAACGGAGTGCAGTGGCATGCTAAAAAGTAAAAGGAAATCTTAATGTATCCTGCCATTCCCTTTATTCCTCAAACTATAACAGCCATCAGTGGGCCAAAAACACTGGTTTAGTACATCAGCCAACTTTTCTTCTGATGAGATCAGTATGGTGTACAATCAGTGTGGAAGAACAGAGAGTTATTCATATCTTTTCAAAGCAATTTTGAAGTGTATGATCCACCATATTGAGGCCAGAAGATGTGACTGGCCAAGCTGAGATCTTGAAAGTATAGTTTATTAGTAAACAAACAAAACACAACAAAAATTGCATGAATTTTTTTCAAAGCATTAATAATGGGGTTCCCAAGTAATGTTCTTACAATTTTTTTATTTGTATATGTAACCAAGATTTAGGCCCCATTCTGCTAGTCACTGTACAACACCCCGAGAGTCCCCACTAGGAACAGGTAAATAACCTAGACAGACAAAGGGTAGAAGGGCTGAGAGAGGAGATGTGACTTGTCCAAGGTCACACAGTAGGTCTGCTTCAGAGCCATGACTGTAACTCAGTTCTCCTGAGTCCTGTCCACTGGACTATACTAACTTTCACTTTAACCATTTCTTATGTAATTTAATCACTTTCACCCACTGGTACTAAAAAGCACTGTCAGCACGAGCAGAAAACACTGTCAACTAATTCCTCTCTACTTGCCTTATTCTCACATCCCAGCCCCCAAAACAGCCTCAATCAGCTGCCAATTTAAAAAAAAAATCCACTAGAGAATTTGTTTCCTCCTTCACCCCCATTTTGCACCTGCTCAATGCTCAGGATGGACAACATTCAAAGGGAGATTTTCAGAAGCATAAATGGCAGTTAGGTGCTCCACTCCCATTAACTTACAATAAGAACATAAATGAAAGTTAGGTGCCTAATTGCCATTTACACTTTTGAAAATCTCTCCCTCAGTCGTAGATCAGGAAAAGGTTTTCTAGACATAGAAAAAGTCACAACTCATGACCTCAGAGTTCATTGTCTCATGAACTACAGAGTTATAAAGTAGGAACTTTATACCATTGAAAAGGGGAAATTTCCAGCACTCACTTCTAGCCCTGGAATGTTCCAAAATAACAGGCTTTAATATCATGACTTGTTCGTGCCTAGAAAAGCATGGATTAATGCCATACTTTTATGGCTCCCTGAACCCTGTGCAGGTGGGCTCGTTGTAATTAAGGTAGCTGGCCTCCCAAGCAAAGGGAAATGAAAAATGGTTCCAGTTAAAAAAAAAAACCTATGATCATCCTAAAATATATTTTCTATAATGAAAGCATTTTAACAAGGGTAAATGGGATAACTTGGATAATTATAGGCCTCTCAGTCTGACATTGATTCCAGGCAAGATAAGGAAGCGGCTAAATTAATAAAGAATGAAAGGAGGGAAATATAGCTAATAGCAATTAACATGGGTTTGTGGAAAATAGATCCTGCCAAACTAACTTTTTTTTTTTTTTTGAGATTGCAAGTTTGGTTGACAAAGGTAATAGTGTTGATGTAATATATCTAGACTTCTGTAAGGCATTTGACTTAGTACCTCATGACATTTTGATCTAAAATGTAAAATGATATAACATTAACATAGCACACATTAAATGGATAAAAAGCTGGCTGACTGATAGGACTCAAATATAATTATAAATGGGAAATCATCATAGAATGAATATTTCTAGTGATCCTGCAGGATCAAGCACATTCTTGGCCCTATGTTATTTCACATTTTTATTTCTGACCTGTAAGGAAACAAAATCACTGATAACGTTTGCAGATGACACAAAAATTGGGGGAGTGGTAAATAATGAAGAGAACAGATCACTGAAACTTGGATTGTTTGGTGAGTGTGATGGGTTCAGTCACAGAGATCCCCTTGGAACTGTCTCTTGATATGCTGAGATTACCTCTGAGCCCATTTTCCCTGCCAGCTTGGGACTCTAGAACCCTGCCTTGTTGAGCCAGACATGCTAGCCTGCTGCAACACAGACCAAGGTCTTATCTATGCCCCCAAAGCTGTAGACTTTAACCAAAAACTGCTCAATGGGTCACCTATTTCCAAAACCCAGTTCCCAATGGGATCCAAACCCCAAATAAATCCGTTTTACTCTGCATAAAGCTTATATAGGATAAACTCATAAATTGTCCGCCCTCATATCTATAACACTGATAGATATGCACAGCTGTTTGCTCCCCCCAAGTATTAATCACTTAGGGCTGGTCCACACTACGAGGGGTGGGGTCAATCTAAGATACGCAACTTCAGCTACATGAATAACATAGCTGAAGTCGAATATCTTAGATCGATTTTTAAATTACTTACCCCCGGTCCACATGGCAGCAGGCAGGCTCCCCCGTCGACAGCGCTTCCTCCGCTCGCCAAGCTGGAGTTCCGGTGTCGACGGGGAGCGCTTCTGGGATCGATTTATCGCGTCTAGACATCGATCACTACCCGCCAAATCAGGCGGGTAGTGCAGACTAGCCCTGGGTTTATTAATAAACAAACGTGATTTTATTAAGTATAAAAAGTAGGATTTAGGTAGTTTCAAGTAATAACAGACAGAGCAAAGTCACTAAGCAAAATAAAGCAAAAACCTGCAAGTCTAAGCCTACTACATCAAGAAACTGATTACAGGTAAAATCTCACCCTCAGAGATGTTCCAATAAGCTTCTTTCACAGACTAGACTCCTTCCTAGTCTGGCCCAGTCCTTACCCCTGGTACAGTACTTGTTAGTTCCAGCAAACATGTTAGGTGGAAACTTGTGGTTTTCTCATGACTGGCTTCCCGCTTTGTTCTGTTCCACCCCCGTTTATAGCTTTGGCACAAGGCGGGAATCTTTTGTCTCTCTGAGTCCCCACCCCTTCTTCTAAATGGAAAAGTACCAGATTTAATATGGATTCCATTATCATGTGACATGGTCACATGTCCTGTGAGATCTCATTCTTCATTACCCATGGGCTGGCCCACACGTACACAGGAAGGTTTGCAGGTAAATAAAGTCATTCACAACCAATTGTCCTAGTGAATGGGAGCCATCAAGATTCTAAGTCACCATTAATGGCCCACACTTTGCATAATTACAGTAGGACTTCATATTTCTAGCTTCAGATACAAGAATGATACATGCATACAAATAGGATGAACATGCTCATTAGATTATAAGCTTTGTAATGATACTTTACAAGAGACCTTTTGCATAAAGCATATTCCAGTTACATCATATTCACATTCATAAACATATTTGCATAAAACATATGGAATGCAACGTCACAGTGAGCTGGTCACAAACAAACAATATACATTTTAATATGGCTAAAGGTTAATGTACATCTAGGAACAAAGATTGTAGGCCATGCTTACAAGATGGAGGACTGTATCCTGGGCAGCAGTGACTGAAAAAGATTTGGGGATCATGGTGGATAATCAACTGAATATGAGCTCCCAGCATAACACTGTGGTCAAAAGAGCTAATGTGGTCCTTGGACATAGGTGCTGAAACTAGAGGTGCTGAGGGTGTTGCCGCACCACCTGTCTTGAAGTGGTTTCCATTATATACAGGGTTTACAGTTTGGTTCAATGGCTCTCAGCACCCTGACTATGAAAATTGGTCCAGCACCCCTGCCTTTGGATGCATAAATATGGGACTCTCAAAAAGATGTGGAGAGGTTATTTAGCCTCCATATTTGGCACTATGGTATACTGTGTGCAGTTCTGGTGCCCACATTTCAAAAAAGATGTTGAAATATTGAAGAAGATTCTGAGAACAGTTGAAGTATTAGAAAACATGTCAGACTCAAAAAGCTCAATCTATTTAGCTTAACAAAGAGAAGGTTAAAAGGTGACATGATTACAGTCTAGAAGTATCTACACAGGGAACACATTTAATAATGGGCTCTTCAATCTTGCCAAGAAAGATATAACATAATCCAGTGGCTGGAAGTGGAAGCTAGACAAATTCCTTCTGGAAATAAGGTGTAATTTTTTAACAGAGTGTAATTAACCATTGGAATAGCTTACCAAGTGTTGTGATGGATTTTCCCTCACTGACAATTTTCAAATCAAGATTGAATATTTTTCTAAAAGATCTGCTTTGGGGCACTTCAATGGCCTGTGTTAAACAGGAGGTCATACTAGATGATCACAGTGGTCTGTTCTGGCCAGAATACATGATATGTTGAGGTATAGAGGATTTACAGACTCATTTGGGACAGTCTGCACCATGCCTTTGTCACCACTAGTGACTAAAGTTGATAAAATCTTTCCAACACATTACACCATCATATAGTCCACATATATAGTACTTGGCATGTTCATAAACCTTTCAATTGCTAGATATCAAAGCACTTCCTCCCTACTTCAAGGCAAAATTCCATAAGAATCAATGGAGCAATGGCCATTTGCACTCAGCAGAGACAGAGCATGTGAGTGGAGAGAAAGTGATTGAGGTGGATAAGTAAGAAAGAGTGAAGAAGAGAAGCAAACATGAAAAAGAGAATGAAAGTAGGAGAAATATACTGATACCCTTTGTGTTTCTCTTTCCTCGGCCTTAATTTTCTAGGTATGTCTACACTGCAATTAAAAACCCTGCAGCTGGCCTGTGCCAGCTGACTTGGGCTCGCAGGGCTTGGAATAAGGGGCTATTTAATTGTGTTGTAGATGATCAGACTAAGGCTGGAGCCTGAGCTATAGGACTCTGAGAGGTGGGAATGAACTGCCACTGAACATTCAATGTTAATGTTCACTTTAGGAGCTTGGCTGGTTGTGCACTCTGTCCTTCAGATTCTTGGAAATATGCAGCCTGAGCCTGAACATCTACATGAAAATTTAACAGTCTCACAGCCTGAGCCCTGCAAGCCTGAGTCAGCTGGCATGGGCCAGCCGCTGGTGTCTAACTCCAGTGTAGACATACCCAAAATGTATAATGCTAATAAGATAATACAGGTGCTCCTCCTGCTAATGCTCTCTTTTCCACTGAGAAATGTCTGAGCCACCAAATTTTAAAGATGAACTACAGAACCAATTCCTGGTAGTACATGAGAATACGATGCAATAACACAACGTTTGCACAATAGTGGATTTCAAGATACAGTGAGAATTAAATTTAAGCTATATTAAAACAATATCATTGGGGGTTCCGAGCTTCAGGAGAGTTGAATGCTATTGGACCCAACTAGATATTTCTTTACTGCCTTTGGTATTCAGATGACATTTACTCTTACCCTTTTCTAAACCCTGGGGGAATCATTGAATTTTTTATGCACATATATATCCAGTACAGAGAGCTGAAAAGTACAGTTTGCCTGCAGGGCCTGCAATTAGGGATTTGCCAAGTCAGCTATATGCTGCGGGGAATCAAGGAAACCTCTATTCCATTGCCATTAGGACCTGCAGATATGCTCTGCATTTCTCAGCTCCCATCACTCTACAGACATTCTACTGTATTTAGGGAAATTTCCATATATTTGCAGAAACATTTCTCCTTAATGAACATTATCTATTGTAGCCCCTAATAAGATTGTTTAGGTCAGTGTAAATGCTCTTCATTTACCCTGCCTTAGGTGGCCCTAACTAGGCAGGCCTGATGGGTCTGGCAACCTTCTCTGTTGGCTTGTTCAGCCTTCGGCAAGTGTAGGTAGAATACAATTCAAGCAGAACTGCTGAAGCAACAATTTGATAAAATGCTCATTTTATTTCCCTTCCTCCTCCCCCTCCAAAATTGTCAGTGTACATTCAATGTCAACTTTCACCTTAGGTACCTGGGTGGTTGTGTGCTTTGTCCTTCAGATACTTGGAGGTATGCCGGCACATACTGGAATCAAATGTTTATAGTACAAACAATTTTGTTCTTTTAACCTCCACTCCATTGCTGTGTGAAGGTTTATACGTCATAATTAAGGTGAAAAAGTAAAGGAATTATCTTAGACTCTAACATATTCTGCATCAGCTTTGAACTTGAAAATGTGTCGTCTTATCGTTGTAATTTGAACTTTGTTTCATTTTGGAGAACGAGTTTTGAGATTTGTCAGGCAGTAAAATCTTAAGGCATTTGTTGCTCTGTAAATAAAGGAATTCCTCCAGTAGCTTACTGGATAAGTACAGTTAAAACTGCACGAGCATGGCTTGATCTTGGATTGCTCATTTGGAAGGACTGCAATTCCACAAGGGCAGGCACCTTGAGCCTCATTCAAAAGCATTCATGTAATTTTATGTCTAATTTGTGGATACAGTTACTGTGATAGCACACTCTGATCCTATGTGTGAGTGGCTGTGTGTACATGTGCAAACGGCCAATTAGGCATCTAAATACACTGAAATATTGATCATCCCTACACTTCCACAAGTGGAGTGACTCCGCTCCAGTGAAACTAGTCTAGTGCATAGTGTTGGATCTGTGCCATTAATATCCCCTTTCAGCTGATTCTACAGAAGCGGGGGGGGGCGGGGTGTGTGTGTGTGTGTGTGTGTGTGTGTGTGTGTGTGTGTGTGTGTGTGAGAGAGAGAGAGAGAGAGAGAGAGAGAGAGAGAGAGAGAGAAACAGGGGCCTGGGATCCCTGTCTTGGAAGGAACTGTCCTAGGGTTGGAGTGAACAACAACTTTCCACACCATCCCTCGCCTGGAAAATCCTTAAGGTAATGCTAAATGGATTAGTATTATCATATATAATGTAGACATACAGTGAATTCTGCCAACCCTGTGGAGAGCTTTGGGACAGTGACATGCAGAGAAGCACGTCACCATAGAGTTCAGGAAACAGTGTAGAAGCATTGGGTGCCATCTATGGGGATGGGCCAAGCCTCCATGGATCTTGGGAGATTTGCAAGGGAAGGGAAGGGAAGGAAACTCTTGTCAGTTTCTCAGGGATGAACCCTGCCACCTGATAGGATAGTACAAAGGAAGCTTAGTGAGCGAAAAGGTCAGTGTTTTCTGTACACTTACTGGTAGTTTCCTTTGGAAGGTCAGGTTAGCTTTTAATATCTCACATGCACAGTTCAGACTGCTGATCCTTTCCTGGGAACTTTACCCATTCACCCCAGCACTCACCTCAGTTGCCAAGCTCTTTAAGACTGTATAAGGATTGTGGAAAGGTAGTCTACAGTTTTCATGTAAATTGCATAACAAACCCAAGTGATTCACCTATCATGTAAAGTGTACAAAAGTGTGAACTACATCTTACATAACTGGTGGCAGAGCAAGGCCCTGAATCCTGAGGAAAGTTTGGTTGAAAACATGAGTGCACACATGGAGAAAACATACTTATAAAAAGGTAACAATTCAGGCATTTAAATGTTTTTTTCCAGCTTTCTGAAATGCACTAATCCACATTTCAGACTAATGGCTTGTAAAATTTCTTCTTAAAAAAACAAAGCAGTTCTTGAGTTGTAGCAGCATAAACTAGTGTCTGAAATGAATACATTCCATTTTTATACTTACATAACTTAAAAAACTGCCTTTTTTCCACAACCTAATAAAAAAGAAAATCTAGTCATAGCTCAGGATCCTTGTCTGCCAAGATGGAAGTCAGAGGGGTTTTTTAGCATTGAATTATGAATCCATGAAAAATAAGTCATATAATGGAAAGCCTGATAGGCCCATAACTATAGACGTGATAGCAGGCACCATTGTCTTACAGAACATCATCAGCCAGATTACTACTTTGTCTGTTGCTAAGTGTTTAGTTACTGTAAATGCTTTAGATTTTGCATAATTTATGTAAATTATTAAACACCTGTTCTCTTCCCAGAAAACAAGGATATGGAACAGTCTCCTTAGTTCAATTGATTTTTGGCTTGAGTTGTCATTGTTTTCTCAGCAACTACAGAGACGTTGTAGCTCCCTAATGGTCATATTTTAAGACACAGATGTTCAGAATCTAGCATTCTAAAAGCCATCTCTTTGTTGTTAAGAAAATACCATTAAAACACAATTTGTGAATTAGTTATAATAAACAATGGTAGAATATTTGGGTTAGTTTTCACTTACCAGTCATATTCATCTTCATTATGTATGTGAGATCTTTAGGTGAGACAGTTTGGGCTGTAGTGTCCAGACCATCTTAGGGTTTTCATCAGCATATTATTTAAATGCAGACTTCATAGCAATATGTATATCAGACCTGGACAGTGTTTGGAGATGGGCTTAGATGAGGGCATGTTGATTGGATCTCAGTCCAGATTAGATGGTGGTGATATGGTTAGACCAGAGGAAGCAATCCAAGGACATGGGAGGTTTCATATCTACCCAATTGTTAAGTGGGTGTGCCTATTCTCTGCCAAAGAAGCATGCAATCTAGGATCACTTCTACAATTGCTCCTCAATTCCAAGGGGCATCAATCATCAGAAGTGCTTTTTTTACATTTCTGCCTGGCACAACAATTTCAGCCAATTAAGATGTTGATCATGCCTCTGCAGACTGAATTATTACAATGTTCTCTGCACAAAGCCCATGTAGAATGTGGTGGCCCACATCCATAGCGGTAAGGAAGTGCTCCAAAGGATTTGCTGGCTTCCTGTTCACTGCCAGGAGCAATTCAATATGGTGTTATTGATTAACCAGATATAATTTGCATCCCAGCAGTCTGCAGGGGTACCTCTCCCCTTGTGTTCAGTCGTAGCAGCTGAGATCAGCTGAAACACTTGAGCTAAAAGCCTCTAGATTCAGTGCCAAATTTGATCCTTGATGTGACTCCACTGATTTCAGTAGCTAGGCTGACCTTGGTCAGCAAAACTCTGGCTGGTGTTGCCATGTGATTTGCAGTGGAAATCCCATAATTCTAAAATGCACACATTCTATTGGCCCAAAGGGACTCAAATGCATCTATCTCCAAAGCATGGTGCAAACTGTTTATATTGGTGCAATATAAGGCTCTTTGCATGGTGAGGTGAGGAGAGAGTATTCAGTTTGTCATTTAATTATTGAGTTAGTCCTTTCTTTTGTGGATTTCACACTTACTGTATATTGTTATGTTTAACATTTTATAAATGCACCAAGAGACAATGATGCCAAACAGCATCCTAAATTTTTCAAGCAGATCAGCGGAAATCAAAAATGTGGAAGATCTGACCCAGTTTGTGAACACTTGACCATTTGTTGAGCCTGGCCTCCCACACTGCTGAACACTCCCCATGAATGCACAAGTCTGGAATTAGGCTGAAAAGGGATAATTTTCATACCCATACATTGCTCTTGTCTAACAAACAGAAATCAGGCAGAACACACTGCATTCAGTGAGAGGAAGAACAGCAATTCACTGTAGTGATGAAGGCTGGCATACTCACATAGGATCTGTTATTAGAATTAACCTGACATTGTATACAAGGACTTGGCATGCCTGGCTGTAGTATTGCCAGACACTGCTGGTTGCTGCAGGGGACCAGGGTAAAGGTGTGGGAGGGTGAATGAGTGGCACAGTTTATGTCTTAGTTCTGCTCTGGCTCAAGTCACAAATGGCAATAAGATTGGTGGGCTGACCTTGGACAGGCCAATTGATTTAGGTACAACAAGAGCCAACCAGTTTCTTGAAGTGAAGCAAAACTAAATATTTTATAACTTTCTAAAATCTTAACAGGTCAGTCCCCACAGAAACACAGTGAGAAGAAACTCAGAGTTCCCAAATGCTAAAGTTGAGTTCACCTACATCTCAGTTGCAGTCTTTGATTACCTGCTGCAAAATGTTGGAGTTAAGGAAAACAGCTGGTTTTCTGTTCCTGTGGCTCCACTTCTTCTAACCCACACAGTCACATGGCCTTTTGTAAAGCAGCTGCCCAGACTACTTGCCCTCATAGAGTTTGAGTCCAGCTACAGGGAACCTACTCAGCATGTCCAAAACCACCACACCCAGTTCCAGAAACTTCTGAGTGTGGATTGCTAATTGTGCATCTGCCTAATTCATTTCTATCCCCATGCTCCAATAGATCTATTAAAGTGGTATCTCCCTATTAGGCACATGGGTTACACCTGCATCAGCAAAAAGGGTGGAAGAAAGACATTTCAGCACAGTTTTTACCCTTATTTTCTAACCAGCTCTAGAAAGAGCTCTTTGCTGTCACTAAATGCCTACTTTTTTTTGCTTGGCTTCCCCTTGTGTTATATTGTTCCAGACTCTTGTGGAGTGCATAAGAGAAGGGGAAGTGGAAGAAGTCTCTCTCACTAGCATATCATGGTCCTGGGTCTGTCCTGTTCACAGAGACTGCTCCTGCAAGCACTTCCAGATTCAAACCACACCAGAAGAGCTATGGCAAGGGGCAGAGCAGCATCCCCTCCGCTCTCTTCACTGGCCACAAGAGTTGGCTGGCCACCCGGGACAGCATACGCTGCACCACTTAAAGGGGTGTAGCAATGATCGTATTCCTACATACCTGGGTGATTTGGGAGGTATTGTTTCTTACTGGGAAAATGCTTCCTAGTTTTTCCCATGAGTTTGGGTTTGGAACTGTAGAGGGCACATGCTGGGCAAATATATATGAATCACTTTGCTTAGCACTGAAGCAACCTCTGGGGTGAAATAAAGCAACTGTTTAACAGAGCAGAGCAACATCAGTGTCTCTCTCAGTCTCAAATATTTTTTTAATTCAATTTCTCTATGTATGTTGACAACTCTGCAAGTGATCTCAACAGGATTCTTCTTTAGCACAATCAGACTTTGAACCAGAACCTCTCTGCCTTTCTCACTTACACTAAACTTATAAAAAAGCTAGTAATTTAGCACTGTATGCCTTGTAATTAGCTTAATCATTGCCAGCATGTAGCTATAAGCCAAACACCAATTAGTCCTATTTGTATATCTATGGTGTTTTTCTAGTTGTCTTTGAGTTAAGTTTCCTATCTGAGTAAGGTTTAAGTCCCCTGTGAGAAAGGGAAATGCAGCTTTTTAAATGTGCAAATGAGGGGAATTGCTATGGCAGGTTTTGTATCATTTACAAATCAAACAATATTGAAGGATTAAGACATTTAGAGGAACAATCCGTAAAATGTTTGACAGACAGTGAATTGTGATGGGGGGGTTGTTTATTTGGTTATTTTAATTAGAGATGAGGCAGAGCTCAAAATTCAGAATAGGATCCTGGTCTGGATTCTGAACAGTCCTAAAGCTCAGGGGTGTTCGGATCTGAGGATTTGGTTGAGGCCGTCTCTATTTTTAAAGGACTGAAAGCGATTTAAATTTTCAAATAGGATCACATGTGTATAAGTGCTTGAAGAGGTGAGAAGTTGGCTCATTAAAAGTTATTACCTCACTCACCTTGTCTCACTGTTACCTCAGTTATTCTGTCCCTTCAGCCTCATCTGGAGGTAATACAAAATTAGCACCACCTGCTAGGACAAACAAAGCAAAGCGATTTACAAACAAGAACTGACCCAGTGTAGGGGAAGTCTTCCGTGGCACTGCCTATATCATAGAGGCGCAGGATGGCTCTTCTGATGTAAGAAAGCATTCAAAACTCAGTCAGGTGTCTCTGGAGGGTGGTGCTGCTCCAGCAACCTTTTGGCAGCTTATCTGTGCAGTGGAACGGGTGTCAGTGCTTGAAAAGCTGCATCACCATCTTCTAAGGGACAAGAGAGCCAAAGGAAAAGCTGCAAATAGAATAATTACTCAGGGGTGGATTGAGAGGGACAGTTAAGAATGGAAAGGGTAGCAGCAGCCATAGGTGCCGACTCCGTGGCTGCTCTGGGGCTGGAGCACCCACAGGGAAAAATTGGTGGGTGCAGAGCTCCCCGCCAGCCCCGGGACCCACCGCAAACTCACCTCAGCACTGGGAGACGTTGCAGGGCCCCGCCCCCAATGCTGGGTGACGTTGCGTCGGTGTCGGGGCCCCGCAACGTCACCCGGCATCGGGGGCGGGGCCCTGCAGCGTCACCCGGCATCGGGGGCGGGGCCCCGCAGCGTCACCCTGTGTCGGGGGCAGGGCCCGGCATCGGGGGCGGGGCCCCACAACGTCACCCGGCGTCGGGGGCGGGGCCCCGCAGCGTCACCCGGCATCGGCGGCGGGGCCCGGCATCAGCCCCCACCGACGCAACCGGAAGTCGGCGCCTGTGGCAGCAGCAGCACGTTAACCTGACCAGAATAGATCCAAAAATTGGTCCTTGTGTGCACCAACCCAAGGAATTTCTTTTATCTTTTTATTTGATGGGCAGAAGTTCAGAGAGAAAAATTGGAAGAATTTCCCCAGAGGATAAGTGCAAAAAACAAAAGGAAAAAAGAAATGGTCAGAATTTGTTAGGGCACAATAACATTTAAAAGGCCTGCTTGGGGGTGAGAACCCAGTCACCTCCAGTCTTATGTGATTTGAGCAGGGATAGCACAATGCCAGCATTTCCAGATGTTCAGAAGCCTTTTCAAAACTCAAGCATACTTTTCTACAGATCCTAGAAGGTAGATTGTGCAGCTCTTATTCACACTGCTGAACACTTACACAAGACAGACTCTTTAAGTCAGTGGGACTACTCGTGTAAGTGTTCACCAAGGTTGCGCAGTCTGGCCCTGGATGTTCTGAAAACATTCTTGGAGTTTCTAAAACATAAGGGCCAGATCCTCAGCTGACGTAAATGAATTCTAGCTCAAATATTGTTCTAAATTAATGTTAGCTCTATTGAAGCCAGTGGAGCTAGACCAACTTACATCACGTAAGTATCTAGCCCTACATATATTCATTATAAACATGGAGGCATTGTTTATCCTCTCAAATCTCCAAAAGCTCTATAATGTTTCTGTCATAGGGTTATATATTTCTAAATACAGTATTGTTCACCTGTGCTGTGGGTCATATTTTCAGCCAGTCTTAAGGCAGTTTCCAGTTTGCATCCTCATTTCCATACATGCAACTAATTGCACTGGCCAAAGTGTCTATGCACCAGTTGTATTTCCAAAAGACATGCAAATCTGTGTGTTCAGATTATGCAGTTGGGTGCCCATTGTCTGATCTGATCACATAAAATGCATGCATGCCTATATATCATACTGGAAATCAGTTTGCCACACAAAATAAGTGGCTCGTGATGACAATTTGACCCTGTATAGCAGGGGTGGCCAACCTGTGGCTCCAGAGCCACATGCAGCTCTTCAGAAGTTTATATGCGGCTCTTTGTATAGGCACCGACTCCGTGGCTGGAGCTACAGGTGTCAACTTTCCAATGTGCCAGGGGGGTGTTCACTGCTCAACCCCTGGCTCTGTCACAGGCCCTGCCCCCCCACTCCATCCCTTCCCGCCCCCTTCCCTGAGCCTGCCGTGCCCTCACTCCTCCTCCCCCCGCCCCCCGAGCCTCCTGCACGCCACAAAACAGCTGATCGGGAGGTGCAGGGAGGGAGTGGGATGCCCTGATCAGTGGGGCTACCAATGGATGGGAGGTGTGGAGGGTGGGGAAGCTGATGGGGGGCTGCTGACGTATTATTGTGGCTCTTTGGCAATGTACATTGGTAAATTCTGGCTCCTTCTCGGGCTCAGGTTGGCCACCCCTGCTGTATAGATTTCAAAACACCGCAATACCATTTAATCCTCAGTTTCTCAGTGATCATAATTTCAGTGCAGGGATGCTGTTTCTATCACAAACACGCACATACACCTCAGTGAATGTGGGAACCCACATGTACATTTTTCTGTTTGTTTGAAGAATTGTAGCTGTCTTGGTCCATGATATGAGAGACACAAAGTAGGTGAAGTACCGACCTTGTCTTTCTCTTTCTTCTGTTTGTCAGTCATTGCTCTAAAGAGAGACCACTTTTTAACAAATTTAGGTGCAATTAAATCCATAATTGCACACTGAAATAAGTGGCCTGATAAACAAAGGAGCAGAATACCCACAGTTGCAACTGAATTTAACAGTTATTGGAGGTGCTCCGCATCTCTTAAAATCAGGCCAATTAATTAGGTTTTTAATTTAGGTTCCCGTGTTTGAAAATTTTCACCATAATGTTGTGCCTTGAAGCAAACACCCTAAATCCAATATATATGTGTGTGTGTTTATTGGCTGTAATGGTAAAGAGGGAACAGATTGGTATGTTATAAGGTCGTAAGAAGCACACTCAGCATATAGAGAAACAACAGCAGTTTTGTTGAGACAGTTTTTCTCACATGATGCCATTAGGTTTTTGCTTTCTGAAGGTTATACTTTTAAATAGCAGCTGTTTATCCATTTGTGAACAAGACACTGCCAAATTTTGCACAAGAATATGTGCACATTCCCTAGAAATAAGACCCCCTCCATTATGAATGATGGTATGTCAAAAGTCCACAAGAAATCTTAAATATCTACTTCTGCTGAGAAAATAGTGCACTTGATGGATATGAAAGTATTAAATCCAGACTACAATGGTATTTCTGAATCCATTAGCAACAAGCACCCAGGAGGATGCTGTAGTTGACTTAAAGACAACATTGTATGTGATATGAATGCCAATTTCCTAGAGAGAGATGGAATAGTTGTGCCTCCATTTCAGCCTGACTAACCTCCCAAATTCCAAGTTCACAATGGTGTTTCAAGCCAATGGGGCAAGCATTGCCAATTAATTTAGTATTATATATTACTCCTGGAGAGGAAACTTCATGCAGCTGGGGTTTCCAAGCATGAAACCATTACGACTTACAAGAGCAGCACAGTAAATCAAGTGTTTCAATACATGTGCAAGGTCATTCTTGGAAAGGCCATTGCCTGTACATATGCATTACATTCGTGGTTCAGGAGCTCACTGAATTGGATGTAGCTCACTCGGGGAAAAATATCCCTTTGTAATACCATCTGCTGAGGGAGTAACATCCTTTTCATCCTAAGTAGCCACCTAGGACCAAACTTGATTGATGTACTTACCTTTAATCTTATTTATTTATTAAATTTCTAAATGTGCCCATTTGTGCATCTCAGCATGCAGGCACATTATTTAATAACACATATACACTGGTGTACTCTCATTTACATCATTTGTGTGGAGTAGCTTCACTGACTTCCATTTACCTGTCTCTTTTCAGTTTATCTTTGCAGTCATGGCAATGACATGTCCATGGCTAAGCGAGCCACTCCTAGTCTTCTGATTTCTTTGGAACAACCTCCTTGGTCTGATATCTATGATCCCAGATAATTGAATTCTTCTATAACTTGACTGTTAATAATGACGTCTACTTGCCTCATGTTTTTGTTAATTGTGTCTGTGCATGCATTTCATTTTTGCCTCATTCAGGGATAGTCCATATTCTTCACTAAGTGTTTGAACAGACTCCAATATTTGTTGCATTGCATCAGTGATTGTAGAAAGAGCATCTTGTCATCAGCATATCTGAGGTCAGTTAAGAGCTGTTCACCAATGGAAATCCTAGCTCCACCCACTTTGTGAAAACCTTCCAAGGCTAGTCTCATAATAAATTCTGTGTATATGTTGAAAAAGCTTAGTGACAGAATACACCCTGTTTCACGCCCTACCCAGTGGAAAACCACTTATCACATGCTGTTCACACTATGGTCTGCTGTTGACAATAAAGACCAGGCCTGCACAACATGCAGCCCGGGGGCCGCATGTGGCCTGCATGGGCTCACTGTACGGCCCACGGGGGGCGGGGGGTGAGTAGGTGGGCTCACTGTGCAGCCCAAAATCTGGGACTGTCTCTGTTGGTCCTTTTTGCTGCTTGTCTCTGGGCTGGGGGTTGTCCCAATGCTGCAAAGAGGGTGTTCCTAAAGGAAGGTGCTTGCTTCTAACCCCCAAGGCCGTCAGTATGTCTGCTCTTCTCTAGTCAGCCCACTTGACAAGTTTGATTGTCCTTGGTCTGGTTCCCATCCCCTCTCCAAGGGTTGCAACTGTCTGGAGGTGCCTGCCTTACACACCTTCCTCATTCACACCTCATTCATTCAACAGGGCAATCGAATACAAAGTGTGGGGAAGATCTTATTCTACTTCTAACAAAAAGACATTTTTCTTTTACCTTAATTATACTACCTTAGGGGCCTGCTATAACATATTACCAAGGTTCAATACAAAGTCATATAAAAGTTATACAAAAATGCATAATGCAGATATTTATCTACAACTGCATTGATTGACTGTTGTGTGCAGTAATATAGTGATCCCTGGGGGGTGAAGAGGGGTGTGATGATGGTGCCGAGCGGGGAGGGGACAAGTCCTATTTTACTGCTGTGATCTGCTCACCCTATGCGCGCTGTTTCTTTCTCCCTCTACAGGCTTCCACACCCCAGTGCTGGGGAAGGAGGGGTTGTTTCCGCGGGGCGGGCAGCACTGTGGGGGGGGGGGTTCCGCGGGGCCGGCGGGTTTCAGCCCTCAGCTGTTTTCTTTGGAGTAATATGGCCCTTGCCGCTTTACGAGTTGTGCAGGCCTGATAAAGACTAATGATGAGTTTGAGGAGATGCTTTGGAATCTCCATGTTGGCCAATATCCTCCAAAGATAGTCATGTTGGATTTTATCAAACACTGTTGAGTTGTCATTGAAACAGATCAACCGGTGATTATCCTCCTTGCGTTTTTCAGTGATGTGACAGATCTTCATGATTTGATGAAGTGTGCCTCGTCCCACTCTGACACCCGCTTATGGTGGTGGCAGTTCTGCTTCTATCATCTCTTCATGTGATCTTGGATTGTAGAGATCAGAACTTTGTTCATGTGCGATATCAGGGAGATATGTCCTGTCTCCTGTCTTTCATTAAGTCATCCATACATCCTTGCAAATTTTCCACATAAGATCAATTCTATGGTCACCAATCACTTTTAATAGTTCTGCTGCGCTGTTATCTACCCCCAGTGCTTTCCCAGGCTTCATTGTCACAATAAAATGCATCACTTCCTCCCATAAAATTGATGGCTGTGGATCTGTACTCTTCTCTGACATCCTGCATTGTAAGATGGCTCTAATGAGGCATACGTATTGAATTAGCAATCTCTCCACCAGCATATGATATGATCATCTTCACTGAAAACTTTACCATTATGATCTTTTATTCTATTTGATCATGAGAAAAACTTTTTGATCACTGTAAACATACCTTTTGTATTATTACTCTCTTCATAATTCTCAGGTTTTGTGCGTTTTGCTTTTATGTATTTACTGTAGTCTCATCTACCTTTGGATCTGTCTTCTCAGTTCCTTGTATGCTCACTTTTTGCAATGTATGCTTTGGTGGCTTCCAAAGTTCATTTCGGTCATTCTCCTCTTTCACCTGTAACAATGCCTCAAACCCATTCTGGTCAACACTAGTAATAGTGGGCCTTCCAAACATCTTGTCTTTTTAAGTTTTAAGTTTTTGTTTGAGGCTGGTAGTTGAGAATCTGACCCACAGTCTGCACTCAGAAACAAGTCTTTGTCCATTGGGTACTCAATCTCCAATGTTGCTGTATCATTGCATAGTTGATTTGATTCTTTGTCATGCTGTCAGATGACCTCCATTAATATAAACATCTAGGATGTTGGATGAAAAATGTGTTTGTAATGACCGGCTGATTAGAGCAGAAGAATTCAGCTAAACTTCTTCCTCTCTCATTTTGTAAATCTAATCCATTGTTTCCCATTACTTCTTTGAGATGTTACATTTTCAACTTTTGCATTCAGGTCCTCAATAACAAGAGGTATTGCTTGGTATTTTAATAAGTGTCTCTTCAAGCTGGTCATAGAACTTGTCAATTGCATCATCATCAGCTGATGTCAAATGAGTTAACCTGTAAGATCAATATATTGACTGGCTTTGCTCAAAGGTGAATTGTGATGATTCTATTGATGATTTGGTTATGTCCAAGCCCTCACTTTGTTAACTCCTTGGATAAGATAAAAGCAACCCAATTTATCTCCCATTTTCTCAGATTCTGAGTAGTACACTGTATATCCATCCATCGTCATGAAATGACCTCTACTATTCCATCACATCTATCTGCAGGCTATATATCTATCTTACATCTTTCCAATTCTTTGGACACAATGCTGAGATTCCCTTTATGCATACTCCTCACTATCCATGTTCCTACTCTGATTTGTTTGTGAAGTTTCAGGTCATTCTTTTCCTTGGTGCAAACAGGCACTGTACTTCCCAACGGATTTGATACAGCAGCATCATAACTTCCATCTCTACTCCTTAACAGCAAGAGTAATTTGTTGCACCTTCTGACCTGGAAATCTCATGGCACCCCCACACATGGATCAATGATTTGCCTTTGTTCTGTCATGATTTCTCTCATGAGAACTGAGGCTGGCTTCCCATTGCCTTCCCTCTGGTTTGTGGCAGCTGGTTTGTGGCAGCTGATTTAACCTATGACTTTACTCTTCTTCCTTTGATGGCATTTCCTCCAGCAGGGGTCCCACTATCTTCCCCATGTACTCATCCTTCTAAAGCCATTGGCACTTCCTGAGGCTTGATGAGTTACTGGAATGCTAGTCAGCACCCATCATCTGTGAGTCACAGATAGTACTGGTCACTGCCATTAAGGTAGCACTTATCAGTACAAGTGATGACCAAAAGAACAGCCCTTTATAATCTCATGGTGGCCCAGAGCCTGAGTCTAAGAGGAGAATGGTGGTTAGTTATTAGTAAACTCTTTCAAGAGAGCCCAAAGGGGATTGAAGCTGAGTTTGAATATTTGGCTATCAATTCATTGCAGCTCTAGCAAGAAGGGAAAAAACTTGCTAAATGACTAACATATGTGCAGAGAGCAGGACCCTTAGCTCTAGATGTACTAATAAGTATGACTTTTTGTGCACTTTTTTTTTAAAGAGGTCAATGGAATTTAACAAACAAGGCACCAACAGGCTTCCTGTTACTTGTAATTACATGAATGGGCAATCTTTCATTTTAATAGGTCACATACCTTTGTGGGGAGAGGGGGAGGCATTGCTGCTGCTAAGCACACAAAAGTGTTAAGTAAAATGGCAAGCAACCACCACTTAAAAATTTAAACTAAGCATAAGCACTGAATGAAATTTATATACATACAGGGACAAATACTGCCCTCAACTCTGTAGGTGCAAAGGGCGTGCTGGCAGCAGAACTGGTGCAGTTTAGTTGGGGGGGAGGAAGATAAAAGATTAAAAGGGATGTGTAAAGGAGGGTGTGCCCTGGCTGCAAGGTGTGAAGCACAGTTCATTGGAGACACACTGTGTGGCATTGCACGGGGGTGTTTAAAGCAGGGTAGGTGAGAGGCCAGAGAATCCTCCACTGTGCAAATCTTCCTGTCCTCACTGTGAAAATCAGAGAGCACTAGAACTGCAGAGGCTATTGCAGAGCTTTTGTGGGACCGTTCTGCTGCAGCTGGGAATTGATCCTTCCCTCTTGGAAAATATTTGAGCTAGGCAGTGGGGGAATTAATCTGGTGTATTCATTCTACATAAAACACTTACATAAAGATGTATATTGTACAAAAAGACACCATGCATTCTAGAAATAAAGTTCAGGCTTCTTTTATGAAGGACGACATGACCGGGGGAAGAAATACTGAGCAAAACTTATCTGATCTCTTGCCAGTACAAACCACCTTACCCTGATCTTTTCCATGGGCATTCTGGATATATAAACCTTGGCTCAGACTGAGGTTGGAGACAATTTCAGAAGCCCCTTTTCCTTTTATTGCTACACAATAGCTTTCTTTATAATTACTACAGCCATGGAATAACTTGATTACAATTAGCTTTAACTGCATTACCCCTTCCCCCTCCCCCAAACCTTCAGCTCCAGCTTGTAGTTGAGTCTGGTTAAATAACAGAGAGAGGTGGGGGAAGGGGGAAGCTACCGATGAAGTAATTCTTATTCATGAAACTGACTGGGTACACAGTGTAATATTTTAGATATACAGCACAAGATAGTAGCTTAATTCTGCTGTAAGTCATTGTATTTCATAAAATTATGGTCGCTCAGCACCGGTACTGAACAATTATAAGAAAACATGTCACCACTGTAAATAATTTTTTAAATGTCAACACTTCCTTAATAAGCCTATAACAGTACATTTTAAAAAGGTTAACATTGAGCTTCTCCTCTCAGGAGGTTTTGGTAGCTTGTGGAAATTTATTAATGGGATCTAGATGGAGCCCTTCACTTCTTGGCCACCACTTTGAATCTGGACCCGGCTGCTCTAAAAGCTACCAGATGACAGCTGTTCAGGGGCCTTTGTGAAGCGAGCTGGAAGTCTCTCTCAGTTCAGCTCCTGGACAGGTGCTCATATTACTCACAGAAACCACTACCACAAATGAAACTAATTGTAACCCTTCTTGTCAGTCTCAGCAGAAAAGGACCAAACGTGCTTGGAGATTAGTCAACCACTCTTCATTTTTAAAGAAAGGCCTAAAGTCACATCTAGGGTGTATTTGATGATGCTTTTTGTTGAGGTTTATACTCCATTTATTTGGGGGGGGGGCAGTTATGCCATTGCCCTGCATAAGAAACAGTGTGAGACTGCACTGGCCCTGGGGGAACACCGGAGAGGAGAAGCCTCTCGGTAACACAACCTCTCCCAGCGCTGAGCTGTACATATGGGGAGTAAACAATGAGCTCCATCCATCAGGCTGTAGTGGGTTGTTTCCACACAGTCTACCAGTCCTGTTCTGCAGGCCATTGAGAAGGGGGGATGGGGCTATGACTTCACCTCTTTCTCTTCCAGGCCCCTTTCTCAGCATCAAATTCCCAGGGAGGAAGCCAACAGCAAGCAATTTCTGTTTGCCTTAGAACATAGAATCATAGGACTGGAAGGCACCTTGAGAGGTCATCTAGTCCAGTCCCCTGCACTCATGGTGGGACTAAGTATTATCTAGACCATCCCTGAAAGGGTGTTTGTCTAACCTGCTGTTAAAAATCTCCAATGATGGAGATTCCACAGCCTCCCTAGGCAATTTATTCCAGGGCTTACCCACATAGGGCTGCTCCTGTAAGTGTAAGGGCTAGTCTACACTGGCAACGCTAAAGCGCTTCTGCGGCAGTGCTTTAACATGACTTGTGTAGTCACGGCAGAGTGCTGGGAGAGAGCTCTCCCAGCGCTCTAAAAAACCACCTCCACGAGAGGCGTAGCTACTAGCGCCAGGAGCGCGGCTCCCAAAACTGGTGCACTGGGGCTGAGCGAGAAAGTTGCACACCCCTGAGCGAGAAAGTTGCACGACCATAAATTGACACGCCCTAAGCCATGCAAACAGAGGGAGGCCTCTTTTGCACCAAGGCATTGCACAATCTCTCCCGTTGCGATATTAACTTTTTTCCCCCCACACCCAAAGAACATCAGTGATGGCTGGTGTTGGGATAGCATTTATTATGAGCCCCTCGCCAGAGAGATGGTTGCTCCAAGCCGGGGCTGAGGCTCACTGGTGGGGCTGCATGAGAAAGCTTGTACTGTCATTGCCGGTGCTGTACTTGCTGTCAACTAGCCACACTTCACCAGCATTCAGGGCCTGATCCTAAGAGGTTCTGAGCACCACCTGGCAAGCACAGAGCACCTTTGCCTCCCATAGAAGACAGTGATTTATAACTTTTACTTTTCAATGAAAAATGTGGCTAGTATTATAGACAAAATTTTGTAATAAAAAATGAAAGGCAACAGCTAACGCAGCTGCCTGAAAGTGCCATATAAAACTGCATCTGGAATACAATTGCCATTTAAAAACCAACGGGGAAAAAGCAGGGAGCATCAGAAGAGGGCTTAAAATGGAGACCTTTTAAAAAACATAAAGAATGTGTTACACATAATCAACACTGATACAGTTGTACATGACATAAAACAAATTCCGTTTCAGTGCCTTGGTGGCATTAATAAACCACTCAGCTTTATGGGATCACCAGCCCCCCTCTGTGGAATTATGTGCTTTTCCACTGCACTGTAAAAAAACATTAAGACAGTTTTTCAATATTTTGTTATTGTTTGACCTACAGATTAATACGCCTCTCTAGAATTTGCATCTCCCTCATTGTCTTGGAACAAATTACAGCACAATAAATGATGTCTGGGTGGAAAGCATTGTGCAGGTTTTGGGGGAGGGAGGCTTTCCACTTGCAGCATAGTTTTGACTTGCTCCTGCATTAGCAAAAATGATAAGAATAGAGAGGTTTGCTTATAGGAGCTTTGAGATTGCAATGAGCTTATAGATCAAAAGATTTTTTTTTTGCCCTAGTGTCCTTGGGTTAAAGCGAGACATTCAGGCTGCTAAATGTTAATTGCTAAATTAGTGAAGTCTAAACAAAATGCTGGTGTTTTCCAGTGCTCATAAAAAATGGAGTAAATCAGTGCAAAATATTTGCAACAGAATCTGAAACTACACAATTTTTTCTAATGTCATATTTAGTTTATACTCAGACCAAATTCACAGGACAATTTGTTTGGTTCTATGGTTTTCAGGAGAACTTAGGCTCAGTTTGGGGCAACTTTTGGGCAACATATGGTTTACATTGAAATCAGGAAAAATTACTGTTTTGCATAGTTTTGATGTGGAAACCAGGTGAAGCTTGGCAGCTTTCTCTTTTATTGAGAGATGGTGGGTTATTTCCATCTAAATATCAATCTCATTCTGAAGGTTGGCAAAATGGCAGTTAGAGACTTTGGGAAGAGGTGAAGAGCAGTTGAGAGATGGGAAGAGAGAGAGAGGAGATTGGGGCCAATGACAGGCAGGAGGGAAGCCCCCAGTTTTTATCTGAAGAATGGATGTCAGACTTGGAGCAGACAGAGCAAGGAAAAGCCAGTAGGAACTTTGTACAGTGTAAGGAAGCAGGAGGTGTGAGAGACAAAACCACTAGGGACTCTGTGGAGGGGAGGAAAAGGTGAAATTACTGGAATCTATGCAGAGGGAGAAAAAGGCAGTTGGTGCTAGGGAGTAAGGAAGCTGTCAGGAAACCTGTGTGGGAGAGTGGTGCACAGGCAGTGTAAGCAGGGCATGACTGGAAAGTCACTAGGGGCTAAATGCAAGGGGGAGGAGAAGAAGAAAGATCAGTGTTTGCAGGGATGGAGCCAAGAAGCTGTGGAAGAACAGATAGTGACATGGGGAGCAGCAGACTGGGCTAATTCTTGGATCACCCTTTTGTGCCATAGTTGAGAGATTGAATTAATAAGGAGAGACACTGAAAAATTAAAACAAAAAAACAAGGAAATGAAACATGTATGGATGCAAAACAGTCCTTAACTACATGTGTTTAATGATCATAGGAATTTATTATATAATGCTTACAGCTACAGTCATGCTCATGGGATGAATGATTTTCACAAAATAAAAACAGCTGTGGGGAAATTTTCTCAAACTGTAACAGTAACAATAAAAGCAGTAAAATTAAAAGATGTACCTTGAAATATTATTCAAGCTGACAGTCCATATGCAACTATCTTTTATGCCAGATATGGCTCAATTAAAATGCAATTACAAGTACAATATTTGCTTCGTATTTTGTGAATGCTCTGAGAATCGCAGTGTACTCTAATACAAGTTTGTCTTTTTAATGAGCGCTGGGTTCTTCCATGAATGTGTATCTTAATAAGGACTACACATAATGCCCTTTATGGGACAGGGAGGTAGGGAAGGTTCAATGCAAAGATGGTAAAATAACAATGCTGTGGTGGAAGAATGAGAAGTGATATGAAAATCAGGCACAGTGATATACAGTAAAGTACCACAGAACTTAATGGCAGGAAGTGATATGATTTTCTAGAAAGGATATGGCTTTCTGTCACTCCAGGAGTCCTCACTCTAGTGTGATAGTTTGGTTCCATTTAAGAAAATGGTCACAATTATTATAAAGAGTTTCCAGCAGCTACCATAAAATGGTATCTGAGATACTATGGTCATTTCCTTTCCTGAAATACATGGGGTAATTGTGACACCTTGGACACTATTCTATGTTAAAGTAACAGTTGGCAAAACTTAACCTTTTAAAGATAACCACTGCATGTGTCTAATGAATTTTTCAATCTCCTGTCTTTTTGTAGCAATTCTGATCCTTTCTTTGTTTTTGTTTCTATCATTATGTCATTAATATAATCCCACTGAGGCCTTCTCAAATAGAATTAGAAGAGCACTTAACTACCGGAATTAAAATGACAAATATCACAGGTTTTTATCCAGTTGATCTTATCTAAGATGTTCTGTGTATGAACTTGAATAATCTTGAATCTGTGACTTTTTACATTTTCCAAAGACTTGAAGAATTGTTTTTTCTATGCTTATTTTCTGCTTTTTTGCTCAAAGTAGGACATTTCTTTTTTGGCAATATATATGCCATCATGGGGCTTAATCCACTTCTCACTCTCCTCATTTTCCGCCACCCTCCCTTACCAAATTCTTATATAATTGCTGCTTTCCCCTTTCATATCACCTCTGAATTGGCCCTGCTGAGTCTGAATGAATGACCAATCACTTCTCTGCACATTTCTGTTTGATACTTAAGAAACTGTATGGAGCAGGTAGACAGCAGTTCTGCCCTTAAACAGTTAGCTAGTGTTAAAAGTTTTCTTGCCTTATAAAGATGATTTCCACTCATATGTTGTTCCCACAGTGTGACCTAAGAACCACTTTGTACTAACTGGCAGAGGACACAGGAGCCACGTGGAACTGACAGCAATCCCCTGGGTCAGATATATGCATTCGCTGCAGTCTGCTGAAAGCCAGTAGCCCGCTGGTCAACATAATCATTGTGAAATGTATGGCTAGATAATATTTAAGGAGTTATGTGTCTAGACCAGGGGTCTCCAAACTTTAGGAGACAAGGGCCACATTACATTTTTCAAGGGGTTTCACGGGCTGGCCCATTCTCTTGAGCTTACCCTCCGCCAAATTGCCGCCAAAGCTCCCACAGGCAAGCCGCAGTGGCTTAGGTGGTGGGGGGAGGAGGGAGAGGACCTCCCGCAGGCAAGCCATGGTGGCTTCAACAGCGGGTATTCCGGGATCAGCGGGGGCGCCCCTGACTGCCGCCCTCTGTGCCCTGCCGCTGAGGTGGCAGCAGCCT
Organism: Macrochelys suwanniensis; assembly: GCA_033296515.1. NCBI lineage: Eukaryota > Metazoa > Chordata > Testudines > Chelydridae > Macrochelys > Macrochelys suwanniensis. The sequence goes on from CM065782.1 coordinate 25,900,039, forward strand.
TTAAACTGCCACCGAAATACCGCCGAGGCGGCGGCAGTGTTTAAGCTGCCATCAAAATACTCGCTGCTGCCGACGTGCCGAGGCGGCAGCAGCAATTGCTTCGGGGTCCGGACAAATTGAAGCCGCGGGCCAGATCCGGCCCGTGGGCCGTAGTTTGGAGACCCCTGGACTAGACTAAAACTTATGTCCTGGAGGCAGTAACCAGGAGATGACATGTCTTGGAGAGGCTCCTTTCAGGCAGGGAGTAACAGATTCTGATCTCTCTGTTGGGTCACTCCACTTCAGTGGTGATCTATTTGGACACTATCATGGACACTGAGCCTGATGCTAATCAATAGATTGTTTTTCCTCTGGCTTCCCTCTTTTGTTGATTTCTAAATCAGCAGAGGTACCCTGTTTATACCAAGGAAAAGAGGACTGTTCTGATATATCTACAGGTACCAAGAGACACCCTGTATCCTTCACTGAGGAGGTAAGCTAACAGCATGTTTCTCTTATGAACGGAGTGTCACAGCCATGCCTAGCTATCAAATGCTGGAAAGACTTTGGGTGAACATTGCTCTATAAAACAGGTACGTAGGTGGTTAAGTAAGTCTAATTCCTAAAATTCATTTTGTGATTTTATTTTATATGTAGCCATTTGTTTCCAATATTTCTTCTAGCTTTCACTTTAATCTCTATACTTTGTTAAATAAAATATTACTTGTTTTCCCTATAAACATATTTAAGTGCTGGGTGCTAAGTGGAGCGGTGATCTGAGGTGCAACTGGTAAGCAGAGGGTAATGCTTCTTTGGAAGCAGCAGATCTGTGACTACTATTAGTGTCCAGTAGAACAGGGGCTGGACTCTCCCAGGAGATATTCAGAGGACTTAGAAAGTGTCTGTCACTGAACTGTAGAGAGATATCGGGGCCTGTGTAGGCCTAGATGGGAGTGTATGGGTTGTCCATGGCACTGACCCCCCATCCCCTCCCCCCCCCACAGCAGGCATAGGCAAGGCTTTCTCATTCTAAGGGCAGGTGGTAGTGAGGTGCCTCACAACTCTGGGTACCTCTGGGAAGCATCGCACCCAGCATGTGACAAAAATTAATTGCAGGCACCTATTAATGTGATGAAATAGAAACAAAGTTTTGTGAGCCTTTCTAAAGGGGGAGAAAGTGTAGGAAGTGACTTCTTCACACATTAAGAAGTTTGGGACATAGTCTGGCTTGTAAGAGGTGGTGTGTGGTCAGAGAGTGACTTGCTACAGCAGCTTCAGACCAGGTCAGCATGGGGATGCTGACCCATCCCCCGCACAGGTGACTGGAAGAGAGGGGGGAATATTTAGGTTCACACCAGTGCAGGAAAAAACCTCTTTACCTGGGCCAGGTGGAGCAGCAGGAACAGCAGCAGCACAGCAGACTTCAGTCTCTCGTGGCACCCCATGGTAGCAGGCTGGTAAGAACAGGGAAGAGGGGGGACCCCACCCCTTGTAGCTGGCCGTGGTAGAAGCAGGTGTTTGGTAACAGAGGGGGAAGGGGACACAGTTTCGAATTCAGCTCAGAACCATAACAGACGAGGTCGGGGTGGGGGGAAGCAGAAGCAGGTGTTGTGTACCAGAAAGGGAAGAGGAGGGAGTTTCAAACTAATCAGCGTGGGACCATAGAAGACCTGTGAGAACAGGAGGGGTGTCCCCCACTCTCCCTGTATCCAGCTGGCCATAGCAGGCATGTCAGAGCAGACAGCAGTGGGAGTTCCAAACCCAGCTCAGGAGGGACAGAGTGGGGCTGAGGGGCCATGGGTGACCGGGGGGGAGGGCAGTTCCTCACTGCATATTCAAGGGTTTGAACTCAAGACCAGAATGGGTGGATCCCAGGGTGGCCTGACTATCTACAAAATGCATTCTCCTTTGCTGGGAAGTAACATGAATCCTGGGGCAGCAAAGCTTCCCAGTGATGACCTAGCTGCATTCAGGGTGGGGAAGTCAACAGAGAATCAATTCAAGTAATCTGGGTAATTACTTCCAAAATTGTTTCCTTGGCACTACCAGGCTTACAAGGTGCAGTGGGTTGCTCAGAGCCAGGACACTGGAACAAACAGATTGCAGAACAGGAGAGTGACATGACTGATGGGAGTGTGAGAAGCACCTGAGGGAGGTTGTAGGGGCAGGGTGTGAAAGTGAGTCCCTTCCATCCAATGCTGCAATAGGTGTCTGTACAGGGGACTTGGGTGGGGTTCAAGGAACTTGCCCACTTTTCCTCTTGGGGACCCTGTGGGGAAGGGAGGGGGTAACTTATCCCTCCCCACTCCCATGGAGAGCTGGTGACACCAAACTTAACAGGATAGCAGAACTAGCAAATAGGCTCTGGGCAGGACCTGTTGCTGTAGGAGCTGTGTCAGGGATGTCTGGGATACACACACCTTCTACAGCAGCTAATGGCATTATACAGCTGTTGCAAGCTAACCTTCGGTTGTTGCAGCAGCTAGGAGCTTCCAAGGTTGGGGGATCTGGAAGTGGAAATAATGGATATCCCATAGGGACTGAAGTTTGGGAGACAGAAGGGGGCAGGAGCTCTTAATTTAAAAGCATCCTACAAGTTACCCACTGATAGGGAATGTGAATTTTGGGGATAGAATTGCTGCCCCAGGAGCAGCTGGTGGGCAACAGAGCACTGAGAGTACCCCAGTGATCAGTCACGAGCATGGTTATGCTGGAGTGACTGACCCAATGAGAGTTCACTTTCTCAGTACTACTAAAGATGTAGACATACTGTTACTGCTGCACAGGGAGGTACTGACAAAGAGTAAGCTGGGGAAGAACAAGCACGGCAATGAAATGCCCAAGTGGCCAAGGGTGGCTAGAACATGGGAAAAAATGGGAAGCCACCTTCCTGATCTATTCAGGCATTATTGCAGAGGCTTACCCAGAAGAAGCCTAGCATTGTTCAAATATATGGACATAGTCAGGAGGGCATATAAGACCTGTGGGGGGTCTGGCTTGGTTTAACTAGGGTGACCAGATGTCCCGATAAAATCGGGACCGTCCCGATTTTTCTTCTTTTGTCCCGCGTCCTGACCGATGCTCGGTCAGGACGCCATTTGTCCCGATTTCCAGTCTTCTTCCGTTTTTTTTTTTTTGGCTCAACAAGTTTGGTGGTGTCCCGATTTTCGGGTCCTCACATCTGGTCACCCTAGGTTTAACTCTGATGAACAGGTTAGATTGAGGGTGGCAGAACAACCTGGGATCCAGTGGGACATATCATATATGCTGTGGTTAGAGTGCATGACACCACACGGGCCTGTATTTCACACTGGCAGTGGCCTATTCATTTTCAGCAAACCCTCCTGAGGCCCATAATGACATTTGCTTGGCATTTAATGAAAGTGGTTGTTTCTGTAGCATCTGCAAATTTAAGCATGCTTGTGAATGGGGCCTAAGCAGCCCTCAGTTACCACAGCAATCGGGGGAGGCCACACGGGGGAAACAGAATGGGGGTAAGTTAGCTGCCACTTGCAGACCTCTGGGGGGCAGCGTTCAGGAGCCAAGGCATGGTGTGGGATGCAAGCTGCAAATGTGGGGGCTGGACAAGAGCACCATCTCCGCTTAAGATGGGGGTGTTAAGGGTGATACTTTGGAACTACCCTAACAAAATAGATAGTGCATATTTGTGGGATGGGTTTACTGCAAGGTCTTGGATCCCCTTTACAGGGGAAAGAAGTCATGTGCTGTCCAAAAATGTGAAGTCCTTCATGGAAATGGATCATATTGTAAAGAAAAGATTATACAAGAATTAAAGAATAGGTTAGCAGGGCCATTCAATCATCTACCTATACAGAACGTGTAGGTTTCTCCCCTAGGCTTTGTTCCTAAGAAAGTCCCAGGTGAATATTCTTAATCCATCACCTGTCATACCTATGGGGTAGCTCAGGTAACAACGGAATAAGCCTGGCCTCATGTTCCATACACTCTTCCTCCACTGATGAGTCTGTATGCGTGGTTAGGACTTGTAGCCCAGGGGCTTTGATGGCCAAGTGTGATATCAAGTCTGCTTTCTGTCTGCTGCCAGTGAATCCTTCTGACTTTAACCTTTTGGGTTTCTCTTTTGAAGGACAATTTTATTTTGATCAAGCTATGCCCATGGGATGGACAGTGATGCAGGAACCTGGTTTACAGGTAGCGCATTACTTAAATGATGTTTTGTTTGTGCTTTCATTCCAGATTCTAGCAGATGGGCGAGGCAGACGGTGGTGTGAATCTACAGGCACAGTATTGTTGACTAGGCACATAGGCAGGCTTCCAGGTTGCCTAAAGGTTTGCAGTTGTGCCTCAGGGGTGAAGCAGTCCTGAGCTAGTATGCAAGGAGGGGCATGTTATGGGATCAGCTGTTGCCCCTTCGGTAGACCATGGAGGCACATGAGCAGGCAGCAGATACAATAGCGAAAAATGATTTGAGACTGTGTAGAAGGGTAGACTTAATGATCAGAGCTAAGAGGGACTTGTGGAAGATCCTGGAACTTTTCCCAGGAAAAAAAATTATTTGGTTTGACGTGTTACAATACAGGGCATGGTGGGGAGCTGTGAAGCTCCCTCCGATTGACAAGGCTAGGAGGTATGTGAATAGGGAGGGGTCCAAATTCATAGGTGGGGCGGGGGTTGGTAATTTGTCATCCAGACATAGAATATGGTACACCAGAATTATTCAGGGAGGATGGGGTCCACCTGTCAGACCTAGGAGCTGACACGTTTTGGACCAGTTATTAAAGAGGGCATTAGCAGATGTCTGGGAACCAGGCTAGGTATGGGGAAAGGCAGCAAAGCTAATTGCTAGCACCTCCTTGTGGTGGATGTCCAGTGCATGTACTCCATAGGGAAGGGATACAATGATCAGATAAAATGGATTGGAAAAGGATTTAAAGAACATATTCTTTAAAGGAGTGGAAACTGGGGGAATGGGCCTATTTGGGGCTCCTATGACTGGTACAACATGGATTCAACCCCACCTTCTTTAGCCTCATTTGCGGGGAGCAGGTGGCAAGATCCCAGCAGCATGTTGGCTGGGGACCAGGATGGGTAAAGGGGGAGGGTTGACAGCAGCCCCACCCCCCACGTATATGTAAAGATTATGATCATTATTACCTGTTCTGTACACTTGTATCTGCCAGATACTCCCTGACATTTAGGAATAAAGTTGCAGCCTAATTAAACCACATCCAGTGTCCCCAGTCCTTCTGGTATAGCCGGACAACTATATAATAATTGAGGCCTTTTGCAGCTAGAATAAATTAAATAAGGAGCTAAAGAAAAAAAATCTCTGAGGCTAAAATAGACTTTCTAGTTTTAGATACGTGGAGGTCTGCATAACTGTGACTTCAAACATAGCAGTAATTTAGAGCATCTGAATTGAATTAGCATATTGAAAAGCAGGGATTTTTGAGCAGATGTGTTGCATATATACTTCCTGTATTTCTGCTATTTTAAAACAATTGCATTAGAAGCACAACTATGAGCAGATTCTGATCATTATTTTTTCTTAAAACACTTACAGTCATGCATGTGTTTATTTCTTCTTCAAAAAGGGTCCCTGTACGAATTCCACTTCCACAGGATAACTGGTTATGGAGTTGCATGATCTTTCCATATGCCATCAATTGGGAATTAAGAATTATTTTGTTGTATTCAGATGTAGAGCTTCTATTATCCCTTTTATTTGATCATAATTCCCCAAGCACTTGCAAGATTTGACCTCTTTCTCTCTGCCACCAAATAAACATAATTTAATATTAAAACCTAACTTTACTAAAATCACAGCACAGCCCTATAAAAAGAGGAGCTATGTAATGTATTCAGATCCTGCGAAGTATGAGGTCTAATCCTAATGGGGTATCTGTCTTAAACTGTGCAAGTGACCAGTCTCCTTTAAGAGCAATATTTTGCCAAGCCACTGTGCAAGTATATTGGGGAAAGGGAGAAACAGCAAAAAAGCACAGAGGGAAACATACTGCGCCATTCTAAGTGGTGGAACTCTCTGGTCTCGATCTTTTGTATCCATAAAAAAAGCTCAAATCTTTTTTTAAGATTAAATAGACCAAGAGCAATTCCAGCCTCCATCTTCCCCCATGTCATCTCCCTCCCGTAGTCCAAGATCCACTTCCATACAGAGCTATCTGGCCTCTCTTCCAGTTCTAATCATCTTTTTCATTGTCTTCCAGGCCTTTGAGATTCTCCCTACCTCTAAAGATTAATTGTAGGTGCTGTATCTCTGATGAACACTAGTGCCTCCTTATTTACTATTCTTATGTTATGGTTCACTCGCCCCTTGATGTGCCCCAAACCGTACTGCACACCAAGGCACACACCACTTGAAAACAAAGTGACTCAGTTTAAGCAGAGATTCAACTTGACTTCAGCTAAGCTTTAAAAAGTGGTGTGGAACCTGAAAGCTATATGGGACAAGAAAGGATTGTCTAATGGTTAGAGAAGTAGCCTGAGTAGCCTGAGACTTGGGAGACCTGGTTTCAATTCCCTGCTCTTCCACAAACTTCCTGTATGACTTTGGGAAGTTACTAAGTCTCTTTGGGCCTCAACCCCATCTGTAAAATGGGGATCATACTTCCTTTCTCCCACACATGGTCTTCCCTACCCTACAAAGGTGTTGTAGATATCACCAGGTGCTCAGATCCTAAAGTAATGGGAGTCATTTGTACCTAAGGGATTATCTACACAAACAATTAGCTTCCAGGGGTCAGAGTCTACCACATGCTAGCTTGTCAGGGACTAACTGTCCTTGTGGACCCTGCATTAACAGTTCCCATTTCAAAGACAACTAAATCAAAGCACATTAACAAACTGTTAATGCATGGCAGCCCAGGTCCACACGGATCGTTGGTCTGCATTCAACTACAGTGGGGTGGTTTCACACCTCATCTTGCCACAAGCTGAATGTTTGTATGTACAGACAAGCCCAAAGATATAAAGAAGTGTCACCAGGAAGGCAGGTCCTGTAAGTTTTGTTAGATGGGGGTAACAGTGGAGGAATAAGATTGTTGTGGGCCTGGATGTGAATGCTGATGAGTAAGAGGTTCCATGGCTGTGAACAGGAGTTCTACAGGTTGGTCAGAAATTTGTTAAAGGTTCAGAAAAGCATATGGATTTTTGGATGTTTATCAAGGGTGAACCCTGAACTTCTGGAGGTTTCTCACACCTCATCAGTAGTTAAAATGCACGCTTCAGGTGTTGGTTTGCTAAACTCAGTGAAATCAATTCACCTGATGTTTTCTTCACATACAGACATTGCTGACATGCGGAGTCATGTTACAATAAGGATATGCTTATGTAAGTACTTCATTTCAAAACAGAAACCTTGATTGTTTTCAGCTCTGTATTTTTCATATAGGAAAAGGGGAGTGTGGGTGGGTGTAAGAGAGAGAGAGAGAGACTCACTGTGTGTATATGTACTACAATTTGGGATACAAATTTGTTCTTCAATTATAGCATAGTTCTGTGCTCATTTATAATTGGTAATTTGTGCACTTGTTTGAAATTAATTAAAGAAAACACACATGTTTCATTAAACATGTAGAATAAAGTGTCAGGAAGAGAATTAGCAATATTTCTATCCAGTTTAGTTGATGGAACTTTCCCATGAACACTGGAAGTAAATAGCTGATGTTGTATTTGTAATGTAGCACATAAAAATAACAAGGTGGGGATAATGTGCTGCATTTATAGCATTATAAATACAAACATAGCTAAGAGTTGAATTGAGTGAGCATTGGAGTCTAAAGTGAATTTAACAAGTTGGGAGCATTTGCCTGAAATACCCCCACGCTATTAGCAGATGTTCATCTTGCTTGGAAACTGGTAAGTGTGCTCTTCTGAGTCACTGGTGAAAGTTACAATAGCTTTTCTGGGGAGAGAGGATCTAGGGTGTGGACTGAGTAGTCCTGATGGAAGAACTTTAGTAGCTGACAACCTGGGGGAGAAGGTTTGAGGTGAATTTCACCAGGATGCTATCATGTTGGTTGATTATTTTAAAATGAAGCCAAACTCCAGGAAGGGGGTGAGTTTGGACTTCACATAGTGTGGGGACTGTGAACAGCAGGTTGAGATGGACACCTGTTCACATTGTGGCATTAAGTCACAGCCATGCACAGGGTCAGTGCAGAACATAGTGCATTCCAGCGCTTCCAAGCAGATGCAACGTGTCCTCCATAGCCAGCTAGATCTGCTGCTCGGTGGAGTCAGAAAGGGCAGGGCCAGGGACCTACCAACTTTTCCACACACTTCTCCACCCTTTTAGGGTGGCTGTCACTGGAAATAGCACGTGTCCTGCAGTCTTTGTACTTCCTGAGTGCTAGGATTCCATATATGCACGAGGTCCAGGCACGGATTGTAAGGGGCCCCTTGTATCGTCTTCCTTCCTTGAAAATCCAGTGCCAGCCACAATCTGGCCTTAAAATACTATATTATTCATTTACCATGTTTGGTTTCTAGTAATTAACAATATTTTCCTGTTATGCAGTCAGCACAATCCTGAGGTGAATCTGACCCTATGTCTTTTCATATCCTAGGCCTCCCCCATTCTCTGCTCCCTAATGTTCTATCATACAGACATTACAGGCAGTGATTGCCAGTTAATATGGGATTCCATTAGTATGGCAATTCATAAGATTTTGTGGCACACAAAAGAGAGATGCTTAACCACAGAACAAAAGGGTTTTATCAGATGTCTCAAAGTTCTTTGGTGAATTCCATGAGATCAGGCATGGTAATTTGCTGTTGGTGCATGTCACCACTAAAGCACTATTGTTGTATTGTTTTGGCTATTAAAATAACTGCTTCCAGAGCCAATTTGCAATCTGAGACAATTCGCAAAGTGGCAGTACTTTGTACCATAAAACTAGATGCCAGAGATAATTGGGCAAGGTGGTGTCATGTCACTTGTGTGCAGTTCATTAATTAACTGCTTGAAACTGCTATAAAATAATAGCCATGTCATCAAGATGAAAGTACAATAATGCAAAGAAAATAAAACTGCAGTAAGAGAAAAAACAGAGCAGCTGTTATTTAAAAAGAATACACCCTCAGGCTACCACTTAGTTTTAGTGCCCACTCCTCCGGCCTTTCCAGTGCCAAATCAGAACCTGAACTTGTACCCAGCAGGTCTTTAGTTTATACTGTTTCTGGCAAGGCTACTCTTAGTGTAGAATTCAGCTTGGGTTTGCTCTACTATGTTTTTATATATAACGAGTCTGATCTTCATCTGTGCCAAGTTTACACTCAGTGCAGCTAATGAGAGTTGGGGGAAGGATACCTGTAAGCTGGTGGGCAGTTTCACCAGCTATAGAATGGAAATAAAGCTTCAGGCATTGGTCTGTTAAGGCCCTTTCCACATAGCTAGTTTTATTGTCCACAAAACACATCCCAAAATAAAAATCAAATCAACTGAAGAACACAGGACAATAATGGCCAGTGGTTTTCTCTGCTTTAACCATCCGGAGGGAACAGGACATTCCTCCCACTTTGTTCCCTTTTGCCACCGCTTCCCCTTCCTTTTATAACCTTCCCAAGCAGGACAGGCAGAAACCTGTTAACCCTTTACAGACTGCAGAGCCCTATCCTCGTCACAGTACATAAGCCACTTTGCTGTTCCACTGATGCTGCGCCAGACAGTGGCTGAAAAGGCTGTTAGTGTAATGTAGAACAGCCTCAGGAATGCTCTAAGTTATGAGGGCAGAGGTAGTCTCAGGGGGACTGCTGCAGCAGTCAGTGATCAGGGGGAGCTCCATGTGCTCCACTTCTGCTACCTTGTGTCTCTGGCATGCCCCTAACTGCTCCCTCAACATTCTCTCTCTGCAGATTGTGCAGGAGTTCATAGGGAAGAGCCACCTATGTTGGATCTACAATCCTCTCAAGGATTCCTTTCGGTCAGGGGTATTCTTTGGTTGTCACATTAGGGCAGTCTTCCTGCTGCTTTACAGTGAGTAGCTGGAGCCAGGTCTGAGGATCTGGCCCATCTTTTCATCAGTTTTTGATACATAAAATAAATTGCTATAAATATTACAGATAGATACATAACAACACAGAAAAGCAGCCAAATCAGAAGTAACATATACAAATGGTGATAAATCCCAAAACAGCCTAGGGGAGCTTCTACTATTATAGCTTAGCCCAATGGTATGGCTATATTTAAAAGCAACAATATCTCAGATTTATGCATAATGTTGTCAAGTCTTTCAGTACAAACATGGCTTCCCGGTATGAACTGGTGACCCTGCACACATTTAAAAGAAGCCTTCAATTTGCCAGAATAACATCCTGCCTTCTGTAGTCATTTGAAATCTTTAGAACAGTGAGTCTATGGACCTCATTCACCTCTAAATAACATTGGTGTAAATCAGGAATAAATAATTCAAGACAATGAACTTGCCCTAATGTAAAATAATAAAGCTGGCAGAGAATCCAGTATAAAACGGAAAGAATCAGGCCCACAAATCTACAACATAGTTTCTGGTCTATCTTTTACTTGTTCAAGTTTTTCTTTGCTTGCATTTTTTGAGTAATCTGCAGTGTCCTCATAATCAGACTTCTTACACATCTTGCTTTAATTAGTGAACACTCAGTTTTGGAAATTCAATGTTAACCTGAATTATTTGGATTAATAGAAAGCAAGACAATTAAGCGAAGCACTGTACATATTACAGAAAATTGTCTAAGTGGGTGGTTGAAGTTCTGTTTATTTCTCAGTGGGGCCTGGCATTAGGTGCTGATAATGAGGAAAAAACTGGGTCACCACCCAATGATGAATTTCTTAGAATTATAGCACTCGTTAGTCAGTTTGATCACTTTTTAGCTGAAGACTTAGCTGAGCGGGGCAATGGTGGAAGAGACAACTCATCATACTTATCACTGAACATTTGTAGGGGGGAAAGTGTATAATCTTAATGGGATTTCAAGTTTTGTCAGCGATTGTTCATGAACTTATAAAGATGAAATATTTCTGTCAGTGCTGATTCCACATCTGACACTTCTTATATTTGAGTAATTCATGGTTATTGCCCCACTATGTTACTTTCAAAGGTCAAACTTAAAAAAAAAAAAGGATTGTTATATCTTTGCCAATTGAGACCAACCTGGAAAATCCTCTTCAAATTTCTCTTTTGCATGACATGGATATCAATATTAGTACTTGCTTAATACTAGCAACATCTCTGGGTGCTTTCCAAACAAACAACTACAATATAATATTGTCACATGCAGTATTTTGTTCTAGCTTGACCAGCCTCTTGTGAGGCTGAGTTCAATCACAAAACCATCTGTTTCTTTTGAATTTGTACAAATAAAACACAGGCTATAGCTGGTTGAAAATGTTCTATCCAGATTTTTTTGCAAAAACAAAACAAACAAAAACAACAAACCTTGAACTTTTGACAAAATGGGAAACCTGCGAGAGACTACCATTTCTGTCAAAAAAATATTCAGGTTTTCGTCTCAAAACAGAACCATTCTTTTCCATTTGAAACAACAATTCCTTCTTTTAAAAGGAACCCTCCCCCGCCCCCCCCCCCAATGAAGAAAAAAGAGGGAACCCCTAATTTTTATCAACTTTTTCACCAGAAAAAAACACGAACACACACACACACACACACCAGTGATTTATAGAAAGTAAGGAGACAAAATCCTTGTCCTGAAGAGTTTTACATCCTAAATAGCTGACGTATAGAGGAATGATGAGATGATTTGAAACAAAAGGTAGTAGACTGAGTTGTAAAGTTTAGCACGCATGTCTTGTTGGTTCCCAGTTTGTTTATTTTTCTTTTATTGAACCTTGGGTCAGTCCAGGAGAGAAACACATCACTCATATTTACAAAAAAAAGTGTTAATGAGGATTTCAGAGACAAGCAATTTGATTATCCTAAAAAACTTGATGTCCCAGTAGCACCCTCTATAATTTGATATGATTTTATAACAAAATATTCAGTGTTGTCATTCTTGAAATAAGTCCTTTAATAGATGAATCACAGCACTGCCAAGAAGCTTAAAAGACCTGCGGTTATTTTGAAATGCTGGTCTACCCTGAAATGCTGAGCTATATTAATCATTCAGTTAGTATACCAAACTACAGTAGTAAATTAACAAGACAAGTGCCTGATTCTCCACTATCTTTGTGCCTATGCACATATACAGTGGGTGCAAATTAGAATGCTAGCATTTTATACTAACTCTGCATTCTTTATACGTGTTATGGAATACACAAGATGTAAAATCGTGAAAAATCAGGACTCATAGCCAAGAGTGTTGTCGCACAAATGTATGAAACATGTTCAGTTTTGTAATTGTAAAGGACAAAGAAACAAAATCTTTAACCTCTACAGAATTTCAATTACGTTTTTGAAACATTGATACAGTTTTCATAATCTACCTGAATATACTCTTGCTGCCACAAACAGTGAAGATGATCACTCTTTCCCCGAATAGCTCTGATTAATACTCAAACTAATAATCCTATGACTAATATTAGACATAGGAAAAGACAGACTGAACAAGTGATCAGTAATGCCGTTTAAGGAAGACTTGTTACAGATGGGTTTTTAAAGCACCTGGAATGAAATTTTGACTCTATTGAAGTCAGAGGGAGTTTTGCTGTTAACTTCAACAAGGCCAAGATTTCACCCCACAAATGCCACATTTGGTAGATCCTGGTAGTTAAGTATATTCTATCTTACTCCTGTATCTTGCTGAACCAGGGCCATAGTTCTCAACCAGGCACACATCCCACTGAAGTCAGTGAGTTTAGTTTGCTGAGGAATTTGGCCCATAATAATAAAATAAAGCCACCAGTAATTTATATAATAACTTATCACCAAAAGATCCAGAAATCCTTTATAGAATTAGATAGTGCCATGCTTTAAAAGTTCCTTCCATTTCTATTGATTCTATCAGTGCAAGAAATGTCCCATAGACGTAAAATGGAGATGACAGGTAGAAGGGGTAAAAGTGGGTAGAAAATTTTTAAATCAGATTTGCTGTATATACAGGGATCATTTCACCAGTTGATAACATAGTCATTTTTGGAGAAGAAAATTGGCTGGCATTTTGTATTCCTATCATATACATGGCAGCTTGTTAAGAGGAATTGTAGAATAAAGACCAAGATGTAAATTTGTAATATTAGCACCCTTTGTATTATTCTTCATTATTAAATTATATACCTTTATCATGTCTCTTCTTATTAACCTCCTCTTTTAAACTAAGGAATCATAATCCTTTTAATCTCTTCTCATAAGGAAAAGACTTCCTTTTAGCTGCCCTTCTCTGGACTGTTTCTTCTACTGCTATATCCTTCTGAGATGCGATGACCAGCACTGAACACAGCATTTAAGGTAAGTGCCATCACTTTATATGGCATATATAGTGATTTAAGGTTCATGCAGGATGGAAGTCGCATGCTTCTCTGTGCTCATTTTTCAAATTTCAGTCACTTCATGACTTCAGATGTTCAGAAAGGTGTAGAGATAATGGATTATTGTCAGAACTACTGAAGGGCTCACTGAAAGACAGATAAATCATGATAAACAGAAACAGACCTGACCTATCTGGCTTGATTTTCCCCCCCTAAGGATATGAATAGAAGGGTTTATTTTTAACAAGTTGTGATATATGCATAAATATTAAAATATCTGAACTTTTAGATAAATCACAAGGACTATGAAATTACCAAATTCATAGTCTTCCTTTTTAGTGATTGAATTATTTGAAATATGTTCAGCTCAAGCGTTGGTTACTTTAATCCCATCAGTGTTCGTTGTATATAAATTGTAGTATGGATATCTAGAATAATAGCACGTATATGGCCCAGTGAACATGCATTGAACACTCTCTTGCTGTATTTGGCATGGTAAATAAAGGCCCAAACTTTTTACAGGAATTACACAAAGAAGGATATTCAGTAGCTTGTTCTTCCTCCCGCCCACCCCACCAGCTTCCCACCTTTCACCAAGGCTCTTCCCTAGCTCATCGTACATATAACATCCCCTCCTGCCTGCTTGTGAACTATATTAGCCAGAGGTGACTCCTGTACCCGTTGGTAACCTCTATATAAACTGGAAAGCCAGAAGTGAGAACTAAGTGCAGCTTTCCAGACAGGTTAATGTCTGCTCAACCACTCTCTAGTCACAAAGATTTAGGAGAGTTAGGACTTGATCCAGCTCCCATTGGTACCAATGAGTGCTTTCCATTGACTTCAGTGGGAACTGGATCAGATTGATAGTAATGGTTCATTGATGGGTACATCCATGTGGGGTAATCCCACACCACCCCTATAAATGTATTGTATCTGAATGCTTAGACCGACAGCTGCCACATCATGTGAAGCAGCTTTGTGGCTGTCATGACGTGGATGTGGACAGTCTGATCTGGTGGTCAGAGCAGGAGTCCGGAGCAAGGAGGCAGGCCCAGTCTGGATATCGGGAGAGCAGAATCTGAGGCAGGCCAGAGGGCAGACAGAGTCAGGGGTCAGGAGACAGGCAGGTTATCAGGAGGTCAGAGTCAAGCAGCAGGAGCAGATAGCACAGGAGAATTGATTTTCCATTTCCCATACTGGTGGTCTACATCCAAAGATGAAATTGGACACATACTGTTGGAATTCCCTGCTGTTCTCTTCAGTCCCGAGCTGCAGGATCTGCAGTCCTGATCTTTTGTTCTATTCAGGGGATCCCTATGAGCAATCATGCAATTTTCTCTTGTGATTCAATCTAGTCCTTTCCTCATCTTCTTCCTGTTAAAATGCTGGTCCATGCCCTGGTCCTCTCTCATCCTGGCTACCATAACCTCCTCCGTTCTGGCCTTCCTTCATATCACATCTCTCTCCAATCTCTCCAAACTGTTGATGCTAAAATCATCTTCCTGGACTATTATTCTAACCACATTATCTCCTCAACAGCCACATCACCTGCTTCTCCTTCTTGAATTCCATTGGATTCCCATCTTTTACTACTTCATAGCTCTTTAGAATTTCCCCCCAGCCATATGTCTTAGTTTCCTACGACATTCTCTTGCGCACTTCCTGTAATTCTCTAATACTCCCTCATTCTCCTTCCCACACTCATCTTTGTGCCTTGTTTCATACCACACACAATGTTTGCAACAGTTTTCCTCTTCATTTCCAAGTGTCCCCTCTCTCCTTGCTGAAATCCTATTGTTTTATGAAGGCTTAATCGAATATTTCATTCCCTTGCTATATTCTGTCTGCACTGTTTTCCTATGTATCATATGTGTTTGTCTGAATAAGAGTATCATTCACGAGTGTCTATAAATCTCTGTATGTACATAGCATTCCTTAAACAATGAACCAAAATCTCTGCATGTGATTAACCTGTTCACATCAATCCACTTGGCTACCAGCTTTCATCCCAAATTTGCTGAAGTTATTCTATCATGTCTCCTTTAGAAACTGAGCATCTGTACCCTTGCTGGCACTATAATGTTTGATATTTTCTGACTGATGAACTGAATGTCTTAATCTCTGCCTGGTGATGCCTGTCTTTTGATTAAAAAAAAACAATTCCCTTCACCTGTGACTAGTGATGAGACCTCACAATATTTGGATGTGTAGTTTACTTCAGCTAAAAGTCAAGAAGTTGAGTGCTTATCTGAGCTTTTTAGGAACAGCTCATCTACTTCACCTTCAGCTCAAATGGCATATCCAAGGCCCAGCAATGAAGCAAGTGAACCTTACAAGTTATTTTAAGGTAGCAGGTAGACCAGAAAGTTGTTACAAGAAGGTAGTGAGCAGAGGGAACCAGGGGTGACTGAGATTGGAGGGGAATGTGTGAATCATAAAGGAGGTAAGAAGCCAGATGAGGTCATGTGATATTCTTATCTGAATAATCTAGTTTAGAATAAAATAAGGCTTCAATCTGGTTCAGATGAAAGGCATGTGGGTTATCTCATCCCATTTAGACTTGAGCACATCTCCTGAAAAAGAGGCCTAATTTAAGCATATCATGCTATAATATGTACAAAAACAGTATGCAAGGCTATATGACATTAATTGGATCTACCCAATACTCATATGGAGTCCAATTTGGCACAAAGGAAATGTACACTTTTCAAACTGCAAGATATGCAATTCTACATGTAGTTGATACAAAGTATTCACTAATTAGCAGCTTCTGCATTGGCACCTCCAAGATGAAAGTTGCTAGGTGCCCACCCCCTTGTCTGAAACTTCTGTTTGGCAGGCAGTGTTATAGGCAGTGTCTCAAAAAAGAACCCACCCAAAGTGTTATAATATGCCTTGTAGCTAAAACTCAGCAGAACTGCCAGGTTGACTACAGGGAATCTCCATCTATATGCCCTCATCACTTTTACTTCTCAGGATTCGCTTTAATTTAAAAGAGAGTGAAAAAGATATGTGGGTCTGAACTAAAGCTTAACTAGCCAGGTTTATTTTAAATAGTAGATAGTAATGGCTCTATAAAAAGCAGAACTGCTCTAAAACAGTTTCAGATTACTCTTTACATATAAAAGAAACCAGAAAGCACATAGCTAATTAGTTCACAAAGAAAAGGGTATTAGCAGCTCAATAAATAACATCTCCACATACTCTTATAGCTATATCAAACAAAGTACAAGGAACACAATGACCAGTGTGCAATTCCCATTCAGTGTACCACTGGTTAAGCTCTTGGTGTCAATACCCTCAGTTATCTTCAAAAGTTACAGGGCACAATGTATTTCAATTAATGGACAAATTATGCCCTCAGATTCAGAGTAAGAGCAAAGGTCCTAAACACTAGGGCACAAATCTTCCCTTCCCCTGGAAAAAAACTCCCACAAAATATTATACAAAAAATTATGTACTTGCATCAGTTGTTCCCCCTGGAGATGTATTATTAGTGGCCTCCTGAAAGATGAATTGGTAGTAGGTCAGTAATTTTCAGGAAAACCAAGTACCAAACCTGCAAGTCCTATGGTGGAGAAATGCTGTGTTGTAAAAGCAACTTGCTCTGGAATTTTCATGTCTGCCATGTGTAGAGACTTCTCCAAAGTCCAGCCAGGCCTGTTCCCCCTTCAGTCTGTATCTGCCTGTTGTTGTCTCCTGTTTTATACTTACATTGTAAGCTTCTTGGGGCAGGGACAATCTTTTTGTTATCTGTTTTATAAAGTGCCCAGCACAACTGAGTTCTGTTCATGACTCCTCAGTGCTACCACAATAATAAATGTAATTTATGCAGAGATGCTTCTGCCAGTTGAGTAGACACAGGAGTATACAGAATACTATTTTTCCTTACACATTTGCTCCCTCCATTTTTTCAGAAGGGGTGGGGGGACAGGTGATAATCCAAGATCCTAAGAATGAAACTTAGTTTATTGTTTGAGTAAAACAGGAAGAGACACTTCTGGCAGATGACAGTAACAATCAGTGTGCAGTTAGTAGTATAGGAGCTTCAAAGACTTGCACATACATTTCAAAGGGAAATATGATTTCAATTATCTCTATCTTGAGCAGATCTCTCTCTGGTACATTTTAATCACAAATAGTTGTGGCTATACCATCTATTTGTAGAGTCTCTTGATCAAAGCTAAGGTAGTTCCATATGTCTTCTGTGCAAGGACACATTGCTGTTACCCATTCAGTTCTGTTACCCATTCAATTAAAAAAATATATCAGATAATCAAATCTGCTCTGACAATTCATGATTTCTGTGATTTATAAATGCTGAAGAGAGCTGGATTTGTAGCATGCCTCATGGCAGGAAGTGGGATGACCTGTGTGAAATCAGCACTCTCCTATATAACTGCCCAATGGCAATCCTAATATTCCATTACCTGCCTACTTGGCAAAAGTAGCCTTAACACCTGCTTCACTTGAAAATTTTGAAATGCAATGATTATAATGTAATGGTGTATATTGCACCTTTCACAAGCTTCAAATCATTGACAGAATTGCAACTGATTAAATAGGAGGATAACATTTCTTCACAACCACTGAAATGGATGTGGAGTGGGTTGTGGAACTCAGATAATGGCACCAGCAACAGTACACAAGAGAGTAAGGACAGAAAGTGAAGAAGAAACCTTATCCAGTTGATGAAACAGAGAGATTTTATTTCAGTAGGTAAGACTGTAATTACCCAGGCTGGGATGGTAAACTGTGCAATGCAGTCTTTAATTACTACAACTTATCAGGGCTTCCATTTTATGTCTCGTTCTCACATCAGTACTTTCAATAACAATGTGTCCCTTAGCACTATCCTGCTACGTTAGTTGATTTCTGACTCTGAGGAAGAAGCAACGCTAATGAATTGCCAATGCCACCTGCTGCAGCATATTAGGTTTTCCTTGGAAGTCACCCACTACTGACCAGATTCAACCATGCTTGGCTTGTAAAATCTGATGAGACAACAGCCTGGGGTGATATTTGCCTGCAAAATGAAAGCATCGCTCGAACACATGCGTGCATGCACACAGATACACACAAGCTAGTTGAATACATGTCACCACGTTCCTTCCACAGGTTATCCCCTAAATCCTGCACTCACTCAAGCCTCTCTTGTACAGTATCTGGGTGGTCCACCATGTCTGTCCAGCTGCAAAAGGCTCAGCCCTCTGGCTGAGCCCTGAACAGTCCACCCATCCCTGGTTTGCCAACAAATATATATATGAACACAAATTAATTGTCCCTCATATGAGCTAAGGATCTCTTTCTTCAGAGAAATTCTGTTAAATTGTGGCCCCAACTGGGCTGATGGGCAAATATAAAAAAAATAGTCCCATCAAAGGTGAGCCAGCGTGGGGCCCTCCCTTCCTTCAGGGAGGTGCTGTCAGGAAGAAGTCATCCAAGGATCTCTTGCCTTCAGCCATCCATCTCTCCAGGAGCTGAAGACTAGTGGGGTACTCTCCTCTTTGGTTGGGTACCAACTGTGAGATATTTTCCCTTTTTAAGCTCCTCACTCAGGTCTCATGTTTCTCAAAGGTGAGGTGGGGCTGGCTGAGCCCACAATAACTCATTAACACTGTGTTGGAGTTTGTATACCCCATCATACTATCCATTGAATATGTTATCCAGCAAACAATGGCAAAATTAATCAACTAATATTTTATACAGTAATCAGCCAGGTGTGTGTTTCATTATTTATATATAATCACCTAATAAATTTGTTTTCAATATTCAGTGTAAAAATAGCCCCAAAAGCTGCATTGCCTGCTTAGCAGAAAATTCCAAATACATACATGGCATGTCAGCTATTCTCCAGCTTCATATGGTAATTATTGAGATGATGGCAGAGTATGGGCTAATAACACCAGCTCACCCTAGCAGAAGACCTCCTTAATATGAGATACATCTGTGCAGATCATTTTCTTTAATGCAGTTTAAGATCTTTCAGGAATTGCATGCTGAGTGGAGGAGAGACAAGAAGTGCTCAGGGCAAAGACTCTCTAGGAAGAATGGCTCAAGATTAAGACTATCAGTGCAGAAGATGGATTTGCAGCATCAAGAAAATTTCTAATCAGCTGCATTCTTTGCTTGAGTACAAATGTGAAAAACATTATTTTATAGCAAGAAATTTAGTATATGAAATACTTAAAACCTCAGATGTCGCTCTCCTTTCCCAGTGTGTTATGAAATGCAAAAACTGCAAGGTTCAATTAAACGTTCTCGTGAACTCAAAGACATTAAAATGCTTAACAGACTGGAACTAATGTGAGCACCTACTTCCAGTTTCGGCCTCTTTGCAGTCTTATTACCTACTGTTGCATGAGGGGTCTTAGATTTGATCCTAAACATCTGACCCAACAAACTTTTTTCAGAGAGCAAACTGTTCGATAGATATAGAAGAAATGTGATCAACAAACAACAAAACAAGAGTGATGAGTGTCAAGCAATGTGAGTCTTTCATCCCCTGGGACAGTGTACCACTTCCACAACCCTCTTAGCCCCTGCTACAGCAGAAAATCCAGAGTCCAGGTCAATTAAGGCCAATATTATTTGCTATATAAAAGGTACTAATCTCACGTGATTAATTCATGTGCAATCTAACATCATATTTATTAAGAGTGTGAATCGTGAATTCCTAGCCTAATAAGAAAGATTAATTGTATCAAGTGTTTAATTTCCTCTCATCAAATCAGGTCTCGATGATTCATGAATCTCATGGCAAAGTCATTTACTTTATCCAATCATTAGGTAATATAGATATTTATTAAATGATGAATATTGCTAAATTAAATTTTTGAATATTTTAAAAAGCCACATTTTGTTCATATGCAGGGAACATGTAATGGCACAGTGAACTGACACTTGATTCTATCAGCAAAGCAATGTATTCTTCCATAACGTGAAAGTATGGCCCTTTCAAACTATTCTGACATTATGCATTGAAGCCTTTGTTCCTGCACTGTGCATTCTAGAAAGTTTAAACTGTTAAATAATCTCTGAAACTGCCCTAGAAACTCAAGTTAGTTTATTAAAGGCTCCCTCCACCTAGCCCCAGTTTCAACATTTTCTTTGTTTCACTAACGGCAAATCTCTTGTGTTTTGTAACATTGTTATTGAACAAGTTTAATGATTTGCTGAGGACCTCATCTAGCGGCATTACCAAGCAACATGAGATTAGAAACGTATGGTGATGTAGCCTCTCCTAGAATAAATGAAAATATTTTATTCAGCTACCAAGAAAGGGTCTCCCGAGATCAAATTAGAAGCTTGCTGTGAAGGGAGATGTTTAGGCATGCTCTGGAATTATTTATCAGCATTTTCTGCTTGTGTGAGAATAAGCAGACATTAAGTTTAAATTAAACAAAGGAGAAAGAAAACAAGGATTTTTTAAGTAATTTGACTGCTAATGATATTTCTGAATTATTCTCAGTTTAATAGTTTAAGTAATTTGCAATGATAATTGTTCTTGCTAAAGCTCCAATAGTGTTAATTCTTTTCATGCTAAAATTAACCCTATTTAAGACCTTTAATGGACATGCAATTGCAAATTTATGTTGGGCTTTGTTAACTTTTAAATGTGTTTCCTTCTTGACATTTCTTTTCATTTAATTTAATTTTATTAGATTTGTCAACAATTTTAGAAACAGACTTAAAATCCATTTTAAAAGAATAAATATTTGGGGTCTATTTTATGTTGCACTTGGTCGTCTTTATTTATAATGAACCTGTGCTGCTAGATAGGATAGAGGCCGTTTAACTGTTACTTTTTTTTTTTAACAGTAATGTGTTTCTTCTAGGCCAGTGAGAAACTATTACTGTGATTTTATTGCTCAGGTGCTGTAATCTTCCATACAAAATATCTGGAAAACTGCAAAGGTGTTTAAATCTCACGCAGAAGGAGCTAAAGATAAGTATCATTAAGCTTGTAATGCAAACCAATGAGTCTTGAAGTGTCAGGCCAAATGCCCCCCAAAATGTAAATATTAGAGCTGTCCCATAAGGTGACCAGATGTCCCAATTTTATAGGGACAGTCACGATTTTTGAGTCTTTTTCTTATATAGACTCCTATTACTCCCCACCCCCATCCCGATTTTTCACACTTACTGTCTGGTCACCCTACTGTCCCATGAAATTTTTAGGACACATTTGTGTCGGAATGTTCTGATTCGTCAAAATTAAAATGCTCCACAAGACCATGTCAATTTCAATGAAATTACATTGAAACCAGGCAGGTTTCTGATGGAACCCTGCCTGCCAAGTAGTGTTTGAAACATGCCTGGTTTCCTGCCATCTTGTCCTCCTGGCTCCTCCATTACCTGCCTGGCAGGATGACAGGGAGCTGAGAGCTTCAGAGCCCCTGGTTACCTGATTCATGGCTCCTCATCAGCCTGAGCTCCCAAATCCTTGCGAAGTCCTTGGCTCTGGGGAAGCCTGCTGGGGCTGCCAGTAGAGAGAGATGGAGAATAGTAATTGTATTTCAGAAAGAATTTGGAAACTTAGTTTACATTCTGAACTGAAACCAAATTTCAAAATCTAAAAATCTTTCATGAAACAGAATTACCATTTTCTGCCCAGCTCTAATAAATAAGGACCTGATCCTGCAGTCCTTCCCCATATACCTAACTCCAATTGAAGTGGGCACATTTTTCAGAGGTGCCGAGCACTTGCAGTTCCCAGTGACTGCAGTGGGAGTTATAGGTGCTCAGCATCTCTGAAAATCAGGCCTGCTTGAATATGCCTTGAACACAATGAACTCACAACAGCTCCTGAGCATGTAAGCAAGAGCCATACTTTATTTAAAATTAGAGGGGGGGAAATGCACCTTCTCTCCACAGAACAATCACTTCAATCCTGGTACTGTAGATAACAGACTTGGCAGTGTAGAGTGGGCTGACTAACCCAGTGGACCCCCTCGTGTGTACATGTATACACACCCATACCACCCTGTCCTCTCCCTAACTTGCCCTCACTTCTTTGGTAATGTTTACTGGCCTAACTTTAAACCATGTTCATTATGCCCAGTTACTATGATGATGGTTATAAATAGGTATAATGAATACAATAGCAATCATAAACAATCCTGGGCTCCTTTGTGGAGTATGTGGGGCTCAACTGGGATTTGTAACTAATGTGTGCTGTATAAGACATATTCACAATGCGGGCAGCCTGCTCAGCAGTTTACCTCCTAAGCAGTAAACTAGAAGATTGAGGTCAGTGAATGGTGCAAAACAAACCACATGAATGAACAGGGAGATGTACCCATTGGCTTACTTCATGCCTCTCTGACAGCCAGATTATTCATGTCAGTATCGAGGTTTTTATTACATCTAGGGGCATGGAGTAGGGGTGAGAATTATCTCCAGGGGCAGGATTTTCCTTTTTTTTCAGTAAGAAGCACAAGATCAAACCCCTGTGGTGGTCATGGCTATTGTGTATACCCCATATCGAAGCCTGGTTGATGGAATACTTCTGGCATTTTTGTGAAATAACAGTTGATAGTGGAAAGTGGCAGAATTTCTATGTAAAGTAATTTGGTCATTTTCACAGAGGTACATGATGGGGTGGGGTGGTAGAATGACCAAAACCCACCATTAACTTAAAAAGGGTCAGAAATTCACTCTTTTATGACCATGGGGGGTGGGTACATTACTCATGAGGGATGAAGCCACAAACATGTTACATAACTCATCCCAAGTGTGTGCCAGTATAACCTTTCTACCACACCCCATCATCATATGTGCTGGATAGGCCATGTGTCATTTTTGACATGTTAGAGTTTTAAAATTTTTACTCTGTTGTTCATATCCCTTTGACTATAAAACCAAAAGCCTTAGTTACCATTAATCCATTAATGGAACAAGGCTCATATGAAGCTAGCGAAACCTCTAAACATGATCTAAAGAGGTTTTCTACGGACAAAAATGTCACCATCTTGGGCACTTCCAAGTCTAGAATTATTATTATTTACTGTTGTATTACTGTAGTGCATAGGAACCTAGTCATGGTCCAGGATCCTATTGTGCTAGGCACTGTACAGATAAAGAACATAAAGTCAGTCTCTGCCCTGGACTATCCAAGTATAAAACAAAGTATAAAACAAAAGACAACAAATGGAGACAGACAGGGAAGTACAAGGAAACAATGAAACAATATAGATGTACACACTAGTTAGTGTCTCAGCACACGAGTGGTCTAACCATTATCAAGTTTTTTGTAAGCATCATGGAAAGGGTAATAAAAGACCTTCAAAGTGAAGACAAGCAACTTTTGTTTGATGTGATAGGAAGTGGGGAGCTAGTGGAGGGATACAAAGAGAAGGGCAATATGTTTAAAAGGACAGTGTGAACACACACCCCTTCCTCTCCAGGAAAACCCTGGCTCATAAGCCCTCTTGGTGAATTAAGCAGCACACAAGTACAGCACATTACCTTCACCACATGTGTTTATTGTTCATTGCCTCCTTAAGCTCCAGGTACAATACAACCATATAGCAACAGTCACTAGCAGCCCCTTTCTGCTCCCTGGGGGAGCCTTTTATACTGTCTGCTTTCCTTCCTGGGTCTCCAGATGGTGAGCTAATTATCAAATTAACTCATTAGGCTACCAGCAGGTGTACGTTGTCCCTTCTGTCTTCACCACCCCCAGTGCCCTAGGTGTTCTAAGTGACCAGTGTGCTGGCTTCTATACAGCAGGTAGGAAAATGATGTTTACCATGATATTATGAATGAGGCAAGATTGCACTGTTAAGACCAGAGAGAAGGAAGGTTGTTGCTCATGTCAGGATGATGGGATTTTCAGCTGTGTAGATGGATAGGAAAGGCTGTATCTTGGAGATGTTATAGAGAAAGAATTGGAGAGATTTAAATATAGCCTGGATGTATGAACCTAGAGAGAGGTCCACGTTGAAGATAATGCCCAAAACATACCTGAATGACAGTTAGGATGGTGGTGTTGTTCACAGTGATCATGAAAGGAGGTAGCAAGGAGAGCTTGGGAGAAAATTAAGAGCTGTTTTAGCTGTGTTGAGCATTAGCTGAGGGCTAGACATCCACAACAAGATGTCAGAGAGACAGGCTGAGACTTTAGTTTAGGCAGGAGACATGTCAGGAGTAGAGAGGAAGATCTGAGGGTCATCAGCATAGCAATGGTAGTTAGATTTGTGTTTCTGGATGAGATTATGTAGTGATGAGGTATAGAGGGAGAAGAGAAGGGGACCAAGGCAAGAACACTTTTGAACCGTCACAGAAAGCTGGATGAGGAGGATCTTCCAAAGGACATGCTGAAGGAGGGATTACACAGATAGCAGGAGAACCAGGAGAAGATACAGATATGGAAGCCAAGGGAGGAGCAGGTTTCAAGAAAAAGAAAAAGGTCATTGTGTCGAAGGCAGTGTGACATTTCAGTGAGGATGAGGATGGAGAACTGGTTCTGAACTTTGGCTAGGAAGAAGTCATTAGAGACTTTGTATGGGTGGTTTCAGTGGAATGCAAGGGGCAGAAGCTGGGTTCGGGAGAGTCTAGAATGGTATTGGAGGAGAGGAATTCCGGACAGTGATTCTGAACAGGGCAATGATCTTAGAGATGAAAAGGAGAAGGAGGATGGGGCAGTAGTTGAGAAAGCAAGTAGGGTCAAGAGTGGGTTTCCTTAAGATGGAAGAGACTAAATCATGCTTGTATTGGGGGACAGAAGGGGGTTGAAAGCCAGAGAAGAGTAAAGCAGAGGGATAATAGTGGGTGCAAAGTAAATGTGAGGATGGAATGGGATGGGACAAATGGAGGGGTTAGAGGAGGAAAGAAGGCAAAATTCTGTGTCTGTGACGGGACATTTACACAGCTAAAAATCTGTCTGTGACAGAGCTGTAGGAAGAGGGAAGGGAATGTGAGCCAAGGGAGGGGGAAGATCAAGTATTCTGTCAATTTTTATCTTGGAAGAAATTGGTAAGGTCCTGTGTGGAGAGAGAAATGGAGGCTGGAAAGGGGGAGGATTTGAGGAGAAGTAGAGTTGTTTAGCAAGGAAGTTGTCAGAAGTAAAAGGGGAGAGAACAAATCTGTAGTGGAGGGAGTCAACCTAGTCATGGGATTTTCACCAGAGGTGCTCTTCAGCATGTGAGCAGTAGCAAAACAAATGTTGGGCATGAGCCAGGGGTGGGAATCATCAAAGAGGATCTTCCAAGTGAGAGAGAGGAGAAGAAGAGTCAAGGGTGGGGGAGAGTAAAGCATAGAAAGAATCAACAACTATATCAGTGAAAGAAAGGAAAGAGAGACCTGAGAGTAGATGAAAATCATGGAGGCTGAGGGACTGAAAGTTACAAAAAGGCTGAGTGACAGGGCACAAGAAAGGAAGCTGATGGGTGATGCTGGCAGAGACCTGGTGATGGGCAGATAGGGGGAACTCAGCAACACAGATTAGGAAGAGCAGTGCTTGGCCAAGACCAAATCAAGTGAGTAGCACTATTGGAGAAAGGAAGAGGAAATGTGAAGGTGAGATAGGTCATCAACGTGGAACCTGAAGTCACCAAGGATGAGTGTGGGAGATTGGGAGGAGAGGAAAAGAGAGAGAAACAGGAGTCAAAATCAGAAAGGAAAGCTGATGTGGAGAAGTTGGGTGGGTAGTAGATGACAGCAACATGGAGGGGAAAAGGAGAGGAGAAAAGAGATGTCAGATGCAATGTTGTTACAAAGAGGGGGAAGGAAGGCGGGGTTGGAAAAGCCAGGAATAGGAGAGGAGAAGCCCAATGACCTCACCATGGTCTGATCCAAGGTGGGGGATATGAGAGGAGAGGCCATTGTAAGAGACGGCAGCTGTAGAGACAGTGTCAGATAAAGGGATCCAGACTTCTGTGAGGGCCAGGAGCTGTAGAGAGTGAGATATGAGGGGTCGTGCATGGCTGTGATCTTATTAGCGAAGGAGTAGGTGTTTCAGAGATAACAAGGGAAGGGAGATGGGGGGAAGAAGAAGGGTAGTGTAAGGTAGTGGCACAAGAGGTGCAGAGGAGTCTGTGGGGATGGAGAGAGAGCAAGCCATGGGCGAATGGAAGATGGACTAGATTACAAAACAAAACCCCAGAGAGTAAACAATGCTGTGAAGGTAAAGCTTTCAGCAGGGCCCTTGCTAGACAGCAAGAGTACATTGCCTCACACTGGGGGGAAGAAGATGGCTGAGCCATTGCACTGGTAGGATCTGGGTAGGAAGCAAGGCAGGAGTAGCATCTCCCTGGTGCTTGCAGGAGGTCCCCCTGCTAAGCAGCTACCATTTGTGTTGTGTGTCACTTTAGAATGCAGGCATATCAGACTGTATAAAGATTGCTAGCCCTGCAGCACTGCAGGATATCAGACTTCAAAGTAAGTGTCACTGCTTTATACACACAAGCTATCGCTGTATCCAAGACTGAATCTTTCCCATTCTGGACCTCAGAAAGGCAGCCATGAAGGTGCTCAAGTATATGAAATGGATTAATGTACGGAGAGCAGGTAAGGCAGTCAAAGACATGTGATACATTGATCTATCATGGGGTTTCACATATTCTGAAATCTATTATTTATTTATTTATTTGTATTACCATAGTGCTTAGGAGCCCTAGTGAGCCCCATTGTGCTAGGTGCTGCACAAATACAGAACAAAAAAGATGGCTCCTGCCCCAGAGAAATTACAATCTAAGTAACGTGGATCAAGATTCACCTCCATATTTGTGATTAGATTAAACTACACACAGACACTAGTCTAGTCCACAAAACCTGTGGGTAGCAGTGCACTACTGGAAGCACTGCTGTATCCTCACGGGTTTGGGTCTTGGATTTATACAACTAGAAAATGACCACTTTTAAAAAAATGCCTAATCAACTCTAATCAAATGCCCATAGCTAAGATAAAACTGTCTGAAAAATAGGGGTTTATATTGGAAACACTGGCAGTCTCTCACATAGTGGCTATAGCAGAATTAACAGACTGCCACAGCACTTATCTGTGAGCTCTCTGTTTTATAAAGGAGAAAAATATTTCTTGGCTCAGTATCACCTCCTCTGCACTCCTGCCAAATGAAATACGCGAACAAGTACAATTTTACAGCACAGTCTTGATGTGAACATAATGTCACCGTGTTTGGCATTTAAAAAAAAATGACTGCAAAAAAAATTGGTAACACAAATGTTTTTGTTTCTAGCATGTCTCTGCCATTTTTTTCCCTCGCGCATTTCCTTTCCATAAAATAATTGTCGCATATTTCATAAAAATAAAGATGCTTGAAGACTTGTATAGCAAGTGCTATAAAGAGGTTACATTTTGCAGCTTAAATAGCACTCTCTTTCCCAGTGCACAACTGTTCTCTTTACAAGATACCACCTCAGCAACTGGCACTTATTATCACCTTTATAGTCTCAGCACAGAGGCCACGGACCATCATAGAGAACTATCCTATGACCACGACAGGTTATTCCTTCACTTGGAGCTTGGAGCATATTGGCAAGGCAGTGAGGGAAGCTTTTATTGCTGCTGCCTGTGTTGTTCCTGTCCTGTAGATAAATGAAGTACTTTCCTCTCCTCCCTGTCAGTCTGGCCCCTTTTGCGAGCACCAGATCCAGATATATATCTTTTTGACAAAGGAGTGGGGGGGAATTAGAGCTAGAGTCAACAATTTCAAAACTCCAAGCCCTGTGCACATGTAGGTTTTGCTGTACAGTGGTTATGATTCATAGATACCATCTC
Organism: Macrochelys suwanniensis; assembly: GCA_033296515.1. NCBI lineage: Eukaryota > Metazoa > Chordata > Testudines > Chelydridae > Macrochelys > Macrochelys suwanniensis. The sequence continues at coordinate 25,928,163 of CM065782.1, forward strand.
AACCTTTTTTCCCCCTGTCGCACAGTGATTATGGAAAAACATTATGCAGTATAAAATTATGTGTTAAGCAGGTTTTCTCTTGTCTAAATCCCTTGACCATTTTATCCAACTTCTTCATCAACATAAACAGCTTGGATGAATATTGAGGACAATAAGAAAGGAATTGGCTCAAGAAGTGGCATTCCTGCCTCAAGCAAGTATGCATTTATTTTCTTTCCTGTTCCCTGGAAGTGAGGGGGGAGCAAAAAACTGGAAGATTAAGCCTGCTACTCAGGATTTGCCTCTGTGCTATTCACTAAATCCTTCCTTTTCAAGGGGAGCACTGCAGTGATGCTACCTACATGCCCACAAAGCCTGCTTAAAGAAACATTTCATCCCTTGCGCAGATACTGGTGAATGTAGTAAATGAACTCTCTTCCCAGAATGAAACGGGTGAATAGCGACTAAAGAAGAAGCTAATGCTGCTGTATATTGCTTTGCCTCATTGTTTCCCTTTCACACATGGTCTTTGGAAGATTTGATCTATTTTCTGCTGTTTCAACCTGTATAATGTCAGCTACATCCATCTTCATCTCTGTATTGCAGCTGCTAAACTCTTTGCCCATGCGCTCGCCACCTCTTGATTGCTATAATTGCTTCTACTCAGCTCCCAACTTCATTTCTATAAAGAACACCACTGCAGTCATCTTCTGCGCTGTCTCTCCAGTGACATCAAGACTCTCCTTGAATCCCTTTATTAGCTTCCCAGGGTATTTTTACCACATCAAATTCAAGGCCCTTTCCTATTCAAGACCCTGTTTCACTCCCACTTCATCTCAAACTTGTCCCCTTCTACACTCCCCTTTGCTCCTCCCAGGTTCAAATCCCCACTCTACCTAATTTGAAGCAAGCACTTGAATCCAGGTCTCTTATGCCCCTGGGGAGTGCTCTAATCACTGGGCTACAGGGTATTGTGGGGAGAGTGTTTCTCAATTTCTCCTGTTGAAGCTGTTCCACTTTGTCTAAATAATTAAATACTTGTTAGAGCAGGGATTTGAATCTGACTCTCCTCGCCTACATGAGTGCCCTAACCACTGGGCTATACAGTCACTCTCTGTGGCCCCCACATACACACTATTTCCAGTGCCTTTCCCCAAATCCCTTGCATTTACCTATTACCCAGAAATTGCCCTTTCTTTCAAAACAACATAGAGCAAAATAGCTGAGTTCATTCTTGGAAGGTTGTTTTCAGAATACAACCTGGAATTTTGCCTCTTGGAGGTTAAACTTATTTATTAGGTTTTTTTCTGTGGGCTTCTCCTCTCCCATATTCTTGCTCTCCCTCTCTCCCCTGCATGTCTTCTTTCTACTAGGAAAGGGAGCCATGTTGATCACATGGGAGGTTAATGTAATCTGAACAAAAATGGAAGGAAATATCATTTTATTCGTAATCATTCCAGTACTTTCCAAGACATAGCCTAAAAAAACCGGGGGCTCAAGGGTTAATTCCCCAATGGACGGGGTGCTTCATTACACTCTACCTGTAGGGGATAGGTAGGAATATCACAATTGGATAAGCTGAAATTTTCAGGATATGCAAGAGGAACAGGTGAAAAAGTACCCGTTAATTATCTTTAGCCAGTGACTGGCCACCAGGTGCTCCTGAACAATATAAAAGGAGTTACTGAGCAACTCATAGTGGGGTTTTTTTGTTGTTGTTTTGGTTTTGGTTTTTGTTGCTCCAAAGGGATGGGACAGGAAAAACTATACTTTGTCTGTTTTGATATTACAAACAGTGCAAGCGTCATTTGTCAGAAAGGGGAGGATCCAGTAAAGCATAGCTGTGAAGATTTTTTTCCCGTTCAGAAAACCATTCTGCCTTTAGTCTTCTGTGGATTTTTTTGGAAGCTGAATTAAGCAGGCTCATCTTCCTTTGGTTGTATCTCATTTAGTGGGGACTGACTCATCTGACATGTTACAGGGCTACAGAAATATGAAGGCCTAAGGCTCTGCTCTATGCTATTCTCTATCCATGGTATTGCAATTTAGAGAAATGAAAATCCAAACTTCTCACTTTCCTACCTGGCCTCTCTTCTGCCTCCTATCTCGCCTCCTGCACTCCCAACTAAAAGTCAAATGATATTTTGTACATCTGATTCATATACTTGCTACACAATGCATATGCAGAAAGAAAAATCCAATGAAAGCTGATGGTTAACCCAGGACTTCGATAATTCCTGTTAATGCCAATGGGAGTTGCATGTGCTAATCCTGTACACAAAGAGGGAAGAACAGCTAAATTTAATTCCTCTGCAGTACTGAAAGAATAGATACTCCTCTGATAACCTAATTAATTATACCTAATATTTGTGGCCATTATCCAATTTTTTAAAGCTCTGAAATTGCAGCTTATTCTTCTGTGTTTGTTTTTAAAACAATGAGTAATATCTTCGTAAAGCTGTGGTCATGAATTTCCATGTGGCTTTTAAAAGAGAGAGAAAGAGATATTCCCCCTTACATACGATAGCTGTTGTGAGTGCAAATGGGCACACTTCCCAGGGGTACACCTGAACTCTGGCACCTTGTTCAGTATAGTAGCAGGATGGTATGAGGAGTGTACTAATAGGGAAAGAGTTAGTGAGTTGACTTACTGCTGATGCCTGTGACCCTTTTTACTGATTTGGGCCCCAATTTTTAATAGAGGTGTTGTCACCATTGTTTGAAAAACGGATATAACATTCCAGTTCAAATAAGAACTGGACATGTTAAGTAGAAAATTGTTATTCTTGGCTGGCACTGTACTACACTAAGTCCAAGATGAAAAACAGCATTGCAGCACCGTAAAACATCTCAAATAGTAAAAACTGCTCTCAATTAATGGTTCTGACTCATAGCAACAAAAACAAAAAATATAGCGCCAAAGATATCTCTCTATGTGGTGTCTGGGTAGTGCAAGTTTCTCTTACATTGTGGTGTCCAATGCATGGTTTGTTCTGTATCTGCTCAAGGTATCTTGACAAGGGATGAGTTAAAGAAAACTAGTGTGCTAAGTTTCAACTTTACTATTTAAAATAGCGCTGAAAGGAGATGGTAATTTAAATACTGACAGACCTGCCAGTGCAGAATTCTGGAGGTGCAATGAAGGTTTACGCCAAACACACTGGGTTTTCTTTGGATGAATATTAGTGATGTACCAGTGCCCAGAGACCCCTTCCCTATCCCTCTTCCCCACTTGCTCTGAGCTGTCTTCTCAGGGGGAGACCCAGGTGTTGCTAAATATGCCCTCCTGGGTTCTTCAGAGGTGTCCAGGTGGTCTCCTTCTTCTCTGGAATGTCCAGGCAAGTATGTTAAGGCCAGCTCTGGTATCTCCCAGGTTTGTACCCACTTTCTGCAGCTGCACGAAATGAAAGAGTCCTGCTCCCAATGTACTCTAATACCACGACTCCCCTAATGCTGGGGCTGAGAGATGTCCCAGAGCACTCTGGGCTATGCTTGAGATAGAACAACATGAGTGAGACATGTTCCCATAAGCCTTGAGCATTTGGGAACTGGGGATATAAAATGAGCTGGCAGTTATGGGACCAATTTTATCCTTGGAGTTTCAGCAAGAATGAATTTGAACCTTATTGTCTTTCTTCACCCTACTGATTCAAGCACTGAATATCCAGTCGGCAGTTTTTCAATTATCCAAAGTAAATTACAGTCTCTCTTGTCAGAGTACTAGTTATTTATTTTTCTTTCTTACTATTATGGTAGCAACTTAGAGATCTCAACCAAGATTGGGGTCACATTGTGCTGGCACAATACAAATGGTCCTTGCCCAAAAGAATTTACAATATAAATAGACAAGACAGACAATCTTTGGGAGATGGTAAGTACTATTATCCCCATTTTACAAATGGAGACCTGAGGCACAGAGAGATAAAATGACTTGCCCATGGTTACACAGGAAGTCTGTGGCAGAGTTTTAAACTAAATCCCCTGTATCTTAGCCCAGTGCCTTAACCACAGGACCATCTTTCTTCTGTAGGCAATAGGTGTGTCAAGTGATGCCCCACAGATAACAAGAATGTCCTTTCAGTTAAGTCTGTGAGGAAATGACTGTTTGCTGATGAATTAATAACCAAGAGACTCAATCTGTTGAAACTTCTAACCCATTTTTTTAAAAGAGCTGCATTTTAAAATATTGTCCAAATGATGGAGATGTTTAAATAATTTTCTATTGCATGTGTGACTGACAGACCAGTAAATGCAGATTTATAGGAAATATGGGATGTTCTGGAGAAATTTCTGCATCATAATTTGAAGCATAACTATTTTGAAGGAACACCACACTGATCATTTGGCAGCACCTATGTGCTGGCTGATAAACCTTGCTGTAATTATTGTTTTAATGAACATTTGATTAAATTAATTTCCTAAACCATGAAACTATTAAGAACAAAATTAAAAACTTTTACTGGATAATTTGGTATAACAAAAGGAAATGTATTTTTAACTTTTAAATTTCTCATACTCAACATAGTATAATATTAAAACAATTCTTTGAAAAAATTATGCTCTGCTTATATATACATAGAGAAGTCTTCTGAAAGAGCTCTTGATAACCACAGTACTGACCCCAATACATTCTTGTCACCACATAATGCTGCAGAATAGTATTAATAGAATGGCAATAACACCAATGAAGTGCATGGTAATAGGTGTTGTTGTTACTATCATTTTGCATCAGTTTCAATTCAGGGCTAAGTTAGCATAATGGATCTTCATCCCTCCTGAAATGTTGATGAAATGTATGAAAAGAAGTTCACACATGACTTTTTTTTGGGGGGGGGAGGGGTGTAACATGTCCCCATTCAATGTAAATTGCACCCAGGAATTGATGTCAGCAATAAATGGTGCAAAAACATGTACAATGCACTGTAATGAGAACATACAGCAATATACAATATGAAACAACTTTGTTATTCATCTATTACATTAGAACCATTAGAAAATTGAAGTGGTGCCATAATTCAATTTGCTTCTGCTTAGAATTATTGATCCTCATTTTCCACTAAGTAGACCTTTTGGATTGCAGTTCTACATAGAAAATTAATTTGCCTAAAAAATAAGTCTCTGCTTGGGGGGAAACTGCAGCCTCCTTCATGTCAATCACTAAGGCGCTATGTTAAATTATAACTGGAATATGATGACCACAAAAATCTCGAGTCCATTATCTTTTTACAAGATAAATTAATGTCAGCAATGAACAAGGAAAACATTTGAAGCTGTACCTCACCTGCAGTATGAATGGTGTGAATTTTAACATTTTAAATGTATTTGTTAATTTCACAAAGTACAAGCTTACCGCAGAAAAGCAGGAAAATAGAACATTCAACATCGTTTTTTATGTTGGCACTAATTTGTAATAAACCAATTTTCAGCGATAAATCAATACTCATTTTAGTAATAAACCAAAATTATTAACCGATCTCCAGCATCTGATTGACCGCTTTTCCAGAGCTTGCAAAGAGTTCGGGTTGACAATCAGTCTTCAGAAGACCAAAGTTATGGCCCAGGATGCAGAACATCCAAGCATTGCCATCAATGACTATGTGCTAGAGGTGGTCAGTCAGTTCACCTACCTTTGATCTACCATCACGGACAACCTTTCACTGGACCCTGAGATCAACCGTAGAATCGGCAAGGCCTTTACAATTTTGGCCAGATTGTCACAGAGAGTATGGAACAACAACATGCTGACCATCAACACAAAGGTCGCTGTGTACCGTGCATGTGTGTTAAATACTCTTCTCTACGCCAGTGAAACTTGGACCCTCTACGCTTCGCAAGAAAAGAGACTGAACACCTTCCACATGCGCTGCCTCCGTCGCATACTCGGGATCACTTGGAGTGATTGAATAACGAACAACGAGGTGCTGGAACGTGCCAAGATCTCCAGCATGTTCACTCTCCTCCATCAACGCCGCCTCAGATGGCTTGGCCATCTAAGTCGCATGGAAGACCTGTTGTATGCCGAACTTGCCTCCAGAAACAGAGCTACAGGATGGCTCCACCTTCGCTTCAAGGATGTTTGTAAGAGGGACCTGAAGACTGTTCAAATCGACATCAACAGCTGGGAAGAGCTCGCCCAGGACAGATGCAGATGGAGACACACTCTGACCACTGGATTGAAAACTGGCGAAGACAAGCTGCGGCAGCTTGCTGAGGAAAAGCGGGTTCAACGAAAAAGGAAGCAGCGGCTCCAACCCACAGCTGACACCGCCTTCAAATGCAGCAAATGCAATTGAGACTGCCACTCTCGTGTGGGGCTTCACAGCCACAACAGACGCTGTACAACCATCAACTAAATATTCCCCATGGGCGCATATCCATCGTCTCTCGAGACTAACGGACGCCAACAACAACAATTAACCTCAGCATTCCAAAAACTATATATATATATATATATAAGTGCATTCCTAACAGTAATGCAGAAAAGTAACAATATTTATATGACATCTAGGGGCACCACTTCAAATAAGGGAGTCGTTTAGAAGTCATGTTTATTTGCATTTTCAGTGTATACTCTTTACCTACTGTATTACAATACTTTATGTATGTTCATATATATGTGGATCTGGGACTTATTTTTTGCAATTAGGCCTGTGATCCAGCCTCATATTGGGCCAGATTCTGCATCTAGTGAAGTCATTGAGAATTTTCCCCCACAGTTTTAATCAGAATAGGATCAAGCTGTTAGTTTTACAACTTTCAAAATCATGTTTCTATTAACGCTTTGTACTTCGATAGTACCTGCCATCTGAAAATCTCAAAACATGCTACAAGTATCAATTAATTAACCCTTATTGCATTCCTCGAGGTAAGTAACATGTATTACTATCCTCATTTTGTAGGTTGGGAAACAGAAACACAGATTGTTAAATGGCTCGCTTGAGGTCACACAGAAAGTTAGAGGCAGAACTGGATACAGAACCCACATCTGCTGACTTCCAATGCTACTCTTTAACTGCCAATCTGTCCTCAATCTGTGAAGTTTGAATATGGAATCTACTCTAACTTTGAATTTACCCAGAGGTTATTTAGCTGGGGTGTTCTAATTTAGGCCCACTTTTAGTTTCCATATAAATGTAAGGGCCAGATCCATAGCAGGTACAAACTACTGTAGCTCTGTTGACTTGCAGATCAGGATCTAACCCTTAATATCCAATCTGCAACTCTTATGCATACAAATAAAGTATCATCCTTTCTCTCATGAGGAGTCCTAATGACTTCAGTGGAATTACTCTTCTCTTGTAAGGCTTATTGCATTGCCCAATTAGTAGGGAGTACCCCTCAATTATAAATCTAAAAAATGGTTAAGAAGGGTATTGAGCATATAATAATGTGTTTAATATTTATGAAATGCTTGTAAGTTGCTGCACGCATTAATCTCACTTATATATATTTATCACATGCTACAAGGTAATATTTAAGTTTTTGCTTCATGACTGTAAAAAATGTTTGCTCTGAAATTGTGAACCCAGTCAGGAGGGATCATCTCCTAACTATCAAGAAGGCATATCAAAACTAAATGAGCCATTGTGGGACATCACAATTCAAAGATTTTAATTGCCCTTTCACACCCATGAAGAGACTACATGCAAAAGTGCTTGTCCCATCAATTTGAATTCTGGAAGAAGGAAATAAAAATAGCTGACAATAAAATTTTTCATCTCTTTTGCTGTTTGGACTCTCTCAGGGCTGGATTTATGAAACAGAAGCAGAACCTGAGTTAGCCCTAAAAGATATTCAGAGCTGACAGATTACTACAATTCTGTCACCCTTTAAAACCACGGACTGTCACTCAGTTGTGTATATACATTTGCCTGCTTTAACCTTGTAATAATACTCAAATTTCTTTTCCCTGGTTAATAAATCTTTAGTTAATTTACTAGAGGATTGCTGCAAATGTTGTCTTTGGTGAGAGATCCAAGATACAAATTTACGTGGGGTAAATGACTGGTCTCTTGGGACTGAAAGCAACCTGAATATTTTGTGATATTTGGTACATATAGCAACCAGCTATCAATAAGTCCAGCTTGCCCAGGTGGCAAGATAGCCTGGACTGCCCAAGGGGACTGGTGTGACTCTATGGTAAGACTGTTATAGTGCTTCGGGAGTGCACATTTGTTATGGGGTTGGTGAAATCTAATCATAGAACATACAACCAGTTTGGGGTGTCTGCCCTGCTTCCTGACAGTCTGCCTTAAGGTTGGCACTCACGGTCATGAACCACTCTAGACAGCGTGACAGTGACATTATGTCACATTGTTTGTTATATAGCATGTTTCATTTGGCTTGCCAAAATATGTTCTAAACTTCGTGAAGGCAAACGCCCTCTTTACTGCAGAGCAACATTAATGTTTTTAACTTAATCTGAGGATATCCTTACAACATCAGTTGGGTCTGCTTTGTAAGATATGTAGCAATTCATAGATTCTAGATTCTAGGGCTGGAAGGGACCTCGAAAGGTCATCGAGTCCAGCCCTCTGCCCTCATGGCAGGACCAAATACTGTCTAGACCATCCCTGATAGACATTTATCTAACCTACTCTTAAATATCTCCAGAGATGGAGATTCCACAACCTCCCTGGGCAGTTTATTCCAGTGTTTAACCACCCTGACAGCTAGGAACTTTTTCCTAATGTCCAACCTAAACCTCCCTTGCTGCAGTTTAAGGTTTAAGACATGCAATGAAAAGGTACACTGCATGTCTAAATGGAGACTATCCCTCTTCCTCTTGGAGACAGAGTTTTCTTCTCAAGACAGTCTGCAACAGAAGATAGAGACACTGTGCTCTCTCCTGGAGACTTTACTTTTGTTCTTTCTGATTGTTGTCTATTTTAATCTCAGATAAATCGCTTCAGATGCCTAGCATAATGGGCTCCTAAGTGCTATTGAAATCCAAAACCTAAATAATAATAATTAATAACTGCAAGTACATGTTTTGCTCTCTGTGCATGGAAACATAACATGCTTCATATAGTATTCAATCTTTTTTGTTCAAACAAACGAGGTACTAAACCTGTCATATTTAAAATTAAGGTATAAAATTTTAGACAGATTTCTCAATTTTTTTTATTAAACTAGACCTACTGATTAGTGAAACTGGATTTGATCCAAAGTTCTTATTTTCTTTGCTAACCAACTAAATTATATTCTTACCCATCACATTCATTACAGTGCACCTTAATCCCTAAATATTTAATTGGTATCTTGTGACTCCTCTGAAAGGTAAAGGTGACATTCTCTACTGTAACATTAGTCAAAGGAAATACTTTCCATTTGGAGCAGCTAATAAACAGTCAAGATAAATACCCAGGTCCCTTAACTATATCCAATGTTTTATCCAAAATCTGGCTGACCTTGAAAATATATTTCAAAATATCATCAGCACATAGTGATATTATATTGGGAATATCCCCAGTGGTTATACTATTGTTAAGCAATATGTTCTGCTCTATTCATTGCTACAAGAGTTTTTGTGACCATGGCAATAAAGCTGGGAGAAAAGAGACAATCTCATTCAATTCTCCAATGTAATTCATATGGTGTAGAAATGTCCATATTGATATAGACCAGGGGTCAGCAACCTACGGCACATGTGCCAAAGGTGGCACGCGAGCCGATTTCTGATGGCACGCAGTCAGCTGAGTAGCTCAGCCCGCTGTAGCTCTGGGATTCCAGCTGCTGGCCCCTTGCCAGCCGGGGTCCCGCCACCGGCCCCTCAGCGCCCGCTGCTGGCCTGGGTGAAGGGAACCTCAGGCTGGCGGCAGGCTGAGACCCCAGCTGGCAGGAGCCAGCAGCCCGAACCCCAGAGCGTTAAAATGTATTACTGGCATGCAAAGCCTTAAATTAGAGTGAATACATGAACACTCGGCACACCGCTTCTGAAAGGTTGCCAACCCCTGATATAGACACTAGCCTAATGGTGAAGAAAAGGTAAGAATGTGTTCATAATTGTGGACTCCTACATTATATTAAATAAACTCTATAGATTATGTTCTTTGCATGATCACAGTTTATACTAATATGGTAACTCTTTCCACTCTCCATGAAGTTATTTTTACCTATATTTGGAAAATTGTGTTTAATCAATACCATGGCACATTAGAGACATAGTTAACAAATCCGTATTATGTTTTGAAGGATAAAATAAATAAAGTTGACAGCAACGCTTTGCAATATATTTCATTTTCCAATTTGTCAATTAAGGGGCTAACTTTCCCTGTAACTTTCCCTAGGTAAAAAGTACCAAACAGGGACCTCTCTACAGTTCCATGTGCTTGAGCTCCACAGCTGCAAAAGTATCCACATCCCCTGAGGAGGAGCACCCATCAATGTGGCTGCCCCACTCCTCTCACCATTTCAAGAACACAGGTACAGACTTCATCTGTATTACAACTGTGTAGTGCGAATTAACAACAGAGGAAGCAATGAGTTTCCTGGTTCCTCTTGGGTTAACTGATAGTGAACTGGGGAGAGTGTGTGTGTGGCTGCATGGCTGTCTCTAGTGATCCCTCTGAAACAGAGATGAAACTTGAGCCCATTTAGTCAAATTCACCAGTCAGATCCCAATGACAGTTGCATTTAAACCAGACACTGTTTGTATAGGAGGGAGAAGAAACTGATAAAACTAAGAAAAAAGAGCATGAACTCTACTCTTATCTAAACAGGGATTGTACAGATTCTTGCCAGACAAGGCTGGATTGCAAAGGTTAAGTGCTTGTAATGGTTAAAATCCACAGCTGTAGTTTTCTTCTTTCTCTCGCTACATCAAGCCAGACTGACTCGACGGGAACTTCTCCCATCTTCCCCATAAGCCTCTGTTCCTGTTTCTTTGTGTTTCAAGAATCCCTTAAGAGTAGACTTCTGAAGACCTTGCCACATTATATGTCTGATCCAGTCATACTATGGTGTATCCTCCCCACAATTGTCAGAAAGGGAATACTAAGGCATTATATTTTGGGATAAATAGAGATTCCATGGATTCATATGCAGATTTTCCATGGACTTTTCCAAATCTTCATATACACGAACAATGCTGAACACAGTAACGTACATTCAGTAAATATTAATGATACACCTTTCCAGGAATTGTTATGTTCTATTTTGCTAAACTGTTTTTCAGTCTTAGCATCTAATATTGTATTAGCTTGATCAATTCCATGCTCATCTGCTAACAAAATCTTCCCATAAACACTTTGAATTCCTCCATAACATTTCCTCTCTCTCAACCAAGTTCATATTATTTATAAAATGATTTATCCTTTGTTTCTGCAAAATATCTTTCCGTCCATTCTTGAGTACACATGTACTCATTCTCCAAATTCTTGTATTCAGGACATTTTAAAAAAACCACGAAATAATTAAATATAGGTCTTAGAAGAAATAGGTCATACAATTATGGAGACACAACTGTGACTCCATGATAATGTTGAGTAATCTGTCTAGAATCACTGCCCAGTTCTGGTTTTCAATTTAGTATTCTGCATGCACTTTGAGCACTCATAAGGTTATCTGCTACTGTAATCTGCAGTACATCTTTAATCATGCTCTCCAGGAAAACTAAATCAGGCAGGATCATATATTCCAGCCTCATACCAAATAATCTTACGTCATTTTTACCTGACCAATTTTCTATATCTTCTAAATGCTCATAGTAGCTCAATGACTGTTTTGTTTTTCAGCCTCACATTTTCTCACTCAAGGGTTTTATGTTTACCTTCAGCTGTACAATACATATTCACTTGTCAGTTTCTTCTATTCTAACTCCACTTGTCATTATAGCCTCTCTTTTAATATAGTAATTTCTTCTAAGAATCTTTTGTTTAACTGCGTTATCATTTACATTAAATCATAGAAATATATGGCTGGAAGGGATCTCAGGAAGTCATCAAGTCCAGCCCCCTGTGCTGTGGCAGGACCAAGTAAACCTAGATCATCCCTGACAAGTGTTTGTCCAACCTGTTTTTAAAAGGTTCTAAAGATCGGTACTCCATGACCTCTCCTGGAAGCCTATTCCAGAGCTTGACTACCATTATAGTTAGAACATTTTTCCTTTTAGCTAACCTAAATTTCCCTTGCTAGAGATTAAGCCCATTACTACTTCTCCTACCTTCAGTGGACATGGGAACAATTGATCACGGTCTGCTTTATAATAGCCCTTAATGTATTGGAAGATTGTTATCAGGTCCACCCTCAGTCTTCTTTTCTCAAGACTAAACATGCCCGTTTTTTTCAAGTTTTCCTTATCGATCAGGTTTTCTAAACCTTTTCTCACTTTTATTTCTCTCTTTAGGACTCTTGCCAGTTTGTCCACATCCTTCCTAAATTGTGGTGCCCAGAATCGGACACAGTACTCCAGCAGGGGTCTCACCAGTGCTGAGTAGAGTGGGACAATTACCTCCTGTGTTTTAAACACACAACACTCCTGTTAATAAACCCCAGAATCATATTAGCCTTTATTGCAGCTGCTTCACATTGTTGACTCGTATTCAATTTGTGATCCACTATAACCCCCAGATCCTTTTTGACAGTACTACTACTTAGCCCATGGGTCAGCAGCCTTCAGCACTTGGCCCATCAGGGTTATCCGCTGGCAGGCCGCGACACATTTTGTTTACGTTAACCATCCACAGGCATGGCCCCCCGCAGCTCCCAGTGGCCATGGTTTGCTGTTCCTAGGCAATGGGAGATGCGGGAAGCATTGGCGAGCACATCCCTACGGCCCGCCAGTGGATTACCCTGATGGGCCGCGTGCCGAAGGTTGCCGACCCCTGACCTAGCCAGTTATTATCCATTTTGTAGTTATGCAATTGATTTTTCCTTCCTAAGTGAAGTACTTTGCACTTGTCTGTATTGAATTTCATCTTGTTGATTTCAAACTAATTCTCCAATTTGTCATAGTCATTTTGAATTTTAATCCTGTCCTCCAAAGTGCTTGCAACCCTCCCAGCTTGGTGTCATCTGCAAATAGTAGGAGATATCAGTCATTAAGCCAGTTCAGATGTGAGTCCATAATGCTATTCATGAGAAGAAAGCAGGAATTCTCTTCTGAATTGCATTCTTCACATGTAATGAATTTAATTTGCTTTTGAAGACAGATTGCAATGCTTTGAGGATGCACCATGTTAAAATGTTGTGTTGCATTCTCCCTAGGTAATCTGGTATTCCAATGAGTTGGTATATAATGTACATCCGTTTTTGGCGTTCTCCCCCACATTTTGTCAGTTGCACTCTCTTTAACAATTAAGGGCCAACTGTGATAAACTCTGATTCCATCTAGACTCGAGCAGGAGAATGTTAGCAGGGCCGGCTTTAGGCCGATTCGCCCGATTCCTAGGAATAGGGCCTCACACCTAAGAGGGCCCTGCAATGTCCGTGTCGGGGCCCTGCAACGTCCGTCTCTTCGGCGGCATTTCAGCGGCAGTTCAATCACTGCCGCTGTGTTCGGTGGCGGTTTAGCGGAGGGGCCCCATCAACACTGTTCGCATGGGGCCTCGCACTTCCTTAAGCCGGCCCTGAATGTTAGTGATCCAGATCACTCACATTATGATCTATTCAAACTTCCTGCTGCCTAATATTCTTGTTAGCTTTGTTTTTTAGTTTACTTCATCCTTGGAATCACTGAGCTTTATATGAGTGGAGAAAGGGGATAGTTCTGCATAAAGGGGCTGATACAGAGCTCAGTGAAGCCAGTGGAAGCCAGAGGTCATCCATCAGTCTCCTGGGGTACTCACAGTCCAGAGTCTTTTTAGCCCTTTGTCATGGGGTATATGTACCCCATGCTGTCCTAGCAACCAAAGGGTTAATGCAGGCACAGCTGAACACTGCTAATTGGTAGCCTCACAGCAGATGGGAGGATAAAAGGGCTGGGAAGCAGAGGGGTGAGGTGGCTACTAGAGGAGTAGGCTGGAGGAAGGGACTCCTGTCAGCAAACTGCTAAATTGACACCCAGGGATAACCCCCAGAAAGGGACCTACTGGCTGAAGAGCCTTCAGAGGTCTTGGGGAAGGTAGGAAGGAGCTCAGGGCACTATCAGAGTTGGAAAACCCTGATCCTGCATGTCTAGCTTGAGGGCTGTGATCTGGAGTGGGTAGCCTGGGTTCCTCTACCAATCCCCTGATGTACCTGAGAACAGAGAGGGGTTTTCAGATTCCTGGGCATGGGAATAGATTGACAGTCCACTCAGCTGAGTGAGCGAGGGCAACAGCCCACTTAGTCAGGAGGGGCACCGTTGCTCTGATGCACCAACTCACACTCTTCCAAAAGGGTTGGGGGGCCTTGGAGGGAAGGTCCTGTATATTTGCTGGGTCAGAAAACAGGCCCTGGGTCAGTTTAAAGACCACCATTTTAAGCCCTTTCTTTGCTGGTTTCTGGAAAATGCTGTTTGAACCAATATATGCAAGCATACCCACTGGATGGTATTTACAACTTGAGTGAATTTGCATAATCATCCCCTACTGTTCTTAGTTCCTGGTGGAGCTGTGGCAGCCCTTCCCTCCCCCCCCATACAATCCCTGGCCCACAGTGATACATAAACAATTCAAACGCTTAATACAATACGGGCCCTGAGATACTGTGTGTGGTTGCAATATCTATCACAATCCCTACTTAACATCTACTATCCCTACTTTCATCTTTGTAAAGGCCTTTGAAATTAGCAAATGAAAAGTGCTACTGTATGTAAATGCTAAATATTATTTGATAGCATGTGTTTTCAGGATCTGGCCCCAAATTACTAAATTTCAGTAATTTATTTGTTTTAGCAAAAGATACAACTCTTGATAATTTACAGTAAACGATATACAGTCAATAAGCAAGAGTTAGACAGATAAAATCAGCCATAGAACAATGAAGCTTAATCTTGAAATATAGTTTACAGCATATTCTACAACTTCATGTATATAATAGCCATTATAATAAAATTAGTTATACTACCTATAGCTGAATTCCCTCTTATGATATCTGTCACATTATGGTTATGAGGCTGAACAAAAGTCTTCCTAGAACAACAGCACATTACAAATTTCATTATGGTAATGTATAAGTAATAAATTGTTTTTAAAACAGTCTCAATCTATGAGCAAGGCAAAAATCCTAACATTCCTTTCTCAATGAGATTTTCAAAAAAATTTCACATTTCAGTTCCCATTTTGCCACCTATTGGTGAGTTCATATGTTGACTTTGGATGCAGAATATATTATTCTGTCTGAGGCGGGAAACCATAGAAAATATTTGTATATGAAATGACTGTAGCACTTTAAAAGCCCCTTCGTAGAGATCAGCCACCCAAACAGCAGATATCTACATCTATAATCTTTGTGTAGACACATGAAAGTCATACTCTACGATAATATTTGAAGTAATTATATTCTGCCAAAGTTAGATGTGGTATTACATGTAATTTCATTGTCTTCACATGTACACACTTAATTGGGTGTGAATTTGGCTTATAACATTAAATATTAAAATTTAATTTAATTGCAACAAATACAGGCATAAGAGCCAGGCATAGTCTGCAAAAATTGGTGCCTATGTCAACTCTGAAAAAGTAGCATTGTTGGTTGCTGGCCTGAGACACCGTACAGCCAGAATAGACAGCCTATCCCAACCCACAATTGCTTCTCTGTAGGTTACCTTGTCAGGAACAGGACTAACCTGTTTTGGGTGCACATTTTAAACTTGGAGATTTACATCATGGAAAAACACAGGCTATAAAATTTGGCCCTCCTTTGGAATGCTCCTCCGGGATGCCAAAGCCAAGATTCTAGGGTTTTCATGAAAACAGGGCCTATGAAATGGAAAGTCAACAAGTTTGGGTGCAAGGCAAAATCAGCGTGGGAAACTTCCACCTTTGTTCTCTTGTGGCTTAGGACTTTTCTGTTTTGTATAACCATCAGGCAAAATTTGTTCCATGAGTGGTAATTGTAATTTAAAGTAACTGGGTCTAAAAAACCCCCCCAAAATAAGTGACAATTAAGGGCTATAATATTCCTTTTCCATGGATAGAGGAGCCAGGAAACTCATCGAGAAGATTGTCCCCTCAGGTTGGGAGGGCTCTAGGCAATCACTGAATGGGCAGGACAGTCTTGTAGATCCTGAAAAGCTAAAGTGAAGGATAACCACAGATGGTTGGACCCAGGCAAAAGGCCCATAGAGTTCTGGCTTTCCACGCTGCCCTGCCAAGTTTTTCCCCTCTGGTAGCACAGCTGCCTTAGGAGCCATGTTGTCACTAGTGGATCCCCCCATGTTCCTGTCTCAGTGAAGGAGCTCCACATGAGCTAGTGTTACTTGCAACAGTATTAGCTGTGGTATCTATGTAGATATCTACATGGTCAGCAGGTGATATACTGCAGAGAAGGGTTTGTCCCAAAACCCCACTGAGACCTAAGAAAGTTGCTTCTACAGAGTCCTGGGAAAAGAACATTTCTGTGGAACCATCAATCCTCCTTCTTGTGTAGCTTCAGTGGGTAATTAGCCTGCTTTGAAATTCCTCCATGCACATTGGTAGAAAAGACAATCTGGTCCTAAATAATTCTTCTTTATGCATACATATTTGTATTACTTTTGTTAAGTAATTTAATAATTTGCAAGAAATATTTGTTGATCTGAAGAAATTCTTAGTAAACACAAGCAAATCGCAAGTAATTACAAGAACAAACACGAGGAAATTGTTAGTAATCACTAGTATATGATAAATAATTATTTTCTTGTTTTCAACAATTAAAAAGGTGTGTTTTTTTTAACCATCTCACACCAAATACTTAATTTCATTATTATGGAATATTACCAACAGTTTTTCCCATCCCCTCAATATGGATTTAGTCTTGATTCACATTCTGTAATCATGCATACAGGAAATATGGTCAGACAATCCTACATGCAGTCATGTACATGTGCTGAACTTCCCTGACTCAGTAGTAGTTAAGGGACATTCTATACTTTGTTTCAGATGCATCATACCACATCTTCGTTGCTGTTGACTATACTTTACAGGTCTATTTAGTGCAGTTTTTTCTGATGCCACAAATAACTTCCTTTACATGATCTAGTTTCAAGCTGGCCATGTAGAAAAGCTAAGGGCGACTGAAAAATTATTTCATACTTAATGCCACCATAAATTTGTGTACCTGTGATATAAGGACTTGGGTTCTAATTTACTAGAAAACAGTCTTGATCTCGGTGCTATGCTGGGCACAGTGCCAACCCCACAATTTACTGCTGACCTACATTAATGATTTGTGAGGTAATAAAATACACAGGTTCAAAATTTCATGAGAGTTATAAGGACCTTGCAGGGACAAAATATTTCTGTAATTCTTAATCATTATTCTTTTATGATTACATCCAAAATCAATATTGTTTTTCTCATTATTAAGAAAAGCAAAAAATTGAAATAACAGAATAATACAAAATTTCAAGCTACAGTGCCATGTTTTCATTGGCAGTATATCATTCTGGAAGTTATTTTGAAAACTCTGTGCAATTTATAATGCGTGCTATAAGACACAACATTTTAGTGGATAAATATCTCTATCAGGCCATATATCTATGGCACACTGTACATTATGTCTGTACAGATATATTTTTCACTCTGATGTAATATACAAACCTTTCCAAGATGCTTCTTTATATATTTAAAATCAAGCAACTGCTATTGTATAAGCAAAACTTGCAGTACAGAAAGTTGAAAGGAAGTGCTGTTTTAAGAAAAGTAATTTAGATTAAATTAGCCTGAAGCCAAAGTTCAAAATCTAATGGACAGAGAGTGATATAAAAGAGAAATGCACTCTCAACCAGACCCTGGCATTCCACTCACAGCTGAGAATACTAGTTGGACCCAGCTCATCACCACAACTTGCATTACAATAGATATAATATATACACTCTATATAATTGTATTCAATTACACTGGCAAAAGAAATCTGCACAAAGATTGTGATAAACTGTGATAAATTAGTCTTTTTTTTTTTCCGGTGAACAAGCTGAGAGTTATTTATTCAGCTGTTTGGACCTGGCAGAATTGGCCTAGTAGAATTCTTTGGAAGAAAACCTGCTAATACTCATTTTGCGGCTTACTCCTACTAGTGACATGAGTGGGACTTCCCACCCACCACAGGCATAAGGATCTGTACTTGTGGATACCTTTGCAGATTGGAGAGGTCTAGTCTACGTGAGTAAAATAGGGCCCAACATATTCATATATTTAAAAGTGAAGAGGATTGAGCTGAGGTGGATGTCCAGGGAAAACAAGCAGGTTTCACATGCTAGGGGCCTTCAGCATCACCACAGCTAGAACCTCCAATAAGTGCAGTGTATGAGTACAGATACAAGTCAACGCTACCCTCAAGGAATGAGAATTCAAATATAGCTAGGTCACCATTAGTGAGCTTGTACATCAGAGATGCTCCACCAATTTACACAAGCTGAGAACCTGGCCCAAGAAGGCCAGTTTAAAATCAAATCAATCCCTTAGGGAATATGCTAACACTGTACATTCTCTGTTGATGTCTTCAGTGTTAGCATTATGTTGTTCTTTTGAAAGGATTCTCTCACCTTAATAACCCTGTGCCTGATTCTTCCTCTACTCTCCCCTAGACTTCAGCAGACCTACTTCTGATTTGCACCAGTGTACGTGAGAGATGAATCATGTCTTTTGTTCTCATCTGTTTCCTAGTCTTGTTGAAAATGTATAGCCCTCCAAGACAACAGCAAAGAGTTTAATTTAAAAGAATTGCTACTGTGTAATTCTTCTTTTAATTAATATTGTAAAAGTATATTAAGCTGTGATCAACTGTATAAAATTTATACCACATTATAAATATATTATAGATATTATAAAAATAAATTGGAATTGTATATGTATTAAATTAAAACATATTAAACTATGATTTAAATTTTTTTAAAAATGGTTACTAGCCATGTTCTTTAAAAAAAAGTCTGGCAAAGACAACAGCAATGAAATTTATGATACGTGGAAAAAATCAAGGTCCCATTTATGTGACAGAAGCATAGTGTGTGGTTATGAGACAGGCTTAAAATGGAGGCAGGCTCTGAATGCAGTAGACTTTAGGGGCCTAGAATTACTGTGGTGTAAAGCCAGGGTTAATGAGAACACAATCAGTTGCGGAGACAGTGGAACAGTGTTTTTGAATGATACAACACAAGTTATTTAAATCAGCCATACCAATGCCTACAGCTAAATTCTTCACGCTGATCCACACAGCCCTCTTGTACTGTACTCTCCCTGCAGGACACCCCTAATTTCTATGATTTTGTGGAAGAAAATTTTGGGGATTTTGTTTTGGTTTTTTGTTTGTTTTTTGTCTGTAACAAAACACTAAGGCCATGTCTACACTTACAAGCTTACAGCGGCACAGCTGGACCGATACAGTGTGCTGCTGTAAGAACGCTTTTGTGGCCACGTTATGCCAACAGGAGAGATCTCTCCCATTGTCATAATAAAACCCGCTTAACAAGCGGTTGTAGCTACGTCAATGGGAGAGTGTCTCCCGCTGACATAGAGCTGTGCACACGAGGGCTTATGCCAACAAAACTTATGTCCTTTGGGGGGTGTTTTTTCACACCCCGAGCAACAGACGTGCTGACATAAGTGCTAGTGTAGACATGGCCTAAGGTTCACACATTTACTGTTACTTATGTAGGGACTAAATGTCAAGATACATTCTACCCTCAATTACACCAGTATTACCTTGATATGACTCATTGACAGTTACATGAGGGTGAAAATTGGGACCCAACATCGGATAAAATGTGCGGTGGTTGAGGAATCACAGATAGAAATCACCAGACACAATTTTAGCACCATATTATGACAAATGTTATTAGAAATCTAATATTAGGAGAAAATCTTTTAAAGCACAATCTCAAAGCAAGACATCAATGATTTAAACAATGACTAGCGCCCAAGTTCTCCAGGCAAGCATTACATCATCCTATTGCAAAACCATTAGAGGACATCTCCAAACTATGTAGTTTCTTTTTCTTTCTTTCTATTAATGTAAGTAGGAGTGAGTAACATAAGGGCCTGTGCTGAAACACTGGCCAATTTCCAGCTAAGGAGTTTAGGGCCAGATTTTGTTATTTCAAGGCGAAGGAAGCACCTAGTCACTTTTGAAAATCTCACTAGGTGCTTATCTGCATGTATAGGCACCTGCAGCTTTAAAAATCTGGCCCATAGAGACTACAACTGCTCCTTTCCTTAAAAGATTTAGAGTCAGCTGTCTCTCCATGGATACCAGCTTAACAGTTACAGGCATTAATGGGCAAATCATAAAATGTTTAAAAATCCACTACTTAAGTATACACACCTTTGATACTCTGCTTCTCATGTTCTTTTGACAGGCCTCAGTTCTCTCCCTCTTCCTGATCCCCCCACTTTAAATTTTCCATGCTCCAAATTTAGTAGACTCATGAACATATTGCAGATATTTAGTGGGGACAGGGGACATGTGAAAATTTCGGAGCACATCAAACAAACCTTGATATTTGGAAAAATTAAAATTGAAGCACCTTTGGTCCAGCTGGGCTCTGATATTGAGATCAAGGAACTATCTTCCCAGAGAATTGTGGCGAAAGAAAATTACCTCATTTCCAGGCCAAGAAAAGATGCTACCTCAAAGGGCGGGGGCGGGGGCAGGTAACCCACTTGAAGGAGATGCTGCTGCTAGTATAGACAGGTTTCAGGGAAGTGGTCCATCTAGCCACAAAGAGGGGTACCACCTGGATGATTAAAGATCCTGTTAGGAATGAGATGGTATGGAGGACAGCCTTTCAGAAACTTGTCAAAAGATTGTGAATTTGTGAGTTCCTCAGGTGTCATCAAAAGAGGAACCACAACAGTCTTGGATGTTGATGGGATGCAGATCTATGAACCTTTTGAAGTTCACCCATTACTAGCAATAGCACAATAACAGGCTGTACATGACAAGGAATTAAAAAAGAAAAGCAATCTTATGTTCCTTAGAAATATATTCCAAGTACAAACAGATTGCAGAACACATGTAAGTTCAGAAGAGGCAGGAACGAAAACTTTCAAAATGAAAAGACTACCGCTGGGGGATTGTTTTGATTGAACCTTTTCTCCCCCTCTCCGCCTGGTTGTTTTAAAATCAACTTGTGTTTGTGTTTTGTGATTTTTTCCCCCTGTTCTTATAAAGGCTTGAGAAAAAAAGGCTTTTTAAACACAATTTTTTTATGTTTAATACCGTTTCTTTGTATTTTGTTACTTGCAAGCCATTTTGTACATTAAGTCCTAAATTTACCTTAATTTCACAACTGGTTACAGTATTTTCTTAGGAAATGGGTCCCAAAGGAGCCAGTGATATATTGGGAAGTGATAGTTAAAAGGAGCAACAAGGGCACGAAGGATGAGGTGTCTCCTTAACTAAACTTTTCCCAAACCTCATAAGTATGGGTTTGATTTGATAGATGTAGAAAAGCTTGAATGGAAGAAGATCCCATCTTTTGTTTGAGATATTAAACCATCCACTTGAAACCATTGAAGATAGTACTTTTGACATGACCATACCTGGTGTTCCTGCCAAATTCTATGTTCCTGACTACTCTCTGGACGTTTAGCTGAATGTAGACCTGGTTGGGAAATGGGGGGAATTTTCCAAGAAAAACAATCAGAAACCCCCAAACCAAATAAATTTCAGGAAAAAGATATTTTTTTCCCCATCAAAACCTCAACACTTTCTACTGGAGGAAAAAAGTGATCTGTTTCCGGTTTGTCAGTAAAAAGTCTAGATTTAGTGTCTTAGAAAACCAATTTTCAGGGAAAAAAATATTTTTGATGGAAAATTTTAATTCTCCAATACTTTGTTCTGTAAACTGCTATGTGTTCACTACTCACTGTTAAGCACTTGCCACAATCCACAGTAAAGCATTTCAGTAGTGAATGAAAAGGTCCCTGCAGCATATATTTGTATATGAATTAAAATGGAAAACATTTTAGGGATTCTTCAAAATGAAGGGAGTTATATAAATTTTAGTTATTTTTTATTTTGGCCAGAACCGTTCTCTCATTGAGAATGAGGGTATTTCATGTAGTCCAACTTTATTTCATGGTTATTGCTTTAATTGCCAGATTTTTTTTTAAATGTTCACAGATGAAATATTCTATATCAGTGACTCTCAAACAAAGGTCTGTAGATCACTGAGGGTGAGCAGAGAATTTCTGGTTGTTTCCGTTCACAAAGCTGCTTCTCTCTTATAGTGATGGAACATTTGCCAGTCTTCAAGCAGGGACATTCCTACTAGTGATAGCTCAGTTTTGAACTCTTTCAAGATCTATTTTGACCAGCTAAACTGTACATAGCTTTTTGTCCACACTAGCAAAACATCAAATATTATGTCCAAAAAAGAAGCCAGTAGCCAACTCAGAACCTGATTCCTCACTCCCACAACCTGAAAATTTAACCCAGATTCTGAATAATTTAGTATAACCCTGACCATGCTCAATGTGTTTTCAAAAAATGATAATTCTCCATATGTCCCATCTGAATAATGACTGTGTGCTCTACAGTGATAATAAGTAATAAATAATATCTCCCGAAAAATTTTCTGAGAAAACAGCACATTCTACAGACATTTTGTTTCAGAATGCTGTAGGAAAAAGTAGACAATTGAAATAGAATTTTTTATATATTTTTTTTAAATTGTTCAGCAGACTATTCCTAACCACAATGTAACTCTATTACATATGCTGGATAAGCAAAATATCCCACTGGCTATGATTACTCTCTTGAGGTTCTATTGAAGCCCATTATTCATAAGTTATCGAGGATATTTTCCTTCTCACATGTATTCTTTACATGCCTCTGGGGATTCATGTTACATTCTGAATATGACCATAGGTATTATATTAATAAAAATGACTTAGCTATGTCTATATCTCCCCCTCTACCATATAAATGTACCTCGTCCTTCATTCCAACATAACCTCTTACTGGTTACAGTGCTTAAATTGCTATTTTTCAGTATATTTTCTTATTAAAACAATACACATTCAGGTCTGGTGTTCTAAACCTCAGAATGGAACCTGTGTAATAGAAATCAAACTTCTCATTTGGTTTTAATATCAGAGCTATTTTCAGGGCCTACCGTAGAATATTTGCCTAGCAACAAAATTGTACTCCCTTTCATTATGAAACGACTGATGTAGTTGAACATGTATATGTATATAGTCAAGATGAACAGTTAGCACAGATATGTGCCTTCAACTTGCAAAGAAAAAGTTATTGTAAAACCGTGTAGATGTAGAGGAGTTGGGACCACAGTGTCATGAATTTGGAATATGGATACAATATTTCAAGCAAGTCAGTATTTCTAGAGGACAGAGCAGAGGGTTTGGAACCTGAAATCATGAGACTAGTCCTAGCTCTGCTCTCTATTTGTTGTATGGCTGTGGGCAAATCAATTAATTTCTTTGTGCCTCTGTTTACTAATCAGAAAAATGAATATAATATTAATCTGCATCACTAAGGTGCTGTGAGGCTTAATTAATTTGAGACTGATTCTGACACACTTTCTTGTGTTGAGTAGCACCTTACTCCACGAGTAATCCAAATGACCAATTGCAGAATAATATATTACTCAGCATGAGACTGGGTGGCAGAATTGGGTCTTTAATATATGTGAAGCATTTGAAATCCTCAGATGAAAGATGGTACATAAATGCAAAGCAGGATTGTCATATGTAATCCATATAAACAATGCAAAAAACTACTATCATGCTAACAGGGGCACAGACGTGCACCCGACCTCCCATTGACTTCATTGAGACTTCACATTGGAGTAAGGGTCTGTATTTGCAGCTCCCTCTGCAGAATTGAATCCTTAGTAGATAATCTCGGCGAACATAATTTTCTCACCCATGACTCTAGTGGAACATAAAAAAAAATTTGCGGTGACAAGCATATTTATCAACGGCACACCCATTAGATCTCAATTACATTAATTAGAATCGCCTTTCTAATGAGAGTAATGTCAAATATTGGCTGTATGCCCAATGCTAATAATTAATTCATTCACTGTTGGTTCTAGTTCACATTGCACCAGGGATGTTTCATGCATTCTGACACCCAAATATAGTGTTCTACTTTGGAAGTAGAACAAGTGGGAGTGTGACACACTAATTAAAAGTGTCAGAGTGCGGATATACCTTGCTAAATGTCATTTTGTCTTTAGAAATGCCAGCCTCAACCTCAGCATAGAAAGGATATGAGCAATATATATAACAATTTCAGCAGAACTGTTTTGAAAGGTTAGCCTTCCACTAATTTGTTCTCACAGAGAATTTTAATTTGCAGTGTGATGCGTGTACAGACCCCACACTGAATCAGGGCAGGGAGTAGAGCAATATTGGACTAGGGAGGCCCCACCCCTCACCTGGTACAAGGCCTGTTCCCACTGGAGAAAAAGTTGAAAGGGAAATTGATAGCCCATGAGAAGGGGGAATGAGCTGCATGTGGCATCAGCAAGCAAGGCTGATGCTGTGCTAGTGGTGGCAATGGCTTTGTGGAAGCTGCTTTAGTAGTAAGAACTTGGATTCTCCTCTTCTTTGGGAGTTGAAAGCCCTAAGAGATTAACTGAGTGAACAGGACACTAAGACTGAGGAGAGTCTGCTAAGCCTGTGACCATACCCCAAACTGAGGACCTTCAGACAGGTAGGAAGTGATCCAGAGGAAACGTAATTTCGGAGAGCTCAGTAACTGGGCTGGACACTGATAAACTCCTAGGGCCCTGGCTTGGGACCTGGTAGAGTGGATGGATTTGAGTGCCACTACCTTGCCACTCCTCTGAAGGAGCAATTGGAGCATGAGGGGGTGAATGAGGCTCAGCTGGGGTCAACTCTGTGATGACTAGACTGGCAGAAACTGTAAGGCTATGAGCTGACCACCAGGCTAGATGGTCATCAGACCTTCCCAATACTTGCAGTCAGTAGTATTAAGAGCTGGAGGGGTAGCTGTGGTCCGGCAATAATTAGGCCTATGTATGGGAGGTAAGAGACTTGATTTCTATTCCTGCATCTGCCATTGACTTACTGTGTGATCAATGGCAAGTCACTAAGCACAGTATTTTCAAACTTGGGTGCATCATGCCTAAAGCCATGCTCAGGCACCTGTTTACAAAAGTAATGAGGGACCTCATCTGCCATTGGATTCATTGTGAATTCAGAGAGCTCAACATCTCTAGCTACTTGTTTAAACTTCTGAATTGGATTTTGGTGTCTAACTTTAGGTACCTACATCTGAAAATGTTGCCCTATTAACATGTAGCTGGGCAATAGTTCAACACCACTATCCACTGCTCAAATCAATGTGTAATATATTATGTATCTACCGTGAATGGATGCTGTGTTCAGACCCTGGGTGGAAAACTGGAACAATTTCTGTTCCCACCTTGCAATTGAATAACTGCAGAATATAATTTTCATTTATAGTTGCTATTGTAATTAAGTGAACAATTGTGGTGTATGTGGAGTTTGCTCTCTGAGGCCCCATCTTCCCCAGTGTTGATTTTAACAGTACCAAACAAGATGGGAAATGAGTCAGAGAGAGACTATTTTGAGCGAAGTTGTATCCCAAGACAGTACGATTGTGGGCAATGTCTAAATATTTCTCAGAGAAGAGACATAACAGGATTAGTTCCAGGTCTCATCTTTATAAATTCCCTTAGAATATAGGGTTTTAAAGGGAATGTAAGATCCCCAGAGCTGCTAAAAACGAAACTTACAGACATAATGGCTTTTTAAACTGATGCCTATTATGTAAATCTTTGTTACGGTGAAGATGAATAACTTTGCCCTGCCTAAATAATGAATGGATGAACTGATTTGTATATAATAAAAAATCCTCCTGACCTATAAAGTCAGGCCTGAACAGATCTCAAACCATGTCTTTAATGAAGTTGGGCTACATTTTTCTGTGCTGTTTGTTTAGCAATGACAATGCGCTTGGCGCTGTTCATCACCATCCCTGTCCCCTTTCGTCCTTATAATCTAAAAGATATGTGCTTAGAAGACAGAACATTATCAGGAAACTCATAAGAAATTACAGGGGTAATAGAAGTAACACCTAAAGGTAATCCAAAAAATTTTTTTTGAAGAAATGGTCTTTTCAACGAATATTTTTGCTTCTTTCTAAGTTTTACTTTTTTTAACCAACTTAAAACATTGTTTTCTTTCAGTTTCCTCTTTTCTCCCTCTTTTCATATTTCTCCCTCCTCTTTCCTTTTTGCCACTAGAAAGTGAGAGCACCCAACTCATTTGACATCATAGAAGCTCTGCTGGCTAGCTGAGATGGGGACAGAATCATGATGTTGGTCTCAGCCTGTGCCTAACACTCCATTTTTTGGAAAGCTAGTTCCCAAGAGGTTCAAGCAAAGAGCATCAGAAATTAATTTGGCTCCAGCCCAGCATGCAAGTGCAGTGGGGAGAAGCATGAAAGCTTCTTCCTTTCTGATCCCACGGCCCATTTTTACATTGTTCCATAAGGCCATCTGCAATACCACTCTTTCATTTCATCAGGACAACTAGTGACATAGTCAATCACTAGAGCACATTTCAGAGGTATGTTTGTCACCAGAACTCTGAAGCAAATGGATTTTGTGTTCCTAACTTTTAGGCATATGCTAGTAAAGAACACTTTCTTAGTGCCAGCAAATCTTTCTCCTCCAGCTCTGTCTTCTCCAAAGCTCTTCTCCTTCTCGCTCCTCTTCATCCTTGCATGACTTTCTCTCCTCACAGAGCCCAGGTCAATTGACTTGGCAAACAGAGTTCATGTTATGGGGCTAAAAATAGTGGTGTGGCTATTCCTGCTTGGGCTGGAAACCCAGCGAAGGGGTAGGACGTCAGAGCCCAGGCATCTGCCTGAGTGGGAATATCTATGCTGCTATTTTTAGCTCCATAGTATGAGCCCTGGGAGACCAATTCAGTTAACCTGAACTCTGACAATAGCTGCTGTGACAGATTTTTTTGCAGTGTAGACGTACCCATAGTTACTTGGGATTTATCCAGTATAACTTAGGGTAAAATTTGGCCTCTAGACAATTGCTAAAATTACAGCATCAGATCCTCCACTGGCATAGGTCTATTGAAGTCAATGGAGCTATGCCAAAATACACCAGCTGAGTGGCTCACTGTCATAAAACAATAATTTCTTCCATTAAGAAGGACTGGATCTTTTGCCCAATTTCTATAGCAGAGTCCATTTAAAGTGGTGGTTTATATCATCCTGATGCATTTTTCATATTTGCTGCTTTTTTCCTATTATATAATACATATGTAAATGCTAATAGCACTTTAAACTTTCAATTTATTATCCATTACTGTATATAATTAATATCATACCCCTGATAAAATCATCTGTATTAATATGGTCACTGCAACAAAATACCATGAATTCTCATTCTGGGCAAATATTATTTTATGTGTTCGCTTGGGTTTTGTTTGTTTGTTTTTTGTTTTTGCAAAATGTTAGGTGAGAAATGTTACAAAAGAATTAGCACTTTTTAAATGGAGGATTAATTGAGCTGTGGTGACGCTCCATCTCTTTGTAGTCACTTTATAGTTGTGACTGTCAAAGTACTCCACAGTGGCATACACTTATGAAAGTAACCAGCTGACACTTTTCATCTCATCATCTTAGTTGAGAGACAGCCACCATCTTGGCCAACACACCAGGGACTGAACTGGGGACCTCTACAGATAAAACCACAAGTTGGTACAGCCAGAGCTAAAGAGCAAAGTCTCCCTGGATGTTGCTTGTAACAAACTTGTATGCTCTGTGGATTGGGCACAGAGGGGGATTTGTAACACACACTGACCAGTGAGTTACATTAAATAAAAGTAAACTTGCCACATCACTTTCTGTGTGATATCAGAGGAGACCAAAATTAATGGGCTTCACTCACTTCTGCAGATTAGACCAATTTGACACTGGTGTAAATTAGGGTGGCCAATTTTGGTTGGATGTGTTCCTGGAGGTTTCATCACATGACTATTTTAATTAAAGATTAATCTTTAATTCCTGGAGACTCCAAGACAATCCTGAAGGGCTGTCAACCCTAGTGTAAAGCCATTTATTTTGATGGATCTCTACTGGTGTAAATCTGGAATAATGGAGTGGAGAAGCAAGCCCAATATTAAACTAGCTGTATTAGTCACATTAACAGATGGCATGCAAAAGTGTCTTGGTCAGTTCATATAACCTGGGTAGAGGCTGAAGGTTCTGAGCAGCATTTGTCTTGCCATCAATTCCATATATTTCTTTAAATTCTTACTCTGCTCTATGAGCATGATCTAATATAACTGTGCTATACTGAATAGAACAGGACAAAGAGGGTTAGATTTCAGGAGAGACCTGCTTTGATGTGACACCAAGGAATCGTGAATGCAAGTTAGAGCCAGACTGCTACTAAGACCAGGCAAGCAGAGGCCTCCCAGCATGTAACACTGCCCTCTGCATGCCCAGTAACGACCTCTTTCCTACAACTCTGCCAGCCTGCTGCATCACTTGCTGCTAATGAAACACTAATGAACAAGTTAGTATTTGTGTGTGCCATTGTACCCTGTTGAATTGACTCAAAATTCTGCAATTTACTGCTGTACTTCTAACATCTGATGGAGAGTATGCTTTTGTTCAAATGGCCTTTATTTTTGGAACAAAAGTACCTATATCTATCCCCCCTATTGCTGTGAAGTTCTGTGTTCAGCATAGCGACCACTATTAAGTCAATTATGTCCACTAGTTTGTTGTAATATGCATGTAGGAGATTTGTTCTTCTGTATTATCAAGGAAGCATGGTCCATAGATCTGGCTTTAAATATTATCAGTAAGGTGCATGATGCAGATGCCTCTAATATGTGGCCACACCATATCTGTTTTACTGGCCGGCAAACAGGTATCATAAGCTGATAGCACTTTGGGTGAATGTGACTATTAATGTTAGTACCTTTGGCACAGATCTGCTTTTGATGAGTTCTGAATCTTATTTGTTGCAATATTATTCAGTTTGAAGAGAGTGGCCCGAGATCAATAAATTAATAACTTTATATTCATGATCTAGTTCTTTTTCCCCATATACGTTAATATGGAATAAAGACATTTCACTATATCTTAAATATTGTAATAGTGGGATACAGGCTAAATTAATCTTTTAAAACAAAATATTGTTTCAAGTTGTGGAAGTATATTGTCAGTAGGTGGGAGAACATGCTTTGGAAAACATTTTGCCATAGACACTATAATATCAGCCTGTGTTCAAACATGCATTGTAGTATATCACTAACTATGAGCCAAAACACCATTTTAGATGATAGCATGTAAACATTGAAATGTAGATTTTATCTACCCGATAGAAATATTTATAATATTACTAGCTAAAATTTGTTAAATAGAACTGGTGACCTCATAATGAGTTGATCAACATTTTATGAATGTCAACATTCTGGGAGGAAAAAATTGAAAACCGCAAAATTGTTTCCTGTTTTCCAATCAACTCTACCATTATTCATACAAATGTCAAGCTTTGTAAACAACGTGGCTCATTCACAGAACACACAAATATACTTTTTGTGAAATATTATTGCTGATATGCATCTAAGGGTACCTAAAGAAATCTGATTAACAATCACTGGGGTTTTGGTATATCCTGATGGAAAGGTTACATTAAAAAATCCCAAATTCAAAGTTTAATCAGCTGCCCATAATGAATGGGTGAAATGAAAATGAAATCAAATTTCAAAATTACATAGGAACATGAAAATTAATTACTCCAGTCAGAGTAAACTATTGAAAGTATTTGCAGTATATTAGATGCAATGGAGAACTTATGTAAGTGCTGAGTTAAAACTTTTTTTTTCTTTATCTAATGTACTATGCAGTGTTACTCTTATGATTTGTTCATTTTGCTGTTTTTCATTGTTGCTAATTATTTGAATGTTTTGTCCTTTTCTGTGACATTAAGATGAGGTGTGTTGGATGTCAGAATAGCTTAGTTTACTGCACTAATGATTTCATCTTACTATGGATGTTAAACAGCCTGGTACGTAGAAATCTAATTAAATTCTGTTGCCAGTTTAGCAAATGGAACAGCATAAACTTGCAACTACCATTCTTCTGTTATTTCTCCTCATTATCCTCTTAACTTGCTTAGGCTGGAACAAATCTAACTTCTGTTTTTAAAAAAAATTGGCACAGCCTTTGTTGGTAGCGTTATTACCACATTTGGATCTTTATATTTCTGGAATTTATTTATCTTTTTTATTTCCCACGTCACATGAAGGACAGTCTCACAACTAGATAGTAGCCATTAGCCTATCCAGTGGAAGGCCTGGGTTAGGAAGTGATTTCAAAACTCTGAAGGAGCTTCTAGCTCAGCTCAAACCCTTACTAGCAGGTTCATGTAAAAGTCTATATACTGTGCTGATGCTACAGCAAGAAAATAAGCTGAAGCTATTATAGATGGCAATGAACTGAACTGATATTTGGTAGGAGGGAGCTTAAATGTGGGAGTGGAATTTAATATTGGAGACTTCATTAGAAGCAGAAAAGCTGTTTATTTTGTCCACACTTGGATAGCTAAGGCTCCAGCCATCAGCAATATAGAAAGGTATAATGAACAAGTTATAGACTTGGATTTCCATCATGTTTATGTTTTCATTTATTGTATTCTTTCATGTATAAATGATATCACATGAACCTCTAGGTCAGTGGTTCTCAACTGTGGTCCACCGCTTCTTCAGGGAAAGCCTCTGGCGTGCCGGGCCAGTTTGTTGACTTGCCATGTCTGCAGGTTCAGCTGGTCGCGGCTCTCACTGGCCGCGGTTCGCTGCTCCAGGCCAAGCGGGGCTGCGGGACGCTGTGCAGGCTGGGGGATGTGCTGTCCACTGCATCCTGCAGCTCCCATTGGCCTGGAGCGGCGAACCGCGGCCAGTGGAAGCCATGACCGGCCAAACCTCTGGACGCAGCAGGTCAACAAACTGGCCTGGCACACCAGGGGCTTTCCCTGAAGAAGTGGTGGACCACAGTTGAGAACCTCCACTCTAGGTGCATGGACAAAACCCACCTATAATTTATTTAGGTATATACACATTGTGTATAACACAGATCAGTTAATGTCAGCAGCACTTAAAGCATAGTAATAATAATAATAACTCTCAAAACACACAGAATAAAATAGACACATACATCCCTTCAGCTGCCCCAATCCCATCTCTCCAGGGAAAAAAGAGACCTTGCAACCTCCCTTGAAGTCAACACTATTGGGCTGTGTCAGAGCAAGGAAGGAAGCAAATTCCAGAGATCAGGGAATACAGTTTATTTTCCTGTTACTATACCTTTTCAGAAAAGAACCACTCATGTTCACTCATGTTCACCACTCATGTTCACAAAAGAACATCCCATAAAGATCTAATATTAAAGTTATTATAACCATGATGTACGTGTCTTATATCTTCAAGAACACCTCTTAAAACTTGCCTTTCCTCTGATAAGAAGTACTGTTTCTTTAAATTTGTAGGCCATGAAATACATTCCTTTTGATGCTTTGGGTTTAATCGGTGTTCTCATGTGATGTAGTATAACCTGAAGCACATGTTGTGTTGTCTCACTTAAAGAAACTCCTTCTATCCAGAAGCATGTAGCAGCTGCTGTTGACAGCAAAACATCTGGGCTTCACCCAAAAGTCAGTGGGTATGCCACTACCTGAATTAGATGTTTAAGCATATTTCAGCTACATTTCACTTACTGTTATGTTCCCATAAAAATATGTGCATCTATGAAAACTTACTCTGAAATCTGGAAACTTCAAAAATAAAACTTTTTTCCATTTCATTTGGAATGTATTAAAATAGAGCAGTTGAGTGGAAAAAGCTCTTTGTGGGATTCTGCTTGAAATGGAAGATTTTTTTTCTTTGTACAGTACTCGAATTTTCTCCATTGCTTGAGACTGTTTAAAAACAAAAAAATAGAATAATAAAATAGATACTGAAGTGGGCTAATAATCATATACAAAGTAAGTTTGCATTGACAGAAAATGGTCTAGATCAGGGATTGGCAACCTTTGGCATGCGGCTTGCCAGGGTAAGTGGCAGCCACCACATCCCTCGGCCCGCACCGCTTCCCACAGCCCCCATTGGCCTGGAGCAGCGAACCGCAGCCAGTGGGAGCTGCGATCAGCCAAACCTGCGAACTTGGCAGGTAAACAAACCGGCCTGGCCCACCAGGGGGCTTACCCTGGCAGGCCACATGCCAAATGTTGCCGATCCCTGGACTAGATGATCTAGGATGAAATCCTGGCTCTTTTGAAGTCAATGGGAGTTTTTCCATTAACTCAATAGAGCCAGGTTTTAGCTCAAGTATTTCTTTTATCTCTGCTTGTCTCAATTGTACCTTTAAGACATAGCCCTACAATATTTTTCCTGGAGCTCCATGAGATGCAAGGGGTGTTATATGCTGTTACACCGCCTCAGAGGGTGCAGTATATATCTCCTTTGCATGCCCCACATAAAGGGACATGGATGAGTTCTCCAGGGAACTCCATTGGTGACCTACTATGCAAGTGTACTCACAAACACCTTGACCCATGGAGCAACAGGGCACAACCTTGCCCCAAGTCTACAAGTCAATTAGTCTGGATGTTTCACTGGACAGACATTATTCCTCCTTTCTGAAAGTCTATTCAATACACCATGTATATCGATTGTACTTTGTGTCTGCTGTTGTTATATATTGCACACATGAAAAAGAGCCTAGAGACCAGGATAGGTGATGTTTATTTATTTTTAAGTATAACAAGAAAATAAGTCATAATTATGCCACAATTGAGATCTGCATGTCTTCAGGTGGCTCCTTTCAGTAACAGCATTTTAATTGGGTTGGAATATATGTGGCCCTTTCTCAAGGGATGGTCTTACAAGAACAGGAATGAATAATGTGACTGCTGTCCGACTCCTGAAGGAAGAAACCCTGTAAGCTGTTGCCGACAATATTGTGCCATTCTATCATTTGGGTTCTAGTCCTGATTAAAGTAAATTGGCAACTAGAGATAAAGCTCCAATTTCAGCTGTAATTATTCTGTGCAAATAATTAAGGTTTTGCATGGGATTCACTGATGGTCATACAAAAAGAATTATGTATTGTGGGGAATTGGAAAGAGAGACTGAGATCCAAAGGCCCATTTTATGAGCCATCTCTTCACAACAACAAAAAACTGCATGGTGTACCTTTCACTTGTGTATGGTGAGTAGAGAAGGCTACTTTACACTCCTCTGATCTGGAGAGATAAATATACTCAACTGCAGACCAATTATGATATTCAAGTATTTTTGAGACTGCCGAATGAGAAATGTTCAACCTCACTTGTATGATTAGCTTCCCTGAGTTCTACTAGCAAATGTAGTACTTAACTTCAATCAATATGGAGGTTAGGCAAAGGAAGTTTGCTGTATTGATGGAATTCAGACAGAATATATAGAGCCAGTTGGAAAGGGGTCACTTTTACGGACCTCCAGAATGCAGTAGATCTCAGAGAAACTAGCTGCAGACTTCAGCAAATTAGTGCACCTGAGTCATAAGGCAGCTGCATGCTTTCAATCTTACCTTACTTACAGATTGCAGTGTGCAATTACTTGCAAACAACTATTGATTCTGTTAAATATAAATAGGGATCTATTACAGGGGAGCCACTGCTGTTTCTAGTGTTCAAAAATGTTTTATTGCCTTCCTGTTGAAATAGTGATATGTTGCTCCAGAAACATGACAAACCATTCAATCTTGGGGAAATAATTACACCCTGCATCTGTGAGGGAATAGCTCTGTGGAATGCACCATAACTAGAAACCTTGAAGTGAAAAAGAAAGTATCCCTAGAAGAGCAATATCCAAAAAATGGAAATTGCATCTGTATGAAAATTTAGAGAAAGAACAGGATGACCATAGCTTTAAGCTCTCATTGATGAGCCTGGAAAGTTTTATATGCAGGCAGGCAATAACGTTCAGATATTAATGGATTAAGGAGTTAAGACTGTTAGATAGTGATGGGGGAAAATATGGGAGGTAATAAAGTAGTGACTTTGTTTTGGTTATTGTTAATCACTTGTTATGGTATGGTTCTCTATATTGCTAGATTCAAAAATGATTCTTCAGTTTGCACTGAGTATTTCATAGTGTTATTTGTGTAGTTTACAGACACTTAAGAAAACTAGTGAATGCCATGAGTATCAGATTGTTTTTGCAGATCTTCTCTGCTTCTGGAC
The DNA here is from genome assembly GCA_033296515.1 of Macrochelys suwanniensis. Taxonomy (NCBI): domain Eukaryota; kingdom Metazoa; phylum Chordata; order Testudines; family Chelydridae; genus Macrochelys; species Macrochelys suwanniensis. Next base: position 25,962,478 of record CM065782.1, read on the forward strand.
AGTTAATTGCAGTGCACCCTTTCCACATCCTAAATATATTGTCTCGTATATGGTATAAGTATCAAATCATATCCTACTTGGGATGGGTTGGGTCAGTATTTGGATAGGAGTCTTTTAAGGAACACCTTGGTGCTAGTTTTGATGCAGTAGGTGATTCTTCTCCTTCTAAGTCTGTACTGAAACAAGGTTCCATCACAGTGTTAAATACTTTGCTGCTGGGGAAGCTGTCTTCAGGATGAGACAATAACCAAGGTCAGACTCCTGATCTCTTGTTATGTATTGGTATTCTGTGTGGCCTTATATTGAATAACTAATTCACTTTAACAGCCTTCTCTGCCTTAAAAATTCTGCAGTGGCAATAGCCATCTGAAGCTGATCTGTCTGTGGAGGAACACATGAGTGTATTGCTGACATACTGGTATACTGAGCAAAACTTTTATGAATCTGGCAGTTTATTTAAATTACAAACTGAACTTCTGAGGTTAAATCTTATGCTACGTTTTTGTATTAGGAGGGAGGGTAACCTTTGACCCCTAGTTCAGATTTCAACTCATGTAACTGATTCTGCAATTTCTTCATCTCCAGTGTGATACGGTATTTTTCTTCACTGTCTTAAACCGTCGAGTGTTGTGCATTTGTACCGTCGAGTGTTGTGCAGTATTAAAAAATTGGTTGTACATCAGTGGTGAGGAAAGTAAGTTCAATACAAATATGTATATAATATAAATTCCATACAGATTTGTACATCCAATTAGTAAAAGTTTGCAAAGTGCTTTAGGATTCATTTGAATGAGAGGTGCTATGTAAAATTAAGATATTATTAATTAATATGCTGTCAGATATTATTCCAAATACTCTTCAGAGTACTCTTCTTCAGACAGTCTGAGATGAAACATCAAACGGGGTAACTGATGGCATAATGCTCAGCTCAGGAGAGACCTGGGGATTAGGACCCCAGTGCTATGTGGCAGAGGTGATAAGACATGTTGTAACTAGTCTCTAGGAAAGGAGAATATGTATTATGTATCTTCTGTATTGCTGAGAACTCCCCATAGGCCAAGCCTAGAATAAGGCTGAATTTCCTAAGCTCCCAACTGGAAAAAGGATGAGTTCCTTGTGACGTTGCACCTAATAAGGCTTTATGGAAATATGCTTATGAATGTATCTATGACATAACTGGAATATGTTTTATGCTACATATGTCATGTAACATATCTCTGTAAAGGCTTTGATCTGCTGAATCTATTCATCCTATTTGTATGCATGTATCATTTTTGTATTCAGAGTTATGAATATTGGCTGTGTACTGGTTTGATTTTTAAGTAGCCTTAGTAAGGCATTTGGGCAGCTTCTTTAGAAAGGAATTTACAAGTTAAGTGCCTAATCAAGAAACACTTAACGCACAAAGGATCTTGGAAGGCTCCTATCCATATAAGAAGTCTACTTCAGGACTGTAGCAGGGTGGTCACCTGCTCCTGCCCTCAAGGGCTTGAAAACAGCCCTGGAGAGGGCTGTGGCTGGGGACGGCTGATTGGGGACACAGCCACAGCTGCAGCCACGCCCCAATCAGGGCCCGTCTGGCCCTTTTAAGAGGCCAGTGGGCTTGGAGTAGAGAGGCTCTTTCTAGTCTTGGAGGGAGTAGGGCCTGGCTGCTTGCAGAAAAGGTACTGGGAGTGAAGCAGGGCTGGGGAAAGCCAGAGGAGCAGGAGAGCTCCAGGCTGGCAACTCCCCAGGCTGCAGGGCTTGGTCTAAGGCCCACAGAGGTACTGGGAGGCAGAGGAAGGCAGCAGGTCCAAATCCCCTTGCCTATGATGGGCTTTTACACTGCAGTCTGCCTCAGTGAATGGGGGCTTGGTGATGACTGGCAGTAGCCCAGACTAAGACAAGGTGGGGATAAGAGGGTTAGGGGTTTCCCAGAGAGGGGAGACCCATAGAGACTGTTGGGGGTACTGCCAGGGGGCAGCCCCCAGGGTAAAGGGGCACCAGGGTCCAGGAGGACATGGGGGGCCAGCGGCAAGTGGGACATCAGCCTGCAGAGGGCACTCTGGGCTGGTAGAAGAGCTAATTCCCAGAGACACCAGCAGGAAGCACTGCAGGGGTGAGTCCTGCACTGTCACAAGGACGTTCAAGGTAGCATGTGAACCATGGCTGCTACCTGTAAGTTCTGAATCATGCATGGACATGTGACTTGCCCATGTGACTCCAAATCTCCATCTTGTAGCTGGAATTCTACACAGGGGAGAGAGGGGGTGTCCACCCACAAGAGAAAGTCTATTTAAACCCCTGGGAAACTCCTCCATTTTGTCCTCAGCTGTCTCAAGAGATAACCTCTCCACCCCACAGGATACCTGAAAGAAACTGGAACAAAGGACAGTAACCACAGGGGGTGTGAGTGATTGCTGTACCCAGACTAGAAGGACACTAGTCTGTAAAGGGAAGCTTACTGGAACACCTCTGAGGGTGAGGTTTTATCTGTATTCAGTTTTCTTACTGTATTAGGCATAAACTTGCGTGTTTTGTTTTATTTTGTTTGGTAATTTACTTTGTTCTGTCTGTTACTACTTGGAACCATTTAAATCCTACTTTCTGTATTTTATAATCACTTTTTACTTATTATTTAACCCAGTTTATGTATTAATACCTGGAGGGGGGGTGCAAACAGATGTACATATCTCTCTACCAGTGTTGTAGAGGGCAAACAATTTATGAGTTTACCCTGTATAAGCTTTATACAGGGTAAAACGGATTTATTTGGGGTTTGGACCCCATTGGGAGTTGGGCATCTGAGTGTAACAATGCTAACTGAAGGACTCAATTCAAATATTAAAAGGCCACCAATTAAATCCCTATTCCCTGTTCCAGCCCAAGCTCTGAGGCTAAATCCTGGGCAGCGATGGTACATGCAGCATGACCTGAAGACTATAAGCTTTTGCTTTGTCAGAAGTGTTGGGAGTGAATTCCAGAATCAAGGAACCTTTACCGAGGAGGCCCTTTCCATATACCCAGTTCATTTAAACCCAGAACCTGTTCATTCAAATCCCTCAGCTGAGATCACCAACACTCATAACATGTAGAGAAATGTAGTAGCCAAGACCTAATCCATAGAGTCTAACAGGTCCCACTCAACACTGAATTCTAACTGGAAACCAACAGAGACCATAAATCACAGGTGTTATATGCTCCTCTTTAAGAAACACCATGAAATCCCCATTACTGCAAAGATTTAAGTATATGAACAATTTAACTCTCATGACTAAAGTTAAGTGCATGCATGTTTGCAGGATTGGGACCTAAGTAAATAGCTTTAACAAAAGTGCCTGCGTGGTCTTTAGATATAGTCCCAGTTATAGTACATTCTGTGATCTCCTCTGGAGGTAATTCCTGGATCAGAGTGGCACGGTCCACATCCAAAAGGAAAGATGCAATCAGACACAGTTGAAAATAAAGATATTGGCCACATCAGCTACTGGGGCAATGCCAGCAATATTAATGCATTAAAAGTCTCATCTTTGAATTTAAAAGACTAAATGTAAATGTTGTGATGTGTGCTATTACTAATAGCATAATGTGATCTTAGATTCTTTTTGAAAAAGAAAAATGGGATTTGGCACAATTACTGGATTAAGCACTTTCTAAACAAAATATATAAAATCATGTGAAATCACTTTAATCTTCAAAAAGTGGATCTTTCATGTCAGTTACTTAGTCCTAAATTGGAATTCCATCTTTCAAGAAGGTTGACGATTACAAGAGGATTTGCCAGTCTCATATATAATGCCTTTTCTAAAGGTACAAGGCTGTTAGTTTATTCACTGCCAAAGAAACTGGAATTCTTTCTCTTTTGCATAACCCAGTTTATGTTCTACAAAAATTGCTCCAGCAGGGCCAAGGATATAGCTCAGTTTACACTGCAAAAAGCAAAGGCTGGAAATATGTGATTGTGCAAGAAGCCATTTTTCTTTTTGAACAATATAAAAACAATCCTCTCACTTTTCATCCATGATGCTGTACAGAACTATTCTTGGCTCTTTGAGAATTCCTATAATAGCTAGCAGTTAATATACAGAAGTAACGCTCTCCATAGTGGATACATTATGTGGCCTTCAAAGACTACAGCAGCATCCTAATTACTGGTAATATAACCATTATTTTTTTAAAGAACAAAATGGCCCAGGTGAAAAAACACTGTTAGAATTAAATGTCATTTCAACCTGAAAACTGAAGCTTCATCTTATCACTGTGTTAACCTGTAATGCAAAACTGAACTTTGTTAATCAACTTCCTGATTATAAATGGGGAAATTGGGACTTTTCAAAGCCGCAATTTGTTTGTCAAATGAAATATCTGTTTCAACCAGAGGTCTTGACAATCTCTCTTAGTCCTTCTGGTCTCTGACAGTGACCTCAGTGATTACTTGGGCACATTTATACATCCGTGCAAACTTTGTTTTAAGTTTTGCTAGGCTTTTAAACAAGGAGATATAGTGACAAAAACTTTTAATATGCAGGAGAGGGAGAAACAAGCTGGGAATGGATAGATAGAAAGGGCAGATCAGACAGCATCACTACACATTACAGGGAGAAAGGATTAAACATTCTGCATTTGCCTGTTATGTTTGAGAGTGTTTACAAAGGCAAATCATCTTCAGGTCTTTCTTTATTGTTTAATTCTTTAATTAGTAGTCATATCTGTCAAATCCATTTGAATTTATTAGATTATGTATTTGTATTGATTTACAACAATTTCTTCAGTTAAATTGCATCTGAAATGTATCTTGGAACAATCATTATGTGACTGTCGGCTCTTGAATCCACAAATTCAAATTACCAAAGAAATCCCAGTAATGTATTATTTTCTTATGTTTACTAAGCCAATAGAGTTCAATCAGGTTCAATCTGTCAAGGGATGTAACTCTTATAGATAAAGGGCCTTTATACTGTTTTAAAATCCATCTGTTTTACTAGGCTTTTCCTGAGGAGAGATTCCTTTTACACATCTTGGGAACTGTATAAGGGGATAGATAGCTGGGCTAGGGTCTGGTGTTTGGAGTTGGGTGGAAGTTGGGGGAAGTTAAGCTGCTAAATGAACTACTATTGGACTGGGTTGCTAACTACCTGGCCCAAACGTCGCTAGTCGTTGATCTCCTCTTTTGGAGAAGGAAGGCACAGAGGAGAGGTTTGGGGAAAGCAGGATTAAGAAAAAATTAAAATAAGCAGGAATGCTGGGTTAGGCCACGTGACTTTTTTCAATTGCCAAACATTCTTGTTTATACATGGAAGACCCAATGAAAAGCAGGATGATGAAGGAAAGTAGCAGAGTCCTACAGGAGCTCTATTCTGTGAGAGATGAAGATAGTGAGGAGAGTATTTTAAAAGGTGCCTCTAAAACCTCCATCTCTCTCCCTCTAGCTTTAGAGACTGCAATTATTTCACCCCCGTTGGACTTCTGTTCCTCAGTTGAGGCCGCCCAATCTTTAAAATAAGTCATTTCCACTAACTGTAACACTGTAAAAGAAATGAGGGGGTGGGGGGATTGTCTTGCAGGTGTTAATACAATATGGATGAAAATAGAAATAAAAATCATAAATATACATATCAAGAAAATAACACACAAATCCTCTTCTTGTAGCCAAATCCTGACTCAACATGTAAATTCCCCAATGGCACACAAGGCCTTTTTCAGTGTAAGGGTCCACATGGGAAAATACATGAGGACCTACATCCTGCCTTAGGACACTCCTTTGTGGTTTTCCCTCATTAAAGCAAATGTTTACATTTAACAATTATATTCTTCGGTTCATACACCACATCTCTGACATGACAGAGACTGCTGTTAGCTGCAGCCTGAGGATGGTGGTTCTGCTCTGCAGTGCAAAGTCTTATCTCCCAATATGGAGTGTGAGCTCTTTTCACTTCTGTAACCACACCCCACATCCTTATGACAACATCGGCAAATAACACTGTTTGAGACCCCTGATTTAGACTAATCTCCTCCTCCTTCCATTTTGGCTCATCTTCTGCAATAAGGTGGAGATCCCAGCATTTTGCCAAATCCTTTGTCATTCTTCATGCATTTTGAACACTTCTGTAGTTTTGATTTTGTGGTTAAATATCCTTTCTCCTAAATGTCTCTGAATGGAAACAGATGTACTATTGAGCATTAGCTCTCTAAAATAAAACATTTGTCTGTCGGGTAGTCCTTAATTTATTAAGCCAAAATTTTCAGCTGGTGTAAATCAATGCAACTCTATGGAAAAACACCAGTTGTCACTAGCTGAGGACATGGATATCCTCCTTCAAATTCCTGCATTAGCTTAAAACTCTCTTCTCACTTTTTCTTCAGTCAGGAATTAGTTACTAATATTACTGACCGTGTTTAAGAATCCTAATCTAATAATGTAAACTGAAGTGACTGTCTACTAGCACCTATTTCATTTAAAAGGCATTGGAGTTATAATCAGCGTATAGAAAGAACATTCCTCTACAGAAATACAGGTTTAGAATGACAGTTACCATCCCATAATTTGTAAAGTAGATTGTTAAATTAGGCTATTCATAGTACAGTGATTACCATTAACATCCTCACCCTTTTTGTGTGGGAGTTACTAGCCATAGTGCGGTGCTCAGTGTTCTCTGAACTAACTGCAAACACCAGCAATCATATTGATGTAAAAGTGGAAATACTTCATTGGTGACCACGGCATGGAAAATTACCAGGAATATCAATGCAGAACACTAAAGTGTTCTAAGGGTCTACTGATCTTATGTGCCACCTTCACATTACTGGAAACATATTAACGTTATCACACAGCAAGACATTGATGCACAGTGTGGTGCTGTAAATAATGGCTGTGCATCCCCTTTATGGCACATACTATATTGGCACAGTTGGTGAATAAACCCATGGCTCTATGGCTTGGAGACATTTTCTGTTATGGCATGTTTCATAAAGACAGGTGGTTGGATCCTAGCAGTACTAGAAAGCTGTATAATGTGTTCCAACTGACCTGTAAGCTAGAAATCCACCTATTTGCAGTGATATAACCCAAGACCCGTCAGCTTGCTGTACATTCTGCATTACCATTCTGTGCACAGCTTCATGGAGCAGTGGAATAACCTTTTTCTAGAAGGACATTATAATCTGAGTCAGCTACACCCATGAATTTTATTAACTTTTTTGTTAGAAACTGCATTAAATGGCAACACTAATGCACAGACGAGCTCTGCAATGTTCCTGTTCCAAAGCTGAGCAGATGGCTGTTTTGCTGTATGCTTGTTTTTCATGTTTTCCAATTCATGTAGCGTCCATTGTCTTAAGCAATCCACTTACAGTTATGCTGAAGAAGAGCCTTTAAACCCGCTGGAAGTCTATGGAGTAAGAGGGAGGTGTGGTGGAAGATGCCAGACAGAAAACTCAGATAACACTTCAGTTGTGCTTGTGTAACCCACAGACCTTCTGGGTGTGGTGTTCTGTCCCATCTAGGTGCACCAAGACCACAGAGAGAGAGAGAGAGAGATAAAATGAGTCTGCTCTACAGCCTTAGCTAACAGTCAGTTGGGTTTTAGCTCATGCAGTAGAGTCTCATGCACTAAGCTCCAGAGGTCCCTGGTTCAATCCTGCCCGTCGACAGCTGGGGTCTGTCGGCGTTACACTTGCTCCTCCTCCTTGTTGTTACAGGAAGCTTCTTCGATTCCTGGGTCTTTTCATCTTTTCTAGGGATGAATGAACTAGTTTGAAAAGGCAAAGAACTTTATTGCAAAACTTTAACAAAAGGACGGTCTAAAAAGTTCCAGTAATTCACTAGTGCACTCTCTCTCTCTCATCCCCTCATCATCATTTCATTTACACACTTCTAAATGTTCTGGGTCTGTGCAAGGAAGACTTCCAACCCCATTTTTCAGACCTGTGGCCTAATTTTCAGAGCTAAGCAACTACAACTCTCACAAAAGTCAGCCGAAGCTCTTGAGTGTTCAGCTGCTCTGAGGTAAGTAATCAGTAAGAATCCAAACTGAACCTATAAGCTGTTTAGAGGCCACTAGTTTGTTCCCAAGGTTGATGGTGTTTCCTGTCTAATTTGCATTTAAATATAGGCATGCCCAGATACTCTTCTTTCCCTGACAGACTTGCATTGCAGGTGGCTCAAACGAACCACCACCTGTTTTGTGAATAGATTGCTGACTTGGTTTTGCATTTCACCAGAAAGTGTTATGGAACTTTTTAGGTCTCCAAATCAAATCAATCACCTCTTCCGCCCCCTCCCCCCCAAGAAAAAGTTACAGTGGGAGGTGTTTGGGTAAGAGTAGATAGCAAGTATGGTTACCTGAGCAGCTGACTCCAATGATGTGCAGCAGAGTGGCGCTTTTTTAAAGTGCTGCCAGATGATTAACACCGACTGTGGATATGACAAACTTTTGCAGAACCAGAGTCCATAGAAATTGGGCTTTGGTCAAAATGTGGAGACCTGTCCAGCCTCCTCCAGATAACTTACAGTTTTTGGTTAACCAGAATCTTCCATGAGGACTTTGACTGTAGCTGCAATTCAGGGAACTTGTCTGGAGCTATTATCTCCTGTTCTTCTTCTTTGCTCAAAATAACAAGGAAATTAAATGCAAAAACTAGCATTAAAGCACATCAGTTATAAAGTATATGTAAATTGGAATGTTTTGCCTTCCATCCATGGATCACAGTGCACTTTATATACATTCATTCATTTTGAAAACCCCCCAGAGCTCCTCCAAGTGCAAACAGCAACACCAGCATGGGCTAAGTGTAAGATTGCCAGCCCTTCAGTGTAGGAGTCAGCCATAGATGCTGGATCCTACTGAGGATCAGGAGTTTCACTACCAAAGACTCCTTTAAAGGTTCTTCATATCCCCACCAGCTTTCTGATGTCAAACTTAAGGGGACATCGTCAAAAGTGAAAAAAGGAATTAGGAGCCCAACTCCTATTGCACATCAATAGGAAATGTGTGCCTAAGTCTCCTTTGTTTGAAAATCCTTCTGTTTGAGCTCCAGTCACTTTTAACCATCTCTTGGTTGGCTATTCACTCTCAGTTCTCTGTAAGTATCATGCTCCCTCTCCTTTTCCCTTTTCCTGCCCATCATGCTCCTCTGCACCTTCTTTTTTAGCAACTCCCCATTTTTTTATTCTGATTGTGCCACCTCCTGCTGCGTTCCCCACTTCTTTTCAACTCTTCTCCTTGTGCCTTTGATCCCTCATCCATCCCCTTCCATCATTCCCCTTGTAGGCTCCTCCCCTAAAACAAAGCACCAAAAAAGTGCCTGTCATCATTCTGATCACCCTGCTTTATGTTTTGATGTAACAAGTACTGAGTGAGGAGCTATGGCCTATACTATGTAGGAGATAAGTTGAAAGAGTCTTTTCTGACCTTAAAATGTACAAAGCGATATTTTAACCATTTGCTCTACCTGCTATCTGGTGGTTTATTTTTCCCCTCCCTCCCCCCATAGATTGTAAGTTCTCTGAGGCCATGATTGTCTCCTCTTATGTGTTTGGAAAGCACATGGGTACTATCATAATCTAGATAATAAACACACAATGTTGTGAAGTAGGTAAGTATTATCCCCATTTTGCATCATCGTAGAAGAGCTAAGTATAGCAGTCATGATACTGGAGAAATTCCCTGAGCTCCATTTTGTATTCCTGACCTCCATTTTGAATAAGCAGGAGTCTCTACACCATTGGAAGTTGCAGGTCACATGGTTCTCCACCTTTGAAAGTAAGCTGATGGTCACAGAGGTGCTATGTGCAAAGTCACAAAGTGGTAAACAACAATGATTAACAGCTTATGGAGGTAAACAATGATATTTCTGACTATGTGCAGTACAAATGCTCAGCTGAGCTTCAAAAGTAGGAGAAAGATCAGATGAGGTAATCATAACTCTCAGCTAAACAGCAGCAGTGAGCATGTGCAGAACGAGGTAATGTTGCCATGTGAGGTAATCTTGAGTACTGAGGATGTGCAGTAAGAATCTGGTAGCTGACAGGGCAGTATAAAAAGCAAACAGTCAGTGGGCAGTTGAGTGGTTGGGCGCAGAGCAACTGAAGGAATAGAAGCTGAGGAGTGGAGAAAAATAAACGAGAGGAGACCTGGATAAGTAAGCAAGTAGGCGGCAGCAGCAGCAGCACAGAAAGAGCCCTGTCACAGAAGTGAAGTCAGACAGAGTAAGCCTGTTAGTTGTAGGTAGTTATAGTATAATATTTAGTGTGTGTGTGTGTGTGTATGTGCGTGCTTGGGTTAATAAAGATGTATATTAAAGAAAAGTATAAGATTTAAAGCGTTTAGAAATTGCTTTCAGCAGCCTGTGACAGACCGGCCATCTGTGACAGGGTGCAACTGCTTAGAATCATCTCAGCTGTATATTATTGTGTTGGGTTGCTCTTTAGCTGGTAAAGGATTTGTCTTTAAGGGATTTGTGTCTTAGATTATTATTATTTGCATCAATAAAAAATATATTTTGTTTTGTAAGGAATAGTGCCTGTGTCAATCAATCGTTTATCAGAAGGCTGTATCCATGTCCTCCAAGTTTTTCCTTCGCTACCCTGGAGATCCATAGTTTAGGAAGGACAGATTAAGGGGGCAACAGGTAGGCTATCCTAGGGGCACCCTTAAACCTGTTTTTCAGGGGAACAATCAGTTAAGATTCCAAGTCCTATGCCATAACATTCTGCTATTCTCCTTCCCCCATATAAGTGTGTGCAAGTAAACATACATAACTATCTGCTTATACAGCTTTTGACTGCATTTTTGAAGTATTTCATCAATTTTTAAATAAGACTTAATTTATCAAATGAGATTTTTCCAGCTGAACATCATGGACATAAATGTTAGTTGCATAGTCAGAACAGACTGAAATGGCTGATAGCAATGCCAGGCCATCATAACATCTAACACCCATTAACAACCACATTAGTTTCTGCCAAAAAAAAACCCACCATTGATATGAGCTCACCTCCTCTGGGCTTCGTGTCTGAACAAGACCTAATCAGCTAAAAGCAGCGCTGGAAGTAATGCAATGTATTCCCAGCACTACCTACACTTGGTTGTGTACCCCTCTGTTTGTGGGTACCCAGGATTTCACAACACAATTTAGCCTTTTTTCTCATTTTAACATTTTAAATCCCAACTAGAAAAACTGTATCATCGACACACAGCATGATGTCCTCTTACATGTGAAATAAGCTTTACTGATATTATAGAAATGACAATATTAAAGAAACATTCTTGACTCTCTTCATGTGCAAATCATAATTCAGCCCTGTAAAGCTTTTTGCATTCAGACAACCCAATAGCATATGTGAGCCTTATGTTGTTTTGCCCTTTCACAACATTTAAAAACTGATACATATCTCTTTAAGAGGATAAATGTTTTCCTACGTCAAAAAAAGTCTGCTTAGGCTTGGACTGCATTAGCTCTGAGTTCAAATACATACCAAGTTAATGAAGACTAAACCATGGTGGGCTATGTTTTTTTATAAGTATTGAAGGTGCTCTTTGATCCTGATAACCCACAAATGTTCAGCATGAGTGAGTTTACGCGGTCGGCATGCAATGATTTTGATATCTGACTTAATCTGTAGCCCAGTGTGGTTTATTTTACTTATCTGGATGGTATGCTTAGAACAAGAAAAGGAGAAATTAAAAACAGCACAGGAGTACTAGAAATAACATGCTCAAAAGACTTTTTTTCCCCTCCTCCTCTCTATTTTGCTAGAAGTCTGCATCAGTTGACCGGTGGCTTCAAGACATTTTTATACACCAATCCTTTTGATGTATGACAAACAAAGAGCAGTGAGGTGCTCCTTACTGGAGCGGACAAGCCTCTTCTAATTTTGCACTGAAGACTGGAGTTAGCCTTTTTGATAGCTTGTAGTGAACTGGGAACTAATAATAATAGTACTTATATAGTGCTTCTATAGCACCTTTTAATTCCAGGCTCTCAGAGCACTTTACAAACATTAATTAATTAAGTCTCAAAACAGCAGTGTGAAGCAGAGAGCTATTAGGTGAAATAATTCCTTTTGGTGCGTTGCCTTTGCCATGGGGAAAAGGACCAGCATAAGAAGCTTATTTCATGCCAAAAAATGCAGCCTGGAAATAATGCTGGCAGGATCGAAGTCTCAGCACTGCAGGAAGCCACTACTCAAAATCCTAATGCGTTAGCAGAACAATGAGGAGTGCCGCACATTCTTGAACTGATGGAGATCAGGGAACAGGTAGCCTTTCCAAGTTAAGCTTGGTATCTTTGCAACTGTACAGAGTATTTTTAATATTAAGAAAGAGAGGGTGAGAGCATGTCTGCTAAGCGTGTTTGCCAATGCTCTCACAGATACTTTAATAATAAAGCATGACTTCTTAAATGGCAGTTAAGGCAGACTAGTAAGTAATTGAAAAGAATGAGAGTTGCCACATCTCTGGGCATGAAGAATTACTAACACAAGCCCAGGTTATTTGCTGCAGCTGATAAAATTAGCAGTAACCAGGTTATTACACAGACAAGCCAAACATGAAGGAACACACAGATAAAGGAAGACAGGTAAACATTCAACAAAATGGTGTTTAAAAAATGAACACTAATGTTTTCAGGCAATGAGTGTAGAGGCTGGAGTGTAAACTTTAAAATGATACAGTAAATATTGATGGCTCTTTATGGACACAAAAGAATTTCCCATTTTAAAGGGCATCCATAAAAAATAGACTTATAGCATGGAAAGAAAAAAACAGACTTATAGTTTGCAAAGAAAAATAATGCCATATGAATTCAATGTTTAGCTAAGCACTGTTTATCAGGGTTTCATTCTGTGCACTAAGAACATAAACGGCTTTTTCTTTCCTTGGGCCAGATTTGGATCACTTACTTGAGCTGGGCCTGAGGGAGAAACACAGCATGTATGATGAGCTGATTAATTACCAGAAATCAAATGCCTTGCAGTCAGGAGCAACGTGCTTGAAAGAAAGCACTAGTACTATAAAAGTGGTGCATATCTACATGCATGCATGGCCAGGCAAGAACACCATAGGGATTAGGTTTCGCTGTAGCCTGAAACAAAGGATTTAGGAATGATTCTTCATCCTTGACAGTGCGACCTGTGCCAATCTTTATTAACAAGGGCTTTCAGTATGTGACATTTAAAGTAACAGAACTGTCTTAAAGCAACCTCAGGATTTTACCTTCTTAAAACATATCATAGGATTTCAGCTGCTTTTCAGAAACCTAGGCAGTAACTCATAATTAAAGGTTAGGAGATGTCTTATTTCAAGCCTTGTGCATAAATACAATACTTTGGGTCTGTCTTTTAGGAAGCACTTATTTAAAGTGAAGAACATATCTACTAGGAAGACATAAATGAAGGCAAATAATAAATTAGGAACACTATATTGGCAGGCTTGAGAATCTTTGAAGTTGTTGCTAATAATAGGTGATGGGTCAGATCAGTTTGGTTAATTTTCCATACTTTCCAAAATCATGAATATATGCAGATGCCTAGAAGTAAGTTTTGTGTTTTCCGCCCAGGTTTATGTTGCAGTTTTATGACTTAGAAAATAATTCTGTGAAATCATACACATTTGTGACTTCTAATGTGTCACTTAATGCAGGTCTCCAATGCAGAGAGTTATCTGGCTTGGAAGAAAGTTTTTGAGTCATTAATTTAATACAACCCATCCATCGTTGGACTGTTTAAAAGTACTTTTATCTATTCTAGTCTTATAGTTCTTTCTACAACTTGCCTCCTATATCATAAACAATACACTGTGTTGTCACTTAAAATATTTCTCCTGATTTGAAGTGGAAGTGGATACATACACACTTGAATCAGTAAATATTTTCAAATCAATAGTAGATACTTTAAGTGAGTCCGTAGCAGTGTGGCTGACTTCTCTGAAAAGCAGTAAAAGATCAAAGAAATGCAGTGCCAACTATGCAATCCCACTTACAGGTGACAGCTACACATCCCTGGAAGGATATTTTCTTAAACAATGAGTAACTGGCTATGTTATCGTCTTCATTGGGACTCATTTAAAACCCAACTACTTTTCTTCCAGTTTTTTAAATCTTTTCTCCTCGTTTTTCTTTTTATACTATGGGAGATAACAGTTAAGAGAGAATCTTGTCCAAACCCTGGCATTTATTTTCCTGTATTTTCTTTGAACTAGTTTGGATTGGATGTTTCCTATCCAGATACCTGACTGTCATACCTGCCTTCTTGCCTAACATTTCAGCACTCACTTCCACTGCAATAAACATATCAGGCACAAAATCTGTATCTATGTTAAATGGCTGGATCTGAACACAAGGAAGATTGTCCTGTGAGTCAGCTGCAGTTGATTGTTCATCATGTCATTGTTGGGCACAGGTGTTTTGCTTTCAGCCATGGTGGCCAGCATGTTCCTTGACCTGAGTTCAGAAGGGAGCATATTCTTTGAACTGCTTCCCCTACCTGGGAGAAAAGCATCCATCAGAATGATTTTGGCAAGCCTGCCCATTAAGCATGCACAGAAAGAAACAAGTGAACAGAGCCAGCCTTTAGATCCCATGGGCATGGTCCCCTGAATTCTGGGACTCAGTAAATGTCAAGGACAATCTCAGCTTTCATTACAGTGAAGCTAGCCATTTACGTTGCAAAAATAACTTGAAAATTTATTTATATTGCAATAGCACTCAAATTAGCTTTCAAACACCGAGGAAGACAGAATTCTGTAAAACAAATCTGGGTGGGGAGGGGAGAATGCAAGTTATGTATGGTCTTCCCAACAGTTACCCACACCTAGCACTGGAGACACATGAAACCCATGGCTTGCATCCTTCACTTTGCATATGCATGAGAGTAGAGTCAGTGGCAACCTCAGATCCCTGTGGCTAGTAGGGGCTACTATCTGGACTGTTGCCTGCGGTGTTAGAGTTACCAGCCAGCTGCCTGCATTTGAGCTGGCTTTTCTGCTAAGAGCTGAATGGTAGCTCTGTAGTGTGAGTGGCCACATGAATTGACAGCAATATTGACACTAATTTCATCAAATCACCAAATAGTAATAACTCAGTGCCTACCCCCATGAGGGTGTTGCGAAGCAGATGGAGGAAGGGAGATGAAATGGAACAGAGAGAGGAGCAAAAGGGACAAAGAGACCAGGAAAGATGTGCAAAAATAGAGGTGGGGGGGAGGATCGTTCCTACACCCGAGCTGAACTTAGCACAGAGATCAAGCTGGGCAGTTCAAAACTGGCCAGCACTTTGACTTAATAAAAACAGAATCTTCAGGAGAGCAGAGCCCTTTCTCTTGAAGATATAGTAGCGTCCCCAGAATCCTAAAGTCAATCCTATTCATAGTGGTGTGGGTACATGGCCAACAGGTTACATACTCTATTCATACAAAGCTTGAAAGTCTGTGAAAGAAGCCAGGTCCATGAAGATCTGCAAACCGTTGGGCACCCATTCAGCAGTGTAATCTACTTGCATGGACTCTTGTTTCCTTGTCAAAACCCATTCCCAGGGTCAGTGTTCCATATTAAAAGGTCTCAGCGCAGGACCTGGGCCTAGGACTGGGTGTGACGCTGACATTCATATTTATCTCTGAATCACAATGTAATACAAAGCCAGGTCTTCATATATATATATACCATGCTGATGGGTGCCAATACAAAGACCTGAGCTAGCTAATCAATAACTCACATTAGGGAGTGTGCCCATATATTAATAGACAATGCCTCAGAGAGTGGTGTTATGTGTAAAATAGTTATTTAAAATTAAAATGTTTTTTTAAAGATACAAATGTATCTTTAACATATGTACCTGCTGCTTTAAAAAATGCTTTCTTTATAAACCATCTTTTTACCTATTGTTTAAATCTGATAAAAACCCATTCCATCTGTATTCTTTTTTCCCTTGCTATCTAAGCAGTTATACTTATGCTACATCTCCATGGGAGTTTGATGGAGTGGGTCTTTGACTTATCCCATTAATTACCACAAATGTGAGGATTGCTTTCAGCTGCGAAGTTCCCTCCCAGGCACCACCCTCTCTTCACCACCATTACCACCACTTCTATTTTTCTGGCAAGCAGCCCATTTCACAAAATGCTGCCTAAGTCCCTGTCTGAGGTTATAGCACCATGCTGCCCATGGTTACTGTTGCCACATGGCTCTCAGGGGGATTCTGCCACAGTTGCAATGAAGATAAGCCAGCACTGTGATTTGTTTTAAAAAATATGTTTCTCCTTTATTTAAAAATTAAAAACAAAACAAAGTGCTTCCATATCACTATAGAATTGCCATACTAGATCAGGCTAGTGGTCCATCTACTCCAGTAACGTGAGTATGAGAGTAGCCAGTGCCAGCTGGTTCAGAACAAGAAGTCCTGGAGAAGGTAGTTATGGAATACGAGGCCCCCAAGGAAAGCTTTATTCTGTGCCCCATTGGTTAGAGGCTGGCATGAGAGTTTACATCCCTTCTCAAACTCATGGTGATGTTTGAATCCTTGCTTTTATCACTCTGGATATTCTTATTATCCATATGAATGTGGGGTTTTGTTTATTTTTTATACTGCTAACATTCTTGTTGTCTTTTGACAATGAGTTACATAGTCTAATTCTGTATTGTGTGGGGAAAAACATATTTCCTTCCATCAGTTTTGAATCTTATCTTTCAATTTTATTGAATGTCTCCTTGCTCTTGTATTATGAGAGAGGGTGAATAGAAGATTATGATCTACATTCTCTGTACTAAACATTATTTGTATACATTTATCATGCCACTTTGTATTTGTCTTTTCTCTAAGGAAAACCATCCCATCTTTTCAATTTCTCTTCACAGAGTTTTTCTATGCCTTCGATCATGCTCAGTGTCTGTTTCTGACCATCCTCAGTATCCGGTGTTTCTGGTTTTTCAGATGGGGTGACTAGCACTCAACTGAGTATTCCAGGGTTGGCATACCAATGGTTTATATAACTGCCACATTACTCTCCAGCCTCTATTACGGCCATTTGTGATGGAGAATGGGACTGACCAAGGTTGGAAAGACTATGATTTACTATGAGAGAGATGGAGACTTTTGGAGTTGTCTAATTTTATTTTTATTTTTTTGCGACAAATGTTATGGTTGTGACAAAGAGGCAGTCTTCCTAAAGACTAATCATTGCATATAGATTTCAATATGCTGTTTAGGGCTAATGGAGTTTTCATTATAAGGACTCCATCTATTTCTTTCTAGCACTGACTATTTTCAGATGGACAAAACCTTTCTTTGTGTGACCACGGAACCAGAATTTTATGCATATATGTTAATCCTTTCAGATACACAGCCTCTTAACTATGTTAACTAGGGGCATAGGATCAAGACAGCTGAGTTTTTAAATGTCTGTCTGTCTGAGAAGTATGTTTCAGTAGCCACATTTCATGCACATACTTTGTCTTTTGGCTGCCTACTCTCATAGCCATCTGTTGAAATGGCTTTCTGCCCACTCACAAGTTGGCTAGACCTTCTTGTATTATGACTTGACTGCCAGGCAATGGCTGCCTACAAAACAAAGCAAGCGCCATCTCTTCTGCAGTAGGTCCTTATTGATGTCAGTGCTGAAGTATTTCCACCACATGCCTCTTTAAAGTTGGTTATACCTGTTGACATTTGCATGCCAAAAGCAGACAATAGGAGAAGGGAATAATTTGAAATAAAAAGGCTACAATGTAATTCAAAACACAAGTCCATTGAACTCAAGAAAATGGGCAACCAGCTGGAAGGACATAACTCTAAATGATCAACAATAGAGCCGGCAGTAAGGGATTTTGTGTTCTGGAGAAACACTCCTGGTGTATAAAGCACACTGGAACAAGATAAGGCCCAGCAGAGAAATATGACTCCTAGCCATAGACCAGAGGCAGGCCTAAACTAGAAACACCTGTATTTCCTTTTAAATCCAAATAAATGCATGGTGTATTGTAAGTTTTTGAACCATACTGACTGAACCCGCTATTATAGTCGCCCCCCCCCCCCCCCACCGTCAGATAGTATGCCCTAAAAATTGAACCGAATAGGGCTTACTGGGTGACTTTCTGTTTCCTAGGACAGTGCATATAGTGCGATAGCATCATGCTAGTCCATGAGGCAGGAAAGGTAATTGACCACCAAGAAAACAGTGAAAATGATGAGACACAGATTGTTGGCAAATGCACCAAAGTAAACAACCTGAAAAAATACTGATAAATATATTTTTGCTAACTTCCATCAATTACAGGAGTTATTTTTTTACCACAAGTAAGTAAATAAATAAATAAATATGTACACAGACAGAAGTTTGATTTTTTTAAGGTTGATTGTATCCCCTTATTTTGCATAATAAGTCTAAAAAAACCCACTGAATGATCAAAGGCACTTATACTAGGTAAAATATTCCATGAAAATAAAATTAACTGCTAAACTTATTTCCCTTATTGTTGCAACAGAAACAGAAAGGTCTTGTCCACATAAGGAGCACATTTCCTCCTATTGCTATCACCATTTTAGCACCACACTGTTGCAAGACCAATGTAGGCTGGTTACTGGTGAGCTTTAGCACTGTGCCACCTAACGGTGCTTGGATCTAATTTAAACACCATAGCAGCCAGGCATATCATCTGCACTAGGTCTCCCAATGTTGCTAACTAGAGCTTGTCCAAATTTTCAAAATATCAGTGAAAATATTTTCAATCTTTTTAAAATGTTTCATGAAAAAGTGTTGCTTTTTTATTCAAAAATCTTTATAGAATCATCAACATTTTGATGAAAATGTTGGTGTAATAATTTTTGAATATTTTCTGTATTGCTAACATAGGTGACATGATGACAGGGCCAAAATATACTCCCCACACTTATTCTGTAACATTTCTCTTTTCTTCATATACCCACTGACTTTCTATTTTATACAAACATTCTTGCACAAAATCTTTTAAAAGTGGCCACTGCTCTCAAGTATGCTCTTTTGGCTACTTCATGTATCATTTAAAAATCAACATGTGCTGCTCCGTAGGACCAGATTGTGAAGCCCTTATTCACATGAGTGACTATTTAATGAGCTAGTTCTACTGGTTACTCACTCAAGTAGTCCCATTAGACTTCTTGCAAAAGTTAAGTACCTGCCACTGCCAGTGTAAGGAGTCCACAATGTGACCCACGGTGATTTTAACATACCATGGTAACTGCAGGTACCCAGGGAGTGAATGTGGAGATTTCATGTGGCCATTTTTGTCTTCTTCTAGACTGTTTGTAAGACACGGTATTATGTGTGAGGAGAAAGCAGCCTTCTTTAGTTCTAAACTGATAATCCTCTTTCCCAAGAGTATAGTAGATGAGAAATCATTTATGTGCTAACTGCTATGACCTCCTCAGTTCCCAACACACGTTTCTTGATAAAATGAAAACATTCATTTACTAGTGTAAAAATTAAACAACTTCACAGCTCAGGGATTAAAGAGGATCAAGACATTTTTGCCAGTAATCCCAGCGAAATATATGTAATATAAAAAAAAACGGGTTATAAATTGCATATACCAATTCATGTTTTCATTCTCCTTTCTGCTTGCCTGCTTAACAGGCAAGAAGAACTTATGTCAACCTAAGGGAACAATGGAACTTGTTGATAAACTGCAATTTGCTCTCAGGAAGGGAACACGTATTAAAAATGAGTGAGTGCATATCATGAATTTCACTTTCACGCTAAACTGCTTTTCTCCCTAACTACAGAACAGCTGACTCACTATCACTTATGCCCCCAAAGGGAGACTTCCCCTCCAACAAAAGGAGAAGTCATCTGGGGAAAAAAGTGCTCCCCGCTTTGGGAAAGAAAAACAAAAAGGTTTTCTTCTCTAGGTCTGAACATGTTTAGAAGTATTTCAGTATGGAGGAGCAATTATGACTTGCTCTCTGATCATCTAGCTTTCTGTATATTTTTAATCAGTGCTCAATTTGTATTGAAAGAGGTGCCAGGACTCAAGCAATTTTTTTATATTCGTAACTGATGCAGCAAGCCCAGAGGTGCCGGGGCTATGAACTTCCAAGCCTAGAGGTGCCAGGACTCAGCCCTGGCACAAATTAAACACTGTTTTAAATTAACCTTAACCAAATACTTTGGATATAGAGGCAGCTATTAGCATGGTACATGAAGTAGATCTATAGTAATGCTCCTCACATAGTATACTTCATCATCAAAGTGCTTTATAGACTTTAATTCTCACAGCAGCCCAGATAAATTTCATTGTTAGCTTATGTCTTCATCTTCATTTAAGTGACTGGCCTACAGGAATGGGAGTCATTGTCAGAGCCTGGATTAAAACTCGTGAGTTCATGTGGCCTGATCTTGTGCTTAGAACTATTAGAATGGAGGCTTTCAAACTATGGTCCACTGGTGGTCTGTGAAGAGCAGGTAGTGTACTAGCTTCTCCTCGTTTCCAGCTGATAAATTGCATTAAATGGCAGCTAAAAATACTCAAATGATTCCCTAGTATTACTTTGCCATGTAAGCAGTTGCTGAAGTCAATTGAATTAAGCATCTGCTTAAAGTGGAGCACTGCTTAAGTACTTTACTGAATAAGGATGGGCTTAGTTGAATAAAACTCAAGGGGTCAAGCAGTTTCCTGAATTGGGGGCCTTGAGAGTAGGAGGAGACGTGATCTCCGCAACTGCAAATGGGACCAGAAGTGTTCCCAAATCTATCCACCTGTGAAAGAACCTTGCCACTAGACCACACCTCACCCTTCCCCTCCCCCCCAACCCTCTACCCCCACCATTCAGTATAAAAGTTTTACTTGCAATTTTTAAGAAATAAGGAACAATAAGGAATTGTTTTAAATCTGCTAAAACTATTACATTGGTTAATACTGTATTTTTAGCAATATATTTTGATTCTTTGACATTGGAGAAATGTTTTAAATAGATTTTATTTTTCATTTTGCCTTTTTTTATTTTGCTGCTTTTGATAACTGTCTTGTACGCATGTTTCAACATGTCACTCTGCATGTTTCCTCCACCTTTATCCTGCAGTGAGTTTGCCTGATTATTATAATAATGATTTGCATGGTATTTTTCTCTTACTAGATATTGACTATATTGAAAAAGCTTTGTGTCCTTGCATTAGAAACAAGTTTATTTTTGTACAGTTGAACTAACACACGCTCCTTGCCAACTCATCCAGTGGCTTAGTAATGTGCTGCCAATGTTTTAACAAGGGGCTCCCACAAAAATGTCACCATTAGCCTGTGATAAAATCTGTTTCCTAGGGGTGAATTTGTTTGCATAGAGAAGGGGCAAGAGCCTGGGAATCTGTTTATGTCAAAACCACATAAACAAGGATGGAGGCAATATCACTAAGCAAACAACTTATATTGAGTTCCCTTCCTGGAAACAGTTGATTTTGTCTCTGAAAGTTTAGAGGTTCTGATCCTCATTTATACTAAATTACATTGACACCCTCTTTAAGACCCATATATAGGGCCAGAGTGGTGTATAGAGGCCTTAGTGTAAATGGGAAATAATCCCACTGGGTGTATTGATATAACATACTGGTAATCTGGGTAATTCAAAGTGATCTGGGATTATCACCTTGTAGAGGGTTCTGGGTATATTCTCTCCTAAGGCCATGTTTTTAAAATACCTTTATTTGGTGCAATCTGATCCATTCCAAAATGCAATAATGACAACAGCAAAATACCCTTCAGAAGTAGCCCGAGGCTCTTTCATCTTTGGCTCTGATGCATTAGTCCTATGCCAAGATGTACTGAACGCACCAGGGAGGGAGGGGGATCACCCTATCTTCCCTTCAGTATGGTGACAAAAGCTTAACGAGGTTTCCCTCTGCACGTCATCCTGCCCCTTAGCATGGTGACTTCCTGAAAGTGTCTAAAACCACCATCTCTGTGTGTAGTTCAGATTTTACATGGGAGCACATTATAACAAGTTATTATGAGGGTAAAATGGAAGATGATCTGTAATACAAATAATAGGGTAGCAATAATAATGTGACTAGGCAACAACATGCTGGCTGAAATTCAACAGTGACAAGTGCAAAGTAATGCACATTGGGAAGAACAATCCTAACTACACCTCTACACTCAATGAGCAGCAGCAGACAAAAAGGCTAACAGGATGTTAAGAAATATAGGAAAGAGAAAAAAATAAGACAGAAAATATAATACTCAATTGTGTAGCACTGCTGAAAAAAAAAAGCGAACAGCATTCTACGGTGTATCAGCAGGAGTGTTGTAAGCAAGACACGAGAAGTAATTCTTCTGCTCTACTCCACACCGAAAAGGCCTCAGCTGAAATATTGTGTCCAGTTATGGGCACCACCTTTCAAGAAAAATGTGAACAAACTGGAGAAAGTCCAGAGGAGAGCAACAAAAAAGATAAAAGGTCTAGAAAACATGATTCACGAGAAAAGATTGAAAAAATTGGGTTTGTTTAGTCTGGAGACGACTGAGGGGGGACATAACAGTTTTCTCAAGTACATAAAAGATTGTTACGAGGAGGAAGGTGAAAAATGTTTCTTAACCTCTGAGGATAGGATAAGAAGCAATGGTTGGACATGAGAAAAAACTGCGTAACTGTCAGGGTCATTAAGCACTGGAGAAAATTGCCTAGGGAGGTGGTGGAATCTCCATCAGTCGAGGTTTTTAAAAACAAGTTAGATGAACACCTGTCAGGAATGGTCTAGTTATTAATTAGTCCTGCCTTGAGTTCAGGGGATGGGACTAGATGACCAACTGATGTCCCTTCTAGTCCGACACTTCTATTATTCTACAATGCCACTAAATAAATCCCTGGTATGCCCACATCTTGCCTAGTTATGCCTTTTTTGGGGTGGAAGTGGAAAAGACTTAGAGAAGGGCAACAAAGATGATCAAGTTGTGGAACAACTTCCATACGAGGAGAAACTAAACATATTTGGGCTGTGCAGCATAGAAAAGAGATGCCTAGGGGAGGATATGATAGAGGTATGATATCATGAATGGTGTGGGGAAAGTGTAATTTACCCTTGCACACCCTACAAAAAGCTAGAGTCACCAGATGAAATTTATAGGCAGGAGATATAATACAAACAAGAGGCAGTACTTATTCACACAATTAGCCTGTGGAACTCAACACTTTTCCTAACACTGATCACATCCATCTCATAGCCTCATAAAAGGGACCATCATGGTCATCAGTCTGACCTCCTGCACATTGCAGGCCACAGAACCTCACCCACCCACACCTGTAATGAACCCCTAACCTCATGATTTAAAGCCTTCACGTTGCAAAGAATCTACCATTTACACTAGTTTAAACATGCTTCTTCCTCTCCTTTTGACACATGTCCTTTCTGTAGCTCTTTGTACATGGATGGTATGTCTACGCTGCAAATCCCCCAGCCCGGATAGACAGACTCATGCTAGCAGGGCTCATGCTAGCATGCTAAAAATAACAATGTGGATGTTGCAGCTCCAGCAGAGACTCAGGCTAGCCACACAAGCTTAGATCCAGGTGTTTAGCTGGGTTTGAGAGCCTGAGCTGCCACCCAAGCCACAATGTCCACTCTGCTATTTTCAATATGCTAGCTCAAGCAGAGCTATCATGAGTCTGCCTACTCTAGCTGGGCGGCTTGCTTACTCCCAGCAGCGGTGCAGAGAATGCCAGAGTCAGGGTTCCTTTTTATTTCAAATAAAAAAGTTTAACTTCAATTGTCAAAACATAGCACAGAATTCTAAAAAGTAATTCCTCTCATTCTCAAACTAACATTCATCTTCTTGAGTACCTTATAATTATATCAACAGTGAACCCTGGGAAAAGCACAATCTAATGATCAAAAGAAGGAAAAAATGAAGATCACTTTGTGTAAATTGTTAAATATTGCACTTTCTCTCAGGATTTTAACCTTCCGAGATTATTATGTACAAGTGAACATTGATTGAAAAACACTTAGGGAAGCCTATTCATTTAGAGTATAATATTGTAGTTGTATTTAAAATTCCTGCAGCACTCTAGAGTACAGGCTGCAGAATTTTTTCTCCAACGTACCTAATGTGAGCATAGGCTGTTTATATTTCAGTAGGTGTGAATAAACTCAACTAATTCTCCATTCCAAGACAATGTGGCATTTTTTAATAGCAATAATTGATGTAAGTGATCCGTTTGCTGTATATTGAGTGAGGTCTTCATTCTGTTGTCTCTGGTAAAATAATATTAATGCAAGTATATGATAAGTTTGGAATAGATAATTTGCTGCAGAGAAAAACCTTCATTCTTCTCTGCGTGGATCTGTGAAAGACACTGTCCAGAATATTTACAAGACCAGATCCATAAATTTGTGAGGAAACATGATGGCTTTTATTAGATAATTCTTAATTTTGTCCATGTCCTGAAAAGAGCCATTGTGCAGACCTGAGATGGGAGGGAGGGGGAGTGAACTGTGGATGGCTTGTAGCAAAGAAAATAGTTTTAGTAGCCTGTGGAGTTTATGGCCTTTTCTTCCCCTTGGGATACTGCAGACAGACAAACCACAAAAACATGATGTAGCTTTTGATTATGCTGGTGGAAGAAGCTACTGAGTGGGTCAAAGGCAGGAAGGCCTTCTTTAACATGTGACAAAGTAATGGGATCAGGTGAAATTGACTTTGCCGTGTTTGCAAACTTTTTTTTTTTTAATTAGATGTTTCTGGGGAATTGAAATGCTTATTCTGTAGCCAAAAGTGCAGAAGGGAGGTGGCTTTGTATTTTCTAAGAATAATTAAACCAAAGAGCTGCAGCCAAATTTTGTAGAGGATTCTAAATGTTGTTTAGGGGAAAAGATTACTGAATGAATAACCAGTAACTGTTTGTCACCTCTCCAAAGCCCCACTGCAGAAAGTTCTTCTAATCTTTTTTCTTGTCCCTTTCTTTCAGATCAAGTCAAGCAGAATATAGTTAAAGGCTTGATTTCCACTGAAATTGTCTGTGTGAAATTAGACCTTCTGAATCCAACCTTTCCTCAACCTTTTTTTTTTTTTTTTTTTTTTTTTTTTTTACAGTAAGTAATCAGTGTTTAATTACTTGACTTTTACATAGTACAACCTTTGGGAACTTCCTGTCTTGCTGAGTCTTCA
This sequence comes from Macrochelys suwanniensis, assembly GCA_033296515.1. Taxonomy (NCBI): domain Eukaryota; kingdom Metazoa; phylum Chordata; order Testudines; family Chelydridae; genus Macrochelys; species Macrochelys suwanniensis. Next base: position 25,987,578 of record CM065782.1, read on the forward strand.
AGGTGTATTGTTCAGAATGTGCAATGACCCTGGTCACCTTGTTAACCCTTACAATACAGGGATGAGAAGAGAGAACCCCCCACAGAGATTAACCTATACATGAAAACATTTGTTACACTGATTGAAGCCAGGGACTGTACATAAAACCATACATGAAATGAAAAGGACCTTCTCTTTGTAGTTGTCATCTGGATAAGCATAATACATGTGCACACACACACACACATTTAGTTTACATGAGAACTGTGCAAAACATGCTTTGCATAGCTTTATGCAAACACTTTCCTGGGTTTCAGTCTGTGTGGGCTCATCCACATTTCCACCCCCAAATTATACCTTAAGGTTTTGAGTTCAAATGAACTCAAAATCTCAAAGTGAAGCTCAATTAAAATCAAAGAATTTTACTAGGCTTGATATCAAAACCAGGAGAAACTGCTCATTTTGCATGATTTCAGATCATGGGTTCAAAAACCTAAATTAAACTTTCAAAAGACCTAGGACCTGATTATTTCCTCTCACTTATTGGTATAAATTAGGAGTCAGTGGGGCTGATTCTGATCTCATTTATACCAGTGTAATTCCATTGACACTGGTTGGGCTAGATATGTTTTACACCAGGTCCTGATCCTACAAATAATTGTGCATATGCTTACCTTGACAAAGTCAAATTGGACTAATCACATTTAAAATTAAGCACAAGCATAAATGCTTACAGTACAGGAGAGTCAGGTTTACAACAAGCAGGTGAAAATCATGTGGTTTCAGGTTGTTATGTGAAACTTTTGAACAGATCTGGTTTATATGAAGTTTGAAACTTTGGATTGTTGGCTAATTACTACTGAAATGTATCTCTTGAGTAAAATGTCAGCTCCCTCAATTACATCTAATGAGGAAAAGAATAACTCTTAAAAAGCCATCTTATAAATTAAATAGCTACTTTTGAAAATCCCTAAAACTGTTCATTACTTGATAGCAACCTCAGTTCAAGTCTGGACAAATATATATATTATTTCAGTATGACACTACTTACAAAACAAATTAAAAGATTATTTCAGCTCAAACAGGCCTAAAACACTTTTCCATTTAGGCTTGTTGTCTTAAACCTTTAGAAAGAATATCTTGATACTTTTTTCTAATCCTTGGAGAAAACAAACCTTAATCTGTTCTTACTGTTCCCAGAAAAAGAACACTTTTCAAAAAGGAATATAATGGATATCCTATCCAGTGGGGATGAACCTTTAAAGAGAAATTCAGGAAAACAACTCAATGATTAAATGCATATCTACAAATTTTCAAAACTAGCCAGGTTTAGATCCTGGTTCTATTGAAGTTACTGGTGCAAAAACTCAACAGCTTCAGCAGGGCCAGGATTTCCCCTGATAAAACCCAATGTGAATTTTCACTCCAAACTTGAACCAGACATAAACTAAACCAGACATAAACTAAATCATATTTTTAAACTCCAGAATGTCTGCAGCCAGCCAGCATTGGAAGTACCAAAATACTGCAATAATAATATTTTATATTTAGATAGCAGGATTCCCAAGTTATATACATTCAGCACCACTGAAATATGGCCTCTAGACTGGAAGCCTGGACAGAGAACATCAGAAGGCAGTATCCATCAAACATGTTCAGACAACTCCACTCATGTTAATATGTAAAACATTCTGGGACCAGTCAAACCTTCTTCAGCCTCTAAATAATGTCCTTTTCAAGCTTTTCTTCACCCAGAAGAAATTATCTCTCTCCCCTCCTCCTTCCCACCCAGAAGAAATATCTTCCAGGTTACTTTGCTATCTGCTCATGATGGATAAGAGCAGGAGCAATTTAGCTACTCAAACAAGCCTGATTTGTAGTCTGAAAGTAGAAGTCATTAGCAAAATGCTATTTGGCTAGTGGCAGCTTAAACTGTGATATATGATTTTCACTCATTTTAAGTAATTTCTTCACAATTCTTAGCTCTTTTTTAAAAAAATGAATCTATAAAGTTTCCTCAGTAAAATGGAAATACTTGTGCATTATAAATGGCAGATTATAAAACATTGTTTTTGCAGCTGTCTGATATCTTGTTGGTTAACACATTTTTCGTTTACTCTCTCTTCCATGAGCTCTGGTCCTTTTCAGACAAACAAGTGCAGCAGACAAATGTATTTTTCTCAGGTTAGTCTGGTTTGGAGCTTGAAATAACTTTTGGAAGTAAACAATTGATCTAATTATGTATACAGTGGAGGTATTAAAAATGCAATATAGTCTGTGTTACTTGACTTCAAAATAAAAAAAGCTGCAAAATGTTCTTGTGAAATTTGCTGTAGTGAGAGCAGAAAACAAACAGCTCAGTTACAATAGTTTGGCCTTACAAACCAGAGACAGCTTTGTCTCATTTTAGGGGAGAAGAAAGAGAGATCCCTTTGAAAAATTTTCATTTCCATGAGATCAACCTGTCCTCTACAAGAAAACTCCAGTAATTAGTTAAAATACCTAGGATGCTCTAGTTAACTGCTTACTAAATAAGACTGGGTGTATTAAAAACGAACTTTCGGAACAATCAGTATCTCTTTTACAATTATTCTTTTCAACCTCTATAGCTGTTTTACAGACTCCATAGCCGTAAATGGTGTGACCGAATGGTCTTTCAGTATGAGCTGCCATTTGACTGATCCTTCACAGCAAGAAGTCTAGTTTGATGATGTAGAGCAGGCACAGGGAGGCAAATCCTATTTGAATGCATAAAAAATGATACTGTAATGTCTTAGTTATTGTAAGCGAAGTTCTGTGAGTCTGATCCTGCATTTCTGGCATATTTCCAACTCCCATTGCATTAAAATGGAATATAAGGTGTGTGAAGATTGCAAAATCAGAGACTACCACTTTTTTATTATAATTAAGCAGCATTTACCTTACTCTGAACATACCCTGGTTTTGATGTGCATTGGTGAGGGACAGACACATAAACAGAGCATCAGGATGTTTATAGCTATAACCCTATGCACTCAGGCTTTGGGCAGGACAAGCCTAACATCAGGGGAGCTGTGCAGTGGCGACTGGTGAGCTTTGGGGCTAGAGGAGCATGTGTATGGGGTTCCCCACTTCACATTGCCACAACTTTCCCTCTCTCCGTCTGGAGAGACACTGACTGGCCGGGATCTCTACCCTGCTTCCTGTCCCTCCCCTCCCCTCAATGAGCCCCTGGAAGCATATCAAGTCAGGACACAGCCTGAATATCTGGGACTGGTCTGTACTCAGCCAGTAGCAGGGACAGCCCAGCACCACATGCTGCAGACACACTGGCTTGGAGAGGAACCCAGACTCCCAAAGTAGGACAGAGCTTCCCCATCCCATGGACTTTGTCCGTACTTGTGGGTCAGCCCTGGCTTTCCACATGGGCCTCCTAAAGAAGAAGGAGTGGGCAGTAAACAACAACTCCTCAGACTTCCCCTGCAGGCTTCTGTATCCACTGCTCATGCTGCTGCTGCTGGCCCAAGTCATCAGCGCCAGCTGCAGCTCAGTTTGGGGTGTTTAATTCACCCACCCAGGCTGCAGTGACTGTACAGCAGTCTGTCCTATGTAGTCCCTGCTGGCCTGTTCTAAAAAGTACCCCGAGAGCGGGCTACCAGCACCTACAAAGAGTAGTGAGACCACTGCCCAGTCCCCACAGCCTGGGGCTTGGGCAGTGAATCCAGTGTCCCAAACTCCACTCACCATCGCTGCGGTGGAGATGAATGCCCTGAGGCATACAAATTGTGAACACACACACAATTTGTGCAATTTGTTTAATGACACACACGTGTGCACTTTTGCATACTTTGGCAGTCTGTGCCCCAATGTTTTCTATACATGAATGGCCACTGGAGCTGTAGAAATACACCAGGCTGTGAAAAGAGCCACAATCCAGCACTCTGCACCAAGAGGCAGGGTTCTCACAATGCCTGGCCTTTGAGGGATGGAAAAAGAGGGGAGAAGAGATATCTTGAAAGATCTCCAGGGAGGAAGGGAGAGAAAACTTTTTTTTTCAAAGAACTGAGTGAGGCAATCTACCAGTTAACTTTTATTGACCGAGGAGCTGATCCAGCTCACCTTGAAGATAATGGTGAAAATTCCCATGAGCTGTCCATGGGAGCCTGATCAGACCCTAAAGAAGCCTCCTCTGCAGTCCCTCTGTGCACAGAATTCCCATAAACTATGCTACCCAACAATATAATTCTGGCCCATGGTCCCCACTTAAAAAAGTCAATCAGTCCTTAGTGCAGATTGGGTTTGGAGAGATTCCTCTATGTGCCTTGGAAGGGTTCTCATCTGTCAAGCATGAGCTGCCTTTACACAAACTACTGACCAGCTATGATGGAGCTGGGTTAACCTATTCCTTATCTCCCTGTGCCATAGATATTAGGTCAAATTTATCTATCTGAGATACCCATGCCATCAGCATAGCATCTGAGCACCTCACAAGCTGTAACATAATATATTTATCCTCATAACACCCTTGGAAGTAGAAAAGTACCCTCTGGAACTGAGGCACAGAGAGACTAAGTGACTTGACCAAAGTCACACAGGAAGTCTGAGACAGAACAGTCAGTTGAACTATGGTCTTCTGAGTCCCAGGATTGTGCTAGATCCACTGGGCTATCTTTCCTAGCTTCAACATTATAAAGGGGGGATCCCCCCACACACACACTACCCATTAACTTAGCCATTTGCTAGATGCTTATCAAATGTAAATACGTTCTTCAAAAGGGGGGATGGACCCAGGTCAACAAGTCCAAATGGTTCTACCTCTGACTTTGCTCGTTTGGACATGGTTTGGCTCAGGTTCTAATTGTATAACTGTCTTTTATAGAGAATTTGGATATGTGGCGGAAAAGTTAGAGAAAGCTCTTGCTGCAATCTTTTTTTTCCCCAAAAAAAACAAGAATTCTACATCTAGCACAGTGGTTCTCAAACTTTTCTACTGGTGACCCCTTTCACATAGCAAGCCTCTGAGTGCGACCCCCTTATAAATTAAAAACACATTTTTATATATTTAACACCATTATAAATGCTGGAGGAAATGCAGGGTTTGGGGTGGAGGCTGACAGCTTGCGACCCCCCATGTAATACCTCACGACCCCCTGAAGGGTCCCGGCCCCCAGTTTGAGAACCCCTGATCTAGGGAAAGCACACCTAATTTACTTGGCTTTTTGCATTTAAAGAATAACTCAAAGTTTACAATAAGTTCTGTGTTGTTTCCTAAGAAAGAGGTAATCCGTCAGGGTAGGGAGATAACCCTGCAACAGCAAAAGGCCTTATACTTCTTATCAAAGATGAATGCTTTCTAAGAGATGCATACTGCTCTTTTAAAATATGCTTTGGATTCAAGTAGAATAGAATTTGAATGGCATTGAGGATAAAGATAACGATTTTCAATAAGTTAGTTGTGGATTTTGTTTTGAGACTAACAACACTAATAGAAAGAATTATTCACAATACAAGTAACAATTATCTACTATTTAAGAGAAAAATGACTGGATGCTGCAGGGAAGAACTCTGTCTGCTATGGTAGAAAAGGAAATGAGTGGTATTGGCCTGTGGTTTCTTACATATCCCTGCATTGATCATTCAGTCCTATCAGAGGGCATGTGCATGGACACAGTAGTCACTGCTCTTACTGGCCCTTTGTCCACTGAAGACAATGAAAAGACTCCCATTGACTTCAGTGTGTGTTGGATCATGCCTTAAAGTCCTGAAGCAGTTAAACACATATGTAACTTTAAGCAGCCAAAAGAACTATTTATATGCCTAACATTATGCCCATGCTTCAGTGTTTTAGATTTTGAGTTCAGGGAGCTTGATCCAATCCCAATTATGTCAATGAGAGCCTTTCTACTAACTGCAGTGAGCTTTGGATCAGACCCATAGTGCTGAGGTACACGTTCCCTAAGGGCTGGTCCCCACTGGGGCAGGGGATCAATCTAGGAAACACAACTTCAGCTACGAGAATATCGTAGCTGAAGTCGACGTTTCCTAGATCGAACTAAGTTTACTTACTGCGGGTCCACGCGGCGCAGGCAGGCTCCCCCGTCGACAGCGCTTCCTCCTCTTGGCAAGCAGGAGTTCCGCAGTCGACAGGGGAGCACTTCTGGGATCGATTTATCATGTCCAGATGAGACTCGATAAATCAATCCCAGAAGATCGATCTCTACGCGCCGAATCGGGCAGGTAGTGTGGACCTACCCTAAGTGTGGGGACCTATGGAGATAACTTATCAATGGATAAATCTTCCTTTATTGCTCTGCAGAACAGAGACTCTGCTACACTTTGTTTTTCTCTTACAGTCAATCCTCTATGGGCTAATTCTTTAACAACCTACCTAGACTAGACATATGCCACGGCGTTCTCTTCTGAGAAATAATATCAATTAAAGGTCTTTAAGGAAAAAAATGCCCCTTTGTTGCAGGATAAGATAGTTGAATAACAGGGTTTATTTATGGAGGTGTCCCATGATGTGAATAAGCTACCCCCACCTCCTCAATTTATCAAGACAAATAGCCTGATTCCCGCTAAACATGTTCTTCATAATTTCAACTGAGTAAAAATGGCTGAATGTCCTTCATATGAAGAACCATTTATTCCTGTCAAAATAAAGTTTAAATATAGAAAGGTGCCAAATTATTCCCAAATGTTAAAAATAGAAAACACATTGCAAAAAGTATAGCAGACTACATCACACTTATGTCAGCACTCTTTAAATTATTGTCATAAACTGGATATCAGATACCTACTGTCTGAGTTAATAGCAAGTAACTGATCACAGGGAAAAAAGTAGTTCTCCTCTATATGATACCTATCACATTGCATTAAATCTCCTCTGTATGGTTACACTGTGCAAAAAGAGCACTTGCTTGTGTTACATTGCGAAACAGCTTAAGTCACATTGTGCAATAGGACAGCTACAATTTGAGGAAAAACAGACTTTCTAAAAATCAGACCTTATTATCAGGCTCGTTAAGCAGCATTATAAAAAGAAATATCTCTCCCCACAAAAATAAGCTGTACACCATCCTCTATTGATTCTACTGTGGGTAAAGGCACAAAGATAAACTTTGCACGGAATTGCTTTACCAAAGTGATTCTTCAGAATGTGACTCTGGATCATAGAATGGGTCCTAAGCCTGATTTATTTGGACACTGTCACTGAAATTAAACACTGATAAGTACAAAATAATACACATTGTGCAATTAAGGTTATTTTTCCATATAAAATGATGGGTTCTAAATTAGCTGTTACCTCTAAGAAAGAGAGCTTGGTGTCACCATATATAGTTCTCCGCCAACGTCAGCTCAATGCACAGCAGTGCTCAAAAAGTCTAACAATATTAGGAAAGGGATATAAAATAAGACAGAAAATGTCATCATGCTACTATATAAATTCATGGTGTGGCCATACCTGAAATAGTGTGTCCAATTCTGGCTGCCCTATCTTGAAAAAGATATAGTGGAACTGGAAAAGGTTCAGAGAAAGATGACAAAGATGATCAAGGGTATAAAACTGTTAGAATATAAGGACAGGTTTCAGTGTAGTAGCTGTGTTAGTCTGTGTCAGCAAAAAGAAAACAAGAAAAATACCTGTGGCACCTTAGAGACTAACAAATTTATTTCAGCATGAGCTTTCGTGGGTTAAGAACCCACTTCATCAGATGCATGGAATGGAACATACAGTAATCAGATATTTATACATTCAGAGAAACATGAAAAGGTGGGAGAGTCTATATCAACGTTAAGAGGCTAATTAATTGAAAGGAACTGTTATCAGTAGAAACTTTTGAAGTGATAATCAACATGTCCCATTACAGACAGTTGACACAAAGGTGTTAAGGGTTTTTAAGGAGGGGAAATACATTCAATTAACGTAATGACCGAGCCATCCACAGTCAATATTCAAGCCTAAGGTAATGGTATCTAGTTTGCATATTAATTCCAATTCAGCAGTTTCTCATTGGAGCCTGTTTTTGAAGTTTTTCTGTTGCAAAATAGCCACTTTTAAATCTGTCATTGAGTGATTAGAGAGGTTGAAGTGTTCACCTACTGGCTTTTGAATGTGATGATTCTTGATGTCAGATTTGTGTCCGTTTATTCTTTTGCATAGAGACTGTCCAGTTTGGCCAATGTACATGGCAGAGGGGCATTGCTGGCACATGATGGCATATATCACATTGGTAGATGTGCAGGTGAATGAGCCCCTGATGGTGTGGCTGATGTGATTAGGTCCTATGATGGTTTCACTTGAATAGATATGTGGACAGAGTTGGCATCGGGCTTTGTTGCAAGGATAGGTTCCTGGGATAGTGTTTTTGTTGTATGGTGTGTGGTTGCTGGTGAGTATTTGCTTCAGGTTGGGGGAGAGACTAAAAATAATAAAAATATTAGGGCTGTTCAGTTTAGAGATGACTAAGGGCGGGGGGGATAGGGTAGAGGTCTATCAAAATCATGAATGGTGTGGAAAAAGTGAATAGGCGTGTGTTATTTACCTCTTCTCACAATGCAAAAATCTGGGGCCACCCAACAAAATTAATAGATAACAGGTTTAATACAAACAAGAGGAAGTACTTATTCACACCATGTACAATTAACCTATTGTTGTCATTGTCATGGGAAGTTTTGATAGCCAAAAGTATAACTGGGTTCAAAAAAGAACTAGATAAGTTCATGGTGGATAGGTCTATCAATGACTATTAGCCAAGAGGGTCAGGGATGAAAACCCATACTTGGGGCAACCCTAAATATCTGACTACCAGAAGCCAGGAGGGGAAGACAGGAGTGGATCATTCCAACTGACCTATTCAGTATACTCTCCCTGAAGCTCTGGTTCAGGCCACGGTTTGAGACAGGACACTGGGTTAGACAGACCATAGGTCTGACCCACTATGGCAGTTCTTACGTTCTCCAGCTAACAGCCTTTCTGTTTAAGGATCTTACTCTGTCATAAAGGCACAGGCACATGTTAGCTCTGTGGAGAGCCACACAGTCGCCAAGGGAAAATTAAGGAGGAGTCATATCTCCTTGAACTTTCCAGCACACAGGAAAGTATGCCTGTTGAATCACACCTTTGAATGATGATGCAGGCAGTACTCCCCTCTGTAACTGGTGCTAAGGCTGGGGATGGACAAGACTCAGCTTATTTTAGGGGATGTTGGTTTATCCGATAACACACGGCTGACTGGATTTTTCTGACAGAGCATCCACATTACTATGCTGACAGTATAAAGATCATTTCAGTCCTGCATCTACTAGAGGAGGTGTCCCAGACTTAGCACCTATGATTTGTCAATAAAGGATTATGGTACATTTTCTACCTTTTATAAATATTTCTGGAATTCCATTCCTTCAAATATTACATTTAAGGCCTTCTTTCACAATCTGTCCATGGTTACTTTCCATTTTTGTCCCTCTAGCAGTCTGTGTGAGATCACACATGAAGTGTGGTAAGCCAAGGGGGTCAAAGTACACTGGCACCTGTTTAAATGGTATTGCTTTGCTTAGCAGTGTCTAATGCTTATTTTGACTAATTATTAAGACTAATTGAGCAGTTATATAAACCAAACATTGGTTTGTTTAAACTAACATTTAGCTTATGTGATGTACCAATTTTTGTTTTTATTTTTTAAAGAATTCTGTCAGTGATTTTACAAGATTAGACAAGCATGAAATTAATTTTATATAGTAGTACTAGGTAAGCTTGCAGCTCAGTAATAGCGGTAGGAAATATTGCTAGGTCTATAGAATCACGCTGTTTTTTGTTTTCTTTAACTGGCTAAATTCCTTCACCAGCATCAGTTATGTATCCCCAAAATATCTTGTTTTCCCCTCTCCCTCCACTCTGCCAAAAATACTGGTCTCAAGGTCCCATCTGTTTTCTTCTCCCACTCATGTTCCGGTCCTCTTTTTCCCCACCACCTTCCAATCTTGCTTTGCCAAGCCTACTCCATTCCTATGTTCAGACCCCTTCTTATAAATCACATCTTCTGTGAGGCCAAGCAAACAATATATTTACCACTCAAAACTCATCCTGGCTCTTGGCTTATCAGAAAATTAGATGGAAGGTCTTCAGAGGATGGATTATAGAATCATAGAAATGTAGGTTTCAATAAGTCATCTAGTCCATTTCCTGGCACTGAGGCAGGGCCAATTATACCTAGACTAGTGGTTCTCAACCAGGGGTACCCATACGCAGAGGTCTTCCAGAGGGTACATTTGCCTAGTTTTACAACAAGCTACATAAAAAGCACTAGTGAAGTCAGTACAAACTACAATTTCATACAGACAATGACTTGTTTATGCTTCTCTGTATACTATACACTGAAATGTAAGTACAATATTTATATTCCAATTGATTAATTTTATAATTATAGGGTAAAAGAGAGCAAGTAAGCAATTTTTCAGTAATGGTATGCTGTGATACTTTTTTCTATTTTTATGTCTGATTTTGTAAGCAAGTAGTTTTCAAGCGAGGTGAAACCTTGGGTAAGACAAATCAGCCTCTTAAAAGAGGTACATTGAGAGCCTTTGACCTAGACCATCCCTGATAAGTGTTTGTCTAACCTGTTCTTAAAAACCTCTAATGATGATGATTCCACAACCTCCCTTGGAAGTCTATTCTTGTGCTTAACTGTCCCTATAGTTAGAAAGGTTTTCCTAATATCTAACCTAAATCTCCCTTCCTGAAGATATATATTTGAAGACTGTTATCAGGTCACCTCTGCCTTCTTTTCTGAAGACTAAATTTGCCTAATGTATGTGTTTTGTTATTTATTTATTTATTTATTTTAACTGTTCCTGATAGATCAGGTTTTCTATACCTTTTGTCATTTTGCTTGCTCTCTTCTGGACTCTCTCCAGTTTGTCTGACAATGTATTTCTACAGATCCCAATATAATAGGGTCTTGATCCTAACTGGGGCCTTTGGGTGAAACCGGGATATTAAAAAATAAAATAATATTGTGTTTCCGTTTCCTGCCCATAAAATGGGAATAATAATACTTACTTATTTTATGGGAGTGATATGAGACTAACTTTGCTACTAATAGTAAAGTGATTTGAGATCTTTGGATGGAAAATGCTTATATTATTTATATAAAAAATGTGAGAAACAGAATATGTGTGTACACATAATATAATGTGTGAAGTGTTAATCGTGATTATATTATGCAATAGAGACAAAAGAAACAGAGTGCTTGGTACAAAACTTAGAAATGTAGAATAATTTAGAATCATACAGGAAACTTGTCTACAGTTAATCTTAAAGTATAAAAGGAGTGGTGACTAAACATGGAGAAATTTGCCCATCATCCTGGTATGTGAGCACTACTGTTGCTTATGCTTCAATGCACAAAAGCTACTGATGATCCTGTCCTGAGCCCAGGATCTTTTGGACTGGTCTTGAGAAACTAGCCATTCCCTTCTTCCCAGAGATACCTCAGGAATGAGTTCCCAGTACTTGCCTGGATGCTTTATATTACACTGCTCTATGCCAGCTGAATGGTTGGGTCCATTTTATGTGGTTGGGTTCCAGTGTGGCTGATTCAGATTTCTGCCCAAACTTCTTCACAGCTGAAACCTGAATTATGTTAAAAGTCCTGTGCCTTTATTATATCTTTCTTCGCAAGTCATCCTTTATTTTCATGATTATCTGCTTGCATATATTCCAGTACAATTACTCTAAGAATTTGTTCTGCAGCTTGTTCTGCAGCTTGATTATCTTTTTATGCCAATACATTTCTGCTGTGATATATCTGTCTGCATGTTTCAGCAGTACAACAAATTGGCCTAAACTAGTAGTAACACAAAGCTGCATGTAAGCTACTGTTTGCACTGTACTTCTGTCTCAGGGTATTTAACTGGAACGTGACCACTTGCAATAGGTCCATCTCTGTTAAGTAGGACAGGTTAGACAAACACTTATCAGGGATGGTCTGGGTCAATGGCTCTCAATGTACCTCTTTCAGGAAGCTGATTTGTCTTACCCCAAGTTTCACCTCGCTTGAAAACTACTTGCTTACAAAATCAGACATAAAAATACAAAAAAGTATCCCAGCATACCATGGCTTATGGTATGGTTTCCTAATTTCATCTTTTGCCTTCCCATCATAAAGGTAAAGCAGAATAATCTTTTTTTTTTCTACCTTTCAATGTAAATTACAGTTCTAAGTAGTGTGACTGTCATTTGAATTTGCCAATTATGATACATTATTTTATAGACTATTAGGCACACCTATAAAAGATGTGTTTTAAGTTCCAATCCCTCTGATTAACTTGTTCAGACTCAGTTAGAATCCACCCCTTACTTGCTTAACACTAGTAATTGGCATTCAAAGAGATATCAGAATGCACCTGCCATTCTGACCACTGGTGACCTTCACTATGAATTAACTGCAAAATCCATGTCAGGCAGTTAATTGAATGAAGCTGTGGACTTGTAAGTGGTAATGGTTATGATTAGTGTATAACATGCCATAACAGTAATGATGTAATCTTGACCTCAAAGGATTTAAGTTTGAATTCTAGGGGGCATTGATTCCAAAGAAGGGATAAATGACAACTAATACACTGAAAACAGGAAAAAATGCCTTTTATTTTCTTTCCAACAATTCAAAAGATTAAAAGTGTTTAATTGGATTTGAAAGGTTGGTGAACATTTTTTTCCCCCCAATCAATGTGTTTAATCTCTCTTCAAGGTAGGTGGAACAGTCAGCAGCTTTTCAGCAGTCCTTTCATTTGGGTCTCACAAGGTATTTGTCATTTGCAGCAGGAATTGAGGAGTCAAATTAAAAGTCGGCTTTCGTTATTGTTCCAGGGAGTCAGGCACTGTGCATGTTTACGTAGGGCACATGCTGAGCATGACATGTATGTGCATACAGGCTAACAGGCTACTTTTTTGTTGGATATTTTCATAGCCATTACAGTAATGAGATTAGTGATGCACTACCTGATCATGCTTTCTTTAGATGTTCCATTTTGTATACTAGCGACAAATATGAACTGAGCAGCCAGAAAAAGACATTTGGTAAGGGAGCATGATGTGGGATGGTATATCTAAGCACACACTGTGTGCAAGAAAGGAAGAGCTTTTGTAAACTAGATGGCTCCTGCTGGGCTTTTAACATTAGAGCCCATAGATAAAAAGAAACTGTCTTTTGTGAGTTTGCTTCTGACTCTATAGCCTATTTACATGCTTGTTAGAATATGACATCTTGCAAATACACTCCATAAGGCATGTTGCTAAACCAATAAATGAGAAAAATGAACCATTTCATAGCTGATATATCAGGCCAGTTACCACCTTGCTCATGAGCTGAAATTGAACGTATCTCCAGAAACTGGAAGTAGGGTTTCACAAAGTGCTGTCAGTCTAGTTTAAGCATAATGTTGTTCGCGTTACTGTGATTCACTAGTACAACTTGTGTAAGCGCATTCCTAGAATCCTTCTGCATATATTGATGGATTCTCTATGTAAATGATACTTGATACTAATGAGGAATGGAAACCAGCTTAATGGAACTGAAGAGGAGATCTTAGAAATAGCACTGATGTAATAGTCCAGCTATTAGAGAAGTCACATATCTGCATCACAGATGCTACATTAACCTTGCTGGTGCATCATCTAATTCAGCAGAGCCTGATGTACTTAGACTGTCTCTTCTCAGTAGGCTCGCAACAGAAATGAACTCTTGTTAAGGGACCATTAAGGCTGCTGTTTGCTGTGTATAGTCAGTATGAAAGCATGTGTGTTTGTGTATGTGTGTACACAGAGAGAAAAGATGAAATATTACATGAATATAATGTGTATGATCCACGACTAGCTTTTATGCATTATGGTAATACGCAAAATAAATATTAATAATAGAATTTATCATCATGTGTGAGGAGCGACCTACTCCTTTGTGGGTTACTCTGAGTTTTCCTTTGCAATCTGTGTTTATATTTACTAAATCTCCATTCAAACCATTCTAGATAAGTTTGTGGCTTCATAGTTGCTGTGGTTACATTTTTTAAAGGTTTTATAATTTGGTCAAAATTAATGTGTTACTGATTGCAATTTAGTATATAAAATGACTAGTCTGAGGCAATGTTTGACCTATATAGAAACACCTGTCCGTGATACTTTAGGTGCTGTTCTGCACTTCCACAATTCAAATGCACTTTGTTCCACTAAACTGAAATTACTGCAGTTCCAGAGGCTGTTGTATATACTTTAATGTAATTTGTTAAATAAATAAATGCCTTTTTTTAAAACTAACGTAATTGAGGCTACGCATACACAGTACTGTTCCACTCAACAAGAATTCATTTCGGTTTTCAGGGTGCAGACTCAGAAACTGATCCTGACTAGTGCCAAGCTCCCTGAAATCAGAAACTGAAGTCAATAGGAGATAAGAAAGCAGGGCACATCTCATTGTCAGGTCCTTGATGTGCTGTAGCTGTCGCCACACTGATATAATAGCAGGTGAATAGGAGGAAAATGAAAGAATATTTAAAAAAAGAAAATAGATACCTGGCCAACAGACATTCTGTTCAACAGACCTTTCGTGAGACTTTGCAACTGTGTAACTTTCAGGGTTTGATTCACTGCTTCAGAAAAGATTCAGAATGACACACATAGGCCTCAAAGCTGCACATGAGTAACTTTATAATAGTGACTGAGTCAACCCATTTTTGGCCAATGGGATTATTCCCTTATATATGTAAATATGTGCAGAATCACAGCCAGAGTAGATTCTCTTTGGACTTTCAAACAAACCATTTGAATCTGGGTACCAGGTCAATTATCATGTACGTCACCTAGCGCACTTGATTTGTTTGATAATATTTCTGTGGTTATTGTTGTACTTTTCCTAATCCTTTAAAAAATGCCTTTTTAATAGCAAATGAAAAGGGATAGGTGGCCCAATGGATTAATACAGTCCATTTACCTCTGGTGATCTAAATTCCAGTCTTGATTAGGCCACAAATGAAAAGCGTTTAGTGTTATCAACTTTGTCTTTAGCATGGATTTATTTATCTGACCAAACCTCCATGTGTTTTGGGCACAATTTTCCACTCTGCTCCAGGAAGCTTCAAGACTCTGATACTGATGCTGCCAGGAGCTGAGTTCATCATATGAAGTTCTGACTTCCATTGGCTTCAGTGGGAACTGGCAGGAACAGGCACCTTGATAGCAAGCAGAAATGTTGCAAATGAGGATAAAAGTGCACTCACTGGCAGCTGTTTGAAGAAGCTTTCAGAGTACCTGCCCACGCTGTGCCTGACTCTAGACTTTTCTATCAGTCCCTCAACCTCATTAGCACTAAATTCATCCCCAAACTAACTAAATAAAAGAAGAGCATGACAGTACTTCTTATTAACTGTGGTATCTAGTAATGTCTGTCTGGGGTATTTAAGACAGAAAGAAATGCTTTATTATTCTTTCTTAATATGGTAACTTTTTAAGCAAAAGCTTAAAATAGTTTTTGTGAATGTATAGCTACAGATGCCTGCAAGGAAGATGTTTCCAGACTGTCCTTGAAAGCAAAAAGCATTAAAATTCCCAATGGCTTCTTGTATTTCACTAAAACATAGTTTGCATATTTTCAAATCAGGAAAGTGGGATGGAAGCAGAAAGAGAAATCATGTTTTTATTATTTTTTGGCAGTGGCCATTATCGGTATTAAATCTAAAGGGGCAAAAGAACACTACATCCCACAAAGTTAGAATCGCTGCCTAACCAAATGCACTTATCTTTGAATATGAGATTGATTTCCCTCAGCTGACTTGTGGATTCAAATTTCAAGAACCAAAGAACATTGACAATGTAATAGATTTTCTATAAAAAGTTGCAGGACCATGAGCAGAATCCTTGCCATAAAAATAAAACTGCTTGGGAAAAGGAAGAGGGACAAAATAGTAACATGCAATGGCAAAAATCAACTAGTTTTTCTAAGAGAGTCACTTCTTTGTTATGTTTTATTGATGCATCTGTAGTTTAGGAATGGCCCATGCATTCTTAGATGAATATTTCATAGGGAGAGTGTTTTTAGGCAAACTGTTTTTGTAGGTGTGTATTTTTTTATGGAAAGAAGAATATAGCTCTGTCTAGTTACAATGAAACAACTTAGTATTTTAGTGGTTTATTATCCTTGAACTAAAATGACAGGCTGAAAACAACCTGTATTTCCTCCCACAAATATTCACAAACATAACTTCAAATAGAAGTCTTTCCACTATAGCAAAAATGACAGAAGATGGACACTCTGCCTACGCAAATACCTCCCCATACCTCACCCAATATACATACCCCAAATAGAACTTTAACCTAAAATGACTCCATATAATCTGTAAGGGACTTTGCCATTGCTATCAATTTTATATGGAAGGAGCTTAGATACTACAATGATGAGCAGCAAAATAAAACACTCAGACAAATAGGTAGGACACTTAAACATGAGGAAATCATAGAAAAGAGACATTTACAAAATAGTCACTTAATCTTATAAAGGAACCACATTTTTACTGTGAACAGTAACTTTTCTATGGGAGGACAAAAAAAAAATAGTATTCACAGAAACCGTACGTGAGGCAGAGAGGATCTTTTCAGTTGCATAATATTTATGAAGTAGCCAGTAAAGCTAGTGCAAGTTTTGTCCTCTGAGTGGCTCCATGTCTTCCACGGCATCACTGGATAACTGTTAGAATCAATGTAAATTGAATTACATGCATAAATCCAATGATCTGCTATTGTTTATAGAAGCAAGCCTTCAGGGATTTAACAGACAGGAAAGCAAGCGTGTGAAGCAAAGCTTTGAAGTGGGTGGTTCTGTTCCACAGCCCCTCAGCTTTCAGGTGTTCAAACATACAGGAAATTTTAAAACAAAGAGACAGCACGCTATGGTGCTTGTTGCATTTCCAGTAAATTACTGTAATGTCATTGTAATTTCAATTCCCAATTGGTTCTTTTGGGTTGGCTGTTGCCTGCTAATAGACGCTCGGAGGACTAAAAACAACTTGCACTTGACTGGAACTAATTTGATACCTAAACCAGAAAAAACATAGAGCCTCAAAAAAAAATTAACAAATAAAACAAAGTCAGTTGAATTTCCATTGTTTTGATAGTTATTTTAGAGCATACTTTGTCTGGTGTGAGCCTTTCATGGTAGAAATCTGCAATCTGGCACTTCCTCGCTCTGAGCTATGGTTGTTCATTGAGGAACAAAATGTAAAATTCTGATATAACTGGAGCATGTGGGGCCTGAATCTTATCTCACTCGCGTGCGCTCTTTCTCTCTCCGTAGTGTAAATCAGGAGAAATTCCACTAAAGTAAATTTAAAACAGATGTAAGTGATGTCAGAATCAGGCCTGTTGCTCTACTGTGCTACATTGTCATTTTCACAAACTTTTTTGTATATGTTAGTCCCTTTTTGTGTCTGCATTATATTGCTTAGATCTGTTTTCACGACTGAAGCATATCTATTCTAGCTGTGACAGGCACAATGCCCATCAACCAACGGCATTTTCCAGTGTTGCATACCAGTGCATCAAACCTAGAAGAACAAGCTCCATTCATCCAGCCTGTATGTTGTCTGGCACAGGACATTAAAAATTGTTAGATACGATTAC
Organism: Macrochelys suwanniensis; assembly: GCA_033296515.1. Lineage (NCBI taxonomy): Eukaryota > Metazoa > Chordata > Testudines > Chelydridae > Macrochelys > Macrochelys suwanniensis. Next base: position 26,005,201 of record CM065782.1, read on the forward strand.
ATTGTTAAATTGCTAATGTAAATTGATAGTAATAAGCAAATTCTGACATTATATTATATAACTCCTTTCTGCATGTGCACAATCCTCATCTTTATTCTCTCTGGAGTTTTGTTTGTCCTGGAACACCAAGTCATGAATGTCTTCATGAACTTTCCTGTAAATTGTACTCTCTATTTTTAGGTTGCTTTCTTCCTTAACAACCTTTGAACTTTTTCTTCCCCAAAGACTGTTATGTTGTACTATAAATTACAGTTCCCATAAACTGTGCTATCCATCCCTTCCAGAAAAGAATACTTGACACACTTCTAATCCTTGAACTTTAGCAAGAGTATTTTATTTGCATTATTTTCTCATGTTGCTTTTAGTAATAGATTTTAAATCTATTTTTAAAGAAGCTAAAGAATAAATGGTCAGATGTCCTGGACATTTTTTCCACCTTGGATGCTCTCTGATCTCCCCATTTAGCTTTCCCATGCTGTAAACAAATGTCTATTGTTCTTAAATACTTAGGTAGCTGTTAACAAAAATGAAATAAGGCATTGCTCAAAAAATCTCTGTAATGCTTCTAGCAAGGCTTTATCTTTATGACACTAACGATAATCCCTTGTGTAATTAACTGTAGAGTGGTTATGCATGCAGTATGCAGTCCATGACAAGCCTCATAGAAAATACATCAGTATTAGCCACAGGTGAATTCGTTTAGAAAGATTAATGACTGCACCTGAATTTTAATGTCTGAAAAGGGATGGAACACTGAATCCTTAATTAAAAAGTTGAATGACTGGTATGGTTTGGTTAACATCGCAAATTTCAACGGGAGATTTTTATATTCAAATGAAGTCTGCAATGGGAAACTTTCGTTAGAAGGTGGTGGCTTAAGGGTGAAAAGCAAAAATGTTTTATGTGCTTTACTTTATGTAAATCGATACATGGATCAGTCGCTTTGATATGGATCAAATATGGTATAATTATGGCTCCTCTCTGTTTACAGTGGATGTGAAGCAAAGAATTCTTAAGGAGTGGAAGACAGTGCTACACTTTTACCAATGTGGAGTCAGATGAGGAGAGCAGTAAAATTGACTAGTGATCTTATTCTTTCCTTAATGAGAGGCAGTTTCCTCTTCATTATTATTTTACAAAGTTTTTAATGAAGAGTAAGTAACCTTGAAAAACACTATTGCAATCCCATTCCCAGAAGATGTTTAACTTGCTTTTTTCAAACTCTGCTTTCAATTGCTAGGTTAGTTCACATTTATTCTGAGAACCGCTGTTATCATTGCACCCGACATCTTTCAAAATAGTTCTTGAATTTTAATATTTAAAAATATGAGAAGTAAAGTTTGAGAATAAATTTGTGCAGCAGAATTTTCATGCTTATGTTAATTTTTCTTAACATGATGTATTTCTGAATTAAGAAGACTCGTCTGAAAGTATTGTTGCTATGCTGCCCAAAATATACCTTTAAAACCTTCTTGTGATTGCTCTCAGTAATCATGGAGAATGTATTATATAAACTAGAGTTCTGGCAAAGCTTATTTGTACAGCAAAACTGATCAAATGTTTTCATGGGCAAGGTTGTAACCTATCTTTACTGACCTGGAACACATGCTGAAGGCCAATTTTGCTGTCTTAGTGCTAACCAATACAAGTCACCCAAACTCTCTTTATTTTTATTTAAACTATTTATTTAGGAATTTTTAACAAGTTTCCAAATTCTTGCCATGTAAATATCATAAACTAGGCAATCTTTAGAACAGTTAGCTTTTTTTAAAAGAGAGTTTATACAGGCATATAGTCATCAGATTTCTTTAAATAGGGTGTTACCATATTGCAGAGTGAGCATCTTTACAACACCTATGTCATTTCTAGTGATTTTATTAAATTGCCTGAAATGTCTGTATGCACATATTTAACAGACCAGACATGTCTATCAAAATGTTAGTATTCAATAAAATTGGACAGGTGTACTTTTTTTGTGTGTGCAGGTGAATGTACTTTGTCTGAGTATTGAATAAAAGGTAACCAAATATCTAAATATCTATCTGCACCCTCTCTATTTTGCTAGGTACATATTGTGTTAATTTTTCCATAACCACAACCTCCCAGGTTCTTTAGAACCATTCCTTTATGACTGAGTTATTTTTTCTTTTTCCAATGAGAGACTACCAACAGCTGAGCAGCTACTAACAAATGAGAGATTTTGTTTTTTTCCTTTTGTATAACCATTTCCACGAGGAAGCCCAGAAGGATTACCAAGGGATCATTTGGTATAAATATCTAACAATTTGTGATATTTGTTTACAAATTACATCCCAATACTTTAATGACTGGCCATGTCCATCATATATTCATAAAATCTCCTCCTACACAATTTCTCCCTCATCTAATCTATCTATCTATCTATCAGGGTTGGCCAAATTTACAGACCCTCCAAGCCGCATATGATAATCTTCAGAAGTTCGAGAGCCGAGCACACCAGCCTGGGCTCAGGGATTCAGCCCCGCTCTTGCTGAATTCCTGAGCCCCGGCAGGTGCCTACTGCAGGGCTGAAGGTCCAAGACCCACCTCCCCACAGGGCAGGAGACCCTAGCCCCACCACCTGCCACAGGGTAGAATCCCTGAGCTCCACCCACCCGAGTCTGGTAGGTGGAGAATGAGGTGGGTTGTGGGGGGGCTCTGTGAGCTGCACTTTAACTGTAAAAGAACCACATGTGGCTTGCAAGCTGCGGTTTGGTCTGGCCTGATCTATATTAACCAGACTAGTGTGAAGTACCACTGAAACAGTATCTTAAATAAATTTTATTTTATTGTGCTACAGACTGAGGTTGCTGATCCGCTTTTCCAGATCAAACCCCATTCCTCTGGGCTAATGTGTTTATCCATCAGTCTTTTCCCAGCATGTCATATGTAGACTTTTGTTGTTGTTGGGAAAGTTGTCTGCAAAGACTGATATAACTTAGTTATATTTTTTCCTAATTGACCAGATGCCATTGCTTCTATTAAAGCCAGCTTTCAGTGTAAAACAGGTTTTCTAGAAAGTTGAAAAACATAATGCCTGACTTAAAAGTACTGGTACCAGGGGAGAGTGGGACAGTTCATTAATTTTGATCTCTAAATAAGTTAGAAAAGTTTCTTTGCTGAATAGCTAGCCAAACATGTGTATGCCATGTCTCCCAATATCTGAAGCTCCCTTGTTCACTTTTTGGGTTAAGCTCTGGATTATGTGCAATGGGTGCCATTGGCAAGGGAAAAAGACCTTATCTCTAATTCTGTCCCAAACCCATAGCCTTTGCTAAAGGATGTGTAAATTTCTGGAGGATGTGATTATTTTTTTTAATTAATCCATGGTAGCCTAGTAAAGTTTACCCTACAGCAATTTTCTTGTTCAGTAAAGACCCAGAGTTTGACTGGGTTAGAGTGCCACCAATCCATGACTGCTTTTTGCTGGCTGGCTTGATAATACCATAGACTATTTGGAACAGCTAGTCCATCCTGTTTAATGGATTTATACAAAGTATCTGCTCTCATTCCTGGCCTTTTCTGATTCAAATAAATTCTAACAACATTTTCTGTATTACTGCTGGGGTTTTATCGAGGATAATCAGAAAGATTTTGAAACAAGAAAGATATCCTTGGCAGAATATTCATTTTGACTGTGGCTAGTCTTCCCAAGCAAAAAATTGCATACTTCCCCCAGCGCTCCAGCCTTTTTTCTTATTTGCTGAAGTAGTGTTTTGACTTTTAAATCATATAATTCTTCTAGGTTATTGAGGTTTGAATTCCGTGGTATCTTATAGAATTTGTTGTCCGTTTATACCCAAATGTTTTCTGGAAAAGTGACTTTCCAGACACTGGCAAATGTATAGTTAGCATTTCAAATTTGGCATGATTTATGTTAAATCCTGATGCTTTCCCAAAATCCTGGATTTATTTAGAAACACATTTTAGGGAAATACTTGATTTAGATTAAGATAATATGATAATATTTGCATATAATGCTATTTTCTGATGTGTTCCTGCAAATGTTATTCCTGTGATGTTCCTTATCTTCTGTGCAAAAGACTCGATGGCCAGTGCAAAAAGTAAACGAGACAATAGACATCCCTACCTGATCCCCCTGTGTAGTTCAAAAAAGAGGAGATTTAATCCCATTAACCTGCACCGCTGCTTTTGGGCTGGTGTAATAAGCAGTTATCCATTTAAGGAACTGTGGGCTAACATCCATGTGGGACAGGACTTGAAAAAGAAAGTTCCATTCTATTCTATCAAAGGCTTTCTCTGAGTCTAGTGATAACAAGAGAACTGGATCTTTTTTTGATCTGGCATTATGTATGATTCCAAGTTCTCTCTGGATATTGTCTGACATCCGTCTATCCATAATGAATCCAGTTTGTTTTGGATTTATTTAAATTGAGAGTATAGACTGCAATTGGCTAGCTACTACTTTTGCTAAAATCTTTGATATGATTCAACAGAGCTATGGGCCTATAGGAACTGCAAAAGGTAAAATCTTTTCCATCTTTAGGGAGAACAATCACAGTAGCTTCTTCCATAGGTTGTGGAAGTTTCTCCCCTAACAGGATAGCATTGAAGGTACCTCTCAAAGGACCCATTAATACCTCCTTAAATATCTTGTAAAATTCATCTGGAAAGCCATCAGGTCTTGGAGTTTTACCACTTTTCATACTTGCTATTGCCTCTAGGATTTCTTCTGCTATTTCTTTATCTTATGTTTCTTTATCAATTGTGCTTATCTTTGGCAAGCCTGCTACTTCCAGATATTTTTGAACAACTTTGGAGCTTGGCAGATCTAGGTATATAGATTTTTATAACCAGCAAAAATAGCACATATTTCATTAGGGTGTGTAACTGTCTTTTGCTGATTGTTCTTGGTTGGTGGAATAATATGTAGCTCTTGAATTCCTTTAAGTTTTTGAGCCAACAGCCAATCACTTTTATTTCCTTTTTCATAAAACATCTGCCAAGAGCTTTTTCAGTGTCATCTGTTATCAACATATTCAATTTCCTCCCAATATTACTGATATTTTTAAACTGGTTTTGTGAATGTCTTGTAACCTTTTTATTTCCTGTTGTAGTTCTGTTTTTTCTTGAGCTCTTCCGTTTTTCAGTTGAGAGGCTGTGCTTATCAGCTGCCCCTTATCAGCTACTTACAGTATTCCCAAAGAAGGCCTCTTTTTATATTGTCCATATCATGTATTTGAAAGTATTGAACAATGTTCTCTTTAATTGCAGCAACCCAGTCTCTGTCTTGGAGAAGCAAGCAGTTCATTTTCCAATAAAGTGATCTTTGGGACCCATCCCAGATATCAAATGTGCCTTCCCCTGGTGCATGATCAGACCATGTAATGTTGCCAGTTTCTGCAGATCTTATCTGCTTCATTAAGGATTTAGAGATTAACATTACATCTATTCTAGTATGAAACTGATGAGGGTGTGAATAAAATGTGTAATCTCTTTCCCCTGGGTGCAATTTTCTCCAGCAATCTGAGAGATTGAATTGTTGGCACAGAGGAGTCAATTTTGCACCTGCTTCCCCGTTCCCCTTGTCTTTCTTATCATATCTGTCCCAGAAAGGAATCTGTGTGCAATTGAAGTTTCCTCCAAGTATTATTGCCCTTTCCCTAAAGTCCTAAAAAAGGGTTTTGTTTTTGGTTGGGAGCATAAACTAATCCCACTGTTATTAATAACCCAGCAATTGTGCTCTTCAATATAAATCGTCCCTACTTATCCTTACATTAATCTTTAATCTGAAAAGGTCTATGTTTAGCAATTATGCCCATTCCTCTTTTCTTTAGCTGAAGCAAAAAAATGTATGTTGACATCAGTTATCTTTCATGCCCATACTTTGCCCCTCCTGAAAAAGACTGTTGAAGTAGAATAATGTGAGACTGGGGGGAGGGGGGAGTTAAATTCTACCAGGGCTTGTTTTCCTTTTAATGACATTATTTAGCCCTTTGACATTCAAATGCATTGCTTTAAAAGGAAGAGCCACTGAGAGTAACTAGCTTATTGGAAAAAATTGAAATTATTGTGATTCTTTGGCTGTTTGATGGCACGAATGCTTGTGTTGCCAGTGTCTCTCATTTCTAAGTATGTTCCATTCATGATTTGTGTGCTTGAATATGGCTTGGTTTCTGTGTTTTGTAACCTTCCATATCTACTTCTTGTATTAATTTCCTCCTCTTCCCCAGTTCCCTCCCCTCTTGTGCATTCCCCTTGCTCTAAATCCACAAATGAAATACCAATGTAGCATGTAAAACTGTCCCCTAACGACTATGCCTTGCTGAACCTTAAACCCCCTGTACTCTCATAAGCACTTGGACTGCTTTTCTTGCAATCCAAAAGAGGTACGTTCTCCCCCTATGGGACTTTGACCCTGACCCTTAAAGATAGATTGCCAGGTGGTCATTTGAGTTACAGGAAGAGTTCACACAGACCCCTAAAGGCTCTTCCCCCTCCCTATCTATTTTCTCCAATCTCCTCCATTCTTGAACTCCACCTCCAGTCTGCTCTTATTGTTTTTTATTTCCTCTATATTTTAAAATACAGAACACAGCTATTACTGATCACCCCAATTAAAGTAAACTTCACAGTATTTTAGTATTCATAGTATTTTGTGACTTCCAAGAGGTCTGTTCTGTTACATCCTATGTGCTACTTTTACATTACTCCTCGGGTATTCCAGTTCTCTTGTTCAGCTTCACTTCTGTTATTGCCAGTATGGTCTCTAGAGTTTTTTTGCCTTTTCTTTTCCTGTCATCTTTTTCCTGGGTTTCACCATTTGCGAATAATTTTTCAGCAGCTTATCTGTAGTGCCTGCCTCTGGAGAGTCATCTTGTATGTCTGAGATTTGGATTTCTGTCCCAAGCAACTGGGTTGTATTTTTCCTTGTTTAAAATCTCTTACTGTGTAATACTGATTTTGGAAACTGAATGACAGTTTAAATGGGAATCCCCATCTGGAGTGGAGATCTGCCTTCCTGAGTGCTGCTGTAATTTCCCCCAGCTCTCTTCTCTTTTAAAGTTCGGGCAGAGAGGTCATTGAAAATTTGCAGCTTGTAAACTTTGAATATGAGCTCATGAAACTCCACAGTTAGATCTCTGGGTTTATTATTATGATGATGCCCAGGTTGGAGGAGCAGCACTCTGTGTGCTCTTTCCACTTTTTACCTCTTCCAGAGAGCTCAGATGTAACAACTCCATGACTCAAGTTTTTCCAAATTGGGTTTCCTTCATCAGAGTTTTCAGGCAGTCCCTTAATTCTGATATTGTTCTTTCTTGATCAGTTTTCTATATTGTCCAGTTTAAGCTGCATCTCTTCTCCATCAGTGCCATGCAGCTCTGCAATTCTGTTTCTCTCTCACTTGCTTCACTTAGGCCAGTCTCTAGTACTGTCTCTCACTCTTCCAAGTCAGCAAGTTCCTTCTTTACTGCATGAAGCTTGGTCATCACATCATCTGTCATGATCTGAAGCTCAGAGATCATCTCCAGAATGTCTGCTTTGATAGCCATTTGATTTTCTTCATGTCTGGCATTTCAGCCTGATTTGTGTGCCATGTATTCACTTAGAGTCTCAGAGGTTTCTCCACGCTGTGAGACAGAAACAGGGCCAGCCTTAGGGAAAATGGTGCCCTGGACAAACTTGTATTTTGGTGCCCCTGATCTCTGGGGGCATTGGCGCCTCCTCATTGCCCCTGTGGGCTCCCCAGTCTCCCTAGCCCCCTCTGCCCCTAACCCCTGCACCCCCCCTCCTGCACCCATAACCCCTGGACAGAGTATCTTGCCCTCTTCACTGCTAACCCCTGCACTCCCCTCCTGCACCCCACCCTGCACCCACATGGGGAAAACTGAGCAGCATTGCTGCTCACTTCCCCCCTCAAACACTGCTCCTTTGAACACCCCCAAGGAGGCTGTGAGAGGGAACGAGGAGCGACATCAGGGCTCCATGTATCCAGGTCACTTTCCCCACCTGGGCTGCATAAGGGGAGGACAGGAGAGCAGCAGCTCCTGATGCTCACCTCACAGTACAGCCCAGGTGGTAAAAGTGACCTGGATACATGGAGCACTTGATGGGGGGGGCAGAGGAACGTTGAGGGAGCTAACTGTATCTGTGCACCACCGCTCTCCCATCCATATTCCTCCACTAAGAGGAAGCAGAGAGAAATCTGGGTGCCCCTGATGCGGCGCTCCCCTGCCAGCTGGGAGCAGTTTCTGACACTACATTGGCAGAGCACACCTCTGTGCTGCTGCACAGCACCTCCCTGACCATGACGCCGTGGGCAGTCGCCCGGGTGGCCCACCCCTACGGCCGACCCTGGCCAGAAACATTCTTCTTAGAGACGGATCTTTTTAAATCTTCAGATTTTCTTGGAGAATCCATCTTCTGCAACTCTGTGCTCTGTTTTTTGGGGAAATTTAATAGGTTTGAGGGTGTCGATGGAGGCAGATTGCTTTACTAAATTCTGAGTTCAGGCTTCATTCAGCCATGTTATTCTGGCGCCTGCTGGTTTCCCAACTGTTTTTATTTTTAATAAGACTTTTTTTAAAACTCTGGTAAACATCTTTAAGCAACAACAAAACCTGTCCAATGAAAGAGAGTCTTGCTAATAATGTAATTATATTTCATGTACTTTCATTTTTCCTCCACCTGGAAAAAGAAATTCCACTGAAAACTTAAAGGAAATTAGAGTTCAAGAAGGAGTGCCAATAATTTACTCTGGGGTGGAACCAGTTGTGATTATTACTCACAACCATAGTAAAGCAGATTTGAATGCTCTTTACTTTGAACACTGTGCCTATTGTATCATTTTTACTGCCAAGCAGAAGCATGGCTTTATTCCTAACTGCTTTCCAAGGGAACACATTTTAATGAAATGGTATTTTTAAAGAATTTGCAACTTCCTATAAAAACTTATTTCTAGAGGGGAGGGTGTAAACAAAAAATTGACCGAACAAAATATTGTAGCTATAACATTTTTCAGGACTCAGACCGCTACTGTCTCCAATTCCCAGATATATCTGATGTTCAAATACTGGACTGTTGAGGCATAGTATGTAATGAACTGCTAGCATCTCTCGGTACAATGTTAAACATGTTTATCACTGCATATCTCCATTGTCTGTGCTACATTGGGAAACAATTACTGGCATGCTAATTGTAAATAGTTTTGATTCTCTGGATTTAATTCTCTGAAATTAAACATTGACATCTAAGGATCAAGTCAAAATTGACATGTAAAGTAATGCTAATACTTTGGCAACCCTTGTCTTGATTAACTCAATTAATCCATTCAGCAAAGTCAATCACCCAGGATAAAGTTTTGAAGTGACTAAGGCAACAGTTGTGTTAATACCAATTCAAATCAGTTGCAAAGATGTTATTAGATCTGTGTCAAGGAACGACTGATTGCCAGAAATAGGTTAAGTCCTTGATTCTCCACCATTATTCACACAAAATGCCAGTTAATTTGAGGATAGTGATGGGAAACCTCAAAATTTAGTGGTTCTATTCAGCTCAGGTGCTTAACTAAAGAATAATATAAAGAATAACTGAAGAGCGACAAAAATGATTAAAGGTCTAGAAAACATGACCTATGAGGGAAGATTGAAAAAATTGGGTTTGTTTACTCTGGAAAACAGAAGACTGAGAGGGGACATACTAACAGTTTTCAAGTATGTAAAAGGTTGTTACAAGGAGGAGGAAGAAAAATTGTTTTTTCTTAATCTCTGAGGATAAGACAAGAAGCAATGGTCTTACATTGCAGCAAGGGAGGTTTAGGTTGGACATTAGGAAAAACTTCCTAACTGTCAGGGTGGTTAAGCAGTGGAATAAATTGCCTCGGGCAGTTGTGGAATCTCCATCATTGGAGATTTTTAAGAGTAGGTTAGACAAACACCTATCAGGGATGGTCTAGATAAGTCCTGCCACATGTGCAGGGGACTGGACTAGATGACCTCTTGAGGTCCCTTCCAGTTCTATGATTCTATGAATATCTAGCAGGTTTAGGGCCTAATCCAAAGCCCATTAATGGAAATCTCCCATTGAGTTTTAACTTCAATGGTCTTTGGATCAGGCCCATAATTCACTAATTAAGTTAGCTTAATAACATCCTTGTTAAGCAGGTAAATAATATCACCTTTCATTTACAGAGGAAAGTCACTGTCAGAGCTGCAATTACACTCCAGGAGTTCCTGGTTCTGTGCTCAGACATTTCAGCCACACCTCTTCCTTATATTCTCTGGGCAGGAATCTAACTTGCTGCTTTTGGCCTTGTGGAAAATATGGCAAGGATAGACTTGCTGTTCAGGATGCAACTGGAAATACTCAAACTAAAAAAAAAAAAAAATAGAAAAATCAAATTTTAAAGGGTTGAAGTTTTATGTTTTGAGCAATAGTTTGGACAGTTCTTATTTTATCCAAACCAGTTTCTCTCTCCCGACTTCGGGGCTTCCATACTCACAGGAGAAAGAAAACCCACAGAAAATGTTTATTGTATATGCTGTAACAAAGACCCCATTGCTTCACTAAGAACACACACACAATGCCTTTGCTGGATCATACTCTCTGTTTTCCTATACCCTGCAGAGGGGAACCCTCTGTATGTGGGGTGGGAAAGGTCAGGTGCATTGTGGGCATTTTTTCTCTCACTGTACTGCCTGGAAAACAGTCAGAAATCTGTTTCTGTCAACACAGACTCAGACAATAATAACTTTTGTGCTAAGCATATCTGCGGAATCCCACTTAAGATGGCTTCTGGGGGCAGCTCCTAACAGGTGACTGGAGAAGCACCACAGCAGCCAGGAAGCAGTGTCGAGGTGCAAGGCTCTCAGAGGGAAGACCCTAACTCCAGTGGATTCCAAGGTCTGCTGCTCATTCTGTGGCAGTAAAGATTGGTGGGAAGTGTGGGCGTGAACCTGCTTGTTGGAAACTGCAGTCTTTCCAGTGACTTCAGTGGGCTTTGGCCCAAAGTTTCCAGTCCCCTGGGTAGGTTTCACTTTGTATGGAAATAACCTGGCCCAGTGTCGTTGGGAAATTACCTTTTAGGCCAGCATAGTTTACAATGGGGAATTGTTGTTTAGTTAAAGTTAGAGTCAAGTTTAACCACTGTATATGGTCAAATTGTTACTAATCTCTTCATCCAGTAAATAATTTGTTGCACTGCTGTTGTTTACAGTACAGTACAAATTATATGAAAGATGGAAAGGGAAGACTAACAGTTTTGCATCAAGTCCAGAAATCAAGACTCAAGACTTGCATCAAGACTCAAAAGTCTTGCAGTGTTGGTGTCCTTAAAGCAGCAATCGCTGATAACCTCTTAAAAGTAGACTGTAAATCCCAGGGTACACTGTAAATCTCCATATCTGCAGTAATCTTAGCCTGTTTATCCGGAAGCTGAACACATGCAGTGCATTAGTGGATCAGATTTGATCCACTTTCCTTGCGGAAAGAAGGAATACAATGCTTTTTGCCAGAAACTGATCTCAGTAGTGTGTTTTGGCACTACTGAGTACAATACACACTATTTTTAGCACAACTTAGAGCTGTAGGTATAGTTGTAATATCTGTGGGGGATATTTGAAATAGTCATATTTCTTGAGGTAATCGCTCAGACAAAATATAGCATTGTAGCAAGTAAAGACGACCCAGCTAAAGCTATTTGAAAACATTGTAGCCCACAGGGCACCCTGAGATAAGCTGATTCTCCTTTCATTACTTCTTCTTAACCATCCATTAAAGGCTAAGCACTCTATTCTGCTCTCGTTTACACCCTGTGGATCTTGGAGTTTCATGCTATATGAATGAAAAGAGGCTACCTAGCCCTTTCATTCAAACCGCAGTTATTTAGGGGTCTTCCTCCAGGAATTTGGTGCATAAAGGAACTATGCAATAGAGTGTGGGGGGGAACAAAGGGAAAAATTAGGGTGAAAAAAAACCACTTGGCCAAAAGGAGCATATTATGCGCATTTTAATTTCCAAAATGTTGTGTAGTCCTGGAAAAAATTGGGTGCATAGGTTAAAGCAGCCCCTAGGCAACTTTAACTTGCTCAACAAGCACTTACTCAGCAGATCACCATCGGGATCAATGACCTTGTCAATCCTACAGGAATCATACATTCACATGAATAAACTCTTCTCCCACAATTTCTCCAGTATGTGAGGCATAAATAAGCTCGTCTGGAATGTGTGACTCATATCTTTTTTTTTTAAATTAAGCCCATATTGTCCACCTCCCATTTGGACATTGATTGCTTCCCCTACATTTCTCCCACAGCATACTGTGGGTATAAGTTTTCCAAGACACCAATCTATTGAACGCATAATGCTGACATTGAATAATATCCAAAAGAGAGCTAGCTTATGTTACCCCAATTTGTCACTTAAATTATGCAAAAATATGAGAAGCAAGGGACATAAATGAGATTAGAATAAGGCCTATAAATTGGACTAACCTGTAGAGAAGATACTGGCATAAATTGTATATTTTCATTATCTGATCATTCAGTTAAAGCGAGAATTTTGAAGTCACTGGTACAAAAACGTGCTTTATAGTTGCAGGTATATCACATCTAATTATTACATACATTTTTATTGAAGATATGCATTTAAATACAAATGTTGACGTTTTATTGTGATGAAAAAGTATGTGTTTGAAACAAAAATATCGTAAGATGTGGGTGGGTTTATATTTAATAAAGCCTTAAGCCGATTTATATTAAGGATAAGTAGCTGTGACTAGTACATTGACATCATATTAAAGACTGTCTCAGTATCATTCTTATGCTGCGTATATCAGAGAAGCACATGGTGAGCTATTACTGGAAAATAAATTTATTCGTATACATGGCGAGATTGAAGTAAGAACTGCCAGAATGAAAATACAGGTCTTCTAAGATAAGTTACTCTTTAAGATCATATACTCTGAGAAGTATTTAGTTTCTTTTAGAGAGCTGTTACAGATTTAATAGTTTTCTTCAAAATAGAATGCATTTGGAAAAAGCTCAAGTATAGCACTTATTGCTAACCCATTTGTCCTATAGTTTAGATGTGTATACAGAGCCCTCATTGTATGGCTAAAATTCATTGCCATTTTCGCTCATAGAAATTAAGACATAATATACAAATAAGAGAAACTATATTACAGTACAAAAAGACCCTAAAGCATATATGTATCCTGATTTCAAACAGTTAAATAGTTTCTTGACCAAAACGGTCCTCCAATGCATATTCATATGTTTTATGTGTCTCAGAGCTGGGGTCTTATGTTTTTCACATTTATCATTAACTACTTTAGGATTATGCAGCTGAAGAGTTGGACTGATTCACAACACTTTTTGTTTATATGGTGTTGAGGTGAAACAATCCAGTGACAACTGTATTATTTCTTGCCTTTTCAGCTGTCCACACTTGTGCAATAAGCTTAACATCCTGTCAGGTTTCAGCATGTACCTTCTTTATTATCACATTGTGTGAATCTGTATAGTTGTAAATCAGAATGATTTTCTTCAAAGATGAACTCCTCATTGCAGTGAAGATACCATGGTTACAGTGTCAATCAGGCATGGATAATCAAGTCCATAATAAGGGATCTCAGGTATGCTTGGTATCTGGCTGGAAAATTAAAGTTTTAGAAGTTAATGCCACTGAGACAGTTGAGGAAAACAGCTGCTATGTAGGACTTGATAAATTTTGTAAAGGCACATGGGAGATGCACCAGGCTATAGCTGTTATTTAAACACGTTGCTATATTTGATTCTCTCTCTCACTCTCACACACATTTCTATTATCCTTTGGAAAATTCCACTCCTGAATTTGCTCCTTAAAGCCCAGAGCTGCTGATTAGGGCTATCTGAACAGAACACCAAGTTTATTGTTAGTGTCTTCCACTGTGGTGTGAGACCTGTGATATGTGCAATCTCCACATTCTAAACTTTCTTTGAAAAGGAGTTAGCAATGCAGTGGAGTGTCTCATGCTCATTTTCGTTAGTATGCGATCATACATTTTAATGCAATAGTGATATGAACCAGGAAAAGTGCAAAGTACTTTTCTTGAGTATGCTTACATTTGAGATGCTGAACTATTTCTCTTTTGAAAGAACAATGAACTTGCAATAGCAGCTTAAAGTTTAGATCCCAAAATTTCCCCTTGCATTGTTGCATAGTGATCCTGCTTTATCCTATTATCTGTTTGTTTGTTGTTTGGTTCCCTTTCAGAGTAGTCTAATCTGTTTAGTGTTTTTTATGTATACACATGACTGTGGCTTAGGTTTCTGTTTGTTTTTTGAAGGAAGTAGTTCAAGAGTTATCTAGGCACCTATCATGTGCAGGTAAACTTATTAGACAAATGTCCCAGAAAGCACTGGAAATGTTTGATGATTGGAGTTTCAGAATGTGGCTTGTGTGTGGAATTTAAATTTAGGGGAACAAAGCACATTTCCGAAAATCAAAAAAATAATAGATAAATGGAGTTTGTATAATGAGAGTGCATTTGTACTACTCTATGTGCTGTACCACCGGAAACAAACCTATCAGCTCTATAATCTTTTAGCTCTTCATGTGTCCCTATTTGAAACTGCCTCGCCCCTTTCCGCTCCATTTAGGGAGAGGATTGTTCTTTCTTTCCTCTCACCAGGAGGACCTCTCCTCTGCTTCCATCCCACCTTAGGGTCAAAGGCAGTGCTCAAATCCTAGAACAAGAGGTGTTGGAATGATTATCAAGGGCCTGATACAGGATTTTTGAAAAAGGATTCAGGAAAATTCTAATACAATCATCCAGAAGTACAGGAATGTTGTTCCAGCTCTCACAGAATGTGCCAGAACAGCATTCTGGCATGACTCCAGTGTGGTCAGAGGGCCATTTATTTCTCTCTGGGAACCTGTCAGGGATTTCCCTCACCATCATCCTATGCAAATAATTCCAGGTTTCTTAAATAAAAGCAAAGGCTATTTGGTATAGGGCACAAAAGACAGAGGAAATCGTGACAAAATAAGCATTAGACAGGATAGACTGAAACACTAAGACCTTTCCTACCACAGCTATTACTGGTAGAAGCTCTCTAGACTGCCCTGATCCTCTAATGTACACTGTTACACCCATGCAGAGCCCCATTGACTCCAACTGAACTGTCCATTGCAGGACTGAAGCCAATCAACAGTGACTATAAAACCCAAACTTCCTCTATATAAGATGTTGCTCCCACAAGATCTTTATTGCTGTACTACAATCAAGAGAATTGTGAGTAGCAGATATCTTACCTGATCATTTTTACTTGTAAAAATTTTCTCAACAGATATTTTGTAAATGTATGTAATAATTGCCTGTGCCATTCATATATTTTTTTAGGGGAAAAAGCTACATTTTTAACAAATGCTTTTTCATCTGCCATGTATCATTGTTACATACCAACTTGTGTTCTGTCAGTCAAGGTTCATCACTCCACAGTTAGGCATATCACATGGCTCTTAACACAAAGTTTTGGCTTTCTTAGAGTCTGAGAATTCTATTTGTTAACCAATGAATAGTGTCAAATTTCTTGTTCCATATTGTGAATGCTAAGTTGCATATTGTGACTGTTTTTTTGGCTTCTAAATTCTGAGCAAAAAATTTTACAAGAACTTTTATTTGTTAATTATTACCAAAGCTGGTTGGAGAAACATTGACAGAACCGTATTCCGTTGGAATATGTAGTTCCATTAAAATTGAAATGCTTCACAAATTCAGGTCAATTTTGCCAGAATTTTGTTTTGGAAAAAACATAGAAATAAATTCCAACCATGTTAAAATGTCCCATTTTGATTTTTTTAAATTTTGTTTTATAATATAATACAAATTAAATAAAACTGTGATTAAAATGTTTCAGTTTTTTCAAAACAAAACATTTTGATTGAGTCAACATGATTTTTTTCCAGAATTTGTCTTTGTGGAGAATTTTGAAACCAAATTCAGAACGAAACCAGATTTTAAAATCTCGAAATCATTTGAAAAATGGAATTTCTGTTCTCCATGTAGCTCTAATTATTAACCTTCCTAAGATACTTCTGCAATGAAAAAAGATTAGGAGTAATATTTCAGTACATCTATCCACCTTTTCTTAAAATGAAACAGTGAAACGGGTTGATTTACATATTTATTAAATATAATTTATTGTGAGGAAAAAGGCGATATATACATAAACACTCACACAAGCATGTACAATCTCACTCTACAATACTGCATCTCATTTCTGATTTAGACTTTGTGGCAGCTAGATCTTTATATAGAAAACAGCACGAAAAAAGATTAATCATTATAAATGTGAAAGGGAATAAAATATAGGGCACAGATAAAAATATAGGCAGAGAGAGTTTAATAGATATCAGTTCCTGTCTTTTTAACGTATAGGCAACTGCTGGACTTCCTTGCTCAGCTTGCTTATCTCTCATGTGTATGCTGCTCACTCTCCACTACTTCAGAGTTGTTCTTAAACACTAGTGTTCAGTAGCAACACTGATTCCACACTTTTACAATGCTGCCTGCACAGGTGCAATGACCTACAAATTCTAGCTATTAATTCAAGATGCAAGACCTAGGAAAACAATGTAAGGTTTAGCTCTACTTTCCTACAGTTTGACCCTTCTTTCAGAGCAAACTGCACTCAGTAAACCCTAGTACTTGGAGTCATGGAGGTTTGATGCTTAGATTGTCATGGCAAGATCATGTGCATATCCAAATTTTCGTGATTTAGTTGGAGGCATGTCACTTATGTAAATATTTAAAAGGATTGGCGCAAGTACAGAGCCTTGTGGTAGCCCATTGTTTATGATACTGGGTGAGCTAGTCTTATTACCCAGGTACGCCCATAGGCATCTGTTACTCAGCATGGTCCACAGCAGGTGAAGTGCTTGGTAGCAAGGTATAATTTTAGCAAGTTTCAGCATCAGGCCCTTAATCCATACAGTATCATATGCAGATGACAGGTCAACAAATACTGCACAAGTCTTTAGGTTTTTTTGATAGCCAGCCTCAACGTGACTTGTGAGTGCCAGAACTTGGTCACAACAACTACATTTTAGCCGGAAGCCTGCCTGTTCAACAAGAATAATTGGCTCAGTAAAAGGGTGTATTCTTCTGAGGATGATACAGTCAAGAAATGTATAGATTGTACATAGTAGAGAAATTGGCTAAACTATAGCTTCCCGCTTCATCAGGGGGCTTTCCAGGCTTTGGAATGACTATTACCATTGCCTCATGCCATATTTCAGGGATCCATACTGTCCTTAAGGGAGCAGAGTACAATGTTGCTAGCTATTGGAGTTTTTTGGGGCAGAGATGGTGGAGGAATTCTGGCGGAATACCATCAGGACCTGCAGCCTTCCCTTTTTTTCATCGCGCATTTGTTGGTGAAAATGAAAGGTAAAATCACCTTGGGAGGGCCAAATTCTGCTCTGTAAATGAAGAATAGCTCCACTGAAGCCATTTGAGTTACACTGGATTTAAACTGTGTATGTGGCGGGGGGAGGATAAATTAAAGAGGAATTTATTAATTCCACTGATTGCAAAATGGTACCATTTGGTCTCTTCTGAAATGCATTAGTGTGTTAGAGCAGGAAATCAAACTCCAGGAAACAAAGCGTTAATTAGAACACAGCTGAATATATTAAGCTAAATAAATTATCCAGGACATATTGTGCCCATAGATGTAGTGCCAAGTGTAACTATTTTGAAAAACTGTCAAATGGAGGTGTTCAGTGGTTTGGGGAGCAGATATCGACTGGTGAATACCTCCCTCAAGTCTCACACTGTTGATGCTGTATAACCTTAATTCAGATCTGATTCCAAACTGTTCTCCCACTTCTACTGTTGGCAGTCGTTTCTACTGGTGGGTGGACAAAATTCTAGATGTAGTAATTCCAAACTCAAGCCCACCCTCCCCCACCTGACGTCCAACGACAACACTTAAAATGAAAACTCTTCGGAAAGATTAAAATAGAACTTGTCATCTCTTCTCGGGGGCGGGGGGGGGAATAAATAAATAAACCGTATTATTTTTTAAACCAAACAAAACCCAGTATGCTGCTGCGACAAAGTACATACCAGATGCACAGCTCCAAAGCAAAGCTTCTAAAATATAAAGCCAAACAAAACAATCAGCTCTGTCTCTTTCCCTTTCACTGCTATTGAAACAGTTGACGTCTACTTAACCAAATGTATATAGTACATCTGCATTCAGAGGCCAACAATTTTTCTAATAATAATTGTAATAATAATACTAATTGTGAGAATTGTAAATGCAGCTAAAGATGTACATACCAAGGGCATGAGTCAGCAAAAAAATACATCCAGCTGCTGAGCTGTGCAGCCCTTGGATAAATGGGTTCCCTGGGCTTGCGCAATGTGAAAGCCAGATCCATTTTTAGGGGTCGTAGATTTTATTTCCTCCCTGTGGTTCTGGTGAGAATGTCACCAGAACCTCCCAGTGGATTTATAACCTTGTGTGCACAACTTAATACCTCCTTTTTATGACATATAGGATGCTGAAAGGGACACTATTTTTTTTTTAAAACCTCTGTGTCACCACCCTCTCCTGCTCTGGCACTCCATCCTCCCACCTTTTCCTGCTTCTGCCTCATCTTTTGCCTACATTTATGCCAACGCCTTGCTAACCCAAAGCTGCTGGCTAGTTGTGGCTTCAATAGTGCATGCAAACCATTTCACCAATTACAACACAGAATACAAAGTTTACAGTGCTCACTTTATTTTTGATTATAAATATTTGCACTGTAAAAAACAAAAAAAATAGTATTTTTCAGTTCACCTAATACAAGTACTGTAGTGCAATCTCTTTATCATGAAAGTTGAACTTACAAATGTAGAATTCTGTACAAAACAAAACCTGCATTCAAAAATAAAACAATGTAAAACCTTAGCGCCTACAAGTCCAATCAGTCCTACTTCTTGTACAGCCAATCGCTCAGACAAACAACTTTGTTTACATT
Source organism: Macrochelys suwanniensis (assembly GCA_033296515.1). NCBI lineage: Eukaryota > Metazoa > Chordata > Testudines > Chelydridae > Macrochelys > Macrochelys suwanniensis. The sequence continues at coordinate 26,024,194 of CM065782.1, forward strand.
TGAAGAAGATAATGCTGCCTGCTTCTTGTTTACAATGTCACCTGAAAGTGAAAACAGGCGTTTGCATGGCGCTGTTGTAGCTAGTGTCACAAGATATTTATATGCCAGATGCCTATCTCCCTTCATGCTTCAACCAGCATTCCAGGGGACATGCGTCCATGCTGATGACGGGCTCTGCTTGATAACCATCCAAAGCAATGTAGACTGACACATGTTCATTTTCATTATCATGAGTCAGATGCCACCAGCAGAAGGTTGATTTTCATTTTTGGTGGTTCGGGTTCTGTAGTTTCCACCTCAGAGTGTTGCTCTTTTAAGACTTCTGAAAGCATGCTCCACATCTCATCCCTCTCAGATTTTGGAAGGCACTTCAGATTCTTAAATCTTGGGTTGAGTGCTGTAGCTATCTTTAGACATTTTCATTGGTATCTTCTTTGCATTTTGTCAAATTTGCAGTGAAAGCGTTCTTAAAAAGAACATGTGCTGGGTCATCATCCAAGACTGCTATAACATGAAATATTTGGCAGAATGCAGGTAAAACAGAGCAGGAGACATACAATTCTCCCCCAAGGAGTTGAGTCACAAATTTAATTAACGCATTATTTTTTTAACAAGCGTCATCAGCGTGGAAGCATGTCCTCTGGAACGATGGCCAAAGCATAAAGAGGAATGTGAATCTTTAGCACATCTGGCACCTAAATATCTTGTGATGCCAGCTACAACAGTCCCATGTGAATGCCTGTTCTCACTTTCAGGTGACACTGTAATTAAAAAGTGGGCGGCAGCAGCTCCCGTAAATGTAAACAAATTTATTTCTCTTAGTGATAGGTTGAACAAGAAGTAGGATTGAGTGGACTTGTAAGCTCTAAAGTTTTACATTGTTTTATTTTTGAGTGCAGTTATGTAACAAAAAACCCTACATTTGTAAGTTGCACTTTCATGATAAAGAGATTGCACGACAGTACTTGTAAGAGGTGAACTGAAAAATACTATTTCTTTTGTTTATCATTTTTACAGTGTAAATATTTGTAATAAAAAATTATATAAAGTGAGCACTGCATACTTTGTATTCTGTGTTGTAACTGAAATAGATATATTTGAAAATGTAGAAAAACATCCAAAATATTTAATACATTTCAGTTGGTATTCTATTCTTTAACAGTGTGATTAATGGCGATTAATTTTTTTAATTGAGATTACTTTTTTGGAGTTAATTGCATGAGTTAACTGCCATTAATCGACAGCCCTACTAGCTTCCTTGACTGATTTTAAATTTACTGTAAAATTAAAAGTCAGCACCATTCCCAGTAAGTGTTACTAAAACAGGTCTGGTAAGGGTTTCTAGTTTAAACCTTTAATTTAGAATAAAAGAAATGAATGATTTTTAAATATATTTATTATGATGACTTGTTAAATTATCACTGATGACAATAAATATACATACTAAACAATATTCAGATTGCAGACCATCTTATATTATAGAATTGCCCTATTTCATTGACCCAGTGAAGATAATACTATGGCAGTATCATGCTGTCCATTTTAAAGAGCATATGCCACTAAATACAATGAGGACTGCTTTTGTAAAATGGATGGCCCAATATAGCTGACTTTTAATTATGTGCCAGATCCTCAACTGCTGTAAATTGGTTTAGCATCTCTAACTTCCATGGAGCTTCACTGAGTTATATCAGCTCAAGAGCTGGCCCAATATTTTTTTTTAAAGAAGATACATACAGTTTGTTTATTTTCTTGCTGGTGTTCTGACAGGCGTTTCTGATTTCTCAGCTAATTATGATGTAGCCTATTTAATACATACTTGTGCATTTTTATTATATGGGAAGAGAGTGTCATTTCTTTAAGATGCTTTTTCTCCAGTGTTAGCAGGAATAGAGCAGATCTTTTTATAATGTTGTCAAAACCAGAAGATTCTGGGATAGGAAAACAGCCTTTTTCATACTGAAGCCCTGACAGAGAAGAAATTGGTGGTTTTCCATCAGTGAGCTGCTTGATTTAAGATGGATAGTTACTTAGGTCTGATTACCTGTGGTTTCTTTGGCTAAGAATAGACACATTCAAAGCTAGACATCAATGTCTTAAAAGCCACTCATGGAATAGACAACAGCTTCTTTCTTTAAGCCACTTAATTTTTTGCCATCAGATTAATAATGTATTATTCCCTTGGAGCCCTTGATGTGGTCTTTATGGTTTTAAGATGTACAACACCACCATACATACAAATATTAAATTGTGTCTTCCAAGCCCTTTGAGAGAAGGTGCTGAAACTAAATGCTTCACTACCTAACAGAAGTAATTAACTGTGGTGGAAGGACTTAATGTTGTAATGGTTTATTTTAACTGAAAGCCAGCAAGAGAGCAAAAATATAAATAAATAAAATTTCAAAATTGCACGTCTATAACATTGACTTCCATCTTCATCCTGAAATATCATGTTTAAAGCTGTTGATTGAGTCTACTGCTGTAAACACATATTTCATAGCCTAAACCATTCCATATTTCACACCAGAGACTTCACAAAGGAGACAGATTTATATGTTTCTGTCACTCATTTCAAGATTATCAATTATTTCTGTATAGAACTTTTTGTATCATTTACTAGAATAGGTATTCATAGCTTTATAGACCTTTCTTGTTTCATCAGTCATGTATAAATAAAAGATTTATGAAGTCAAATATCTTTATCTTGCAATGATGCATAGAAACACTTTGGTTAAAATTTGTTTACTTCAATCAGAGTAATAGTTCACAGGACTAGCATCATTAGAATTTATGTTTTTTTAATAATGGTGCATAGTTGGATTAAACAATCAGATGGAATACGTAGACTAGGAGAGAAAAATATGGACTAACTCATAGGATTCAAAAAGCCCTCTTACACATTAATTGCATGTTAAGATTTTTAAAATTCTAGTTCTTTATTTTTTTTCTCCTGCCTAATGTGATTGCTGCTAAAAAGACTACATTCTCAGGACTCCTGACATCAAAGGAGAAAAAGTTGAAAACTAATAGTATGTCAGCACTGGACATTTTATAGTAATTGTATAAAATAATTTCAGTAACTAGGCTAGGCAGAATTTTATTTATTTATTTATCATTTCCGCCAGGGAGTTGAACCAAACCTGGACCTGAAAACTGGTTCAGAGATTTATTTTGAGTGAACCAGAACTGAAAATCTCTCTGTCACATTGAATCAGAACTGGAACCGAATCCCAAAACCCCAAACCAGTAACCAGTTCAGACTAACAGGTTCAATAATCAGGTACTGAGAGAGGGTCTTTTTGAGGTGCTGAGGAACCCTGAAGAGGGAAGGGCAGAGAGTAAACTTACCAGGAAGCCATTGGAGGAGATGAGAAGAGAGGGAGGAAGGGGAGAAAGGGTTCTGGGATTGGTAGTTCTCCTGTCTGTTTTGCCCAGCGAGAGAACTGCTTTGGAAAGGAACACCAGAATACCTCCCTCCCCTCTCTATCTCCTCCCTCCTCCCGCTTCCTGCTGAGTGAATATTCCTGTAGTGCAGGTCAGGGTAGAAATGGCATTTTCTGAGTTGAAATTCATTTTGTCACTTCAGTGGTCAAATATGACTCACCGAGTTCTGGCGGATGTTGTACTGGTGCACGCAAATCACAATTTAAAAGTATTTTTTCTACAGTGAAAGAAATATTTGCTAGGTGTTACAATGCAAGCAGGAAATGTATCTGAACTGGTTCAGACAGGTTCAAAGTGGTTGAACTGGTTACTGAACCATCATTTACATTAGTGTCTGAATCAGAGAGTTAGGAAATATTGATGAACCCGAACCAGAACTGAAGCAAATTTTTAATGGTTTGACTCCCTAATTTTCAATGGGTAATATCAATGTTTATTTTTAAGCATTTTTTCAACTTGTATCTATTTAAATATTCACAGTTGTGCAAAATGATGGGTTTTAAGCATTTTTTAAAAATGTATTTTTATTGATTTTAAATGTCCACAGTTGCAATAAATTATTGGGAGGGGCAAGAAATGGGGGAGGGGGACAGACAATAATTGTCTAATAATATTAGATGGGAGATTCAAAAAGTTAAAGCTTTATAACCATTACAATACAAATGTAAATATCTTTAAATCAAACTCTGAAAAGTTCGCAAGCAGAATGTTTTCTTCTTTGCCTATCTTATTATGAATTGAAATTTACTTATTAGAAATAAACTGATCCTTCCAAGCCTATCAGTAACCCATGTGTGGATTGCAATTTTGAAATAATTCTTTTTAAAATATATCAAAATTCAATGCTGATGTAACATTGGTCAAATAATTCAACATGCAGAATCTTTATAAGAAAGGACAGTGGTAGACTAATTAATAAAAACATAAGGATAATCATAAACAGCCCTGTCTACACTAGGCACATTTTTTTAAAATGTCCCACTGTAGCTAAACCCACTACAGCTCCACTGGTATTAGCAACACTGGAAGCCCTGTTATAGATGGGCCACTGGCTGATGCCAATATTTTTAACGCTGGTTTGATTAGACCTTCTCTGGACCTAACTTTAGGCACCCATTTATCAAAATCTTATCCCTGATTCCCAAGTCACCAAAGGCTGATGTACTGCTACTGATAAGATGTGTGAAGGATTTAAACAGATATTTCCAATACTAATGAGATGTCTATAGATATATCCTTGTGTAGTAATGGGATAATCAACACATAGTTAGATTTTACATGGATCCAATTTTTCTGTCCTCCAAGGAATATGCACAAAAATGTACTATTGAGTTTGAGATGACTGTTTTCCAGTAAAGTATATAAACACAACTGACCAATCCACATGAGTAGTCAAAACCATAATCCATCTGGCATAAGATGCTAGGCAAGATAAACTACTGCAGGCTGAGTGGTCAGTGGAAAATGGACTGATCAGTTTCCATGCAAACAGAAGCTGACTTTCAAGCCAGCCTTGGATAAGTGAGGTGCAGGCTTAGAGGGGCTTAATCTTAGAACTGTTTGGAAATTTTTAGTCAAAACAGGTTGCTGTTTTTTCAACAAAAAATGCTGTTTTCATCAAAAAAAAAGTGTCAGTTTCAACAACTAGATATGTTTATGGAGGATAAGTCCATCAATGGCTATTAGCCAGGATAGGCAGGGATGGTGTCCCTAGCCTCTGTTTGCTAGAAGCTGAGAATAAGCGACAGGAGATGGATCACTTGATGATTACCTGTTCTGTTCATTCCTTCTAGGGCACCTGGCATTGGTGACTGTCAGAAGACAGGATACTGGGCTAGATGGACCTTTGATCTGACCCAGTATGGCCGTTCTTATGGTTTTTTCATATTTATATTGTTTTTATATTATTTCATTATAAAGTATTATATTTTATCTTTAAAGTCGTTAAGGACAGCTGCTGGCTAGTACTGATTACAACACAAACAGGAGACTGATCTTGAAAAGAAGATAAGATGTTTCAATGAAATGTTGGACTCATAGGCGCCGACTCCGTGGGTGCTCCAGGGCTGGAGCACCCATGGGGAAAAATTGGTGGGTGCTAAGCACTCCCCGGCAGCCCCGTGCTCATCCGCCCATCCAACTCACTCACCTTCTGGGTTCCTGGTTCCCTGCACAGCCAGAGGTGCCTCCCCCCGCCGAAGGCGCTTTTTTTAGCCACAGAAGCCGCCTCTCATCTGCTCAGCACCCACCAATTTTTTCCGGGGGGAAGGGGGCGGGGATTTGGGGAAGGGGCAGGGCTGGGGTGGAGTTGGGGCGAGGGCGGGGGTGGAGTTGGGGTGAGGCCAGGGGGAGCACCCACCGCCGACAAAAGTTGGCGCCTATGGTTGGACTCAGTGCTTTTGAAAATAAAGTGTTTCATCTATGTTGTCATTATGATGTGTCAGTAACAGCAGGGCTACTGACATCATGAAATAAAGTACAAATAAAATAAAAATGAAAACACCCATAAAATAACAAACTTTCAACATTCCAAAATGAAGACTTTGCAAAAACAGAAATTTTGCAGAAATTCTGTTTCATAGAAAGTGCCAATTCTCTTTGTTTTTTGTTGTTACAAATGTTGAAAAATTCCTTTAAATGGAAGATCTGAATTTTTACCATCTCTGCTTAATCTGAGCCAAGTGGAGTAGGCCAACTCTGACAGAGCAAAGCAGAATGGGTCCGTCAGTGCTGAGCAAAGTAAGCCAATCCTGTTGGCAGAGAGAACAGTGGAGTGAGCCAACCTGTCAGGAAAAAAAAAAAAGTGGGGAAGGATGGTTCCTTTGAAGAAGAGATGAATGAGCCAACCTCATCAAAAGAGAAAGAAGAGAATCAGGCCAAACTCATCAGAGTAGAGAGCAGTAGCACTTAAAAAGCCTGAAATCAATGTAACTTTATGGGGAGAAAATGGAAATAACAAGCCAAAAAAAAGGGCTTAGGTTGGAAACAGGAGTAAAAAACAACAAAGTACTTGATGTAAAATAGTTTGGCATACAGCGTACTGAAGAGAGTGATCTCTACAAAGCTGTGGCCTTTTAGATGCCTTGGGTATTAGTGTTGATGAATACTACTCATAGCAAGTCTTGTGAGTCACAAAGTCCCTCACAATGCATTTATTTTTCATCAGCACTTCTTTCCTCCACTCCATTCTCTAAACGGTGTATTGGAAAAAGGAGACATGTAATTGCAGAACTTTCAGGAGTGATGTTGAGAGAAAAAGAGACAAATAAGAGCTCCAAGGCTTTCCATTCTTTACACAGTACAATGCAAACTGCAGGGTTAGATATGTGATTGGAGTAAATATTCAGTAGCAGACATCAGGAGTTAACCAGTACAGGTTTAATCTGATTTTTCAGTGCACATTTTTTTTCAATACTAAAGGAGGCACATTTATTTCTTTATACCTCAAAAATTCTAAGGTTAGAGTGGAAGGAAGTGAACACCTCCCTTTAAACAATAGCTTTCAAATCTGTGACTAAAAGGTATCTGTGTATATGTGCTGCTGAGTAATGAGGAATAGATGATTGGACCACTCTACTTCTTGTGCAAGAAAAATAAGACTTAATAAAACACAGCCAAATAGAGACTGCTGTACAGTGGTTTGCGTCCCTTAAAATGATTTCTCATCTTCAACTTGCTGTTACCACAATGACCTTCTTCAGGTCATAATAATACCAGTGGTAGTGTGAGACAGGCCAGACAGAGTTGTCAAGTTACTGCCTATTTAAATAACCCTATCACCTTCCCATATAGCCTGTCTGTGTCACCTCCATTTATGTAGGTCTAAATTCCACCATCGTGTTTTATTCTTGCAGAACCAAATGCTGGGAATATGGTGTTTAATTTTTCAAGGGAAAATGAATTATGTAGCAAACAAATAACCCTTTTTCTTGTTTGCCTCGTGGATCTGGCTTTGGTCATGGTAGATGTTTTCCTCCATTCTCCTCCTCCTATATCTAACCATAATTCTTAACCCATTATTGTAGTAAAAATTAATCAACTAATAATCAATAGTAAGTGTATTCCACCATCAGCCTAACTCCCTATCTGGGAACCACAGTGTTTCTCATAATAAAATGAAACCATAATCTGGAGAAATAAATGTAATATGTCTGAGATCCAAGGTACAATAGTGTTACATCATGGGGTATTACTGGAACAGGAAGCCTTATAACTATACTTATACCTATATGTGTATAACTATACATATATATACTATGCATATACCTGAAAGTGTTGTTGTTATGGTGAGCAATCAGAGTCCCTTCCAGAATCTATTGTTCAGGCCAGCATTTAAGAACTGCTTGGGTAGTGACATTAGGCAGGTCAGGCTGTGATTACAGTGTTGTAGCTGTGTTGGTCCCTGGATATGAGACAGAGAAGGTGGGTGAGGTAATATCTTTTATTGAACCAACTTCTGTTGGTGGAAGGGACAAGCTTTCAAGGTTCACAGAGTTCTTCCTCAGGTATGGATAGAGAAAACCAGAGTATCCAAGCTAAATACAAGGTGGAACAGATTATTAAGCATAATGGGTTTGCATATGTTGTAGAAGACCACTTAAAATGAATTAACACCTCTGCAGCTGTAGGACAATGGAGGGCCAGAGGGAAGAATAGGTGCTGTCTGTGTCCAGTAGCCTCAATAAAAAATCCTATTTATATTCAACACTACTTCTTTATCTCAAGGGGCACTATACAATAGACAAATTATTTTCAATAAATGAGAGAAATGTTGTGATAAATTAATGTTCCTAAAGTTGAATAGTGTTTGGACCCAGAATTTGGTTTAACACATTATAGAGACTGGAATGTCCCCTAAGATTTAGATGGGGATCTAAATTTTACTAGACAGTTGTTCAGATACTGAATTTTGGGTTCTGACCCATCTCTAACTTTGAAACCATGGCAAATAATCTCAAACAAATTTATACATGAAAAACTATAATGCAAAATACTAATCCATTCCCCAAATGCATAAAAGAAATAGCAAACAAGCAACCCAAAAATGGAACAGATCATTTAGTGTACCACCTCTACAGGGAAACAAATAAGTGCAAATCATTGGGAGTAAAGAAAGGAATATGTTAATATGTAGACTGCCCCATATTATCTCAATTTAAATCTAGTCTGAAAAGTTTTCTATTTGCAAGGACTATTCAGGATTAGCTTCCTCCTCCTCCATTTTATAAAGGACTTTGGACTGCTTGATGTTAAAGGCGGTATATATATTGAAACTGCATTATGATTTAGACCAGATAAAGATATTACCAATGCAAAGAAAAAAAACTTTTAAATGAGACACACTATAGCTGGAAATGCAAACTACATTAATCCAAGAAGTTTGGTTTTTAAGTTTTGCCAAAGGCAGAGAGCAGTCACGGGGGAAGTTTTAAAGAATACAGGAAGGGATGTGAAACAAAATCACAGATGATGGTACAATAGCTGAATAACAAATGAATGCACACACTGTCAGATGAGTCCAAGAAACCAGGCTGGAAGCCAGCAAATATGGTTGCAATATTAAAACAAGGGATGAAAATCATGAAGAAATTTATAGGCACATTAAATGGGGAGAAGGGAAAGTAACTCACTCAGAGGGACTAGTTACAGGAGTGCATGCAAACTTATATTTTGTAGGATGTGCACAATAGTGAAGGCTTGGAACTGTTTCTATAGAGCAGCAGTCAGGGCTGTGCTGACACTGAGCCAGGATTTCACTCAATTTAAGTCCATAAGAGCTTTGCCATTGACTTCATGGAGCCTGGATTTCACTCCCTGAGTAAGGAAGTACTATTATTTTCAATTTACAGATGGAGAATTGAGGCACAGAGAGATTAAGGTCCAGCTCCTCAAAGATAGTTAGATGCCTAAGGGCTTGTCTACACTGGCAAGTTTCTGCACAGTAAAGCACCTTTTTGTGCTCAAGCTGCAGACATGTACACACTGCCAAGCCACTTTGTGTGCAGAAACTCCACCGTTGCAACGCTGCAAAAAAACTTGACGAGAGTCGTAAGGCTATTTGCAGAGAGGCTCCAGCACTCTATTGCCAGTATTAGCACTTGATTGCTTTCTGCACTATAACTGGCCTCTGGAGCTGTCCCATAATGCCTCAAGTGACCGCTCTGCTCATTGTTTTGAACTTGGCTGCCCTGGAGGCATGCGCCCCTCCCCTTTTAAAGCACTGTTTCTGACAGCCCTTGTGTGCTGTGCTGCTCTGCTCCAGGACACAAAGCAAACCATTAATGTGGAATACTCGTGCTGTTGAACACAGAGAGGGGTGGGGTGGGGTGTGTGTGTGAGAGAGAGAAAGAGAGAGACAGAGAGAGCACACCCAGGGAGAGAGGCGGGGGCTGATGTCAGGGTTTCCCCCTCCCCCTGACTCAGGACTGGTTGCTTCCTGCCGCTGTCTGAACTTACAAGACAGCTTGCTGACACACTCTCTGTCCCCCAAAACACACTGTCTCTCTCCCCCCCTCCGTACACACACACTCTCCCACCACCACTTCAGTTGAAAAGCAGCTGGCAATGTAGTAGGATGCCCATGGAACAATGGGATTGGGAAACCTGCATCATGTGACACTGTGCCTGTCCCATAAGGCATTGCAAACCCTTCCCAAAGCACCCTGCGGCCAGTTGCACAGTGGGATAGCTACCACAATGCACTGCTGCCATTGCAAGAGCTGCTAATGTGGATGCGCTACAACATTACAAGGAGCACAGTGTGGACATGCAACAGCGGTTTAATTGCAGCATTTTAATAAAAGTGGTATAACTTGTGACACAGAAACTTGCTAGTGTAGATAGACCCTAACTCTCATTTACTCTTCCCAAGGTCACACAGGAAGTTTGTGGCAGACTATGGAATTAAACTTGGGTATCCCAAACACTAAGTTAGTGCCCTAAACACTCAGGCTAAGGCTACACTTGCAGCTGTACAGCGCTGTGAGTTAACCCGCCTTCGTACAGCTGAGTAAGGAAAGCACTGCAGTCTGTCCACACTGGCAGCTGCCAGCGCACTGTCATGGCCACATTTGAGGCATTTGCAGCTGTATCGGGAGCGGTGCATTATGGGCAGCTATCCCAGCGTTCAAGTGGCTGCAACGTGCTTTTCAAATGGGGGGGGTGAGGTGGAGTGTGACAGGGAGCATGTGGGGAGAGAGGGTGGGTTTTTGGGGTATCCACAGAGTGTCAGCTCATTATCTCCTAAGTTTACACACCCCCACCTCTCTCTCACTCATTAAGCAAACAGCAGGGGCTTTGTTGTTTTTTTTTAGAGCAGATAAGCAGCCGCTCACCGACATGGACCCCAAACCCTTCCCCTCCCCCTCCCCCTCCCCCCTGCCGCGTCTCTCTTCAAGCTACTGTTTGCTGTCGGCACTCCTAACAGAGCCCCCCTGCTTGGCTCTCACTCATTCAAAGAAAACACTAGCTGTGTTTGTTTTTTTGATAAGCAGCCCCCAGAACAGAGCTCTGAACTCCAACCCAGAAGTGCCGTTTCAAAACAAAGGGAGCTTCCGGAGGTCAGTCAGTGCGTACTGCAGCAACTACATTTCAACCACAGCATCTCAGCCACTACGCAACAGCTGTTATTCCTCTTGGAGACATGGAGTACCAGCAGCGCTGCAACCACGGAGATACAGCTCTGTACGTGCCTTGCCAGTGTAGACAGTGAGTGAGGTACAGCGCTCTGGGAGGCTTTATTGCGCTGTAACTCGCAAGTGTAGCCAAGGCCTCAGCCATCTTTCCATCTGCAGAGCCAACCTTGTTCCTGGTGTTCTCCTACAAGTTATATGTCCCTGACATTAGTGTTTTTGCCACAAAGCGCCATTTCCACCTCTAGAGCAAAGTAAATAAACCAAAACTGCTACTGTGATTCAACAGGAATCAAGTAGCTTGCACATGCAGAATTACAATACTGCTGTTAGCATTAACAAAAGACATTGCAACCCTGTTACAAGCGTGATTTCCAAACCCTTAACTGATATTGTTTGTTACTAGTTAATATGAATTTTTATCTCATGAGTGTTTGTTACAGTTAATACATTCTGTATTTGATTTCTGCAGTGCCAAAGAGCACCCATAAATAAGGACTGATTGACACAACCTTTCTGAGAACACAAATTAAACTGGTAAAAGAAATTTCTCTCTCTCCAAATTAATGTTCAGTCTCTGACCAGTTATAGGTCTTATATCATAAGGGCAAGATATGGGTATTTTTATATCTCTACAGCGTTGAAAATGTTCCTTTTTCCAATGGGATATACTACTTCTTTCTATTGTTGGCTTAAGTTTATGGTACCAGTTTAGTTAAAAAATCCTTATTTTACATACCTTTATATTAGATACTAGTTTATAATTTCCTCTCCTTTCACCAGTGTAATTGGGACTGTGAAAATTTAGCTTTACAGCTGGAGGGAGACCAAAAAAGGAAGTACCAATACAATTTTTAAAAACCTCTCTAGCATATTTTTCAATTATGTGGTATACACACTCATGAAGGTGTGATGTGGCATAAGGTTTTATTTGCACTCATTTTGGCTGAGCAATATAACTCAGCATGTGGCTGAGCACTCAAATAATGCAGTGTGTGTAACCAGTTAAACAGCTATATCCACGACTGTCCTCAACGTTTCATCTTTTGCCTTCTTCAAACACATCTCATTAGTTATGCTACTAATAGAACAGACAATACATTACTACTTTTAAAGTCTTCTTGACATGGAATATGAGGTTTGAGAAGAGTTTAGTGTCCTTATTCACAACAGGCCCATCCTTAATTGCAGGTCCAGCCTTAATTGCAGGTGAAGGAGAGGTATTTCTTAAGGTCTGGATCTTTAGAGAATGTCACCCTAATCCTTTCTCCCACCCTAAAATGGAATTGAGAATGTTTTACCTACAGTCAGGATTAAAACATACTTGATATACAAAATCCCCACCCAACCCTGTTTCCATAGTTCACGAAAGGATATTATCAGCTCAGCATTTAATAGGGAATATCTAATCCAGTTAACCTGGACTTTCTTTGAGGAAGCTGAAAGAAGTGTTCTGGTTGTCAAAACTTTTGGTTGTCAAAAATTACAAGGCCTTCTCAAGTACCATCTGGTGCATCCCACTTCAAAAGACATAGCATGACATTTTTCAGAAGGGCTTTCCCACTGGTTTTCAATGGGCTTAGAAGACAAAGTTACTAAGGCACTTCTGAAAATTTTACACATAGACCAGTAAAAAACCAACCTTTTTCAGGAAGTAAAACAAATCATACGCAGAAAAACAATGAGGGACTGTTAAAATAAATGCCCATTAAGGCTGGTATTTTCAGAGGGTCTCTGGGAGTTAGTTGTCCAACTCTCATTGCAATTCAGTAGGAATTAGATGCCTAACTTCCTTAGGTTGTTTTGAAAACACCAGTAAATTTCCAGTGTGCCAAAAGTTGAAATGTGACAGAAAATTGACTAGATGAAAGAATATATTTTCTTTGCAGAAAATTGAGATATAATGCACAGAACAGTTATGCAGAGTTTCTTAAACACCAGTATCTGTGAGAGACATAAACCAGCGGTTTCTTGGTGCACCAAGGTCATTCAGTGAACAGTTTTCTACTGTATCACCTCATCATGAGCCAAATCTTATGAGGACAGGCTCAGCTGTAAAAAAAAGGAGCATTTCACACACACAAAAGTGTGGGGGAATCTCTGAAGGCAAAATCCCCTTTGAGAGATTAGTGATGATAATTCATACATGGTAATTTAGGGTAGTACTGAAAACTTTTGATAAAATGTTATATATATTGTAGGATGGGATACAAGATATGACAAAGGACTCCAATAAGATTGCAAAAACTTAAACCCTTTAAAAGAGGGAGGAAAAGTATTTTTCAAGAAACAATACTGACATAATATGCCCATTGTAGATATAGATGATTCCTCTGTTGGACGATTGCTGTCTGCAGGATAACTTTGATTTTTCCCCACAATATTTATTTTAAATATGTGTATTAAAAATATACACAAACACACATGTGCTTAAATTTACTATTGTGAGTTGCCCCGTTGATTGCAATGAGACTACTGATAGTAGTAAAGGTAAGCACATGCATAAGTGTTTGCAGGATTGGAGCCTTTTTGAAACAGAGAGAATTAATTGTGGCATTTATTTAAAATTTACTTAACAGTTTTCCTTAAATGTAATCAGCGTGGCTTCTCTTTCTAATGATCTGTCCACAAATGTTTGCTGTATTGGATGACAATGTTAAGGCCTAAACGGTTTACTAAATAGAATCCATTCAAATCTTTTATTATGGAATTTGTGATTTAATAAAGTTTGTTTAGCGGTTTTCCTAAAAACCCCTGTTAGAAAATTTGCACAATAAGGTCTCACCCTACAAAAAACATATGTTCTTGAGTAATTAAAACATACATGAGTATTCATGTGGGGGTTTTTTTATTTTTATTTTTTTTGCAGGATTGAGCCCTAAAGTTACACAGTTAAGAAAATCTGCAAAAATGTTGCTGCCTGTGTTTCAAAACTGATTTCATTCTGCAGTCAGTCTGATTTTTATATCACCACATTTCTCTGATTACATGACAATTCCAGCTGTCATTTCAAAAAAGAAGTTTGTAGCCCTCATGATTGTGGAGAAAAGCTTGAAACTATGAACCCTAAAGGCTCGTAAAACAGAAGGCTTATAAAAAGAACCCCAGATTGGCTTAAAAATAATTAGATTTTAAAAATAGCACAATCTTGTTTTGTAGGGACCTGACTAATTATTTTTGAATGCTTGGGGTTGCAGGGAAGCTACTGATCTACATTGCTGACAAGTTTCAACAATCATGAACAGGTATCTTGATGGCAAAACCAGCGGCAAAGCTCACAGTTCACAGGTGTAGCTAGTTCCCCTTGCAGAACTCCAGTAGAAACAGCTGTGTTTTAAGCACCTTCCCACGGCTGCCTTTTCTCTCTTAGCTGTTCCAAGCCAATATGACTAAGCATCATAACTTGTCCCAAAACACATGTATTTGTCCCGTCAATCAGAAAACACTAATTCCATCCTCAGCCAGGTGCAAAACTATCTGAGGTTATCTTGCTAATAAAGAACGAGCCTTTATTACCTGTCTCACTTGAAAGGCATTTCTGCTTTTGAAAAACAGGGAGGCCAACGTATTTTAAATACTTTTTAAAGCAATTGGATGGAGTGTCTGATTTTTCCCCACAAGATTGATTTTAAATATTAGATAAGTGTATTAAAAATATACACTTAATTCCAACTCCTGCAAACACACATGTGCTTAACTTTACTATTGTGATTTGCCCCACTGATTGCAATGAGACTACCCACCCATTCAGATTTTTGAAAGGCTGTATGAAATGATAGGACACAGCACCTCCTTGTCTCTTTGTATTCTGGCGAAGGTACCAGGAATAATGGCCATCCTTGCCCTCTCGTGAGCACAAGACAACATAAGGATAGCCTTTCCAAAGTGGGTGGGGCCCCGGCCTTACCACAACCACACTTCCTCACCCGTCACACACTGGCCTGCATAGCTGGCTAAGTGCAGAGAGGAGAATACACCGTGCACTTGCAAAGGGTGGAACCACCCATACTCCCAATGTGCTCCCTAGAGCTCCCACTGGGGCAAGGGACTTTTGCACTTCCTCCATCATGATACTGTTGTAGTGCCCCCTCTCCACCCAGTTACCTTCTTTAATGCCAATCTGCTTACAGGCTTTGATGGACAGGTCTGGGTTCTTCTGGATCCCACCACCCACTCAGCAGGGTGTAGCTTCTTTATTTTTCCCTATGAATTTATTTGGCGGTGCCTCCACCCTCCTCGCTCCTTCCTGGCAGCGTCACCAGGGCAGCTTGGGCGGAAAATTCTAACCACAGGGTAACCCCCTCTTACTTGCCAGATAGTTGGAGACTCCTAAGAAATAACACAAATGCATACAATGTATTCAACACAGTAATTATATTAAACAGGAGACAAATATAACATAACAGGGTAAAACACTATTCTTAGGGTCACCGGTGCCCATGCTGATAATACCCGTGACTTTCCCCAGTCACGGGACCTGATGTAGCAAATGTAAGATTAGTGTCCTGTTGGTACGCATACTTTGTTGGGACCCTTGATGACCTATGACCACGATATCTTCTCTGCAGTGGTTTAGCAGTGTGGCTGACTGGGTTCAGTACAGCCCAAAGGACTCACAAGTGGGAGGAGGTGGTAAGTCCCTCCACAGGTTTAATACGCAGCAGGTTATAAAATCCCCAAACCCTTACTCCCTGTCTGGAGGACACAGTTCAGGGAGTAAGGGGTCCACAAAACAAATTCCCTGACTGACTAGCTAAAAGATGATGCACCCACAAAGTCCATGAATGAGCCTCAGGTTCAGAGATGACTCTGGATTCCTCAGTCACTGCTGCAGGGCTGATCTCTGCTGGCAGGGATCCTCTTCAGGCAGGAGTCAGGCTGCTTCTGGTCTCAGGATTTCCCCTCACCACAAAGGGGTGCAGGGCTCAAGGTGCAGATTACACAACTGTACTAAAATCCAAACTGTCATCTCCTAGCCCAGGGTCCAGACACACTCACAGCAGGCAGCAGCCCTGGACTAGCAGCCAGAGCAGAGCTGACCATGCGGTGACAGGTCTCACCTAGGGAGTTGGAGGGTTAACTCAGCCTGGCTGGGGAAGTTCCTCAGCAAAACTCTACAAACTGGGAGTCATCAGTGGAGAGGGAAAAGCCCAGAGGGATCTTGCTTTCAGGTCCCTAGAGGCCAGTTCTCAGAGGGAACCCTGCATGCAAGCCTGGGACTCACCAGCTCCCCACACAGCCAGTCCTGCCCTTTCCCTGGCTGGCTCCAGGGGGACTCAAAAATGGCTTCTCCCCTTTCCTGAGCCCTCTGGGAAGGGCATCTCACTCACTATTGATTGCCGGGCAGATTTTGAGTTTGCCTTGGCTCCCCCTCCCTACCAGGGACAGTGTGCCTCTCCCTGAGCTGCCAGCAGACAGAGCCCCAGGAATCTAGATAATCTCCTTGGGGGTTACACTGTGATTTGAAGGCACAACATAGACCTTCAAGTTAACAAACAGTGACAAATGACAGCATCCTAAACAGTGCATTAGAATGGAATCTTCTCTTTTTGTCTCCAAAACAAAAGACCAGATTTCGGTGACATTTTGTAAGAAGTAAAACAAAGCAAAGATTTGATCCCTCTACTGAGTCCTTTATACCAAATTTTAAAGCTGGTTTGATGTCTTCGGGCCCCTGAAAATAGGGGTTTATACCAGAAATGATGACAGATGCTTACATTTAGCAGCATTAACAGATGCCACTTTAATAAAGATAGCATCAGAATGAACCCCCTGGTTTGAATTTCATAACGTTTGTTAAGGAAATATTTTTGAAGAGAGAGGGTGAAACTATATTTTAATGATGTTCACATGTTTCCCAAAGAGTGAAAGCTGATACATGCGGGCGTCGAAAGCATTACATGCTAATTTCATTAAAGTGGGGGAGGGTGCTTAGTGCACAAAAGTAAACGCTATTGACCACACTGGCAAAAGGCGCATACTGAAACCTGCTCTGGGAAGCTGAGACTTTTCACTGTTCTAACAACAGGATAGGTGATAGCTGTCTTGAAAATATATGGTATTATTTTATTTATAGCAGATGTCCCTTAAAACAAACACTTCTACTTTATGCTACACAAATCTTATGGATAATTGCAAATGTAATGTGGAGTTTCAGTCATGCAGCAGCCATCCACAGTGTTTTCTATAACGGATTATGAACAAAAGGGGTGAGGGGAAAGGAATGCCCTGATACCGATCTAAGGCTGAAAGATAAAGGAGTAATCAAAACAGGACTTCTGCACATGCTTTTTGGAGGCTTGTTGTTTTAAGGGGAAAAGGTAAAAGTTGAAACTGTGTATGGAATGCACTAATTAAATCATCATTTATCCCAAACGAGTCTTGCAGTTCCGATTAAAATGAGCAGATGCCAAAATGAGCAGAGCAAGCCTTTAGTAGTATATTTAGTTATGGTCATAGACCTAAATCCTAAGATTTTATTGTGGATGATTTTTTTAATTAGGAAAACATTGTTATCTGAATCTCACATTATCTCAAATTAAGTAAAACAAAATCAAACCATCAATTCTGTTTTCCCTGTTGAAACAGTATGATAAGTCTCTCATCAGTTTAAAAGTACAGTGATCTTGTTAGCTGCTCTGTAATTGCTGAGCTGCATCACACAGAAATTTTTCAACATCTCAAATTTAGAAAGGAAATAAACAGCAATTAAAGTGGAAAATGTATTCTGCCAGAAAAGTTTCAGGGGTGAATATAACTGGTTTAGAAAGAAGGAAAAAGAAACAACCATTTTTCTCCCCTAAACATCAAAAACCTTAATTTTCCATTTGCAATCCATCCAGTTTCAAATATAGGGTCTGAGTTTGCAAACTCCTTGTGGGGAAAAAAACTCCTTTTGATGAGACATTTACTTCTCTAATTGTTCCCCTAATTCAAGTTCAAGACAGAGCACTGTATGAATTTTTGGAAACTAGAATACAAATGATAAAACAAATACTTCTGTGGATTCACTGTTCATTATGCATGGTTTGTAACAATGCACATTTCAAAAAGAAAGTCATTAAAGTAATGATGCCGTTCTATTTTTGCAGGTCTTCGTGACAGTTTAAGCAATAAAATGTCTTAATCTCTCTGGACTGCAACAACAAAATCTGTGACAAGGACAGGAGACTGACAGAATTTGTAATAATATATTTTTACTTATGTCACAAATTTGTAATTTCAAGGACATGATTCCAAATGACCTCATTGCAACATTGGGTAGGCATTGTTCTACACTGATTTGCATTAATGTCTACTGAAGAGTTTCCCTCTCTACAACTGCTTCAGAGAGGATGCTTTCCATTAAAATTCTGGTCACAGATAAGGGTTAAAATATCACTAACCTTTACAAATGCATTATATGGCACTACTGACATAGCTTTTATTGCAGATAAACTCTATAACAAATTCTCTGTGTGACAGCAGAAGAACATGATTCTGTATTAAGTTCAGATGATAGAGACGCTTTCTTCTGCTTATACCTTCAAAATGTTTTGGATATAGTAACAAAGGGATGTGCTTCCTAAGCCATCACAGTTAGATAATGTTACCACCCATTCAATTTGTATTTGTTTGGTGCTTCAATAAGTTTTTCTTCAACAGAATTTAAGAAGAGGGCATAGAACAGTGGTAAGAATTCAATGCATTTCCAACCTTGGTGACAACACAGACACAAGACAGTTTGTTTAGAGCTAGCAACCTAAAAATAGCCAGTGGAAGTTTGGATAGAGACTAAGTAACATACTAAATATGCAGTCTGTTTTCCTCTCCCCATGTATTCTTAGCTTCCACTGACATCTGACTGCCTTGAGAATAGGCTCCATAGTCATCTAGAATAATATACTTACTGTCCAAGAATTAAGTTTTCTTTTTGCACAGCCCTGTCTGTAAGCTGTGTCACTCCAGGAGTCAACCCAGGAGACACACCTCTGGGTCACAATACCTCTCTTTCATCGTTGCTCTGGGGAGGTAATAATTTACCCCTTGCTTATACCAACAATAAATTATGACGCCCCCCTTGTCAGTTCAGCTGCACTGGCCAGTACTTTGGGGGTTGAACCAAGGCTTTGCCTATTTCCCATGCCAATTTTGCCAATCCCAAATGTTCCAAAATTATGAGTTCGGACCCCAAAATCATGAGATTATTTTAAAAGTACATTTGGGTTCTTTTTATTTGCCCTCTGGCTTTTGAGCCTCAAGCCACATTTTCAAGCTTTTCTCCTTAACTGTGAGGACTAGAAACTTCTTCTTTTTAAAAATGAAAGCTGAGGTTCGCACATAACCACTTGTACCCAGGAACTGGAGCTCCAAGTAAAACATATAGCACAAGGTTCACGATGAGATTGCATATGTTGGGAACAATGCCATACCTGCCGCCCAGCTGTTCTGGGGACAGAGTATGTGAACACATAACACCCTTTTATTCCTGCACACCTAGATCCAAAATCCAAGTATCTCATGTCAGAGTGTACAGGCTGTCTACATGGGAAAGTTATACCAGTATAAACTAAGGTGTGAATTTAAACCAATACAGTTATACCAGTATATTTTCTTACATGGACTCAGATCATTGTTAGGATATAGACATTCAGGCCTGTCTGCAAAGGCCTATACTTTAAGAATGTAGCTGTATTCTTATCAGTTTCTTAGCTAGTTATAGAGCAGGGGTCAGCAACCTATGGCACGCGTGCCAAAGGTGGCACGCAAGCTGATTTTCAGTGACACTCTGCTGCTGGTCTGGGGTTCCATCCGCCAGCCCCTTGCCAGCCAGGGTCTCGGCCGCCAGCCCGCTCAGCTTGCTGCCTGCCTGGGGACACTGAAAAACTCAGCAAGGAAAAACAAGGGCAAGGATCACACTAAACTGATATGATCTGCATTTTAATTTTAAATGAAGCTTCTTAAACATTTTAAAAACCTTATTTTCTTTAAATACAACAATAGTTTAGTTATATAATATAGACTTATAGAGAGACACCTTCTAAAAACATTAAAATGTATTACTGGCACATGAAACCTTAAATTACAGTGAATAAATGAAGACTTGGCACACCACTTCTGAAAGGTTGCCGACCCGTGTTATAGAGGTACAAAACAAGAATCCAAATCACATTCTGCCTGTTTATAGGCATTCTCTCACTATGATGATCTGAGGCCGTGTTCTTAGGCTAAGATCTTGGGCTAAGCAGCAGAGGCAGCCGTAAACTGGGAAGCGTATGGTCACATCCTTACATTCCAAACTAGTCACCTTGAAATAAGGTGCTATTGGGCTGTTAGGAATACAATCCTGTCCTGATAATGCCTATCACCTCCAGAGAAAGGGAAGAGCCTAGAAGATTTAAAGAAAACTTAATTTGATAACATCCTGTTATGATAAGAACTCACTTATCAATAGTGGGAGTGTGAAATCCTCATTTCTTTGTTGTTCTATCATTGTAGTCTCCACTTCCCTATTGTTTGTCTATATAATCTCTGTCAGGTTCTGTGATTGTTTCTGTCTGCTGTATAATTAATTTTGTTGGGTGTAAACCAATTAAGGTGGTGGGATATAATTGGTCAGATAATCATGTTACAATATGTTAGGATTGGTTAGTTAAATTTCAGTAAAGTGATTGGTTAAGGTATAGCTAAGCAGAACTCAAGTTTTACTATATAGCCTGCAGTCAATCAGGAAGTAAGGGGGGAGGGGAACAGGAAATGGGGGTGGGGGAATTGGAATTATGTTTTGCTAAGGGGGGGAATGGGAACAGGGACACAGGCAAGGCTCTGTGGCGTTAGAGCTGGGAAGGGGGACACCGAGGAAAGAAATTGGAATCATTGCTTGCTGGAAGTTCACCCCAATAAACATTGAATTGTTTGCACCTTCGGACTTCGGGTATTGTTGCTCTCTGTTCATGCGAGAAGGACCAGGGAAGTGAGCAGGTAAAGAAATAAGCCCTCTAACAATCATGTTGCCTAATAGATAGAGCCCTTGCACTCAGGGGACCTGAGTTCTATTCCTGGCTCTAATACTGGCCTGTTGGGTGACTCTGGGCAAGTCATTTCCCCTCCCTGTTTCTTAGTTTCCCCATCTGTAAAATGGCACATAATGATACTGACCTTTGTAAAGTGTTTTGAGATCTACTCCTGAATACCACTAAATAAGAGCTAGGTATGAATACATTATTTATTAATAATTCCAGAATTAGTACCTTTTTCACTTTAGCTTATGGTGCTTTGGAAGGGGTTTTAGCTAAACTGAAAAAAGGCACTGTGTTAGCATTACATAGGTATATATTCATATGAGGGTAACTACAGTGATATAACTGGTAAAACTTTCCAATGTAGATAAAATCCTAAACAGTGTCCTTACTCCTTCTTAGTCCCCTGCCTGGGTGTGCCGTCACACTCTAGCCCTAAATATCGACAGAAGTTTAACATTCTAGCTGTGTGATGTATGAGACACTTTTGATTGACATATGATGCTGTCAGATTTTTGTTTTATAATGAGCCTGCCCTTAAAATGTCCATCTGTTTTTTCCTACTTCCAGAAAGCAGTAGGCATCCTTGGGGTTGCTCCAAATTGACACCTGTGTAAATGAGATCAGAATCAGGACCTGTGACTTCTTCAAATCAGAATGATGTTCATGTATTATTTATATAAATGTTACTGTTTTCCTTTTAAAAATATGGCTGCACAAAATATAGATGGATTTTACTGTTTCAGGTCATGTAATCAAATGCTGGGGCTAGATTTTAAAAGGGTTTGGCAATATGTGGACTAATATTTGCTATACATGCTAACATAAGTACAATCACATCTCATGCTTCAGGGTGTAAACTGATCACCAGCAGGGTGATCTGAAAGGAATTTCCTCACCAGTGAACACCATTGTACAAGTGACCAGATGCACTCTGGGGCTTTTTCACCATCTTCAAAGTATCAGGTATTGGTAAGATTCCAGAACTGATCCATTACAGCAAATCCTAGGAAATATCATCCAGATTTAATTGAAATCTTTCTAGAGTCTGATCTTGGGGAGTGCAAAGAATCTCTTGAAAGATGCAGAGCAAAGCAGCATCCATTTACATTGGATCCATCACGTCATCTGGAATGGAGCCTCTTGCAAAAGTCTGTTCCTTTGGATCTGATGGCAGGATGGAGGCTTTGAGTGTTTTTGCTGTAGCAATTTGTGTCTATGATAAGCTCTTCTTCTCTCTTGATGTGTTCACATAACGTACGTTGTCTCTGATGGAAGTTCATTAATAGAGGGAAGAATAAAGCACGTGGTAGTTATCATTTATTAGACAAAGCTCTGAGGGCAGGGACCTCTTTTGGGAGATCGAGGAGTTGTGCAACATTTAGCTCAAGTACTTGAGTATTTTTTGTCCTTGACACTCCTAGGTGCTACTGGAATATAAATAATAATATTGTAATGTAGGCTGGAGGTATTTTTAAGTCAACAAAAATAAAAACCAGTAAGAAATATTTATATCATTTTCCCATTTTAACTCACGTTAGCTTTGTTCTGTTGTGTCATTATAAATCAGCCTATTTAAATGCTTCAGATTTGTCATGAGTCAATAAAATCTGATTTGCAATACAAATTCCAAACTCTTTTTCAATGACTTTATATGCAGTGACAATTAGCTCCATAATCTATTGAGCACTGTCTGGGAAGCCAAGACAATTACTATTCCTAGTTAACTGGAAAGGTAAATAGAGGGTCATATGACACTTTGCTACTTCAGTGACAGTTCTTTTCATTGCAAAACTTTGTATTTTTATGCAATGTGAGCCATTTAGCAGTTTGCATCCTAAATGCATACTGTTATGAGTGTTTCTCAGTTCTGCAAAAGCACATATATTATTTTTGTCTATGAAAGTCAGTTTGGCTAAAGCTACACTCTGAATCTTAAAGGAAAAACAGTATGTTAGTTAGATGAATTACAGCTGCTTGCAGTGATCCATTTCCATACAAAATCTTTTTACAGTGGAATTTTTCCTGTTGGCAGTGATTTCTTTTTGCATGTTTACCCCTTTTTCCCTCAGCACCTCCTCCCATTGGCTGCCTGCCTGAGTTGGCTATAACTGCCTTATGTTCTTAGAAGATATTGCATAGGTATATAAAGGGGACAACGGTCAAGTAAATATGTTGGTAATGTGTGGAGCCAGACATTGCAGAATACGTAGATAATGACCTGATTTTTCAGAGGTTCTGAGCACGTGCAGTTCCTGTTAGGTCTGATCCAAAACCCATTGAAGACAATGAAAGGATTCCCATTTATTTCAGCTAGCTCTGGAGAAGATTGACTTCATTAGGAGCTACAAGTTCTTAGCGACCCTCAAAACCTGTCCAATAGTACAGCCAAATGTCTATAAAGCTGAATATTTCTAAAATAAAGTATTTGATCAGTGGCAGCAGCAAAATATTTCTTTAGCGAACATGAACACTTACGTTTCTGACATGGTGATGAAACCTTTTTCTGTGATAAACTTTTTCTATTAATTTCATGGGCACTTCGGCCAGAGAACTACACCATCAGGCTAAGTATGGTTTTAAAGTGTAATTTAGCTGTAAAGTGCCTAATCCTGCAAAGCCGCTGTAGGCTGAATTCTCACTGAATTCATTTGCAGTTATGCCCACAAAGGGATTACAGGAGCAGATCCAAAATATATTTTTGTGCTCTTATAAAATTATTTTAATATCTTAGAGCTAGACCCTGAAAGTTTGAGGTATACAAGGAATATAGGAATAGGCCACTATTTAATACTGTATATAACATTTTATAGAGACATCCAGGACCTGATCCAAAACTCACTTCTTTCGATAAATAGAAAGAAGCCCATTGACTTCAGTGAGCTTTGGATCAAGCCCTCATGCTAATTACAACAAATTTAAGATACAAATGAAAACCCCACTTTCACTAGAGAAGCTGCATGTGTTTCTTGTCAGAAAAAAACTCACTTTGCAAAAATGTTAAAATGTAAGTTATTTTTGAGAGAGTAACTAAAATTTGAAGAACATTAGAGAAACCAGACAATGTTTGTTCACACTGTAAATATATATATATGTAATATATAAAAATAAAACAATTGTGGTGAAACAAGCAAAATAATGTGCCCAGCTTAATATCATTTCAGAAAGGTGCCCAACAAGGATGGATACAACTGAGCTAGTCCAAAATTATATGGTTACAAAACAAAGGATTGAAAATCTGCTATAAATAAAATTCTATGCCGTAGCAGCCTGCACTTTCATTACATGCTGAGTAAAAAGCTTTTTTCACTATAAACAACAGAAAAACTATTTATACCATTTCCCTCTGTACTTGAGAAAGACAGAACAAGCAAAATATTATAGAATTACTGTCTACTGTTGATAGTAGAATCATTTTATTACTTTTATTTCTTTTGAATTTTTGGTAATATGTTTCCTATAAGTCCAGTCTATCTTTATAGCTACAAGGACAAATTCAGCCCTAGTATAACTACATCCAATTCCATTGAAGTCAATGAAGTTGTGTCTCCTTATGACATGATTTTTTCCCACAGTCTCTCCTTCTGTCATATATAGTCATGTCAGTTTCAGTCAAGATAAATAGATTCGCAGCCAGTGGTCCAGATCCAATGAGGTGCTGAGTGCCCTAAACTCAAACTGACTTCAAAGGGAGTGCTCATCACCTTATAGGCTCTGGCTCTGTCTGCAGAATTTTCTTGAATTTCCCCATACTTACTCCAGGAAATACTTTGAATAGTACAAATATTGAGTTTAGCTGACTGCCAGAGTCAGCCTAAGCAGTTTTGGATGGATCTGTGAAACAGTTGTATTTCTTTGGTTTGGGTTTTTTTTGTCCCTCTACCCATGTGCAAACTTTTCTGTCCAACATGATCATACCACTGCTCCAAGCCTATTCTGAAGAGGCAGCTCCCATTTATCTTGCTATATAATTGATACCACTATTAACAGTCCAAAAACAAAAAGAGGAAAACACCAATAAACAACCATTCAAAATTATTGCTAAATATAAATAATATGAACCTATCTCTAAAACGTCTATTCCAGGGACCTCACATGTGCATGGTCTACTCTAGACTCTCTCCAGCTCCAGCATGCTGCCCGGAGAAGGAGATGTGGAGGTGTAAGGGAGTTGGGCTGCTTTAAGGGGAGCCAGGAGTTGCGTAACAGAGCTCTGTTCTGCCACATGCCTCCCCACATCCTCCATCCCCAATGTGCCCCCCACACTTACACAGAAGCCTACACTTGCACCTGCAGACTCTTCTCTGCAACAGAACTCAGAGTCAGCTGAATGTCCCCAAATTCTGTGGGGAAACTGGCCCATAATATCCAAAATAGCTTATCACAGCACTGCCGGCAGTGTCTAGTGTTGGGGAGCACAGTGAATGAACATAACATTGCTTGCCTCTTCCCAGCACTGCACTGAGATGTCTGCACAAATCAGATCTGACTCAGCTTTGTCTTGTTCTGCTGAGTAAAGTGTAGATATCATAGTAAAAAAATAAATCCTGATAACAAGACAAAGCATAGTGCAAAAATATTGTCACCTCAGCATAACAAGGTAACCAATAGCTAGGTATGCTTTACACCCTTCATGAAGTAATGTCTCTGCATTACATAACAGTAGGAAAAGCTAAACTTGCTGCTAAAATTCAACCTTGGGATAAGGGTAAAAGGGACCAGTTCCCAGAGGTAAAAGAAATCTGGGATTTTGGTGGTCGTCGTCCTCTTACCTATAAGAGCCTCAGGTTCAGGGGAGACCTGAAGTTTTCACAGACTGAGTTCCCCCATTGGGAACCTCTGCCTCTCCCCCCGCAAGTGAGGAAGGTGGAAAGGATTCAGATCCGAACTGAGTCCTAGGGGTGGGCTGAATCCTAGGAGTAGGCCCAAGTCTACCCCAAATTATTGGTTATTTGGCAGGAGTTTTGAACACTGCACCGGACCCAGTTAAATGCCTGGTATGTGAGAGCCCAGGGAAGGGGAGCACATAACACTCCTCCCACTGTTAAATAAATGAAAGTTGCGGCCTGCCACTTAAAATCCATCCCATGTGTCTGGTGTACATTTGCCTGCATGTCCTGATCAAGAAGTAATTTCTCTGCATTACATAACACAGTGGGAAAGGCTAAATTTGCTGCTAAAATTCAACATCGGATATCACGTCTCTTCAAAAATAAATGTAGTGAATTAAAAGTAAGTCTTGCATCAAGACATGTGGGGATTGTGTGAATTCCTGAGCAAACAGGAAATTCTAACCCAGAAAGATCCTTTGAAAAATGTTTTACTGCTTTGTTTGACCTTGTTAGCTCTTCTTTTGCAATTTTGTTGATTTCTGCCCATCAGCTCTCTGCTTAAAAATCAGCTTTAAAACAGACACTGGACACAGTTTTGGTAGTATGTAAATCAGTTTTAATGAAAATGATTATCCTGAAGACACCCTGAGAACTAAAAGGTTTGATTTATCCAAGTGCTAAAGTTAGTGTCTGTCTAGATTATTCTGAATCATTTCTGAAACAGAGAAGAGGACTTGAACTAGACAAACAAGAAGTGAGAGAATTAGACATTCATGCTGCAGTTCTTTAGTCTGTCAACTTAGCTTGGGTGGACCCTTTTAATTTATTTATTTATTGTAAAGAAAGAAGAAATAAGTTAGGAAATGGAAGAGACTCAGATATAAAAGTAACTAAATTGCCCATTCTGAACTGTTGGATGGAGATTTGCAAAGCCACACAGGAGGTTTGGACACCAAATTCCCATTAATTGTCATGGCAAATTGGCTTCCATATCCTTTAGGCAGATCTGAGAATCTCAGGGCA
Organism: Macrochelys suwanniensis; assembly: GCA_033296515.1. NCBI lineage: Eukaryota > Metazoa > Chordata > Testudines > Chelydridae > Macrochelys > Macrochelys suwanniensis. Next base: position 26,051,122 of record CM065782.1, read on the forward strand.
TGGCTACACTTGCGAGTTAGAGCACATTAAAGCAGCCCCGTGCGCTCTAACTCACAATGCATCCACATGGGCAAGGCACGTAGAGAGCCTGAACTTCGCGGCTAGAGCGATCCTGGTACTCCACCTCAGCGAGTGGAATAACATTTGATGTGCCCCCCCTGGAGTGCTGCAGAGCCAGTGTGGATGCCCTGGTCTGTTAATGCACTCTGATCAGCCTCCAGAAGTGTCCCACAATGCCTGTTCTAGACACTCTGGTCATCACTTTGAACTCTACTGCCCTGCCCTCAGGTGACCAACCGTCAGACCCGCCCTTTAAATTCTCTAGGAATTTTGAAAATCCCCTTCCTGTTTGCTCAGCCAGGCATGGAGTGCTCTCAGCGAATCTTTCCAGGTGACCATGCCTTCACGCACCAGGCAATCCCCAGTATGGAGCAATGGTGAGGTGCTGGACCTCATCAGTGTTTGGAGGGAGGAAGCTGTCGAGGCCCAGCTGCGCTCCAAAAACAGAACACTCAGTAATAACAGGGGCTTTCAACTATGTCACCTCAAGATAGGATGCAGAGGTAAAATGTCTAGACACAATTAATGACTACTTCTTGAAGCAGCTCGTCCTGGATCCCACAACAGGAGAGGCAATTCTTGATTTAGTCATAAGTGGAGCACAGGATCTGGTCCAAGAGGTGAATATAGCTGAACTGCTCAGTAATAGGGATCATAATGTAATTAAACATAACGTCCTGACGTAAAGAAACGTAAAGAAATTCACCAAACTTCAAAAAGCGGGACTGCACAAAAATGAGGAAGCTAGTTAAATGAAAATTAAAAGGAACAGTTAAAAGAGTACAATGCCTTCGAGCTGCATGGAAATTAGTTAAAAACACCATCACAGAGTCTCAAAGTAAATGTACCCCAAATGGAAAAAAAATCACTCGTTGGCTAAACAGCAGAGTAAAAGAGGTAGTTAAAGGCTAAAAGGCATCCTTTAAAAATAGGAAGTCAAATTCCACTGAGGAAAATAGAGACAAGCATAATCTCTGGCAAGTCAAACGTAAAAGAATAATTAGGAAGACCAAAAAATAATTTGAAGAGCAACTAGCAAAAGATCAAAAAAAAACCTACCAGCAATATTTTAAAGTACATCAGAAGCAAGAAGCCTGTCAAACAATCAGTGGGGCCACTGCATGATGGAGGTGCTATAGGAGCACTCAAGGAGGTCGAGGCCGATGCAGAGACACTAAATGAATTCTTTGCAGCAGTCTTCACTGCACAGGATATGAAGGAGCTTCCCATATCTGAGCCATTCTTTTTAGGTGACATATCTGATGAACTGTCCCAGATGGAGGTGTCAATAGAAGAAGCTTTGGAACAAACTGAAAAATTAAACAGTAATAAGTAACCAGGACCACATGGTATTCCCCCAAAAGTTCTGAAGGAACTCAAATTTGAAATTGCAGAACTACTAACTGTGGGATGTAAACTATCACTTAAATCAGACTCTGGACCAGAAGACTGCAGGATAGGTAATGTAATACTCATTTTTTTAAAAAAAATTCAGAGGCGATCATGGCAATTACAGGCCAGTGACCAGGCACATTAGTTGAAACTATAGTAAAGACCATAATTCTAATACACATACCTGAATATGTTGGGGAAGAGTCAACATGGCTTTTATAAACCAAAATCATGCCTCACCAATCTACTGGAATTCTTTGAGGGTGTCAACAAACATGTGGACAAGGATGATTCAGCTGATACAGCGTACTTGGACTTTCAGGAAGACTTTGACTCCACACCAAAGGCTCTTAAGCAAACTAAGCAGTCATGGGATATGAGCAAATCTCTTCTTGTGAATCAGTAACTGGTTAAAAGATAGGAAACAAAGGGTAGGAATAAAGGTTCAATTTTCACAACGGAAAGAAGTAATAGCGGGGTCCTCCAAGGATCTGAACTGGGACCAGTGCTGTTCAATGTATCCATAAATGCATTGGAAAAGGCGATTAACAGTGAGGTTGCAAAATTTGCATACAATATTAAATTACTCAAGATAGTTAAGTCCAAAGCCAACTGCGAAGAGTTACAGAGGGATCACACAAAAGTGGGTGACTGGGTGACAAAATGGCAGGTGACATTCAACACTGATAATGCACATAGGAAAAATATTCCAATTATACATACAAAATGGTGGAGTCTAAATTAGGTAAATTAGTGCTACCACTCAAGAAAGAGATCTTGTGTCATCATGGCTAGTTCTCTGAAAACATCTGCAGTGGCAGTCCAAAAAGCTGGTTAGGAACCATTAGGAAAGGGATAGATAATAAGACAGAAAAGATCATAATGTCACTATATAAATCCATTGTACGCCCACACCTTGAATACTGTGTGCAGTTCTGGTAGCCCCATCTCAAAAAAAGATATATTAGAATTGGAAAAGGTACAGAAAAGGGCAACAAAAAGGATATGGGGCATGGAACAGCTTCCTTATGAGGAGAAAGTAGAAAGAGTGGGACTACAGGAGGGAAAAGAGATGACTAAGGAGGAATATGATTGAGGTCTATAAAATCACATTTGGAGAAAGTGAATAAGGAAGTGTTATTTACCCCTTAGTATAACACAAGAACTAGTGGTCACACAATGAAATTAATAGGCAACGGGTTTAATACATATATAAGGAAGTACTTCTTCACATAGCGCACATTCAACCTATGGAACTCATTAACTGGGCATGTTGTGAAGCCCAAAATTATAACAGGGTTCAAAAAAGAATTAGATAAGTTCATGTAGGATAGGTCCATTGGTGGCTATTAGCCAAGATGGTCAGGGACACAAACCCAGGCTCCAGATGCTGGAACTGGACAACAAGAATTGCCCTATTCTGTTCATTCCCTATGAAGCATCTGGCACTGGCCACTGTCGGAAGACAGAATACTGGGTAGGTGGATCATTGTTCTGACCCAATATGGTCATTCTTATGTTCTTACAGATGCGGTGGTTTCATACATATTTTTGCAATATATAGCCATTCTGTGTTGCTCTGACATGTGGTCCTGAACTTGATATGGTCTTGACAATCTAAAGGACAATCCAGTAAAGCACAGGAAAAAAAAGAAATTTTGAAAGCAATTTTTAAAAATGTATTTAACATAACACCAGCTTTAGTCATAATGAATTCTTGCAAGATTTTCTCATTGTTACCTATACATGGAGATTTGCTTATGGGGAGAGCAGACAAGGAGCAGAGAACCCACAATGATTTAATTTTTTAACAAATAGTTTAACGCAAGCTCATGAAAAATTATCTTTAATTCTCTTGTATACGTATAGTATACTGCACTTTTACTGCACTTATCACTGTACTATCTGAGCCCCTTCCAAGAGTGCATTAAGCAGTGTGACTAACATCCATCAGGTATTTTTTGCCTCATCCCCTCCCAAGGGGGAGAGGTGTGTGCAAAGGAATGTTTTGGTTTGGATTTTTTCTTCTATAGTATATATATAGACATGGTTTATGTTTCCGATAGAGAAGGCAAGATCAAATAAATGTGCCTTGCACTTAGAGCGAAGGTGGTAAGGTTTGTAATGGTCCTTATTTCCTATTGGAGTTCATTCCAGTTTTGAACTTCCCCCAAGAAAAGTTGTGGCTTCTATATAGATGAGTTTTACCCTTGTTTAAAAGAGTTCCATTATGCAAGAGGAACAAAGTTATCACCATACTTTTCATCCAGAGCTTTAGTTGATCCTTTAGATAGCCTGGGAAACTGATGTAGAAGACTAAGATACTGTATATCTAATGTTCAGAGTAATAATTGCTCATGCTTCTTCTATCTCGAAAACTGGAATAAATCTTTATTCTGAGGACTGAAACTGATTTAGTTAAGTTCTCTTTCCTACTCCCAGCCCTCCCTTTCCTTTTTCCCATTTGGTAACAGAAAATGGCATCCTCTCTGCCAGGCCCTGTTGCTGATAAACAAGCTTGTGTTTGTCAAGTAGTGGCACCCCGTGGAATCCATGTTGCAGATACTTTGAGACTCCCAAGGTGCTCACTGCAGTCTTACTGTAAGTCTCAAGTTTTATGTTGTCACCAGGAACTTACAAGAAATTTCTTCATAAGTAAAGTGGGTTAGCAACCGAAGTTATATAATACAGTGTGCATGTGTAGCCTTTGTGCATTCAACATTAGGGTTTTTATTGTCTTTTACTGGTATTCTTCTGTTTCCTTTCTTCTTTCATGCTCTTTTTTTAAAACTACAGTGTCACTTTTGCTAGACTATAATTCTGAATTTTCCTTAAATGCATTACTCCTGCTCTTTAATTAATGAGACTGATTGAAGCTCTGGCTTGACCATTTACAGTCTCAATCTGTAAAGATGTGGTTTGTTTCCTTTTGAACTGGGTAAAAGGCTGGCACTGAGAGATATTTTAAATCCACTTATATGCAGATAATCTGTTGTCCTGTTTCTTTCAGAAGTTGTCATAAATTAGCAGTCAATTCATTACATTTTGTTAGCTTTTTAAAAATTCATTTCATATGCATTTACTCTTATTGTCTCAGTCTCAGTTGTTCTGCAGTATAGGCCATACGGTGGCAGCTTTTTGCATCCCTGATGACTGGATATGTTATGCCTGCCACCTCTTTTTGTTAATGAAATACATGTTGCTTGACTGAATTAAGTTCACTCCAAATGTATAGCCTAACTACCTCTCACAGGTCTTTCATTATACTAGACTGTCTTGTATTTCTGAATTGAGTTTCCCTCTTATTTTATGAAGAGTTACCTGCCTTTTTGTTACTGGACAAATACTGTGTGATTTGGACAATGTAACAAAATGATAAAAGTCTGTTACCGAAGATCCCATCTCGGTGTCCTTTGATGTGGTCTGTTTTATTCATGTGGGTTTTCTCCCATGACTAAGTATGCTCCAAAAATATCTTCCGCTACTTCTTTACGTTGGGTTTGAAGGGCTGAATTACCAATAACTAGAAGTTATATTGGTCATGGACAAACCTCAGACTGGGCAAAACTCAAGACTAATCTTTTGGATGCCATTTTGGATATTTTTGTTTCAATTTCATCTGGAAACTTGATACATATGAAAATTTCTGAAAAATCCAGGGGGCTTTTATTTTATCTGAACAAGTTCACGTATTGATGTGCATGTTGTGGGGGCAGGGATTAAACTATTAACAAATATATGCATAACTATCTTTTGCACAGCAGTGAGAAAATACGACCCAGTTTGCCTTTGTGGCTATTTGATAGGAGTGTGTGGTACCTGCCCTCTAAACTCACTTTCTCCCATAGGTTTGGCAACTTTGTGTTCATTTTGTGGCCAGTTGTTCTGGTACATTTGCCTTTTTCTTCAATCTAACCTGATTTGTTCTTTTTTGTTTTGTTTTTCCCTAGTCAACAGAATTGTTAATTTGTTTGCTCAATTGCAGAGCAAGGATGTGCAAATGGATTTGATTAAAATATCATTTTCATCTTTGGCCCTCTCCTCTAAGTGAGTGAAATTCAGACCTCTTATAAGGTTAACAGATATTCTAGTGATTGTTTCGCTGGTTCCTCCAACTCTCCCCACAGCCTTCACTTTGTTCTCCCACACAGTGATCCCTAGCAGGTGTGCATAGTTTGCCAAAAGGGAATCTCAGCCCCAACCTCTTCAACCTCCCACCCCCACACCACCAAATGAGAGAATAATTTTCCTGGTCTTCCTACAATTTCTCCTAATCCTTCCTGTGCTCAGATTCCTCCCAGGCTCCTTTCCTCCTTTCTGAAGTCCCCATATCTTTGATGCTTGTCAATGGGTCCATGTGTAGGATGACAAAGCTGCTGCTACATCCATATCTGTCACACTATAGGATTCCCTAGTCCAGAATGCATTGCAAGCTAGGACCAGGGAGAATGCAAAGTGTATCTGGAAGCAGCACAGTCTAAGGCATAACACACAGAACTGTCTAAGGCATTGTTAGACGTATTGAATCTGATGGCATTCTTCAAAGATTGAGAAGGATTGATTGGGGGCCATAGAGAGTAAAAGAAGCCAAAGGAGACTTAAGAAGTGGTCACTGAGGTTAAGGGGGTTTAATATGAGTAGCTTGGGCCAAATTAATCTCTTCATGATACTGGTGTAAAGTGGAGTTACACATAATTTACACCACTTCTGGGAGCAGATTTTGGCTGACAGTGCTTTTCCAGGCCCTCTAGCAGTAGAAACACACTACTCATAACCCTTCACAGGGAATGGTGTATAAAATATGGATTTATCATGGAAGGTTTTGAAGAGAGAAGGGTACTTATTCACTTACTGGGAGGTCAGAGAAAGGGTGAGTGGGAGGAGCAAGTGAATTTTGGAGGCAAAGGTGCAGGTGAGATATGGCCAACCCCACTCACTCCATTCCCCCTCCCTGCATCGCTTGCTCTCCCCCACCCTCGCTCACTCGCTCATTTTCACTGAGCTGGGAAGGGTCACTTTTCGACCAGGTGTTCGGTTGAAAATTGGACACCTGGCAACCCATTATGGGTTTGAGAGAAACATGGAAGGAAAGATGGGCGAGAAAAATGGGAAGGATGTATGAAACCTCAGGCAGTTTGGATACATTTCTAATAAACATTCAGAGCTAAATCCTCAGCTGGTGTAAATGGGCACAGCTCAAGGATCTAGTCCTCAAAATGAAATAATCTGAATCTCCAATTTTTTTGGAGAGAGCCAAGTGCATTTTTAAGAGCTAGCAGTTGTGTATGGGGCATAGGCAGTTAGTAATAACTGTGTCATATCGCTTTTATTAGAGAATCTAGATATATTCCCCACTACTTTGTCCAGCATCTGTGTAATCATTTATCTGCAGTGAGTTTTACTGTAAATGTGATTACTTCCAAGAAGCAATTTTTCATGGCAGGGGTAAGCTTAGTACTTACAATATTTATTGTTTAGCTAGATGCATCATCTAAGAATCCAGGTTTCAAGCAAATATCTCAATCCTGGAAAGTGGCACAGGCAGGTCCCCACTGATATCAACCGGTCTCCAAGCAGGGAATAGACTCCTGAGCCTGCCTGGACTCTGGTTAACTTCACTGAGCCTGTACATGGGAACAGGATCTGTTTAGCTTGAGTCTCTGCAGAATCAGGGCTAAAAAGGGAAGCCATGAGTCAGAGGGATTTAAAGTTTCATGTGACTGATGTGTGACCCTCAACTGTTTGGCAATTTGGCTTTGGTTTGTAGAAGCACCAAAAGTTCAGATTTTTATTTGAAGTTCATTTGAATTATCCAAATCTCCTGAGATTGCAGTTTGGGGCTTGAAATCTCATAAAAATAAACTTTCTCAAAGCTTTCTGTTACCTCCCATTTCCAAATAGCTATTATCTCTGCATTTAATGACTTTTGGTCCAACTGGTACCCAACACCTATATTTAGAGGTTCAAAACATTTTAAACTGGGAAATTGTAAAATGAGGAGGGGGGGGGGGTTATCTAAATGCCTTTGAACCAGAAAAAAAAGTTTAGTTCAGTTTCATCTTAGTTTTGATGAAGGCTCAAGAGGGTTCATCATACTTCCCTAATCAGCAGAAGTATTTCATTTAAATCAAATTGGGAAAATTTGACAGGTAATGCTTGTGTTATTCATGATAATAAGGGAGAAGTGGCCGGATGCAGATTGTTAGAAGGTTTTCCTGGGTCTCTTTTGTCTTGATACATTTCGGTAATCTCAAAAATATTGGCTTACACACACAGAGCAATGATATTTTTGTCAAAGATAACTATATATCAACATTTTGAATGCCATTTTCTATCCATTCCTTTAAAGTTATCTGCATACTCAATAACTGTATTTTTAAGGGACATGTAGAAATCTGTCTTAATTTGTACAAACTACTCAGTTCGAAATGTTTCTGTGTTTAAAATGATGTGGGGAGTTTTACCTGCCTCATTCTTTTACCTGCCTGATTACAAATCATTTGAAGCTTCCAGTATAAAATCCTGACTTTATGATGACAGAATAATTAAGTGTTTATAAAAATCTGATCAAATGAAACATCAGAAGTTCGGGGGTGGAGGGGGATATTCTGTTATTAACCAGTGCTTAATGACAACATTTCTTATCTTACAATTGTGACATGAAGAGGGAGCTGTAGCTCTTCTGAGACACAGTTCTGCCACAACCAGCATATCCAGCCAAGCTTCCCGATTTCTTCTCTTCTTTTTCTCTCTCTGCCCTTCTCTCTCGTTCTCGCTCTCATTCACTTACTCTCCCATTTTTTTGCCACTGTGCCAGATAAATTTAAATGTATCTGTTCAAGTGGAGATAATCCATGCAAATCAGAGGCACTGGCTCCCAGTGCTTGATTCACAAAGAGAACTCAGCTTCAGGAGGTCACTCGTTCACAGCTGCTCCTCCCATAATATTTTTCTCCTCATTGCAGAACTGCTGCATGTATACAGTGACTGAAAGGACTCAATTTACTGCAACTGCAGCCCGGTTTTACTGACAACTTTCTTTAAAGGGGGACTTACCTTCCATCTGTCTTGTAAAGGTAGGAGCCTGATTCTTCTAAAAAACATGTAATACCGTCACTGTTTGCTCATTATTAGGTGCCACTATAATGATGCATGTTGTTGTCATCAGTAGGTCCTAATATGATGCCAGGTGCCTGATGCTTTTGTTACTTATCTGTATAGGCGCAGTTGTTTAAGTGACTGTTATTCTAATGTTTATTGAGCCCACTGTTTATCCTTTTTACAATGACAAATAAGATTTTAACATAGAGGCTCTCCAGTCTACAAATGCAACCTTCAATTAAGCTTTTTTCTTTTTCCTTTGAAAAAATGTTTTCCGATGTCTGTTTAAGTTAATGCAGTGCAGTAGTCATCAAGTGAAAAGTCAATATTGTCAGGGGTTTCTGGCCTTGAACCTTGTTAGGGTGTTATCTTTGGAGCAGAACTAACTGTTGAAATGTTTTAAACATAAATAAAAAGGTCACCTTTTACTTTGCACTGTTGTATACAAGGAAACTGCAGGCCTTGTTGCAAATAGGCCTGTCAAATAAATGTAGACCACAAGATAAACATATTGTTAACAGAATTGCCAGTAGTAGTAGAAGTAATTAAATGTAACCATTATAGTTATGTGTGTTAATATCTATTTTTTTGAAATGTTGAACATAAAATACTTGTTGTTTTTTTTAAAAAAGAAAGTTAACTGGATCAAAACCAGTTTTGGGCATAATTCCTATAGACTGCGGGAGGGAGGGGGGAATTTAAATGCTATTTACTCAGTAAAGTTCTGACTCAAAGTGTGTATAACAAGAAATATGAAACTAGCATGTTTGAGAGCACACTGATTGTATGAAGGCAGACAGTAAGTCTGGCATCACTTCATGAGCATTTCTTTGGATTTGCTGTCAGAGTTTAGAGTTACATCTGAAATGTGCCTTTGATAGGACTTAGATATATTCAAATACAATAAAATAATTGTTTTGAAGAGCAGCACAGTGCAGAAATTACAGCATTAGAATTCTTCTTCCTTAAATTTGTCCTGCAATAAAAGTTCCTGTTTGTCATCTAGAACAGCTGCAATTTGTAAATTATAATAATTAGTTTTGTATATATTATTCATACAGAACTATTATATAACTAACTTAGGAGTTGATAAAAACAACTGTAATTTTAAAACTCTGAAACAGAATAGAGGTAAGAGGGAAATTTTGTAAAGCAGAATGGACAGAAAGAGGGGAAAGAAAAAAGTTTAAAACCATCAAAAGCCTTCGCTAGTACCTTGAATAATCCTGATGGTATAAATCTTCAGTTTTAACATTGTGGATTAGAATCTTTTAGTTAGCAGTCTTCAGGAAAATGTATTTGCTATCCACATTAAGTATCCCAGTGCCTAGAATGTCTGTCTTTTCTCTTTGATATACAGTCTGCTTTTGAAAAAAATGCATTCTGATTTTGGAGTACAGTACAAACGAAAGGAGCCTTGTCAGTGTTAGCATAAAGAAGACATCTACACAAGTATTACTGTGCAGAGGGCAATCTTTTTTCCTCTGGCATTTGTTAGGTTACTGTACATAGAATTTAGCAGATAACTATCTTCTGCTTCTTGGCATTTTAGTGTTCCTATTGGTATGCAGGCTAGTCTGCTAGGATGGCAACTGACAAAAGAAATATGTTTTATAGCAGTGTGTAATAAAAGCCTTTCACAATGATGTAACAGAAATCTGACCTTTCTTTCTTATCCAGTAATTAGAATTGTTGTAAGCTATTTTAAGTGCAAGGGTTTTTTTAAGTAAATTAAAGTTACCTAGGAAGAATCAGTATGTGTTTTTGAACAATGCCTTCACAAATTACAAATTTTAGAATCATTTCCAGATAGAAAGAGAGTGAGAAATTTCTCTATTCTGCTTGCTGCACACACAGCAATTTTGATTTAGAGAAGGAGGAAAGAGTCCAGTGCAAATTCATTCTTCTTGCCTACTCCAGGAGCAAGAGCGTTTATAGAACATTTTTTGGTATTACAAAAAAAATAAAATGGGGGTGCGGAATTTTAGATAGGAAAAGTGAACTTCAGGAAAGACCTTAGGGTTCTTTTTTAATGGAAATTCTGGCCAGTATAAAGTTGGGAGATAAAGGAGATCCCTATGGAATTTGATAATCAGTGAGATGAGATTAGATAAGTCACTACTGAAAATATGAAAAGGGGGCAAAAGGACCTTCAGGAGGAAAAGCTTTTTGTAAGTGAATAAAAAAATGTTGTAGCAAACAGCTATTTTCGGCTTCCTTTCCCCCTTCAACCAAATGGGCAATGTTTTACAGGTATGGAAGTGTTCCTTAGTGAGTCATCACCATCATTTCACTGAGTAATTTCAAAATGATTGGTATGATTCTCTGCTTATATACACCAGGTTTACACCTTGAATTCATTGATACACTGAAATAAATGAAAGAAAAATCAGACCCTGTATTTTATATAAGCCTCTGATTTCTTTTCTAGCCTCTCAGAAAACTCTCCAAAGATCAAACCCATATGTTAAGCTTCACGTTAGTTCATCCTGTGTAGTCTTCTAAACAAAATGATTAGGGTCCTTTACACCTGGTTTCTGTTTTCCACTGACAATGGTTTCTTCCTCTTCATCTGTGAACTTGCCCTTGCTATGGTAACTCACTCAAACAACTCTTCAAGATAAGTTATCTTTTATTCCACTTTAGTGTGCCTTGCAAGAGAATCTATAGGATATTGTAAACCTTGTAGCTGTATATAATGCAGTGTACTTGCTCCCATCAGGCTCTTTTCTGCGGGTTTTACAGAGGACAGTAAAAAAGACAAATTATCATCTTAAAAGGATGCTATAGAAATGGTTAATAAGTTCCATCTAACTTGTCAAGTGTTCAGTGAGGCCCAAGTTGCTTTCAGCTTTTACCAAGTCTAGTTGATGTACTGTGCCTTAAAAAAATAGAGAGCGAGAAAGAGAGAGAGAGAGAGAGTCTTTCAGCAATGGAGGGAACATATGATAGATCATGTAAGAAAATGTACAGCAATATAGGTTAGTAGGAAAGAAAACCTATGTGGCTTCAAGTTTATCAAGCAGTGAGATGTCACTGGTGACTTGCTATGGCAGCAGAAAAAAAATATGTTTTCCCCAGGGTGTCTCATCAATTTACGTATTTGATTATATCATGCTCTCATTTTGCAATACCTGTCATTGCCTTGTACTCCAGAATACATTGCTGAAATATCATGCTGGAAAGTTTAGGCCTTTTATCTGAATGAATGCTGAAAATGATTGCTATTGAAGAAGAAGCTTACTTATACCTGAATCAGGTCTGTAATTGACTGTCTTGTCTACTGACCGTGTTTGAAGGTCTTCTCCATTTAAAAAAAAAAAAATTCAAAAGAACAAGATTGACATCCCTTTGCATTTTGGAATTTTTCAGCAAGTGTAAAGTGCTTGGTAATGACTGAAATTAACCTGAGGCTTTATCTTTCTTTCCTTGAAACTTCATTGAATTTTTAGTAATAGTTAAAATTTTTATGCAAACAACTGTTCTCATCAGAACACAGCATTCTAATGTCATATGCCTTTTTTTGTCATCTCCAGAGGTGTGTCAAGGTGGGCCCTTTTTTCCCCTACATGTCTCTGTTTTGGGGAGTCTAAATGAAAATGTCCTCAGTTGAAATGAACCAATAGAAGGTTCAGATAAAGGAAAATAAATGGAGTGGAAATGCATCTTTAAATGGTTAGCCTGTGAAACTTTGAACATGGTTATCTGACGTTGTGTCAAAGAGTGTTATCTCTAAAGAAGAAACGAGCAAGAGCAGGTCCGTACAGAAAAGCAATTGTTGCTTTACTTCTGTCTGTTTATTTGAGTTAACTTGAACTGTCTCCCACTTTCTTTTCCTCCCAGTGTGCAAATATTAAGTATTACAAAAGCAGCCAGTAGGAATCTGATTCAAAAGCTATGCTCATTTGACCTTTGGACACAAAATATCTAATGTAAACAACAATCAAACAGCCTTAACACATAATCGAGAGCAAGAAATATGCAGAACATGGGTGAATAGCAATTCAACATTTTTAGAGTAGGGATAAAAAGAACAAATGAGACCATTTTGTTAGATCAGCTTTTTCTTTCCCTGATCCTCATTGAAGTATCAGACTGTGTATTTGCCTGGCATACGGTACCCAGTACATGAAACTAAAGCCACACAGAGAAATGCTTCACTGATTTACACCAGTGGGATTGAAACATGTCTAAATCAGCTAAGAGACTGTATTTTTAAAGTATAGTTTATTTTTTTCATTCTTGAGAAAAGTGAGTGTTAAACAAGTGTATAGTTAGCACATAATTATAAATTCATTTAAATTCTGTACGACACTGCCAAGGATTTTGCAAGAAGATTGCATTTGTCACATATCCATTTAATTTCCATCAGTCTGTTAATGTTGCAACATTAAAAAATCTCTTAGATAGTTTCAGAAATATGCGTTGGTGTGAATCAATTCTCAAAACTGGACCCTTCAGTAACCAGCTGTTATAGAAAAACCAGAATTTCAGGTTCTGGTTTTTTTCTGGAGAAATTCACTACTCTCAATATTGTATGTGGTGTTATAGCCATGCTGGTTCCAGGATATTAGACAGACAAGGTAGGTGAGGTAATATCTTTTATTGGACCAACTTTTGTTGGTGAGATGGACAATCTTGCTCTCATTCTCTCTCTGTCTTGTAAGCTTGTCTCTCTCACCAACAGAAGTTGGTCCAGTAAAAGATGTTACCTCACCCCTTGTCTCTCTAGTATCCTAAATAAACTAATAGACTCAAAACTTGGACATTTGACTCACCTTTCTACAGGAGCCATGGTTCAGAAGCTATATGTTTTAGCTAAGGGGACTACAACCAAAGGAGTAAATGCCTGCTAAAGGGAATACAACCACTAAGTAATTTATGCAATTTCTGTTCCCTGACCTTTGCACTATGCTGTGTTCTGTGAGTCAGTGGAGTCAATAATAACAATGTAATGTTAACTATGACATTATGACCTACAATAAAAAGTATAGAAGAAAGAAAGAAAGAAAGAAAGAAAGAAAGAAAGAAAGAAAGAAAGAAAGAAATTTTTTTTTTTCAGAATTAGACCTAATGTTTCCGGAATTATTTTATGCTCAATATTCTTCTTTTGAGTCAAGGTAACATCCTCAAAGGATTTAGAGCATTCCTAGAATAAGGACAGCATACAAGATCATTTTTATTAAAACTTTCTTGTCCTCACAGAGCCCGTTCTTGGTTCCTGCTGAAAAAGCTAGTTGAGTAAACAAGCTGTTTGTGAGGAAGGTTCCACAGATGTCAGATGTGTGAATGAAGTTATTCCTCATTTCCCTCCTACTACAGGATTGCTCTGCAGCCCGTTTTTCAACCACTGGGCTTCAGTAGCTTCTGCACTCTCCGCCAAGCGGTTTGCACAGCCTGGCTGTGTTAGTCCCAGATTAACCAGCTATTAACCTACATCTTTCTGGCCTTTCCCTGACTTTCCGTATCCTGTCCCAAACTCTCTACACTGTAGCACACAGATGGTTTGATATCTCTGCACAAGCTTCTAATATCTTGCCTAAGCAGGCCTCAAGGAATTATAAGACCAGTCAGGAACACACATTCTTTGTACTTCGGGACAAATCCTACAATCCTTACTTTTTTTGACTAAAAGAACATTTCAGGAATTATTGGCCCTTAAGAATTAAGACCAAAGTTTACACTGATCAGGGATGCCTCCTTTCATTTGGGAGCTCATTTTGAGAACAGATTAACGGAACTGCTGAGTACTCACAACTGCAGTCACAGTCAATGTTAGTCGCACATGCTCAACGCCTCAGAAAATCAGGCCCATGGTACTTCACTCAAGCTGGGCTCCCAAGATCCGTGGCCATCTTTAAAAATTTGACTATAAATGTCTAAATCAGAAATATATCACAAACTTGTGATGTCATTGTTAGGTGCCTAGTTCCTATTGTAGGTAAGGCAGGGGACTAGACACAGACAGGCAGACACACACACACACACACAGAGGATGCCATTGAGATAGTATCATGGGAAAGTGAAAGGCATTACCCCGATACTGGTTGCATGTATAGGACACATTTAACAGTTCTGCACATTTGGTTTTAATTTCTTTTGAAATTATGCTAATAGATTCTGATAGACTAAACCTGGCATTGATTTTCTTGGGATTTACTCTTTGTTGTTTAATGTATATGTTCTCCCCAACATTCCTCTCTCCCTTCCCGGCCCCCATTCACTCCCCAAAAGATCTATCTTATGTAAAACCTGTTTAATTTCCAATGAAAGATTATAGTAAGTGTGCTTTTAATGTAATGATGTCAGTCGTGGATGATAACATGTATTAGGCAGTGCAAACTGCTGATTATCTGTCAGGATAAATCTGTTTATTTCAGAAATAGTAGTCTGACAAGCCCCTCTTGTTAATCGTGAAAGTACATGCTAATGCCGGGTACTGTTTGGTAGGATTCTGTCAGAGGAATGTGTTCACTAGCCTTGTGCTTTGACATTCTTTACTCCTAGTTTTGCAAATTTTCTGTATATTCTTTAAAAAAATGGATGCCAATGTTTGAGCAGAGCAGCTGATGTACAATTTCATTTCAGAGCTCGTCATAGGAAAGAATGACTTGTGAAAAGAGAGAATGGATTATAGGCTTATGCTGCAGTTCAGAATGTGCCCATGGCTGGGTTCATCTCTAGTATTGTCAATGCAGTCCATTTGTATTAACCTAGGGGGGAAAAGAAGAAAGTACAAGGAAAGGGGGGGAAAGTTAGGTAAGTACTTTCCCCGCCCGCAAAAATCACTCTTTTTTCAGTAGCAACAGCAATTTCTAAATATGTTACGGACTAAAAAGAATATCGCCTGATGATGCACATGGCATTCCATTTTGAGACAAAGTGCAGCATGAACCAAACATATACAGCACTTAGAATGTTGTGAATTTGACTCAGATTTTCTGTTGCCGGGAATGAATTTTATGTATTTGACGTGGAAAAAACAATGGATATGTGGAAGCATAGTTTGCCAAAGCTTGTAAGAGGTATTTTGTCTTACTTTACTGCATTTTGATCATTTCATGAATGTCATAAAATGCTGAAAAGCATAATAAAAAATTGATACTTATATTGACATTTCGGGATTCTAAATAGAAGCTCTGAAAATCTAAACAGACTTCAGGCTCTCTGCAGCTGTTCCTCCAAACTCATTCTTGTTCTGGTTTGTTCTGGGGTTTTGTTTTGTTTTTTTGTTTATTCTCACACACACATACCCTCAATTGGCCCTAATGTAAACATCTCTATCTTTCTCCCCAGAAGATTATGCACATCTTCATCTTAATTCAGAATTTACATGTGTACTTTGCATATTTTTGCATCAGTATGTCTGTTTTAAATTAGATAAAGGTCACTGTCATTCATAATCAAGGAGAAGGTATATTAAAGGTCAGGATTCAATAAAAAAACTGATTAGATGTAGAGGTTTGTTCATATGATTCGGTATATCATTGGATAAGTAGAAATCATGTCAACAAATTAACCTCAGTATAATGGGCTACTTGCTTCATTAGGATCAGAAATGAGATTCACATATTTTTTCCAATAAACTACATGTTTGTCTCCATGTAATAAGAGGAGATACTTGTGTTGTTGGTTCTTACAGCACGGAGTATTTTTATAATTTAATTTGGTTTATTATGTGACATGAATGACAATTCTTATGTTAAAAACAGAAATAAGGTATAGTAACTCCAAATATGTTTTGAATTAATATGGATATCAATGACATGAATATGATTTGCTACAAAAACAGGTTATAACTCTAAATTTGCTTTCCTTTCTTTGTACATAGGTTTTAGCTTGAGCACATTAGGAAAAGTTCAGTGAGTAATTTAGTTAAGTGCAGACATCAGGGGGATGTTTAGACCAACAAGTGAGGATGGACTAGGAGGAAAAATGGACTTGTGGTTAAGGCAACCTTGGTTCAAATTTTGGTTCTGTCACAAACTTGCTGGGCAAGTGTTACCTTGGTCGAGCCTCTTACTCTCTCTGTGAGTCTTGATCTGCAAAATTAAGAAAAATAATAATACTCCCTTTCTCACAGGGGAGTTGATGTTTAATGTTTCTGAGGTGCTGAGATGCTATAATGATGAAGACTGGCAAATAGATTATAATGGTGTTGGGAAACAGCTCCACTTTACCATACACTAAACCTAGGAAGGACAGATACTTCTATGTAATTTCATAAGACCACATTCTCTATTTTAGAAATATGTGTCGATTAATTGGATTGGACAGACTTAGTGCCCTCTTTCCTAACCCCAGTGTAAGCTTTGCTTCTTTACTGTGAACTTTTGCCACTGTTTCAACTTATAACACAGCAAAAAATCAATTTGAAAAACAACATTACAATTAAAAGAGTTATACATGTCAAACGTTTCAGACATTGTGTAATTCTTTAAGCTTTCTTCACGTCTGTGGAGAATAAATATCAGGTTACTACTTGTACTATTTTTTTGTGGGTATGGTTGACTATGAAACCCTAAGTATGAAGGAAAATTAGACTTGCCTGTTAGCAGTCTAAACTTACACCCTCTGGTTTTCGAATACCATGTAGGTAAGCTTTCCTCTGTAAATATACTGGGGATTGCTCATGATTGAAGCTGGAAGTATCACAACTTATGCTGATCATGGACTGTTGTTCACACACCTTATTCTCTCCCTGGTTTTAATGTGAAGTCAGGAATTTGCATTGACCCACTGTGAAAGTTTCTTAGGATATCCTTGGAATTTCTGATGTTTTAGTCAGCTTGAGAGTTGATTCAGACTTTCATTTTTCCAAGGTCAATTGTGTTCTATTCAGTTCATTTTGGCTGCAAAGTGTACTCAGACTTTTGGATGTGACCTTATGTAATGAGTTTACACTAGACATTAAAATATTGTGGCATTTCTTGTAATAATAGAATCTGGCTCAGTGTCATTTACCAGATTTTTCCCTTCCCCTTTGTTGTGAAGTGTATTGCGCACCAGTAGTTGCCTTAGCACCCCATAAATGGCAGGATCTCAGTTGCAAGTGAAGTAAAGTAATTCCTGTGGGCAAGCCTCTGAAGTGCACTGGAGCTGGAAGTAGTAAGATATAGGATCTGAGTGGAAGTAGCCTGAGATACTTTTTCTGTGCAGAGCAGACACCATCAGAATGGCTCAATGGGTACTGTGGGAGCATGGCCAGAGATGGTCCTTATTGCAGTATGGAAAGTTGCAGGATGCATCATCCCTCAACACCCCTCCTTCCTCGCCCCCCATACCTCATGAAGGGGAGCCTTGGCTAACTCTTTTAGAATCATGGAGCTCCATCAGATCTAGTGCCCAGGTTTGCTCGGAAACATTCCAAGGAGCACAACCTCTGAATTTCAGGTATCTCCTGTATTGGTGAGCTGACGATGAGGCTACCTGCACTCTCTCTTCTGACAACATATCCAAACAGCCACATTTGGCTCTGTATTCTTATAGGAGAAAATCCCACATTCTCCACTGCAGCTGTGGAGATCCCACAGGAAGGGAACCATTGCATTTCTGGTGTGCAGGGGAAAGGAAGGGCTGAACTATTCTATTCTATTTAGGTTTTTATGCTGCATTCAAATTCTGTGGTGATAAATGTGGTATAAGATCCTGAATAGAAGAGAACTTTAGGAGGTCTTGAAGAGGTCTTTATCGAACCAACTTTCTAAGTGCTTCCTGTGCAGCAGAGGGCGTGGCATGGCGGCCCAGAGGAGGGTGGAACTGGAGGATCTGCCTCTGCATATTCTTTTCTCCTCCCCTACAGCCGAGGCAGTATGTAAAGAACTGTACAGACTATTTCAGCTGTTTGACTAGAGTAGCCTTCATTCAGCAGCCATTCCATGGTCTGGAGGATGGGGTCTTCCTTTTCTCCCTGAAGCATAAAACCTCTCTGTGGTCACCTATCACTATGGTGCCCACTTGACCTTATCGGGCTGGGTACAAGATAGTGGATTTGGGATTTGTTCTGGGATCCTTGAGAACAGAAGGTGATGGGAGTCATGAACCTCCACGTTCTACTCCGGGCAGGGCCGTTGACTTGTTATGTTCCTTCCATAAAGTCACTTAAGCCAAAATTTTCAAATCTAAAGATGTGCACCTAAATCCATGTTTAAACACCCAAACACCTGATTTTAATATGTGCTGCTGAGTACCCACAATTTCAACTGACTTCAAAGGGAGCTGTGAGCGCTCAGAAGTCCAAACCTATGAAAATCAAGTCACTGATTTGTTTAGGTGCCTAACTTAGGCACCCAGATTTGAAAATTTTGCCTGTTGTTTTTATTATTATTTGTATTAGCATAGCAACAAAGAGCCTTAGTTGTGAACCAGGACCCCATTGTGCTAAGTGCTTTACCTTAATTTCTTTTTCTCATTTTAATTATTTGTATAGTGGTTTGGAAAATAAATGCTGTATAAATGTTAAGTATCATTATTCATGGTAGAAGGTAAAATATTATTATTTATTCATTTAGGAAAATAAATTTCATTAATTTGGAGTATACCCTTAAGTACAAGCATTAGTATTGTCTGCAAAACACATACAAAATAAGGGCCACATGCATAATTTGCAAATAAAATACATACACAAAGCCTGTTGTAGTTTAAACAGTAATCCAGAGCAACGTCTACTTTTTAAACAACTCACAGATGCATACTCCCATACAAAGAGAGAGAAATGAACTAGTAAGATGTATATGTAATAAAAATCTATCATAATCTTTTACTCTTATCACCTTTTGTTCTTCCCATACCCCTCCCCTTCGTTAATCGTGATCCATTGCTGACTTATACTGGGCTCCCAGTAGCAGGGGCCTATCTTTTATTTGTCTGTAAAACTCTGGTCCTACTCCCGATAGAATCAATAGCTAGATGTTATATTAAAAAAAAACCCTCTGATGGAACCATTGTCCATCAGAAAATGCAGTTCCATTGTAATTGAAACACTGCAAAATCATGTGTCAATTGCATGAACATTTCATTTTGAAGCAAAACTGGGAGGGGAGTTCCAAAAATGTCAAAATGTCCTGTTTTGACATTTTTGGAACAAAACATTTTGATTTTTTGGTTTGAAATGACTTTTAGTTTTGAAATGTTTGTATTTTTATTAGCTATTATAATATAATATAAAAAAATTAAAAGTCAACATCAAAACAAAACATTTCTATTTTTGTCTAAACAAAATGTTCTAATGGATCTGAAACAAATATTTTTGGAATTTTCTTTCACGGAGAATTTTCAGTATGAAGCCATAGTTCATAATCAGTGGCTGTAGCACAGTATAAACAATACTGATAATCTTCCACACTCATTCAAGTCTGACTCCTAGATTCATCTGTGATATAGAACTTCCTATTGAAAATCAAAGTATGTTTTCTGTATATTTCAGTTTTTAGTAATTGTTGGCCTAACAACTGACATTTAGACACAGGTATTTTTTTCATGGTGCTATCACATTAGAGTGTGATTTTAATACATCTAGAGTTATTTAATAAGGCAGCCCGTTAAGATCAGGACACTGACTAATAAGTTTGTTCCAGCAGACTTTCATTTGGGCATCAGGAATAAGTGCTCTGTCAGTTTGATCAATTTCTATACTAAACACAGATGTTGTTATTTGTCAAATACTAACTGTTTTAATGGACAATTCTTCATGATCTTTAACAACTATACATTGATCTCTAGGATTCAGATGTCACAGCACAATCCAGATATGTTCCAAGAATCCAAGTTTAAGCAAACTACAGTACAAAAAAAATAAATGTTCTAATTTACTCTGGGGACAGAGTATATTAAGCAAAATAATGAGGATTTCACAACAAGCACTGAGACAAGGATATTATTTTTCTGCAAAGCAGATAATATAATAATCAATCTAGACAACTACTGTATATCTTCCAATACTTACCACTTTAATGAAGATAAGCTCTAAGAATTCTATTTAGACTTTAAGACTTTTACATCTTGATCCATCAAAAATAATCAAACATGTTTTAAATCTGCTTCATTGATTTCTTTTTTGTAAACCATAAACTTCAAGATAGGTTAATTTTCACATTTACCATTTAGAATTATTTTCTGTTATCTCCTTGCTTTAAAAGAGAGAGCGTATTCAAGCTCCCTTGCCCAAACTATCCATTTTTTGCCATTTAACACAAATAAAGAAGAAACAAGTTGTCTTTTCTAAGAGATTTAACACAAACGTATAGGTCCTTGGAGTACAAAGGAATGTGCAAGCTTCCTTTATCTTGTAGTCTCAGGTGGCAGCATTAACAAACCAATCTTTTATGCATTTCATACATAATGCTCCATGTGATTATAAAACCCAGACCACATAGATGAATGAAGTTTGCCCAAAACTGAAAAGGGAGACACATGCTATTGAGAAAAATGACCCAGCTCCCAAATCTTCCATAAGGACTGTAAAAGCCATTCTTTTGGGAAATGTTCAAAGAGAGATCAAATGTGATAATAAAGGTTCACAATGCTAGCAGGTTTGCCCTAGAATAGTACTTTGGAAATGTGAGGTGCAACAGAAAGGCAATCTGCCAGATACTGATTAAATTTCAGTCACCTATCCAAAGCAGTCCCTAGTTGCTTA
Organism: Macrochelys suwanniensis; assembly: GCA_033296515.1. Classification (NCBI taxonomy): domain Eukaryota; kingdom Metazoa; phylum Chordata; order Testudines; family Chelydridae; genus Macrochelys; species Macrochelys suwanniensis. Next base: position 26,072,312 of record CM065782.1, read on the forward strand.
TAAAATGCTCCATATAATTACAGTAACTACAGTTTTAAAGCAATTTACACATTGGCCTTTATCGTGGGTCTCTTTCTGTAGGTGATTTCTACTTTAAAATCAATATTCTTAAAATAAATTTTAATAAGATGTATTAAGTTTTAGTCACGTGGACCATTTTTAAAGTTAATATCAAATATCTTCCCAGGAACTCCTCTTGGCATTTGCAGGAGCTTAGCTGTAATCAAATGTCATGCCGTCTGTATACTAAGCTATCATTGTTCGGTTACTTCAGTGTGGTATGTCACTTAACCACATTTAAAACTGTTATGGAGTTAGAAGTGGATACTAAATAAAACCGTAAAACATACCCAGGATGAAGTAACAGTAAGGGCTAAATTCTGTCCTTTGTAAATGACCCAAGTGCAAATGCCAGATCGATGGATTTAGTGTGCCATTTAAGCTGTGTGGTTAGCCTCCTATCCATTCTGTAAAGCAGATAGCAGAAGAGGCATTAGGAGAGCTGTGGGAGGCCCACTGGCAAAACAATGGGGTTTAGATCAGTACTGTGATATCCAATGTTACGCCAGTATAACTACAAAGGAGTAACTAATGGAGTTACACTGGTATAAAACTGAACTCCATTGGTCACTCCGTTGGACTTGTACTGGCATACAGCTGGAGTAATGCTCCAGTGAATCATGTCCTTCATAGTCAGCAAATCTGGTCCCAGTAGAATTACATTGGCATAAACTGGAGTAACACAGTAGTGAATCAGGCACTATGTGCTGGCAGTAGCAGGTGTGAGGCTACAGATAGCTTTAAACATGTTTTGTTTTGTTTAGTTAGTTCAGTGTGTCTCTTCTGGCTGCTAAGCACAGAAAACCTCTTCAGTTAGGCTGCATCTTGCTGTTACCAAGATTATTATACTAACTGGGACTAATAATATTTGAAGCACATTTGTGTTTGTGTAGGAAAACTAGGGTCAGTAGAGATCACCCAAAAGGTTGTTCCACAAAGGATTATCTTGGATGATGTTTTTGAAAACTGTCACATATTGCAAAAAGGGCAAAGCACTTGTAACTCTTGTAATTGATCCTCTGTCAAGTCATGATTGCTGTCACCAACAGGTTATATTCCTGAAACAAAGCAGTAGGAACAGCACCACTTTCAGTTATTCAACCTACTTAGTCTTCCAGCACTATCTTCTTCTGATCTCTTTCCATACTTTTTTTCTCTCAAATTATAAGACATTCACTTACAATTGAAACGAAAAACAGATAAGATGTGTACATAACAAAGCACATCTCTACAGCTTACTGTCACCACTAGAGATACACGAATAACAAATTTTTCTGAAAAATTCTGAAAAACCAGAAAACAATCATTTGGGGTCGATCCAAAAATTAATTTTGAAAAAATTTTGGCCAGATCAAAAAGTTAAAAATTATTCATTTCAAGTTAAATGAAAAGTTTTGTTTGACCCAAAACAAAATGTTTTGTCTCAATTTTGAGCATTTATTAATATTTTATATTTTAATATTTTAAATTTTAAAATTACATAAATTTCCAAACAAAAAATCATTTGAAATCTAAAAATCAAAACATTTCATTTTGAAAATGTTCGTTTTAATTTTTTAGGATTATTTTAGGTTTGGTTTTGTTTTTTACCAAAATAATTCAGCAAAATCAATATCAATGCACTAAATATTTTGGGATCACTGAATCTGCATTTTTAGCTGAAAAAAGTTTCAGTTGAAAAATTTCATCCAGCTCTAGTCATAACCTTACATGATCTCCCAAGCTGATTATGGTTCCTTGCTGTGTGATCTGTGTAGTTTTCTGTCTGGTCCTGAAAACATTACCAAGTGCTGTGGAATGGACTACCATGGCAGTAATCATTACACTTGGTAGTACCAAGTTGGTACTGAGAGTTTTCACAATTGGGACTTTACGCTCCAATCCAGCAAACCACTAAAGCACATGCTTAACTTTAACCATGAATTCAATGGAACTACTCACATGCTCAAAGTCAAATTCATACTTAAGTATTTTGTTATATCAGTCTGTGATTTGGTGCACAAGCCCTGCACTAGAAAGGAGCGTGAGGGCCTGTGGATTCAATTAGCCCTACCCTGCCTCCTCACCTGCCTCAGATATCAGGTGTAGAGCAGGCAATTAAAAGGAGAAGGCCTAGCTCAGCTGGTAGATAGATGAACCTCCTGGTGGGGGAGACCAACGAAAGGAATGGCTGTTTGAAGAGAGGCCCTGAGTGGAAAGGAAGGGTCCTGCTGAAAACTCATGGGATGACCCTATTTTGAGTTTTTAGTTTTCTCTTATTTTTTGACTTTACTACCCTGGATGGGGTGGGACTCAAGCATGCCTTAGTCAGAGGACTAAGGAACCAGTGCATTGGACCCCAGGATAACTGGCGAAAGACTGTCAAAGACCTTATGACAGCATGAGTAGTAGGCTATGTAGCCACAAGGATGCACCGTGGAAGCAAGCCCTGTCATAGGGACTTACATGCTAAAGTCCCAATGAAAGAGTCTTTTTTCAAATTGTCTCTGTAGTGCTATGCATACTTATCTATCATTTTATCTAAATAATAAATAGAAATACTACATTTGTGGTACATGTACCAGTCTAATAGGCATGTCACAACCAAAAAGCAGATGTGTAGCTTTCTTTTCACTTAATCTTAGGCATGCTATAAAATTCTGCCATGGTGTCTCTCACAGAAAAGACAACACATTGTGCAATGCATGACAGTTAAACACAATCCAGCTGCTCAGTAGAAAACATATCCCTCCCTAAATGTACATGTATGGAGAAAAGTAGAAAAAATAAAAAAGTATCCCCTCACAGCCTTTGATGAACACACAAAACCTGTGTAACAATATAAGAGTCTCAGCTGTCCACATAAAAAATAACATTTCAACAAAATAAGACCTGCATCTGTTAATAGATTAGCATACATGATCAGTGTGGTCATGTATGCTATCTATTAACACATATAAGTCCAATCGATCTGTGTCATCCCACAGCAAAAGTTTCAGCTCACTGGAGGAAAAAATTACCATGTCTAGGAACTAAATTCTGTAACTTCAGTAGGGAGAACTGAAGAGACCACAACCAAATAGTTGCCTAGTAAATTGTACCCAACCTTGTACATTCAAGTAAAGTTCCAAATCACATATTGTATAATCAATGATTTTATCCTGCTTGGGTGGAAAAAACAACTTAGTGCTACATTCTTCTTTCCAATCAACACAACAGATTTCTTAGCCATTCTCAGATAAGAGATCAGCACTCAGAGTACAACTTTGACTTTTATGTTGTCTTCCTCTTCCCCCCCATTTCAGATCTATTAGCCACAGAAATAAATGTCAACAATAACATATGAAATCACTGACAAGATAAGCAACTGATTAGTTGATCAGTGTTTCCTATTTTTTTCTAATATATGTATTTCCCAACAATAATGATTAGATTTATATAAATATAATCATTTCCTTTGCTAAAATAAAATGATGTTTGACATTAACAAAAGGTCAGGTGTCATGCTGTAAACCACAATGAGTATTGCCTTTAAGGAATATTGAATTAAGAGGTACATATATTTGACAAAGTATAGAATTCAAATAGCTGCCATGTGAGCAGTGCCCTTTTACATGCCATAGATTTATTGACATTTGCTAACTATAAAAAGTTAAAACAGTTTGCATTTAATGAGTACTATCAATTTTAAAACTAATAACACCTCATGTAAGAAGAGTACATTTTTAACTAAAGGCTCTGATTTTGCACCCACAAATTAGACATCCAAATGTTAATTTGTGCACCCATATGCCAGTGTTGTCTATGTAAACAAGTGTGTGCTCACTTTTGTAGGCACAATTACTCTCACAAACGTGCACATGAAGAATCAGAAGCCATCAATTCTCTGCATACAGTAAGTAAATATGCAAGGAGATTTTTTCCAAAAAAACCCAAACATTTGATACACTTGAGATAGTCTTTCATTATTGTAGACCTAATAGCCTCTCCTAAATATTTATTATCCGCATCACAAATTCATCATACAGTTCAGAATGACTGTCTCTCCTTGACGGGAGTATCAGATGTGGCACAGGTCGAGATCATTGGCCTTGTCTTCACTGCCAAAAAAGGTGCAATATTTTTTATTCAATGTAGCTAATATACATGAGCTATCCTGAGGTAAAACAGTGAAGACATTATACCCTTCCCAGGGTTGACCTCACCTAATTTATTTTGTGGTAAAATTAGAGTGACCTGTACTTTCCTCAGGAGAGCTCACATGCAAGTTACCCTGAGGTAAAAAGCACAACTTTTTAGCCACCTAAAAAAGACTATTGTTGGAATTACGCCAGAGCTTGCCAGGACAAAGCTAGTATATTTTATTCTCCCTCTGCATCCCACCTATGCTGATATGTAGAAAGGGTGGGGCCACGAGCCTGCTCCCATCTCTTCCAGTCCCCTTTAAAGTCCTAAAGCAGTGCTTCTAACCTCATGGAGTCTCTCTGACATGTGGCCTTTCCCCTCTCAAATTTAAACTCTCAAATCCTCACCCACTGGTCTCCTTTCTCAGAGTTGTGCATTTTATTTACAAAGATCCAGTTACCATTAACTAGTTAACCAACCTGAAGAGCTCTGTGCAGCTCGAAAGCTTGTCTCTTTCACCAACTGACGTTCTAAAGTTGATCTATTAAAAGATATTACCTCACCCACTTTATCTCTCTAGTTACCATTAAAATTAAGAACAATAGTCTATAATGTATTTTTTCCTGTAAAACAAATCAAAAGAGCATAGACACAGTATATAACGGTGAGCATATGTTGTTTCTCAGAAGCTGATCATATATAGAACCACTGGATTTGTTATGAGAGTTGCCATGATGAATAGATAGGAAGCTAGTTTTCATTGAACAGCAGAATAAATATAGTCACAAATAATTCAAAGTCAGCACTCAATTTTCAAACACGGGTGCCTTAACAGTACTGCCACATCCTGTATTCAGTCTATTAAGTCAGCACTCAGACGAATAAAGCAGCCATTTGAGTGATAATTTCAACATCCAAATGAGGGATTTGGATGTCCACTTTGGAAAATTATGCATTGGCCTTTTGTATGTATTTATAGGTCTGCTCACACTTAGCCAGTATCACATTTTTTTTATTTTTATTTAATTTATTAATTTAATTCCAAACTTACTCATCCATCATTTGCAAAGTGATTAGACAACGGGAAATGGAAAGTTATTGAATACGGGCAAGTGTGATGGAGGAGAAAAGTCCTTTTTGTGCTTTTTTCACCTAAGTAAAACTCCCACCAGTTACTGTATCTTAATTCTGGTTACAACTTGTAAGAGTGGAACCAGAGATATGAAATATCATTTGGAGAATTATCCTTCTTATTCAGGAACGGATCAGAAATGTTATCTCCCCAACAAGGTAATGATGATACTTTTGGGTGTTCTACCACTTTTCTAATAATGTTATCTATCTTAGGTATCAGAGGGGTAGCCGTGTTAGTCTGGATCTGTAGAAGTGACAAAGAGTTCTGTGGCACCTTATAGACTAATAAACGTATTGGAGCATAAGCTTTCGTGGGTGAATACCCACTTCTTCAGATGCATGCAGTGGAAATGTCCAGGGGCAGGTAAAAATAAGCAGGGAAGAGTCAGGGAAGAATCTATCGTAGGTTAATTGCCGGCTTGCAGAGATTGCTGGGTATCAGTTTAGAATATGAATTAATGAAACAATTCCTGCAGTATTTATGTTACCTGTTAGTCTTGGCTTCAGATAGTTAGTGCAAATTTCCAGGGCCGGTGCAAGGAAGTTTCGCGCCCTAGGCAAAACTTCCTTGCACCAGCCCTGCGCCCTGCCGCCCACCGTGGCGGCTCCCAACCCCCCACCCCCGCGGGCCGGCAGCTCAGCCCCCGGCCCGCGACAGCCTCCCCCGCCCGCGGCGCACGCCCCCCCCCCGGCTCCCGGCTCAGCCGCGGAGGAGGGCGGCAGGCAGCCACGGCCAGTTGTCCTCCTGGCTCCATGCCACACACCCCACCCCCCGGCTCCCAGCTCAGCCGCAGAGCTGGGAGGGTGGCAGGCAGCCACGGCCAGACGCCCCCCTGGCTCCCGGCGCCCTAGGCGACTGCCTAGGGCCGCCTAGTGGGCGCGCCGGCCCTGCAAATTTCTACCCACTATGTGTTTTCTGTCCCCAGTCTCTCATCTTCCTCATTTTCTCTTCCTGTATTTTATTTTATATTGTTTTTCAAATATCAATTGCAGCACCTCTGACAGAGAAAAGCCGCAGGTGGCTTTTTTCTGAAGTGACACTAGAGCTGATCTGTGAAACAACCACGCATAGAGTTGTTCCTGATAGGGAGCACCCAGTTTTCTCTGTGACAAGCCTTCAGGGCTGGAGGCTGGTGCTTAATAAACCAGGAAGATTCTTTTTAAAAGAAGGATTCTTTCTGCCACTTCTAGATTTGCAAAACATGGCTCCTGCTTCACACAGGAGACAGGGAGATGTGAATGTCAAAAGTTTATTTCTGTTTAAAGGGACTCATTATACCACTCCAACGTTGATTTTTCTTTTCCTGAAGGACAGTTCCCTTCACCATCATGCCCTGTAAGCAGTTTCCTTATATATGTCTGAGGAAACTAATCCTCTATTAAACTATGCTCAAATCAAGCAAGGGCAGGAACCTCAGCTGTTTCTGTAAACTGAGATGAATCAACCACCCCATCCCCCCTTTTTTTTTTAAGTTCAGGATGTCTTTGGTGAAGGAGATTCTCCTCCAATAGGGCACTTGACTGATGGCCGCCTACTTGGAACCCCATTATCTAACTGCCTGCCGTTGAAGGAGTCACATTGTGCCATTAAAGCACAGGCCTGTAGCTCATTGGTTCTTACACAGGTATGCACCCTGTGGGTGTGGTACAGGAAATGCAATTATAACTGCTTCCCTTCCTCTCCCCCCTCCCCTTTCAATGGATGCAAGGGATGAAGAATCCTTTTGTCTTCACACTGTACAGCACCTACACAAGGGTTAGCCATACTCTGTTTATCCTCTCCCAGGATTATTATTACAATTATTTATTTAAAGAGTACCATACATGTGCTTCAGTGTAGTAGCCGTGTTAGTCTCTAAGCTTATGCTGAAATAAATGTGTTAGTCTCTAAGGTGCCACAGGTATTTTTCTTGTTTTCTTTATACATGTGCTTGTTATTTATCTACCTGCCGCCATCTCCCTCTCCCTTATCCAAACCTGTGGCTCCCTCTTACTTTGTTGCATACTCCAGCTGCTTTTCTCATGAGCCCTGGATGCCTTCACTGTAAAGTGCATGCATATCTATTGGTGCTACACACTCTGGAACAGATCAAGCCTCAGGGCATATGAGAGAATTTGAAGCAGAGGCACACACTACACTTAAGTGTGGGAACTTGAGCTCCCAATGTTCTTAAAGGTAGGTGAAGCTGTGCAAGAAAGCTCGGGATTCTGGAAAGAGGGCAACTGGCCTCCAAAGAGCCACATTCCTAATGAGAACCAGCTAGGTAAATTTAAGAGGGCGGTTGTGCCAGGTGGCTTACCAAGGGACTTCAGAAAGTCAAGGGTAGGTAGCCTTCTAATGGTCATTGAGGAAAGAAGCTAAGGACATCTTCCAGGTGAGAGAGAGCCTCAGCCTGGTGTAGGGTGACCAGATGTCCCGATTTTATAGGCACAGTCCCGATATTTGGGACTTTATCTTATATAGGTGCCTATTACACCCCACCCCCTGTCCCTAGTTTTCACACTTGCTGTCTGGTCACTCTAGCCTGGTGTGTTGTTTGGGCCAAGCAGAAGGGGGAGACTGTATCTTGATATGGTGAACCAGTGTGTTCTGTGCCTGAATTGTACTGTCTAAGAATTGCATTCCCTGGGGGTAGACACCATGTCGTCTTCTATATATTGTACAGCATCAAGAACAACCATGTTGCTCAGCAAACAATAATAATAAAAGTTACAATAATTTAAGAACAGCTATTACAAATCTTGGGAAATTTATGGGAGAATTTTTTGCTGATGAAAAGTGTTAAAAAACACCCCAAAATATAAAAAAACCCTCAAACACCTATTAAAAATGTGGGTGTCAGTGTTAATTTTAGACACAGTAAACTTCCCATTCAGAACCCTTTCCATTCCTACGTGTTCTCTTATTTGCAAAGGTGAATGTGCCATATGAATTCTGTTGACTTTTGATAGTAAATGATTTATTATAACAAAAATCACTTGAAAATGGCAGAACTGCTAATGTTTTATCTATGGACACTCACATACCACTCATTTACTACTTTTCCCTCTCATGAGAAAGGATTTTGCTTTGTGTTTCACCGAGGAATTTGAAAATATTACTTGTATTTTCTTTTTAAACCTCCCTCACTTAGATTATCCTCACAAGCAATGAAATAGAGATTTGTGCCTTTGCTGAGAGATATACAGAACAATTTCTCACTGGAAGGAACAAAAGTGAACTAGTTTGGTGCCAGATAAATACAGGTCAGTAGGTGCATCTGGGTACATCTCTTAGGCTCGGTCTACTTTAGAAAATTAGGTTGGTTTAAATACACCAGTCCGGGATGTGAAAAATCCACACCCCTGAGCACCTTAGTTAAGCCAGCCTAAGTCCCCATGTAGACAGCGCTAGGTTGATGGAAGAATTCTTCTGTGAAACTAACTAACACATCTTGGTGAGGTGGATTACCTACATCAGTGGCAGAATCCTTTCCAGCTGTGCTGCTGTAATGTTTTACGTGTAGACAAGCCTTTAAACAAAGTTGTTGAAAAGCAAAGATAATTTTGAATCAAATCTAAAGAAATCCCTCCAAAAAGCTCTTTCTTTTCCAGCAGTGCCTATAAACACATGCTCTAGTAATATGTTCTTTTATGTCAATCCTAGCTCTGAGCTGATCAACTGATCTGAGGTCTGGCAAGTAGGCTCCTTTATAAAGGCCATCTTAAAATATACAGGGGGGAAAAACGATGTTACATTATTTTTGAAATGAGGTAATGTAGACTACCTTAGCACTAGACTGTGACTTGAACTACATGCCCATGGGGAATTAAAGGGGAATAAAAAATTATTCCACTGCATGAGCTCCCTGGACCTTGGGTCAGAGCTTGTAGGAATCAGATGATGTTGATCACCCACTTTCTACCCCTGGAGCAAGAGGGTGGAGAAGGGCAGAGAATGTACTTGCCAGTGCAGCTGTTTGGGCACTGGGGGTGTTTCAGTTTGTTGCTGATAAAGGCCAGCAACAAATTACTACCCTCTGAGCTGGGATGCAGAGGGGAGGAATTATGATTCGCAGTATGTCTGGGAATCACAAAGCTTTCGGCAGGTAATATTGGAGAGGCACCACCTCCTGCTCGGGGCTATACCTGAAGACAAATTACTCCGAGATTTCAATCCTATACAACAATATAATTCAATATAGTATAGGAAGATCAACTTCTATTGTTAGGAGAAAAGCATGTTACTTATGAGGGCCAAGGAAAATTTTTTTTAAGATCCTGAGGTAAGTATATTAGTAAAAATAGATTAATGACTATACTTTCTTTTCTTAATGAGCTCCTGGAATGTCTGTGAAATGTGCAGAGACAAATTGGATGAAATGTCACTTCCTTGCAAGGGAAAAGGAGCCCCTAAACAACAGGTTATTATAGGGACAGTATCAGTGTGCTAATGATATCAGCAACAGCAATTTTCTTTTTTTCTAAAATAGCTAATCATTTTCCATGGACCTACTTCCAAAACCCCTTTTATGCTTTCAGCATTTTACTGTTTAAACACTTTACTGTCTATTCTTGACACATCGGGATCTGTAGAATTTTAACACCAAGAGCCAAAATGCATGTATGGTGTAGCTTCACTGACTTCAGTGGAGTCAAAACAGGGGTAAATTTAGTACATGATGTTTTATTGTTCTGGTCATCTTGCATTGCAATTTAATCAGATCTTTTTCATTTATGAAGCAACAAGTTTTAATATATTTTTCTTATCCTCGATCCTGACTCTGAATCATTTTAATAACAGTTGTAAATAAGTAAAGCTTACATGATGGTCCTACTAGCTGCTTACTATTTCAGATCAGAAGTTTGATTGTGTAGCACACTGGGAGGTATGCACTCCAGGTGACCTTATCTAACCTAGATATGTAACTGTCATTAACATTAATGGGAAACTAAGATAACATATCTTGCTTTAAGATCTTGCATCTAGTTGTGAAAGAAGTACTCTGCAGGGAGGAAAGGCTGTGTGAAGGGGTTTACTCCATGCTCAGAAGGCACAAGGCAGAAGCATAGAATCCTCAGGTCTAATTGTATTACCAACCGCAGAAATTTTCCACAGCTGCCCATTTCACCTTCAAGCAGAGTACTGTGAGGCCTACACACCACTTAAGTCCCACTTCAACCCTATTTTGAGGACTTAAGTGATGCTTAGGCCTGGTGCACAGGGGTGAATTTCATCTGAGCTTCAGTCGATTCAGCGGGTAGCAATCGATCTTTCGGGGATCGATTTTTCACATCTAGTGTAGACGCAATAAATCGATCCCCGATCGCTCTCCTTTCGACTCCGGTAATCCACCCCGGCGAGAGGCAGAAGCGTAGTCGACGGGGGAGCGGCGGCAGTCGACATTGCAGCATCCTCACGGAGAGGTAAGTCAAGCGCGGTACGTCGACTTCAGCTACGTTATTCACGTAGCTGAAGTTGCGTACCTTACATCGACCCGACACCCCCACCTCCGTAGTGTAGACCTGGCCTTGGGTACAAATTCTTTCCTCCATGTTCTAATGCTATATAGCTCAGACCTGAAGGGGGCTGCAGAGACCTGGCCTACATGAGTCACAGAAACAATGCTTTTTGGCTGAGTTGGACTTTCCAATATTTTCTGTTTTTCTTAAAGCCCCAGTGCCTGGAGTAATGCGATTACGTGAAACTATCAGCTTTCATTTTCTTAAAAAAATACATCTCTAGCCCTCATGATTGCAGAACAGGACTTGAAAATACGAACCCTAAAAGCTCAAAACCCAGAAACAAATCAAAAGAGCCTGTTTTAAGTCACATAATTGTTAAGCCATTCTCATGATTTTGTGGGGGCTGACTCATGAGTTCTGAACCCTTGGGAATGGTAATACTATGTATTTCTGGACTGTCCTCCATCCCAGGAAAAGACTAACACATTTGCCTTACTCTGTTGTGCCTATCATTTTAGAAAAAAAAAATTATGCATTTCATGCTGTTGATGTATTATTCCATTTGGTCCAATCATTCTGTCCTTAAAGTCAATGCCAGACACCAAAATTCTGCCCTCAGCTGTGTAACTCCTATTAGATGTTTGCCATAGGCAAATCTGAGGGTAGTATTTGGTCATAAAAAATAGAATAATTTACCAAAACTAATGTTTAATATTATACCATTATGAATGCCAAAAGGAAGCAATTGGTGATCCTTTAAAATGAATCTCTTTAGTGCAGAAATTATAGCTTGTTACTGTCATAAAAATGTTTAAAAATTAGAATAGATTTTAAAATGAAGGTCCAGCCAAGCCTTTCTTGTGTAATACTCATACACAGTAAACAATTACATTATGTAAACCAACCATCTGAGCAGAAATGATAATTAAAGTAATGCATCAGTGTGCTTCATTGATTTATGAATTTGTTTAATGATTCTTGTTCAGAATAGCAGAAGCCATTATGCATTCACTGATTTTAGGAGTTAGTATATAGTTGTATGACCTTTCCCCACACAACAGAAGTAATATTCCCAAGTGAGCAAAGAAACCCATTAATTTTCTTCATGAAACAAGTTGTTCTTGTGTTCTGTACTACTGTTCAGGAAACAATAGTGGTGATTGCCCAGGTAAAAGAGTATCAGAGTTAACACAGCAAATATTGCATTGAGAGTATGCATGGGTTCTATCAGAAACAATGAACAGCCAGGGAAATCCATGTTGGATTAGGGCTTAATGGATCCCAGATACAATCAGGAGTGCAAGTAGGGTGGTATGCTCCAGTACGCAGTACCGGCAAGAGATTTTTAGTGGGTACAGAGTACCAGAAAGATTTGGGGAGGCTAGCCCCTACCCTTCTGGAGTAGGAGTGGAGCTGCATTCTGCTCCTTAAAGGAGCAGAAAGTGGCTAGGGAGAGCATTCATTCTTTATATGGGTTTAACAGAACAATACGTATTCTAACAAACTTAAACAAAGGTTTTGTTTAAGTTTGTTAGCATATATATTGTGCTGTGAAGTTGGTCAGGAGTCCTCAAGAGGGTACAGGTGGAGTATGAACATATACTGATGGGAGCATTCTAACCAAGGGACTGAGGACTTTAAGGTAATCTGGAGCCTTCATATTTCCTTGATCCTTTGCAGATGGATTTATGAGTTGTATATGGTACAAAGAGTGTTCTAGCCTCATTGATTGCTGATTTCTCCCTTGCAATGGACAAAGATCAGATATCTGCTGACTTTCTCATGTGAGTCAGCAGCCTTTGATACCCTGTGATATAAGCAACATAGCCTTTGCTTGAGTGGTTTTGTTCTTTCCTTTCCAAATGTCAAAGCCTGTTCTCATTGAACTCAATAGCAAAACTTCTTTTCATTTCAATGGGAACAGGATTTGGCCCCAAGAGATCAGAGAATGTGATTTTGATCAATTGCTTATCTGTCCAGAGACAGTTCTCATGCACGTTCTGCCAGGCTGATTTTGATTGCCCCTTCTGTATGTCATGCTGAGGAATATAATAAAACAATTTGGACTGTAGTTCTATCAAGATGCACATGGCACACACAGTTCTATGCCTCTTTTCCATCAAACCCAGATGGCACAGCATCTTTGCTTTCCTAGTGCCTGGCAAAGAGCAATACTTAAGCCTTGTCTACACTGCCACTTTACGGTGCTGAAACTTTCCAGCTCAGGGGTATGAGCACTAGTAGCTGTGCTCCCAGTGCTGGTAGCTACTCCCCTCATGGTATTTAACAACACTAGTCTAATTCTGCTCCCATTAAATCAATAGCGTTTTTACCATTGGTTCCAATGGGAGCAGAATTACTCCCGTTCCCAGCACTGAGCACTTTTGAAAATCCCACCAGAAAGGGTGAGAGAAAGGAAGAACAATTATCCTAATTTTACAGCTGGGAAACTGATGCAGAAAGTGACTAAGGGTGTGTACAATGCCATGTAAGCCTGGGGTTAGCAGGACTCAAGTCATCAGACCCTGGGTTAGAAAACATAGCGCTTGAGTGTCTACAGTGATTGTCAACCCTAGCTTAAGAATTTTCTAGCCCAGGTTTTAACCCAGGACTCTGGCATCCACACTGCAGCACACAGACTCTAGTCAAACCAACCATATCCTAGACTCCCTAGCATCCTCCCAAACTGTAGCCACTCTAGGCTTTTGACCATGGTGTAGAGTGGGAAAACTTGACTATTCACCTTGCACATTACAGGAAATTTCAACAGCCCCAAAACATCCTGCCGCGCAGTCATTTTGGTATGTGCACTGCCAGCAACTGGATACAACGATATGAAGGAGACACCGTTTGAAGAATTTCTCTTGCTTGCCTTTTCACTTCTATTTCAGGAAATGGGCAGAGCTTCCACGAGATTCTGGTGGACATTTCGGCAGTTTTCTGACCCACCAAAGGCACCTGACAGAGTTTATGACAGAGCAGGAGGATGACACAGACACAACAGACTGATGCTGCTCATGACACTTGGTATAGCCACTGATGCCACCTATGTAGACCAGCACTTCTGGAGTAGGGCCACAAGCACAGACTGGTGGGATCACATTGTTTTGCAATCCTGGGATGACCAGCAGTGGGTCTGGAATTTTCACATGAAGAAAGCTACATTTCTGGAGTTTTATGAGCAGTTTTCCCCGACCCTACAGCATAAAGACACCCACATGAGATTGGCCATGCTAATCCAGAAGCAGGTTGCTATAAAAGGTCTGGACAGTGGCTACCCAGACTGGTGCAGAACCATTGCCAACTCCTTTGGTGTTGGAAAGTTGACTGTGAGTAAAGTAGTGGCAGAGGTTTCCGAGACAATCAGGCACTGTCTGATCACTGTCATCCTCCTGTAGCTACTGTTCATGTTCCAGAATTGCGAAGCAAGTGCCTGCTCCCGCTCTGCAACCCTTTCCTAAGCTGTACAGCCAACCTGAGCCTTTCTTCTTGCCATAAATCCCTCTGTCTTTGGTAAATCCCCCTGCTTGTTGACCCTGTCCAGGACTTCAACCATAAGTTCACCACGGAAACACTTCCTCTTGGAATGGTCCATGAACATACATTGAACTAGGCTTCTGCTACTGTGTAGGAAATCTGTGGAGACACTGCAGCCTGTAGATGTCAAGGGGCCTGGAATAGGACAAGACACAGAGGGTTATTGTCTCAAATAGCTCGTGCAGGAGCACAGAAAAAATCCTTGTGGCATTTCAAGGACATAAAATGTTTCTTTTCCAACATGAACTTCAGTATATTGTGAGAGGGATGCTTCAGACTACAGAAGCTCCCTAGACACACCTCGATTAATTGCAGCAAAAGAAGTGCAGATACAATGGTAAATTTATACAGTCAAAGTTGCTTTTTCCCCTAAAAATTTCAAACAACTTGGGTTTGCAGGAGGCGGGGAAGTGGAGGGGGGAGGAGGGTCAGTAGCCATACTACAAAAAGGTTTTCTATCATTTCAGGCCTTCCACATGCTGGAGGACCTGATTGGCAAAGGGAAATGTTATTCCAAGCTGCTGGCGGGAAGCCAGCAGCGTATGCAACCCAAGTATTCAAACATATAGTGACCAAACAGAATACCTACGAATTGAGTGGGGTAGTTAACTATCAAGGTGGCCCTGGAAAATATGTCCTTCCCTGAAATGTGACTACCTTTCTGGAGTTCCTGCCACAGGAAAAGTCTGCAGCTATCAGCATGGGATTGGGTCAGAATTCATGAGGAAATCAACAGGATCCTGTGTTAGCTTCTACCTGGCTTACCCTGGTCTGACTGCATGCAAACATGCAGAAATCCACAGCCTTCCTTCTTACACTCTGCTCCACCTCCTAGCACACGTTTCTGGACAAAATTTCAAACCCCAGTCATATTTGCAACAAAAAAAATTTTTGGACTGCATGGACTACATTTCACTGAAATGGACTAGGTCTGTGAATGGAACACATTTCCGCCTTCCTTCCCACAATTCACTGTTTCCAGGCAGGTTGTTACACCAGTGAGTGGTTACAGAGCGGCGCAGTTACAGGGATGGCAAGGTAAGGTTATTATTTCTAACAAAACAGGAATGCCCTAGCAAAAATCTGCACCTTTCCAGTAAAAATTTACCATTTGCATTTACTAGTCACCATTTTGAATTCCACGTGGCCTGGAGACCACGGCTCTGGCATGCAGTCAGCCATTATCGGATACACATTGCTACCCAGGGCTTGTAATAACTTTTGCATTGGTTGATAGAATGGAAATCCCTCCCATTCCTACATTAATAAGCATTAAAATGGAGCCAGAAACTTACCAGGCTCCAGGGTGGCTTCTGTCCCTTCCATATCTGCTGCTGATTCCATGCTGAGCTGTTCCTCAGTGGGGAGCATGAGAAAGCTCCTCCGCATATGGCCCCAGGATGTGCTGCTGCTGCTCCTGCAACAAAGCCTTGATGCAGTACCCAGCACCAGATCAAACACATTATAAAATGGGCATAATGTCAGTGAGTTGTCTCAGGTGTGGTTCTGGTCCCTGGTTTTCTGGTACTCGGTCTTGAGCCACTTAATACATTCAGTATGCTGGTCACTGGTCCAAAAAATTTCCAGTGCTGCCAGCTTCTTCGCTATTTGCTACTATGCATGATTGTTCTGGTACTCTTACTAAAATCCACTTGTTTGTTGGCATCGCACCAGAGATTAACCAAAATTTGGCTGTGCTCCCGAAACCATGGAGCAGCATGCTTTGTAAAGGATTTCTTCTGGCTGGTCTCCACTGCAAATGCAGAAGGTTCTCCAAAGGTATGTTTGAGGCAGTCAGAAAACTATTGAAGTGTTAAATGCTGACTCACCCAGCTGTTGCAATACAACATGAGGGTTGCTTCCATTTCCCTTGACTTGATTGGTGATTCCTGAGATAGAAAGGATAAAGGAAGCTGGCCTAGAGGACACTTTTGGTGGACTCCCAAGACCTGAGTTGGAGGGTGGGGGCCCATCTATATTGCAGAGCAATAGGGCTTGTACCTAAGTCCCAGCTTGACCCCTCTACCCACACAGGATCCTGAGAGATTTGCGTGTAGACAGAGGGTTACCCTCAAGCCTGTGTCTAAGCCCAGACTTACACTGCAGGGGAGTCATAGACTCCTTGGGCTAGCCACAGAAACTGTGTAAAGAACTGGGGACTAGAACCCACATCTGCAGAGCCTGGGACAGATGATAGTCCCACAGGGCCACCAGGAGACCATGTTGCAGCATACCCAGGCAGCACTATGGAGAGAAGGTGCCTCAGGAAGTGCCACCCAAAAGATTCAGAGTGATGATACCCTTCAGCCCTCTGATTGACCAAGTGGTCTATTTAACCTCAGGGGTTGCCCCAGGAAGATCTTCTGATCTCTGGTCTCCCGCCCCAGCCTGACTCTTGACTTTTGCTTATGTAACCTGGCTCTTGCGATTTCTATAACTCCTGCCTGGCGACTAACATCCTTGGTGAGCAGATCTCAGCCCAGCTGAGCTAGACCACCTAAGCACAGTTTTCCCACCACAATTTTTAGAAGTACCTCCACATCCCATGTATATTCATAAATTCTGCCTAAATCCACACATGGTGCTAAAAGTAAATAGTGTCAAATGCTTTAACAACTAGGCATAGCAAGAGGCATCATGAAAGTAGTTAAAGAGGTGTCTTTAAATAATTATTTATTCAAGCACAAATGTGTGGTTCAGGGGGTGTCCTTTCTTTTGTCATTTTTCTGTCACTGCCCCCGTCATTCCATTCCTCTCATTTGTATTGTGTACTCTTCCTTGTTTGTTTTTTTCTGGTAAATAACTCATAGAGTAAATTTCAGTGCATAAGTGACAGAGTTCAGATTGAAAGGGGATTGGTATGGCATCATTGCTACTTAAGCTATGGTCTTTGAATGTCATGGAAACCTTTGTATGTCTTTGCTTTCTTTCCCTTCCTTCCATAAACCTCTCCAACCTTCCAAGAACTGAAAAAAAGAGAAGGACATCCATCCAGTAGGGTTTCCACGTTTTCATATTTATTGTTAAATCAGTGTTTTCACACTTTCAGGAGCTCAGATTTATATATTTTATATTGGAATGTAGGATTCACCATACAAGATCATAGCTGTTTCTCTAATCCCGTGCCCTGCCTTGAACAGTGGCTGATATCTGATGTTTAACAGAAGGAAAAATTTATGTACGTAAATATACAAAAATGAAAAATACTTTCAAGATCAGTGTTCTAAATGAGCATTCTCTTTTGGACCTTAGTCATCAATTATGCTTTTTTTCCCAAAGTCTGATGCTCAAATTTCCTCGCCATACATTGCTCACCAAAATCGAAAAGTGGCTTTAAGAATGACAGCAGGACACAAATATGGTTTCTGAAGCTTGTCTTACGGCATTTTCGTAGCTCCATTGACTCATGCATTTAAATTTGAAAGTGACTCCACTGGGCCAAATGGATGTTGTGGACTTCAGTGGAGTGGTGTCCACTTATATCTGGCATGAATTTGTCCCATTGGCTCAGTTTTTGTCAGTTTAAGACTCACTACCAACAGCAGTTCCAAACTATGGCTAGCAGTTTGATGGAGGCACAGGATGTATGACCCTATAATGGTCTCAAATCATTTAACCTCATTTCATAATTAATATTATTTCTATTAAATAATTCCATTAAAGCGATGTCCTATAGCACCACAATAATTAAAGTGAAGGGAATAAGTAAGGAAATTGAAAGAGATATGGAATCATTCTTGTTTGGATGTGAACTCTGGCTGTAGTGGCTTAAAGTTGTCATCACCTTGTTGCTTTCCTCTGGGCCATCTCAATTGATTTCATATCCCTTGATCTTGCAAAGACCTAGGTACGTGCTTAACTTTATGTACTGTATGTAGTCTCACTAAAGTCAATAGGGCTAACTAATTCATGGTACATAAAATTAAGCACTTGCATAAGTCCTTGAAAGATCATGACCTTGCTGAATAAGTGGCACCATCAGAAAAGCTACCATCATTATTGGCCTTACTTAGCACAATGGTTGGCAGTTTTAGTAGAGACCACAGACCAACTGCACTTAGAGACTTGGTTCAGATCCAGAAAGATAACTTGGAGACTTCTGATCCAGATTTAAGCTCAGATTTTAAACACCTCAAAAATCAGAGCCATTTGGATCCAAGGTTTTGAATAAAAATTTAGCTTTTTAAATTGAGTCTGAAAGGTATTCAAGCTGTCAGATTGATACGGTTACAGGGGAGGTTGTTGTGGTTGATTGGTTGATTAGGGTTTTTTGCCTGCTCGTTTGCCTATTTATTAAAATTTAGACCCTAATTTAGACCCTGTAACTTGAAGTATTTAAATCAACTTTGGAGGATTTCAGTAACTCAGCCAGAGCTTATGGGCTTACTGCAGGAGTGGATGGGTGTGCTTCTGTGGCCTGCAATGTGCAGGAGGTGAGATTGTGATGGTCCCTTCTGGCCTTATAGTCAATGAGTCCCTGAGTGAGTAAACAAAACCTCTAATGTATGTGCACAAGTTAGCTTGTGTCGATGCATTTGGGAAGCACATATATGCAACCCTGTGTATGCCTTAACTACAAGATTTAGGTGAAACAAAGCCTCTGCTTATTTCCTGCCCCACCCCTTGTATTCTCTGCCTACCTGCTCCATACGTCATAGGTTTGTGCGCCTAAATCAAGTGCATGGACTTAGCCACTCACCTGCTAGAAAATGTGGATCATAGTGTTTGGAAAGCTGTTGTTTCCAAATAAAAAAGGAGTTTCTTTGTTCAAGCCACAGCTAAAAACAGCTTAATTTTAAAATATGACATTTTACAGGCAGTTAGCCTCATGTAATGAGGAACAATGCAACCTTATTCAGAGAGAGCTGGATATCTTAGATTACTGGGCCAGTAAATGAAAATGAAGTTTAGTGTAGACAATGTAAAATATTAAGTCTGGGAGCAATGGACCAAAATAGAGAATACCTATTAAGCAGCACAGTCATGCAGCATACTGATAAAGGAAAGAGATGTTGGGGGTTACTGTAGAAGAAACATTGATGTCATCAATCCAATATATGGCTGCATTAAGAAAGACAAACATGAAGGATAAAAAGGGTAATTTGCTTCTAGGGAGGATGCAAAGCTGCGCAACCAGTCTCAGCTGTATGAAAATATGTCCTGATCCAGTTTATCTGAAATTTATCAGGGAGAGCAAAATCAATTGAGAGTTTAAATTGTGAGTTTATGCAAGGAGTGGTGCATAAACTGCATCAGCCAAGGTACATCCACAGAAAGCATTGTAACATGGGGTATTTTTTTAAGGCACAATTCTCTCCATGCTTCCTCCCGGAGGAAGGGGTTGAGAATAGGAAGGTAGTAATTTGATCCTGGCCTATACCAGCCGCAAATTATGATATTCCCTTTGTTGGCTCAGCTGTGCGGGCCAGTGAGTAGTGGAGTCGAGCTAAGCATCTGCCTATTTCCTGCTTTACCCCATCCATTCTCCTCCTACCTGCTCCAGATGGGGTGATAGAAAGTAAACAGACCCACATCACCTGCTTTTTCCTATGTGCATGGACCCAATGTCAGGATAGCTCATACAGTGGGGTTTCATCTCTTGTGTGGACATGCAGTCCCAATCGCAAGACTGTAGATAAACAGTGGGAGAAGGTTAGTGGGGGTTACTGATTTATGTTGGAGATTATAATTCAAGACAGGAGACAAAACCAATATTTAACCTCTCATTTTTGAGGTTTTGATAAATGGGGTTTGACTGAGTGCTGTACTGTGAAGTTTCCACTGGATTGATATAGAATTTGCACAAACATTTTAAACAAACAATATTTTAGGAGCCATCATAGTCTGCCCTGGAATCTAATCTAACACTTACCATATGGTACCCACGTGCCATGCAACAATTAAAAAGCATCAAGCATGCCCACAAAAGGCTTTAGCCACATGGTCTGCCACCTTTTCCTGTGGATAATTTTGGGTGTTTCTTTCTTTACTTTATCTTTCTTTCATCTTCTCCCCTTCTTTCATTCTTACATTTCTTCTTTTCTCCTTGCCACCCACATTTCCCTGCTGTTAGTCTTGTTGAGGATTAATTTGAGGGAGATGTATTCTTATCTAAGCAGGTGACTTGCCATAGAAGCTGGATATGAGTAGGGTTTGGTCTAACCATAACTGCCCACTTCTTGCAGAAGACGCAGCCCAGCTAAACAGAAGTGTATAGGCATATAAACAAACATTCATTAAGCGTGTGCTTAAGTGCTTTGCTGGATCAAGGTCTTCGAGCTTAATCCTGTGAATTGATGTTTGCCCTCATCTCCAATGACTTGATGTCTTCAGATCCTGAGTGGATGCCTTTCTAGAAGATAAGCTTTAGCTAAAATTATTGGGCTCACTACAGCAGTAAGTGGGTGAAATGCTATGGCCAGTGTTGTACAGCAGGTCAGTCTAGATGATATAATGATCCCTTCTGACCTTAAAGTCTATGTATCTGTGAAATTCCCATTGTAGTCATTGGGAGATGAGGGAGCTCAGCATCTCACAGAATGTAAAGCAGAACTGGTGCCATTTGATATTTTTAAAATAACATGGTTTTAAGAAGGCTGAGAAACTCCTCCCTGGGGAAACATGGCCACTAAACATATGCCACAAATCTTTTCATAATGTTTAGCTCCACTCAGTATTACAGCAGACAGTAGGGTTTCTTTCCTCTTCATTAATAAATCCCAATTTTCATGGCTTTTATCTCTCAGCTATTTCAAATTATATCAAGTTGAAACCCGGCATGCAATTTGGCAGCACGGTTTCAAATATTTCCAGAAAAAGACTGTTTTTTTAATCCATAACACTTGTTTTGATTTATGGAGTGGCAAAGAAAGTAAATTACTCAGAGCTTCAGATACATATTTGCTCAAGATCAAAATGTTGAGTTACAATTGTCCTTAAAGGGACTTACGGCCTTTTGGAATTATAAAGGGGGAAAAAACTCCCAGCAGCATAATTAAATATATTATTATTATGATGCAGTTTCTTTTCATGTGGTATTATGGGTATGTCATTTTCATTGTGCAAATTCCCTTTGGAATAAGTGGGATTCTTGTACTGCTAATTTCAGATGAACATAGCAAAGTGAGAATAATAAGTGGTAATGCTCCATAGAAATCATAGGAATAAAATGTTTACCAGAGCATTTTGTGTGATTGGAGCTTTCTTTTGTGGCTTCTCTGTGCATTAATTTTAATAGGCATAGCCCTACTGAAATAAATGGAATCATCACATCATTGACTCCAAGAAAACCATTGACTTACCTAGAAAACTTACATACAAATGAGACTATCTTGAAAACCAAATGAAAGGATTTTCAGCTGTTCAAATAGGTTGTGGTGTGTGGATTTTGAACTGTAAACATTTGAGTGGCTTTTCTGAAAGACTAGTTCCCAGATACCTTGAGGCTTGAAGATGACCTGGTGAGGGTGGACCATGCACACTATATCTCAAGAAAAAAAAATCCAGCGCAAGAAGGCTAAAGATGAAAGCACAATAATTGTTAAACTGTGAGTCCTGTGCAACAAACAGTGAATTTTAAAATGGGGAGGAAAAAGACAATGTAGAAGGCCTGTAAAGTCCTGAACCTGTGACCTGCAGTATCAAGAAGCTCTGGTCCCAGGGAAGTGCACAGAGAGGAGGGTGTTGGCTTTGGGCAGAATATTTGTCCCACTGAAGTCAAAGGCAGTCTTGCAATTGACTTCACTGGGGCCAGGATTTCACTCCTGGCGATTACATCAAGAAACTTAGAGAAAGGAGCTTGGAGTTCTATTCCTGGCTCAGCCATTGCCTCATTGTGTGATCTTGGGCAAGACACTTAGGCCAAAATTTTCAAAATATGTCCACCAAATTTTGGTGCCCTCCATTTTGAGGTGCACCTAGAATCTGTCTGAGTACCCGTTTTACATTGACTTCAGTGGGGATAATAATACCTCCTTCCAGGAAGTCTGTGAGGCTGAATGTGCCCATATTTGTAATGCAAACAGACGTGCAGAGTATTATATTTTTATTTATGACAAGCTTGTGTTGGGGGTACCCTCAGGCACACTGCAGGGCATAGATAGCAACCATGCTATGTCAGGAGCACCAGAAGGCTTCATCAGTCAGCATTTCTCCTGAGGGATCTTGCAGTCAGCACACCTGACCACTTACCTTTACCACTCATGGAGAAGGAGCAGCTTGAGCCTCATTCCAAGTCCAGCCAGATTTGCTGGCTACTGGGGATGTGGACATGTGCAATGGTCCACTTATCCTTCTCCACCTTTCCTATAGCAGACGCTTGTAGCGGTGTTAGTCAGGAACATGGACTATACCACCTATCAGAATTCTGAACAGGTCCTATACAGAAGGACCAGCAATTGGGAAGGGCACCCCTGATGCACACACACATATGCATGCCTCGTGCACCCCTTTGGGGTCTGCCCGAAATCTGGCCCTCACAGAGCATTCCCTTAAGTAGAAACTGATAGCTCATACCCTGCAAAGCTCAGAGTGAAATAAAAGGATAAACTGTACATTTTCTGAGAGCAAGAGTAGGCTCAACATTTGTTAGACAAAATACAGTTAAAGGCCCCAGGGGATCTGTACTTTGAATCAGATAAGTGGTGGTAAATTTGCTTTTATATTATATAATCTTATTGGATACTAGTGTAATTCTCTCTTCAACACAAATATCACTAATATGCTGGTTAACTGTAATATATGTGGTATGATAACAGCTGGATGGGGGAAAATGTTGATTTTGCCAGCTGAAAGCTTTGTGACTTCACTAATATTGGTGTGTTGATAAAAATCCGAGGCTTTTCCTATCTAAGTTTTTGAGCCATATTTTTAAAGGGACCTCAATACAGCCCCTGCCCTTTCTTCAGGTTCAATTTTGCACCTTTAAATTAATAATGGGCAGCAAATGGGAGCATTAACGTGTCTTTTTCGGGGTGCAATACAGTAGTTAAAGGTCTCACTACAGCACTTCCTTTCCAGGCCCATCAGCTCAGTTAGAGCGTAGGATCTTTTAGATGTCTTGTCACATAGACTCTTAGTGATTTTAATTGATTTTTATGTAATTGATTCCATGCCCCACATCTGGGATCTCAGTAGTGTTTGCTATTACCCAACAGAACATAAAGAGCTGCTGACTATTTTTCGTCCCCATCGTATCTGTTACTTTTGTTTAAATTATATTTTAAAGGATGATTTTTGTTTAATTTCTTCTTAAATCTTGTAATATCATTCTATTTTAGATACACACTCCAAAATGCTGTGTACAGGTTTCATGTTTACCCAGTGGTGACCCAGTGTCAGGATGTTGCTAAGGTACAATGACTTCAGTGATCTTAACATTGAACTTTTTTGGCAATTCTAACAAATGTGTTTCCTTGGCAATGAGTCAGAATCTCAGAGAAGCTAAATTCAACAGCATTTAGCACAAAGAATTCCCAACCACTAGCACAAATGAATTAACAGCTTTCTGTCAGGAAAGTCATACTGTATGTTGACCATAAAATACCAAATTATAGAATTATCCCTTGCATCATCAAGGAAAAATGAATAAATTACACACAAATGTCAATAAAAAAGCCACTCAGTCTGTAAGCAAAGTAATATTTCTTATAAAACTACACAGTACATGTTTTTAAAAGTGTCCAGAACTTTTGCAATATAAAATGCTGGCCTGATAATTGTCACTGATTAATAATGACCAATTACAGCAAATCTGGGCCAAAAGTTGTGTCCCTACCTGTACTAATGTGTGCCTGTGTTCTGGCCTGCAAAAACCTCATGCGAAGACCTCCCTAACTGTTCCACCAGAACAGATTATTCCTGTCAGGAGAATGAATAATCTACACAGCACATTTTATGTGCATAAAATGAGGTAAGACTCTTTCTTCTAGAATGTCTGAGAGAGACTTTGTAACAGCTCTCATCGGTGCTCTTCAGCAGAATTTGACCCTGAGATCTTCAGCCCCAAATTACAAACTTGTACCACTTGAGCCAAAGGAATACTCCACTAGCTGGCAGCACTAGCAGGCTGCTTTCCTCTATGTGGAGTAGCCACTAGAGGGGATGACACACACTTTGCAACATGTGACACATTCTCTTCCCTGAGTTTGTGGGGGAATCCGGGTTGGGATGGACAAATGTTGCCCCACTTCATCAAGATACTTAAGCAGGTGTATAACTTGAAGAATGCAAGTAGTATTCATGTGCTCAAAGTTATGCATATTCTTAAGTGCCCCGCTGAATCGAGATGTTAGCTTCTCATGCAGTGTGCAGATTGTCTCAATGATCTGTTGAAATATGTGCCCTGCTTTACGAGTGACTTATGACCATAATCTTAATTGTCATGGGTTGCCACCTCACAAGTCAAACTATGATGGACTATATAGGGAATTTTTCTCCTTCTTGGGCTTAACGTTTCTGGAGGTATTTTAGTATGTCACTTGAACAGGAATTAAAACTTCACAAACAACAAGGGGACATTTAAAAAAAGATCATGGCAAGGGTAGTAATTTGACAAACCAGGATGCTGGTGTGTGGAGCCTGTTGCTTTGAAGGAAGCATTTCCCAACACTGCCATTGCTGGGCAGGATTTGTAATTGTTGTAGAGGTTTTCTGGTCCTAGTGTGTAACAGAAAAGGGTCATTCTTCAGCATAAGTGCCCCAAGGGCAGAATAGAATAATCTGGAGAAATGGCTTTATTGCAACTAAGCACACTAGTCACTGGAATAACAGTTGACAATGTCAAGGCTGTTATATGTGGAGAGCTCCAGTGATATAGATTCAGGTTCTGACTTCTGACTAGCAGGAACTAATGTGGGAGTCTCTTTTTCTCTCTGACAGAATTAATATATAGTCGCTTGAAAATATATATATTACATACAGAGGGAGATCACAGAAAAAAACAGGAAGAGAGTAAATTAAATTTAGTCTTTTGCTTCGGCTGCATATTCTGAAAGCAAGAATAATTGCAGTGCACATTTCTGGAAATGCAGAAAGCCATGGCTATGAAATAATTATTTAAAAGTTTTCAGTTTGCATTGTAGTTTCCTTTCAGAATGGAACGCTACATTTAGGAGTCATGAAAGGAAAAAGCATATCGGATAAGATGCCAGATGTTTTCAAGCAAAAATAGTATTTATTTCACTATCAACTTCCAGATCATAACTTACTCACTGATAGGTTGATTGCCATTGGATTTTTTTTTTAAAAAACGTACTCAGTAAATAAAAGGTTATGGCAGCCTTTAAAAGAAAGCATAAATGTATTCAAGTAAATCTATTTTTATTGCATTTATGTCACGCATTTGTATAAAGGTCATCTATACTGGGGAATCAAAATGTTGCACCTCCTCTCTTGTCAAACATAGTAGTTTTTGAGGCTGACAGATTATTCTATTACCTAAATCTTGTATCCATTTGGCATTAAACAAGAAATCCAATTTTTTGACAAAGCATTCAAATATATCCTCTATCTAGCAGAATGCATGCATTGCTATTCTGGGACTATTGTTCTACCACTGAAAGCAATCGTCCTCAAGTTGAATGGATGAGCTTATTTTAAAGTGACTAGTTCATCTGAAAGGCCATATGCTCTGAAAGTTTCTATTTCTTTTCCTAGGGAAAGCCAGAGCCAATTTTTATTTCCTATGAACATACAGGAGGGGAAAAAAACAACAACACTGCCTCAGAAAACACATGGAAGAAAAACACATTAAGTAAAACAAAGTATTGAGATGTGTATTAATTCACATTCAGAGTATCTAATCTTACAGGAAGAATTAGACCAAATTTCATATTGGAATTACATATTTTTGACCCTTCCCTCTCCCCCATTATCATTTAGCCTTTTGGTATCATGGCATTGGTGACTGGACAGCAGCTTGTTCTAATTTCCAGAGTGTGTGGAATGGCCTTGATAGTTTCTTTGTGATGAGGTGATGTCATTGGTTAGCCAGCTTCCTCTTCACCCCATACACTACCAAGAAGTTCCTCTCTATATTAGTTATACCTTCACCTGCCAAGAAAAGAAAACACATAGCTTCCTTTATTCTGCAGTGAAACAAAGTGGTTTAGACACAGTTTAGAGGAGGACTGCCAGAAACAACAAAAAAGGCTTTAACTTAATAACATTTCCATATAGCTAGATGCTCCTCTAGAATATATGACTTTAATTGATTTTTACCTTTTTTTATGGAACACAACTGGTGTACTGGAAATTGTTCTTTGGCATATTACCAGAATTTAAAAAGAAAAGATATGAAGCTTTATGAAAGCTGGAGCTATTACATCAATATTTTCCAGTTATTTTTGTGCCCTTCTGCAAATAACCCAATGATCACTATTAAAGAAAAATAAACTTAATTTTATCTGAGGTAACGCTTTTGTCTATTTTATCTGTGACAGAGATCCTAATAGTAAAATCATTCAATAAAAACCTATTGGATACTGGAGAAGCTAAAGTTAGTGCTGTCATTTTCACATAAAAACATTACTGCAATCGCAACTTTCTTTTGATGACTGAAAATAGATTTTTTTTAAATTGCTGTTTGTTCAAGCCTAGAAAGTTAGATAACATAAGTTTTAAAAAGACACTTTCTTGGAAAAAGATCATCTGTAGTTTGCAGCTCTAGCTGCTTAAAATTGGTCTTGTCAGTACTGTTGCTAGACAGAAGCTTTTGAAAGATTTTTAAATGACACTAGCCATTTTACAGAAACCTCTATAGGTCTTCTGTTGTGTTTTATTAACTATGTTTTTGCTGTCTGTGGTCTACCTTCAAATTCGGTTTTCTTTGCGCTTTAAAATGTAAAGTCACTTTCCTTTAAAACTAAATTGACTGTCACAATGTTCCAGTATCCAGTTTACTGAGCTAATTCCTGCAGTTGGGTGGGAAACAATAAAGTAGGAATGCAGGGGAAAATATTTTAAGCAAAACAAAAAGAATTAAGTTAACCCAATCCAATTTCTCATACATGGCCTACATCTCCAAATCCACCACAGACACTGCTGTGTAAGTAGTACCACAAGATGTTGTCCTACAAGTATGTTATCTATACTAAGGATATGTCTAAGCTAGAGATGGAAGGTACAAATTCTGTCTCAAGGAGACATACTGGAGCCAGCTCTGATAGAGTTAGCGTGCTAGAAGTAGAAGTGTAGCCATGAACGCATGTGCCCATCAGACAGGATCATACTTGGGGCAGGTAGCCCCTCGCATCACCATGGCTACACTTCTGCTTTTAGCATGCTACCTTGACCAGAGCTAGTATGGGAATGTCTCCTTGCAGTTCTAGTGACTAACTTCCAGAATAAATCACATGTAGCCAAGCCCTAAAATCCTAATTTTGTGGTGTTGTCTACACATCTTAGAAAATAGGGCCCTGAACCTTTACACATGTGAGTGGTCCCACTGAAGTCAATGGGGCTACTCATGGTGCATAAAGTTAAGCACGTGAATAAGGCTTTGTAGGATTTTGAGCTAGATAATTTAAGGCCTTAGGAGCTTGTTCATTCAGTTTAAATAGCTGAATATGGCATTTGTTAAACTAGAATGGGAGAAAACATTAAAAATGTATTGTTAGTAGTATTCTTGGGGAAGGAGGGAATCCCGGATTTTAGTGAAATGTTTTTATTCAACTATTATATCAATAACATAATGGATTAAAGCAGATTCAGTGTTACATCAGACACTCCCTAAATGCTGTGTCTTCTTATCTCTCTAACCCACTTCTTGATGCTTCTGCACTTCCTGGTAGACACACTGTGTCCACAAGATTTCACTGTACTACATTCTTTTATGGGGTCATATTACTCTGAGTTAGGGATAGGTAAAACAGTTCGAAAAGTCTTGCCTTAGATTAAGGATGAACTTTCATGAAGTTTGAAAAGTTCAGTTACACTTTTTCTTTAAAAAAAAAATACAAAATTTCCATTTCTTGGTTCATTGACTACCAGAAGTGGAAGTATCAAAATACTACTAGACTTTATTCTTCTAGTATTGCTCATCTGATGATGATAATGATACTTTGTATTTGTATTGTTCTTTATAGGTTCAGAGTGCTACAAAAATACTAGTTAACTGATCTAATGTGATAAAATAATCTGGCCAGATCATGCAAGTATCAGAATTCTTACAAGAAACTTCTCCTTGGAAGATTTTTAGCCTTATTTTTAGGCCATATTTGAAATGTCCTGTCTTTTATGTATCAGCCAAATTCCTGAAAGTTAATTCATTTTGAATTTTATGTATTTCTAAATAGCAGAACTTCACTAATACATTATGTCTGTCTATCCTTACCTATGGCATTTATCAGGTACCAGTCATCCCAGTATCAGTTATGCGCATTCATAAAAGACTGACACAAAAAGTGCAGATCTGTGTCCATAAATCAGTAAGATTAGAGAGGATTTGTAAGAGTTCAGATTCCTGATCAGTGTCAAAAGATTATATAAAGGCCAACATTGTTTCCATTGAAGTCAAAGGAAAAACTTTCATTGATTTCAATGGAAGCAGGATCAGCTCAAGTTTAAGGCAAAAGATCTCAAAACTATCCATTAATTTTAACTGCACATGTTTTTGGCTGTGCATCTTGAGACACTAAGGGAATATCTACATTTAAAAAATACATAAAAAAAATTAAAACCCACTCATGGCAGTCAGTCTCAGAATCCAGGTCTACTGACTCATGCTATGGAGCTAAAAATAGCCATGTAGAGTGTAGACATTCCCAACTGGGCTCCGTCTCAAGTTGAACACCAGAAATTAATGGATGCTTTTCAAAATGTGGTTATGAAAGTTTATAAATAGAATGAGCTGACACAGCTGAGAAAATTACCTTACCAATAATTTCTTAAATTGCTAGCAAATATTTATCATATTAAATATGCATCCATAAATTACAGGCATGCCTAACTGTAAGCTGTTTCCTTAGAAAGGAAGGTCTGGACTTTTTCAATAACTTGTTTGAAAAAAGTTTTCTATGCAGTATGAATACAGATAAACTGTCTCAACGTTTTTTAACTTTAAATTCTTCATATCTAAGGGTTAATTTGAAAAATGAGGCTAAAGAACAGTCTCCTGCTAACTATGAAGAAACGTTTCCTTGTAAAACAGGAAATAAATTCAACAATTATTGCTAGTAAAAATGGAAGTTTCCAAATCTAATTAATGTGTTTATCATTATGTTTCTGTAATTGTCTAATATCTATTAAGAACATATGCCTAATTACAGGGAAAAAAACACACAACACCTTAATTCTGTTTCACTATATAAATAGCAAAATTGTTGAGTTTGAATGTCACCATAGTGTCACAGAGATAATCAGTTAATTACTGAAATATCCCTTGGTCCTTTTAATAGAAAAATATTGGCTCTTAATACCATACTGATAAGTCAAAGGTAAACCAGTGTCATCATAATTATGAATATTTCTGTATACAAATAAGAAGTAACATCTCCTAATACCTGAATGAACTGAGGACATTATTCTTATTTGGTGAAACATAAGAATGGCCATACTGGGTCAAAACAATGGTTCATCTAGCTAGTTCATAGCTCATCAAGACAGATGCAAATAATGCATTTATCTTCTCTGTGATGGCCCTGAATTCCATGAGTGCTCCATTAGCACCTTGATTATCTAGTGGCCCCACTAATTGTTTGGCAGCCTTCCTGCTTCCGATATAATTTTTAAAAATGTTGTTGTTAATTTGTGTGTCTTTAGCTAGCTGCTCTTCAAATTCTTTTTTGGCCTTCCTTATTTTACTTTTACACTTGACTTGCATGAGTTTATGTTCCTTTCTATTTTCCTCACTAGAATTTGAGTTTCAATTTTTAAAGGATGCCTTTTTGCTTCCATCTCCCTGTTTTATTCTGCTGTTTAGCCATGGTGGGGTTTGTTTGGGTTTTTTTTAGTATTCTTCTTCTTCTTTGTTATTATTTGAGGTATACATTAGTTTGAGCCTCTATTATGGTGTTTTTAAATAGCCTCCATGCAGTTTGCAGGCATTTCACCCTTGTGATTGTTTCTTTTTATTTCCATTTAACAAGCTTCCTCATTTTTGTGTAGTTCCCCTTTCTGAAGTTAAATACTACTGTGGTGAGTTACCTTGGCATTCCCCACCCCCCACCCCCCAAGGATGTTAAATTTAATTACATTATGGTCACTATTACTGACCAGTTCCACTATATTCACCTCTTGGAGCAAATTCTGCATTCCACTTAGGATTAAATCAAGAATTCCCTCTCCTCTTGAGGGTTCCAGGACAAGCTGCTCCAAGAAGCACTCATTAATGGTATCTAGAAATTTTATCTCTGTATCTCTTCAAGAGGTGACATGTACCCAGCCATTATGAGAACAGTTAAAATCCCCCCATCGTCTTCCTTAGCAGCAACTCCAGTCTTGCTGAGCATTTCACTGTCAACATCCTGGTCAGGTGGTTGGTAGTATATTCCTACTGCTATACTCTTATTGTTCAAGCTTGGAATTTCTATCCATAGAGATTTTATGGTCAAGTTTGATTCATTTAAGATTTTTACTTTATTTGAATCTATGCTTTTTCATATATAGTGCTACTCTCCAACCCGCACGATCTACTGTCATTCCTGTATATTTTGTACCTTGGTATCCCATTGATTGTCCTTGTTCAACCAAGTTTTGGTTATGCCTATTATATCAATATCCTCATCAATTCTAGGCACTCTAGTTCACCCATCTTAATATTTAGATGTCTAGTTTTTGTATATAAGCATTTATGCATTTTGCCAATATTATTGCTTTTCTTAATGGGTTATATTTAAATGGGACTCTTTTACATTTGACTGTTCCTCACTAACTCCTACATGTACTTTACCAACTTCTTTCCTATATGTTGATAGAGTTCCCCCTTTAATAAATTCATCTCTAAGGGATGTCTCTGCTCAAACCATGTGCTCTTCCACATCTGTTGGCTTTCCCCCAGCCCTTAGTTTAAAAAAATCTTCTACAACCTTGTTAATTTTACATGCCAGCAATCTGGTTCCATTTTGGTTTAGGTGCAGCCCTCCTTCCTGCATAGGCTCTTCTATTCCCAAAAATTCCTAATAAACCTAAAGCCCTCCTCCCTGCATCATCATAACAGTCAAGCATTCAGACCTGTAATTCTGCCTGTCTTCCTGTCTCTGCACGTGGACCTGGAAGCATTTCAGAGAATGAAGGTCCTGGACTTTAATCTCTTACCTAGCAGATTAGATTTGGCCTCCAGGACCTCTCTCCTACCTTCAGCCGCGTAGCCAGGTCCAGAGTACAGGGGGAGTGGAGCTAAAAAAAGGTGCCTCCCCCTGTAGTCACCCGGCGGTGCTCCGGCGGTGCTCCAGCTGTTCAGCGGCACTTCGGCGGCAGGTCCTTCACTTGCTCCAGGTCAGGGTTTTTTTTTTGGGGGGGGTTGTATATTTTTTAGAGGGGGGGAGCTAGTAATTGGCTACTAAATTAGCCCCACCTCTTTGTCAAGGGATTTTAAAGAGGTTAGGGATCAAAGGACAGCCGCCTAGAGCCTTGTTAGGAAGCTCTCAGCCTAGCCTAGCCGGCCACTCGGCTCAGCACACAGCCCCCCGCAGTAGACTGCACTATACTCTTAAATTAAGCTGGCACATGGCAAGCAAGCACTCAACAGGCAAACTCACCCCAAGGGTCATGTAGTCTCTCCTCCTCTGGAGAACTCCCTTGCAAAGCTCCCCTGTTGGCTGCTCCTGTTCGCTAGCTCCTCTGGTCGCTTAGGAGCTGGCTTTGTAAACCCCTGTTCTCCCCGACTTAAGGTAGGAATACAAATTTTAAAAGTTTGAATTTCTACCTGGATGTATAGATGGTGGAATTAAAATCTAAGCCTTGGCCAATAGTTCTAAACCAACCTAACAATGCAATTTCTTCCTGCTTCCTGCTGGCTTAAGGCGTGGATTTGTAGTCACTGATTTTTGAGGACTGGCAGTGCAAACAAAGGGGCTAGGAAGATGACTAAAAGTTTGAGGGAGGTTTTTCTTTTAAACAAAGATAATCCTAGACAAGTGGGATTCATATGTTTGGCTCCATGTACTCTTTCATTAGACCTAAAATGATTGAGTCTGCATATAACTGAGTTTTTCACCTGCTATCCAATAATACTTGGCGTACCTTAGGGTTCTTCTGCAACCAAGTCTCATCTGTTTTCACCAAGTTCCACTCACAAGTGCTGGAAGACCAACTTAATGTTAACAAAGTATGTAGGTTGGCAGATAAATCCCTAAAGAGGCAGACATATATTAGAGTGGTATTTCAGAACTAATCCCACATTCCAAAAAATGTCATATTTGTGTTTAGCAATCTCCATTAAATAAGCAGGATGTAAATTTGTAATCAAAGATTTTTTTCCATCCTCCCTTCAGGAAACCTGTTATTTGAGAGGCTATGTCCAGTAGTATTGTTTGGATCTGTGGTAGCACCGCCTACTTTAAGTCCAGTGAGGAATAGATAACATCACCTTGTTTGACTTCTTTTTACTAGTTCTTCCTTTCAAGCCATAATACAAGGAAGGGCAGAACTACAAATGGTTCTTAAGAAAACTAGAGGGTCTGGGGTTTTAGATATATAGGAAGTTAGTTTTTTGGTTTTGTGGAGAAGCTAAATCATGTGGGGCTGAGTACCAAGAAGTATAGATTATAAAGAATTCCTCAGAATTATTCATCTCAGATAAGGCTTCCTATAAATTTGAGTTCTTTACTGGGATATATGTTGTGTTTCTGTAAGGTGATGAATCATGTCTAAACTAGAGCGTGATTAAACCACCTGCATTACTGAGTCATTCCTGTGCTAGGCTCCAGCCAATCCACAAGCCAGGAGCTGATCTGGTGACTCACAGGTATGTATATAAGCTTTGCAGGAAAAACAGCAGCTTAGTCTGTTCCGTGTTAGTTCATGGTTTGGAACTATCCTCTGCCTGATAGTGGTAACAGCCTTCGCAAACCTTAGCCTGCTCCAGCCATTCTCTTGCTCCAGCCTTGTTCCTAGTCCCTCTCCAGCCTTGCTCTTGAGGCAGCCTTGTTTCAGGGCTTCTAATTACGGCTCTGACTCCTGGCTCTGACCATGCCCATCTGCCATGACTCTGACCACTAGGTATAATCATCCCCATCATGGTTTCTGACAGTTTCTCCTTCATATGTATGACAAACAACTATCATGTCTTTTTACTTGCAATCATATATTGACTAAATCTGATAGTGACATCTATCCGATTACATGCTTCTCTCTGTTTATGTACATATTGTTTGGTTGCCTGATAACATCTGCAAATGGAAGTGTAAATTTCAACTTTGTTAGTTTCCAAACTATTATAGATTCCAGCTGTTTATTTTCCTCTCTGCCATGGAAATCTTATATTCCAAGAAAGGAAAATGGGGAAATAAGATTTCAGTACTTTCCTGATGGGCTCATTACACTGGAAAATCTCTGTACAGCAAAACTCTTATTGTCAATTTAATTTTTAAAAAAAGCCACAAGAAAATTGGCAAGAGGAATTTTGTGAGCACTATGCCTTGCTAATTTGCGTTTACTTGTCTATACTATACTTCCTATGTTGGTAAGTAGAAGCTGTTTACCGAACAAGGAAGTCTTGAGAATTTGACTATATACTGAAAATCTTCCATGTTGAGATTTAAATAATATTTGCTGAAGAGATACACAATGTGAATTCACTGGTGTTCAGTGTCTAGGCGTGGTCGCTAATACAGTGTGATGAGGGTGAGTGCATGCAGGCATGTATTATGTATATGTATATGTGCATAAATATTAGATATAATCCCGTCAATCCTCAAACATTAAGCTAATTCTATCACTGCATTAATATTTTCCACTGAACATTGCCCTAGAGCTTTTCAGTTTCTCACTCTCATGGAAACAAGCAGATGTGCTGCATAAAACCTTTGGCAGAATTTGGGGAGTCAAGTATCACCCAGGCAAGCCAGTTCACATAAAATGAAAATCACAATAGGAAAATCGATTCATATAAACTGGAATCAGTGCAAGCCCCAGCCCAGAATTCAAACCCATTTTCAATGTTTGAAAAGCATAGGTTTCTCCTCTTAAACATTTTCTTTTATTTTAAGGTGCCCTTGCACCTATTGTTGCCATGAGTGACCAGAAAAAAGAAGTGTAAAGGTGTCATCAAAAAGGCTGTTCTCGTGGTTTTTCCAGCCTAGACGGAATTAGAAAGTACTGAGAAATCCAGGGAAGAAACTGTTGTCATAAGATTTCCAGCCCAGTTTTGCAGACCCAAGGGGTCTGGTTAGTTCAGATAAAGCCAGCATAAGAGGCTAACCTTCAAGATTCTTGGAAGCAAACCTTTGATATTCACCATAAGCAATTTGATTACTTGCACTTCTGGGGTGGCATTCCAAAGGAGAATCTGAAAAAGATATCCACTAACAATTGCAATTCATTAAGAGGAGGAAATGACAGCCTTCTCTTGCAAGGAGGTAGGAGTTATGCCCTCCACTGGTTGATCCAGCTTGAGCCCATAAATCACTGGCTTTGGAGAATGAATAAATTTTGCTCCCCAATCTGCAACATCTGCAATATGAAAGGCTGACTCTGGAGGTTAAATCCAATTTAGGCTTGTCTATCTAGGCAAATGCAGTGGGATCTTCAGAAGCAGCCTGTGATGAAGGAGTGTTGAATGGAAATAAACTAAATAAACATTCTTGTATGGCTCATTGAGAACACCAGGCTCTTCTGTTTGAACTTGTGAGTCCTCATCTGGACTCACTCAGAGGAATATGGATTTCTATGGGATATTGCTTATTTCCTACCATTCTGAGAAATTGTCATGGAGGGAGAAGTTCATAGGGAGCAACTGTAATAGTTTTTAAAGTGCTTTGATTAATATGGACCACCCTATACCTCATTTGCTCGGCAGTTGGAAATATCTGTTATTTGCTCCCAATGAGAGAACTCTCAACACAAACCTACATCAGTTAGTCCTAATATTTCTGGGTGACTTCCAAGAGACTTACCTACCAGCATGTCCACCTGAGCACTGAGTAAAGGTGTTTTTTCTCCTCTGCATTTATCACCTCACTAAAATACCAACAGCCATGAGTAAACGCAAAATGATCATATTAAGGGCAGAGGAAGGAGACATTATTCAAACACATGGAAATGCAGATTTGTGGAAAACTCTCGTTGCTGGAGACTGCTCACTGTTCCAGATCATTATCATTCATAATGTGAAAGAAAAAAAATGGTTCAAGCAGATAACAGCTGTTTTTATTCTGTCTCTCAGATTCTTGCTCAACCTGATCTCATTGCTTTCATGTAAGGGTGAACACCCAATTTTAAACATAAGTAGGGATACATTCTCATGATGTCAGTAATAAAAGTATGTCTAAACCAGAGTGTGTATTCTGGAAAGCTAACTATCCATTAAAGCCAAGAAACATAGTCTGGCACAAATCTCATTATGCATCCAAAAGGACTTGATGATATGCAGATAAAAGGTGTAGTGTAACAGCAGGAAGAAAAAAGGCAGGGGGCGGGGTTGGGCAGCAGTCCATCTTTCAGCAGATGTTAGGTAGTATAAGGTACGGCTGCCAAGGAGTTCTTAAACAGGGAGCGGCTGAACAGGTAGAAATACAAACCTAGAAAGAAACTGGTTTCTGTTTCACTCTTTGCTTTATGATGGTATGAGCACATTCCATTCCCAGCTAGTTTCTGTACACAGTGGTATTGGCACAAAGCATACACACACAAACATACACACAGGCCGATTCTTCAAATTATCAGGAGTTTAGATCGCATTCCGAGAAACGTAAACCTGTTGTGTCTGTAATTGCGGTGAGCTTCATCTGAGGCATTACACCTTCCTGGTAAGAGAAATTCCCAACATTGTTTGTGAGAATTCTGAAGAAGCAACTGGTACAATTTCTAAAGGCCTGGCAGGGTAAAACTTAGGAATTGATTGGCAATCATTCACAAATCCACCCAGGTAATAAAATGCAAAGGAAAATAAAATTAGTTTTAGAAACAGCATACTCATAATAAATCCATGTCGAAGCAGCTGTCTTTTTCTTATTATGATATTCATGATGTATCAGCAATCAGCAAAATCCCTCTGTTTTAATTTAAAAGGCTGTAAATTTTCCCTTTGGTTTATTTATTGATTAAATTTCATGTTGCTGGAGTAAACATATCATACAATGGAAAAACAAGCAGGCTTATCAGTGAACAAACCCACCAAGGCCCAGTTCAACAGGAAGTTTAATACCAGACCTTTGCAGTGCATCGGTTTTTGAGCATAAAATTCTTTAAAATATCAGTCCCACAGATCTGCTGCTAAGAAATCTATATTTGTCTAATGCACAAGATGCAACCACCTCCAAGGACATGCATGACACCAAAGAGAAAAAGATGACAGCAAATTAATATTAGGTCCAAAGCTGCCATCCACCTAGGAATTGCCATACTGGATTGGATCCAAGATCCAAGTAGTCCAGTCTCCTGTCTCTGACTGGCCCTCTGCTACTGTGAGGTAGTCACAAGATATGACTGAGCCTCTGCTTTGGAAACCTTATAGACAAATCACAATCATAGCCCTCTTTAATTGAAAACCACAGAGGCACATTCTCCCTTTCTCAACATTTATTTATTACAGAAAGGGACATCTTAGCAATTGTACTCTCACCTCCACCATTCTAGATCCAGAACAACACTGGCAAAGTCTGAGGCATTCTTCCAGATTTTCACTGTGGGGAACAAGAGCAGAATTTGACTCAACGGTGTCCACGAAATGGGGCCATGCATGGCAATTAGTATCGTTGCAAAACCCAAACAAAGCTACTATAAGAACAATCAGCAAGTTCTCTCTGCTAAACTATCCAAAGACACATTATTACGGCTTAATATCTCAGCTCAGTGATGGGGGAAGCACATGACAAGTGGCGAGAAAAGACGTGCTTCAACAGAGTTCTCCTTTGGTCTACAAATTAAGCCAAAATGAATTGGGCAGAAACAGGCTTTGAAATATGTCCACTTGCCCCCTCCTTTCTCTCCTGAGTGCATTAATGATTACAAGATGTGGAATGCATATCTGAGTAGTAACAAGAACCTGTCTCTCACAGAGGAGAAGACTATGGGAACGACCCAGAGGAAACTTAAGTTAGCCAACAGGCTCTTAACATTAGAAAGTTCTGTTGGTAACAAGGGATTGTAATACCACACATGTATCAAAATCAGGCTAAACATCTCTATTTTTAGTCTGATTTTCAGGCATTCATTGGCCATTTTCCAATAAATATCGTTTTCTTATTTTTGAGCTTCACATTCTGACTCTCTGGGCCAAAGCCTGCGCTCCTTGCTTACAACAGAAGTCCTCCTGATGATAATGATATAATGCTTAGCTTTTGAATAGCACTTTTCACTCCTAGATCTCAAAGCTATCCCTATTTTACGGGTGAGGAAACCGAGGCTCAGAGAGGTGAAATGTTTTCCTCAAGATCAGTGGCTGAGCCAGGAACAGACCCAGTTCTCCTGATACCCAGTCCAGTGTCCTATTCACTGATTAGCCCTGTATGTCTGGTGAGCAGGATTTGGCTTTTTGGCTTTCCTCCACAAGGATTTCTTCCTTTCTTGGAAATATAACACCTGGGAAAAGGGAAAGGAGACTGTTTGTGCAAGACAACAGAAATATCTCTCTGGTGCCCTGTTATGTTTCTGACATCTGGAAGGATGGAGGATTCTGCTGTCTTTCCCTGATGCTATTAAATTTGCTGTGAATGTGTATGTGGGTGAAAAACATGGTCTCTCAGGGTTGTGTTTCAGGTCCAACCCTGATTTCCTGGCAGATGCACACGGAATAAAGGATTAGCCTCTCTTTTGTACCTTATTGAGATTTCATCCATGAACCCATGCGGTTCAAGTTTAATCGTGCATATGATATCCAGCCCATTCTATGACTATTCTAATACCTGTATTAAAATGATGGTGCATCTTATATATTATGGGGCAGATTCTCTTCTGCCTTGCACTTTGTGTATATATTTACAGCTATACAAAGTGAATATAAAATCTACCACATAAAAATAGTAGGCTCCAAATATCTCCCTTACTGTGGCAGCTTTATTCTTTCTCCTGTGATGTAAAGGAACCACACAAGGGACAAAACAGCCCCCGGAAAACTCACTGTGTAAAGAGACTCCCCCAGTGGTGTCACGCCAGGGCAGCAGCCCTACTGTCTCCTCCCTCACAGTCCCTAGCTCTGGGCATAGTGTGGAGGTCTGGTGGGTGAGCACACAACAGCACTGGGCTATTCTGGTGTGGTGGAACAACCCAGATAGGCAGCTGTGGGAAGCCAGCTTAACAGTCTCAGAGACTGTTGTGTTATTTGGTCTGTGAACTGAACAGGCTGACAGGAAGGCCCAGAATTCAGGCGCTGCAAAGGTCTCTTTGAAAGTTACCTTTGCCTTTCTTCTCCCTCGACTGCACCTCCTGAGAGGCACAGTTCAGCACTGCAACCATACCATTTTACGTTCACTTGCCAGATGTGCAAATGACTATGAAGGGTACAAAGCACTGCTCCCTCTAAGCTGTGCACGTGTGCGCACGCACAGAGATTCTAAACCCCGCACACACGGGGAAACACCACGCGCACACTGGCCAGCCTAGGACACATGAGGGCTCCGTGTCCTGCTTGGGGTGGGGCAGTGTGAGGGTGCCGTGTCCCGCTTGGGGCGGGGGTGCGGCGGCGGTGGCGCGCGAGGGCACCATGTCCCGCTTGCGGTAGGGGGCGGGGCGGCAGCATGTGAGGGCGCCGTCTCCTGCTTGGGGCGGGGCAGTGCGAGGGCGGCGTGTCCCCCTTGGGGCGGGGGGGGCGGCGGCGGTGGCACGCGAGGGCGCCATGTCCCACTTGCGGCAGGGGGCGGGGCGGGGGCGCGCAAGGGCGCCGTCTCCTGCTTGGGGCGGGGAGGGGGGGTGGCGCACGAGGGTGCCGTGTCCCGCTTGGGGCAGGGGCCGGCGGCACGCGAGGGCTCCGTGCCCATGTCCTGCTGGGGGGCCAGCAGCGTGCGAGGGCTCCGTGCCCATGTCCTGCTGGGGGGGCGGCAGCGTGCAAGGGCTCCATACCCATGTCCTGCTTGGGGGGCCAGCAGCGTGCGAGGGCTCTGTGCCCATGTCCTGCTGGGGGGGCGGCACACGTGAAAGCTCCGTGCACATGTCCTGCTTGGGGGGCGGGGCCGGCGGCGCGCAAGGGCTCCGTGCCCATGTCCTGCTTAGTGCGGGGGGCCGGCGGTCCGCGAGGGCTCCATGCCCATGTCCTGCTTGGGGGGGGGCAGCGGCGCACGAGGGCTCCGTGCCCATGTCCCACTTGGGGGGTGGGAGCACGTGAGGGCTCCGTGCCCATGTCCCACTGGGGAGGAGGGGTGGCGGCGGCGCGCGAGGGCTCCATGCCCCTGTCCCGCGTGAAGGGGGGGTGCGTGGGCTCCGTGCCCCCCCCCCGCCCACGACCCGGCAGGGCTGGTGGTGTGCACAAATTTGACCTCTGCTTCAAAAATTTGCACAGAAGAAATTTTTTGCGCACACGGACTGTTAAAAATTAGAGGGAACATTGGTACAAAGCAGTGGAAAACCTGGCTCTGTATGTTTGGTATCTAATTAGATCAAATACTGGGCTGGTATCAGGATCTTACAGTGTTTTGGGTCTTTTTTTAAAAAATATTATCACATAATTTCTTTATTTCCATATCAAGATTTTAGCTAATGAGACCAAGGAATCTTCATATACAGCTTTTTGTCCTGGTCTGTGGTTTCATGCTGCTATGTATAGTTTGGATACAGCTCTGTGATTTGTTCTATGGTTGTTTTAGAAACAAAAAATGAACATTATATACCAGTACAAAAAAAGAATTGTCATTATTAGTCCAGGATCTGGAGAGTCTTCTTTTGTCATTACTGCCGCTAAAATGATTAGATGCTGAATTCATGAACAATCTATCACATTATCCAAGGGCGTTCTATGAATAGCTGAAAGCCAGTGCTAGCTTTGGCGACGATATAAAGGCAGCATATCAGAGTCAGCAGTAACTTTCAGTAATGTGTTCCAGGGTTAGCTAATGCAGATCAGAGTATTCATCTATGTGATATGTCAAGCCACAACAAATTATGTTATAGATCATATATCCCCTTCAGCCAAAGTAATATTCAACAATGATCAGGTGTTTCTGGACCATGTAATCAAAGCAGTATGTCTAGTTTTTTTTAAGACATTCTCAGATTTGCTATAGTATAATTCTCTACATTGAATAAATTTCTTCAGAAATAAAGAGTGTAGTAAATTTGGGATTTCCAGTCCAAATTAGACACCCACTTTCCTTTTCAATAAGCATATTTATATATGCAGATACAATGTATTTCCCGGGCTATCGTATTTTATTCTTCATAAAAATGCATTCATCTTCCTCTAGCATTTCCCCTGTAGACAGAACAGAAAAATCTTCTAATCATTTATATTGGTCATACTCATTTGGCTGTTAGAGCTCTGCTATTAGCTTCCTTTCCACATTTGGATAATGGAGATAAGAAAAAAAAAAGAACTAAGGCTGCAAAGACTTCATGCTAATTAAATATAAAAACTAAAGTGTCAGCATAGGTAATCACACCTGAGTATGTTCATGTATCCACGAAATCTAGGCATCAGGATTCATTAGGCGTTTATGGCTACATGTTAAACAGGCAGGACTTCATTTAAGAATCTGAATGTATGTATATACATTTTAATGCAACGGTTCTTCTGCCTTATCTTTTATCTCAAACCTTCCTTTCATCGTTATCTTTTTTTAGTGGTCATCATTCAGAAATTGGCAGGTAGCTGATAAAAGCACTCAGTGGAATCTTCGGCCCTTTCTTTTTTTAAATTACAGTTTTTGTTGTTTTGAAACATATTCTGTTCTTTCTCTCACATTTAGGGTTCAAAAAAGAACTAGATACGATCATGGAGGAGAAGTCCATTAATGGCTATTAGCCAGGATGGGTAGGGATGGTGGCCCTAACCTGTTTGCCAAAAGCTGGAAATGGGCGACGGGATGGATCCACTTGATGATTACCTGTTCTGTTCTTTCCCTCTGTGGCACCCGGCATTGGTAGGGTGACCAGATGTCCCATTTTTAAAGGGACAGTGCCATATTTAAGCCCTCCTGCAGTTGTCCTGACTTTTTCCTAAAAACAGGCAAATTGTCCTGTATTTTCTGTCTCCCCCTCATCAGTACTGGTGGGTCCTGCTTCTGGCTGGATCCCTGCTCACCAGCTGTCTGCCCACCAGCAGTGAGTGGGGGGGAGTGTCCAGTTGCCGACAATGGGGGTGGATGTGCAAGGCTGGTGGTGGGGTGAAGATGGAGCATGCGGTGCAGGCCGCTCTCCCTGCTGGTCCATCAGCATAGCCCTAGCTGTGTGCCGAGTCTTGGCCAGCAGGGCCCCTCCCCTGTCCCGTTTCCGGCCAGCACTGACTGCAAGCTGCGGTGGTTGGTGAGTGCGGGCAAGCACCAGGCAGCATCCAGTTCGTGTCACCTCTGCTGCCCATCCATTGATCCTTTACGTTCTCCCCTCTTGCTGTCTCCTTTGCCCCTTCACCTCCCCCGCAGCCCTCCTCCATATCCTCCCCGGTGGGGCATGTCCCGCTCCCAGCTCTGTGCGGAGAACTAGCCCCTGGTTGGAGCGCTCAGCTCACCAGCAGCCTGGCTGGCACGCGCCTTCCTTCCCCCACTGCTGCTGGCTGGGCTGGTGCCCCGGGAAAGCCCAAGACCCTCCAGCCCTAGATGCTGACCAGGTGGAGCCAAGCCCTGAATGTGCCAACCCCCACCCCCACCCCCGCCACAGCGCTGGCATGGGGAAGTCTCTCTGCCTCCAAACTGAGATTTGGAGTGGGAAGGGGGGAGGAAGCAATTTCCAGCCTGTTCACACCCTGACCCTGCAGGCTCCACAGCAGCCCCATGGGCAGGGGCTTAGCACCCTCTTCACACACACACACCCAGCCCTGGGTGTGACCCGGCGGCCCAGCCAGGCATGGAGGGCAGAGAGTGCCTGGCAGGGAGTGTCAGGTCAGTAGGTCACTCCCCCATATGAGAGAGGTGTAGGAGGGTATGTGTGTCACCTTCCCCCCCTCCCCCCGGTGTGAACCCTAAATCCTTAAAGATAAGAAGGTAAATAAAAAGACTCCAACTACTCAGTATTTCTTTTTAACAGAGGCTCAGTCAACTTGATGTTAATTTGAACGTTTGTATTGCATAGTTCTGATTGATTGCCATTGAACTTGCTTGAAGACGAGTAATTTTACCAGATGTCCCGTATTCAGCATAGATAAATATGGTCACCCTAGACATTGGCCACTGTCAGAAGACAGGATACTGGGCTAGATGGACCTTTGATCTGACCCAGTATGGCTGTTCTTATGTTCACATGTTTGAGATGGAGGCCATCTGAGCTAATTTTGAGCAGAAGAGGTGAAGTAAACCCCATAGCATATATAGTAACATATATAGCATATATAGCATATATAAACCCCATAGCATATATAGTAGCTTCTCCATCCCCTGGTTTGTTGTTTGGGTGGAGGGATGTTGATGACTCACTAAATTAATTCACTTTGAAATATGTTAATTTAAAGGAACATTAATTTCCATATCAGATCATTTGGAAATTATAATGTAAAAACTGTAATATAGCTAGACTCTTCTATTGATGTGTCTGTTTTATAAGAGCCCTATCCTTACTCCATCAGAATTCCCTATTGAAATCACAGCATGGCAAAGTTAGGTTTAAAGAGTGTAGGCGATTCTAAAGACTGCAGAGCAGAATATGGCATCTAGCTAAGATAAAATGATACCCTCCAGTTTGTTGGTTTGTTTGTTTTTTAAGGAGCAGAACTAGCAAAGTTTAGATAAGTTTCTGCAAGACTATAATATAGTATTAGATCATCTCAGTAACCTTTTGCACAAGGTTAACAGTTCACTGAATTTTGTCTACCAAGAGCCATCAGTATTTGCTTTATTACACCTTAGGATGCCTT
This sequence comes from Macrochelys suwanniensis, assembly GCA_033296515.1. Taxonomy (NCBI): domain Eukaryota; kingdom Metazoa; phylum Chordata; order Testudines; family Chelydridae; genus Macrochelys; species Macrochelys suwanniensis. Next base: position 26,115,681 of record CM065782.1, read on the forward strand.
CTTCCTTGAGCTGAGGTAATTTTGTAGATGAAGTGCTGACCGCAGTTGGTGCACTGCAGTTTGCTTCCTGCTTGGGTTCTTTAATACGTGGTCTTGCCTGTTGCCTGTTGTTATGGCCAGTTGCCTACTTGCACTCATGTGAATTAGGTCAGGAACAGCTGGATTAAAACCTGCACACAAGCAGCCTTTTTGCAACAATAGGGGGAAGATTCACAGAATTTATGAAAGAACCTTTGCCATTCCTTTGTACTGTGGAGAACTTTGAAACTCCAGTCAGTAAAAGAGCATGAAAAACTACATTATTCTCACTGCTGTAGGAAATGAATGGTGGTTGGAGTCTTGCCACCTTTTTGTGGTTGTTTGATTCTTGTTTTATTTTTGCTTAATCAGTTGTCAGCATATTTATACAGTTCACTCACTGTCACGTGTGACTCTTTTTGCTATGACTCTGCATTCATTGTGGAGTTTACTGATTAAACAGGGCATGTAAAAGAGAGGCTGTCTCCTTAAGAAGAAACAGTGTGACATACAGCAGCATTCCCTGGGGCAGAGGAGTAAGTATACTACTTTATTAACCAGATCTTGCCAGGCTGATAGGGCAGAATTTAAAACAAAATAGACTAACTCATAATTACACCTATTATAATGGACTAGATACCGCCTGGAATTAAACTGGCTCCTACTAAGAGGCAAAATTTTGGCCTTTATGAGAGTAGGGTAAGTCTGGAGCAACTCTGTCAGCTTCCAGGAGAAGTGGAGATGGTCATAGCAGAAGAAAATGGTTGTAGCCTCCCCTCTTCCGGGGAGCTGTACAGGCCCGACATAACCCAAAATCATGGGTACTGCTGGCCAGGAAGGTATGGGACCAGGGTAAGTGAGGGAAGTACTTCCATCAGCCAGTCATGAAATAAAGCTACTCTACCCACACTGGCAGGGAAATCAAGTAAGGCAAGGAGTGGTAACACCTCTTGCCCTCCTTGGGGTAAATCCCATTAGAGCACAGGTTGGTACCGGGAACACTGATGTACATTTCACTGCACCAGCTCTAGTAAATCTGGCCTATCAGTTTTAAACTGAAGTTAAAAGGATCTGTTTTATAAATGCTCAATATGTGCTTACGGGTTACTAAGCTCCCCCTTCCCCAGATCCGACCATGCACAGATCGGGTTGTGTGCTGCATCATGCTACGTCTAATCCTGATGCTTCTTAAAGAGATACTCTACCCTCCTTTTTCTAGTTTCATAAACACTGGAAGGGGAAATTCTTTTAACTCCTGAATCACCACAAAACATGATTTCTGCAATAGCTCGCTAATGCAAATCTCAAATGTATATTATTCTATTCAGTTATTTAGATCACACCCATCACCATGGCATCTAAGCACCAATATATTAAGCAACATGACTAGCGTCTGTTACATGTGATTCATTCATCAAGGAATTAGTGTTGGACTGCATAATCCTACCTGAGATGTTTGAATCCTGAGGGTGTAGCGTAGGATTACAATCCTGTAGCTACAAAGTGATACTTATTGTTGTTGAAAATCATAAAGAAAGATTTTGGGGTGTGTGGGTGGCTGCCTTTTTCATTTTCATAAATGAGAAGAGCATTCTGGCTGCTGTAAACATTGATTTGTCTTCATGAATATTCCTTTTGCCACCGCCCCACTAACAGATTATGTTCTTCTCATAGTCCTATGACTTTGGCAATACCATCTTGTGAATTTGTCATACTGTATTAAGTAAACTGGGTTCTCCCTGGCTTTGCTGGGAGAATTCCAGTCAGAGTGCAAGTGTTGCAGAAAGGCATGTGGGCAAATTAATAGGTGCCACTCTTTTGTCCAAAGTAGTACTAATGTCCCAGCATTTTGCTTAGTGGTTCTGTGCTGCTAGGGTTGCTGTCCTTTTGATGACACACAAAACTGTGAGCTCACACAGAACTTTTCGCATGATGACTGTAGCCCAGTATTCTGGCCAAATTCTGTTTTGGATAATTATATTCTACCATCTTAAATTACACCCAAATTTTAATTGGGTGAATTCTTCTTTACTTCCCCTCCTAGAAATTGTTGTGTAGTGTTGCTGGCACTCCTAACTAGCTGCCCTGGAAATTAGCTGAATTCCAGTGATGGGTGAGGTAAGCTTTTTATAGAGTCTATGAAGCACTTTGGCCCCTGAAAGATGAAAGGCTCTCTATATGTGAGGAATTATCATTATTATTCAATCCCAATGTAGAGAAGGTTATCTGAGGTTGACACCTGATGTATTCCAAAAGAGGGTTTGAAAGAATTAGATAAGTTCATGGAGAAGAGATCCATCAATGGCTATTAGCCAGGATGACCAGAGACACAATCCCATGTTCGGGATGTCCCTAAACCTCCAACTGCCAGAAGTTGCGACTGAACTACAAGGGATGGATCACTTAATAATTGCCCTGTTCTATTCATTCTCTCTGAAGCATCTGGCACTGGCCAATGTCGGAAGACAGGATACTGGGCTAGATGGACAATTGTTCTGTCTCAGTATGTCCTTTTATGTCTTTGAGGAGGAAAGAGGACTTTTTTTCCCTCCATTCTCCATCCTATATAGTCTGAGAGCCAGGCTGACAGTCTTCTATATACTGTAGTTACCACTGACCAATGATGCATATATTTCATTGCAATATCTCCAAGGCAACCCCATACCAGGCAGGGATAGAAAACGGTTTAGCTGAATTTCCTCCACACAGATAACATCCCTCAATTCTGAATCTACATGCTAAGAAATTTATTATCCTAGCTCTGCTCCCCCATGAGCCAATGGTAATGAGAGTTACATGCATGAAACAAGAACAGAATAACAATCCTAACCTTTTTCCATAGCATTCTGAATGTAGATTTATGGGGGTGACCCTAGTTATTCTCTGCAGCATCCAAAGGATGAGTGAATGGTGGAGAAAGTGCAGAACACAACAACTTCTGGTTATACCCTGTAACTGACATGATACTGTACAAAAACTAGGAGTATCACAGTATCATTATTTAAAGACCTATTTGCTTTCAGTGATCATTGCCAAATGTCTTTTTCCTACCTGTCATATCTGTTGGTAAGGAACCCTTGCTTGTATATTTTGGATAAGCTGCTCACTAATATTGTGCAATAATGGTTTTGGTTCTTCCAGTTGAAGGTGTGGTCCTAACAATTTGTCAGGAAAAACAGATGAAATGGTTTGACTGAACGCATTGACCTCATTACAAAATAAACACTTCTTGACTAATAATACTGGCCTCTTCCTAAGAAATGATCTGATAAGAATCGAGTATGTATGACTTCTGTGAACACATACAGCCTGTAAACACTTGCATAAGTATTATTAAGGGCAAAATTGTTTTCTCATGTTCCCACAGTAAGTCTCAATTATTATATTCTGCTCATCCAATATGTATAGGTCTTCCATAGAGCTCACCGGGCGGTTCAAATGTATATGAAGGGTATAATATCAGAACTGAGATCCACTGTACAAATCTGAGATGGGAATTTTGACCATAGTCCTAAACAATATTGTTTGAAAGATGACATGGTAATATGATCTAAAATAAATATTGCGCAAGAGAGTGGTGGCCCCAGTACACCCAAAGGTCTTTCTTATAGAGTCAGTTACTGCTTGCCCAGAAGACCAATGAACCAAAAAGTTTAAAAGACATAATATTAGCCAAAGTAAGTCTGTTGACAAACAAAGGAAATTAAAGATGACTCAATAAATGGTTTAGATATATAACTCCATTTTATAAATCTCTATTCAACAAGAAACAAAGTGAAGAAAACTAGTTAATAATGCTATAGAGCAGATAAGGGTGTGTTTGGAAACTTGAAACATATAAATCAGCTGGCCAAGATAATATACTTCCTAGGGTGCTAAATGAATTAACAAATGAATTTATGGTACCACTGACCAATATTTAGAAAAGGAATGGAAATATTTTAAAAGATTAGAGAAAAGCAAATGTAGTACCATGCTAGTGATTCTATCAATTATGGCAGCATAAGTTTAATTTCTAATCATAGTGAAATAATGGAACAAATAATATGAGGAAAAATAGCTTACTACACTCCTAAAGGATATTGGAACCATGAACAGTACGTAGTATGGTTTTATAATGAACAGATCTTGCCAGAAAATGCTGATTGATTGTAGACTTTTGGTAGAATTACAAAATTCCAATGCAAGCATGTTAAAATTGATAGATATTTGGATTTTAGAAAAACACTTAATATAATGTCTCAGGAAAAAATCCTCTTTTTGTTAATTCAGATCAGCTTAAATGTAGAACTGAGCAAATAATTTTAAGTTCACTGGCAATTCTGAAAAATCAAGAGGGAAATGGTTTGGGTAGAACTGTATTAGAAAATTCAGAAAAAATTCTGTGAATTCAAAAAGTCCAATTGGGGTTTAACAAAATGTTTCTTTCAACCTGAAACATTTTGTTTCTGCATTATTTTAAAGGGCTAGATTCAGAAAATGGGAAGAAGCCTCCTTTTATCAGCTTTAGCGCTCACCTAGGATCTGGGAGACCTGTTTAATGTTTCTCTCAACCTGATGTAGAGAAGGGATTTGCCCTTGGGGCTCCCTGGGGGTAAATGAGTGCTCTAATCAATATGCTATGGGATATCCTTATGGTGAGCTCTTTCAATAGCTCTAATAGTCTGTGGGCCGGTGTGAGGAAGACCCTATAGCCTTATGCTTAGGGCATTCACCTGGGAGCCCTGAGTTTGTGTCCCTACTCCTATGGCTGTTTAATTATTTATGATCAGTGGAACAACTTCAGCAGGAGTGACTGGGAGACCCCCTCCTTAGAATATACTATAGCCCAGTAGCTCCAGCATGCACCTACAATGTCAGAGAGCCAAGTTCAAATACTTTTTCCCCATCAGCCAGAAAAGGGATTGAACCTGGGTCTCTCACATCCTAGGTGAGTACCCTAATTACTGGGCAGTTTACAAGGAAGTTTCCTCTGGCTGTCTTGTACATGGCACCTCAGCCCCCCTCCCCCCCCCAAAAAAAAATTTGGTCAAAACTGTTCAGCAAATGTCATGTCAAATTTTCAAAAAGTGCTGGTTTGCAAAAAATATCCCATGCTTTTTGGCAAATGTACTATTCAATTAAAAAAATCACCCAGCTCTATTGGAATGTTAACATGGTGCTGTGGTTTGAAATCTGGCTGAAGAGAAGACTAATCATAAATGGTTAAGTGCTGAATTGGGGGATGTGTCTAGAAGAGCACTACTATGAGATCTAGTCCTATTTAATATCTTCATTAACGGTATAGAGGTGAGAGTAAGCAACATATTAATGAATTTGGAGATAATACTAAATTGGGAGGTGTTGTGAATGCCAATAATGATTGAAGAATTTATACCAAAGAGATTTCAAACAGGGGCAGTACACAAGAAACTGAAATTCAATTAGGAAAATATTAAAGCTAACACATCGGAGAAAATGTAATGCAGAATAAGGATATTGAATGGCTTCAAGAAACCAGGAAAACTGTAATATTAAGAGTGTAAGAAGTGGCAATGGAAAACAAATTAGACATGAGTAAGCAATGAGTAATGACAGCAAAAAGGCTGCCTACCCAGAGGCACCACAGACCAGCATGGTTATTGTCCCTCTCTTTGTTTCTGATGTAACCACACCCCAAATATTACTGTGAATTGTTAGACACTTCCTTATCAGAAATATGTTGGCAAACTGGAGGGAGTTCTCAGAAGAGAACACAAATGATGGGGAAGAAGGAGATAACTAAAAGGAAGGGCATTATAAATCTTCACATTCAAAGAGGGTCAGTATGCAGGAGGGAAACGGATTAGTGAGACTAGCAGACAGGAGTATAAATAGGAGTCAAGGAGAAAAATGACGAAAGTGAATACTTAAAAATTTATATAAAAAACTCCTGACATTAAGAAATATTATATTGTGGAACAGACTCCAAGTCCCACTTAGGACATTTAAAAATACTAGTTGGACAACACTGGGGAGGGAGGGAGTGGATTCATACCCCAATGTGCTTTGCTGAAAGATTGTGGACAAAATCTCCCCAATAAAAGAATCCTGCTTGGAATGGGTGGCTATTTAGGACCCAGGGCCAAATGCCAAAGAGAAGGGCAGTGAGGGATAAAATGTCTCCTACCTTCTGCAATCCATCTGACTGAGGCCTCCCACGCTGAACAGGCTCAGTAAGCACTTCTGCTTTGCCGCTACCCACTTGGAACTGCTGCTGCAAAACAGGTAAAAGAAACAGGTAGAAAGGATGCCCTTGTATCCCAGGAACATTCCTCTTTTCAGGACCTATCCCTGGCAGGTTGCTTGCTGGTTTGTTTCTAAAATGGTTTCTTGTTGTTTTTTAACTCCTAATCCCTACTCTCCACTGACTTTTCCACCTGAAGAAACCACTTGCCAGCTAGGCTGATAAAACGGATGACAGGCTGGCTGAGCATATGTCCACCCCAAGTACTTGTTTGCCCATAACAAACATCTGATCACAGGTTCACACCCTGCTCTGTTTACTCCCCAGCATGCTTGGCAACATGCCATTCCCCTCTCTCCTCCCCACCCCCCAATGTAGAGACCAACCCACAGCATGGTGGGAAAGAAGGAGTAGGGGATTACTTAATGGAGGTGAATGTTTCACTACACTAGGGAACACTTCTGCACCGGCAGTGAGGTGACAAAGTAAGGTGCATCTACCTTTGGCTTCTACACTTCTATGACAGAGTAGACAGAGCAATTCTACATCTCTGTCCTACCATGTCAGGCATTTTAATTTACTTGAATTATGACACTGACAGCTCAATATAAAATTCAAGATGGTGGTAAGAATGAGCTTTAGACTGTTTTTCTTTCAGGGTCTGTAGT